>CM057073.1:33446050-35846050 GCA_029379335.1 Thymus mandschuricus | reverse complement strand
ACCAGATAAGAATCTTCTGATTGATCATTCTGTTGTTTACGGTTTGTTTGTGCTATTTCGAGTTGAATTTCTTCTAATTGATTGTAAGTTTTGTAATAATTATATTTGCTTGATTTACAATGATTGAAGTTAGAGCTTCGAAATAGAACTTGTTTTTCTGATATTTGGTATCAATTATTTGTAGGTTTGTTTTATGATTTCTTGTTTTTCAGTTTAGTTATTACTGTATTTAAAGTCTCCTATTCAAGCCTTTCACGGACTTAAGCAGATAACTTTTACTATCCACCGGAATGGGATCCGAAGAAGGTGTGTTTATGTCTTAGCTTCTGACCAAGAGCTTGATGCAAGGATTTGGATTCAACATATGACTAGGATATCTTGTTGATTTTTTTTTGCAGGGTGAATTGAACAAGTTCAATGGTCAACATGCTTTGAAAGACATCTTGATTATAAGGTACTTAATCAAATTAGATTAAATTTCAACCTTTTGAGTTCAAATATGAAGAGAATGTTTATGTGGGTGCTCCACAGACAATGAGAAGTGATGATTGAATTGGGAATGGATATGGGTTTGATTATTTATGTCTGCTCGTAATTAAATGTCCTTTAACTGCTTTAATTAGTTTAATTCAAAACCTGTTTTAATTCAGGTGTTTTATTCTGAGCTTTCCCTCATCTAGTCAATTCCATGTGCATAAACATTGTTAATATTCATATTTTACTTTGTGGGTTGTTCCTAGTTTGATTGGCTTCCGAATTGTGTGTACTCTCAACAATAAGGTATCATGTCTTTATGTTACTTGGACCTTGAGATTATTACTATTAGTCTATTATCACTTACTATAATTTATACTAGTACTTATGTTGGTGGATGCACAAGTTTTTGAGATTTTGATAATTTTATTTTGGCTTTCTCTTCTTATTATTATTGGATTTTGTAGGATATGATTCTCCAAAGGAACTAAGAGAAGAAAGTCAAGACCGAATGTCATTGTTCCCTTTAGATTAGTGTTAACTTTGGCTACTTTTGTATCTTTTAAACTTGAAATCCTTTGAGGATTTTTTTAATGTTTTTTTTAATTGGCCATGACTAGAACTTAGAGACCTTGTAATGGATAGTTGTATTAATTTGATATTCTTATTTATAATATTTGAAATTTATACAATCTGGTTTAATTTTAATATTAATTTTGTTGTTTTAATTATTTATATATAAAAATAGGTGTAATAATTAATAAAAACAACAACATTAAAATACACATATATGACAACAGTTGAACCACTGTTGTGGTTATTCACAACAACAACACGTCTACGACAACGGTTGAAACACCGTTGTGGTAATACATAACAACAACGGTACAACATACCGTTGTCTATGAGCGCGTATCTACGACAACACTGCCTAGGACAACGGTATGAAAATGACAAAGACAACGGTTATTACCCGTTGTCTATGTGGTTTTTTGTAGTAGTGCATCATCCCACCATTCGTACCTCCCGCTGTCACTGTAGAAATGCAGGCTATCGATCGCTACATCAAGGATCGAGAGCAAGCTGGAGAGACCATTGCCCTCCGCTACTCAAATGTTCCGTGGACCGACGAGTTCTACACCCAGACCGTCGACTTCCTGACATACATTACTTACCGCGGAATGGAGTACTATAAGGTCTACAACCTCATGCAGGCCTTCAAGAAGGATGAATTGATTCAGCTGGAGGCCAAGATGCTCAATTTTATTGGGGTGAACGGCTTCCATACCTTTCTTGATGGCACCAGCTTTTGGGACAAGTTGGATGCAAAAATAAAGCAAACTTACCCAACCGCTACGATTCCCAAGCGAGAACCAAATCCCCACGAGAAGTGACTGATCAGAGATCATGTGGAGGAGGTGGAGGTGAAGGACGCGGAGATTGCTAGTTTGCAAAGTGAAATAACCAGGAGAAGTGCTGAGATGGAGAAAAAGGCGGAGGAGGTCAATAGTCTTCGTGAAGACTTTGACAAAAAGAAGGGAGAACTGGAGGGAAAGGTGGAGGAGAAGGAAAGGTTGTTAGAAGAGAAGGAGAAGGCGTTGGAGGCGCATGTGAAGCTGGTGGGAGATCAGACAAAAACCATCGCCGAACTCAAGGACTCGCTTGACGCGGAAAGGAGTCGCTTGAGGGAGGTTAATGCCAAGCTAGTCGCAGTTGGCAAAGAGAAAGAGAATTTGGAGAAGGAGGTGAAGGAGTTGAGGGAGGCAGTTGAGAAGAAGGATGGAGATTTAGTAATGAAGGGGAGTGAGTTGCTCAGCACCAAGAAGACCCTCGATACTCTCAAAAATGAAATGAAAATCCTCAAACTTGAGAGAGAGGAGGAGAAGGGAGAGCTTGAGAGTCGAAGGAGGAGTGCGCAGGCCCTTGATCTGAAAAGTGCAGAATTATCAATCCTACTTGAAAAGGTCAAGAGCCTGGGAGAAACTTACACCGAGAAAGTCGCTGCAGGTGTCGAATTTCATCTCTCTCTAAATCAGAGAGAGAGAAGTCTTGAAACAATGAAGGCAGAGCTTGAAGCGGCCCAAGAATTCTGGTACTTCAATCTGCAGGAAGAAAAGAAGGAAATGAAGAATGAAGTTGAAGCGGAGCTGGAGGCTCGCTTCAAGTCGGTGGAGCCACTGGAGAGGTTGATGCTCTCAGTGAAGGAGAGGGGAAAACAGTGTGAGAACTTGCTCGAAGAAATTAGTATTAAAACTGCAGAACTGGTGCTTGCCGAGGAGCATACTTTTGCAAATAAAACCGAGCAAATGCTGCATGCTGTTCTCGATGCTGTCAACACCATCCACAAAACAATCACGGGAAAGACAATCACCCTAACCCCCGGCAGTGATGATGCCAAAAAGGGGGGAGGTCAAGAGAAAGAAGGAGGTGATGGAGGAGCTGTTGGTGTGGAGAGAATGTTGGAGGGGAACCGTGGTGTTGGAGGTGAGGAGGAGGAATTGGATGACGAAGCGAGGGCCTTATGTGCAAAGAAGGGTAAAGTAAAGCTCACTGAGGAGGAGCTCATGAAGAAGCCCGAAAAGCCCCGCAGGCCAAATGAGGAAAAAGTGCTTGGAGCTTCAATCGAACGTCATCCTCCTGTTGTGGTGTTGACCAAGGAGCAAAGGGAGAAGCAAATCGCGGAGGATGAGGCCATGGCTTGGGAGTTGGAGCGTGTATTTGAATTGAAAAAGCTAACACTTGCAGGTGCTTCAGGTTCTAAAGCGCCCGCTTCAGCCGCCGCACCCGCTTCAACTGCCGCACTCACTTCAACGACTGCTGGAGCCACTTCATCTGCTCAAACATTCGTCCCTCCAAAAGCCACAAAAACAAAGAAGGACATGCCGCCTCCCCCTCTACCAAAGCAGACTCTGTAACGAACTATGCCTGAAGCGAGAGAAGAAGATCCTGAGGCAAAACGCCAAAAGATAAAGCAGGCAATCGCTTCGAGGGCAGAGAAGCAGGAGATAAGGAGGACAAGAGGAGAAAAGAGGAAGGACGTTGTGGAAAAGGAGAAAAGGATAAGGGCCAAGAGACTTAAGATCATTGATGGCCGGATCGAGGAACACTTCAACGAAGTGAAACTCATCCAGTCAGCCATCTGCCGAAGTGCCTTCATCCCATTCATGCCTGAAGAGTCCGAAGCATGCGAGGCCCAAGCTACAATCGATGCATGTGATGTGACAAGAAAAGAAATGATCGATTCAGGACGCTACCCCGGAACGTGGAACAAAATTACATCCGCAAGCGACTCAACGAGAAGCTTCCAATCTGGAGCATTGAGACGAGTGCTAAATTCAATGCAGTCATGAAGAAACTGTCTAGCAGATCAGAGGAAGAATTGGCAGCAAGGAGGAATGAACATCCTGACGCAAGGGAGATAGAGGACTTCATTCCGAGAGATCTCCGTGATCAATGGCTATTCTACAAGGAGCTTTTCATCAAAGCATACTACTACTGGGGAGTAGTGCCACTACAGGATGAGTGCTCTCGGATGAGTGCCCTCAACAATTTCTTGTGCGCATATGATGAGAAAATGTGGCGGAAAATATTCACTATGGCAGAGCTTGCAGAGCCCAAATCCCTTATCGTCAAGATGCCTGCAGTGAAGGAATTTCCAATGTCATTCCTTCCAGGCACAAAAGTTCCTGATCGCAGTATCATAGGTGCAGAAGTGAATGAAGCTTTCAGATTGGAAAGCGGATGGAGGAGACCAAGTATCCACACTGTTGGTACTTTGGAGACAAACGTCCTCTCTGCTTATTTTGTTGAAAAGAAGGAGAAGAAGAAGGGAGAGGAGAAGGAGGAGAAGAAGGAAGACAAGGATGAAGCTGCAGGAAACCTTTGAGTTTCAAGCTTCTTATTTTGTGAACTGCTGTTCATATATTCCAGGTTTACTTTCGGTCTATATTATGTCATTTACTTGCTTTGTGAATGACTTTATCCTTATGCTACAAAACTCAAATAACTTAACCGAAAAAAAAAGGGGAAAGAAACATGAAAATTTTCAAACGAACAATGCAAAGGAAGCATTCGCTTGAAGTTTCTTCCACGGTTAGGTAGGCTAAATCTCTTAGTCTAAGAATTTGTTTTTGGGGTTTGGCATCATCAAAAAAGGGAAAATTGTTAGGAATTGTTAAGGACGAACATGTTAAGGGGGAACCACTATGGGACACATCGTAGTGAGTCAAATAGTTGTTTTGATTTGATCCCAAAACCCCCAAAGCATTCTGTTCCCAAGCGACCCACTTTTTGATATAGATAATAGGTTAGAAAATTTTTCTAAGCCTACTCTGTTAGGATGGCTTTATTTTACATAGAATTTAGACCGCAGAAGATTCAAGTGAAGGCCACTCACTTGAGTGTGTTTTTCAAAGCGAAGTGTGTCTAGCGAGCCGAAGCGAAGCGTGCCGAAGTGTAGCGAAGCGAAGCGAGCGCTACAATAGATTCAAAGCGAGTCTGCCAAAGCGAAGCGAAGCGAGGCGAGCGCTACAGTGTTAAGTCTAAGCGAGTCAACTTCAGTCAACATTTTCAAGGCAGTCACTAGGGAACCTTCCTTCCCAAGCGACTCACTACAGAAAGACTATTAAGTGACTCAACTCTAGGCGGACGCTACAACTTCAAAGCAAAGCGAGCCACTACCTACCAGAAAGCGACAGCACACTTCCCGCTCCGATTTTGAACTCCAGTCAACTGGAGATCTCCGCATTAATTACGAGATCTCCACATGTCGATTGCGGAGAGGAGCAGCGGAGTTGACTGCCAGGCCGACAAGGGCGCCGCAACAGTACTGGCTCGCTCCAGTTACTGTTACAATTGGATCTTAGCCAAATTCGGCAAAGAGCCAAAACTGCGCATCTGCAAAAGTAGCCAGCCTGTGCAAGTACTGTCGAGAGGAGGAGGTACAAAGCCACCAACCAAGCAACGGATCTCGGCATCCCTCCGCCTATAAATAGTGAAGGATGAAGACGAAGAGAAGTAGAACACTTCCTGAGCATTCGAGCCTACTGCAAACAAACACTCCCAGCCTTAGAGCAAACTTCGAGTTTTTGTTTCCAAGTGTTTTCCGAGTTCCAGTCTCATCGGAACTCGTCTTCGCAACCTTCACACTTAGAGTCTAAGCCCATTCCATATCCAAGCTTAGAAGAAGAGCTCTAGCCATCTTTGCACTCATTGTAAAGAGCTCTTCATAGTGTGTCGTCGTAAACCATAAACCCTAAATCTATTCGTTAGGTTTTTGTGTTCGTCGTCGTTAGGTTGTTTCGATCCAAGGCCCTTCTTTCATCGATTGAAGAAGCCTCGATCATAGAGTCTAGATCCAAGCTTGCACTTACATCGTTTGTGTGAAGCTCGATCGAAGCTAGGCTGTAAGGAGAGCCCGCAATCTCCCTGTCGTTCGGACTGAAGCGAGTGAAGCTTCCAGTCCAGTTTAGGTTTTTGGTGTGAACCCGGAATCACCCAGCGTCTGTCAGATCCAAGCGAGTGAAGCTCGATCTTGACCAGGCTTTTGAAGAGCCCGTAATCTTCAAGTTCTTGAGTGAAGAGAACTGTTGCCGAGTGCAACAAGTGGACGTAGGAACGTTATCTCCGAACCACTATAAATCTCGTGTCGTATCTCTCTAACCCTAAACTCTTTACTTTGATAATTTATTGCACGTGCATCTAAACAAACATAACTTGGATTTCAAATACTTAGGAAAGATTTAGGTCACCGAATTCCGCACAAAGAGTAAAGTTTCACTCTTGATCAAGCTCTAAGCTTAGGTCAAGAGATTCGTGATTGCTTTAGGTATACATAGCATTATATATCTAACAGTTACATCACCCGGACTTTAGAAGCTCCCATTACCAGATAAGAATCTTCTGATTGATCATTCTGTTGTTTACGGTTTGTTTGTGCTATTTCGAGTTGAATTTCTTCTAATTGATTGTAAGTTTTGTAATAATTATGTTTGCTTGATTTACAATGATTGAAGTTAGAGCTTCGAAATAGAACTTGTTTTTCTGATATTTGGTATCAATTATTTGTAGGTTTGTTTTATGATTTCTTGTTTTTCAGTTTAGTTATTACTGTATTTAAAGTCTCCTATTCAAGCCTTTCACGGACTTAAGCAGATAACTTTTACTATCCACCGGAATGGGATCCGAAGAAGGTGTGTTTATGTCTTAGCTTCTGACCAAGAGCTTGATGCAAGGATTTGGATTCAACATATGACTAGGATATCTTGTTGATTTTTTTTTGCAGGGTGAATTGAACAAGTTCAATGGTCAACATGCTTTGAAAGACATCTTGATTATAAGGTACTTAATCAAATTAGATTAAATTTCAACCTTTTGAGTTCAAATATGAAGAGAATGTTTATGTGGGTGCTCCACAGACAATGAGAAGTGATGATTGAATTGGGAATGGATATGGGTTTGATTATTTATGTCTGCTCGTAATTAAATGTCCTTTAACTGCTTTAATTAGTTTAATTCAAAACCTGTTTTAATTCAGGTGTTTTATTCTGAGCTTTCCCTCATCTAGTCAATTCCATGTGCATAAACATTGTTAATATTCATATTTTACTTTGTGGGTTGTTCCTAGTTTGATTGGCTTCCGAATTGTGTGTACTCTCAACAATAAGGTATCATGTCTTTATGTTACTTGGACCTTGAGATTATTACTATTAGTCTATTATCACTTACTATAATTTATACTAGTACTTATGTTGGTGGATGCACAAGTTTTTGAGATTTTGATAATTTTATTTTGGCTTTCTCTTCTTATTATTATTGGATTTTGTAGGATATGATTCTCCAAAGGAACTAAGAGAAGAAAGTCAAGACCGAATGTCATTGTTCCCTTTAGATTAGTGTTAACTTTGGCTACTTTTGTATCTTTTAAACTTGAAATCCTTTGAGGATTTTTTTAATGTTTTTTTTAATTGGCCATGACTAGAACTTAGAGACCTTGTAATGGATAGTTGTATTAATTTGATATTCTTATTTATAATATTTAAAATTTATACAATCTGGTTTAATTTTAATATTAATTTTGTTGTTTTAATTATTTATATATAAAAATAGGTGTAATAATTAATAAAAACAACAACATTAAAATACACATATATGACAACAGTTGAACCACTGTTGTGGTTATTCACAACAACAACACGTCTACGACAACGGTTGAAACACCGTTGTGGTAATACATAACAACAACGGTACAACATACCGTTGTCTATGAGCGCGTATCTACGACAACACTGCCTAGGACAACGGTATGAAAATGACAAAGACAACGGTTATTACCCGTTGTCTATGTGGTTTTTTGTAGTAGTGCATCATCCCACCATTCGTACCTCCCGCTGTCACTGTAGAAATGCAGGCTATCGATCGCTACATCAAGGATCGAGAGCAAGCTGGAGAGACCATTGCCCTCCGCTACTCAAATGTTCCGTGGACCGACGAGTTCTACACCCAGACCGTCGACTTCCTGACATACATTACTTACCGCAGAATGGAGTACTATAAGGTCTACAACCTCATGCAGGCCTTCAAGAAGGATGAATTGATTCAGCTGGAGGCCAAGATGCTCAATTTTATTGGGGTGAACGGCTTCCATACCTTTCTTGATGGCACCAGCTTTTGGGACAAGTTGGATGCAAAAATAAAGCAAACTTACCCAACCGCTACGATTCCCAAGCGAGAACCAAATCCCCACGAGAAGTGACTGATCAGAGATCATGTGGAGGAGGTGGAGGTGAAGGACGCGGAGATTGCTAGTTTGCAAAGTGAAATAACCAGGAGAAGTGCTGAGATGGAGAAAAAGGCGGAGGAGGTCAATAGTCTTCGTGAAGACTTTGACAAAAAGAAGGGAGAACTGGAGGGAAAGGTGGAGGAGAAGGAAAGGTTGTTAGAAGAGAAGGAGAAGGCGTTGGAGGCGCATGTGAAGCTGGTGGGAGATCAGACAAAAACCATCGCCGAACTCAAGGACTCGCTTGACGCGGAAAGGAGTCGCTTGAGGGAGGTTAATGCCAAGCTAGTCGCAGTTGGCAAAGAGAAAGAGAATTTGGAGAAGGAGGTGAAGGAGTTGAGGGAGGCAGTTGAGAAGAAGGATGGAGATTTAGTAATGAAGGGGAGTGAGTTGCTCAGCACCAAGAAGACCCTCGATACTCTCAAAAATGAAATGAAAATCCTCAAACTTGAGAGAGAGGAGGAGAAGGGAGAGCTTGAGAGTCGAAGGAGGAGTGCGCAGGCCCTTGATCTGAAAAGTGCAGAATTATCAATCCTACTTGAAAAGGTCAAGAGCCTGGGAGAAACTTACACCGAGAAAGTCGCTGCAGGTGTCGAATTTCATCTCTCTCTAAATCAGAGAGAGAGAAGTCTTGAAACAATGAAGGCAGAGCTTGAAGCGGCCCAAGAATTCTGGTACTTCAATCTGCAGGAAGAAAAGAAGGAAATGAAGAATGAAGTTGAAGCGGAGCTGGAGGCTCGCTTCAAGTCGGTGGAGCCACTGGAGAGGTTGATGCTCTCAGTGAAGGAGAGGGGAAAACAGTGTGAGAACTTGCTCGAAGAAATTAGTATTAAAACTGCAGAACTGGTGCTTGCCGAGGAGCATACTTTTGCAAATAAAACTGAGCAAATGCTGCATGCTGTTCTCGATGCTGTCAACACCATCCACAAAACAATCACGGGAAAGACAATCACCCTAACCCCCGGCAGTGATGATGCCAAAAAGGGGGGAGGTCAAGAGAAAGAAGGAGGTGATGGAGGAGCTGTTGGTGTGGAGAGAATGTTGGAGGGGAACCGTGGTGTTGGAGGTGAGGAGGAGGAATTGGATGACGAAGCGAGGGCCTTATGTGCAAAGAAGGGTAAAGTAAAGCTCACTGAGGAGGAGCTCATGAAGAAGCCCGAAAAGCCCCGCAGGCCAAATGAGGAAAAAGTGCTTGGAGCTTCAATCGAACGTCATCCTCCTGTTGTGGTGTTGACCAAGGAGCAAAGGGAGAAGCAAATCGCGGAGGATGAGGCCATGGCTTGGGAGTTGGAGCGTGTATTTGAATTGAAAAAGCTAACACTTGCAGGTGCTTCAGGTTCTAAAGCGCCCGCTTCAGCCGCCGCACCCGCTTCAACTGCCGCACTCACTTCAACGACTGCTGGAGCCACTTCATCTGCTCAAACAGTCGTCCCTCCAAAAGCCACAAAAACAAAGAAGGACATGCCGCCTCCCCCTCTACCAAAGCAGACTCTGTAACGAACTATGCCTGAAGCGAGAGAAGAAGATCCTGAGGCAAAACGCCAAAAGATAAAGCAGGCAATCGCTTCGAGGGCAGAGAAGCAGGAGATAAGGAGGACAAGAGGAGAAAAGAGGAAGGACGTTGTGGAAAAGGAGAAAAGGATAAGGGCCAAGAGACTTAAGATCATTGATGGCCGGATCGAGGAACACTTCAACGAAGTGAAACTCATCCAGTCAGCCATCTGCCGAAGTGCCTTCATCCCATTCATGCCTGAAGAGTCCGAAGCATGCGAGGCCCAAGCTACAATCGATGCATGTGATGTGACAAGAAAAGAAATGATCGATTCAGGACGCTACCCCGGAACGTGGAACAAAATTACATCCGCAAGCGACTCAACGAGAAGCTTCCAATCTGGAGCATTGAGACGAGTGCTAAATTCAATGCAGTCATGAAGAAACTGTCTAGCAGATCAGAGGAAGAATTGGCAGCAAGGAGGAATGAACATCCTGACGCAAGGGAGATAGAGGACTTCATTCCGAGAGATCTCCGTGATCAATGGCTATTCTACAAGGAGCTTTTCATCAAAGCATACTACTACTGGGGAGTAGTGCCACTACAGGATGAGTGCTCTCGGATGAGTGCCCTCAACAATTTCTTGTGCGCATATGATGAGAAGATGTGGCGGAAAATATTCACTATGGCAGAGCTTGCAGAGCCCAAATCCCTTATCGTCAAGGTGCCTGCAGTGAAGGAATTTCCAATGTCATTCCTTCCAGGCACAAAAGTTCCTGATCGCAGTATCATAGGTGCAGAAGTGAATGAAGCTTTCAGATTGGAAAGCGGATGAAGGAGACCAAGTATCCACACTGTTGGTACTTTGGAGACAAACGTCCTCTCTGCTTATTTTGTTGAAAAGAAGGAGAAGAAGAAGGGAGAGGAGAAGGAGGAGAAGAAGGAAGACAAGGATGAAGCTGCAGGAAACCTTTGAGTTTCAAGCTTCTTATTTTGTGAACTGATGTTCATATATTCTGTCTATATTATGTCATTTACTTGCTTTGTGAATGACTTTATCCTTATGCTACAAAACTCAAATAACTTAACCGAAAAAAAAACGGGGAAAGAAACTTGAAAATTTTCAAACGAACAATGCAAAGGAAGCATTCGCTTGAAGTTTCTTCCACGGTTAGGTAGGCTAAATCTCTTAGTCTAAGAATTTGTTTTTGGGGTTTGGCATCATCAAAAAGGGGAAAATTGTTGGGAATTGTTAAGGACGAACATGTTAAGGGGGAACCACTATGGGACACATCGTAGTGAGTCAAATAGTTGTTTTGATTTGATCCCAAAACCCCCAAAGCGTTCTATTCCCAAGCGACCCACTTTTTGATATAGATAATAGGTTAGAAAATTTTTCTAAGCCTACTCTGTTAGGATGGCTTTATTTTACTTAGAATTTAGACCGCAGAAGATTCAAGTGAAGGCCACTCGCTTGAGTGTGTTTTTCAAAGCGAAGTGTGTCTAGCGAGCCGAAGCGAAGCGTGCCGAAGTGTAGCGAAGCGAAGCGAGCGCTATAATAGATTCAAAGCGAGTCTGCCAAAGCGAAGCGAAGCGAGGCGAGCGCTACAGTGTTAAGTCTAAGCGAGTCAACTTCAGTCAACATTTTCAAGGCAGTCACTAGGGAACCTTCCTTCCCAAGCGACTCACTACAGAAAGACTATTAAGTGACTCAACTCTAGGCGGACACTACAACTTCAAAGCAAAGCGAGCCACTACCTACCAGAAAGCGACAGCACACTTCCCGCTCCGATTTTGAACTCCAGTCAACTGGAGATCTCCGCATTAATTACGAGATCTCCACATGTCGATTGCGGAGAGGAGCAGCGGAGTTGACTGCCAGGCCGACAAGGGCGCCGCAACAGTACTGGCTCGCTCCAGTTACTGTTACAATTGGATCTTAGCCAAATTCGGCAAAGAGCCAAAACTGCGCGTCTGCAAAAGTAGCCAGCCTGTGCAAGTACTGTCGAGAGGAGGAGGTACAAAGCCACCAACCAAGCAACGGATCTCGGAATTCCTCCGCCTATAAAGAGTGAAGGATGAAGACGAAGAGAAGTAGAACACTTCCTGAGCATTCGAGCCTACTGCAAACAAACACTCCCAGCCTTAGAGCAAACTTCGAGTTTTTGTTTCCAAGTGTTCTCCGAGTTCCAGTCTCATCGGAACTCGTCTTCGAAACCTTCACACTTAGAGTCTAAGCCCATTCCATATCCAAGCTTAGAAGAAGAGCTCTAGCCATCTTTGCACTTATTGTAAAGAGCTCTTCATAGTGTGTCGTCGTAAACCAAAAACCCTAAATCTATTCGTTAGGTTTTTGTGTTCGTCGTCGTTAGGTTGTTTCGATCCAAGGCCCTTCTTTCATCGATTGAAGAAGCCTCGATCATAGAGTCTAGATCCAAGCTTGCACTTACATCATTTGTGTGAAGCTCGATCGAAGCTAGGCTGTAAGGAGAGCCCGCAATCTCCCTGTCGTTCGGACTGAAGTGAGTGAAGCTTCCAGTCCAGTTTAGGTTTTTGGTGTGAACCCGGAATCACCCAGCGTCTGTCAGATCCAAGCGAGTGAAGCTCGATCTTGACCAGGCTTTTGAAGAGCCCGTAATCTTCAAGTTCTTGAGTGAAGAGAACTGTTGCCGAGTGCAACAAGTGGACGTAGGAACGTTATCTCCGAACCACTATAAATCTCGTGTCGTATCTCTCTAACCCTAAACTCTTTACTTTGATAATTTATTGCACGTGCATCTAAATAAACATAACTTGGATTTCAAATACTTAGGAAAGATTTAGCTCACCGAATTCCGCACAAAGAGTAAAGTCTCACTCTTGATCAAGCTCTAAGCTTAGGTCAAGAGATTCGTGATTGCTTTAGATCTAGCTTTCGGCTAGGTCTTAGTATTTCAAAGAGCACTTTACTTCATACTCTGAGTTAAGGATTTTGTTGGGAATTGTTAAGAACTACATGTTAAGGGGGAACCTATAAGGGACACTTCATTGTTTTGATTTGATCCCAAAACCCCAAAGCGTTCGGTTCCCAAGCGACCCATTTTGATGTAGTTAATAGGTTAGAATTTTTCTAAGCCTACTCTGTTAGGATGGCTCTTTATTTTGCTTAAAAAAATAGACTTCAAATGTTCAAGTGAAGGCCACTCGCTTGAGTGTGTTTTCCAAGCGAATTAAAGTTTAGCGAGCTGAAGTGAAGCGTGCCGAAGAATAGTGAAGCGAAGCGAGCGCTATAGTAGATTCAAAACGAGTCTGCCAAAGCGAAGCGAAGCGAGCGCTACAGTATAATGTCAAAGCGAGTCAACTCAGGTCAACATTTTCCGAGACAGTCACTAGGGAACTTTACTTCCCAAGCGACTCACTACAGAATGACTACGAAGTGACTCAATTCAAAGCGAACGCTACAACTTCTAAGCAAAGCGAGCCACTACCTACCTGAAAGCGAAAGCACAATTCCCGCTCCGAATTTGAACTCCAGTCAACTGGAGTTCTCCGCATTAATTACGAGATCTCCACGTGTCGAACGCGGAGAGGAGTAGCGGAGTTGACTGCCAGGCCGACAGGGCGCCGCAACAGTACTGGGTCGCTCCAGTTACTGTTGAAATTGGAACTTAGCCACTTCCGGCAAAAATCCAAAACTGCGCGTCTGAAAAGCAGCTAGCCTGTGCAAGTACTGTCGAGAGGAGGAGGGACAAAGCCACCAACCAAGCAACGGATCTCGGCATCCCTCCGCCTATAAATAATGAAGGATGAAGACGAAGAGAAGTAGAACACATCCTGAGCATTCGAGCCTACTGCAAACAAAAACTCCCAGCCTTAGAGCAAATTCCGAGTCTTTGTTTCCAAGTGTTCTCCGAGTTCCAGTCTCATCGAAACCCGTCTTCACAACCTTCACACTTAGAGTCTAAGCCCATTCCATATCCAAGCTTAGAAGAAGAGCTCTAGCCATCTTTGCACTTATTGTAAAGAGCTCTTCATAGTGTGTCGTCATAAACCAAAAACCCTAAATCTGTTGTTAGGTTTTTGTGTTCGTCGTCGTTAGTTGTTTCGATCCAAGGCCCTTCTTTCATCGATTGAAGAAGCCTCGATCATAGAGTCTAGATCCAAGCTTGCACTTACATCGTTTGTGTAAAGCTCGATCGAAGCTAGGCTGTAAGGAGAGCCCGCAATCTCCCTGTCTGTTGTTTGGACTGAAGCGAGTGAAGCTTCCAGTCCAGTCTAGGTCTTTGTAGTGAACCCGGAATCACTGCATTCGTTGTCAGATCCAAGCAAGTGAAGCTCGATCTCGACTAGGCTTTTGAAGAGCCCGTAATCTTCAAGTTCTTGAGTGAAGAGAACTGTTGCCGAGTGCAACAAGTGGACGTAGGAGCGTTATCTCCGAACCACAATAAATCTCTGTGTCGTATCTCTCTAACCCTAAACTCTTTACTTTGATTATTCATTGCATGTGCATCTAAACAAACACAACTTGGATTTTTAATTACTTAGAAATAAACATTAGCACACCGAATTCCGCACTAGAGTAAGGTCTCACTCTTGATCAAGCTTGAAGCTTAGGTCAAGAGAATCTTGATTGCTTTAGATCTAGCTCTCGGCTAGGTCTTAGTATTTCTACGAGCACTTTACTTCATACTCTGAGTTAAGGAATTTGAAGTTGAAAAACTTCAAAATACGTATTCACCCCCCCCCCCCCCCTCTACGTATTTTTCCTATAACAAACCGGGACCAACAAGTGGTATCAGAGCAGCGGTTCTTTCGAGCCTCTGCTTTGCATATCCGAAGCGAGTCCCCACTCGCTTCACGTTGTCTCACTGAACCGGATCCTATTTCCTAAGTGCATCAAAACCTTACCCACGCATATTGCATTTACTGCTGATAGTTTGCTATGTCTACATATAGTGCGTCAAGTCTTCCACAGTTCTCTATCGAAGGATACAAGACATGGAGTTTCAGAGTCGAGGGCTTCCTATGCTCCATCCACGGCCAGATGTGGGAAGTCATAGAGGACGGACCAATCGAGATCAAGAAGGCCATATCTGTGAACGTTCCAGCCGCCGAAGGTCGTGAAGCTCATGTTAGGCAGGAGTACGTCGAGAAGGACAAAGATGAATACAATGCCAACGACTTCAAGATCGCCAACCTTGATAAAATCGCACGTCACACGATGCAGAGCACCGTATCGGATGCCTACCTTCCTAGGATCAGGAAGTGTGGGACAGCGAAGGAAATGTGGGAAACCCAAGCCCTCATTTCACAAGGAACGGACAAGATCAAAGAGAACAAGCTCGCCGTACAAATGCGGGAGTTTGAAAGTCTGATAATGAAGCCAGGAGAGTCCATCGACGCCTTCGAGCTGAGAGTCACCAACATCATTGCAACTCTCAACTCACTTGGGAAGGAACACACAGACAAGGAAGTCAACCTGAAGATTGTACGAGCTCTCACGAGGAAGTGGCAGACAATGAAGGAGCTGTACTTAGCTACCAAAGATCTATCGAAGCTCACACCGGAGATTCTGTTCTCCGAACTCAAAGCTCATGATTCGATCTGAATCGGATGAACCTCGACGAAGAGGATGAAGCCCCCACGACATCAAAAGGCGTAGCTTTCAAAGCTGCTGAAGGGCCAAGCGACCAGTCGCTAGCCAAAATGACGAGGGAAGAGCTCGAAGAACATGTTGCGTTCTTATCCAAGAACTTCAACAAAATGAACTCTCGAGTGGGCAAGTACAAAAGATTCTACAAGCAGTACAAAGGGAGGAACACTGATGCTCGAGATGGAAAAGGGAAGAGAGAAGAGACGACCAAGCCGATCTCAAGGGACATGATGGAAGTGGAGTGCTACCACTGCCACAAAATGGGCCACTACAAATTCGACTGTCCGAAGCTGAGTGCAAAGGAGCGAGAGGAACTGAGAGCAAAGAGGGATGCTCCGAGGAGAGCGCTCGTAGCGAGTGAAATGCCGGTCGCTTCAACTGAAGAAGTCTCAAGCGACTCGGATGCATTCACAGATCCCAACTCCAGTGAGGGATAGGATCTTGGACTCATGGCGCTCACCAACGAAGAAACTGGAGAGGTATTCATCTATCCCTCACCTAGCTCAATTACACTCGCACACACTCACCAAGAGGAAGCGAATTCATCGACATAGAGTCAGTTGCTTGACAAGCATATCAAATTGTCAAGCGACCACAAAGTGTTGAAACAAGCTCTGTCTCAAAGCGAGAAGGAGAACCGAAAGCTAGCCACTGAGCTTGACCAAGTCAAACTTAACTTAAGGGCTATGACTAGTAAGTTCGAGGATCTCTTCGCGAGACATCAAAGCTTGGAAGGAAGGTATGAAACCCAGTCCGCTCTAGTTGCCAACTTGAACAAAGCTTCATATGCTAGGCAGGCACTAGAGAGCTCACTTCTACCGTTTGGTAGAAAGGGAGGACTCGGATATGAGGGTGGACCTTCCAAGCCGACTGTCTTTGTTGGTGCCTCACACACGACACCATCAGTCACTTTGGAAATGCCCACTGCATCCAAAGCGACCCCCAACAAGGATAAAGGCCAAATGGCTGAGAACCCTAAGAAGAAGCCAATGAAACTAGATGGAAACTAGATGTAGCTTCTAAGTCTCAGGCCAAGACACCAGAGACAAAGGATCTCCCCTTTAAGAAAAGGAGTAATGTCTATGTGTCACGTTATCCGGACTGGAGATGGTCCAACCGGACTAACGTTGAGGGGGAAGAATTCGAAGTACCAAAGAGGCCGCTTTGAACTCCCAAGGTTACTCAAGCGAGTCAGGGTCAAAAACCCTAGTTGGACCACTTCAAGAAAACCTAGCGAGCCGCTTCGAAAGACTGTAAACCCTACGTCAGTCGCTAAGCCTGTAGCTAATCCGAAGCGAGCCGCTTCAGGATACAAGCAAGATGGTAAGAGCATAGGTAAGCCTCAAGCGAGCCGCTACCCCTCTTGCACACACTGCAGCACGTGTGAAGCTGTTTTAAGGCAGAAATCACAGTTTTCAAAGGTCGAGAAACCCAAAGCACAAGCTACCTTTCAAAAGAAAGTAAAGCAAGTGTGGGTACCTAAGGGAACTAACCTGCAAGGACCCAAACTGATTTGGGTACCAAAATCTGTCTAAATGCAGGTGAGCGCCGTGGATCCCATGCCAAATGAGGGTCAACAAATCTGGTACGTGGACAGTGGATGTTCAAGACACATGACCGGCATGAGAGCTCTACTTCATGACTACATAGAGAAGAAGGGTCCACACGTTACTTTTGGTGATAACTCTCGAGGAAGCACCAAAGGGTACGGCGCACTGAAAGTTGGAAAACTCACGATTGAAGAAGTCTCCTACGTGGAAGGACTCAAGCACAACTTGCTATCCATTTCACAATTTTGTGACAAGGGATACAAGGTGGAATTTATTTCCAATAAGTGCTTAGTAGCAAGGAGTGCTACAGAAATAGGATGGCTATGGCACAGACGCTTGAACCATCTCAACTTCAAAGCCATAAACCGCTTAGCTCGAAAGGGTTTGGTGCAAGGCATACCAAATGAAGTCTTCATCAAAGACCATCCATGCTCACCATGCCAACGAGGGATGCAGACGAAGAAGCACTTCGCCAGTCTCGAAGAAGCTTCATCAAAGCGAGTGCTCAAGCTGCTTCATATGGATCTGTTTGGTCCTGTCACTCCAGTTAGTGTAAATGGAAGGAAGTACACTCTAGTTGAAGTCGACGATTTCTCTCGCTACACTTGGGTTGTATTTCTCTTCAGCAAGAAGGAGACACAGACCAAGCTGCCACAACTGCTCAAGCGATTGGCTGTGGAGAAGAATCTAGCAATTGTGACCATTCGCTCCGACAAGGGCACAGAGTTCTTGAACTCTACCATTGAAGCTTACTGCACGGAGCATGGCATAGCACATCAAACTTCTTCAGCTTGCACACCTCAGCAGAATGAAGTTGCTGAAAGAAGGAATCGAATCATCAAAGAAGCCGTTCGAACCATGATTGCAGACTCGAAGCTTCCAATGAAGTATTGGGCTGAAGCTGCCAATACGGCATGCTACACGCAGAATCGAACGCTTCTCTGCAAACGGCACGACAAAACACCATACGAAATATGGACAGGGAGAATTCCTAACATATCTTATTTCCATATTTTTGGTTGTAGGGTCTTCATCCATGACAATGGGAAGTCGCAGTTGAAAGCCTTTGAAAGCAAAGCTGATGAAGGAATATTCTTAGGATATTCTACATCAAGCAAAGCTTACTGGGTATTCAACTGTAAAACCCTAATCGTGGAGGAATCACCCCATGTCGTATTTGATGAGTCTTCTTTGAGTCTTCCACAGGAACAGGTTCAATCCAAGGAAAATAAGTCAAGCGAGGAACCCATCAATTCATTAACTTGGGACATGCTTGAGGATGATGAGGAAATCAAGGGCTCAAGCGAGCAGAATGTCCAAGGAAAAGATGAAGCTGCCCCCAAGAGTCCTGAAGCGAGTGCGGGCCAAGCATCCAATCCAGTCGCTACAGAAGGTGAAACGAGCGACCAAGAAGAAGATGAAGATGAAGCTGGCAGATCCAAGCGTGCATGACTCAAGAATCACTCACCAAGTCAAATCATTGGAGATCCATCCAAGGGTGTAGTGACCAGAAGTCAAGTGTTTGGAGAAAGTGCCATGTTCAGTTGCTTTCTCTCAAACATTGAGCCGTCATGCGTGGAGGAAGCACTAGCCGATTCAAATTGGGTGATCGCCATGCAAGAAGAGCTGAATCAGTTCACCAGAAACGACGTATGGTATCTCGTGGATCGTCCCAAATTTCGGCATGTGATTGGCACCAAGTGGGTGTTCAAGAACAAGACGGACGAGGACCACAACGTTGTGAGGAACAAGGCGCGTCTCGTCGCTAAAGGCTACTGCCAAGAGGAAGGAATCGATTTTGATGAGACCTTCGCTCCAGTGGCATGGCTTGAAGCGATCAGACTATTTCTAGCCTATGTAGCGGCCAAGAAATTCAAAGTCTTTCAGATGGATGTGAAGAGCGCATTCCTCAATGGTGAATTGAAGGAAGAAGTGTATGTGGAGCAGCCACCGGGTTTCGAGCAAGGAGATAAGGTGTATCGATTGAAGAAAGCCCTATATGGATTGAAGCAAGCTCCCAGAGCTTGGTATGATACACTATCTCAATCCCTAGTGGATAATGGATTCCACAAAGGAAAGATAGATCGAACCCTATTCACCATCAATCATGGAGATGATATGCTATGGGTTCAGATCTATGTGGACGACATCATATTTGGATCACCAAACCAGTCGCTTAGCGAGAAGTTTGGAGAGCTTATGAAGACCAAATATGAGATGTCAATGATTGGCTTGATGAGCTGCTTTCTAGGTCTTCAAGTGAAGCGGCAGGATGATGGCATCTTCATCAATCAAGCTAAGTATACAAGAGATATGCTTGCCAAGTTCGGTGTTCAGCATGCTAAAGCTGTGAAGATTCCAATGAACACGAACTGGAAGATGGAGCCAGACATAGATGGGAAGTCTGTGGATGCTACAGACTACCGAGCTTTGATCGGATCCCTTCTATATCTCACTGCAAGTAGGCCGGATATAGCTTTTGCAGTTGGAGTATGTGCTCGCTTCCAAAGCAATCCCAAGCACAGCCATCTTGAAGCTGCCAAGAGAATTCTTAGATATTTGAAGGGCACTGTCAATATGGGGCTGTGGTATCCAACGGAGGATAATTTGGAGCTCACTGGATATTCAGATGCTGACTATGGAGGGTGCCGAATTGATAGGAAATCAACTTCGGGCACTTGTCAGTTCTTGGGAAGCAAGCTGATCTCATGGTTTTCGAAGAAGCAGACGAGTGTAGCCACTTCAATGACTGAAGCCGAATATATGGCCGCTGGAAGCTGCTGTTCTCAAATTCTATGGCTTCGTCAGCAGTTGAAGGACTACAATGTTGAAGCAAATGAAATTCCTATTTTCTGCGACAATAACAGTGCGATCTGCATCTTTCAAAATCCAGTGCTTCACACCAGATGCAAGCACGTGGAAATCCGACATCACTTCATTCGTGATCATGTCGAGAAGAAGGATATCAAGCTCGAGAAAATTCATACCGATCTCTAGCGAGCAGATATTCTCGCCAAGCCTCTAGCTGAGTCTCGTTTCAATCAGCTATGCATGGAGTTAGGGTTGCTAGACCCTGGTGAAGAATGCTAGATTCAGGATGCACGAAGGAGTGGTCGCTAGTTTTTCGTAGTGTCACTCGCTTCGGATCTTCACCAACTCAAGCGAGTCACTTCAAAATTCCATTCGCTTGAAGAAGGAGAAATAAGGTGGAGAAAGGTGGAGTGTTGGAAGACGTTCCCTACCCGCTTACAGGAATTGTTAAGCCATTGGTTAAGGGGGAACTATTGTTTGCTCTCGGAGCAAGCTACTTCCAAAGCGAGCAAGGAAAGCTGCTACCTAGTCTAGGATTCCTAGCGAGTGGGTATAAACACTCGCAAGTGCCGTTTCTAGTAACGGTTGTGGGGTCTTGTATCGGGCCTCCCCACGTAAAAATGGTGAAAGCTTAGGCAGGGCTGGCACCTAGACCTTGTGTCCTCTTCCCATCTTTCCGCCGAAGAGGAGCAAGTCTTCTCATCTCCTTCATCGTGGATAAATGTCCATTCTTTACTCACTCTTCAATGAGTTGAGCTGCCGGATGTCTATCAATTCCTCCCCCACTTTGAATTTTGCATCGCTACAATTTGCCCTAGCTTGGGTCAAAGCGAATCGATTGCAAGTTCATTCTGTAGCTTGTAGGAGGAAGCTTGAAGGTTTACCTTTTTCTACAAAAGGTTGCAGGGCTGGTGACATGCTTCTGCGTAAAATACGAGATTGTCATGTCAGAGCATTCTCATTGTCATCCTGTCCATTTCTGCTCTGAGATAAGGACTTGTACTCATCCCCCATTCACCGTGAATATGTACACTTACGTGAAGCTCCCCTCTGGGTTGTAGCAAGCTTGTGTACTATATTCATTCTCTCCCCCATTCACTTAGATGGAGGACTCTCTAATTCGTAGAGGAAGATGAATGCCATGAAGATGAATGCCAAGAAGATGAAGTATCCAGTAAGTGGAGTGGTACCCAACAGGTGGTAACAACAAGCTTCAAAGCAATATCAACAATTGGATTCATCAAGTGCTATCCAAATCCTCAAAATGGAGTCTTCAATAAGTGGTATCAATCTCCTACGAAGTGAGATTGACTGGTAAGTGTTTCAATTTTAAGTACACTAAGTAAGCTGAAGCGTGCTAGAAACCTTCACTTACTATGTGGAAAATATGAAATGAATCTGACACAAATACAAAGAGGAAAACACTCTTGTTTATCCTCGAAGTATGTAAGTTAGAAACATTTTAAATTAAGCAAAGAAATTTCATTTCTTATTCCAGTCGCTTCAGATGGCCAAGCGAGTGCTACGACACTCCTAGCGAGCCATCGCAAGCGAGTGCAGAACAGTCACTCAAGCGAGTACCTCTCAAGCGAGTGAAGGCCTAGCGGCCCAACTCGAAGCGAGCGGGTACGAAGCGAGTATGAGCTGTCTGCACTCGAGTGCAATTTTACTTTCTGCCGTGCATTTAATGCAGGTTCACGTACTGGCAAAAATAACGGGCGCGTGGTCTACACTTTGAATTCGAAGCGGGAAAAGACGGAGAAGATCCAGCCGTCGAATCTTAACAGTCACCAATTTGTAGCCGTTGGATCTGCGCCGTATAAAACAAACGAATCACAGCAGGCCACGTGGAGACACCGAGCAAGTGGCAGTTCACTTTTACTGTGATGATGCCGGACACATCAGATCCATCACCGCACGTCCGCCGCCTACCTACAGGATCTTCGCCGATTTTACTGTCTTGCCCCTGCCACGTCAGCCAAGCCCTATCTCTATATAAGGGTGGAGTTGTATACTGAGAAAACTTTCACAACTATCAACACTTGCCATTCTTGTGCAAAAACTCTCTGCAACTCATGAGTCCTAAAAATCCCCAGTTTTTCATCGATAAATCTCCGATTCAAACCCTCTCATTTTTCACCATGGGAAAGAAGTTAAACACCGAGACGATGGAGCAATTCCTCACTGAAGTTGACAAACACATCAACGTCGAGCCCCATCTCGACCCTGTCATCGTAGAAGAGAATGGATTTTTCCGTAGAGCCGTGAACACGGCCGGTCTATGGAAGTTTGTGACGGCTGTACCAAAGAAAATCTTGGCAAAGGAGGTGGGAGAGCTTCTTCTGAATCTGAGGAAGGAGCAAAACACATCATCATTCATAGATCCACAAACCAGGAAGCCGGTGGAGGTGGATTTGAGCGAGCTCATCGGCGTGTTCGACTTGCCGAGGGAAGGAGAAAATTCCCTATTAGATTTGGGCTTTTCGGCCGGAGTCGAATACGGTCGTTTTGCCATCGCCGGAGCTGAACCAAATTTCAAGGAGGCCGGTATCTGTTCTAACTTGAAGGCCCCCTTCAACCATATTTGCGAGCTCTTTTCGAAGAGCGTCGCGTGCTACGTCGGAACCTTGGATACGCTGTCTGAGACGAAACTGATCGCCACCACCGTTATCGACGACAGCCTCACCGGAACGAAATTTGACTGGCATGGTTGGTTTCCCAACCAAATCCACGAAGCCACTGAAGATTTTGCCTTCGTGCCGGGAAGCGCCGATCAGATTCTCCGCAAGGGGAAGCTGAAATTCTTCTCCAGATTGTCTGTTGCACTGGAGGCACGCTACCCCAACAAAACATGGCCGGACTCCGACGTGGCTGTCTACAACAAGCAGTCTATTTTCTATGACAAGTGGAGGAAGACCAAGATTCCGATTGATCAGGGACTTCTAGCTGTAGAAGTGCCCGTTGCAAGACCAGTTGTCGAAAGACAAGCTGAAGCGACCCAAGCCAAGCGAGCCGCTTCACCTGGGAAGCGTGCGGCACCGAAGCGAGGGAAGAAGAAGATGAAGCGAGTCACTTCACTCATCCTGTCAAGCGAGGCGGAGGAGAAGCCGCTTGAGGATGTTGAAGTAACTCAACCCCAGCCTTCACCAATCAAAGCCCAAACTCCCCCACTACCAATCCAAACCCAAACAACCCAAATACCAGAACCACAAGCTTCATCAACCAACCAACCACTCACACAGACAACCCCCCTCTCTCCCTAGGAAGAAGAATCTGCATCTTCATTCCAAATACCCCCAATCCCCATACTACATGTAGACCCAGTCGAAGCCTACACCACATTCCAACCCATCCAAACCCAGCAAATACAACCACCACCCACAGAAACCATCCACATAACCGAAACCACCGAAGCCTCATCATCATCCCTATCCCCCTCGACATCGGCAGCCACAGCCGATACCGCCCAAACAGCCGGTGAACTCCCGATTATCTCACCATTCGTACCTCCTGCTATCTCTGCAGAAATGCAGGCTATCGATCGCTACGTCAAGGATCGAGAGCAAGCTTCAGAGACCATTGCCCTCCGCTACTCTAACGTTCCGTGGACCGACGTATTCTACACCCAGACCGTCGACTTCCTGACGTATATTACGTACCGCGGAACGGAGTACTATAAAATCTACAATCTCATGCAGGCCTTCAAGAAGGATGGGCTGATTAAGCTGGAGGCCAAGATGCTCAACTTTATTGGCGTGAACGGCTTTCACACTTTTCTTGATGGGACCAGCTTCTGGGACAAGCTGGATGCCAAGATAAAACAACAATACCCAGATGCTGTGATTCCCAAGCGAGTGCCGACTCCTCACGAGCAGCAGCTGATCAATACACATTCGGAGGAGATGGAGGCGAAGGAGGTGGAGATCTCAAATCTCCAAAGCGAGATCTCTAAGAAGGAGGAAGAGGTGAACAGGAGGGTGCTGGAGGTCAAGAGTCTTCGTGAAGACTTTGACAAGAAAAAGGGAGAACTGGAGGCAATGGTGGAGGAGAAGGGAAGGTTACTGGAGGTGAAGGAGAAGGCGTTGGAGGCGCAAGTGAAGCTGGTGGGAGACCAGTTGAAAACAATCACCGAACTCAAGGACTCACTTGATGCGGAACGGAGTCGCTTGAGGGAGGTTAATGCCAAGATAGTCTCAATTGGCAAGGAAAAGAAGGACTTGGAGAAGGAGGTGAAAAAGCTGAAGGAGGCAGTAGAGAAGAGGGATGGAGAGTTGATAAGGAAGGGGAGTGAGCTGATCAGAACCAAAAAGACCCTCGACTCACTCAGAAATGAATTGAAAGAACTCAAGCAAGAGAGTGAGATTGATAAGAAAGAGCTTGAGAGCCGAAGAAGGAGTGCACAGGCTCTTGATCTGCAGAGTGCTGAATTGTCTATCCTACTGCAGAAAGTCAAAGAACTGGGAGAAGCTTACACAGAGAAAGTTGCTGCAGGTGCTGAATTTCATCTCTCTATAAATCAGAGAGAGAGGAGCCTTGAAACAATGAAGGCAGAACTTGAAGCGGCCCAAGAGTTCTGGCACTTCAATCTGCAGGAAGAGAAGAAGGATATGAGGAGTGTAGTTGAAGCGGAGCTGGAGGCTCGTTTCAAGTCGGTGGAGTCACTGGAGAGGTTGATGCTCTCAGTGAAGGAGAGAGAAAAACAATGCGAGTTTTTGCTAGAAGAAATCAGCATCAAAACTGCACAGTTGGTGCTCGCCTAGGAGCACACCTTCGCAGGCAAAACTGAACGGATGCTGCATGCCGTCTTTGATGTTGTAAACAATTTGCATAAATCGATTACCGGAAAGTCCATCACCCCAACCCCTGGCAGTGATGATGCCAAAAAGGGGGAAGGACAAATGAAGGAAGGAGGTGTTGGAGGTTCAGGAGGAAGTGGAGCTGTTGGTGTGGAAAGGATGATTGAGGGAGGCAGTGGTGTTGGAGATGAGGAGGAAGAGTTAGATGACGAAGCGATGGCTCTACGAGCAAAGAAAGGGAAAGTGAAGCTCACTGAGGAGGAGCTTATGAAGAAGCCCGAGGAGCCCAGCAGGCCAACTGAGGAGAAAATTCTTGGCTCCTCAATCGCACGTCATCCTCCTGTAGTGGTGATGACCAAGGAGCAAAGGGAGAGGCAAATTGCGAAGGATGAGGCCTTGGCTTGGCAGATGGAGCATGATTTTGAACTGGGAAGGCTAACACTTGCAGGTGCTTCAGGTTCTAAAGCGCCCGCTTCAGCCGCCGCACCCGCTTCAACTGCCGCGCTCGCTACAACTACTGCTGGAGCCACTTCATCAGTTCAAGCAGTCGTTCCTCCAAGCACTACAAAGAAGGACATGCCGCCTCCCCCACCACCAAAGCAAGAATTGAAGCGAACTGTGTCGGATTCAAAAGTAGATGACCCCGCGACCAAGCGTCAAAAGGTCAAACATGCAGTCGCTTCGAGGGCTGAGAAGCAGGAGAGAAGGTGGAAGAGAGGAGAAGACTGGAAGGAAGGAGTGGAGAAGGAGAAGAGGATAAAGGCCAAAAGACTTCAAGTCATTGATGGCCGGATCGAGGAACACTTCAGCGAAGTGAAACTCATTCAATCTGCCATCTGCCGAAGTGCCTTCGTTCCTTTCATGCCCGAAGAGTCCGAAGCATGCGAGACACAAGCTATAATTGATGCATGCGACATGACGGGGAAAGAAATGGCCGATTCCGGACGCTACCCTCTCTAGGAAGAACAAGATTACATTCGAAAGCGAATCAACGAGAGGCGTCCAATCTGGAGCACTGAGTCGAGTGCCAAGTTTCATGCGGTCATGAATGTGCTGGCTAGCAGATCTGAGGAAGAGCTGGCAGCTAGGAGGAATGAGCATCCTGACGCAAGGGAGATTGAGGACTTCATTCCAAGAGATCTCCGCCACCAGTGGCTACTCTACAAGGAACTCTTCATCAAAGCCTACTACTTCTGGGGAGTAGTGCCACTGCAGGATGAGTGCTCCCAGATGAGTGCTCTCAACAACTTCCTCTGTGCATATGATGAGAAAATGCGGAGGAAAATCTTCACCATGGCTGAGCTTGCAGAGCCCAAATCCCTTATCGTCAAGGTGCCTGAAGTGAAGAAATTTCCAATGCCATTCCTTCCAGGCACAAGGATTCCTGATCGAAGCGTCACAGATGCAGAGGTGAATGAAGTGTTCAGATTGGAAAGCTCTTGGAGGAGACCAAGTATCCATACTGTTGGTACCTTGGAGCTGAATGTCCTCTCTGCATATTTTACTGAAGAAGAGAAGAAGAAGAAGAAGAAGAAGGAGGTGATGGAGGAGAAGGAGAAAGACAAGGAAGAAGCTGCAGGAAACCTCTGAGTTTCAAGCTTCTTAATCTGTGAACTGATGTTCAATCTATCAAATTTACTTTATGTCCTTCTTGTGTCATTTAATAGCTTTGTGGATATTTTATCCTTATGCTACAAACTCAAACAAAATTTACCGAGACCAAAAAAAAAAAAAGGAAAAGGATCTAAAAAAAAAATAAAAATACAAACGAAGCTGCAAAGGAAGCAGTCGCTTGAAGTTCCTTCCACGGTTAGATAGACTAGATTTCAATAATCTTAAGTCTTTGGGTTTTGGCATAATCAAAAAGGGGGAAATTGTTGGGAATTGTTAAAGAACAACATGTTAAGGGGGAACCTATAAGGGACACTTCATTGTTTTGATTTGATCCCAAAACCCCAAAGCGTTCTGTTCCCAAGCGACCCATTTTGATGTAGTTAATAGGTTAGAATTTTTCTAAGCCTACTCTGTTAGGATGGCTCTTTATTTTGCTTAGATTATAGGATTCAAAAGTTCAAGTGAAGGCCACTCGCTTGAGTGTGTTTTCCGAAGCGAAGCAAGTCTAGCGAGCCGAAGTGAAGCGTGCCGAAAAACAGCGTAGTGAAGCAATCGCTACAGTAGATTCAAAGTGAGTCTGCCAAAGCGAAGCAAAGCGAGCACCACAGTGCAAAGTCAAAGCGAGTCAACTCTGGTCAATACTTTCCAAAGCAGTCACTAGGGAACTTCACTTCCCAAGCGACTCACTACAGAATGACTACGAAGTGACTTAACTAAAGCGGACGCTACAACTTCAAAGCGAAGCGAGCCACTACCTACCAGAAAGCGACAGCACAATTCCCGCTCCGAATTTGAACTCCAGTCAACTGGAGATCTTCGCATTTATTACGAGATCTCCACGAGTCGAACGCGGAGAGGAGCAGCGAAGTTCACTACCAGGCCGACAGGGCACCGTAACAGTACTGGGTCACTCCAGTTACTGTTGAAATTGGAACTTAGCCATTTCCGGCAAAAATCCAAAACTGCGCGTCTGAAAAGCAGCCAGCCTGTGCAAGGACTGTCGAGAGGAGGAGGGACAAGGCCACCTACCAAGCAACGGATCTCGGCCAACCCTCCGCCTATAAATAGTGAAGGATGAAGACGAAGAGAAGTAGAACACTACTTGAGCATTCGAGCGCCTACTGCAAACAAACACTCCCAGCTTTCTAGCAATCTTCGAGTCTTTGTTTCCAAGTGTTCTCCGAGTTTCCAGTTCATCGGAACTCGTCTTCACAACCTTCACACTT
The DNA here is from genome assembly GCA_029379335.1 of Thymus mandschuricus. Lineage (NCBI taxonomy): Eukaryota > Viridiplantae > Streptophyta > Magnoliopsida > Lamiales > Lamiaceae > Thymus > Thymus mandschuricus. The sequence goes on along the minus strand of CM057073.1, from coordinate 35,818,678 downwards.
AGAGTCTAAGCCCACTTTAAATATCCAAGCTTAGAAGAAAAGCTCTAGTCATCTTTTGCATCTACTGTAAAAGAGTTCTTCATAGTGTGTTCGTCAACCAAAAACCCTAACCCTAAAAGTTTGTCTGTTAGGTTTTTGAGTCGTCGTTAGGTTGTCTCGATCCAAGGCTCTACTTTCATCGATCGTAGAAGCCTCGATCATATAGTCTAGATCCAAGCTTACACTTACATCGTTTGTGTGAAGCTCGATCGAAGCTAGGCTGTAAGGAGAGCCCGGAATCTCCCTGTCTGTGTTTGACTGAAGCGAGTGAAGCTTCCAGTCTTGTCTAGGTTTGTGTAGTGAACCCGTAATCACTGCATCTGTTGTCGGATCCAGGCAAGTGAAGCCCGATCTTGACCAGGTTTTTGAAGGACCCGTAACCTTCAAGTTCTTGAGTGAAGAGAACGGTTGCCGTCGTGCAACAAGTGGACGTAGGAGCTTTATCTCCGAACCACTATAATCCTTGTGTCTTATCTCTCTAACCCTAAACTCTTTACTTTGATTATTCATTGCATATTGCATCTAAACAAACATAATCTGGAAATTTTAATTACTTAGGAAAAGACATTAGCTCACCGAATTCCGCACAAGAGTAAAGTCTCACTCTTGATCAAGCTCTAAGCTTAGGTCGAGAGATCTTTGATTGCTTTAGATCTAGCTCTTGGCTAGGTCTCAGTATTTCTACGAACACTTTACTTCATACTCTGAGTTAAGGAATTTGAAGTTGAAAAACTTAAAAATACGTATTCACCCCCCCCCCCCCCCCCCCCCTCTACGTATTTTTCCTATAACAAACCGGGACCAACATTACCTTTTACCTTGCATTTAACACGCACAGTACTAGGACGCTATTAACCGGGTGCGTGTACTGCACCACCAAACGGAAGCGCCAAAAGTGAAGCGATCCAAGCCGTTGAATCAGAACAGTCCATCAATCACAGCTGTTGAATCATGGGCAAGAGTAGGAGCGAACCATAGCGTGGCACGTACTAAGCTTGATCACCTGTGTGGTTCATCTTTTAACCATGGTGACACTGTTTATTACTGCGACACGTCAGCCACGACTCCACTCGCTACACACCAAGTCGCTTTTTACCCACTCAGCCCTGCCACGTCAGCACCAAACCCTAAACCTAGATATATGGGAACTGTGTGCACTGCAGAAAATTCATCACCCCCAAATTGCCATTCCTGTGAAAAGCTCTCTGCAAATTTTCTGCAAACTTGCAAACACTCTCATCTCTCACAAGAAATTCCTTTATATCTCTCTCTCAAACACCCCACACTCATATCATGGGAAAGAAAAAGGAAGTCACCACCATGGAACTCTTCCTGGCCAATTCTGAAAATCTCACCAATATAGAACCCCATCTCGATGACTCACTCATCGAAGCTTCCGGATTTTTCCAAAGGGCCGTGACTACTGCCGGCTTGTGGAAGCTTGTCACTGCCAAACCATCCAAGATCCTTACCAGATCTGTAGCAGAGTTCCTGCTGAATCTCCATGAGAAGGAACTCACAACCATTATCACAGACCCAAGCACGGGTGAAGCGATGTATGTAAGCTTGATCGAAGTTGCCAAAGCTTTCGATCTCCCAACTGAAGGAGAGGAGAACCTATCAAACGTCGGCCTAGAAGTGGAGGCCGAGTACCGGCGATAAGCAGCAAAGGAAAATGCTGTCTGGGGCCAACGCGGAAACAACATCTGAGAGGACTTGCAGAGTCCTTTCAATTATATCGGGGAGCTCTACACAAAATTTTTCGAATGCCACATTGGAGGGCTTGGACAGATCACTGATTCAAAGATATTCACGATTTCAGCCATCGTGGATAGTCTTTCCGGCTTCAAATTCAACTGGAGTCAATGGTTCATTCAACTGATCCAAGAGGCGGCCAAGGACTTTGAAAGGGAACCAAAGAACCCTCACAAGATTGTGAGGAAGGGCAAGCTTCGCCTCCTAGGGAGGCTTTCCTAAGCACTGGAGAAGATGTATCCAGGGCGAGACTGGGCGGATACACATGCGTACAAAAAGGTTAGCGTCTTCTCAGACCTAATCAAGAAGGATAGACCACTGGTAGATGGTGGTTTGCTGGAGGTGGACGTGCGCCCGGTAGAGGCCATCACAAAAAAGAAGAAGGGAGGCAAGGAGAAGAAGCGAGCTGCTTCTCCATCGCCAGCAAAGAAGAAGCAAGCGCCCTCTAAGAAAACCAAGCGAGTCGCTTCGCTCGTAAAACCAAGTGAGAATGATGCCTCGCTTTCCACATCCATGGGCATCACAGAGCTCGACACTTCCGGAGAGAAGCGAGCTGCTTCACCAGATTGAGAGGAGGTGGAACAAATCAAAACCCAAGCTGCCCAAACCCAAACCACCCAAGGACTTCGTGTAAGCAGAAGAGTCATCTATGAAGATGAGGATTCTGCAAGCACTCCCCCACTATTAAATATCCCATTCCTCAAACCCGATAAAACCGCCGCATACGGAATTTTTGAAGCCTCACCCTCACAAACAGAAGATTCAACCATCCCAGATATTCCCACCACCTCCAACCCACCAAAGAAACTCATCCATCAAACAGCCCAAGGAACCACCACCATAACCCCTCAAACCGAAGCTCTCGAAATATTCCACGAGGACTGAGAGAGGTCCGTGGAAAAATTGAAGAAGAGATACCCCTCAATCCCCCTCTCAAATGAATTTATTGAGAAAGCGGCCAACTTTCTCACGTACGTCGCGTACAGAGGTACGGAGTACTTCAAAATCTTTGGCCTCATCAAAGCTTTCTCCGAGCAAACTGTGGCGGAGCAGGAGGCCATACAACTGCAGTATATTGGCGTCGATGGCTTCAAAGCGCTGATAAACAAGCCCAAGTATCTTGAGCTGCTTAACTCCATCGTCAAGCGAGAGTATCCCGAAGCGGAGCTACCTGAGAGGAAGCTGTCGGAGCACGAGCTTGCCTTGAAGGCCAAGCATGAGGAGATTGTGAACAGACTCAACCAGGAAATCATTAGCCTGGCCGGGTCAATCAAGAAACTAGAGGAGGAGAAGTTGTAGGCAAGCGAGGAGCTTGCTGCACAAAAGAGGAGCCATGAAGTAAGGGAAAGCGATCTGTCCTCACAGATTGAGGAAAAAGAGAAGAAGCTGGATGTTGTGACATCCAAGCTTGTGGAAAGGGAGAAGGAGGTAAAGGAGAAGGAGAAGGAGGTTGCCTCACTTGTGGAGAAGCACAAGGAGGAGTTGAAGGCTGAGAGGAGGAAGAGAAAAGAGCTCGAGGACGAGAAGGTCAATTAGCTGATGAAAGTAAATGGAGAGCTCAACCGTGCAATAGCTGCCAAGCTTAAACTGGAGGATGAGAAAGTGACCCTCCAGTCCTCGCTTGAAAGAGCAGAAAGCGAGTTGACGAGCCGGAGGAATGAAGCTCACAGGGTCACTTTGGCAGCTGTAGATTTTGCCATGAAGGACATGAAGCTAAATGATCAGTCTGCCGAGCTCAACACCAAACAGTCCAAACTAACCCTGCTTAAGACGGAGCTTGCTGCGTCTCAGGATTTCTCAGATCTCAAAATGCAGGAAAAGAAGAAGGAGATAAGGGCGGAAATCGAAGCGGAGCTCGATGCTCGCTTCACTGCTATTGAAGCGAGGGAAAGAGATGTCGAGTCGCTTGAAGGATTAATGAGAGAGGTTGCCCAGAGAGAGTATGCCGTAGCGGAGCGGGAGAGGCAGTCTTTCATTTTGATGGAGCAGATCTCCAAGAGAACGGCGGAGCTTGTTTTGATCCAAGAAGGCTCTTTCTCGGAGCAAACAGTCGTAGCCCTAAAAGCTATGATAGAGGAATTTGCTAGTCTCCGTCACGCCATCAACGAGATAGGAGTTGTACCAACAACCACTGGCGATGATGCCAAAAAGAGGGAAGAGAAGACCCCTTCAAGCAGAGTTGATAAAGGGAAACAAGTGGTTGAGTACCAGATAAAGCCTGTCTCCTCCGCAGTCCAAGTTGCCGAGCCAACCAAGCTGCTCGCTTCCTCCTCCGCCGCTTTTCACAAAGCCGTGTCGAGAGTGTCTAACCGCATCGACACGACCCTGGAAGCGATGTAGTCCTTTGAGTTAATGGAGCAAGGGTTGGTAGAGATCCAACAAGTGCAGCCGATCCAAGCCGTGCCAACGGAAACTGCACCTGCTGCTGCTGAAGCTATCACTACCCAAACTGCTCAAGCTAAGCCTAAGCTTACCAAAACTGTCACCAAGCGGCCCGCTCCAACTGCTGAGGAAGTGGCCCCCACGGCCAAGCACCAAAAGGTGAAGGAGGACTTGGCTGTCAAAGTGAGCCGAGTCGAGCTGGAAAAGAGAAAGAAGGAGGACAGGATCCAAAAGGCAGAAAGGATAAATGCCAGGAGAAAAGTAAGGATTGAAAAGATCAGGGAGCAGACCATTCAACTGGTCAAGGAGAATGTGCTTGTTCAACACAGTCTCAACAGAAGTGGATACATCCCTCTAACCCCAGAGGAGTCTGATAAGTGTGAGCTTGAAGCAATGGAGAGAATGAAGGGCTACTCCAATGAAGATTATGATTTCATGAGGAAACTCATTAACAGTAGGAGGCCCCTCTTCAACAATGAGCTGAGCGAAAGATTCACTCAAGTACTGACAGAGATTGTGAACAGACCCTTTGATGAAACAGAGGAGAGAATTGCAAACCATCCGGACGCTAGAGAGATTGAAGACATCATCTCTGTTAACTTGAAGGAAAGATGGATGGAGTGCCGAGTAAAGTTCATCAAAGCTTACTATTTCTGGCAGGTGATCTACAATCAAGCGGACTGCCCAAAGCTTGATGCCCTGCACAACTTTATGGTCGTTTACGATGAAGAGCTTTGGAGGACGATCTTGATCACGGCAGAGCTTGCGGATCCAAAGTTGATCCTTAAGATCCCAAAGAAGATGCTTTTTCCCAAGCCCAGAGTTGCAGGCACAGTCATCATGGATCGAGAAGTCATAGATCGTGAAATCAGAGAAGTCCTGCACATTGACAGACTCAACAAACCCAGCTCAGCAACTTTCAAGACCATGAAGCCGAGAGTTTTTTTTGCTTACATTGTTGAGTAATTCTCTCTCATTCTCATTCTCTCTGTGATGATGCTCGAACATCTATGGAAATTTATTTTTCTGTCAAGCATCGTGCCTTCATTACTTATAGCTTTTACTAGCTTTATGAGATTTTTATCCTTTTGCAACAAACCTACACAAACCATAAGAACTCAAAAAAAAAAAAAAGATAAGACTGAGAAGGATTCAGACACTTTAAGGTTCTTACAGTGATACGTGTTGGGTTTTGGCATCATCAAAAAGGGGGAAATTGTTGGGAATTGTAAAGGATTCACTTTTTATGGGGAACCTATTGGGATGCATAATAAACTGTTGTTATGTATTTTGATTCGATCCCAAAAGTGTTAATCCTATTCCCAAGCGACCCTATTTGATTAGCATGATAGATTAGAATTTTTCAAGCTTATAATGTTAGGAAAGCTTGTTTTGCTTTAGTCGCTTTAGGTTTAGACTGCAGGTTTCAAGCGAAGCGAGAAGACCACTCGCTTCAGTATGTTTTGAAGACAAAGCGAGTCTACCCGATAAAGCGGAGCGAGTGCTCTCAACAAAATCCAAGCGAGTCTACCCAACAAGCGAAGCGAACGCTCTCGATAAAGTCAAAGAGAGTCAACCCGACTCGACTAAAAGGGTGTACTCCGACCAGGCGAAGCGAGTACGATACAAAGCTTGAAAACAACAACTCAACTACCAGCTCCAGTTCAAACCTAAGTTTGAACTTGGTCAAGTGAAGATCAGCCGCATTCATTGCAGATATCCACGTGGCTAATGAAGATTGGATGGTAGAGTTGACCAATGAGACCGACAAGCAGCCACTACAGTACTGCAGAGTCCAGTTACTGTTGCACTTGGTCTTTAGCCAAATTGGGAAAGAAGACAAAGCGAGCGTCTGAAAAGCTGCAGGTCAAGCCCAAGTACTGTCGAGCATGGAGAGACAAAGCCACCAACCCTCAAACGGCTTCTACCCGTCTCTCACACTATAAATAGAGGCGTGCAAACAAGAGAACACTTAACTCTTCCTTGAAAATTCCCAGCGCTCAAAGCAACAAGTACTCACGATTCGCAGCATACATTTCTGAGTTCTTGTAAGAAAGTGTTCCAAGCTTCAATCTCACCGAAGCTTGTCTCTGCAACCTTCACTCTCTAGTTTCTAAGCCACTATACATATCCAAGTTTTGAAGAAGAACCCTAGCCATTACTCTAAATTGTAAAGGGTTCTTCACTTAGAGTGTGTGTCTACAAACCAAACCAAAACCCTTGTTCTTGTCTAGTCAAGAGTGTTAGTGTTTGTGTTTATTGTAAGGTTGTTGTAAGATCTAAGGTTTCACTTTCATCGATAGTGAAAACCTCGATCAAGTAGTGAGGATCCAAGCTTGCACGTTCATCGACTGTGCTAAGCTTGATTCTTATCTTAGGTTTTTAGGGAGAACCCGTAATCTCCTAGTTGTTGTGTGGATCCAAGCTTGTAGAGCTCGATCCTTGTCTAAGTTTTTGAGGAACCTGTAATCCCCAAGTTTCTTGAGTGAAGAGAAATTGTTCCAGTGTGGAACAAAGTGGACGTAGGTGATTTATCACCGAACCACTATAAACCTTGGTGTCGTATCTTTCTCCCTACTCTTTCATTCTTTAATTGCTTTGATTATCATTCTTGCACGTGCATATAACAAACCTAAAACGAGACTTTTAAATACTTATCAAAAGAATAGCTCACTAAATTCCGCATTTCAGCAAAGCGAGTCACTCTAGGGATCAAGCATTTGCTTAGGTCCTTAGACTGCTTATCTATAGATCAAGCGTACGCTTAGGTCTTAAGTTTCAAGTGACTCACTAGCTTACTCTGAGATAAGTTTATAAAGAAGTTGAAAAACTTCTATTACACGTATTCACCCCCCCCCCCCCCCCCCCCACCCCCCTCCTCTACGTGTAATCCTACTTATCATTTCGGGACCGACAAAGATGAAGCAAAGTGCACCGGCCCCTCAAGTTGAAGATAGGAAGCCGGACTAATGCGACATATGTGGAGAGCTTGGCCACATCAAGGAGTGTGCCACAACATGGGGGAATTCCCATACGAAGGAGGAGCCGAGGTTTATTGTTCAAGGCTACCCGCCGCAAGCACCACATCCCAAGGATATCAAGGAGAGTACAACGGGCGATATCAGAATCCACCCCCAAGGCCAGTTCAAGAGCAATGTACTACTTCCAACTATCCGAATAGGCGACCTCCACCATATAGACACCCCTATGCTCCACAAAATCCATACTACTCTCCACCACCACCATACTACCCTCCTCTACTATATCCACCCAATCCATATTATCTACGTCCTCCATATTACCCACCACATCCCTCTTATCTACCACCACCGACACACCCTACACCTCATCTCCAAGGGCCTCCAAAAAAGCCTCTCGTTGATGAGACCCAAGCCACATTCCTACATGAAGCTAAAGTGGCCCGGGAGGCTCAAGATGCTACTATTAAGACGGTTGTTGGTCAAATTTCAGGATCCATGCACTTGATGCAACAACCGGGATGAATTCCTAGCCAAGGGATTCAACCTCAACAAGCTCACGAGGTTCAAGCGCCATATCCACCTTATGTACCACCGTTTCCACCTCATCAAGGCCGCTCAAGTGATAGGTGGAGCCCGAATCAACGTTGGAACTCGACGAAAAATCAGGCAGATCCCGTAGATGGACGACCGTCCAACTTTGGACGAGCGTCCACTTCTACCCCAGCATCCGGACGAGCGTCCAACGAGCAACTTCAAATTCCTTTAGATTCAGGAGTTGGACGAGCGTCCAACTCAGTTGGACGACCGTCCAACCCCACTGAGCAGCATCATCCAGAACAAGGAGTTGGACGACCGTCCAACCTCGACGTCACCAACACAGAGTCCGAGGAGCAGAGAAGGATGCCCAACCTCTTCACAAGACGTCGAACCCGTATGTTCCTCCTATCCCATACCTGAGTCGTGTGAAGAACAAGAAGCGAGATCAACAGTTCATGGATGATGAGCCCATATTTTGCTCGTATTTTGTATCATATTGTGTCTGCATTTAGGTGTTTAGTCGAGTCTTTTGCATGAGTCTTGTGCTTGGGAGGGCACATTTTAGTTTCAGTGAAGCTTGGGCAGGATCTGGAGCAAACAAGGCAGTTTGGGGAGCTGACTGGGCAAGACGGAGTTCAAGCATAATGGGCCGAGCTTAAGGAGTGATCGTGGGCCGTACGACGAAGAAATCGAGCTAGGACGAGGGTTCTAAATGGAGGAAGAGAAGCGAAGAAGGAAAGAACCCCAACCGAGATTCTTTCCAAACTCTCACGATGATCAATAAGGAAACAAATCTACGCAGCAAGGCAAGTCTTCCCTAGCTCAAACCCTAGCAGCCGATTGATGGGCTTGGTCCACTATTCATATACAAGTATAAAAGCAACATCATTTCATGAAGAAAGGAGCTTTTGACACTACACGCTTTCACTGGAGCTGCTTTCATACTTTCCCATTTATGCTTTTACTTTTCATTTGAGAGTGAGGATGAATGAACAAGTCCTACGGGCAAACACTTTTATGCTTTTAGTATTTGTTTGGCCGACGTTGGTGTCCGCCCTTTTGATTCTGTTTTATAATATTTCTCGTACTTCTTTTACATTATGTCTTTTTTTTTTTTTAATTCTGTTGTTTACGTCCCCGGCATGCTAGAGTAGTCGTCTAAACCCAACTTGGGCAAGATGCCGTAATTATAATGTAACTTAACAACTCGTGAGGTCTGAAGGATTGGACTTAATAATGCATGCATGTGTTCCCGAGTAGGCTAGGTTCGGTTCTACAATTCATGTTAGTCTTGGTCGGGAATGTGGCCAGTATCATATCGAGTCAAGCATGATTACAAACAGTACATGGGCAAAACGTGTAGGATGGCTCCTCGCACCATATAGTATGAATTAGCAACAGAGTGTAGTCGTAGGTCGACGTTAGGCCTGTTGTTGAGGCTATTCGGGTCCACCATAGATCGGTAATGCTGCTTGGGCAAGATGCGTGACAACTGGTCCTTGCATGTAGATTGTTCAAGTTAGGGATATTTATATTTCTATTGGGAATTGTTAAGGATTCATTTGTTAAGGGGGGACCTAGTGGGACGATTTAATAAAATTGTTATGTATTTTTTATTAGATCTCAAAACCCTCTATGTAAATCCTGATAGATCCGGGTTGAAGATCTACAACAATTGTGTAATGATTCATAGTATTTGCAAAGAGCATTCATAGATAAAGCGATATAATGATGGAGAACAAGAGATTTATGTGGATTTATCAGCCATAACGAGGCATTTCATAGCGATTTCAGATAGGACATTATTCACATAAGAGCAGCAAGCAATAATCGAGCTATATGCTTAAAAAAAGGGTGCTTCTAGCCATAAATCAGTTGTGTTCATGTGAGATTAAGACTCATTCAAGTAGAGAACAAAGAGAGGAGGTGGAGAGAGGAAGAAACGGGAGCCGAGAGCTCCATTTAGGCCTCTTCTCCCGTAGCAGCGAAGGTTATACCTTAGGCTCGAGATGGAGCGCGAGATAGAGAGAGAGATCTTTCCCGACGATGGCGAGAAGAAGAAGGCGGCGATGAGTGCCGAAGAACCTCCGAGGGAAGTAACCTTAGAGAGCTTTGGCTGGCCGAGCTCGAGGGAGCTCGGGACAGAGTGTGGAGAGTGAATGGAATAGTACGCAAGAATGTGTGTTTGTATGAAGAGTTGTGATGTGATGATATGATAGATGATGTTCATGGAGTGTGCGATAGTCGAGTATTTATAAGCGCAGGAAGGGTGAAAGAGCAAACATTCGTGTGGGGGAAGGACAGGAAAGGAATTCCCGTAGAGGTAAGATTCCCTCCGTCATGAATGCAGTGGTCCTCACTCTAGAGTACGTAGAGTCACGCGGATTACATGCTACGCAGAACCTAAGGTTCTGTCAGGTGCTCAGGAGTACTAATCAGATCCTTTGATTCTTGACGAATGCTTATAAATCTCATACGGCTTCTGGGAGAAGGCGATGCTTCTGGCTTCTGCATGAAATGTGCCCTATAGCCACATTGAGTATCTAGAACCTAGGGGATCTCTTGGTAGCATGCTCTTATGCAGAATAGCTTCTGCCGATCCCTTAACATGATTCTTATGCTTTGGCATGGCTCCTAATGCGATGGAGGAAAAGGTAGTTAATATCATCACATAGTGTAATTAATATCAATTTCTATTTGAGATGATTCCCTAAGGATAAGGGAGATATATTATTCTTTCGTCCTGAGTTATTTGCGTAGTAAAGCTGATATTTAATCCCTATCAGCTACTCCCCCCCCCCCCAGATCCAGAAGTTCTTGTTTGAGGACTTCTGGCGAGTGTTTTTGGCGGGAAAATTATTTTTGCTTGAACCGTTGCATCTTATTCTTCTTCTCTTTTATGCAGATGCTGTATTACATAAGAAACCGAAACGACGGCTACTTTCCCAAGAATAAAGTTGGACCTATTGCCGTTGCTTATCATTATCCCTGCCTCTAGGGCAAGAGTATATGAGGATATTATAACCAATGTGTCTTGGGAGAAGCATTATTATTATTACTGCCTTTTTCTTATTTGTAGGTGAAAAGGCACTCTCCTTTTCGTGAAGCGACGTGGGGCGATAAAGGGGGAAACTACTTCATTTTTCCCTTCCTTCCAATTTCTCCCTTTTTCTTTCTCTGCATCGAGTTTCAGAAAGAAAAGAAAAAAGGGAGCGCCGCGAATCATTCACCATTCCCAGCGATCACTCTGGTGGCCGTTCTACTTCCATTCTCTTTAAGGAATTCTCTTTCCCGAGCACACATGTAGACTTCCTTTTGAATTCTTTGAAGTTAGGGCAACCCCTATTGTTTCCCCTGCCTCCTTTCCTGTTTTTGGGGGGACCTTGCCGGTTCCCAGATCATTGGATTGTGAAATCAGTTAGGAGGCAAATGTGGTTGGGGCTTTACCTTTTAAAACCAACAACCAATTTTTAAGACTTTGGGGTTTAGGTTTATTTATGTTATCCATGATTCTATTCTCTTGCCTTCCTTTACGGGTGATTATTTCTATCTTGCAGCCATGAATACTACAAAGCTGAATATGAAGCAGAAAATTCGTGAGAAATTGCTACAGAGGATTGAACAAGAAGAAGGAAACAGCGGTCCCAATCCTGCTCCATTGACAAGTGAGACGCCTATTCCAGTACTTACAGGACCCGAGAGCCATACCACTTCTCCAGGAGTTCTCCCAGAGGCAAAAATGGAGAAGCCCCGGCTGAAACCTTACTTTCCGCACTTAGTTGCCCCTAACCGGTCAACTTCATCTTCTCCTATTCTTATTGACGTGGAGGCTGGTACCTCCACTCCAGCTGACCTAGAACCTCATTCCTTTTCTCCAAAAAGGAAAAGTGATTCTCCTTCTTCCCCGGTCAGGAAGAAAAGTAGGATGCTGGAAGACCCCCCTTCTGCTCAGGCACTAAACCTAGAACAGCTGAAAGAGCATCTCTCCCAATCTGAGAAAGGCAGAGAGCAACTCCTAGTTGAGGTCCATCAACTTCGAGGCTTCCTGCAGTATAAAGAGGAGCATTGTTCTACCATCAGGCAGAGTACGCTCTCCCTCTTTGAACGAATAAAGGAACTTGAGGAAGCTTTGAGGGCTTCATCAGATAGAGTGGGGATGCTACGAGAAATCCACGCAGTGGAAGTGGAACAGTTAACGCTTACTTACAAGCGAGAGCTAGTACGAGCCCAAGCCTCCTCCTTTACTGAAGGGAATAGGGCAGGGATAAGTCAGGGCATTTCCTCTGGAGTTAAGGACTGTAGATCCAACTTGTTGATGACCCCTCACGGTCAAGCTTTCTTAGATTTTTTGATGAAGCGTCTGCCAAAAGCTTATCTCCGATCTCAAGATTTCTGGCTCCGAATGTTTGACCACCTTACCGAATGGACAGTCTCTGCTATTCATGAATGTTGTCACCAGTTGGGCGTTCCTGATCGTGCGGCCACCATCAATGCTGGGCCCATTGTGAGGATGTTTGACACAGAGCCTGAATCTCTTCGGAGGAACCACCTAGTCTCCCCTAAGGAGCCTTGGTTTATGCCTACGTTGAGAGAAGCGTCTCAGATCCTCAGCCAACCTGCTGGGGTCTTGAAAGACCTACCTCCCTGGGATGCTCCCTTATTTCCTCTTTCTCCTCATAACACTATGGTTATGAGGTCTATAAGGAGAGCTTTCGACCAGGTACCTTCTTTTTCTCTCTTATTGTTGTTGTCTCTTTTTCTTTTTTATCAAGCTTTTTTCCTCCTATCAGGAATTGAGAGAAAGGGACGATTCCGGCCCATCGGCTCGCAAGGAAGGTAGTCCCCCACTGCTTATTCCAGGAGAGGTGAAGGATGGCTCTGAAGAGGGGAACGTTTCCAAGATTCCAATGAACTTGCCTAAAAGTGGTCCCTCTGCTTCTTTAGCTTTGGCTGCCATCGAGGAGTGGTCTTCCTCTTCTCATTCATCGAGCTCCGAGGATCTAGCCTCTGTTCCTGATCCCTCTCTTTGATCCTGTTGTTTGTGATGGGATGTTTTTAAAACAGTCTATTTTTTGGGTGCTTGTGGTGGGGTGCTTTTTATGGCCCTAAAATCGTGCTAGCAGGGCACAAACAATATCACTTCTTTCTAGTATCTACTAGATACTTCTTAAAGTCTAGCTTTTGGCATGTTTCTATTGCGTTCTATCAGTTTAGAATATTATCCTTCTACTTATGCGATCTCTCGTTTTGTTCTTGTTTACCATGTTTCCCTTGCTAAGGCATTTTTTGGGTAATAGAATGCAAGCTAGAAGCATTTTAGAATAATGGGTTATGAGTATGGGGATGTGCTTAAAAGCATTTTAAGATAATGAAATACGAGTGTTGGGATGTAGGGTATCCCCTACTCCCCCCCCCCCCCCCCCCCCCCCCCCCCCCCCAAGTGAGGCGTAAGGAAACGAGGGAATTACTCCTCATTTTTTAAAGCTAACAATTTGTGAAATACGATTTTAAGAACAAGCAGGCATAATCTTGTGTCCTTTCGCGTACTGGTTAATTTAAAAGATAAGAAAACTTCAAAATAGATAAGGGTTATGGTGAGTCATACTCCCATTTCTTTTAGGAATTGCTATCCTTTTCCTCGTATACTGTTCTTTCAGCCTTCTCTTGATCTGGCATTCCGATTGCACCTTTGACTTTTGCCTTTGCCTTGGTCATCAAAGGTTCCCACTGCCCCTTCTTTATTGGGGAGTAGTTTGTACTTGCTGTTTTAGTTCCCAGTCCTGTACTTTCGTTGGAATCGGCGTTGGCGATCAGCAAGTGCTCCATTGGCATAGAGAGGTTCTGGCCTTCTTCTGCCAGAGTCAAGGCCTTAAGCCTCTTCTCTTCAGGTTCAGTTTCAGCTTTGTCACTGGCAGGTTCTGCCATCGGTCTTTTCCTGGCTTCTCCCGCCTGCACCGATTGGATATAGCATTTTCGCGAGACCCCTTGGTCTCCCGATACCTGTCCCACCTGACTTCCCACGGGGAATTTCATCATCAGATGGTAAGTGGAAACCACCGCTTGGAATGGGTCTAGGGCAGTCCTCCCTAGGATAATATTGTAAGAGGATGGCTGCCGCACTACCAAGAAGGTGACTGGCTTTGATACCCGCGTAGGTCCTTCACCCAGGGTGAGCATCAAGTCAATTGATCCTAATGACATCACAGGATCTCCCGAGAAACCATGCAGAGCTGTGGTTACTCCATTTAGAGGCTTCTGGAGGCTCATTTGGTTGAAACAATTTTCAAAGATGACGTTAACCGCGGCCCCTGTATCCACAAAGACCCTTCGGATTTGATACCTTTCTAGCTCCACTGTGATGACCAAAGCGTCATCATGTGGGTGGATCACCCTTTGATTGTCTTCGGGTCCAAATGAGATTTCTGGCGGAGGTAGGCCTGTTTCGACCTTCCAGACCCCATGCCTTTCATGCATATATAGTTCTCTAGCAGATGCCTTTCTGCTTCTGTTGGAGTCTCCCATAGTTGGTCCTCCATATATCATATTAATAACGCCCTTAGGTTCTGACCCTTGGCTAGCATCAGGTGCTTTTTCAGGAGCTTCTTTGCGCTTCTTGTTTTGTTCTGTCTCCCTTTTGACGTATTCCAAGAGTTCTCCTTCTTGGATTAACTTTTCGATAGCAATTCTTAAGTTCCTGCATTCGTTGGTCATATGGCCGAAGTCATTATGGAATTTGCAGAACCTTTCGGAAGGTGGATTTCTGGGTGGTTGCCTATGCCCCGCGGAGATCTGGACCCCTGGTTTTCTCATGACCACTTCTAGTAGGTTGACACACTGCTTGAGGAGCGGAGTGAAAGATCTCAAGAATCGTTCATTCTTGTCATTTCTCTTGGCATCTGGAGCCGGCCTTTTCTTTTCTTCCGGCTTCTTTTCCCTTTGGGAGGCCAATTCAGCCCTCTTGCTACTCATGGCTTCTTCCATGTGGATATACTTTTGAACTCGCGTCAGTAGTTCCTCGAAAGAGGTAGCTTCTTTCTTGATGAGAGAAGCAAAGAACTGCCCTGGCTTTAAACCATCTACGCAGGCATGCACTTTTAGCTTAGGCTCTACTCCTGGGATTTCCAGGACAGCCTTGTTGAAATGCGTCATGTAGTCTCTTAGACTCTCATTGGCACCTTGCTTGATAGTTGTCAGATGTAGAGAATTTCTGGTAGTTCTTTTAGCACTGACGAACTGTTGGAGGAAAACTTCCCTCAGATCCATGAAGGAGTGGATAGAGGCTTTTGGTAGCTGCTTGAACCAATGTTGAGCAGTTCCTGACAGAGTTGTGAGGAACACTCGGCACTTGACGCCCTCTGAATACTGATGGAGGAGGCATAAGCTCTCAAATTTCATCAAGTGTTCTTCAGGATCTCCCTTCCCTTGGTACTCACAAGAGATTGTTTTGAAATTGCTGGGAACGGGATCAGTTTGAATGTCCGCGGAGAAGGACTATTCTCATCGATGTATAAGGAGAAAAGTTCTGACTTGTTTCCCTCATTTCTATGGTTTGAAAAGTGTTTTGGGTTTCCTCCCCCATTTAAGTTCTGGATTTCTTTTTCGCTCGCCTCTGTTTCTTTGGAGGTCCTTTATGCAGCTTGCTTCTGTTCTTTTAGCCTTTTGACTTCTTTCGTCAGGAGCTTCATCTGCTCCTGTTGTTGGGCATACTTTTTGGCCCATGCATTATCAGTATTCTCATTGGGGTTCCCTTCGAGTTCTTCAGGGCCCTCTTCATCTGGGGATTCCCAATCGGTGGAAAATCCCTCCTCTGTTTCAACCACCGTTGGAGGCGGCTTTGAGACCAATCCTTGGGTCAAGCCTAGGTTCACAGGCTTCTGCTTGTGCGTCATAGAAGTGTCCTTGCTTCCTCCGCCCTCTTGGGTTTCACCCTGGGGGTCTATGTTTTGAGATTTTATTCCCAAAATATAAAGTCTTTTATCAACAGCCCCTTCGACCGCACCCTCGACGAGTGTTTTCATTTGGAGGAGCATAGTTGGGGAGAACTGAGCTTCCATGTTGACGCTAGCCTCAGTTATCATGGTGTCTTTTCCTTTATTCCCAAAGAGGGAATTTTCGGGGTTTCCGGTAGCCTGGCCAGCTTCTTTTAAAGCAGCATCTGGGGCAGTATTCATCCTTGCAGAAATCTGCAGATGTTTTGAGAAGATAGATTTCAGATGCTCTTTAGAAGAGGCTTAAGAGAATGTGAATATTTTTATTTATGACATGTCTTTAAATTATTTGTGGTAGTTCTAAGGAATATTGCCCGTCTATAGCAAGGCTTCTTGCAGGGTGGCTTCTGCCAATATGAAATAGGGGTGCATAGCCTCTGCTTTTTGCAAGGCTTGGCATTGTGATGTCCATTTTCGTGTGGCTTTTTAGATGAGGCTTTGGATAAGGATTTAGTTGTAGGGCGAGCTCTTTAAGGCTCATGTAGCTTCTTGTTTTACAAGACTCGCTGCAAGGTGCCTGGCTGTGCAGGTCCTTATGTATAATGCCTAGTTATGCAGGGCTTTCTAGGATGATGCCTACGACGTAAGGCTTTTGAAAGTATTGCCCGTTGAGCAGGGCTTTGGAGAAGTTCGCCCATTATACGGGATTTATACGCACATTGCCTATTGAATAGGGCTTATGGGTGTGTTGCCTGTTTATAATAGGGCTTGTAAAAAGGTCATGCCCGTTGTATGGGGCTTACGAGGGAGTTGTCTATTAGGTAGGGCTTAATGAACGATGTTTGCCTATGACATAGGGCTTATGCTGCCTATTAGATAAGGCTTATGCAAGTGTTGCCTGTTGGACAGGGCTTATGCGGGGTTCTGCCCATTATATTGGGCTTATGATGGTACGGCCTATTAGATAGGGCTTATGCAGATGCTGCATGCTGGACAGGGCTTACGAGGGGTTTTGCCCATTATATGGGGCTTATGAAGATGCTGCCTATTAGATAGGGCTTATGCAGATGCTGCCTGTTGTACAGGGCTTATGAGGGGTTTTGCCCATTATATGGGGCTTATGATGATGCTGCCTATTAGATAGGGCTTATGCAGATGCTGCCTATTGTACAGGGCTTCTGGAGATATTGCCTGTTAGACAGGGCTTTTGAGGGTGTTGCCTGTTAAACAGGGCTTCTGGGGTATTGCCTGTTAGACAGGGCTTTTGAAGGTGTTGCCTGCTAGACCGGGCTTCTGGGGGGTATTGCCTGTTAGATAGGGCTTCTGGGGGGTATTGCCTGTTAGACAGGGCTTTTAGGGTTTTATGGGAGGTTCTGCTTTCAGATGCAGGGCCCCTTCATCAGGGTGAATGGGGTGACCTTGTCATCTTCAGCTCTCCGCTTTTTGATGTTTTCAGTTGTTGGGTTCTTGGTTCATGGTAATATAGGGGTATATAACTGACTTAAGAAATGATGCCTCCTTTCTAATTACCAATTCCTGACCCTTCGAATTAATTTTCCGTTTTGAAATGATGAACAGAGTCACAAACTCACCACTTTCAAGAGGCGAATTGAATGCGTTCTGGATTTGCTGGGATTTTTGTGAGTCGGCTTCCCATCAAATTCTTCACAACCTTCAATTTTTAATAGACAAAAACAATTTAGTTATCGCAGTTTATACTATAAGGGAAATATGCTCTCGAAATCTCCTTCGATTCCTTTAACCTGCTGCCGTGCACAATGCAGCTAAAATGAATCCAGCATATTCATGCTCAGATTTTCTAAGGATAATATCAAATTGACATTCCACATTCACCCATTATACTACCCCTATCTCGAGCATCTCTTACAACAGGGGAATAACAGAGCAAGTTCATAAGCATATCACAACAGTTAGCAAAAACTTTACAGTTAACGCGGAGGAAGATGCTCCGGATTCAACAATTCCAACGGCATTTACACATAGCAAATTTGCACTCACATTTAAGGAGAAAACAACAGATATCTCGAACTTGAGTCTCCCTTTAGCAGGGTATCTATCGCAATTTTGGCTACATAGAGAGCGCAATCTAAGAATCATATCATATTCAACAGCTCACAATCGTGAAAGGCTTAACAAAAATCAGGCAATAATGTTCACATTCATATTTTTGCAGATTTAACAGCGAACACGGCACACCCATTCATTCTAATGCCAAGTTTTTCTCAGATTCTTCGCATAAGGAAAAGATAAGGAAAAAACATCAACGGCATTACAACAACGAGCGAGGATGTTGGTCCCGGTTTGTTATAGGAAAAATACGTAGAGGGGGGGGGGGGGGGTGAATACGTATTTTGAAGTTTTTCAACTTCAAATTCCTTAACTCAGAGTATGAAGTAAAGTGCTCATAGAAATACTAAGACCTAGCCGAAAGCTAGATCTAAAGCAATCACGAATCTCTTGACCTAAGCTTAGAGCTTGATCAAGAGTGAGACTTTACTCTTTGTGCGGAATTTGGTGAGCTAAATCTTTCTCCTAAGTAATTAAAATTTCCAAGTTATGTTTGTTTAGATGCACGTGCAATGGATAATCGAACAAGGAAATAAGAGTTTAGGGTTAGAGAGATACGACACGAGATTTATAGTGGTTCGGAGATAACGCTCCTACGTCCACTTGTTGCACTCGGCAACAGTTCTCTTCACTCAAGAACTTGAAGATTACGGGCTCTTCAAAAGCCTGGTCAAGATCGAGCTTCACTCGCTTGGATTTGACAGACGCTGGGTGATTCTGGGTTCACACCAAAAACCTAGACTAGACTGGAAGCTTCACTCGCTTCAGTCCTACAGACAGGGAGATTGCGGGCTCTCCTTACAGCCTAGCTTCGATCGAGCTTCACACAGACGATGTAAGTGCAAGCTTGGATCTAGACTCTATGATCGAGGCTTCTTCAATCGATGAAAGAAGGGCCTTGGATCGAAACAACCTAACGACGACGAACACAAAAACCTAACAACAGATTTAGGGTTTTTGGTTTACGACGACACACTATGAAGAACTCTTTACAGTAGATGCAAAGATGGCTAGAGTTCTTCTTCTAAGCTTGGATAGGGAATGGGCTTAGACTCTAAGTGTGAAGGTTGCGAAGACAAGTTCCGATGTGACTGGAACTCGGAGAACACTTGGAAACAAAGACTCGAAGTTTGCTCTAAGGTTGGGAGTGTTTGTTTGCAGTAGGCTCGAATGCTCAGGAAGTGTTCTGCTTCTCTTCGTCTTCATCCTTCACTATTTATAGGCGGAGGGATGCCGAGTTAAATTGCTTGGTTGGTGGCTTTGTCCCTCCTCATCTCGACAGTACTTGCACAGGCTGGCTGCTTGTCAGACGCGCAGTTTTGGCTTTTTGCCGGAAATGGCTAAGATCCAATTTCAACAGTAACTGGAGCGACCCAGTACTGTTGCGGCGCCCTGTCGGCCTGGCAGTCAACTCCGCTGCTCCTCTCCGCGTTCGACACGTGGAGATCTCATAATTAATGCGGAGATCTCCAGTTGACTGGAGTTCAAAATCGGAGCGGGAATTGTGTTGTCGCTTTCTGGTTGGTAGTGGCTCGCTTTGCTTTGAAGTTGTAGCGTCCGCTTAGAATTGAGTCACTTCGTAGTCTTTCTGTAGTGAGTCGCTTGGGAGCAAAGTTCCCTAGTGACTGCCTTGGAAAATGTTGACCAGAGTTGACTCGCTTTGACTTTACTCTGTAGCGCTCGGTTTGCTTCGCTTTGGCAAACTCGCTTTGAATCTACTGTAGCGCTCGCTTCGCTACGCTATCCTTCGGCACGCTTCACTTCAGCTCGCTAGACTTTGCTTCACATGGAAAACACACTCAAGCGAGTGGCCTTCACTTGAATATTTTGAAGTCTATACTCTAAGCAAAATAAAGAGCCATCCTAACAGAGTAGGCTTAGAAAAATTCTAACCTATTATCTACATCAAAATGGGTAGCTTGGGAACAGAACGCTTTGGGGGTTTTGGGATCAAATCAAACCAATTAAATGTCCCTTATAGGTTCCCCCTTAACAAGTTGTTCTTAACAATTCCCAACAATTTCCCCCTTTTTGATGATGCCAAAACCCATTGACTTAGATTAAAATAATCTAGCCTATCTAACCGTGGAGGGAACTTCAAGAAACTGCTTCCTTTGCATGCTTCGTTTGAAAATTTTCTTTTAAGTTCCTTTCCCCCCTTTTTTTCGGTTAAATTGATTGAGTTTGTAGCAAAAAGGATAAAGTCATTCACAAAGCAAGTAAATGACACAACATAGACAGAGAATAAAATTGAGATATATGAATAGCAGTTCACAAAATATTTAAGAGACTTGAAACTCAAGGGTTTCCTGCAGCCTCTTCCTTGTCTTCCTCCTTCTCCTCTTCCTTCTTCTTCTCCTTCTTGTCATCAAAATAAGCAGAGAGGACGTTTAACTCCAAAGTACCAACAGTGTGGATACTTGGTCTCCTCCATCCGCTCTCCAGTCTGAAAGCTTCATTTACTTCTGCATCTGTGATGCTCCGATCAGGAATGCGTGTGCCTGGTAGGAATGGCATTGGAAACTTCTTCACTGCGGGCACCTTGATGATAAGAGATTTGGGCTCTGCAAGTTCTGCCATAGTGAATATTTTCCTCCGCATCTTCTCATCATATGCGCATAAGAAATTGTTGAGGGCACTCATCCGAGAGCACTCATCCTGCAGTGGCACTACTCCCCAGTAGTAGTATGCTTTGATGTAAAGCTCCTTGTAGAATAGCCACTGATCACGGAGATCTCTCGGAATGAAGTCCTCTATCTCCCTTGCGTCAGGATGTTCATTCCTCCTAGCTGCCAACTCTTCCTCTGATCTGCTAGATAGCTTCTTCATGACCGCATTGAATTTGGCACTCGTCTCAGTGCTCCAGATTGGACGCTTTTCTTTGAGTCGCTTGCGAATGTAGTCTTGTTCCTCCTTGAGAGGGTAGCGTCCAGAATCGACCATTTCCTTTCCTGTCACGTCGCATGCATCGATTATGGCTTGGGTCTCGCATGCTTCGGACTCATTAGGCATGAAAGGAATGAAGGCACTTCGGCAAATGGCGGACTGGATGAGTTTCACTTCGTTGAAGTGTTCCTCAATCCGACCGTTAATGACTTCAAGTCGCTTGGCCCTTATCCTCTTCTCCTTTTCTACTCCTTCCTTCCATTCCTCTCCTCTCTTCCTCCTTCTCTCCTGCTTCTCAGCCCTCGAAGCGACTGCTTGATTGACCTTTTGGCGCATGGCCGCGGGGTCATCTTTTGAATCTGGTGCAGGCCGCTTCAAGGTCTGACTTGGTGGTGGGGGAGGCGGCATGTCTTTCTTTGCTTCTGTGACTTTTGGAGGGACGACTGTTTGAGTAGATGAAGTGGCTGCAGCAGTCGTTGAAGTGAGCGCCAGAGCTGAAGCGAGTGCGGAGGCTGAAGTGGGCGCTTTAGAACCTGAAGCACCTGCAACAGTTAGAGAGTGTAAATCAAAGTCCCTCTCCATTTGCATTGCCAGGGCCTCATCCGCCGCGATTTGCTGCTCCCTTTGCTCCTTGGTCAGCACCACAACAAGAGGATGACGTGCGATTGAAGAGGCAAGCACTTTTTCCTCATTTGGCTTGCGGGGCTCTTCGGGCTTCTTCATGAGCTCCTCCTCAGTGAGCTTTACTTTACCCTTCTTTGCACGTAAGGCCCTCGCTTCGTCATCTAATTCCTCCTCCTCACCTTCAACTCCACTGCTTCCCTCCAACATTCTCTCCACACCAACTCCACTACCTCCTGATCCTCCAACACCTCCTTCCTTCACTTGACCTTCCCCCTTTATGGCATCATCACTGCCGGGGGTTAGGGTGATTGTTTTTCCAGAGATAGATTTGTGAATGGAGTTGACTGCGTTGAAAACAGCATGCAGCATCCGCTCGGTCTTTCCAGCAAAGGTATGCTCCTAGGAGAGCACTAACTCTGCAGTTTTGACACTGATCTCCTCGAGCAGGTACTCACACTGCTTTTCCCTCTCCTTCACTGAGAGCATCAACCTCTCCAGTGGCTCCACCGACTTGAAGCGAGCCTCCAGCTCCGCTTCAACCTCATTCTTCATTTCCTTCTTTTCTTCCTGCAGATTGAAGTACCAGAATTCTTGGGCTGCTTCAAGCTCTGCCTTCATTGTTTCAAGGCTTCTCTCTCTCTGATTTAGAGAGAGGTGAAATTCGGCACCTGCAGCAACTTTCTCGGTGTAAGTTTCTCCCAGGCTCTTGACCTTTTCAAGTAGGATTGATAATTCTGCACTTTGCAGATCAAGGGCCTGCGCACTCCACCTTCGACTTTCAAGCTCTCCCTTCTCCTCCTCTCTCTCAAGTTTGAGGATTTTCATTTCATTTCTGAGAGTGTCGAGGGTCTTCTTGGTGCTGAGCAACTCACTTCCCTTCATTACTAAATCTCCATCCCTTTTCTCAACTGCCTCCCTCAACTCCTTCACCTTCTTCTCCAAATTCTCCTTCTCGTTGCCAACTGTGACTAGCTTGGCATTAACCTCCCTCAAGCGACTCCTTTCCGCATCAAGTGAGTCCTTGAGTTCGGTAATGGTTTTTGCCTAGTCTCCCACCAGCTTCACTTGCTCCTCCAATGCCTTCTCCTTCTCCTCCAATAACCTTCCCTTCTCTTCCACCTTTGCCTCCAATTCTGCTTTCTTTCTGTCAAAGTCTTCACGAAGACTCTTAACCTCCTCCGCCTTCTTCTCCATCTCAGCACTTTTCCTGGTTATTTCACTTTGCAAGCTAGCAATCTCCGCGTCCTTCACCTCCACCTCCTCCACATGATCTCTGATCAGTCGCTTCTCGCGGGGAGTTGGCTCTCGCTTGGGAAATGAAGCGGTTGGGTAAGTTTGCTTTATTTTTGCATCCAACTTGTCCCAAAAGCTGGTGCCATCAAGAAAGGTATGGAAGCTGTTCACGCCAATAAAATTGAGCATCTTGGCCTCCAGCTGAATCAATTCATCCTTCTTGAAGGCCTGCATGAGATTGTAGATCTTATAGTACTCCGTTCCGCGATAGGTAATGTATGTCAGGAAGTCGATGGTCTGGGTGTAGAACTCGTCGGTCCACGGAACATTTGAGTAGCGGAGGGCAATGGTCTCTCCAGCTTGCTCTCGATCCTTGATGTACCGATCGATGGCCTGCATTTCTGCAGTGACAGCAGGAGGTACGAATGGTGGGATAATGGGGAGTTCACCGGCAGTTTGGGCGGTATCGGCTGTGTCTACCGATGTCGAGGGGGATAGGGAGGATGATGAGGCTTCAGTGGTTTCGGTTATTTGGATGGTTTCTTTGGGTGGTGATTGTATTTGCTGGGTTTGGATGGGTTGGAATTTGGTGTAGGCTTCAGCTGGGTCTACCTGTAGTAGAGGGACTGGGGGTATTTGGAAAAAAGAACCAGTTTCTTCTTCCAATGGGGAATGGGGTGATTTCTGGGATTTGGGTTGAGCTGTTGATGAGGTTTGGGTTTCTGGTAGTTGCTGGGTTTGGGTTTGATGTGTTTGAGTTTGGACTTGGGGTGAGGGAGATTGTATTTTTGTGGGTTGGGGTTGAGTCACTTCAACATCCTCAAGCGGCTTCTCCTCCGCCTCGCTTGACAGGATGAGTGAAGCGACTCGCTTCAACTTTTTCTTCCCTCACTTGGGCGCAGCACGCTTCCCGGGTGAAGCGGCTCGCTTGGCTTGGGTCGCTTCAGCTTGCCTTTCGGCAACTGGAATTGCAACGGGGACTCCAATCTGGAGAAGTTCCAAATCGATAAGAGTCTTGTTTTTCCTCCACTTGTCATAGAACACAGATTGCTTGTTGTAGACAGCAACGTAGGATTTCGGCCACACTTTGTCAGGGTAGCGCTCCTCCAAAGCAACAGACAGTCTGGAGAAGAATTTCAGCTTCCCCTTGCGGAGAATCTGATCGGCGCTTCCCTTCACGAACGCAAAATCTTCGGCAGCTTCGTGAATTTGGTTGAGAAACCAACCATGCCAGTTGAACCTAGTTCCAGTAAGGTTGCCGACGATGATGGTGGTGGCGAACAGCTTCAGTTCAGAGAGCGTGTCCAGGGTTCCGACGTAGCATGCGACGTTCTTCGAAAAGAGCTCGCAGATATGGTTGAAGGGGGCCTTCAAATTTGAACGGATACTGGCCTCCTTGAAGTTTGGTTCAGCTCCGGCGATGGCGAATCGACCATATTCAACTCCGGCCGAAAAACCCAACTCCAACAGGGAGTTTCCTCCTTCTCTCGGCAAGTCGAACACGCTGATGAGCTCGCTCAAATCCACCTCCACCGGCTTTCTGGTCTGTGGATCTGTGAATGAGGATGTGTTTTGCTCCTTCCTCAGATTCAGAAGAAGCTCTCCCACCGCTTTGGCCAAAATCTTTGTTGGTACAGCCGTCACAAATTTCCATAGGCTGGCCGAGATCATGGCCCTACGAAAGAATCCATCTTTCTCGATGACGACTGGGTCGAGATGAGGCTCGACGTTGATGTGTTTGTCAATTCCGGTGAGAAACTGCTCCATCGTCTCAGAGTTCTACTTCTTTCCCATGGTATGAAGTGTGAGAGAATTAGAACGGAGATTTAAAGACGAAAGACTGGGATTTAGAATCGTGAGTTTTCAGAGAGTTTAAGTTCTTGCATGAGAATAGCAAAGATTGAGAGTTGTGAAAATTTTCTCAGTTCTGCACAGCGTCCTTAAATAGAGATAGGGTTCGGCTGACGTGGCAGGGGCAAGACAGTAATATCGGCGAGGATCCTGTAGGTAGGCGGCGGACGCGCGGTGATGGATCTGATGTGTCCGGCGTCATCACAGTAAAAGTGAACCGCCAACTTGCATGTCGTCTCCACGTGGCCTGCTGTGATTCGTTTGTCTTATACGGCGTCGGATCCAACGGCTACAAATCAGGGACTGTTTAGATTTGACGGCTGGATCTTCTCCGTCTTTTCCCGCTTCGAATTCGAAGTGTGAACCACGCGCCCGTTATTTTCGACTGTACATGAACCTGCATTTAATGCAAATCAGAAAGGTAAAATTGCAATCGAGTGCAGACAGCTCATACTCGCTTCGTACCCGCTCGCTTCGAGTTGGACCGCTAGGCCTTTGCTCGCTTTGAGAGGTACTCGCTTGAGTGACTGTTCCGCACTCGCTTGCGATGGCTCGCTTTGAGTGACGTAGCACTCGCTTGGCCATCTGAAGCGACTGGAATAAGAAATGAACTTTCTTTACTTAATTTAAAATGTTTTTGACTTACATACTTCGAGGATAAACAAGAATGTTTTCCTCTTTGTATTTGTGTTAGATTCATTTCATATTTTCCACATAGTAAGTGAAGGTTTCTAGCACGCTTCAGCTCACTTAGTGTACTTAAAATTGAAACACTTACCAGTCAATCTCACTTCGTAGGAGATTGATACCACTTATTGAAGACTTCATTTTTATGGATTTGGATAGCACTTGATGAATCCACTTGTTGGTATTGCTTTGAAGCTTGTTGATACCACATCTTAAGTACCACTCCACTTGATGGATACTTCATCTTCTTGGCATTCATCTTCATGGCATTCATCTTCCTCTACGAATTAGAGAGTCCTCCATCGAAGTGAATGGGGGAGAAAATGAATATAGTACACAAGCTTACTACAACCCAGAGGGGAGCTTCGCGTAAGTGTACTTATTCACGACGAATGGGGGATGAGTACAAGTCCTTATCTCAGAGCAGAAATGGACAGAATGACAATGACAATGCTCTGACAAGACAATCTCGTATTTTACGCAGAAGCATGTCACCAGCCTTGCAACCTTTTGAAGAAAAAGGTAAACCTTCAAGCTTCCTCCTACAAGCTACAGAATGAACTTGCGATCGACTCGCTTTGACCCAGAATAGGGTAAATTGAAGCGATGCAAAATTCAAAGTGGGGGAGGAATGAATAGACATCCGGCAGCTCAACTCAATGAAGAGTGAGTAAAGATTGGATTTTTATCCATGATGAAGGAGATGAGAAGACTTGCTCCTCTTCGGCGGAAAGATGGGAAGAGGACGCAAGGTCTAGGTGCCAGCCCTGCCTAAGCTTTCACCATTTTTACGTGGGAAGGCCCGATACAAGACCCCACAACCGTTACTAGAAACGGCACTTGCGAGTGTTTATACCCACTCGCTAGGAATCCTAGGCTAGGTAGCAGCTTTCCTTGCTCGCTTTGGAAGTAGCTTGCTCCGAGAGCAAACAATAGTTCCCCCTTAACCAATGGCTTAACAATTCCTGTAAGCGGGTAGGGAACGTCTTCCAACACTCCACCTTTCTCCACCTTATTTCTCCTTCTTCAAGCGAGTGGAATTTTGAAGTGACTCGCTTGAGTTGGTGAAGATCCGAAGCGAGTGACGCTAAGAAGGACTAGCGGCCACTCCTTCGTGCATCCTGGATCTAGCACTCTTCACCAGGGTCTAGCAACCCTAATTCCATGCATAACTGATTGAAACGAGACTCAGCTAGAGGCTTGGTGAGGATATCTGCTCTCTGAAGATCGGTATGGATTTTCTCGAGCTTGATATCCTTCTTCTCGACATGATCACGAATGAAGTGATGTCGGATTTCCACGTGCTTGCATCTGGTGTGAAGCACTGGATTTTGAGAGATGCAGATCGCACTGTTGTTGTCGCAGAATATAGGAATTTCATTCGCTTCAACATTGTAGTCCTTCAACTGCTGACGAAGCCATAGAATTTGAGAACAGCAGCTTCCAGCGGCCATATATTCGGCTTCAGTCGTTGAAGTAGCTACACTCGTCTGCTTCTTCGAAAACCATGAGATCAGCTTGCTTCCCAAGAACTGACAAGTGCCCGATGTTGATTTCCTATCAATTCGGCACCCTACTTAGTCAGCATCTGAATATCAAGTGAGCTCCAAATTGTCCTCCGTTGGATACCACAGCCCCATGTTGACAGTGCCCTTCAAATAACGAAGAATTCTCTTGGCAGCTTCAAGATGGCTGTGCTTGGGATTGCTTTGGAAGAAAGCACATACTCCAACTGCAAAAGCTATATCCGGCCTACTTGCACTGAGATATAGAAGGGATCCGATCAAATCTCGGTAGTCTGTAGCATCCACAAACTTCCCATCTATGTCTGGCTCCATCTTCCAGTTCGTGTTCATTGGGATCTTCACAGCTTTGGCATGCTGAACACCGAACTTGGCAAGCATATCTCGAGTATACTTAGCTTGATTGATGAAGATACCATCATCCTGCTGCTTCACTTGAAGACCTAGAAAGCAGCTCATCAAGCCAATCATCGACATCTCATATTTGGTCTTCATAAGCTCTCCAAACTTCTCGCTAAGCGACTGGTTTGGTGACCCAAATATGATGTCGTCCACATAGATCTGAACCCATAACATATCATCTCCATGATTGATGGAGAATAGGATTCGATCTATCTTTCCTTTGTGGAATCCATTATCCACTAGGAATTGAGAAAGGGTATCATACCAAGCTCTGGGAGCTTGCTTCAACCCATATAGAGCTTTCTTCAAACGATACACCTTATCTCCTTGCTCAAAACCCGGTGGCTGCTCCACATAGACTTCTTCCTTCAATTCACCGTTGAGGAACGCGCTCTTCACATCCATCTGATAGACTTTGAATTTCTTGGCCGCTGAATAGGCTAGAAATAGTCTGATTGCTTCAAGCCGTGCCACTGGAGCGAAGGTCTCATCAAAATCGATTCCTTCCTCTTGGCAGTAGCCCTTAGCGACGAGTCGCGCCTTGTTCCTCACAATGTTGTGGTCCTCGTCCGTCTTGTTCTTGAACACCCACTTGGTGCCAATCACATGCTGGAATTTGGGACGATCCACGAGATACCATACGTCGTTTCTGGTGAACTGATTCAGCTCTTCTTGCATGGCGATCACCCAGTTGGAATCAGCTAGGGCTTCCTCCACGCATGACGGCTCAATGTTTGAGAGAAAGCAACTGAACATGGCACTTTCTCCAAACACTTGATTTCTGGTCACTACACCCTTGGATGGATCTCCAATGATTTGACTTGGTGAGTGATTCTTGAGCCATGCACGCTTGGATCAGCCAGCTTCATCTTCATCTTCTTCTTGGTCGCTCGCTTCACCTTCTGTAGCGACTGGATTGGGTGCTTGGCCTGCACTCGCTTCAGGAATCTTGGGGGCAGCTTCAACTTTTCCTTGGACATTCTGCTCGCTTGAGTCCTTGACTTCTTCATCATCTTCAAGCATGTCCCAAGTAAGAGAGTTGATGGGTTCCTCGCTTGACTTTCCTTCCTTAGATTGAACCTGTTCCTATGGATGACTTAAAGAAGATTCATCAAATACGACATGGGGTGATTCCTCCATGATTAGGGTTTTACAGTTGAATACTCTGTAAGCTTTGCTTGATGTAGAATATCCTAAGAATATTCCTTCATCAGCTTTGCTTTCAAAAGCTTTCAACTGTGATTTCCCATTGTCATGGATGAAGACCCTACAACCAAAAATATGGAAATAAGATATGTTAGAAATTCTTCCTTTCCATATTTCATATGGTGTTTTGTCGTGCCGTTTGTAGAGAAGCGTCCGGTTCTGAGTGTAGCATGCCGTATTGGCAGCTTCAGCCCAATACTTCATCGGAAGCTTCGAATCAGCAATCATGGTTCAAACGGCTTCTTTGATGATCCGATTCCTTCTTTCAGCAACTCCATTCTGCTGAGGTGTGCGTGCTGAGGAGGTTTGATGTGCTATGCCATGCTCCGTGCAGTAAGCTTCAATGGTAGAGTTCAAGAACTCTGTGCCTTTGTCGGAGCGGATGGTCACAATCGCTTGGTTCTTTTCCACAGCCAATCGCTTGAGCAGTTGTGGTAGCTTGGTCAGTGTCTCCTTCTTGCTGAAGAGAAATACAACCCAAGTGTAGCTAGAGAAGTCGTCGACTACAACTAGAGTGTACTTCCTTCCATTTACCCTAACTGGAGTGACTGGACCAAACAGATCCATATGAAGCAGCTCGAGCACTCGCTTGGATGAAGCTTCTTCAAGACTGGCGAAGTGCTTCTTCGTCTGCTTCCCTCATTGGCATGGTGAGCATGGATGGTCTTTGATAAAGACTTCATTTGGTATGCCTTGCACCAGACCTTTTCGAGCTAAGCGATTTATGGCTTTGAAGTTGAGATGGTTCAAGCGTCTGTGCCATAGCCATCCTATTTCTGTAGCACTCCTTGCGACTAAGCACGTCTCCTCTTTGCAGCTGTCCCATTGAGCTATGTAGACATTCCTTTGTCTAACTCCAGTGAGCACAATCTGGGACGTGAGCTTGCTCTTCACAATGCACTTGTTGGAAATGAATTCCACCTTGTATCCTTTATCACAGAATTGTGAGATGGATAGCAAGTTGTGCTTGAGTCCTTCCACGTAGGAGACTTCTTCTATTGTAAGCTTTCCAACTTTCAGTGCGTCGTACCCTTTGGTGCTTCCTCGAGAGTTATCACCAAATGTAACGTGTGGACCCTTCTTCTCTATGTAGTCATGAAGTAGAGCTCTCATGCCGGTCATGTGTCTTGAACAGCCACTGTCCAAGTACCAGATTTGTTGACCCTCACTTGGCATGGGATCCACGGCACTCACCTGCAATTAGACAGATTTTGGTACCCAAATCAGTTTGGGTCCTTGCAGGTTAGTTCCCTTAGGTACCCATACTTGCTTCACTTTCTTTTGAAATGTAGCTTGTGCTTGGGTTTCTCGTCCTTTGAAAACTGTGACTTCTGTCTTAAAGCAGCTTCACACGTGCAGCAGTGTGTGCAAGAGGGGTAGCGGCTCGCTTGAGGCTTACCTATGCTCTTACCCTTTTGCTTGTATCCTGAAGCGACTCGCTTCGGATTAGCTATAGGCTTAGAGACTGACTTAGGGTTTACAGTCTGTCGAAGCAGCTCGCTAGGTTTTCTCGAAGCGGTCCAACTAGGGTTTTGACCCCGACTCGCTTGAGTAACCTTGGGAATCTGAAGCGACCTCTTCGGTGCTTCAAGTTCTTCCCCCTCAGCGTTAGTCCGGTTGGACCATCTCCAATCCGGATAACGTGACACATAGACATTACTCCTTTTCTTAAAAGGGAGATCCTTTGTCTCTGGTGTCTTGGCCTGAGACTTAGAAGCTACAACTGGTTTCCCTTTACCTTTGGATTGGTAAGCTTTAGCATTGTGAGTGCTAAGGACAGTTGGTCTTTGCTTACCCATAGTTTCTGCCCTTGAAGATATAGACATCTTCATTGGCTTCTTCTTAGGGTTCTCAGCCATTTGGCCTTTATCCTTGTTGGTGGTCGCTTTGGATGCAGTGGGCATTTCCAAAGTGACTGATGGTGTCGTGTGTGAGGCACCAAAAAAGACAGTCGGCTTGGAAGGTCCACCCTCATATCCGAGTCCTCCCTTTCTACCAAAAGGTAGAAGTGGGCTCTCTAGTGCTTGCCTAGCATATGAAGCTTTGTTCAAGTTGGCAACTAGAGCGGACTGGGTTTCATACCTTCCTTCCAAGCTTTGATGTCTCGCGAAGAGATCCTCGAACTTACTAGTCATAGCCCTTAAGTTAAGTTTGACTTGGTCAAGCTCAGCGGCTAGCTCTAGGTTCTTCTTCTCGCTTTGAGACAAAGCTTGTTTCAACACTTCGTGGTCACTTGACAGTTTGATGTGCTTGTCAAGCAACTCACTCCATGTCGAGGAATTCGCTTCCTCTTGGTGAGTGTGTGCAAGTGTAATTGAACTAGGTGAGGGATAGATAAATACCTCTCCTGTCTCCTCGTCGGTGAGCGCCATGAGTCCAAGATCCTCTCCCTCACTTGAGTTAGGATCTATAAATGCGTCTGAGTCGCTTGATGGATCTTCAGTTGAAGCGACCGGCATTTCACTCGCTACGAGCGCTCGCCTTGGAGCATCCCTCTTTGCTCTCAGTTCCTCTCGCTCTTTTGCACTCAGCTTCGGACAGTCGGATTTGTAGTGGCCCATTTTGTGGCAGTGGTAGCATTCCACTTCCATCATGTCCCTTGAGATCGGCTTGGTCATCTCTTCTCTCTTCCCTTTTCCTTCTCGAGCATCAGTGCTCCTTCCCTTGTACTGTTTGTAGAATCTTTTGTATTTGCCCACTCGAGAGTTCATTTTGTTGAAGTTCTTGGATAAGAACGCAACATGTTCTTCCAACTCTTCCCTTGTCATCTTGGCTAGCGACTGGTCGCTTGGCCCTTCAGCAGCTTTGAACGCTACGCCTTTTAACGTCGTGGGAGCTTCATACTCTTCGTCGAGGTTCATTCGATTCAGATCGAATTCATGAGCTTTGAGTTCGGAAAACAGAATCTCTGGTGTGAGCTTTGATAGATCCTTGGTAGCTAGGTACAGCTCCTTCATTGTCTGCCACTTCCTCATGAGAGCTCGGACAATCTTCAGGTTGACTTCCTTGTCTGTGAGTTCCTTCCCAAGCGAGTTGAGAGTTGCAATGATGTTGGTAACTCTCAGCTCAAAGGCGTCGATGGACTCTCCTGGCTTCATTATCAGACTTTCAAACTCCCGCATCTGAACGACAAGCTTGTTTTCTTTGATTTTGTCTGTGCCTTGAGAAATGAGGGCTAGGGTTTCCCACATTTCTTTCGCCGTTGCGCACTTCCTTATCCGTGGTAGATAGGCGTCCGACACGGTGCTCTGCATCGTGTGGCATGCGATCTTGTCGAGGTTGGCGACTTTGAAGTCATTCGGAGTGTACACATCTTTGTCCTTCTCTACGTACCGTTGTCGAACATAGGCAGCCCGTCCTTCGGCAGCTGGGACGTTCTCAGAGACGGCTTTCCTGATTTCGATTGGTCTGTCCTCTATGACTTCCCACATCCGGTCGTGGATGGAGCATAGGAAGCTCTCGACTCGAAAACTCCATGTCTCGTATCCTTCGATAGAGAACTGTGGTAGACTTGATGCACTATATGTAGACAGAGCAAACTATTAGCAGTAAATGCAATATGCGTGGGTGAGGTTTGATGCACTTAGGAAAATAGGATCCGGTTCAGTGAGACAACGTGAAGCGAGTGGGGACTCGCTTCGGATATGCAAAGCAGAGGCTCGAAAGAACCTGGCTCTGATACCACTTGTTGGTCCCTGTTTGTTATAGGAAAAATACGTAGAGGGGGGGGGGGGGGGGGGGTGAATACGTATTTTGAAGTTTTTCAACTTTAAATTCCTTAACTCAGAGTATGAAGTAAAGTGCTCGTAGAAATACTAAGACCTAGCCGAAAGCTAGATCTAAAGCAATCACGAATCTCTTGACCTAAGCTTAGAGCTTGATCAAGAGTGAGACTTTACTCTTTGTGCGGAATTTGGTGAGCTAAATCTTTCTCCTAAGTAATTAAAATTTCCAAGTTATGTTTGTTTAGATGCACGTGCAATGGATAATCAAACAAGGAAATAAGAGTTTAGGGTTAGAGAGATACGACACGAGATTTATAGTGGTTCGGAGATAATGCTCCTACGTCCACTTGTTGCACTCGGCAACAGTTCTCTTCACTCAAGAACTTGAAGATTACGGGCTCTTCAAAAGCCTGGTCAAGATCGAGCTTCACTCGCTTGGATCTGACAGACACTGGGTGATTCCGGGTTCACACCAAAAACCTAGACTAGACTGGAAGCTTCACTCGCTTCAGTCCTACAGACAGGGAGATTGCGGGCTCTTTTTACAGCCTAGCTTCGATCGAGCTTCACACAAACGATGTAAGTGCAAGCTTGGATCTAGACTCTATGATCGAGGCTTCTTCAATCGATGAAAGAAGGGCCTTGGATCGAAACAACCTAACGACGACGAACACAAAAACCTAACAACAGATTTAGGGTTTTTGGTTTACGACGACACACTATGAAGAACTCTTTACAGTAGATGCAAAGATGGCTAGAGTTCTTCTTCTAAGCTTGGATAGGGAATGGGCTTAGACTCTAAGTGTGAAGGTTGCGAAGACAAGTTCCGATGTGACTGGAACTCGGAGAACACTTGGAAACAAAGACTCGAAGTTTGCTCTAAGGCTGGGAGTGTTTGTTTGCAGTAGGCTCGAATGCTCAGGAAGTGTTCTGCTTCTCTTCGTCTTCATCCTTCACTATTTATAGGCGGAGGGATGCCGAGATCCGTTGCTTGGTTGGTGGCATTGTCCCTCCTCCTCTCGACAGTACTTGCACAGGCTGGCTGCTTTTCAGACGCGCAGTTTTGGCTTTTTGCCGGAAATGGCTAAGATCCAATTTCAATAGTAACTGGAGCGACCCAGTACTGTTGCAGCGCCCTGTCGGCCTGGCAGTCAACTCCGCTGCTCCTCTCTGCGTTCGACACGTGGAGATCTCGTAATTAATGCGGAGATCTCCAGTTGACTGGAGTTCAAAATTGGAGCGGGAATTGTGCTGTCGCTTTCTGGTAGGTAGTGGCTCGCTTTGCTTTGAAGTTGTAGCGTCCGCTTAGATTTGAGTCACTTCGTAGTCTTTCTGTAGTGAGTCGCTTGGGAGCAAAGTTCCCTAGTGACTGCCTTGGAAAATGTTGACCAGAGTTGACTCGCTTTGACTTTACACTGTAGCGCTCGCTTTGCTTCGCTTTGGCAGACTCGCTTTGAATCTACTGTAGCGCTCGCTTCGCTACGCTATCCTTCGGCACGCTTCACTTCAGCTCGCTAGACTTTGCTTCACTTGGAAAACACAGTCAAGAGAGTGGCCTTCACTTGAATATTTTGAAGTCTATACTCTAAGCAAAATAAAGAGCCATCCTAACATAGTAGGCTTAGAAAAATTCTAACCTATTATCTACATCAAAATGGTAGCTTGGGAACAGAACGCTTTAGGGGTTTTGGGATCAAATCAAAACAATTAAATGTCCCTTATAGGTTCCACCTTAACAAGTTGTTCTTAACAATTCCCAACAGAGCATTTCACATAAAATAGGGGAAATCAACATCTTAGACTCAAAGTTTCCCACAGACTGCGCCAGTTGATAGATCAGGGTTGAAGATATACAACAATTGTGTAATGATTCATAGTATTTGCAAAGAGCATTCATAGATAAAGCGATATAATGATGGAGAACAAGAGATTTATGTGGATTTATCAGCCATAACGAGGCATTTCATAGCGATTTCAGATAGGACATTATTCACATAAGAGCAGCAAGCAATAATCGAGCTATATGCTTAAATAAAGGGCGCTTCTAGCCATAAATCAGTTGTGTTCATGTGAGATTAAGACTCATTCAAGTAGAGAACAAAGAGAGGAGGTGGAGAGAGGAAGAAACGGGAGCCGAGTGCTCCATTTAGGCCTCTTCTCCCGTAGCAGCGAAGGTTATACCTTAGGCTCGAGATGGAGCGCGAGATAGAGAGAGAGATCTTTCCCGACGATGGCGAGAAGAAGAAGGCGGCGATGAGTGCCGAAGAAGCTCCGAGGGAAGTAACCTTAGAGAGCTTTGGCTGGCCGAGCTCGAGGGAGCTCGGGACAGAGTGTGGAGAGTGAATGGAATAGTACGCGAGAATGCGTGTTTGTATGAAGAGTTGTGATGTGATGATATGATAGATGATGTTCATGGAGTGTGCGATAGTCGAGTATTTATAAGTGCAGGGAGGGTGAAAGAGCAAACATTCGTGTGGGGGAAGGACAGGAAAGGAATCCCGTAGAGGTAAGATTCCCTCCGTCATGAATGCAGTGGTCCTCACTCTAGAGTACGTAGAGTCACGCGGATTACATGTTACGCAGAACCTAAGGTTATGTCAGGTGCTCAGGAGTACTAATCAGATCCTTTGATTCTTGACGAATGCTTATAAATCTCATACGGCTTCTGGGAGAAGGCGATGCTTCTGGCTTCTGGCTTCTGCATGAAATGTGCCCTATAGCCACATTGAGTATCTAGAACCTAGGGGATCTCTTGGTAGTATGCTCTTATGCAGAATAGCTTCTGCCGATCCCTTAACATGATTCTTATGCTTTGGCATGGCTCCTAATGCGATGGAGGAAAAGGTAGTTAATATCATCACATAGTGTAATTAATATCAATTTCTATTAGAGATGATTCCCTAAGGATAAGGGAGATATATTATTCTTTCGTCCTGAGTTATTTGCGTAGTAAAGCTGATATTTAATCCCTATCAAATCCTATTCCCAATCGACCCTATTTTGATTAGATAGGTTAGAATTTTTCAAGCTTATTATATTAGGAAAGCTTGTTTCTTTTTAGTCGCTTAGGTTCAGACTGCATGTTTTCAAGAGAAGCGAGAAGACCACTCGCTTGAGTGTGTACTGAAGCGAAGCGAGTCTACCCGGACAAAACGAAGCGAGCGCTCCTGATAAAGTCAAAGCGAGTCAACCCTACTGCGCTAAAGTGAGCGCTAAGACTAAAGCGAAGCGAGCACGTTCCAAAATGCTTGAAAGCGACAGATCAACTACTATCCTCGATTTAAACTTGAGTTTGGACTCAGTCAAGTGCGAGATCCGCCACATTTAATGAAAATCTCCACACGGCAAGAGAGGATTGGACAATGCAGTTGACTAGCTAGACCGACAAGCAGCCGCAACAGTACTGGAGGAGCCCAGTTACTGTAACGCTTGGCTTTTAGCCATTTCAGGAAAGAAGACAAGCGAGCACTTGGAAAAGCTGCAGGTCAAAGCGTCGTATTGTCGAGTGTGGAGGGACAAAACCACCAACTTTCAAATAGCTCCAGCCCATCCCTCACACTATAAATAGTGGAATGCAGAGAAGAGAACACGAGAACACTTACGAAATTTCCAGCGCTCAAATCACAAGTACTCCTGAGTTTTCTGCATACATCTGCTCGAGTTCTTGTCTAAGTGTTCCCAAGCTTCAGTTCCATCGAAGCTTGTCTTTGCAACCTTCACTCTCTTAGATTCTAAGCCACTATACAAATCCCAGCTTAGAAGAAGAACTCTAGCTTTGCATTTACTGTAAAGAGTTCTTCACTTAGAGTATTTTCATAACCAAACCAAAACCCTTGTTCTAGTCCAGTCAAGTGTGTTAGAGTTTGTGTTTAGTTGAAAGGTTGTTGTAAGATCTAAGGTTTCACTTTCATCGATAGTGAACACCTCGATCGTGTAGAGAGAATCCAAGCTTGCACGTTCATCGATTGTGCGAAGCTCGATTCTTGTCTTAGGTTTTTGTGGAGAACCCATAATCTCCCTGTGTTGTTGTATTGGATCCAAGCTTGTGAAGCTCGATCCTATTCTGGTTTTTGAGGAACCTGTAATCCTCAAAGCTTTCTTGAGTGAAGAGAAGTTGTTCCTGCGAGGAACAAAAGTGGACGTAGGTGTTTTATCACTAAACCACTATAAACCTTGGTCTCGTACATTCTGCCCTTAAGCTTTTCATTATTTACTTGCTTTGTTTATTCATATTTGCACAAGCATATAAACAAACCTAAAACGAAGCTTTTAAATACTTTGGAAATATTAGCTCACTAAATTCCGCATAATAGCAAGCATGTCACTCTGTGATCAAGCTCCGCTTAGGTCAAGAGTAAAGCTTTATTGTAGATCAAGCTTACAGTTTGGTCTTAAGTTTCAACGTGACCCCAGTCTTGCTCACTCTGAGATAAGTTTGAAAAGAAGTTGAAAAACTTCTGTTACACGTATTCACCCCCCCCCCCCCCCCCCCCCCCCTCCCCGTGTAACCCTACTTATCAGTCTGGGACCAATAATTTCTAAACTATACGGGTGGATTGGGCACACATTGGCGGGGCACGTGACACGTGACAGTAAGGGGTCCTACCTAGTGACTTGCCTATAACCGATGACATGTGCATGTGTGAATATATTAAGATCGATGAACGATTGAAGTTATATTATGATTAAGGGTACTTGCCCAGGCTGGGTTTTCCTTTTATTATTGTTTACAAGTATTTTTAATTATGATGTCTTTACTTTCCCTTGTTATTTTATGTTCTGTCTTGGGCAACGCCCACCCCAAACGTGACAACTTGTTTCTGGAAAGATTGCTACTCCAACTCCTCGTGGGATCGACCTTGTGCTTACCATTACTATACTAGTTGTAGTAATTAAGGCATAGGCATATAAATTTATTGATCGCGGCTAAACGACGGTCGCATCAATGGACCTGTACAAACTCCTATCCAAGGTGGGCGTGAACTTGCCCTTGCTCGATGTGGTTCGCAACGTGCCACCGTTCGTGAGGTTCATAAAGGAGTTGACATCAAAGAAGAAGCCGTTCGATGAGTCGGAGATGATCACGGTGTCGATCGGAAGTGGCGACATCAATTATGCAATACCCTCTTCCACCTAAGCAACGAGATCCAGGTTCTTTCGTTATCACTATCTCTTTAGGTAATGGTAAGGAAGCATGTGGTATGTTAGATTTAGGTGCCGGTATTATTCTTATGCCTTATTCTATTTTCAAGCAACTAGAGTTAGGAGAACTTAAACCCACTCGCATAAGCCTTTAATTGGCGGATAGGTCTATTAGATACCCTAGAAGTATTATTGAGGATATTCTTGTTCATGTGGGGAGGGGGGTGGGGGTTAATTATTCTGATTGATTTTGTTGTTTTACAAATAGGTGAGGTACAAGAGAATGGTATTGAGCACACACTCTTGCTAGGTCGTCCTTTCATGACTACTACTAATACTTTGATTGATGTGAAGAGTGGAGTCATAAAGATGTCTGTGTTGGATGAAGATGTCTCGTTTTTTTGTGCATAAGAATCGGCCTATGTATTCGGTCTATTTAATTGATAATTGCTCTTTCATCGATAAGATTGATGCCTTGGCCTAGTGTTCTTTTGTGCAGGATTATGATACCGAGGAGGTGTTCATGGGATCTCAAGATCAGTTGGAGTGGGAACAAATGGAGAGGGATATCGGAATTAAGCTTCCGTTTCTACCTCAGGATCCGGAACCCGGCTCGAAAATTCCGGAGCCATTGGAGTTGAAAGAACTTCCTTCGCATTTAAAATATGTATTTTTAGAGGAAGGTAGACAAAAACCCATAATTATTACTTCTTCTTTGTCTCTTGCAGAGGAAGGAGCATTGGTGGGCATACTCAAGGAGAACAAGCTCGCTTTTGGATGGAGCTTGGCGGACATTCGAGGAATTACCCCATCCACTTGCATGCACCGGATTAATCTCGAAGAAGGCGCTCGCCCCAAACGAGACGGTCAAAGGAGGCTCAACCCGATGCTCATGGAGGTCGTGCGCAAGGAGATCTACAAGCTATTGGTGAAGGGCATTATTTATGTCATCGCCGATAGTGAGTGGGTCAGCCCGGTGCATGTCGTCCTGAAGAAGGGAGAAATTACGGTCACGAGGAACGAGAAGGATGAGTTGGTCGCCTCCCACCCAATTACCGGTTGGAGGATGTTCATCGATTATAGGAAGCTCAACGCTTCCACCAAAAAGGACCACTTCCCTCTCCCCTTCATTGATCAAATGTTAGATAAATTAGTCGGACAAGATTTTTATTATTTTCTTGATGGTTTGTCAGGTTATTATCATATTGCTATCGCTCCGGAGGATCAAGCGAAGACGACTTTCGCAAGCCCCTTTGGGACATATTCTTATAGGAGGATTGCCATTTGGTCACTGCAACGCACCGGGTACGTTCCAAAGATGTATGATGTCTATATTTTAGGAATTTATTGGTGATTTTGTAGAGATTTTTATGGATTATTTTTCAGTTTTTGGGTCATCTTTTCATGATTGTTTATTAAAGATTGAGAGAGTTCTTAAGAGATGCATAGAGAGTGGTCTTACTTTGAGTTGGGAGAAGAGTCATTTTATGGTAAAAAGTGGTATTGTTTTGGGTCATGTTGTCTCGAGTAAAGGTATAGAGGTCGACAAAACGAAGGTGGAGATAATTGAAAAATTACCCCCTCATAGTGATTTCAAAGGAATTAGGAGCTTCTTAGGTCACGCGGGTTTTTATCAGCGTTTCATTAAAGATTTTCCAAAATTAGTCAACCTCTTTGCCGTCTTCTTGCTCAAGATGTTCCCTTTCACTCTGATGATGCTTGTATGAAGGCTTTTCTCACTCTTAAAGAAAAACTTGTCTCTGCGCCTGTTGTTGTCGGTCCCGATTGGTCATTGCCTTTTGAAATCATGTTTGATGCATCTAATAATGCCGTAGGGGCTGTTTTGGGTCAAAGAGTCAATGAGATACTTCGTGTAATTTACTATGCTAGTTTAACTCTTAATCTTGCTCAAGTGAAATACACCACCACCGAAATAGAAATGCTTGTTGTTGTTTTTGCCTTAGATAAATTTAGATCATATATCAAGACGAGAGAGATGGTTGGCCACAAGATTATCACTACCTTTCCTATCACAAATTTCAATGTCAAACTCTTGTAAAAGCAAGACCCATCTAATCAACCTAGGTTTGGCTTGAGCTTTAGTCAAAAGATGTTTCAATGCACCATGATCACTATAAATAATCACCTTAGACCCTATGATATATGATCTAAATTTATCTAAGGCAAAAACAACAGCAAGCATTTTTTATTCGGGCATGTGTGATGCTTCTAATAATGCCGTAGGGGCTGTTTTGGGTCAAAGAGTCGATAAGATGCTTTGTGTGATTTACTGTGCTAGTTTAACTCTTAATCCTACTCAAGTGAATACACCACCACCGAACAAGAAATGTTTGTTGTTGTTTTTGCCTTAGATAAATTTAGATCATATATCATAGGGTCTAAGGTGATTATTTATAGTGATCATGGTGCATTGAAACATCTGTTGTCTAAAGCTCAAGCCAAACCTAGGTTGATTAGATGAGTCTAGCTTTTACAAAAGTTTGATATTGAAATTCGTGATAGGAAAGGTATCTTGTGGCCGACCATCTCTCTCGTCTTGATTCACCTCCTCCTTATGCTTCTTTTGATGATACTTGT
Source organism: Thymus mandschuricus (assembly GCA_029379335.1). Classification (NCBI taxonomy): domain Eukaryota; kingdom Viridiplantae; phylum Streptophyta; class Magnoliopsida; order Lamiales; family Lamiaceae; genus Thymus; species Thymus mandschuricus. Next base: position 35,779,091 of record CM057073.1, on the reverse strand, counting down.
GATTCGTTTCCTTTTGAGAATGTGAATGTTGCCCCTTGGTTTGCCGATATTGCTAACTACTTGGCCGATAAGGACACTAAACCCGTCATTAACACTCAAGAAGAGAAAAGGTTTCTTCGTTTGTGCAGGCAATACTATTGGGAGGACCCCCACTTCTTCAAGCTTGGGAAGGATGAGGTGATTCGAAGGTGTGTTCCCGACCATGAGCAAGCCGAGGTGTTGAGACATTGTCACAAGGAAGCTAGTGGAGGCCATTTTGGTGGGCAAAAGAGTGCACATAAGGTACTTCAAAGTGGGCTATATTGGCCCACTCTTTTTAAGGATGCCCAAGCCTTCTATCTTTCTTGTGATCGTTGTCAACGCGTCGGCTCGATTAGTCGATGCAATGAGATGCCCCTTAATCCTATCTTGGTAGTTGAGGTATTTGATGTGTAGGGAATTGATGTTATGGGTCCTTTTCCCAAGTCTCATGGATTTGAATACATTTTACTTGCCGTTGATTACGTGTCTAAGTGGGTTGAAGTCATCCCAACTAAAACATGTGACTTTCACATTGTCTTGAAGTTTGTGCAGGAAAACATCTTATGTAGGTTTGGTTTCCGTCGAGTGATTATTAGTGATGGGGGAAAACATTTTTGTAACAAGTTGTTCGAGAAGCTCATGAAAAAGAATGCCATCACTCACAAGGTGGCGACTCCCTATCGTCCACAAACCTCGGGACAAGCGGAGACGAGCAACCGGCAAATCAAAGGGATCCTTGAGAAGACGGTAAAGCCATCAAGGAAGTTTTGGGCCGACAAATTGAACGATGCTCTATGGGCATAAAGAACGGCTTACAATGGCGTGCTAGGGATGAGTCCCTATCAGCTCGTCTATGGTAAGTCATGCCATTTTCCCGTAGAGATAGAGTTCAAGGCGTATTGGGCCCTCAAGCGCATCAACTTCGACCTCGAGGATGCACACGATCGAAGGGTCCTACAAATGGAGGACCTCAATGAGCTAAGGAACGAAGCTTACGACAACGCCAAGATCTACAAGGATAAGGTGAAGCATCTAAATGATAGACGAATAGCCTACAAGGAGTTCAAATCCGGAATGAAGGTACTTCTCCTTCACTCTCGTCTTTTATTATTTCCGGGTAAGCTTAAGTCTAAATGGGGAGGTCCATACATGGTGGTGCAAGTGTTTCCTCATGGTGCGGTGGAGATTAAGAAAGAGGATTCGGGATACATCTTCTCGGTCAACGGGCAACGATTGAAGCCATACATCGAAGGAACAACTTTGCCTCAAACGGCGGAGACGATTCTCATCTCCGACCCCCCACTTTCCTCATAAATTTTTGTATGTCAAGCTAACGAAATTAAACAAGCGCTTGGTGGGAGGCAACCCACGTAAAAAAAATCACAGAATAGGATTTAATTAGTATTTTTGTTAGTTTTGCGTTGTTTCTTTTTGTTTTTCGTGCAGGGAGTATAAAGCAAGGACCGTTGGGCATCGTGACGAAAATTGTGCAGATTCGGGAGTTGCACGAGCGTCCAACCCACACGCCACAAGTTCAGATTTATGAGTTAAACGGGCGTCCAACTCAATTGGACGACCGTCCAACCCACGACGGGCCCCTAATTTGACTTCAAATCGAATTCTCCCCTTTTCTCTTAAAACCTATTTTCTCTTCTTTTCTTCTTACACTTTTTCTCCTCCACAGCCGCACGAGAATACCACCACCAAGTTCGCCGCCGCTGCCGCAAGCCATCACCGCCATCAGCCATCGTCGGCCGTCGTCTCACGCCGCCGCCCTTCGTTCCAGCCGTCAGTGACCAGCTGTCAACGACCCATGCTCAGTTCGCCGCGGCTACCATCAGCCACACAGCTGTCGTCTACCGCACCACTGTCGTTAGCCCGTGTCGTCGTCGCCTCCACTACCGTCGTCGCTGTTCGCCGTCGACAAAGCCGCCCGCGCCCAGAAAACAGTTGGACGAGCATCCAAGACGCAGTTCTGCCCAGCGCATTTTCTTGCCTGTTTTTCCATCCCGACTCGTTCCGACTCACTCCTTTCACTTCCATTCAGCACCTATGGCTCGTGGACGACGAGGAGAGCAGAACCCGTTCAACAATCCACGTATTCCCTTGGATCGTCGTCTCCAAGGCAATCGACCCACCGGCATGTCCGAGGCCGAGTACGGGGAACGCCAAGGCGATCCGTTTCCCACTGAGAGGTTTGCAATTACCAACTATTATATTCATTTTCAGAATTTACCTATTAGGCCTCCTAGGAATTATAGTGTAGATTTCTTGCGTAGATTGCCTATATGGGAAACTCTTCGTGGGTATATAAATTTGGGTTTGATGAGCTTGATTACGAACCAGTGGGAGGGGCATAAAAGTTTATGTATTTGTTCGAGTTTTAGGCTAGAGAAGAACGAGGAGGGTGAGCTTTGCATGTATAACACATTTAGGGGGGAGTTGTGTGAGGTGACGAGAGAGGTCATGAGAGCCACTTTTGGTTTTCATTCTGAGAATGATATTCCTGATTGTGTTCCTTCTGACTTTAATGTTGATGTTGCTTGGTATAAATTGTCTGGGGTTAATAACTATAGGACATCAAGGGTGCCTAGTTCTTTTATTCGTGATGATACCTTATTGATTTTACACCGCTTGTTGTCTTGCATGATTAGTGGTAAAAAGGAGATTAGTAAGGTCAATTGCAGGGAGATATATCTGTTGACTTGTGCTCATAACAATGTGAAGGTGTGTCTGGCTCCTTTTATTTGGTCTCAGATTTCTAACGTGCAAACGAAGAGGGGTGCACACCCTACTTTGAGTTATGTTGCTACAGGTTTAGCTCGACACTTTGGGATTGATGTCGCCCCGTGTGAAGGGCTATGCCATAGTCAGGAGATTACCCCGGGCGAGCTCTCCAATGCCCACTTGATGAGGAGCCCAGCTGAGTTTGTACCATTTGGGGAAAGAGCATCAGTCATAGCCCATTATGCCGCTTTGCGACGAGGTAAGAAGAATGCAGAGGAGGATGATGAGGAATGAGAATATGAAGAGGGAGGAGACGAAGAGGAAGGAGGACATGAGGAAGAACAAGGAGATGAAGAGGAAGAGGAGAGAGAGATTCCAGCTGACGATGAGCTTTTAGTTCACCACTATCAGCGACAAGACAGAGTTCGAGCCCGTCAAGCCATGGAGCAGGAGGTTCCATCTTATTTTACCGACTTTAGGTCGGATTTTGCTGAGTTCCGGGCGGGCATGTTCAGTCGTTTCGACACCTTGTCTACTCAGGTGTCGAATTTGGGTGGCTGGGTCTACAACATCGAGCAGCATCTCACTCGATACACCGATTTTTCGGTTGCTTCCACTTCTTCTCAGCAGTCCCGGGATCCCAATGATCCGAACTTTCAAGACCCGCAAAACCAAGGTCCATTCTAGCCTTTATTTGAGTCTTTGTTAGTTTTAGTTTTGAGTCTTTTGTTTCGTTTTTATGTTTTTTGCAGTTTTATGCTCTGGTGTTTTGTTTTTGTGTTTGTTTTGTAGGTGCTAACTTAAAGTCTTTCGGGATTTTGAGTTTGCTTGTCGTCATGCGATAAGTTCTCTTTTCCTTCTCCTTTTTATTTTCTTGCAATGGGGACATTGCTTGACTTTAGGTGGGTGGGGGGTGGGGGGTGGGGGGGGGGGGGTCTTTGAAATTGTTGTCATGACTTGTTTCGTATTTTTGATGTCTTTTATGTGTTTTCATATGATCGAGTCTTGTGATTTAGTCTTTGTGATCGAGTCTTTTTGTTATCCTCACTTTAGAATGGTGTTTGTAATTAAGTAAGCATAATTGACGTGGTCTCTTTGAGTTTGAATGACTTGACGACGTGATATTGGAATTGTCGAACTTAGATTGTCGAAACTAGGATTGTTCTAAATTTGACTTGTGATAGCATGATCGTTTGTGAGTATCCGTGGGGCATGTTCTTGAGTCGTAATATGAGGTGAAAATTTTTTATTCGGATTATGAGTGAATTGCGTTGAAGTATCGGTGTATATTTGATCTTTGCTTACTTCCCTACTTGTATAAAAAAATTTTAAAAAATAAAAAAGAATGTGCTTAGTTGTGAATAAAGAGTCGATAGGATTCTGCTCCTCTTACTTGTTACGTATGTAAATACTAGAGTAATGAGCATGGAAACCACATGAAAAGGCTTCGAGAAACCCTCGAATGATTATATTTCATGAAGCTGTATCCTAGATGATACTTGTATATGTGAAAAATGTAGTGTTCGTAGGTACTCTACTCCTCTTGACAGTGAGTACGGGAAACCGCACTAGGATGCTCAATGAGAACCATCGATGATTAAACCTAGTGAACTATGTACCAAAACGTTCACTTTCATTGTTAAAAAAATATATGTGTGCTTTGAGTTGAATAAAAAGGGAAGTAGGTTGAGGGATGAATATGTCGATAATTTGATTGCTTGTGAGATGTGTGATATATCGAAAGTTGGATCCTCATATTTGAGTCGAGTTAACGGGCAACATGAATGTTCGTATTTAATTGTGTATTTACTTGTTGGGTTAGGAGTGATCTAGGTTTTGACTTGATGAATTTGATGATGCCTACTTTGTGTTGTTGAGTTGATTGAACTTGAGTTGATTGTGTTGAATGTGTTTGCTTGAGGACAAGCAAAGTTCTAAGTGTGGGGTTTTGTTTGGTGTCTAGATGTTAGGATTTTAGTCGTCTTTTAGTATTCGTTTTCGTATTATTTTTGTGTCTTTTCGTTTAAATATGGCTATGATTGGTATTTTTGGAGTTTTTGTGTTTGTAGGGTCGAAAGGATGCAAATGGGAAGAAACGGGATGAAAAGGGCGAAAGTTGAAGGAGAAACGAAGAAGGGCAGATTTATGAGTTGGACGACTGTCCAAGTGATCTGGACGGCCGTCCAGAGTTTTTCAGCCAAGCTCGTCCAAAGTTGGACGAGCGTCCAACGTGATTAAGTCCGAAGTTCAGAACTATGTTGGACGATCGACCAGATCCGGCATCCAGCTGTTATTTCCTTGTTTAAACTAGGTTTTTATACCTAGTATAAATACTACTCTATTAGGACGAATTTGATCATCTACTTTCAGTTTTAGCTTTTATTTTTCGCATTCAAATACTCTAGTTTTAGTTTTCCTTTGTTCGATCCGGATCGCTACATCGTTCAGTTTTTAATTCAAGACAATTTATATAGTTTATGTTCTTCGTTCTTGCTTTCAATTCGTAAGTTCTTTATTGCTTTGTTTTTGCTTGATTTATTGCTTTCTTAATTATTAGATTTAATTCTTATTTGTTTCGTTTAATTCGTTCGTTCATTTTTCGAGTTCTTAGATTAGATTCGTTTTTCAAAGTTTCTGTTCTTTTGTTTTTCAAAGTTTTCAAAGTTAGATTTATTTGCTTAGATTTTCAGATTTAATTTTACATGTCTAGATTCGTTTCTTAGTTGCTTTCGTTCTCGTTTAATTTCTCTAGATTAATTAGTTCGATTTATTCCTTGCTTTCTAGATTAGATTATTTACTTGCTTTGATTTAATTGCTTATTTACTTTCTTGTCTAGGATTTAAATAAAAACCAAAACCAAATTCTTTTTACCTGCTTTCTTAGATTTAGGCTAGTTTAGGACTATTTTACTATACGATTATTTGCCCTGCAAATTTTTCCTTCAAGATTCGTCATTGGGTTTTTACTTACTAGGATAGATTTCGTTATATTGAGAACACTTTTTAGTGAAACAGAGTGTGCTTACAGAATTTGAAGAGCTTAGATTATGCCCGCTTGTTTTTATCTTGTGAAAGCGTTTCTACCAATTAAGTGATTATGAAGAGTTTGCGATATAAATAGTGAATAATATAAAGCTTGAACTATAAAGAGCACAAAGACTTGTAGTGGTTTGACTAAACTTCTCTTACGTCCACTCGTCCGTCTCGGGACAATTCCTTCAACTTCAATATTGCGAATTCTTGAGCACCTAACATGTTTACAACAAGCATTTGAAAAGCCTAGATGATCGAGGTTACGGGTTCTCACTTAAACCCATCATAATAACAACAACGATGATGACAACAACTTACAACTCGATTTATGAACAAGACTCGGCATGTGGGTTGTGGTTATGTTTTTTAGAGTTCTAACTTGGGAATCATTTTACAATGAGCACAAGTAAGAGATAAGGATTCTCCTTTCAGATTTTGGTTGAAATCTGGGTGAGGATGGGATGGGTATTACTTTACTTAAGAAGTCGAGAGTTCCTAAAGAGTTGCCATTTTGAAACTGTAGACTTGAACTTTTTTTTTGAGCTTACAACTGTAGACTTGAACTTGAAAGCTTAGAAAACGTGATAGTGTTTTTTAGTTTGGTTGAGGGTTTTATCTCTAGAATGTAGTCTCGTTAGTCTTCATGCATGTGGAAACCCCTCATTTCATATTGAGATATTACCAGTTTCCCATTAGAAAGAAAGCATCATGTGATTTTCACTTTCCCTCGAAATCCGCCACGAGCATATTTGATTTGGCAGTTGGCAGTGGTAGTAGGGCTAAATATGACGCTTTGAAAATTTTTGGCAAATCACAACAGAGATTCTTTTGACCAATGTGGAATATATCACATTTCTCCGTCTCGTACTGCATTTACTTTCCATTGACTAATCTTGTGTTGACACGTGGAATCCTGCAACTGTGGTGCATTCAATGATGCATGTGGAAGGCTCCGCTATTGCATATCAATTTGAATTTACTCCGCTTTAAGTAAACTTATCGTATTTATCATGTGGCAGTTGGAATGCTCCGCTTTATTTTTTTTATTCTTCTAAGTAAAGATGCTTCCAAGAGGTTAGCAGCATCCGTGCATCATGATTTTCATATGTATCGGGCGTATTACTCAGTGTGGATATCTTCAAGTGTTGAGTGAAGTTTTTCTTCAGACATACGTTTGATGTCCACTTTGATTTCCAGTGAGAGCGTAAACTTGTGCTATTAACATCTGCTAAAAGTTATAAGATAGAAATACACTCCTTAAGATGCGGGCGTTACTATACATAAAAGTATAGAAGCAACTTTGGGGTTCTCGTGTATGCCCTCCACCTCAGGCCCCGTCATCTGGCATGGTGTGCGGGGTGGTGGCATCAAGTCAGTCGGTGGCTCTATCTGCTGCACCCCATCATTGCTCTGTGCCAGCTCGTGGGAGATATCGTCGAGTACCAAGGCATCCACAGGTGCCTCAAACTCCATGGTGTCATCCGGTGGCACAGGGCCTAGCTCATCCTTCCTTGGCACCTTGAGCAGCTCGAAGGTACCTTGTCGGCCTTCCTTAGGAATTCATTGAGCTCCCCATCTTTGAATTCCCCCAACATGTGTTGGGTCTCCTGGGGACACTTGGTCTTTCCCTCGATGTCTTCTTTGCCATCCTCCGGCACGCCCAACGCGGCAATGCCCCCCATGCAGTGTTGACGCCCTCGCTCGATTTGCACGGCCGATAACTCGAACGACCCTCTGGCCTCTCTCTTTATCGTCACGGTGTTAGCATTCCCTTCATCGCATATTATGTCAAAATCAGGACAAATAAAAATTTTTGTAAAGAAGATTGAAAATCTATTGTTAATTTTCTCTCTTAAAGTGAGAATTTTTTTTGGATATTTAGATAAGAATTATTACATAAAAAAAAAAAAAAAAAAAAAAAAAAAAAAAAAAAAAACTATATTTGTCAATCTTGTAAGGATATTGACAAAAATTTGTGCTAGCCCAGCCTCACCATTTTCTCACTAATCACAAAGATATAGGACTCTATATTTCATGTCTGGTGCTATACGGTCGGGTCTTTATCTAGGTTGCCTTAACATAAATCCGTACCCACAATAAAAAGGAAATTAACAAAATTGTCAATCTCTATAATATTTAATAAAATTATTTTTATCAATATACTAATAATTAGTCAAAAAAGAAAATGACTCAATATAAAAGAGACAGTCCATTTAAAAAAGTAACTTAACTTGAAAGAGACGGAGAGAATACGTGACTATTGAAATCAAGCGAGTTACAAATAAAAGTGCTGAAATGAAAAACCATTGTAATTTTTCTCTTAAAAAGGAGGAGGAGAAAAAAAGATGGACTCGCATGCACAAAAAAGAAGAAAGAAAAAATAAAAAAGCTAGAATAGTCAATTTAGTACTCCCTCCCCTCCATTCCTGAATATTAGGTACCTTTCTTTTGGGACATGAAATTTAAAAAATGGTGATTTTGTGTGTTAATTTGATGAGTGACACATGCAAAAAGTGTATTTTCATTAATAGTTATTTTTTACCAAATAAGAAAACGTAACATGTTCCGCGGTACGTACTAAAAAGTACTCCCTCCGTCCCATACTAATTGTCCATGTGTCCTTATTGGGACGTCCCATTTAGTTGTTCACTTACCCAAAATAGACACTTTTTATTCTCACATCTAATATAATATAAACTCCTCTTTATCTTGCGTTGGATACTGTATTTCTCAAGTGGACAATTGTCATGCGATGCTGGGACAGAGGGAGTAATACGTAACATGTATAAAGGGACGGAGGGAGTAGTAAAAATATTTATCGATGAGCGGGCGGTGGTGGGGTCTTGAAAGTCGGTGAGAGAAGCGGTATCTATCCTCCACCGACCTATAGGTGGTCCCCTATATCTCCTCCACTTCTTTAATTATTTTCCAAATTAATATTTAAATTTACCAAACGACAGATAATGATAGCAATAATCACTTTCGCCATATTTTACTACTAACAAATATGCTATCAACTTCTTTCTCCCATCCACACAACTAATGACAACAACTTACCAATATTTTATATTTTATTATTTCTAAAATCAAAACATTTATTCAGAATAAAATTGAGCCACTCGATTATCTTTCGTTTGCTGCGGTGTCTTTTACTATCTTGCCCTCTTCCCTCTTGCCGCCAAGCAATATTAAATGATTTACGTAACGAAAATAAAAAACTACTACTATTACTCTATAAATCTCTCCATTTCATTATACTTGTCTTACTATTTTATAGGGTCGTCACATATTAATTGTTTTGTTTTTTAAAATATAATGAATTAATATTTACTTTTCAATATAAAACTTTTACTTTTTACTTTTAACATTATATCTAAAATTAAGTATTGAAATGTAACAAGGTAATTCATCTAGTTAGGATTGAGTACTTCACCTGCCGTACCAGAGACGACCATTTCTTTTTAGTACAAAAATTAAGAATGGAGTTTTTTTAGAATATACTAAGTGTGTAAACTTCATGATTTCTTTAATGTATTTATGAATCACAAAAAATGTTGTTGTTCCTTCTTAAATAAAATAAGGTATTGAGATCTTTAATTTAATATAAAAATTGTAAAAGTAGAAGTATAAATGAAAAAATCATGTTAATTTTACTTTTTGATATTTAAATTATATTTGGATGCGTACAGTTTTAATTGATTGAATTTTGTTTAATTGAGCCGAACTATCTCTATATAAGAAAACTTGTCATCTTGAATGGAATGTAAAAAGTAAATACAAGTCGTCTTAAGCGGAACGAGAATATTAATGTACGAAAAGACAATAGACAATAGAATCAAAGATGGAGAGAGAAAGGAGAGTATATTTTGGAAGGGCGGCCAACCAATATGCATTTTGGTGAGAGACAATGTCCATGCTTTGCTACGATAAAAAAAGATTTTGTCCTTTGGCCTAATTTCATTATTTTAAATCTCCAAACTAATCTTGCACTTAGATATGTTCGCCCAAATAATTGTTCAGATATGTAGAGCTTTTAATTTGTCAGATTTAGCGTTTTCTTAAAATTATATGGATCTAGGTCCTCGTATTCAAATGTTGGTGATATATTTTTTTTATAACATTGTTGCATGTTCGTCATTTATTAAAAAATAGTTTTTAAATTAACAATTTTATTTATAGAAATTATTAATTATATTTGGTTGGTTCTAAAATTTTTTTTAATACTTTTGGCGAATATCTGAAAATGAAGTAGATAAATATATGGGAAATCTCACTTAATAACTAGTACCCTCTTAGTTTTTTCTGAAATAACCACAAATTCTATATTGAGGCGTGCTATTTGAAATAATCAGTTTCTTATTTTGGCCCAACAACCCCATGTGCACAACTTATTAACCCCTTAATACACTACCTTTATATACTAAATCCTTATTTTAAGTATTTGTGGACCACCACTATTATACAACAAAACTCATTTTTCTTAATACGCGTGCCCAAAAGAATGTGACAATTTTTAAAGAAACGGACGGAGTAATTAATAGTTAATGCAGACCATTTTATATCTTGGATTTTTTTTCCCTTTTTTTTGCTTCTATACATAGCAGTACTCCGTTTGTCTACTATTTTTATGTTAGGAATCTTTCGGCATGAATTTTAATTTTTATAATAATAAAATGTTACAAGTGGTCTTATAATTTCATTTATAACGTGAATGAGTATTAAAACAAAATAAATATTGAAATCAATTTTTGTTGATTTTTCATGGGTATAGAAATTAAGTAATGGATTATCCATTTCAAAAATTGAATAAGCACATTTTTGCTTAATGATTGAAAAAAATAAAATAAAAATGGTGTACGGATTATAAATAAAACATTGCATGTTGAATATATTTATCAATATGAAATTCAGAGTTACGATCTTGTAAAAATGCATTACAAAAATGACGAATTCATCCAATAGATATTCGTGTTAAATAAAATTAATTTGGGCTCAAAAAATATTAGGAATGTTTGTGTACAATCTCAAAACTACGTAGTTTTGACTTGGATACACGATTGGAACATAATTTTGGGGACAGATGATCTCATCCGAAACAACCGGATTCGATCCTCTGTCCCCAAACTTGTGTTCTAATCGTGTACCTAAATCAAAACTACTTAATTTTGTTCTTATATTTTTAATTGTTGTAAATTCAATAATTTCTTAAACTGACAAAACTACGTAGTTTTGACTTGGATACACGATTGGAACATAATTTTGGGGATAGAGGATCTCATCCGAAACAACCGGATTAGATCATATGTCCCCAAACTTGTGTTCTAATCGTGTACCTAAATCAAAACTACTTGATTTTGTTCTTATATTTTTAATTGTTGTAAATTCAATAATTTCTTAAACTGACAAAACTACGTAGTTTTGATTTGGATACACAATTGGAACATAATTTTAGAAACGAAGGATCTCATCCGCAAAACTAACATATTGAAATTAAATAGGAAGTAGTACGACGATATAAAATTTGGTGTGACCTAGTGAAAACTCAAAATAGTGATGTTATTCGGCCATAATGTGGTCGGCCATAATTTACCTTTTTTTTTAATTTTTTTAGTATTAAATAATTTATATATTTATGCCAAACTTTTTTAGATTATAAAAAACACAAAAAGCGACACTCCGTATTTTTTTATGTATTTTTTTAAAATTAATCCTTTAATTATTTGATATTTTTTACTATTTAAAAGGATTTATTACCTTTTTATTTAGAAAAAAAAAAGAGAAAATATTTAATTTTAGGGAAAAAAATATTTTTAAATTAAAATATTAAACTAATAAATTATAGTTATCATTTACTATTTTTAAAAATATGTATATTATGAAAAATGTCGTTGTGTGGCAGACCACATTATGGCCAAATAGCCTTATTGAACTCAAAAATGAAAATGAACAAAAAAAAAATTGAAAGGAATCGTGCAATAATATGTGATTCATCGGTATCAAGATTTGACAAAAAACATAGCATCCGTAAAATTTTCATTACGTACAATTTTATCATGAAAAAGTAAATTAATTGTTGTAAAGTAAATTGTAGAACAGATAATACAGAAGAAGAAGTGAGAGAAGAAGATGGACGCACAGGAAATAGGGTTTCTCATTAATCTCATATTCTGTCGTTTTTTACAAATAGAATACAACGGGATATATATACTAAATAGAAAACCCTAACTAATAAATAATGTCCACAATATATAAATATTTATAACATTCCCCCTTGGACATTACAACGTGATGTTCATGCCCCGTTAAAGACCTCTCCGTAAAAACCACGTGGGAAAAATCCGGTAGAGGAAAGAGTACATAACATACGTTTATTCATGTGTTGCATTAGTTGCCTCATTAAAAACCTTCACTAAGAAACCCAATGGGAAAAAACATATTAAGGGAAAAAGAGTACAACTATTAAGCCTTCAGGGCATAATCTCCGGTATTATAAATTTCAGTCTTCAGGACCTACTCTTCAAAATAATTTAAAATTTGTTGCTCCCCCTCAAGACAACAATCTTTCACATTATCTACTTCTCGTGCATAGATATATGAGGAGGTTTAGTGAATAATCTGCATGATTATCACTTATTATATATTTATAACAATGGTTCTTCTAGAACTCATGAATGCAACACACAATAACAACATTATAATCATTATACAGGATATTGGGGATTTTAACAATTTACCAGTTCCAGAAATACATTGTGGGGATCAATCAAAATAAGTAACAAGCATCCAAAATCAACCCACATCAATCTCAATTAGTATCTCAATACGTAATATATATCAAGGTTTTAGCGAACCTTAAAGATAATAAAGAATATGATGAACACTATATATATGAGTAGTCTTCTTCCAGGAGTAACAATAAACCAAGGTTTTGTATACCTTATAACAAATATAGTGTTCAACATCCTTCAATATATCTCCTTCTAGGAGAATCTCAAAATCTTTAAGAAGATAGATCAAGGTTTCGTATACCTTGAAGATAACAAATAATATGATTATCATCATATAAACATATCTCCTTCCGGGAGTAATTCAAGTATTGCTAGCATTTTAATTTCAAACGACGTATCAGGCCTGATAGAGTAGTACTTCTGGTACTTAAGATAATGAACTTTTGGTTCATAAGTTATTTGTTATCTTTTCACTTCAAGTAATAAAATAAACACTGAGATACTGAACAGATGCAATTTATTAAATTAACACTACTTAAATTTCTTATAAAACAAACCGACTGGTATAATACTCCTTCTAGGAGACACTCGAACTACTGGCCGGGATAATATTTAGACTTATTCAAGTCTCTTGTTCTAAAATCTCTGTCATTAAGCATGGGTTAACTTTCTCAAATACTCTGCGTTTATCAATATAGTCAAAAACCTTTACTATATAGTCATTCAAATACCTTTTGAATAAACACAAGAACATATATCATTATAACATATACTTACCCCATAAGTATAAATTTCATATTATTCATGCTGCATTTCTATTTTTCCTTATACAGGAAGTCTTAAGTCCAACGGGGACTTATATGGACATAGATATCCGCCTTATAACTTATATAAATGCGGTCATATTGATAAATCATTAGGATATCTATAGCAACTGCCAGATATATTGAATAATGGAACATGTATAACAGGAGAATTAAATTATATTGAGGGTCTCTCTGCTAAAAGCCCTCGAGCCACTCGCTTTCCTTTTCACCACCTCGTTAATTTATTTCCTCTTTGTCATGCTGGGACAACATTCAATATAGAAGATATTATTGAGGAAAATAAGACTTATCGTCTATTTAGCGAGTTAAGCTCCACCTCAACCTCAAGTGCTTCTGGCACTATAATATCATATTTCACCAAGTGCTCCTAGCACTATAATATCAACTTTATTCTAGATCTAGATCATCATTTCAAATGTATACCGGTAATGATTGAGGTGAAAGTGTCAACATTTATGATACTTCGATTATATGTTTCTCCTGAATTGTCACCCATGACAATATATATAACTCTAAATAAACCAGATTATTCATCATTTCCCAATAATATATTTGATCTGGTCGTTCCGTAATCCCAGTGACATGATTAATTAGTGCACTTGCAAACTCGTCTACAGGACGATCCTCTTTGGGAGGTTATATCGAGTAACTGGGATTCTCGTCTGCAGGACAATCCTCTTTAGGAGGTTCTATGTAGTGATAACATATATATTTAATTTTATTATAATTACTGCGGATTTTCTCTTTAGCACCAATGTAATGTTTAAGCTTCAGGCGTATAAGAGCATCAAATAATTTGTTAAGTTCTCAAAGAACTTCATTTTACTATGGTGCATATATACTGCAAGTATATATAATTTATTCACTCCATTAGCAGTTAATATTTAATTGAACTTTTAGTTCATTTTATGTAGTGCGTGAATTAATATTCAATCCAACAAGAATTTTGCGGCATTCTTTCATTCATATCTCCCCCTAATGCCGTGAAATGATTAGTTGGATTATAATAACGTACCAACTGATAAAATGATTCCCAAAATTTTTTTTGGTTCTATTTGGTATTTAAAATTTCGACGGAGTATACACATAACTTTTCTTAGAGCCTTTATAGGTACGTTTTGGTGGTAATATAAGTATTAACATATGGAAAATGATGATAACTTATCATCACACACTAATTGTAAAGGGAGATAACCCAAACACTCATGCTTGAGATAATTCAAAATAATTTGGGTATTTAAAATTTTAGTTTATTTGCAACATGATTATTGTTAGATTACTTCTCATGAAGGAAAAGTAATGTGTTTTCCAATAGGAATATAGCTCTTCTAAAGATGAAGATAGGGATATTGTTATATGAATTCTTGAAGTTCTCCCCCTCTTTTTAGAAAGAGTTACATAATTAATATTCTCCAAAATATTATTTTGATGCTCTAAGTGTACTTATCATACGTTTGTTGCAGTCAAACTAATCAATGTAATTCATAATCTTCAGGATTATGTGCTATAGAAACTAATCAATATGATTCATAATCTTCAGAATCACAATCTATTGGAGAATATTAAGTTTGCTTCAGGCAAACAAATAGTTGCAATTAACATCTTAACATTCATGGACTATAAATATATTCATGACCTGATTAGCTCACTCCCATTCTACTATATTAGAATCAATTATCACCATTCCCTTGAGTATTTCAATTAGTTGTGTGCTTCAGGCATCACTTGACCGCAATTAACTTCTAATGAAGGTGAAGATATTCAAAAGTCATGTATACATTTTATTTTAGCTATGTATTAATTCGGGAATACATAATAATTATACAACTTAAGGGAGAACTATGTGAGCTTCTTGTTATAGTGTCATCTCCTTAGTTATAAGGCAATCATTCTGGGAATATGAACAAACTAATCCACGCATTCTAGTTCAATTAATGAGTCATAAGGGTTTTCATGAAGTAATCATCAAACATGAAGTCATGAAGTAGCATACTAGTAATGTCCACAATATATAAATATTTATAACATTAATGAATTTTATTTTGATTCTTTCACATCTTAATTTCAGCAATTCTTCAAAAATCCGAAAAAAAAAAAAATAACATTGTTGGTTCAAGCTGAGATCTGTATAGACGATAATGAGAGTCAGATTGATGTATTAAGCTTGATGTAACAAAAATAAATTGTAGAAATTGGTGGTTAGTTGGACTTAACTTTTAAAAATTCTTTCACTTGATCTTGTTAATTAATGCAAGGTTGATTGATGATATGTAGGTTGATGATTGTTAGTCTAATAAGAGATATTGAGAGAGAGAGAGAGAGAGAGAGAGAGAGAGAGAGAGTTTAGTGTGGTTCAAAGATATCCCTTCTATGTCCATGCCAGGTCGAGTTTGACCTGAAAATCACTTTAACTGTTTGATATTACTTCTCTCCTATTTATATTGACTAAGTATCAGTTCTAAATATACCATCTGATTTGACTCTATCCAAAGAAAATCACTTTAACTGTTTGATATTACTTCTCTTATTTATATTGATTAAGTATCAGTTCTAAATATACCATCTGATTTACTTTATATGCATAATTATAGTTGTTAGATTTAACTTTTCCTTCCTTTAGTTTAGGTAGTATACAATTACACTCTCTAAGTCTCCTCTCATTAATTTTTTATGCTAATTTATGCCATATCCCACTTCAATAGTTTTCTTACTTAAATATGAGAATATATAACCTCTTACTTTTCAATTTTAATGTTTACAAATAAAATTTCATTAAAAAAAAAATAAATAAAGAGAGACAGATAAGTATCTTCAAATGTCGTAACTTGTAACCTCCGTTGATAAACAGCTTAGAGCATCTCCAATGCATACTTCAAATTGGAGTATTACTCCATTTTGGAGTACGGAGGCCATTCTAACCGTACTCTATTTTGCAGTTAAAGTATGAAGTATTGAACAGTAAAACTCTATATATGAAGTTTTACTGTTCAATACTTCATACTCTATTTTCACTATTAAAAAAAATTAATTGTAGATATTGACTTATTTAATTATATTTTTCATTGTAAATAATTATACTAATTCATATATCATATTATTTCATTTTATTTCATTTACTCCTATTTATAAAAATCACATTTAAAGTATTTCTAGAAAAAATTAACATTACATAAATTATATTTTGTTTCATTTCATTTATAATGTATGTTATGATAATTAATATAATTAATATTTTTTTTTAAAAGGATGAATTTACAATTTAATAGTTTAAGAAGCCGTAATTTTTTTATTTAGTTATTATTTAATTTTCAATATATGTTAATAAATCATAGTGTTATTCATTTAATGTTTGTCAATATTGTTAAGTTATTAAAATTAAATATTAAAGAATAATAAATTAAATATATAGAGTACGTAGTTGGAATATATTTTTAAAATAGAGTACGAGATACTTCATTTTAAAGTATAGCATACTGTAAAATAGAGTACTGGGTTGGAGATGGTCTCTTAGTCAGTTTTAGTTTAAAATCCTTTAATATCTAAACAGTCCATAATAATAGTACTACTTCTACGGCGCAAAAAATAATGAAAAAAAAAAATACTACATCTACGTAGAGGTGCCCACGGTTCCGGTTCCGGTTCTAACCGGAACCGAACCGCCGGTTCCGGTTCCGTCGAGGGAGGAACCGAAACCGAACCGTAAACACACGGTTCCGGTTCCGGTTACGGTTCCGGTTCTAACCGGACAATTATTATTATTATTTTTTTTTAATTTAAAACTTTTTTATTTATGGCTTTGAACATTTTTTCAATTTTATAGGTGTTTCTCATGCAACTCTTCTCATAGTTTGGGATGTGTTAGATATCACATCAAAAAAATAAGAAGCTTGAAAAGTGTAATACTCTTATAAAAACAATAAGCATACCTCACAATGAAGAAATAATAAATGAGTGTTTGAGAGTAACACTTATATAATTAAAAAAAGTCCAAATTATATATATATTTAGTTATTATTTATGAAGTTAACAAATAATGTTATATTTGTTTATAAATTATATTAAAAAAAATAAAAATAATAGAATTTATATAAATTGGACGGTTCCAAAATTTGGAACCGCCGGTTTGGAACCGGAACCGGAACCGAACCGCCGGTTACGGTTCCAAGCCTTAGGAACCTTAACCGAACCGCCGGTTCCACCGGTTCCTTTTCCGGTTCCGAACCGCCGGTTACGGTTCCGGTTAAAAAACCGCCGGTTCCGGTTACGGTTACGGTTTTAACCGCCGGTTCCGGTTCTTTTGAACACTTCTACATCTACGTATATGGAGGTGATCACGTCGGTCGGTTGCATAAGACAAAAATACATACATACAGCATACTACATATACATACATGTATATATATAGGAGTTGGATCATATGAAAACCACATATTTCGTGAAAACGTGAAAACCATGCACTTTCATTCATAACTGATGCACTTTCATACATATCATGTTGCACCAAAAATATAAATATTATTTTATTAAAAAAAAAATGCATATATTTTTGGTGCAACATGATATTCATGAAAGTGCAACATGATATGCATGAAAGTGCATGGTTTTCACGTTTTCACCAAAAGTAAGGTTTTCACTATATATATATATATATATATATAGAGGATGGATCATATAGAAATAAGTCCTCGTGTGAGAAATAGGAATAGATCTGGACCATTGATCTTGATTTGATATGTGGCTGTAATTGATTTAAGCATGATTATAAGGTATCATAAGCATGACTAGGTTTAAGCATGAATTTGTACATTAAAAAGCATAATGGTGTTGTAAGCATAAATATATACTGACTTAAGCATGATTTTGTATAGTTTTAAGCATCTTTCTCATTTTCTCACGCAGGGATTTATTTGCACACGAACCACTCCCTATATATATATATATATATATATATATAAATATAAATGAATTTATTGGTATTAAAAATTCATCGTGTCGCAATTTATTACTCTAAATTCGTTGGGACTTCACCAAACTCAGATAGCAATAAAATTTTGTGTACATACACAAATTAAATGAGGAGGGGAAGACTCTTCCTTTGTTTTTCTTTCTTTCTATTACAATTTTTTGAAAGGAATAAATGTGGCGAGTGCAGTCTTATATGCCAACAATAGCTCCAATAGGTCTCTATAAATGTGTTGTAGAGAGAGAAAGGGGGGAGAGGAGAGAGGGAGAGGAGGTTGTGTCGGTGCGTTTTGTAAGTTAGTTTTGGGCTCATAAGACTTGCTGTTAGGGGAAACCCCAACGTGGCTTCTTACCCAGATGACAACAACCTTAGCCTTGAAGCCGCAGCCACCATACACCCTCTCTCTCTCCTCCTCCTCTTGAATATATATCCCTTCTCTCTCTTCAATCCCACTTTCTTTCCCTCTACACGCATGGAGCTCGGCGGCGCTTCGGCCGGCGGCGACGCCGCCAGGGCGGTGGGCCGGCGGCGGAGCGACAAGCCCTACAAGGGCATACGGATGCGCAAGTGGGGGAAGTGGGTGGCGGAGATAAGGGAGCCCAACAAGCGGTCCAGGATCTGGCTCGGCTCCTACTCCACCCCTGTCGCGGCGGCGCGTGCCTACGACACCGCCGTCTACTACCTCCGCGGCCCCACCGCGAAGCTCAACTTCCCCGGGGAAATCTCCGCCGCCGCGCTCAAGGACCTCTCCGCCGCCTCCATAAGGCAGAAGGCGGCAGAGGTCGGCGCGAGGGTCGACGCCAGCTTGGCCGCCGCCGCTCATGCAATCGGCCATGAGTCCATGAAGCCGAGCCCTAATTGGTTCGAGGACGAGATCGATCTCAACAAGAAGCCGAAGCCCGAGCCCGAATCCGAACCCGAAGTTGAGTATTGGTGAAAACGACGTCATTCGGAATTATTCAAACTTAGATACATATGATTATTCTTAATAATAATAGTAGTTTACTTAAAATCTTATTTAGTCTTATGGTATGATGGTAACACGCACCTCCATGGTGGGAGACGGACCATCTTTAATCTTGTAAGTTTTTTTGTTTGATTTTGTTTTTTTTTTCCTTGTAAATTCTTTTTTATTTTTTTGGTTGTTGCTAGTATGTCGAGAGTAGATAATTAAATTAGTGTGAATATGTAAGTCTACGTTTATAAATAGTAAAAAAGAAAAATATTTTGGGATGGAAGAATGAAGAGCAGATTGTATAAATACTTGAATTTGCATGTGCATAGTACTTGTTCTAATTATTGATGATGATGATGATCTAGAGTTTTGGGCGTGGGAAGAGTGGGGAGACAAGTGACGGACCTACCATTATATATATTGTTGCGGAATTACGACTTAATTATACTCCCTCCGTTTCGAAAGATTATGGATGTTTGTTTTCTGCACGACTTTTCAAATATAATTTCATTGTCTCATTTTAGTAGTCTCTATTTTATACTCCCTCTGTCCTTTTCAAGTTGAGTCATTTCTTTTTGTAATTTTCGTCAAGCTTTTTCATGCCTCTAGATGATGAATTTTAAAACGGATTTTTGAAGAATTTTTTCTTTTACGGGTCCCGTAAAAGAAAAAATTCTTCAAAAATCCGTTTTAAAATTCATCATCTAGAGGCATGAAAAAGCTTGACGAAAATTACAAAAAGAAATGACTCAACTTGAAAGAGACGGAGGGAGTATGAGTTATCTCATTTCGATAGTTGTGTTTTTTGAAATCGAAAGAATTAACTCTTATGTTACATATAAAATCACATTATAAAAAGAAACAAGACTATTAAACTAGGACGGATGGAGTAATAGGTACATGTAATTCTAGTGAGAAAATAATTTACTCCTTCGTTTCACTTAACTTGTTTTGATTCGATACAAAATTTTAGGTAGTACAATATTAGAAGGGAAAATAAGGCGTCCATATTAAAATGTAAGGATTAATTCTTTTAATTTTGGGAAATATGACAATCAACGCGGGACAAACTGATTCGAAAAGTAGGACAATTGAAATAGGACGGAGGAAGTCCTGTATAGATGATTATTTGCATGTTTCAATAATAATATAAGTTAAATGAAGTACTTTTATAAATAAAAAATTAACGATTTTGATTATCAGATTACATTATCGTAAGATACTCTTTTTGTCTCATTCATAAAGGGATAAGTTCTATTTTGGTCCGTCCCACTCATATAGGGAGGGACATTACCTTAAATAGCAAAACTTTAACCTGGTAAAACTCATTCATACTACTTTATCCACATTATTACTCTCGTCGATTATCCCTTTATGAGTGGGATGGATTGTGGAGGGAGTAATTGTTAAAAATAAAATGCATAGAGAGAAGAATCGTCTCAAAATGAGGGAACGTACGTATAGCCTCTGTTGTAGAATCGAAGGAGTATATACAGTAATGTAATGATAATTTGCTACTCCCTTTGTTCTCTATTTAGTATTTAATTAAAAAACTTTGTACACATGATTTTATGTATTTTGATGATATATTAATAAATTAATGTGTTAAATGTTGAAGTAAAATAGGTGCGAGTCAATCTAAAATTTTTAATGGTATTAAAGTGTTAAAATGTTAAAAGGTAGTGATGAAATGTTAAGTGCTAAAATAATTATGAAACATACGTCTCAAAACGATAAAATTCAGTAAATAAAGAACATTCACATTCACATGTAGTAAGAGTGTCAGTAAACAAGAAATATTTATTTTATACAGTTAGTTAATTATTTAACTGCCTGATTAATGTATGGTCTCTTGCTACAACTTGCAATATAGTAGTACTAATGAGGGGAAACGGTGGGCGCCACCGCCGTGGTGGAGATCCAGCCACAAGCCCCGCCTGCCGCCGCCGCCGCTGTCAAATCACCACCAGTCAACTTGCACTTAAATCCAAAACAAAGGAAAGAAAAGGAAATAAGTTGCGCTTGGTATCGTTTGTGCACTCGAAATGCAAGTGTGTTTACATCTGCTGCTTGCTGTGAACTTCATATTAGGTGGGATGGATAAAATCGAATTATAATTCTATAATTTATTTTGAATCAATGGCCTGCATCTACTCAATATAATATTAAGAAAAGGTCCAAAATAGAAATGGTGGTCCTAACATAAATCTTGACTTCAAAATTAAAATTTTCTATATAATTACATGAAATAGTTCATTGCCATGTTTTAACTTTGTCGAGATTTTGACAAACTGTTTACTAAAGAATTACGAGACTGAAGTCATGCAGAGGCGGAAGACTTGAGTTGAGTTGAAGAGACAAAAATTGTGAAAGTAGGTGTATTGGTCTAACGGTAAAGATCTCGAATTTAAGTATTATGTATTAAGGTTTTCAAATATTTAATGTTTTTTTTTTCATAAGTAAAGATGGTAAAATTTATAACTATAAAGATGCTCTTAAGACAAACGTTACAAGAAATGTGCATTAAATATTTAGAGTATGTAGTACAATGGAGGAGTTCTTGTCTATGTGGCAAAAACAAAAACCAACACCTTAATTAGCACCCCATTGGAGATCCCCTAAATAAGAATCTGGGTTCTTATATAAGATCATGTTCTTAAAAAAGAGTGGTGACCACATACCTTTTTTTCCTCCAATTTTCTTTTTCTTTTTCTCTATTTCTTTTCTTTTGTTTTTTCTTCTATTTTCTATTGAATTTATATATTTCAATTGTCATTTTGTTATAAACTTGAAGAAAATAATATAGAGAATAGAGAAGTAGAAGAGAAAGAGTAGAGAAATAATCTGCAGAAGCGTATTATTATGAGGACTGAATGTCTCTATTTATAATGGTACAAAAGATAGAGTTAGGGTTTAGGGATGATTATCCACAATATATGATATATCTCTAGGATATTTACAACACTCCCCCTTGAATAATCATCCCTAAAATAAGTTGCCTCGTTAAAACCTTGCCAGGAAAACCCAGTGGGATAAAACCCGATCGAAGGAAAAAGAGTACAGCTGCTCCCCCTGATTTTAGTCACTGTAAATCCTTAAGCCGACGCATGCCAATCTTGTGAACCAATTGCCTGAATGTTGATGTCGATAATGCCTTCGTAAATAAATCCGCTAAATTGTCGCTTGAGCGAATTTGTTGAAGATTTACAACGCCACTCTTTTGAAGATCATGTGTGTAGAACAACTTCGGAGATATATGCTTTGTCCTATCGCCTTTGATGAATCCTCCTTTGAGTTGCGAGATACATGCGACATTATCTTCATACAACACAGTCGGTTTGTCTTTTGTTGAAGCTAGCCCACACGCCTCTTGAATATAACCTGTCATATTTCTTAACCAAACACATTCTCGACTTGTTTCATGCATTGCAATAATTTCAGAATGATTTGAGGATGTTGCAGTCAAGGTTTGCTTTACGGATCTCCAAGATGTCGCAGTTCCTCCATATGTAAAAATATAGCCAGTTTGTGACTTGGCTTTATGCGGATCAGATAAATAACCTGCATCTGCATACCCTACTAGAGAATATTCAGATTTTCCTGAATAATATAGTTCAAGGTCAATAGTACCTTTTAGATATCGTAGAATGTTCTTAACACCATTCCAATGTCTTAAAGTAAGTGCAGAGCTATATCTTACGAGGAGATTTACAGAAAAAGCTATATCTGGCCTAGAATAGTTAGCCAAATAGGTTAGCGCTCCAATTGCACTAAGATATGGTACTTCAGGATCAAGTATCTTTTCTCCATCCTCAATAGGTCTAAATGGATCTTTATTGATATCAAGAGATCTAACTACCATTGGCAATGGTAATGGATGCGCTGTATCCATATAAAAACGTTTCAATACTTTTTCTATATATGACGATTGATGAATAAACAGTCCTTCAGGGACATGTTCAATTTGCAAACCTAGACAATACTTTGTCTTTCTAGATCTTTCATCTAAAATTCATTCTTCAAGTATTCAACAGTTTTATTGAGCTCTTCAGGAGTCCCAATTAAATTCAAATCATCAACATAAACTGCTACAATTGCGAATCCATGGTCAGTTTTCTTTATGAAAACATAAGGGCATATATCAACATTTTTGTATCCTTCTTTCGACAGATACTCGCTGAGCCTATTATACCACATGAGCCCAGACTGTTTTAGCCCATACAACGACCTTTGCAGTTTAATTGAAAACATGCTTTTTGGGTTTTGTCTTGTATGCTTCAGGCAAATTAAATCCTTCGGGGATTTTCATATATATGTTGGTATCTAATGAACCATATAGATATGCAGTCACTACATCCATAAGATGCATATCAAGCTTTTGTGACACAACCAGACCAATAAAAAATCTAAAAGTAATTGCGTCCATTACTGGAGAGTATGTTTCATCATAATCTATTCCCGGTCTTTGAGAAAAACCTAGTGCTACAAGTCTGGCTTTATATCTTGTATCTCATTTTTCTCATTTCTTTTTCTGACAAAAACCCCTTTGTATCCTACAGGGATAACATTTTGGTTTGGACAACTGGTCCAAATGTTTTCCTTTTCTCTAAGGAATCTAGTTCCGCTTGTATAGCTTCTTTCCACTTTGGCCAATCTTTTCTATTTTGACAATCTTTAACAGATTGTGGTTCAGGATCCTCATTTAAAATATCAAGAGCTATACAATAAGCGAATATATCGTCCACAACGATATTTTCTCTCTCCAATATTTCATTACTAGATAAGTAATTTATTAAGATCTCATGATTTTCGGACACATATAGTTCTTCAGGAACTGTATTACTTTCATTTGATTTATCATTCTCTTTCGTCAATGTTGGATTCACATCTTGTACCTTTCGTTTTCTAGATACAGAATCATTTGAACCACAACTGGTCGACCACGTATTTGACGAACTTTAGATTCATTTGCTGCAATAGTTGTTTGTCCTTTAGGGACATCAATTTTAGCCGGTGTATTGGCAGCATGTATGTGAGATTGTGTCACTTTTCTAGTATCAACAAAAGCATCGGGAAGTTGATTTTCAATCTTTTGCAAATGAATTATTTTTTCAACTTCTTGTTCACATTGATTACTTCGGGAATCAAAATGTGACAGAGTTTTTTCATTCCATGAAATTTCCTTGTGCTTTTCAGGATGTAGATTTGCCTCTCCTAATGTTGGAAATGTCATTTCATCAAAATGACAATCTGCAAAACGTGCAGTAAATAAATCACATGTTAGAGGTTCAAGGTACCTTATTATTGAAGGTGAATCATATCCAACATATATCCCAAGCCTTCGTTGGGGACCCATTTTAGTACGTTGTGGGGGTGCGATTGGAACTTGGACAACGCAACCAAAAGTTCTTAGGTGAGAAACATCAGGTTCTCTACCAGAAATTATTTGCAAAGGAGAGTATTGGTGATAGGCTGCTGGCGTAAGACGAACTAATTTTGCAGCATGCATTATGGCATGACCCCAAGCAGAAGTTGGGTGTTTCAACTTCATAAGTAATGGTCTAGTAATAATTTGAAGTCGTTTTATAAATGACTCCGCTAAACCATTTTGAGTATGGACATGGGCAACAGAATGCTCAACCTCAATTCCAATAGCCATACAATAATTATTAAATGTTTGAGATTGAAACTCACTAGCATTATCAAGACGAATTCTCTTGATTGGATTATCCGGGAATTGAGCTCTTAATTTTATAATTTGAGCAAGTAGTCTAGCAAATGCTATGTTTCTACTGGAAAGTAAGCATACATGTGACCATCTAGAAGAAGCATCGATCAATACCATAAAGTATTGAAATGACCCACATGGTGGATGTATAGGTCCACAAATATCCCCTTGAATTCTTTCCAAGAAAGAAGGAGATTCGATACCAACCTTTGTATATGAAGGTTTAATAACTAACTCGTCTTGCTCACAAGGATTACATGAGAATTCATTCTCTAAAAGAATCTTCTGGTTCTTTATATTGTGCCCATATGAATTATTGATAATTCGGCGCATCATGGTTGCTCCTGGATGTCCAAATCTATCATGCCAAAGCATAAAGCTTTTCATGTCATTTAACTTTGAGTTTGTAACATGATTTGTTTCAATCGCTTTAATGAATGTATAATACATTCCAGAAGGCAGTGTTGATAATTTTTCTTTTGTTAGCTTCTGGCCAGATACAAAAGAATTTATGCACAAATATTCATTGCTACCTTCTGCTATTGTCTCAATGTGATATCCGTTCAAGCGAATGTCCTTAAAACTTAGTAAGTTTCTTCTGGACTTACTAGAATAAAGGGCATTTTCTATAGTTACTTTAGTATCATTTGGCAAAATGATACAAGCTCTTCCAGAGCCTTCAATGATGTTTGATGCACCTGATATCGTGTTAACATTATCCATAGATAATGTTAACTTCATAAAATATTTTCTATCTTTGAGAATTGTGTGTGTGGTAGCACTATCAACTAAACAAATGTCGCAATGATCCATTTGAATTTCTGAAAAAGTTTAAGAAAGAAATGAATTATTATTGATATTTCTAAAGAAATAAACAACTACTTGAAAGCAACTTAAACAATGTTTTGGAAATAAGCAATTGAAATAAACTATGTCTAGTGATCAAACTTAAAAAAAAACGAAATAAGCAATATCTTCATAAACTATCAAAACGGTGTCTCCATTATTGTCTTCCAACACACCACCTCCAATCAATGAATCTATATTTCCTTCTGGGCCAGCAAAGAAATCGGAGACATCTATGTGAGTAGTATCAATCGGCTCGTCATGATTGATTAGATTGGTCTCATTCTTTCCCTTTTTCTTGATTGACTTTTGATAGAGAGCCACAAGATGTTTTGCAGTTCGACAAGCACGTGACCAATGCTCGAACATGCCACATCTATGACAAACATCTTCTTTACTTGATGAATTGTGATCATTGGATGTCTTTTGCCTTTTGTTGTTGGGGTTGCTAGTGGTTGCTTGATTTTGTATGCCACGTCCATGACCACGGCCATATCCAGAACCACGCCCACGTCCTCGTTGGTTTCCACCACCACGTGTATTATTTTGCTTGAAAGTTGCATTGGATTCTGGCAATGCAGTGGAACCAGTGGGTCGTAATTCGTGGGTTTTCATGAGCAACTCATTATTTTGCTCAGCAACCACAAGAAATAAGTTTGGAGTACTTTTTGAAACTGTTGGTCCCGGTTTGTTAAGGGATACACACGTAGGGGGAGGGGGGGGGGGGGGGGGGGGGGGTGAATACGTGTGTAAGAAGTTTTTCAACTTCTTTTGCCCTTAACTAAGAGTAACAAGTAGAGTAGTCTCTTCAAGAGCTTAAGACCTAGCCGCAAGCTAGATCTACAGTGGAAGCTTGCCTCTAGACCTAAGCTGGTGCTTGATCAAGAGTGACTCACTTGTGATATGCGGAATTAGGTGAGCTATTCTTTCCTAAGTAATTAAAACTTCGATATAAGTTTGTTTACGATGCACATGCAGTATGAATAATCAAAGCAAATAAAATATGGAAAGCTTGGGAAAAGAGATACGACACCAGGGATTATAGTGGTTCGGTGATAAAACACCTACGTCCACTTTGTTGCACGCTGCAACTGATTCTCTTCACTCAAGAATCTTGAGGATCACAGGTGCCCCAAAAACGTGAACTGGATCGAGCTTCACTCGCTTAGATCCTAAACAACAACAACTGGGAGATTACGGGTTCTCCACAAACCTAGCTAAGATCGAGCTTCACACAGTCGAGGACAGTGCTAGCTTGGATCTATACTCTACGATCGAGACTTCTACTATCGAGGAAAGTAGAGTCTTAGATCTTCGACACAACAACCTTTCTAACAACTCAAAACCTAACCTAACAGAACAGGATTTAGGGTTTTGGTTTTGACAACTCTCTAAATGAAGAACTCTTTACAGTGAGTGCAAAGATGGTTAGAGTTCTTCTCTAAGCTCGGATATATGAAGTAGGCTCAGAACTCGAAGGTTGCGGAGACAAGTTTGCGGAGACAAGTTTCAATGTTGCTGAAACTTGGAGAACACTGGACAAGAACTCGAAGAATTTGCTCGAAGGCTGTGAGTGCTTGTTTGCTGTATGCGCTGAAATCTCAAGTAGTGTTCTGCTCTTCTCCATCTTCGACCTTCACTATTTATAGGCGAAGGGATGGACATGAGCCGTTGATGGTTGGTGGCTTTGTCCCTCCTCACTCGACAGTACCTGCCTTTGACATGCAGCTTTTCAGACGCGGGCTTTGTCTCTTTGCCAAAAATGGCTAAGTGCCAAGTTCAAAAGTAACTGGAGTGCCCAGTATTGTAGCGGCAGCTCTGGCGGTCTGGCGGTCAACTCCGTTGCTCCATTCTTCGATTGCCACGTGGAGATCCGCAATCAATGTCTTGATCTTTACTGGACTTGAGTTTGAACTCGTAGTTTGAATGGGAGCGGGAAATGAACGTTTTCAGTTAGGTAGAGGCTCGTTTCGCTTTAGAATCTTGAGCGTATGCTTGGGTGAGTCGCTTTAACTAATACTGTAGCAATTGTTTGGTAACATATTTCCTAAGCATCCGCTTTAGTAAAAGTTGACTCGCTTTGACTTTACTGTAGCGCTTGCTTTGCTTCACTTTGGCAGACTCGCTTTGATTTTACTGTAGCGATCGCTTCGCATCGCTTCGGCAGACTCGCTTCTATTTTAAAACACACTCAAGCGAGTGGCCTTCACTTGAAAATTCTACAGTCTAAATCCTAAGCGACTAAAGCAAAAATTTAAGCCTTCCTAACATTATAGGCTTAGAAAAATTCTAAACTATCTAAATCAAAATAGGGTCGCTTGGGAATAGGATACATAGAGGGTTTTGGGATCGAATCAGAACTAATATATTTTATTCAAAGCGTCCCGTTAAGTTCCCCCTTAACATATGATCCTTAACAATTCCCAACAATTTCCCCCTTTTTGATGATGCCAAAACCCAACATTCTAACTACGGTAAGAACTTCAAGCGACTGATTCCTTTTCAGTCTTTGTCCATTTTTATTTTTTTTCTTAAGTTCTTATGGTTATCGTGTGAGTTTTGTAGCATAAGGATAAAAACACATAAAGCATGTAAATGAGACACGCTTTGACAGAAAGTAAATGTAGATATATCAATCAAGCATATCACACAAGAGCAGTTCATGGTTTCTTAGAGAAATAAGCAGAGTAGACTTTTGGCTTCATGGACTTGAGAGTCTCCGTGCTTTCTCTGTGTGTGCTATCCAGCTCCAATGCTTCATCGATCTCGGTTTCAAACAACTTCCGATTAGGAACGTCTGAGTTTGGCATGGTTGGCATAGGAAACTGCTTCTGCTCAGGAACAATGACAATCTTCTTCTTTGGCTCAGCAAGCTCTGCTTCAACAAAAATCTTCCTTCGCAGTGGCTCGCAACACATCACCATGAAGTTGTTGAGAGCATCCAACTTGCAGACAGAATCTTGGTCGGGAACTACTTCCCAGAAGTAGTAGGCCTTGATGAACTTCTCTTTGCACAGGCTCCAGTCGTCCTTCAGCTCGTCAGATATGAACTTCTCGATTTCACAAGCGTCGGGGTGGTTGGCTCTTTTAACTTCAATCTCCTCGGCCGATCTCTCCGTCAACTCCTTCATCACTCGCTTAAACTTTTCACTCACCTCAGAGTTAAACTGGGGAGATCTCTGATTGATGAATTTGCGGATGATGTCAAATTCTCTGGAGTGTATCGGCCGGAATCTATCATCTCCTTGATCGTGACACGGCACGCATCAATATCTGCTTGTACGGCGCAAGCTTCTGACTCATTTGGGGTGAATGGAATGTAGGCGCTTCTCACAAGGCATGATTGAATCAGCCTATTTTCATCGCACAGATTAGCAGCTCTTTCCTCCACATTCCTTGTCCTGGCAAGTCTGAGCTTTTCTTTCCTCTCAGACTCCTTCCTCCTCTTCCCTTTTCTTCTCCTCCAAGCGAGAAGCTATAGCAGTTATCACCTTTTGGATCTTCTGGCGCTTGGCCTTGGGATCCTCTTTCTGTTCAGTAGGAGCTGCTCGCTTGGACTGTGATTTTGGTACCAGAGGTGGTGGTGGTGGTGTCATCTGCCTTTTCTCAACCGTAGATGGTGTTGGTTTTTCAGTAGTGGTAAGAGTAAGTGCTTGAGCAGATGAAGATGAGGGAGCCGCTTGAGATGGCATTGTTTGTAGCGGCTGGACAAGTGGTATTTCAGTCACTCCTTTGTCCATCAATTTGAACGCTTGCTCCATCTGTAGAGTTGTAGCAAGAATGACGTCGGCGGCGATTTGCTTTGCAACATAGGAAGATGATCTGGCAGCAGCAGCAAACGATGAAGCAAGCAGTTTCGACGACTCCTTTGGCTTCTCCTGGACAACTACAAGGCTTTTGCCATGCGGCTTCTCTGCCTCCTCCTCTTCTCCTCCTGCCTCCTTCCCTTCTTCTTTCCCTTCCCCTTTAGCTCCACTCTTCATCCCTTCCACCATCTCCTTCCCTTCAGCACTCTTCTTCCCTTCCCCCTTTTTGGCATCATCAAGCTTGCCAGAGGGAACGGGAACTAGAGCTTTCTCATCGATGGTCCGGCGGAGGCTGGCGAATTCGCTGATAAGGGCACGCAGCGTCCCATCGGCACGTTCGGCAAAGAGGCCTTCCTTGGCGAGCACCATCTCTGCCGTCTTTTCTGACACCTTCTCGAGCAGCAGAGAGCACTGCTTCTCTCGCTCGACCAGAGCCCTCTCCTTCTCCTCAAGTTTCTCTACTGCCTTGAAGCGAGCGTCAAGCTCCGCTTCAATGTCTGCTCGGATCTGCATCATCTTTTCCTGCACAAGCAGATCAAAGTGAGTTTGTGAAGCGGCGAGCTCCGCTTCACGGGCAGCAAGACCGCTTTTGCGAATGTTGAGGTTTGTATTGAGCAAGGCAGCAACTCCAATCCGTACAACAAGATTATCAACATCCTTGCTAGCTTTGTCAAGGGTGACAGCCAACTTGGCATGCTTCAAGTCAAAGGCTCTCGCTTCCCTGCGGCGACTCTCCAGCTCGCTCTTATCCTCGTCATATTTGCTCTGGATAATCGTCTTCTCCTGCTCTAGTGTAGTTGCGGCCAGCTTGGTGCGAGTGAGCTCGCTCTGCAGATTGACGATCTGGCCTTCTTTCGCTGCAAGCTCACTATCTTTCCTCTCAACAGCTTGATAGGCCTTGGAGATATCTTCTCTGTGCCTCCTCCTCATCGAGGCTCTTTCTTCCTTCGTCTTCTTCAATTCACCCTCCAAAGCGACCAGCTTTGTGGTGAACTCCTTCAACCTGTTCCTCTCCTCCTCAAGCACATGCTTGGCATCATTTACTCGCTTCACCTCCTCCTTGAGCTTTCCAGCAAGCTCGGTCTTCTCACTGTCGAAATCTCTCTTCAGACTCTCGACCATCTCCTTCTCCTTCTCAACCTCCTCCTCCATCCTCCTTATTTCACCTTGGAGATTTAGAATCTCCTGGTTTTTCGATGACAGCTCCGCCTCATGCTGTTCAGCCATCTTTTGCTCGTATTCGGAGAGCTTTCTCCCTGGGAGCTACGTCCGGGTAAGCACGCTTCACAGCTGCATCGAGCAGCTCCCAGTACTTGGCTTTGTTCAGCAGAGCCTTGAAGCCGTCCACTCCAACAAATTGGAGCATCTCCGCCTCCTTCACCGCAATGGAGTCCTCTGCAAACGCTTGGCGGAGGGCGAAGATTTTGTAATATTCAGTTCCGTGGTAGGTGATGTAGGTGAGGAAATCAGTGGATTTGATGCGGAAGGCTTCGTCCATCTGTATATTGGGGTACCGCTTCTGCAACTTCACAGCGGCCTGCTCCCATCGGCTCTGTAGCGTTTAAGAGCTTTATCGGCTGGGGATATTGGAGGTGGCATGGCTATATGGTGGGGTGAGAGTGGAATCGATTGTGTTTGTGGGGGAGTTAGGGGTAGAAGCTTGGATGTTAGATTGGGTTATGGCTTGTGTAGTTTGGGTAGGCTCATATATAGTGAAGGCTGCGGTTGGGTCGGGGTTAAGTAGTGGGATATCTGGGAGAGGGATTGTGCTTGCAGATTCTTCATCATCATCGTGCTCGAACAGGGTGCCACGATGACTGAAGATCCCTTGGGGATTTCTGGGATGAGGGGGTCTCGAAAAAAATGTGGGCTCGGAAGTTTGGGTTTGTGGGGTTGGTTCTGTTTGGGGTATTTGAGTGGCTTGGGGTTGGTTGGTTGGTGGTGGAGGCTTGCGGGATGGTTTGATAAACTTCATCACCCGCCGGTGATCGAGCTTCCTCTCCTCCTGATGATCTCAGTAGTGTGTCTTCAAGCGGATCCACCTGCTCCTCGCTTGGCTCAACAATTGAAGCGAGTCGCTTCAATTTCTTCTTTTTGGGAGCCGCTCGCTTGACCGGTGAAGCGGCTCGCTTGGGTTTCTTCCCTCTTCTTTCGGCAATGGGAACTGCAGGGCGCACAGTCTTCTGCAGTATCCCCCGATCGATTACAAGCTTTCCAGATTTGGACAAGTCGTTGAAGATGCTCGTCTTCTTGTACTTGAGCATTCCTGTCCATTTCCTTCCTGGGAACAATTCTTCCAACGCGTAGGACAACATTCCAAAGAATCGAAGCTTCTCTTTGCGCACTATGTTGACGGTGCTGCCTCCTTCGTACTCGAAGTCCTTGGTGGCTTCTTGGACGATGTTGATAAACCAGTCGAACCAGTTGAATTCGGTTCCTGACAGGCAATCTACTATCGCGCTAACGGCGAAAAGCTTGGTGTTGGAAATCTGTCCTAGGGTTCCGATGTTGCACACCACCGATTTGGTGTACAACTTACAGATGTAGTTGTAGGGCTTCTCCAAATCAGTCCTCAGGTTGGTCCCCTTGCTTTTCCATTCCGCTTTCTTGTCGGCGGCGAATCTGGCATA
This sequence comes from Thymus mandschuricus, assembly GCA_029379335.1. Taxonomy (NCBI): domain Eukaryota; kingdom Viridiplantae; phylum Streptophyta; class Magnoliopsida; order Lamiales; family Lamiaceae; genus Thymus; species Thymus mandschuricus. Next base: position 35,746,827 of record CM057073.1, on the reverse strand, counting down.
TTCTACCTCTACCGACAATTCCAATTTTGAGAGAGCATCCACTCCTTCTCTCGGCAGTTTGAAGACTCCTGCAACGGCCGATAGATCCACGTCCACCAATTCTCCAGAGTTTGGATCTGTAATCGCCGTTATCGTCTGGCCTTGCCTCAAGTTCAATAGGAACTGAGCAACTTGAGGGGCGAGTAATCTTGATGGCTTGGCCGTCACTAGTTTCCATAGTCCGGCCTTGGTCATGGCCCTGCGGAAGAATCCTTTCGGCTCAACAATTCCTTCGTCGAGATGGGGCTCGACGTTGATGTTTTCTTCAGCCTTGGAGAGGAATTCTGCCATGGTTTGGGTTGCAGTCTTCTTCACCATTTTGAGGATTTGAAAGAGATTGGATGAAGATATAGATGGTTTGAGACTTGTGAATTGCAGAGATTGCAGAGAAGTTTCACAAGAATGGCAATTTGGGGGTGATATACTTCTACAGTTCTGCGACGATGCCCTTTTATAGCTTTAGGGTTTGGGCTGACGTGGCGGAGGGAGACGAGGTAATTTCATCGAAATTTCTACGTAGGCGGCGACAATCGGCGACGTGGCTGACGTGTGCGGTTAGGTTAGGCATCACCGCGGTTAAAAGTGAACAATATAAGTGAGTTAGCACTGCACGTGGCCTGCTGTGATTCGTTCGCTTGAGCGGCGATGATCCAACGGATGAAGTTTGAAGACTGTTGTGATTCAACGGTTGGATTGCTAGCGATTTTGGCACTTCAATTTCGCAGTGAATTCCACGCGCTTGGATTCTTGGACCTATTACTGTTCTGCATTAAATGCAAAGTAAAAAGGTAAAATAGGCACTCGAGTGTGTACAGTTCATACGACTCGCTTGTACTCACTCGCTTGATAGTAGCCGCTTGGTCTTTACTCTCTTGCAAATTACTCGCTTGACGTGACTGTGACACACTCGCTTGCGATGGCTCGCTTGAGTGACGTGGCACTCGCTTGACCATCTTCAAACGTCTAATTTAAGAATTGAAATTTCTTTGCTTTAATTTAAAATGTTTCTGACTATCATACTTCGAGGATAAACAAGTGTGTTTTCCTCTATGTATTTGTGTCAGATTCATTTTGTATTTTCCACATAGCTAACGAAGGTTTCTAGCACGCTTCGCTTAGCTTAGTGTACTTGAATTGAAACACTTACCAGTCAATCTCACGTCGTAGGAGATTGATACCACGTATGTAGACCTTTTTAAGCTTGATCTTCTTGGCATTCATCTCTTCCATTTTCCTCTACGAATTAGAGAGTCCTCCATCGAAGTGAATGAGAGGGAGAATGAATAGGACACTTAAGCTTTCTACAACCCGAAGGGAGACTCGCTTGAGTGCTATTCATGATGAATGGGAGATGAGTACAAGATCTTTTCACAGGCATGGGAAAAGACCAGGATGACAATGAGAAGCTCTGACAAGCCATTCTCGGTTTTACGCAGAAGCATGTCACTAGCCCTGCAACCTTTGAAGAAGAAAAGGTACCCTTCAAGCTCTCCACCCTAAGTCTACAGAATGAATAAGCATTCGACTCGCTTGACCCAAGAAGGGAAAATCAGAGCGATGCATTATTCAAGAAGGGGGATGAATGAATAAGCACCCGGCAGCTCAACTCAGTTAAGAGTGAATAACAAGTGAGTGATTATTCACGACGAACGGGGAATGAGGAGACATGCTCCTCTTCAGCGGAAAGATGGGAAGAGGACGCAAGGTCTTGCTGCCAGATCTACCTAAGCTTTCACCGTTTTTACGTGGGGAGGCCCGATACAAGACCCCACAACCTATACTAGAAAAGGTACTTGCAAGCGTTTATACCCACTTGCAGGGAATCCTAGGTTAGGTAGTAGCTTTCCTTGCTCGCTTTGGAAGTAGATCACTCCGAGAGCAATCAATAGTTCCCCCTTAACCATAGACTTAACAATCCTGTTAGTTGGTAGGGAACATCTTCCAACACTCCACCTTTCTCCACCTTATAACTTCTTCAAGCGAGTGAGATTTGAAGCAACTCGCTTGACTTGGAGAGATCCAAGGCGAGGGTTGCTTGATGGCAAGCTTCCACTCCCCTTGTGCATCCCGAAACTAGCACTCTTCACCAGGGTCTAGTAACCCTAATTCCATGCATAGCTGGTTGAAGCGAGACTCAGCTAGAGTCTTGGTGAGGATATCTGCTCGCTGGAGATCGATATGGATTTTCTCGAGCTTGATATCCTTCTTTTCGACATGATCATGAATGAAGTGATGTCGAATCTCCACATGCTTGCACCTGGTGTGAAGCACTGGATTATGCGACATACAAATGGCACTATTGTTGTCGCAGAAAATTGGATTCTCCTTCGCTTCAACTCGATAATCTTTCAACTGCTGACGAAGCCATAAGATCTGAGAACAGCAGCTTCCGGCGGCCATATACTTGGCTTCAGTCGTTGAAGTAGCTACGCTTGTCTGCTTCTTCGAGAACCATGAGACAAGCTTGCTTCCCAAGAACTGACAAGTGCCCGAAGTTGATTTCATATCAATTCGGCATCCTCCATAGTCAGCGTCGGAGTATCTTGTAAGCTCCAGATTATCTTCAGTAGGATACCACAAGCCCATATTGATAGTGCCTTTGAGAGAGCGAAGGATTCGCTTGGCAGCTTCAAATTGGCTAAGCTTGGGATTGCTTTGGAAGAGAGCACATACTCCAACTGCAAACGCAATATCCGGCCTGCTTGCAGTGAGATAGAGAAGGGATCCGATCAAAGCTCGGTAGTCTGTAGCATCCACAGACTTCCCTTCTAGGTCTAGCTCCATCTTCCAGTTGGTGTTCATTGGAATCTTCACAACTTTAGCATTTTGAACACCAAACTTGGCAAGCATATCTCGAGTATACTTCGCTTGATTGAAGAAAATCCCATCATCTTGCTGCTTCACTTAAAGACCTAGGAAGCAACTCATCAAGCCTATCATCGACATCTCGTACTTGGTCTTCATAAGCTCTCCAAACTTCTCGCTAAGCGATTGGTTTGGCGAACCAAATATGATGTCGTCGACGTAGATCTGAACCCATAGCATGTCTTCTCCATCATTGATAGTGAAGAGAGTTCGATCTATCTTTCCCTTGCGGAATCCATTATCCACTAGGAACTGGGATAAGGTATCATACCATGCTCTAGGCGCCTGCTTCAATCCATACAGGCCTTCTTCAATCGACACACTTTATCTCCTTGCTCAAATCCAGGTGGCTGCTCCACATACACTTCTTCTTTGAGCTCTCCATTGAGAAACACGCTCTTGATGTCCGTTTAATAGACCTTGAATTTTCTTAGCCGCTGCATAGGCAAGAAAGAGTCGAATTGCTTCAAGCCTGGCCACTGGAGCGAAGGTCTCATCGAAATCGATCCCTTCCTCTTGACAGTAGCCCTTGGCGACGAGTTGAGCTTTGTTTCTCACAACGTTGTGGTCCTCGTCCGTCTTGTTCTTGAACACCCACTTGGTGCCAATCGCATGCTGAAATTTAGGACGATCCACAAGATACCATACGTCGTTTCTGATGAATTGATTGAGCTCTTCTTGCATGGCGATCACCCAATTCGAATCTGGTAGAGCTTCCTCCACGCTTGACGGCTCGATATTGGACAGAAAGCAGCTGAACATGGCACTTTCTCCAATCACTTGGCTTCTGGTCACCACGCCTTTGGAAGGATCTCCAAGAATTTGGCTAGGTGAATGATATTTGAGCCATGCACGCTTGGATCCTCCAGCTTCTGCTTCTTCTTCAAGCAGGTCGCTTGCTTCCTCCTCTGAAGCGACCGGGATAGGTGTTTGGCCTGCAATCTCTTCCTTTGATTTGGGGGCAGCTTCATCTTCTTGAGCATTTTGATCATTTGATTCTTTCATTTCTTCTTCATCTTCAAGCATGTCCCATGTCAGTGGATTGATGATCTCCTCGCTTGAAATCTTGTCATAAGCTTGAACCTGTTCCTGTGGAAGACTTAAAGTAGATTCATCAAATACAACATGGGGTGATTCCTCCACAATTAGGGTTTTGCAATTGAATACTCTGTAAGCTTTGCTAGATGTAGAATATCCTAAGAATATTCCTTCATCCGCTTTACTTTCAAAAGCTTTCAACTGTGACTTCCCATTGTTGTGAATGAAGGCCCGACAACCAAATATATGGAAATAAGAAATGTTAGGAATTCTCTATGTCCATATTTCATATGGTGTCTTGTCGAAGCGTTTGTTGAGAAGCGTCCGATTCTGAGTGTAGCATGCGGTGTTAGCCGCTTTAGCCCAATATTTCATCGGAAGCTTCGAATCTGCAATCATTGTGCGAACAACTTCTTTGGTGATTGACTAGGCTATTTCTAACCTAGCAATAATATCGAACTAGAGAAGTCCGAGTATCGAACACGAGGAGTGAATGTGTCGAGAGATAATCAAGTAGTTCGTCTTGTCTCTATTATCCTATTTGAGCACATAAACTTGGTTTGGTGTTTTCTATAACTAGGCAAGGAAGTAAGTAAATGACAAACTTAAACATGCAATGAGTAAATGGAAATAGCAAATAAACAAATGAGAATTCAAGTAATAAAGGCATGGAATGTAAAGAACAAGTAAAGGAACAAGTAGAGAAGATAAGGTTTCAAACGATTTCCGATGTAATTAGGCTAAGGATTAGGCATTTGATGTGTCAAACCATTTTAATTCCCTTGAGTGACATTCTTACATAAATCAAGCTATCTCATCCTCATAAGACTTGATAACTAGGGGATTGAATAACATGCTTACCATTCTAAACATATCACCAACTCCTAAAAGCACAATGCCTATTAATCTAACAACAATTCACATAATTCATTCTAGGAACAATGTAAAATCAATGCTAGATAATATGAGCAAGGATTCATGCCAAGTGCTATGAATGGAAGCTTCCTAGGCATTCCATCAAACACCTTGTATGCACTAGTGGTTGTCAATCATTCATGCAATAAAATTCAATCAAATCCAAGGGCAACTCAAAGGAAAGGTAGATCAACATCAATATCCCTCACATCCTAGCCTAATTCACATCATCCATCATTTGAAACCTCAATGGATCTAACCTAGCATGGATCTAAGCATCAAACCATCAAAAATAAGAGAATTCATAGTAAAAAGAACAAGGAAAGTAAAAGGAATTGAATTGCTCCAATAATCTTCAATATCCAAGCTTAATCATCCCACAATATTTGAAAATACTAAAAAGGAAAGAGGGAAAAATGTAGGGTTCTAAAGTAGTAGTGCAAGAGTGAATTACAAGTGATCAAAGATACCAAATGAGGGAAATAACAAGGTATTTATAGTTTTCCCACAAGTTGGGGTCAAATTGCAATTAACAGAAACTTGAGTTGAGAAGGTGGGGTAAAATCTGTAATTTCCGGAAAGTTGTCCAAGGGTGTGTATTGTGCATTTCCGCCCACATTTGACAGTTTGCGCGCTCCCACGGTTTTGGCTCGTTCTCTCTCGTCCGGCATCGGAAAAATATTCCGCAAAGTGCTACGGCTTCCTCTTTCGATCCTCTTCGACATAGAATAACTCAAAAGTGCCCAGAAAATTTCCACAGCACCTGAAATAGGCACGGACATCAAGAGAAAACGCAAAGCATATAGAAAACGCATAAGTATGAAAACCTATCATTTCCTATTCATTTAAGCACACATATCAAAGCCAAAACCTACCAAAAACATCTTGAAATGCATATAAAATATTGGTTTGTCAATGATTCGATTTCTTCATTCAGCAACTCCGTTTTGTTGAGGTGTGCGAGCTGCAGATGTCTGGTGTGCTATTCCATGCTCCGTGCAGTATGCTTCAATTGTAGAATTGAGAAACTCTGTGCCTTTGTCGGAGCGAATGGTAGTGATTGCTTGGTTCTTCTCCATAGCAAGGCGCTTGAGCAGTTGAGGCAGTTTGGACAGCGTCTCCTTTTTGCTAACGAGAAATACAACCCAAGTGTAGCGAGAGTAATCATCGACTACCACTAGAGTGTACTTTCTTCCATTGACACTCACTGGAGTGACTGGTCCAAACAGATCCATATGTAGTAACTCAAGTACTCGCTTGGAAGATGCTTCTTCTAAGCTGGCGAAGTGCTTCTTTGTCTGCTTCCCTCGTTGGCATGGTGAGCAAGTATGGTCTTTGACGAAGACTTCATTTGGTATGCCCTTCACCAAACTCTTACTAGCTAAGCGATTGATCGTCTTGAAGTTGAGGTGGCTTAAGTGTCGATGCCATAGCCATCCAGTCTCTGTTGCACTTCTAGCTACCAAACATGTATCTTCTTTGCAGCTTTCCCATTGAGCAACATACACGTTCCTCTTTCTTTCACTAGTCAAAGCAACTTGGGAGGTAAGCTTGTTTCTCACAACACACTTGTTGGAGATGAACTCCACATTGTATCCTTTGTCACAGAATTGTAATATGGATAGCAAGTTGTGTTTGAGTCCTTCAACATAAGAGACATTCTCTATGCTTAGCTTCCCAATCTTTAGTACGCCGTATCCCTTGGTGCTTCCTCTAGAGTTGTCACCAAAGGTTACTTGTGGACCCCTCTTCTCTGTGAAGTCTTGAAGTAGAGACTTCATACTCGTCATATGTCTTGAACATCCACTGTCCAAGTACCATGTAGCTTGACCTTTGCTGGGCATGGGATCCACGGTGCTCACCTGCAATTAAGCTAATTTTGGTACCCAAATCAGTTTGGGTCCTTGCAGGTTAGCTTTCTTAGGTACCCACACTTGCTTTACTCTCCTTTGAGTATTAACATGTGTTCTAGGTTCCTCGGCCTTTTTAAAATGTGAATTCTGCTTGAATGCAGCTTCACAAGTGCAACAATGTGTGCATGAAGGGAAGTTACGAGAGCGACTCGCTTGAGACCAACCCATGCTCTTTCCTATTTGCTTATATCCTGAAGCGTCTCGCATGGGATTAGTTGTAGGCTTAGATACTGACTTAGGGTTTCCAGTCTTGGCAAACGTCTCGCTTGGTTTCTTCTGCGCAATCAACTTTGGCTTTTGACCATGACTCGCTTAGGAAACCTTTGGGGTTTGAAGCTTCCTTTTGGGAACTTCAAATACTTCCCCCTCAACGTAAGTACGGTTGGACCATCTCCAATCCGACTCACGTGACACATAGACATTAGTTCTCCTTTTTAAGGGAATGTCCTTTGTCTTTGGTGTCTGGGATTGAGAGCTTATAGCCTCAACAGTTTTCCCTTTACCTTTTGAATGGTAAGCTTTAGCATTTTTAGTGCTAGGGACTGTTGTTGTTGGCTTTCCTTTAGGAACTTCCTTTGAGGAGATAGACATCCTCATCGGTCCCTTCTTTGGAGTCTCAATCTTGCCTTTGTCTTTGTTGGTGGTCGCTTTGGAGGCAGTGGGCACATCCAAAGAAGACTGATGGTGTTGTGTTAGAAGCACCAACAAAAACAGTAGGCTTGGAAGGTCCACCCTCATATCCAAGTCCTCCCTTTCTACCAAAAGTTAGAAGTGAGCTTTCTAGTGCTTGCCTAGCGAATGAGGCTTTGTTTAGATTAGCAACTAGAATGGATTGGGTTTCATACCTTCCTTCCAAACTTTTATGTCTAGCAAAGAGGTCCTCAAACTTACTAGTCATAGCCCTTAAGTTAATTTGACTTCATCAAGTTTAGTGGCTAGCTTTCGGTTCTCTCTCTCGCTGTCGGACATAGCTTGTTGTAACATTTCGTGGTCGCTCAACAATTTATAGTGCTTGTTAAGCAACTCACTCCATGTAGAGGAATGAAATTCCTCATCGTGATCGTGTGCCAGTGTAATAGAATTGATTGGAGGATAGTAGAATACCTCTCCTGTGTCCTCGTCGGTGAGCGCCATCAACCCTAGATCCTCTCCCTCGCTTGAGTTCGGATCAGTGAATCTGTCTGAGTCGCTTGAGATCTCCTCGCTTGGAGTGGCTGGCGACTCGTTTGCGACTAGCGCTCGACGGGGAGCGTCCCTCCTGGCCTTCAATTCCTCTTTCTCCTTGGCACTTAGCTTTGGGCACTCAGACTTGTAGTGGCCCATTTTGTGGCAATGGTAGCATTCCACATCCATCACGTCCCTGGCGATCGGCTTCGTCGTCTCTTCTCGCTTTCCTTTGTTTTCTCGAGCATCGGTGCTCTTTCCTTTGTACTGCTTGTAGAATCTCTTTTACTTTCCCAATCGTGAGTTCATCTTGTTGAAATTCCTTGAGAGGAATGCGTAGTGCTCCTCCAGTTCTTCTCTTGTCATCTTGGCAATTGATTGGACGCTTGAGGTTTCTGCGGCTTTGAAAGCGACTCCTTTTGATGACGTGGGGACTTCATCTTCATCATCTAAGCTCATCCGATTGAGGTCAAACTCGTGAGCTTTAAGATCAGAGAACAAGATCTTCGGTGTGAGCTTTGATAAGTCCTTCGTTGCCAAGTACAGTTCCTTCATCGTCTGCCAATTTCTTGTGAGGGCTCGAACAATCTTGAGGTTGATTTCCTTATCAGTGAACTCCTTGCGGAGAGAGATGAGTGTAGCTATGATGTTGGTGACGTATAGCTCGAATGCGTCAATCGTCTCTCAAGACTTCATTGTTAAGCTCTCGAACTCTCTCAGCAGCACTGCAAGCTTATTTTCCTTGATTTTGTCAGTGCCTTGGGAGATTAGGGCTAGAGTTTCCCACATCTCCTTCGCAGTGGCGCACTTCCTTATCCTAGGGAGATATGCGTCTGATACAGTACTCTGCATTGTGTGACGTGCTACGCGATCTAGGTTGGCGACCTTGAAGTCATTGGTAGTGTAGTCTTCTTTCGCTTTTTCCACGTACTCGTGTCTGACCGTAGCTTCTCTGCCTTCTGCAGCTGGAACGTTCACCTGTTGATCTTCATGATCTCGATTGGCCCTTCTTCTATGACTTCCCACATCCTGTCGTGGATGGAGCATAGAAAGCTTTCGACACGTAAACTCCATGTTTTGTATCCTTTGATTGAGAACTGTGGAAGATTGGATGCACTATATGTAGACATGATGAACCGTTAGTAGTAATGCAGTATGCGTGAGTGAGGGTTTTGATGCACTTAGGAAAATTGGATCAGTTTAGTGAGACAACGTGAAGTGAGAGGGGACTCGCTTCAGGTATGCAAAGCAGTGGCTCAAAAGAACCTCGCTCTGATACCACTTGTTGGTCCCTGTTTGTTTAAGGGATAAACACGTAGAGAGGGGGGGGGGGGGGGGGGGGGTGAATACGTGTGTAAGAAGTTTTTCAACTTCTTTTGCCCTTAACTCAGAGTAACAAGTAGAGTAGTCGCTTCAAGAACATAAGACCTAGCCGCAAGCTAGATCTACAGTGGAAGCTTGCCTCTAGACCTAAGCTGGTGCTTGATCAAGAGTGACTAACTTGTGATATGCGGAATTAGGTGAGCTATTCTTTCCTAAGTAATTAAAACTTCTGTTTAAGTTTGTTTACGATGCACGTGCAATATGAATAATCATAGCAAGTAAAATATGGAAAGCTTGGGAAAAGAGATACAACACCAGGGATTATAGTGGTTCGGTGATAAAACACCTACGTCCACTTCGTTGCACGCTGCAACTGATTCTCTTCACTCAAGAATCTTGAGGATTACAGGTTCCCCAAAAACCTGAACTGGATCGAGCTTCACTCGCTTAGATCCTAGACAACAACAACTGGGAGATTACGGGTTCTCCACAAACCTAGCTAAGATCGAGCTTCACATATTCGAGGACAGTGCTATCTACACTTTACGATCGAGACTTCTACTATCGAGGAAAGTAGAGTCTTAGATCTTCGACACAACAACCTTTCTAACAACTCAAAACCTAACCTAATAGAACAGGATTTAGGGTTTTGGTTTTGACAACTCTCTTAATGAAGAACTCTTTACAGTGAGTGCAAAGATGGTTAGAGTTCTTCTCTAAGCTCGGATATATGAAGTAGGCTTAGAATATAGGAGAGTGAAGGTTGAGGAGACAAGTTTCGATGTTGTTGTAACTTGGAGAACACTGGACAAGAACTCGAAGAATTTGCTCGAAGGCTGTGAGTGCTTGTTTGCTGTATGCGCTGAAATCTCAAGTAGTGTTCTGCTCTTCTCCGTCTTCGACCTTCACTATTTATAGGCGGAGGGATGGACAAGAGCCGTTGATGGTTGGTGGCTTTGTCCCTCCTCACTTGACAGTACTTGCCTTTAACCTGCAGCTTTTCAGACGCGCGCTTTGTCTCTTTGCCGAAAATGGCTAAGTGCCAAGTTCAACAGTAACTGGAGCGCCCAGTACTGTAGCGGTGGCTTTGGCGGTCTGACGGTCAACTCCGTTGCTCCATTCTTCGATTGCCACGTGGATATCCGCAATTAATGTCTTGATCTTTACTGGACTTGAGTTTGAACTCGTAGTTTGAATGGGAGCGAGAAATGAACTGTCGTTTTCAGTTAGGTAGAGGCTCGCTTCGCTTTAGAATCTTGAGCGTACGCTTGGGTGAGTCGCTTTAACTAATTCTGTAGCATTCGCTTGGTAACAGATTTCCTAAACGTCCGCTTTAGTAAAAGTTGACTCGCTTTTACTTTACTGTAGCGCTCCCTGTGCTTCGCTTTGACAGACTCGCTTTGATTTTACTGTAACGATCGCTTCGCTTCACTTCGGCAGACTCGCTTCTATTTTAAAATACACTCAAGCGAGTGGCCTTCACTTGAAAATTCTGCAATCTAAATCCTAAGCGACTAAAGCAAAAATTCAAGCCTTCCTAACATTATAGGCTTAGAAAAATTTTAACCTATCTAAATCAAAATAGGGTCGCTTGGGAATAGGATACATAGAGGGTTTTGGGATCGAATCAAAACTAATACATTTTATTCAAAGCGTCCCGTTAAGTTCCCCCTTAACATATGATCCTTAACAATTCCCAACAGAAACCTCGCTCCCTATATTGTTGCTTTAGGAGCACATTTGAAGCATGAAATGTGGAGAATGTCTTCTCAAGTATATCATCATCAGTTTTTTTTTTTTCTCCACAAAGTTTCAATTTAGATGTAATTCTAAACAACTCAGAATTACAAGCACTCACAATTTTAAAATCTTGCAACCTCAGGTGCACCCACTCGTAACGAGCTTTTGGAAGGACAACAGTCCTTTGATGATCAAACCTCTCCTTCAGGTTTGTCCACAATTCATATGGATCTTTGACGGTAAGAAACTCGGACTTCAAGTCATCATGAAGATGATGACAAAGGAAAATTAATGCCTTAGCGCGATCCTACTGGGATGCGTTGTTTCCTTCTTTTATTGTCTCCCCCAGACCCTTTGAAATCAGGTGAATATCAGCATCAAGAGTCCAAGATAGATAATTCTTGCCAGAAATATCAAGAGCATTGAATTCAAGTTTTGTCAAGTTTGCCATTTGTGCAATTCTTCTCGAATCTCGAAAAATATTTAGCTAGAACAATCGTGCTGATAACGTGTTATAAACTTGAAGAAAATAATATAGAGAACAGAGAAATAGAAGAGAAAGTGTAGAGAAATAATCTGTAGGAGCGTATTATTATGAGGACTGAATGCCTCTATTTATAATGGTACAAAAGATAGAGTTAGGGTTTAGGGATGGTAATCCACAATATATGATATATCTCTAGGATATTTACAACACATTTCACTTTTTTTAATTATGTATGCTACTCTTTATCTTTATTGTAATTTTTTATACATAATTTTACTTTTCATAGTATTAATTTTTTTAAATTTTAATTATATTAAGCATCTACAATATTTAAATACTATTTTTTTTTTTTAAAAGTTGATCATTTGTGTATTAAATATATATTTACAAAACTAAATATATTAATTTATTATAATCAAATTTATCAATTATGTGGTAATAACATAAAACCAATTACTAAAGTAAATACATTTATATTTGTTGTAATTAAGTTGATTAATTATATGATAATAAAATAAAATCAATTGCTAAATAAAATGATGAAAAATGAAATAAAATAATAAGCGAGGCCCGTCAATTATGATAAGAACCTCCCCATTGTGATTCTTCAATAAAAATGAGATCTTGTCTATGTGACACCTTTAAGAACCTCATTTGGGGTTCTAGCATTGTACATGCTCTTATAACTACATAATTAACTAAGGAATACACTCCATAGTAATATAATAAGGGAATAACAAGTGAATAACGTCCGAGGACAAGAGGGGTTCTAAACAACCGACGATAAAATTCGGTCGTTAATATTTCAACGACGCATATTGATGTTACTGTTTATTTTGATTGGTAATGTTGCGAACCTTTTGAAACTTGATTTTGATGTTGTTTGAACCGCACTAAGGCATATTTTTTAAGTTATTAGAGTTAATGTTTCTTTAAAAAGTGTTCGTAATAGAAAGAAATATATCCTAGCACTTAGTAAGCGAACCCTAAGTCGATTCTCAAGGAAAACTTTGCAGGGCAAATAATCGTGTAGTAAAATAATCCTAAACTAGCCTAAATCTATGAAAGCAAGTAAAAAGATTTGTTTGGTTTTGGGTTTTTAATCCTAGGCAATAAAATAAATAAGCAAGAAATCAAAAGCAAGTAAATAAATCTAATTTAGAAAACAAGGAATTAAATCTAACTAATTAAGCAAAAACAATTAATACCTAGACATCGAATTGTAGAGAAAGCAATAACGAAAGCAACGAGGAAAACGAATCGAGACATGGGAGAAAATTAAATCTGAAAATATAAGAAAATAAATCTAACTTTAGGAACTTGAAAAACGAAGGAATTGAAACTTTGAAAAACGAATCTAAAAACTAAGAACTTGAAAACGAACGAACGAATTAAACGAAGAACTTCGGAATTAAATCTAAGAATCTAGAAAGCAATTAATCAAGCAAAAAGAAAGCAATAAACAACTTACGAATTAAATGCCGAAACGAGAGATCAGGAACTAAAGAAAACTTGAATTAAATTGAAGAACTAAGTCGCGATCCGGATCGAACAAAAGAAAAATAAATCTAAAGTATTGAATGCTGAAAACTAAAGCTAAACAATGATAAAAGATGTCCCAAATTCAACCTAAAACAATAGTATTTATAGTAGGTATAAAAACCTAGTCAAACAAGGAAACTAAATCTGAAAATCAGAAACTTGACCGATCGGCCAGATATGGCCAATCATCCAGATTAGCTTCTGGATGTGCTCGCAACTTCTGACTTGGCCAATCGGCCAAGTGCTTGGCCGGTCGTCCATAACGGTTTCTGCCTTCAGCTTTCTTCTCCTTCATTTTGGCCGACAGGCCAAGTGTTGGCCGATCGTCCAACTCCACTTCTGTCCCTTCTCGTCTCTTCTTCTAATTTCACCCTTTTCATCTCGTTTTTCTTCTCATCCTTGCCCTTTTTTCCTACATGCACCAAGAACTCCAAAAAACCCAATCATAGCCATAAATAACGAAGGGACACAAAAACAATACAAAAACGGACACAAAAAGACAACTAAAAACCTAACATTTAAACACCAAGCAGTTAAGGTTGATAACATTGACTTGTCCTTGTTTAGACCAAGTTTGTGTACTTAAATTCATAGAACATATCGATCTATCATGTAAAGATCAATGTTGTTTCATTGACCCCACCTGTAGAGATCGATTTAGCCTGATAGTCCTCCATCAACCTGTTCGGCTGCTCTCATGGAAGTTCAGTTGTTCTCCTTTAAAGATATCAATGTCGTCGGATTTCTTCATCAAGGTTAGTTGATCTACATACATGGATTGGTCAGACATATCTGCTACAACGTAAGATGTCACCTATGACAAAGTCCCAACGGCTAGAAGTGAGTGAGCATCAACGAATATCTCCACCACACCTGCAACTCCAACGGATAGTTTTCAAAGCGATGTCTGTATAAACTTCAAATCATTTCAGAATTGAGCATGAAAAACTCTGATATTCAAGCTGAAACCTGCAGAATTCCAAGCACTTTCAAGCTGCTTTGACACTCGAAAATACTCGACAATTTCCAAGTGTTGAAGCTTTCGGATTTCTGAACACTAGAAATCACTCAAGCCTTTGGAGCATTCACCGCTACTTCAAAGCTTCTAAAAAAAAAATTACTCGCCCTTCTGAAGAAGATTTAACTTTGTAGACTTTTTTTTTTTTTTTTTTTTTTTTTTTTTTTTTTTTTTTTTTTTTTTAATTCTGGACATTATTGAGTTATCAAGCTCTATAATTTCGCATAAAGTTAATTATATTTAGCAAGTTAGCTTGTAAAAATGTTGTAAGGGTCACGACTCATAACTCGTGTTAAGGTTCAATCAAGTATATTGTATCTGATGATGATATTCAATTACATCAAGAAGAGAGAATGCAAATCCATTGACAAAGGATTTTCAGGTCAAGCTCGACCTTGCGTAGACGTGAGAGGGTTATCTCTTAACCACACTAAATTGATTATCTCTTAACAACCTAATACATCAAGCTGCATTACATAACTTATAAATTGAGCTTGTTAAATATATGTTGGTCCCATAAGATAGTCAACCGTATTTTGCGAGTTGAAAAAAAAAACGCCTTAAAGATCGAGTGGTCAAGGTTGTTTTAGCAGAGTTAGGTTGATCTATCAAACTCGTTAGAACAAGTTATTAGAATATTGGTATTGATCAATATTTAAGTTATGTATATTTAATTTAATTAAATATGATATTATTAATCTCATGAGAGAGTAGATTAATATGATATACCTATATGCTCAAAACCAATGTGTGGTGAATGAGATATGATATATCAAATTGTAGCATTGGTGGAGTTAATTCATTGTATAATGAATGGTTAAGTCGTCCCACGTCATTAATTAAACTTTTTAAAAATTAATGAAACAAGTGAACTTAGTATCAATTGAGCTTAGTGGACAAGAGAGCTTAGGCTCTTGCGTGCACGCCGCCGCTGCCGGCTGGCTCGGGTTCGTGGACTTGGACCTTGGCAATTGGTCATTTGGGTGGTCTTTGGGCTATGCTTTGGGCTTAATAGGCCTTCAATACATTTCTTTGCATATGCACTTCTTCTCTTATGCATTACATTTTTCGAGCTTAATTTTGGCCTCATCCTGTTCGCCAGATCTCTAATGTTCTACAGTGTTGCTGCCTTCGAGACATAAAGCCGTTTTATCTTTTGGGACAGTACGCTAGAAATCGAGAAGCACTACCGGGGCGTATCTCATCTTGCGGAAATAGGATCTTCCTCGATTTAGCTATTTTTAGTTATATTCTCTTTCGTCATTTCTTTGTAATTTAGCTTTTATTTTTCTTGAGTTGTATTATGTCTAGCAAGTTATTTGGTATACATAAGCTTGATGTATTAGGCTGTACGAGTGTGGAATATGGTGGGAGGTTGATCTAACTTTTATGAAATTCTTTTCGTTAGCCTTGTTGATTAATACAAGGTTGATTGTATGAGATGCAAGTTGTTATGCTCATCAGTCAAATAGATTGTTGGAAAAATTGGAGTTATGATGAAGAGGTATAACTTTTGAAAGTTGATCTTGGAGAGGTGTTACTTCACAAAAGATGTTTTGTGTAGCTCTTCTTCAATTAAAGATTTGAAGAAGCTCCGTTTAGCGGATAATGAACTATATTAAATATTCAAAACTGCGTTACGAGTAGATTAATTTAGTGTGTTAAATCTCTAAGTTCCGATTTTGAATGAATGATAAATTAATGCATTAAGTTAAGGTAAATTATGGGAATGTGCTTTGAAATATGAAAGAGTATTTCTTATCCAAAAGGTGCAATCAATAACCATAGGATCATGTCTTTTGTGAAAAGGCACGATCCAACCATGTAGATTCATCCCGAGGAAAGGGTGCCCCCTTTTCATGAACATGCATCATAACTCTTCATTTATTATAATAGACCTCTTATAATTCATTTGAAAGAGAGAGACATACACAGATAGAGATTGCATTCTCAACTACAATTGCATTGCATTGTACGTATTAATTCATTCTTTCTTATTACATAGTGATGAACTATTGAGTAGTTCGCCGAAACGTCGATTCGAAGTGTATCAATTCGAGTTCGTGAACCGTTGTATCTTGGAGACAATTGCTATAGTCCGATTGCACTATATTGGAGCAATATCGTCTTATAGAGTCTAACTTTCGCCTCGGTATTCATTTCTACATCTTCTATACACATCTTTTACAACAATCGTAAGATAATATTGTATCGTATTGAAAATGGCTCTTCTTGGACGCAAGTTTGATCATGTTGGATTATCAATACTATAATTATTTTTGTTCTCAATTTATGGATTGGTTTAGTGATTGCAGGGCCTTATGTTCTCCGGCCGAAATCTGGCGGGTCTATGTCGCCGAAATTATCAATTGGTAAAGGGGAAACATAGCCCTCATCTGGATCAAGTTCATGGTTGGAGATAAGCACATACATTATGGTTCCGATTCATTGACATGCAAAAGAAAATATTGAAATTTTCAGATTTGGACTCAGTGCTACTGTTCTGGCCATTTTCCAATCGAATCTCAAAGCCGATTGTGAAATTGACGGCTGGTCATAGTTCTCTTCGGAAAGACGAAGATATTAAGGGGTACTTCATATCCAAAGGGTGCAATCAATAAACATAGGATCATGTCTTTTATGAAAAGGCACGATCCAACCATCTAGATTCATCCGATGGCTTGGTTTCTCATTTTCATGAATAAACATCACAACTCATCATTTATTATAAATAGACCTCCTAAAATTCATTTGAGGAAAAAAGACATACACAAATATAGATTTCATTCTCAAACTCATTTCTTAATTACTTAGTCTAGAACTATTGAGTAGTTTGCCGGAACGTCGATTAGAAGTGCAACGATTCGAGTTCGTGAACCGTTGTATCTTGAAGACAATTGCTTTAGTCCGATTGCACTATATCGTATCAATATTGTCTTACGGAGATAGAGTATAACTCTAGCCTCGATTCTATTCATTTCTACATCTTCGATACACATCTTTTATAACAATCGAAAGACGAAGAGATGAAGGGGTGGTTTGTTCATTTTGATGGAGAGACGGCGGAGATATTCGCCAGGGAAGTCGACACCATCGCTGGTGGCGAGTCGCGTGGAGGCGCAATGTTTCGGAGGCCATTCCTACCACGCCGGTGGTTGGATTTTAATGGGCCACATACCGATGAAATTCTCTTGAAGAGTAGAAGACAGTTATGTGCTGATTCGTTGAAATCCGTGAGGATTATATCCTGAAATCGACGAGATATAGAAACTGCTCTAGTTTCAGAGCAACAAACTTTCCAGTCGATTTCCAGGTGACTCAGGCATCGGAAGGTTGGCCAAGACCAATATAATCGACGGGATCGACTTATAGTTTCTAACGATGTTTTTGGACACAGGTTTTGATCTGGTTTGGATGGTGAAATTTGGTGTTCTTTGAACACTAAAGTTGCTATCAATATGGATTTCTAAATTGATTTATTTTTCGAGAAAAAAAATTTAATCAATAAAGGGAAAAAATAATTATTTAGATGCATTGCGTCATAGCAACATTTTATGATAAGCATTTTAAAAAGTTGTAAATAGCAACTTTTTAAAAGATGTATAGAAAGCTCTATATATATCAAGGTTTTGAAAAATTCAAAACTTATGGTGAATTTGCGATTCGTAATGTTTTGACTTGATATCTTAACCCAAAACTTGTGGGGGATTATGTTAAAAAGTCGGTAAAATATACAAAGGATAAAATATCCATGATAAAGTTTGACAATATGAGATTATCAAAATTATTTCACAATATGGTTGTGATAAATGTATATATATAGACGATGGATCATATAGAAATAAGTTCTGGTGTGAGAAATAGGAATAGATCTGGACCATTGATCTTGATTTGATCTGTGGCTGTAATTGATTTAAGCATGATTATAAGGTATCATAAGCATGACTAGGTTTAAGCATGAATTTGTATATTAAAAAGCATAATGGTGTTGTAAGCATAAATATATATTGATTTAAGCATGATTTTGTATAGTTTTAAGCATCTTTCGCATTTTAGCACGCAAGGATTTATTTGCACACGAACCACTCCATATATATATATATATATATATATATATATATATATATATATATATATATATATATAAACATTGTGAGGATATGTTCAACATTTGGTTGCAACATATGACAATTCTACTTATTGTAGTGTATATTTATTGACAAAATTTTTATAAGAAAGATAATCAAGATTAGAGAAGTGTTATGCTAGTCACTTTCGTGGGCACCTTCGTCATGTTTTCATTTTGACATTATTTTGTTCGATTTTTTCAATTGTAATATATTCTAATACCTTATAAATTAATATTTAAATCCCTAAATCTAAAAAAAATATAAATATCAATGCTCGATTTGTTCGTTTTTTCTTCTAAGTTTAAAAAATGTATAATAAAATAAATCGAGCTTTGATATTTATATATTTTTTTGATCTAATGATTTCAATATTAATTTATAAGGTATTAGAATATATTACAATTGAAAAAATTGAATAAAATAATATCGAACACAAAGGTTCCCACGAAGGTGACTAGCATAAGGTGACTAGCATATAACTTCTCATCAAGATTATCCTTTAAATAGAAGTTTAAATTAAAGAACGAGAGATGTATCTACTACTTAGTAGATAAAGACTTGTAATTACAAGTGTACATGTATTCTAAAGATCGTTTAGAATAAACGAATTTGAATATGATGTTTGATTATGACTTACCTTGACGAATTAATTATTGATTATTACATCAAATGTGGGGTAAAGAAGTAACAACCCTTGAAACTAATCAATTCTCGAAAATTCATCTAGTAACAAAGTTAATTGAGGCATCGTAATGCTCTATCTCGATACATTCAAATGTGGGGGATTTCAATAAATGTGTAGTAGTTTTTTGAAAGATCATTAAACGAGTGATCTTACAGCAAAAGACATATAAGATGCAAAGTCCATTTAATTGATTAACTAAGAGAGTAAGCTTGGACAATATAGAAAATTGTCTAGTGAATTGGAATTGTTACAAAAGAAATCTAACAAAGTCTAGTACATCTACATTCGGAAGTATTATTATGATGAAGAAATTGTCATCTAGCAAACTCGATCCTTAGAAAATGTGATACTAAGACAGAAATGATTAGAGAAGGCACAAGCTATTCTCATAACAATTGATCACAAAGATAGATGAACATTGATTATTGAAAAGTCAAAATTCACAAGCCCAACCTCTTATATAGATTTTTATGATCAATTGCGCAATAAGGGGAATGAGTTGAAAATCCACAAAAGGATGTTAATCGCGGTAACTCAAACATGATGACTGGAGATCCCAACAACTTGGTTCAATGAGACAACTAAGTTATGAATGTTCAGCTGTGCACTTGAGACTCAACTCAAAATCCATTCTCAAAGTTGCTCAAGTGTTAATGTGCAGTGCTAAGGGTAAGCTACAAAGCTTTTAATAATTCCTACAAAGTATGGACTGATACCTTGATAGGAGATCACCTATAAAAGTGTGAAGTGGGGCCGCCTCAAATAATAACACTTATGAATCCAGGATACGGCCCAAGGCCAAAATGGACACAACATGAGATTGAAAGATATTGTATCTATTTTTGTAGTATATGTTATTATCTTGGTTCACACAAAAATTTGTTAAGTTCAAGAGATCATGTTCACCAAGCAACAAGTAAATTCGATAGCATTATACTAGGGAAGATTCAAAGCTAAAAGTTATCTATTCCGATGCAATAGTATGTCTTCGAGACTATGTAGACTCCTGCACATGCATTAACGTTCATTCATGTGGGGGATTGTTGGAAAAATTGGAGTTATGATGAAGAGGTATAACTTTTGTAAGTTGATCTTGGAGAGGTGCTACTTCACAAAAGATGTTTTGTGTAGCTCTTCATCAATTAAAGATATGAAGAAGCTCCGTTTAGCGGATAATGATCTAAATTACATATTCAAATACTACGTTTCGAGTAGATTAATTTAGTGTGTAATTCTCTAAGTTCCAATTTCGGATGAATGAGAAATGCATTAAGTTAAAGGAAATTATGGAAATGTGTCTTGAAATATGAAGGGGTACTTCATATCCAAATGGTGCAATCAATAACCATATGATCATGTATTTTGTGAAATG
Organism: Thymus mandschuricus; assembly: GCA_029379335.1. Taxonomy (NCBI): domain Eukaryota; kingdom Viridiplantae; phylum Streptophyta; class Magnoliopsida; order Lamiales; family Lamiaceae; genus Thymus; species Thymus mandschuricus. The sequence continues at coordinate 35,726,596 of CM057073.1, read as the reverse complement.
GCACGATCCAACCATCTAAATTCATCCGGAGGAAAGGGTGCCACCTTTTTATGAACATGTATCACAACTCTTCATTTATGAAAAATAGACCTCCTACAAATCAATTGAAAGAGAGAGACATACACAGATAGAGGTTATTACATTCTCAACTACAGTTGCATTGCATTGTAGTATTAATTCTTCCTTTCTTATTACATAGTCTTGAACTATTGAATAGTTCGCTAGAACGTCGATTCGAAGTGCATCGATTCGAGTTCGTGAACCGATATATATTGGAGACAATTGTTATAGTCTGATTGCACTGTATCGGAGCAATATTGGCTTTCGAAGATAAATTATAACTCTAGCCTCGGTTTTATTCATTTATACATCTTCAATACACATCTTTTATAACATAGATAATATGAAATTGTGTGTGTGTGTGTGTGTGTGTGTGTGAGAGAGAGAGAGAGAGAGAGAGAGAGAGAGAGAGAGAGAGAGAGAGAGAGAGAGAGTTAATTTTAACGTGGTTCGAAGATAACTCTCCTACGTCCACGCCATGTCAATTTTGAACTGTGAATCCCATTATAACCTTTGGATCCTTCCCCCCTCTTATTCATACTGACTGAGTATCAAATCTATGTACAATATCACTTGAAAATTCCTAGACACGAGTTTTCGATCGTGACCCTTATAACCTTCACAAATCTTACAAAATCAACAAACTTACAAAAAACTTCTAATAATATCGAAAGATGATAAAGTTGATGTAGAGACTTGAAGCAGCAGTAAACATTCCAAGCTAGATGGTTCTTCCATGGATGAAATTCTTGATCTTCAACACTTGGGAAATATTTTGGATTTTGGAGTGTTGAATGGATATGGCTTGAGAGAGAATTTCTACACACTAATTGTTTTTGATTAATGAATTTCTCGTACTTCCATTTAAGTGAAAAAGTATTTATAGTCCCAGTTTTTGAAAACTATCCGGTAGAGTCTTGTTGATGTGGCAAAGAGTCGTTGGAGTTGACTCATTTATTCGTTGAGATTCATCCTAGCTAGCAACTGACGAGACAACTTTGGTGACAAGCTTGATCAATGAAGGTAGATCGACAACCAAATAAGGTATTCCAGCAGTTTGATGTCTTCAAAGAGGAACGAGCAGGATACCAAAAGAGCAGGTTGATGCTAAGTAGATTGTTTTCTATAGGCAAGGTCGATGAAACGACCTTAACCTTTACATGATAGAATAACCTTTCTATATCTTATCAACTCGTTGGACTGTGCTATACACGGTCAGTCCCACTCTATCAACCATAACTATATGTGATGAAATATATGTCCAAGTGTGATTTTGGAAAACATCATAAAAATTAACTGCAGAGGGTTCCCAACAATATATATAAGGTCAATTGAAATTTTAAAGAGTTAATCAGCTAACCACCAACTTCCGCATCAGCTTGATCTGACAAGTTGAGTTGCTCTATCAGCTCAAAATATCAGATCAAATCTCTGATTGTTGACTTAACCAATCGACCTTGATCTAGTTTATATTAAAAATTTTTTAAAAAAAAAACGGTTGATTATTAGTGTATCCCTCACACGCCAAATAGCTCTTTGAGGAACCAAAATAGATGTTACATGCTTTACCGGTGTAATTAACCGTGTTAATGACTAAAATTTCCGTAGTAAAAATACGTGTTTACTGTGGTGAAAATGCTTATGATTATTCTAATATTGGAGTATTGTTTCTTCAAGGATTCAGTTGAATTACCAAAGTGTTGATTTATTGGTAATTTGATCTACCATGACTCCATGAGAGAGGTATGTATCGTTAGTTTGTAACAAATTGATCGTTGATTTGCTGAAAAATATGAGATTCAAATAACTAGTCGTTTGCTTCGTTAGTCTTTAACAAAATTGCTAGTCATAAAAAATGTACTCCCTCCGTCCTCCATTTAGTGACATTATTACTATATTGGGACGTCCTTCATTTACTGACATATTCCGTTTTAGGACGTAGACCCCACAATCACTTTAACACTTTATACATCTACTTTTTATTATTTTAACATTTTAATAATATTAAAAAATTCAAATGGACCCACAATTATTCCACTTTAACACTTTAACACATTAATTTATTATTATACCATAAAAATGCAAAAAAACATGTGCCCAGAAAACAATGTCACTAAATGGAGGACGAAGGGAGTAATAACTTTGTTGGGATGAAGGAGTATTTTATATCATGAAATAGAGTATACAAAACTAGTCATCAACATAAAAAATACAAAACTATCTATGTTACCGTTGGCTAACAATATTCACCATGCTACTTGTGACAATTTTTTTTTTTTTTCCCAAGATAGGGCCTTTAAAATTCAATGACGGTTTTTTTTATAGGGAAAAGAAAGAATATATTACCATAAAATATCCTTCACACGATTCTTTAAATTTACAATTAAGTTGCGTTTTCTTTGATACGAAAGAAAAGGAGAGTAAAGAGAATATCACTATTTAAATTCTATCTTATCGTCACCTTTTATAACCTTTTATCAATAAGGGAGTACTTTACTCTTGAAATGAAGATTATATTTACAATACCATATTGATGAGATAATATTTTCTCTCCACTAGTAGAAAATACATGCATTCGCACGTAAATACTATGATTGAACTATTGATTAACTCATCTTTTTATTCATTGCAATGTCCTTGTTCAAACTTCTTTTGCATGAATAGTTTTAAAATTTTCATAAATTCAAACGTTTATTAATAAATGTAGAATATTATAAGAAAAACCAAAATATTTATTTGTATATAGCCCTATAGTTCTTTTCATTATCTTAATTCAAGAACATATGTTAATTGTAGTTATAAAATAATATCCATTATGTTTAAATTTCAGTCTAATCAATCTTTGTCATGTTTTATTATTCCCCTGTTTCATTCTATTTGACGTATTCCATTATTATATACCTCACACATATCCACTCTATGAGTTAAATGGAATGAAACAGAGGGAATATATACTTATAACAAATTAATTTATTTTTCTGAGAGCTTGAACTATATAAAATAAAAAATAATTTAAACTAAGTATTTAGTTTAGGAAGAAATAATGAAAGAAAACTAAGTATAGGAGAAGTAATATATACGATACTTTATAATGTTTTTAGAAAAATAAATTTTCTACTAAATTTGATTAGAAGTAGAAGCTTTTCTTGTTGATGTGTTTAAATCCAAACCCTTTATTACTAAATAATTAGTGACATGTTTAATAGCAATAAAGGATAAATGCCCGTTCTATAGGAGATAATGTGGGGGAAAAGAAGTTTTCTAGAGCAGTTTTTTTTTTTTTTTTAAATGTAAATCTTACTCCCTTCGTCCTTTTCAAGTTGAATCACTTTCCCCGATTGGACCGTCCCTTTCAAGTTGAGTCATTTCCATTTTTGGCAAAATTTAGGATCTTAACCACATAATTAAGTACAACTAATTGTACCCCTTATTTAAATTAAAACCCTAATTAAAAAAAATTAAAAATAATAAAAAGCTCAGAAAAATAAAAACTGAAAATTTAAAAAATTTAAATTTATAAAACTTTAAAATTTTATATATTTAAAAATTAAAATTTTGAAATATTTAAAAATTAAAAAAAATGAATTTATAAAAGTTTAAAAAATTTTAAACGAAATTTAAAATTTAAAAAGTTAAAATTTTTAAAATTTTAAAAATTAAAATAAATAAAAACATTAAAAATTAAAATAATAGAATTACAATTATTATAAATTTAAAATATTTTAAATTTAAGTAAAAAAAATAGTTTAAGAAAAATGATTGAAATTTTTGTGATTTTTTTTCCAAAATATTTACGAAAAAAGAATTAATTTAATTACTTAAACATAATTTGGAAAAAAATAATTTTGAAAATTATATTTTATTAATATTTAAAAGTATAAATATAAATTATAATCATAATGTTAATCTCATTATCTCCTCAATTAATTATCTTACTTTAATAACTAAACACCCTACCTTAATTCCGGTGCCAAAAAGTTTTGACTCAACTTGAAAAGGAAGGAGGGAATAATATTCATCTCTCTCTTTGAAAAGAATCCTATTTACTATTTTTTGGTGTAGCCAACTTATTATTAATCTGTAATATGGTTGATGGGGAGGTATTATATACTATACGGTCGATTAGTGAATTTTAATTGAGAAAAAATATAATATTTTATGAATGTATGTAGAAATTAATTATAATAGTATATCTTTTCAATTATACATTGGTATTTTTAATTAAATAAATTCTTGTATAGTCCAATAATGATTAGAATTAAGAAAATCATATTTGAGTTTTATAATAAAATATATCAAGATGATATTACAATATTAAACTTAAACTAAACTTTATTATAGGGACAAAATAGGTAAACCTAAATTTGTCACACAAGACACTTTTATAATATGTATGATTATAATGCAAATGAAGGGGAAAAGGGACCGAATGTGAAAAAATGTAAGTGAAGATTTAAAGGGTAAATATCAATTTTTCTTTCGCATCAAAGATAGCGCAACCTTACAGAAATTGGTGTATTTATGTATTAGTCACGATGTGTGGTGAATACGAATGGTTGAATCATAGTATATACTACTCCCTTAGTCTCATTGATATATGGATAAATTTTACTTTTGTCCATTTCACTGATATGGGAATATTATCTAAAATGACAAAATTTAACTCATTAAAACTCATACACACTGCTTTATCTACTATCACCACTCTCGTCTTAATTCATATGTCGGAAAAATATTATCCCTGTATCAATCGGACGGAGGAAGTATTAAAATACTAAATTAAATATATACTCTAAGAACTAAACTCTACCAAAAACAATCTTACTAAATAGATTATTACAATGTGACAATATCACGTCAAGAACGACTACACACGATGTATCTTTAGTGGACCGTGGAGCGTTTCGAACTATTAGTATTGTCTTTGTTAGAAAAACTATTACAATTATCAATAATACAGAATATCCGACAAATTTTTGTAATAGGAAAATCGAATTTTACATGTGTGCTTGGGCACACTCTAATAATATACTCTAGGGATTTTGGACAAACCTCATTTGTTTGGTGTAGATTAAAGCAGTTCTTCAGGTCCCCATTTGATGAAGAATTCAATGTTAATTAATTATTAGTAATTGTTTTTCTATACTTCATCACATAATGCTAAAGTACAGGGAGTGTTGGCCCCATTATTAGCACATATACTTGAACGTATCTATGTACATAGTAAAGTAGGACCGTGTGTTTTCCTCCTATATCTTTCTTGATGATATTAAAAGCCTTAATAGTCATTTTTATTTAATTAATTTATTATTCACATATATTAAATTTATTATGTCATTTGTTTTGGTTGAATGTATTTAATCTATTTTATAGTACGCCATATCCATATAATAATATTACTAAAGTAAAATAGTCTTTCCAAGTTTTCCCGCCTAATTTTTTTTTTCCATTTTTTTTATTATAGTATTTTTTTTATTCGGAAATTGTGCATAGAACAATTTATTTTTACATATTCTTTTTTCATTCTTTCATTTATCATAGTGTGTGTGTTGACCATTTATCATATAATACTACATATTTCATAGAGCTAATTAAATGAAACTCTAGGTATTAGATTTATATCTAATTCAATTATTTCGAAAATAATTTCTGAATCAATCATTCTCAATCCAAACTTTGCATAATATGTGAATCACTATGAATTTCTAAAAATATTTTATTATTACTATCTTTTGGCATTAATTTGTAGTCAAACATACAAAATTCAAAATTTATTTATTCATCGTCATATGTGGGGGCTATTGGCATTTCAATTAGTTACTTTCTTCATAAATATTGAAGATAATTTCAATCACTCGCCTCTTTTCGCATGCTACTCCTAATCTCTTAATTAATCTTCATAAAAGAGGTTTCGCTAAAAGAATTCTTTTCGATATTTTGCAGGAAGTACATGGACAACCAACCAGACAGTCACATCTTTTTCAAGCTCAGTGAAGTGAACCAATTAGCCATGAATGAGTAGAAATTCATTTTGGTATATCTTTCTTCCATAGATGTTTATCGAAATGATATATAGGAATCATTCGGCCACTGCCACATTATTAATTGGATAACTCAACTGTATAATGGTGAGAGGTAAATATGTTTTTTTCTTCACTAAATCTTCCCTGATGTTAAATTGCATTTTTAATATATAAATATTAGTTGCTGAACAAATCATGTTTAAATAACAATTTATATTTGATTCTTTATTATTCTCTTGGCTATTTTTTTATGCATGTTATTTTTTCGTTTTCACAAAATAATTTATATAGTAATTCATAATGTATGATCAATTCAATTAATAATATTAGGAATCCTATAAAATTATTAGTATTATGTAATTCACATCTATATATACTTGAATGTTCAATTAAATCTATATAAATGAATTATAAATCCACCCATGTATACAAATTTTACAAATACATATACAATCGTATACAACATATGAGTGTATTAATGCATATAACGAAATATGTTTCATGATTTATTAAACAAAATTGAAATTATTAACTATTTCAAAAATTAGTTATTTTAAACAAAATATTTGTAGTGTTATTTATTGATCACATCGAACCTCTGCATTGCGGGGGTACAACGCTAGTTATATCTAAATAACAATGTTCACTTATCCACTGTAGTGACTCTTCATGTGCTCACGAATAACATGAGATATAATTAATAAATAAATTTCTTAAATATATACCCTAATCGGTGTATAATTAGTTCTAGACTTCTAGTGTTCCAATAACTCTCGATTCAGTATTTTATTCTTCTATTCTATCTTCTAACAACAATTAAAAATTAAAATTAGTATGCTGCAAAATAAATCAACATTTCCATATTTATTATGACTTGTGATACAACTCATATCCCAATATTTTATGTGTATGTAGTCTTTCATAATGAACTAAAAACTAGTGTACTATATATTACAATTAATTATAAGTTAAGAAAAAATTGAAACAATAGCTCAATTTTAAATATTGTATACTAGAAGATTTCAAATTTGTCTTTGTATTTTAAAACCTAAGTAATTAGTGCTCAATATTTATAGGACATATAGAGGTGTCCTTAATAATATGTGTTTACAGATGCTACATTTTATATATTATTATTGAAAGTATTTTTATTTTTATTTTGAATGAAATTACAATGTGATCGATCTAGTTTTCGTAGGTAATTAATGTATGAACGAAAAATATAAAAGACACGATGGGATCTACGTGGTTCGATCTACCAGTATAGATCTATGTTCATCGGGCGAAGAGAATGATCTTTATTGCATATAGGTGTCGAGTACAATGAGTATGAAAAGCGTGTATGAATCATCTAACTCTAATCTAGCCTCGATTTATATACAATTGTGTGGAGTTTGACTCTAATAAGGATTCTTTGAATCTATCTCCTCTTTTGTGATAAGCATCCGAGTCATCTACGTCTCTTAGGACTTGAATTGTATTTGTTGAAGGAGTTCTTCATGGGCCGAATCATCTGTGGGACGAACTGCTTTTCTTGGGCCAAACTGCTTCTCTTGGGCCGAACTGTGTGGGCATATTGGGCCCAATGCTTGGGCCTAGTAGTTGGGTCTAGTTCACCATCAGGTTCATCAGCAGTAGTGTCCCCTCCTCTATCGTTCGCTAGATTAGAAACACGTACCGTGAATTCTATCATTTCGCCATCCCTTTTTGTGATGTATCCTGAATTGGGGGGTAAGGTTAGGGTTTTTTTTTTGTATTCGTCGTGTCTTGATGGCTAGAGAATTCAAAAACTCGCCTAGGAATTTCTTTTTCCCCCTTCTGTTTTGGTCGTCGTTCCCCGGCCGGAGGATAGGGCTCGTTCTCTTCCGGCTGGTTTCATCACTATTTAGGAAGACTCTCTTAGGGGAGGGCTTTGTCTTCCCCTCCCAACCATCTATACCGAACTGCAGCAAAAGTTTTGTATTCCATTGGCCAAAATAGTGTCGAACTCTTTTCGGCAGCTAACCGGTCTTAGCGTCGTGGCTGAGCGTCTTGGTTTCCCCCTTTCCGTAGGGTTGGTTTTTAGGTTCTTCCAGTTCAAATCTTGCTCGGGCTGGTATTACCTTACACTTCAGTGTAATTTTAAGGTGAACACAAGGTCGAAGTTGCCAAATTGGCTAAGAAATTATTCTTCTGCCAGTTCGACGGTGCCCTTCATTTTCCATGGAAGGAGGGGAAGTTGACTGATGAGGACACCGACTTCGACTCCGATGGCCACGAATTGTCGATAAACAGGGCTGGTCATATTGAGGTCGACTTCGCCGAGGCCGACCTTGCTGCAGTGGGGCTAAGCCCTTATGATCCTACTACTTCGGTGGTACCGGAGAAGGGTGAGGCCTCACTTCTTGCAGGTCGGCTTTCTCTCTCTCTCTCTCTCTCTCTCTCTCTCTCTCTCTCTCTCTCTCTCTCTCTCTTTTAATTTTAGAACTCATCCTTTTTGATGTATATTGTAGTGGATTTCTCCCTACCCGCGAAGAAGAAGACCATAAGGTCAAGGTCGGAATTGGAAATCGTCCGCTGACGTGGGGAAGACCACGTCCAAGGCCTCTTCAGATGACGGAGGGTTTCTTGAGTTCTCCCTCTCCACCTCCCACCTCTTTCTGCCGCATGCAAAAGCAAAAGTGGGTCGAACCCCTCATATTGTTCCCACTGTCGACGTGGACTGCGAGATTGTGGGCACTGAGCCTGCCCGCTAGCCTTTCCCCAGGGTAATATGTCATGCTTGAGTTCGTACTTATGTTTTTTCACTGCTTCTTCTTTGCTTGTTGCAATTTGATGCTTGTGTCCTTGTACAGTGCATCGAGCCCGCGGTTACCCGTGATGTCTGACGTCCTCCGTGAGGCGGCTTCGCAGTTTGAGCGGGTGTCTCGCGTTGCCCATGCTTTGGAGGAGGAGAAGTCCCACCTCGTCCACGAGGTGGCGGATGCCGAGGCCAGAGTCCGGGATTTGGTCAAGTCAGAGGTTGTGGTGGTTTCCCAAGCCGAAGTGGCCAAAGCCGAGGTCACTTTGTTGAGGGCCAAGGTAGATACGGCTAGGCTCCTCAAGGCCGAGGTGGCTGTCACCCAGGGCGAAGTCGTGCGCGCCGTGCGGAGCGAACTTCCGATCGAGGAGGTTCTCTTCTCTTGCCAACAAGCTGGCCGCGGTGATTATCACTGCGGTAGTGGCGACTACCCTGGACGAGGTCGCTGATGATTACCCGAACTTGGATAAATCCATGTACGGGTATAAAGTGATTCCAAGGGATGAGCTACTTCGTGATTATGCCGAGAAGCTGCTTGAGCAGACGGAGGCCTTTCCGATCGTGGAGGCGTTGGCCTCTTCTTCCACCCTCTTGTCTGTCGAAGTCGTCCGGGCCTGCCAAGTGGACATGGACCCCGTTGTCGAGGCCGTAATTGCTGACCTCGGCAAACAGATCAAGAAGCCCGAGGTCGGTGCCGATTCACGGGTTGCGGGCAACCTACAAAGTCGAACTCCTGCACAAGCTATTTTCGATACCGAGGTGAAGGAGCGGGATGAGGCTGAGGCCAGAGAGAAGGAGAGGGCGGCGGGCAAGGTGGAGAAGTCGACCGAGGTCGAAGCTGATGCACCGAAGTGGAGGCGGGGACCTCTGGAGAAGTCAGTTGATCCCTTCCTTTTTTTTGTTTTTTTTTTTTTTTTTAGACCTTGTAACTTCGGCAACATTAGGGTGTCGTTTTTACTTTGCCTTTAAAAGGTTTTAATAAAATCCATCTTTTATAAAGAAGTGTCTCCTTTAAATTTTGTAGTCTGCTCCCTAACTTGTGGATTTGACTCCATATTTGAATGAAATCAAACGGTTGAACCGTGTTTGTCAATGCTAAGAGGCCGAGGCTCTCCACTGGCAGGGTATGCTCGAGCACGTGCGGGATGAACCCGACGTGAAGTTCAAAGCTGCATAGGAAAAGTACGATGAACTTCAAGCTCAGTTTCTGCACTTGGAGGAGAAGTTGTTGATTGTCAAGGACAAAGCCAAGATTGTTGCCAAAGAGCATGCCGATTATGAGGACGTTATCCACCGAAGTGGTGGGATGACCGTGTCCGAGGTTGAAGTGAAGGCCTTGGAGGTTGCGGCTCTGTGTGCTAGCTAACGAAGTGGATACAGCCGAGACACTTTGCAGTTCCAGGAGCAGGTTGCCAATTTGAAGACACTTGGCGAGTTCCATAAGACCATGTTGGTTCGTCAACCTCAACTCCGATGTTGGATGGATGTCTCTTTACCGAGGTCGAAGCTTGTTCCTCTTCACCTGTTCATTCCATTCCTAGGATTGTTGATCGTCCATCACAGAAGCCGTCAATTGGTCGAGGCCGAGGTCAGGCTCAGAGAAGTCAATCCAGCCTAGTTCAGCCCAGTCGAGGTCAGACCAACCGAGGTCATGGTATTGGTCGCGGTCGAGGCCGGGGTAGGGGAAGAATTAATATCGATGATCTGTTGAATCTAGATTTTGCTGAGACTTGGCTTAATTTTAGTCGTCCTTCTGGTCCTTCATCATGAACATGTAATAGTTGAAACTTTGTCGAAGTATATATGATGTTATACTTTTGAAGCTTATGCATGGCAGTTCATCCTCGTTATTTAAGCGTCGGTAATTCATCCTCGTTTTTAATGAAGGTAGGTTCGTCCTCATTTTTAAACGGAGGTAGGTTTATCCTCTGTTGGGAATTGTTAAGAACACTATGTTAAGGGGGAACTCATATGGGACACTTCAAAGTGAGTGAAGTGTTTGTTTTGATTAGATCCCAAAACCCCAAGTGTTTTATTTCCATGCGACCCGATTTGATGTAGAAAATTGGTTAGAAATTTTTCTAAGCCTATACAGTTAGGATGGCTTTGTTTTGCTTTAGTCACTTAGGTTTTAGACTGCAGAAAATTCAAGTGAAGGCCACTCGCTTGAGTGTGTTATTCAAATCGAAGCAAGTCTACCCAACCGAAGTGAAGCGTGCCGAAGAATTGCGAAGCGAAGCGAGCGCTACAGTGGAATCGAAGCGAGTCCACCAAACCGAAGCGAAGCGAGCGCTACAGCGAAAAGCCGAAGCGAGTCAACGCGGGTCAACATTTACTAAAGCAGTCACTTTGGGAACTCACTTCCCAAGTACTCGCTACAGGTTGACCTTGAAGCGACTCGATTTGAAGCGGACGCTACGTAACTGAAGCGAAGCAAGTCACTACCTACCAGATAGCGACAACACAATTCCCGCTCCGATTTTGAACTCCAGTCAACTGAAGATCGTCGCTTAATTACGAGATCTCCACGTGTCGATTGCGGAGAGGAGCAGAGGAGTTGACTGCCAGGCCGACAAAGGCGCCGCAACAGTACTGGCTCGCTCCAGTTACTGTTAAGTTTGGAACTTAGCCACTTTCGGCAAAGAGCCAAAACTGCGCGTCTGAAAAGAAGCACACCTGTGCAAGGACTGTCGAGAGGAGGAGGGACAAGGCCACCTACCAAGCAACGGATCTCGGCCAACCCTCCGCCTCTAAATAGTGAAGGATGAAGACGAAGAGAAGAGAGAAAACTACTTGAGCATTCGAGCGCCTACTGCAAACAAACACTCCCAGCCTTTGTGCAATCTTCGAGTCTTTGTTTCCAAGTGTTCTCCGAGTTCTAGTCTCATCGGAACTCGTCTTCGCAACCTTCACACCTAGATTTCTAAGCCCATACCATATCTCAGCTTAGAAGAAGAGCTCTAGCCTACTTTACACTTATTGTAAAGAGCTCTTCATAGTGTGTTCGTCGTAAACCAAAAACCCTAACCCGAAGTTCTGTTCGTTAGGTTTTTGTGTTCGTCGTTAGGTTGTTTCGATCCAACGCCCTGCTTTAATCGATTGTAGAAGCCTCGATCATAGAGTCTAGATCCAAGCTTGCACTTACATCGTTCGTGTAAAGCTCGATCGAAGCTAGGCTATAAGGAGAGCCCGTAATCTCCCTGTCGTCTGACTGAAGCGAGTGAAGCTTCCAGTCCAGTTAGGTTTTAGTAGTGAACCCGTAATCACTGCGTCTGTCGTCAGATCCAAGCGAGTGATGCTCGATCTCGACTAGGTTTTTGAAGGACCCGTAACCTTCAAGTTCTTGAGTGAAGAGAACAATTGCTTCATACAACAAAGTGGACGTAGGAGTTTCATCTCCGAACCACTATAAATCTTTGTGTCGTATCTCTCTAACCCTAAACTCTTTATTTTCCTTGTTTGATTATTCATTGAACTTGCATCTAAACAAACTCAACTTGGAATTTCAAATACTTAGGAAAGATTTAGCTCACCAAATTCCGCACTAAGAGTAAAGTCTCACTTTTGATCAAGCTCTAAGCTTAGGTCAAGAGAATCGTGAATACTTTAGATCTAGCTCTCGGCTAGATCTTAGTGTTTCAAACGAGCACTTTACTTCATACTCTGAGTTAAGGAAAAGAAGTTGAAAAACTTCAAAATACGTATTCACCCCCCCCCCCCCCCCCCTCTACGTATTTTTCCTATAACAAACCGGGACCAACAAGTGGTATCAGAGCAGCGGTTCTTTCGAGCCTCTGCTTTGCATATCCGAAGCGAGTCCCCACTCACTTCACGTTGCCTCACTGACCCGGATCCTTTTTCCTAAGTGCATAAAACCCTCACCCACGCATACTGCATTTACTGCTGATAGTTTGTTATGTCTACATACAGTGCATAAAATCTTCCACAGTTCTCTATCGAAGGATACGAGACATGGAGCTTTCGAGTCGAAAGCTTCCTCTGCTCCATCCACGACCGGATGTGGGAAGTTATAGAGGACGGACCAATCGAAATCAAGAAAGCCATCTCTGTGAACGTTCCAGCCGCCGAAGGCCGTGAAGCTCATGTTAGACAAGAGTATGTCGAGAAGGACAAGGACGAATACAATGCTAACGACTTCAAGATCGCCAACCTTGACAAGCTCGCACGCCACACGATGCAGAGCACTGTGTAGGATGCCTATCTTCCAAGAATCAGTAAGTGTGCGACGGCAAAAGAAATGTGGGAAACCCTAGCCCTCATTTCTCAAGGAACGGACAAGATCAAAGAGAACAAGCTCGCCGTACAAATGCGGGAGTTTGAAAGTCTGATAATGAAGCCAGGAGAGTCCATCGACGCCTTCGAGCTGAGAGTCACCAACATCATTGGTACTCTCAACTCACTTGGATAGTAATCGCAGACAAGGAGGTGAATCTGAAGATTGTTCGAGCTCTCACGAGGAAGTGGCAGACAATGAAGGAGCTGTACCTAGCTACCAAGGATCTGTCAAAACTCACGCCGGAGATTCTGTTCTCCGAGCTCAAAGCCCATGAATTCGATCTGAATCGAATGAGCCTCGATGACGAGGATGAAGCTCCCACGACATCAAAAGGAGTGGCATTCAAAGCTGCTGAAGGGCAAAGCGACTAGTTACTAGCCAAGATGACAAGGGAAGAGCTGGAAGAGCATGTTGCGTTCTTATCCAAGAACTTCAACAAGATGAACTCGCGTGTGGGCAAATACAAAAGATTCTACAAGCAGTACAAGGGAAGGAGCACTGATGCTCGTGAAAGCAAAGGAAAGAGAGAAGAGACGACCAAGCCGATCTCAAGGGACATGATGGAAGTGGAATGTTACCACTGCCACAAGATGGGCCACTACAAATCTGACTGCCCGAAGCTGAGTGCAAAGGAGCGAGAGGAACTAAAAGCAAAGAGGGATGCTCCCAGGCGAGCGCTCGTAGCGAGTGAAATGCCGGTCGCTACAACTGAAGAAGTCTCAAGCGACTCGGATGCATTCACAGATCCCAACTCCAGTGATGGAGAGGATCTTGGACTCATGGCGCTCACCGACGAGGAAACTGGAGAGGTATTTATCTATCCCTCATCAAGTTCAATTACACTTGCACACACTCACCAAGAGGAAGCTAATTCCTCGACATGGAGTGAGTTACTTGACAAGCACCTCAAATTGTCAAGTGGCCACAAAGTGTTGAAACAAGCTTTGTCTCAAAGCGAGAAGGAGAACCGAAAGCTAGCCACTGAGCTTGACCAAGTCAAACTCAATCTAAGGGCTATGACTAGTAAGTTCGAAGATCTCTTCGCTAGACATCAAAGCCTGGAAGGAAGGTATGAAACCCAATCCAATCTAGTGGCCAACTTAAACAAAGCCTCATATGCTAGGCAGGCACTAGAGAGCTCGCTTCTACCTTTTGGTAGGAAGGGAGGACTTGGATATGAGGGTGGATCTTCCAAGCCCACTGTCTTTGTTGGTGCCTCAAACACGACACCATCATTCACTTTGGATGTGCCCACTACCTCCAAAGCGACCACCAACAAGGATAAAGGCCAAATGGCTGAGAACCCAAAGAAGAAGCCAATGAAGATGTCTATATCTTCAAGGGCAGAATCTAAGGGCAAGCAAAGAACAACTGTCCCTAGCACTCACAATGCTAAATCTTACCAATCCAAAGGTAAAGGGAAAGCAGTTGTAGCTTCTAAGTCTCAGACCAAGACACTAGAGACAAAGGATCTCCCTTTCAAGAAAAGGAGTAATGTCTATGTGTCACGTTATCCGGACTGGAGATGGTCCAACCGGACTAATGTTGAGGGGGAAGAACTTGAAGCACCAAAGAGGTCGCTTCAGTTTCCAAAGGTTTCTCAAGCGAGTCGGGGTCAAAACCCTAGTTTGACCGCTTTGAGAAAACCAAGTGAGCCGCTTCGACAGACTGTAAACCCTAAGTCAGTCTCTAAGCCTGTAGCTAATCCGAAGCGAGTCGCTTCAGGATACAAGTAAAAGGGTAAGAGCATAGGTATGCCTCAAGCGAGCCGCTACCCCTCCTGCACACACTGATGCACGTGTGAAGCTGCTTCAAGGCAGAACTCACAGTTTTCAAAGGTCGAGAAACCCAAGACACAAGCTACCTTTCAAAAGAAAGTGAAGCAAGTGTGGGTACCTAAGGGAACTAACCTGCAAGGACCCAAACTGATTTGGGTACCAAAATCTGTCTAAATGCAGGTGAGCGCCGTGGATCCCATGCCAAGTGAGGGTCAACAAATCTGGTACTTGGACAGTGGCTGTTCAAGACACATGACCGGCATGAGAGCTCTACTTCATGACTACATAGAGAAGAAGGGTCCACACATTACATTTGGTGATAACTCTCGAGGAAGCACCAAAGGGTACGGCGCACTGAAAGTTGGAAAGCTCACAATAGAAGAAGTCTCCTACGTGGAAGGACTTAAGCACAACTTGCTATCCATCTCACAATTCTGTGATAAAGGATACAAGGTGGAATTTATTTCCAACAAGTGCATTGTGAAGAGCAAGCTCACGTCCCAGATTGTGCTGACTGGAATTAGACAAAGGAATGTCTACATTGCACAATGGGATAGCTGCAAAGAGGAGACGTGCTTAGTTGCAAGAAGTGCTACAGGATGGCTATGGCACCGACACTTGAACCATCTCAACTTCAAGACTATCAATCGCATAGCTCGTAAAGGCTTGGTGCAAGGCATACCAAATGAAGTCTTTGTCAAAGACCATCCATGCTCACCATGCCAACGAGGGAAGCAGACGAAGAAGCACTTCGTCAGTCTTGAAGAAGCTTCATCCAAGCGAGTGCTCGAGCTGCTTCATATGGATCCGTTTGGTCTAGTCACTCCAGTTAGTGTAAATGGAAGAAAATACACTCTAGTTGTAGTCGACGACTTCTCTCACTACACTTGGGTTGTATTTCTCTTCAGCAAAAAGGAGACACTGGCCAAGCTTCCACAACTGCTCAAGCGACTAGCTGTGGAGAAGAACCAAGCGATTGCCACCATCCGTTCCGACAAAGGCACAGAGTTCCTGAACTCTACCATTGAAGCATACTGCACGGAGCATGGCATAGCTCACCAGACTTCCTCAGCACGCACACCTCAGCAGAATGGTGTTGCTGAAAGAAGGAATCGGATCATCAAAGAAGCCGTTCGAACCATGATTGCTGACTCGAAGCTTCCGATGAAATATTGGGCTGAAGCTGCCAATACAGCATGCTACACACAGAATCGGACGCTTCTCAATAAATGGCACGACAAGACACCATATGAAATATGGACAGGGAGAATTCCTAACATATCTTATTTCCATATCTTTGGTTGTAGGGTCTTCATCCATGATAATGGGAAGTCACAATTGAAAGCTTTTGAAAGCAAAGCTGATGAAGGAATATTCTTAGGATATTCTACATCAAGCAAAGCTTACAGGGTATTTAATTGTAAAACCCTAATCGTGGAGGAATCACCCCATGTCGTATTTGATGAATCTTTTTTGAGTCCTCCACAGGAATAGGTTCAATTTAAGGAAGGAAAGACAAGCGAGGAACCCATCAATTCATTAACTTGGGACATGCTTGAAGATGATGAGGAAATCAAGGACTCAAGCGAGCAGATTGTCCAAAGAAAAGATGAAGCTGTCCCCAAGACTCTTGAAGCGAGTGCTGCCCAAGCATCCAATCCAGTCGCTTCAGAAGGTGAAGCAAGCGACCAGGAAGAAGATGAAGATAAAGCTAGTGGATCCAAGCGAGCGTGGCTCAAGGATCACTCACCAAGTAAAATCATTGGAGATCCATCCAAGGGTGTAGTGACCAGAAGTCAAGTGTTTGGAGAAAGTGCAATGTTCAGTTGCTTTCTCTCAAACATTGAGCCGACATGCGTGGAGGAAGCCCTAGCTGATTCCAATTGGGTGATCGCCATGCAAGAAGAGCTGAATCAGTTCACCAGGAACGACATATGGTAACTCGCGGATCGTCCCAAATTCCAGCATGTTATTGGCACCAAGTGGGTGTTCAAGAACAAGACGGACGAGGACCACAACGTTGTGAGGAACAAGGCGCGTCTCGTTGCTAAGGGCTACTGCCAAGAGGAAGGAATCGATTTCGATGAGGCCTTCGCTCCAGTGGCACAGCTTGAAGCGATCAGATTATTTCTTGCCTATGCAGCGGCCAAGAAGTTCAAAGTCTATCAAATGGATGTCTAGAGCCCTTTTCTCAATGGTGAATTGAAGGAAGAAGTATATGTGGAGCAGCCACCGGGTTTCGAGCAGGGAGATAAGGTGTATCGATTGAAGAAAGCCCTGTACGGGTTGAAGCAAGCACCCAGAGCTTGGTATGATACCCTATCCCAATTCCTAGTGGATAATGGATTCCACAAAGGAAAGATAGATCGGACTCTCTTCACCATCAATCATGGAGAAGACATGCTATGGGTCCAGATCTATGTTGATGACATCATATTTGGGTCGTCAAACCAGTCGCTTAGCGAGAAGTTTGGAGAGCTTATGAAGACCAAATAAGAGATGTCAATGATTGGCTTGATGAGCTGCTTTCTAGGTCTTCAAGTGAAGCAACAGGATGATGGAATCTTCATCAATCAAGCCAAGTACACTAGAGATATGCTTGCCAAGTTCGGTGTTCAGCATGCCAAAGCTGTGAAGATCCCAATGAACACCAACTGAAAGATGGGGCCAAACCTAGATGGGAAGTCTGTGGATGCTACAGACTACCGAGCTTTGATCGGATCCCTTCTATATCTCACTGCAAGTAGGCCTGATATAGCTTTTGCAGTTGGAGTCTGTGCTCGCTTCCAAAGCAATCCCAAGCACAGCCATCTTGAAGCTGCCAAAGAATTCTTCGATATTTGAAGGGCACTGTCAACATGGGGCTGTGATATCCAACGGAGGAAAATTTGGAGCTCACCGGATACTCAGATGCTGACTATGGAGGGTGCCGAATTGATAGGAAATCAATTTCGGGCACTTGTCAATTCTTGGGAAGCAAGCTGATCTCATGGTTTCCGAAGAAGCAGACGAGTGTAGCTACTTCAACGACTGAAGCCGAATATATGGCCGCTGGAAGCTGCTGTTCTCAAATTTTATGGCTTCGTCAGCAGTTGAAGGACTACGAAGTTGAAGCTAATGAAATTCCAATATTCTGCGACAACAACAGTGCTATATGCATCTCGCAAAATCCAGTGCTTCACACCAGATGCAAGCACGTGGAAATCCGACATCACTTCATTCGTGATCATGTCGAGAAGAAGGATATCAAGCTCGAGAAAATTCATACCGATCTCCAGCGAGCAGATATCCTCACCAAGCCTCTAACTGAGTCTCGTTTCAATCAGCTATGCATGGAATTAGGGTTGCTAGACCCTGGTGAAGAGTGCTAGATCCAGGATGCACGAAGGAGTGGTCGCTTGTCCTTTGAGCGTCACTCGCTTCGGATCTTCACCAACTCAAGTGAGTCACTTCAAGATTCCACTCGCTTGAAGAAGGAGAAATAAGGTGGAGAAAGGTGGAGTGTTGGAAGAATTTCCCTACCCGCTTACAGGAATTGTTAAGCCATTGGTTAAGGGGGAACTATTGTTTGCTCTCGGAGCAAGCTACTTCCAAAGCGAGCAAGGAAAGCTGCTACCTAGCCTAAGATTCCTAGCGAGTGGGTATAATCACTCGCAAGTGCCATTTCTAGTAACGGTGTGGGGTCTTGTATCGGGTCTTCCCACGTAAAAATGGTGAAAGCTTAGGCAGAGCTGGCACCTAGACCTTGCGTCCTCTTCCCATCTTTCCGCCGAAGAGGAGCAAGTCCTCTCATCTCCTTCATCGTGGATAAATATTCATTCTTTACTCACTCTTCATTGAGTTGAGCTGCCGAATGTCTATCCATTCCTCCCCCACTTTGAATTTTGCATCGCTTCAATTAACCCTATTCTGGGTCAAGCAAGTCGATTGCAAATTCATTCTGTAGCTTGTAGGAGGAAGCTGAAGAGTTACCTTTTACTTGAAAAGGTTGCATGACTGGTGACATGTCTTTGCGTAAAATACGAGATAGTCTTGTCAGAGCATTCTCATTGTCATCCTGTCCTATTCTGCTCTGAGATAAGGACTTGTACTCATCTCCCATTCATCATGAATAAGTACACTTACGTGAAGCTCCCCTCTGGGTTGTAGTAAGCTTGTGTACATTATTCATTCTCCCCCTCATTCCTTCGATGGATGAGTCTCTAACTCGTAGAGGAAGATGAATGCCAAGAAGATGTAGTATCCAACAGGTGGTATCATCAAGCTTCAAGCAATATCAAGTGGATTCAACAAATGGTGTCCAAATCAAGTGACTTCAATAAGTGGTATCAATCTCCTACGAAGTGAGATTGACTGGTAAGTGTTTCAATTTTAAGTACACTAAGTGAGCTGAAGTGTGCTAGAAACCTTCACTCACTATGTGGAAAATATGAAATGAATCTGACACAAATACAAAGAGGAAAACACTCTTGTTTATCCTTGAAGTATGTAAGTCAGAAACATTTTAAATAATGTCAAAGAAATTTCATTTCCTTTTCCAGTCACTTCAGATGGTCAAGCGAGTGCTACGGCACTCCAAGTGAGCCATCGCAAGCGAGTGCAAAACAGTCACTCAAGCGAGTACTTCGCAAGCGAGCAAAAGCCAAGCGGCCCAACTCGAAGCGAGCGGGTACGAAGCGAGTATGAGCTGTCTGCACTCGAGTGCAATTTTACCTTTTGCTTTACATTAAATGCAGGTTCACGTACAGCCGAAATAACGGGCACGTGCACTGCACTTTGAATTCGAAGCGGGAAAAGACGGACGAGATCCAACCATCGAATCTAAACAGTCCCCGATTTATAGCCGTTGGATCTTCAGCTGTATAAAGAGACGAATCACAGCAGGCCACGTGGAGCGCCGAGTGAACTTGGCGGTTCACTTTTTACTGTGATGACGCCGGACACGTTAATCACTTCGCCGTTGGCCGCCGTATAGAAACAGGATCTTCGGCGATATTACTGTCTTGCCCCTGCCACGTCAGCCGAACTCTACCTCTATATAAAGACGTCATTGCACACTGCAAAACCTTTCACAACTCTCCATATTTGCCATTCTCGTGCAAGATCTGCAAACTTCTGCAACTCACAAGTCTTAACCCAGTTTTTCGTCCTTAAATCTCCGATCAAACTTTCTCAAATTCTTCATCATGGAAAGAAACAGAAGGCCGAGACGATGGAGGAATTTCTCACCGAGGTCGACAAGCACATCAACGTCGAGCCTCATCTCGACCCATCAGTTATCGAAGAGGATGGTTTCTTCCGTAAGGCCGTGACCACGGCCATCTTATGGAAGTTTGTGACGGCGGTGCCGACGAAGATTTTGGCCAAGGCGGTGGCCGCGATTCTTCTCAATCTGAGAAAAACGCAAAACACATCATCATTTACTGATCCACATACCGGAGAACCAGTGGAGGTGGACTTGAGCAACCTCATCGGAATATTCAATTTACCAAGGGAAGGTGCAAATTCCTTGTTGAAGATGGA
This sequence comes from Thymus mandschuricus, assembly GCA_029379335.1. NCBI lineage: Eukaryota > Viridiplantae > Streptophyta > Magnoliopsida > Lamiales > Lamiaceae > Thymus > Thymus mandschuricus. The sequence goes on along the minus strand of CM057073.1, from coordinate 35,706,136 downwards.
GTTATCGGCCGGAGTCGAGTATGCTCGATTTGCCGTCGATGGAGCAGAGCCCAACTACAAGGAGGCAAGCATTCGATCTGATCTAAAGGCTCCTTTCAACCACGTCTGCGAACTCTTTTCCAAGTGCATCGCATGCTACGTCGGGACTTTGGGTCAGCTATCTGAAGCAAAGCTCTTTGCCACCACTGTCATCGTCGACAGTCTTACAGGAACAAAATTCAATTGGCATGGCTGGTTTCTCAACCAGATTCACGAAGCTGCAGAGGACTTCAAGTTCGTGAAAGGAAGCACTGATCAGATTCTCCGCAAGGGGAAGCTGAAATTTTTCTCCAGACTCTCCGTCGCACTGGAGGAACGGTATCCTAACAAGAGATGGCAAGAAGCAGACGTCACCGACTACAAGAAGAACACGGTTTCCATGACTTGTGGAGGTCGGACAAATCTCCGAACGATTCGGGACTTCTTGAGGTTGAAGTGCCCGCTGCAGTACCAGTTGCCGAAAGGCAAGTTGAAGCTACCCAAACAAAGCGAGCCGCTTCATCTGGGAAGCGAGCTGCGCCAAAGCGAGCCAAAAAGAAGATGAAGCGAGTCACTTCGCTGGTCAAGTCAAGCGAGGCTTAGGAGCAGCCGCTTGAGGAGACCGAAGAAACTCAACCCCAACCATCACCCATCAAAATCCAAACTCCCCCACCTCAAACACAGAAAACCCCAATCCAAACCCAAACTCAACCACCACCAGAACCTCAAGCCTCATCCTCTGCCCAACCTAAAACCCAGAAATCCCCCCTCTCTCCACAAGAAGAAGAATCAGCTTCTTCTTTCCAACTACCCCCTATCCCACTTCTCAGCACCGACCCTACTGCTGGATTCACCCTATTCCAACCAATCCAAACCCAACAACCAACCACCGAACCCATCCAAATCACTGAAACCTCCGAAGCCTCATCTTTAACTCAATCCCCTTCCTCATCGGCAGCTACAGCCGATACCGCCCAAACTACCGGCACTATCATTCCCCAATTCCAAATCTCCAAGGTTCCTACAGAGGTAGAGGCTCTCGAAAGATATGTGAGGGATAGAGAGCAGGCTGCAGAGACAATCACTACTCGCTACTCCTCTGTGCCTATGTCCGACGAGTTCTTCACCAAGACCGTCGACTTTCTCACCTACATCACCTACCGCGGAACCGAATACTACAAGGTCTTCAGACTCTTAAAAGCCTTTAAAGAGGAAGAACTTATTCAGATGGAGGGAAAGCTGCTCGATTTCATTGGAGAGCATGGCTTTCACGCATTTCTCGATGGAACCAGCTTCTGGGACAAGCTGGATGCAAAGGTAAAGCGAACCTACCCAGACGCTTCAGTTCCTGATCGAGTGCCAACCCCTCACGAGAAGCGGCTGATGAGAGATCATGCGGAGGAGGTAGAGGTGAAGGATGCGGAGATCTCAAGTCTACAAAGTGAGATCACCAGGAGGAACGTGGAAATAGAGAAGAAGGTTGAGAAAGTCAAGAATCTTAGAGAAGATTTTGACAAAAAGAACAGAGAATTGGAGGGAAAGGTTGAGGAGAAGGAGAAATTGTTGGAGGAGAAGGAGAAGGTGCTGGAGGAGAAGGTGAAGCTGGTCGGAGACCAAGAGAAAACCATCACTGAGCTCAAGCAGTTGCTTGATGCTGAGAGAAGTAGACTGAAAGACTTGAACAGCAAGATGGTCAATCTGGAGAAGGAGAAGAGTAATATGGTCACAAGTCACAAAGAAGAGATGGAAAAAGTCTCCAACTATGCTGAAAAGATGATAAGAGTTGTGGAGGATAAGGATGGAGAATTGATCATGATGAAGTGTCAAATGGCTCGTGCTGCAATTCAGATAGCTGCTCAAGCCAAAGAGATTGACTCAGTCAATCTAAAGAAAACAGAACTGGATGACAAAATTAATCAAGCACAGAAGAAGGCCAGTGAGTTGGCAGTCAAGATTATCGAAGCTGCTCAACTTCGTGTGACTCTAAATAGCCAAGAAAGTGCTATCGCCACTACATCTGCCGAACTTCAAGCGTCTCAGGATTTCTTCAATCTCCAAATGCAAGAGGAGCGCAAGGAAATTCGTGCAGAGATCGAAGCGGAGCTGGCCGCTCGCTTCAGAAATGTCGAATCGCTTGAGAGGCTGATGGCTTCTATCAAGGAGAGGGAGAAGCAGTACGAGTATCTGCTCGAGGAGATAAGTGTAAAAACTGCCGAATTAGTGCTCTCCCAGGAGCATCTTTTTGCAGGAAAGACCGAGTGGATGCTGCATGCCGTATTCAATGCAGTCAACAACCTTCACCAATCTATCACTGGAAAAATGATTGTTTCAGCCCCCGGCAGTGATGATGCCAAAAAGGGGGAAGGTATTGTGAAAGGAAGTGCAGAAATCCAGGAGAAACAAGGAGGAGCTGAAGGAAGTGGAGTGGAGAGGATGTTGATTGAAGGAGGAAGTAGTGGAGTCGGAGGAAGTGGAGTTGAAGTTGAAGAGGAGATGGATGATGAAGCTCGGGCTGAGCTTGCGAGGAGAAAGGGCAAAGATAAAGTTACTGAAGAGCCCCGCAGGCCGATTGAAGGGAAGCTGCTTGGATCTTCCATTGCTTCGCACCCTCCTATTCCTCCTGTGTTAACCAGGGAACAAAGGGAGCAGCAAATAGCAGCTGACGAAGCCCTTGCCCGCGAAATGGAATTACAGTTTGATCTACAAGCTCTGAAAACTCTTACTGGAATCGAAGCGCCTGCTTCAACTCTGGCCGCTTCAACTCTGGCACTCACTTCATCATCTACTGCTGGAGCCACTTCATCCAGCCAAGCTGCTATTCCTCCAAGTGCCCAAGCTGCCATTCTTCCAAGTGCCACAGAGAAGAAGAAGGAAATGCCTCCACCACCAGCACCAAAACAAGTCTTGAAGCGGACTGCCCCCGAAGCAAGAGAAGATGATTCCGAGGCCAAGCGCCGAAAGATCAAACAGTCAGTCGCTTCACGGTCTGGTCAGATGGAGAGGAGAAGGAAGAGAGGAGAGGAGAGAAAGAATAAGGAGGAGAAGGAGAAAAGGATCAAGGTAAAACATCTTGAGATCAATGACGGTCGGATCGAGGAACACTTCAATGAAGTGAGACTCATCCAGTCCGCTCTCACTCGAAGCGCCTTCATCCCCTTCCTGCCAGATGAGTCAGAAGCTTGTGTGACTCAAGCTTGGATGGACACTTGCTACGTGACCATAAAAGAAATGATCGACTCTGGTCACTACCCACGCAAGGAAGAGCAAGAATATATCCGCAAGCGTCTTATTGCGAAGCTTCCAAAGTGGAGCACTAAGACGAGTGCAAAGTTTAATGCGATCGTGAAGGAGATGTCGAGCAGATCAGAAGAAGAGCTTGTTGCGCGAAGGAATGAACATCTTGATGCTAGAGAAATTGAGGAATTCATCCCTGAAGATCTTCTTGAACAGTGGCTGTACTACAAGGAGAAGTTCATTAAAGCTTACTACTACTGGGAGGTAGTGCCACTTCAAGAAGAATGCTCGAGGATAAATGCGCTCAACAACTTCCTTTGTGCCTACGATGAGAAATTCAGGCGGAAGGTCTTCACAATTACAAAGCTTGCTGAGCCTAAACCTCTGATTATCAAAGTGCCTGCTTCGAAGGACTTCCCTATGCCTTTCTTGCCCGGCACAAGAGTTCCTGATCGACGCATCATTGATGAAGAAGTGAACGAAGCCTTCAAGCTGGAGCATGTCTGGAGGAGACCGAGCATTTACAACGTCGGAACTTTGGAGGTGAAAGTTCTCTCTGCTTACGTTGCTGAAGATGAGAAGAAGGAAGAAAAGAAAGAGGAGAAGAAGGAAGAAGAGAAGGAAGAGAAGGACGAGGCTGCAGGAAATCCTTGAATTTCAAGTCTCGATATTTTGTGAACTGCTGTTCAAATCTATCCATTTTAAATTTATGTCACATTTTGTCATTTACAAGCTTTGTGAATGATTTATCCTTATGCTACAAAACTCAAATAACTTAACCGAAAAAAAAAGGGGAAAGGAACTTAAAAGAAAATTTTCAAACGAACATGCAAAGGAAGCAGTCGCTTGAAGTTCCTTCCACGGTTAGGTAGGCTAATTTTCTTAGTCTAAAAATCATTGGGTTTTGGCATCATCAAAAAGGGGGAAATTGTTGGGAATTGTTAAGAACACTATGTTAAGGGGGAACTCATATGGGACACTTCGAAGTGAGTGAAGTGTTTGTTTTGATTAGATCCCAAAACCCCAAGTGTTCTATTTCCAAGCGACCCGATTTGATGTAGAAAATAGGTTAGAAAATTTTCTAAGCCTATATAGTTAGGATGGCTTTGTTTTGCTTTAGTCACTTAGGTTTTAGACTGCAGAAAATTCAAGTGAAAAGGAGAGGTTGTATGCATAAGTGACAAAAGAAAAAGACCAAACTCAATACGTAAAATAAAGACACAAGTTTTATTAAAAACGATGACTCAATGTAAAAACCTTTTAAAAAAGACCTATACCCTAACGAGATAAACTTTCAATACTTATGCGTAATACCTCTTGAGATGAACAATGTGCCACGTACGAGGTATTTGCTCGCCCGACAAATGGGCGAGCTTGTACAACCCTTTGCCGAAGACTTCGTCAACTCGGTAAGGTCCTTCACATGTGGCTTCAAGCTTGCCGAGCTTAGCGGCTTTGTTGACTTCATTGTTTCTGAGTACAAGGTCGCCTACTTGGAAATGTCGAGACTTAACTCGCTGGTTGTAGTACCGAGCTACTTGTTGTTTGTACCGAGATTCCTTAATGTAAGCGAGGTCTTTTTCCTCAAGCTGGAGCATAGATACTAATCATGTCGAGCTTGTTACAAAGATAGTCAATTCTAATGCCATTAATGGCCTTTGTGAAGATATCTCCCAACTAGTCTTCACTTTCCATATACCCCGTAGAAATCATCCCACGTTGAATCTTTTCACGAACAAAGTGACAGTTAATCTCAATATGCTTCGTTCGTTCGTGAAAAACTGGATTAGAAGCAATGTGAATAGCAACCTGATTATCACACCATAGTTTGGCTGGCATCGAGGCTTTCAAGCCTATTTCCTGTAGAAACTCGTGTATCCATAATATCTCACACACAGATTTGGCCATAGCTCTGTACTCAGATTCTGCACTTGAACGAGAAACCACTTTTTGCTTTTTACTTTGTCAAGCAATCAGATTTCCCCCAAAGAAAACACAATAACCTGAAGTAGATTTTCGATCTTCCTTTGATCTTGCCCAATCAGCATCAGAAAAACACTCAAGGTTGTTGTGACCATGATCATTATACAAAATTCCACGCCCGAGTACTCTCTTCAAGTAGCACAAGATATGTTCCACTGCCTTCCAGTGATCAACAGTAGGTGATGACATATACTGATTTACTACATTAAGGGAATAAGCAATGTTAGGACGTGTCACCCTAAGATAATTCAGTTTTCCTACCAATCTGCGATACCTTTTATGATCACCAAACAAAACACCATCTCTTGTAAGTTGTACATTAGGCACCATTGGAGAGCTACATGGCTTGGCTCCCAACTTTCTTGTTTCAAAGAGTAAGTCAAGTACATATTTTCTTTGAGACAAGAAAATACCTTTCTTACTCCTATTCACTTCAACACCCAAAAAATAAATAAGTGTTCCCAAATCCTTGGTGGTAAATTGAGTAGGAAGAAAATCCTTAAGAAATGTAATCCCTTTAAAATCGCTTCCTGTTATTACAGTATCATCCACATACACAACCAATAAAATGATACCCCTATAAGAATGCATATAGAAAACAGAATCATCCTATTTAAAATGCTTCATACCGAACTTCTCAACTGTACAAGTAAATGTATCAAACCATGCATGGGGACTCTGTTACAAATCATACAAAGACTATCGAAGATGACATACCTTATGAGTCTCCCCCTGAGCAACAAAGCCTGGTGATTGCTCCATATAGATAGTATCAATCAGATCACCATGAAAAAAAACATTCTTGATGTCCAATTGATGCAATGGCCAATGATGAGTAGCAACCAAGGAAATCAAAAGCCAAATGGGGGTCAACTTAGCTACAGGGAAAAAGTGTCAGAATAATCGACACCATATTTCTGAGCATATCCTTTTGCAACAAGACGTGCTTTCAATCGAGCTACAAATCCATCGGGGTTGACGTTAATCGTAAACACCCATTTACAACCAATAGGGTGCTTACCCTCCGGAGGATCAACAAAAACCTACATTCCATTAGCATCTAGAGCATTCATCTCCTCTATCATAGCATTTCGTCAACCAGAATGGGCCAGATCTTCCTGAACAGTTTTAGGAATAGAATCTAGGGAAGACAACAAAGCACGAGAGGAAGGAGAAAGACTATGACAGGAAACAAATGAGAAAATAGGATAAGGGCGAGAAGTACAAGAACGTTTACCTTTTCGGAGAGCAATGGAAAGATCATCGCTTGAAGGAGGATCTACCGACGAAGATATTGGCTCACTAAGACGAGAATCGAGAGTATTGGAAACTGGGTCAGCAGTAGCATGTCCAGACAGTTGTGAGCGACGTGACTAAGTGTGGATAATTGGAGGGCGAACATTGGGAATAGGTTGCATAACCAAAACAGGAACACTATATATGAGAAAGTCCGTGGTCTCTTTCTCAACAGTGGACGAAAGGATATCACGATGAAAAGGTGTTCGCTCAAAAAAAGATACATCAGTAAAAACAAGGTACTTTTGAAGACTATGACAAAAACACCTATATCTCTTCTATAACCTAGAATACCCAAGAAAGACACACTTCAACGATTTTGGTTCCAATTTTGTAAGATGAGGCCGAACATCCCGGACAAAACAGGTACTACCAAAAATCTTAGGTTTAATAGGAAATAACGATTTAACTGGAAAAAGAATATGAAAAGGAATTTTACCATGCAAGACAGAGGAAGGCATACGATTGATGAGAAAACAGGCGGTAGAGACTGCATCAGCCCAAAAAATTTTAGGAACTTGCATCTCAAACAACAAGGCTCTAGCAGTTTCAAGAAGATCCCTATTTTTCCGTTCAGCCACACCATTTTGGGACGGTGTGTAACACAAAAAGTCTGATGAAGAATGCCATTTTGCATCATATAATGACAAAATACATCAGAAAGATATTCCTTAGCATTATCACTTCTTAGGATCTTAACAGGAATATTGAACTGATTCTTAATCTCAGCACAAAAGGCAGAAAAATGTGTAAACAACTCAGAACGATTCTTCATCAAGTACAACCAAGTCATACGAGAGTAATCATCAACAAAAGTAACGAAATACCGAAACCCAGGTTTTGAGGTAATGAAACATGGACCCCAAACATCAGAGTGAACTAACTCAAACTAACACGATGAAGTTTAGCAAACTGTCACGACTCACAATTGAAAGACTCTAACTCAGAAACTGCAGGCAAAGTTTCTTTAGTAAGGAAAGTGAAGGATGACCCAACCGACAATGAGCTTCTTTAGGAGTGACAATTCCGACGCATGCTACTGAGCCAGGGTGTTCCTTCTCAAGAATGTAGAAGCCACCCGATTCACGTCCTTTACCAATAATCTTCTTCGTCGCAAGATCCTGAAATAAGCAATAACCGGGGTAAAATGAGACAAAACAATTTAGATCGCGAGTAAGTTTGCTGACAGAAACTATGTTAAATGACAATTGAGGAAGGCTAAGAACGGAAGACAAGGATATGGAAGGAGTAGCTTGAACATTTCCAGAACCAACGACACGGGATTGAGAACCATCGGCCAAAGTAACAGGAATAATATTATAAGACTCGAAAGTAGAGAATAAGCTCGAATTACCTGTAATATGATCTGTGGCCCCAGAATTAATGTCCCACTAGGAAGGCGATGAAACTAGAAGTGCATTGGGTTTACCTGACTCAACAATGGTAGCAATAGAGTTAGGTTGTGGCTGATCCCGAAGTTGCACCAACTGTGCATATTCATTAGCTGAAATAGAGATAGAGCCACTATCAGCCACATGAGCAGAGGAGGACTTCTTATTCTGAAGTTTTGGACAATCCCGTTTGATATGTCCAAGCTCATGACAATACCGACACTCAGCATTTGTTGGCCACTGCCCCTATGTCCCTTTATGTCCATCATTCTTGTACGGTGGCTTACCAACTTGATTAGTAGGAGCATGACTTATAAGCACACTATTGAGCTGAGAAAGTGGAGTAGCAGCTGGTCGTTCAGTGAGGAGGACCCTGCTAAATATCTGATCTAGAGAAGAAATCTCAGAATCTGAAAGGATTTGTATCTTAGCAATTTCAAATTCAGATGGAAGGCCTGCTAAGAAACTCATCACAACCATCTTCTCCCGCTGTGTTTGTTGAACCGATCTTCACTGAAAGGAAACAAGACGTTGAGCTCATCATAAATATTCTTAAATTCCATGTAGTTGTCAGTGATATGTTTGTCTCATTTATCAGCCTTGTAGAAAGCTTGACTGACAATATACATTCGTGAAATATTCCCTTTCCCAGAATACAGGAACTCTAGATACACCATCAAAGCCTTGACAGTTCTGCAGTGAATCAACAACCGAACAACACCGTTACTGATATAATTTCGAATCTGTAGAAACAAACGAGCATCCACAAAAGAGATCCAACACAGGTCGAGTATTGACCTCAGACAGATACATCAACGGATAGTTAACGTCAAGACGAGTTGACTGAGACTCGCCGGAGAAAATTCCGGCCATAAACGCGCCTCCACGCTCGATTCCGGCGAACTGGCAGATTCCGGCGATGGCGCGTGTGAGCTACACGTGCCAATTCCGGCGATCGGATTTCTGCCGCTGACTTCTAGGATGACGGCGCACCTGCCGGCGCCGGAGGTGTCGACCGGTGGTGGCCCGATTTGAAATGAGCAGCTCCTCCCTTTTGAAAAAACAAAACTCAAAATTTCTTAAAGCCCTAATTTTCGAAATTTGAATTTCAAATTCGATTTGATCTGATACCATGTTATCATGAGGTATACAAAACATGATTGGGAGAATTTGCAATATATTAGTGAATGAGAGGAAGATACATATATACAAAAGAGGTTTATCTATAATAGGAAACTGAATAACTCCTATTTTTTTGCATATTATTCTAACATGGCCCAATGTTTGGGCCTAGTAATTGGGTCATATCCTATCACAATAGTGATAGAGATTAATATCAGCCGTAATGCCCGAATTACTCGAGTTGATAGGAATATGTGCTCTCCTCAACTCTGGGATATCATTTCTAAAGTCACGACATACTAGAAGCTACAATGAGCGTAGAAATCTTATTAAGGAGAAATGGAATAATAAGCTCTGGGTGAAACAAGCCTTACCATCATTATTATTATTACGATCATTCGATAATAATCCTGGTAGGACTCAATGGGAGTTGTTCTGCATATCAAGCATATTATCAAAGGGCTTCCATAGGTTTCAGATACCCAATATAGCCGTAAGGCACGATCTGGGCAGAAGCTGGAGGCCTCGTTTCCTCCCAAAAGCCATATAGGATCTACGGGCATCTGTCGGGGTCGAAGCATCTGATCGACACCCCCAGGCATCTGGCAGAACCCCAGGTTCTGTGTAGCACGCCACCCGCATGACTCTACGTACTCTAGAGTGAGGACCACTACATTCATGACGAAAGAAATCTCACCTCGATGGGAATTCCTTTCATGTCCTTCCTCCACACGAATGTTTGCTCTTTCACCCTTCCTGCGCCTATAAATACTCGACTATCTCACACTTTGTCATCCATCTACCATCATCATAACAATACAACTCTCCATACAAACATGCATTCTCGCGTACTATTCCATTCATCCTCTACACTCCGCCTAGAGCTCCATCGAGCTCGGGTAGTCCAAGCTCCCTAAGGTTATTTCCCTCGGAGCTTCACCGGCAGTCATCGCCACCTTCTCCTTCTCGTCATCGTCGGGAAAGATCTCTCCCTCTCCCACTCTGTCTCAAACCTAAGGTATAACCTTCGCTACTACGGGAGAAGAGGCTAAAGCGGGGCTCTACGCTCCCGTCTCTTCCCCTCTCCACTCCCTTCTTCGCTCTTTACTTGAATGGGTCCTAATCTCACATGAATACAACTAGTTTATGGCTAAAAATGCCCCTTACTTAAGCATATAGCTCGATTATTGCTTGCTGCTCTTATGTGAACAATGTTGTACATGAAATCGCTGTAAAACGCCTTGCTATGGCTGATAAACCTACACAAATCTCTTATTCTCTATCATTATATGACTTTATCTCTGAATGCTCTTTACAAATATCAAGAATAATCACACAATTGTTGTAGTTCTTCAACCCGGATCTATCAACTGGCGCCGTCTGTGGGAAACTCTGGAGTTAAGATGTTGATTTCCCCTGTTTTTTATGCAAAATTCCAGCTCGTTGTTATAATGTTGGTTGCCCTTTATTATGTCCTTATGTGGAGAATATGAGGAAATCTGATGTCATATTGATTGGGAATGCTCTGTTTGCTGTTTAATCTGCAAAAACTGCAAATGTGCATACCACTGCTTGATACTTGCCAAAGCTCTTTGCGGCTATGAGCTCTTGAATATGATGTGATCCTATGATTATGTTCCCTTTGAGGCGAAAATTGTGTTAAACACCTTGGTTGAAAGGGAACTTGTGTTTGAGGGGCTAATCTCCTCTCCTTAAACGTGAACTAAGCATTGATATCTGTAAGTACTGTTGAAACCTGTGGGTTCAAAGGGCCAATCCCCTGTTTATCTTCGAAGTTCTAGTTGATGCTGATGATATGCGCATAAACTTGCTTTTTCATTTGCCCTGCCGCGATGATCACCTAAGAGCGATGGCTATTTAATCAAGGGAATGTGTATTGAATGCGAGATCTATGTTATTCCAGGAAAATTTTAGTATGTATACCATGAACTTGTTGCAGCTATATTGCTTATAATTCATGAATTCAACGATTAGAAGCAATCTCAAGGCCTCATCTCTCTCATGACATGAATTGTGATGGCTAATCTGTTGTTGTTTTGTCAAAAACTTAAGGTTGTGAGGGATCCAGAGGAAAGACGGGTCATAAGTTACAGCAATCTCAAAATACGTTCGCATCACCTTGTGTACTTGGTGAGCATACAATTCTGTCTATCATCTGCTCAATATAAAACCCATTTATGAGTTACAAAAGATTGGTGACTACTGAATAAGTATCACTACTAAAGTTAGTCGAATGCCCCTTGAATTGCCATGACTTAAAAACCCATGAAAAAACATAAACATTAAAGAAGTGGAGAGCTGAGGATGACAAGGTTACCTCATTCACCTTGATGAAGGGGCCTTGCATCTGGAAGCAGAACCTCCCATAAGCCCCATACAATGGGCAAACCCCTCAGAAGCCCTGTCTAACAGGCAAACATCCATTAGAAGCCCTGTCTAACAGGCAATACTCTCAGAAGCCCTACTACCTAGTAGGCAATATCCTCGTAAGCCCCATATAATGGGCCAAACCTTCTCTCATAAGCCCTACCTAGTAGGCAACCCTCTTGTAAGCCCCATATAATGGGCAGAACCTTCTCTCATAAGCCCTACCTAGTAGGCAACCCTCTCGTAAGCCCCGTATAATGGGCAGAACCCTCTCTCATAAGCCCTGTTTAACAGGCAACTCCCTCATAAGCCCCGAATAACGGGCAGAACCCTCAGAAGCCCTACACAGTAGGCAACATCATCGTAAGTCCCATATAATGGGCATAACCCTTCATAAGCCCTAATTAATAGGCAATCCTCCTCAAAAAGCCCTGTTTAACAGGCAATATCATCGTAAGCCCCATGTAATGGGCAAAACACTTTATAAGCCCCACTTGCTAGGCAACCCTTTCACGAAGCCCTATCTAATAGGCACCTCTTTTGTAAGCCCCATTCAATGGGCAGAACCTTCTACAAAGCCCTATCCAATAGGCGACTCCTTTGCAAGCCCCTTGCAATGGGCAGAATTTTTCCCAAGCCTTACTCTAAAGGCGACATTTTTGTATAACGCTCCTATAAGTTTTCCCCATTGCATTCTAGTGGGTAAAATCCCACCTAAATCCCGCTTTACAAGTGGTATTCTCAAAAAAATTCTATTTGATAAACAATACCTTTATAAGCCTCTAAGGAGGATATTGCTTTCATAAGCTTAACCTGATAGTCAGCGCTTCTGCAAGCTTTATACAATGGACCAAGTTCTCGTAGGCTTGGTTTGATAAGTAATGTTCTTAAGAATCCCGCATAAGAGACACCATTCTTATAATCCCTACCTAACAGGGAATATATTAACAAGAAAGTCCTATGAAATAGGTGCCAATGATAAAAAGGGACCTATACGGCCGAGGCATATCATATTAAGCTTAATAAAATAAGATGCCACACAAATTCTTAAAAACCTCCCTTCATGATCAGATCCCTTCCAGAAGCTTCATAAAGAGAGCTCTAAGAAAACAAACGCCCTAATAAAGTAGGTCCTGTAAAAACAGGTGTCATCGACCTCAGTTTCATTCGGGCGAAAGCCATCATTGAAAAGCCTTATATTAAATAAACCAAACTTGTTAAAGCCACCTTATATGGTTGACGGTTATAAAAGGATCTGCTAAATTGGCAGTATGTTACGACCAAATCTCATATGATCAGATGCCTCATGTCAAGAGGAAGAAACTGTATTAAAACTCTCTATCATAATCTAATTCCTATCTTCAAAGCGCTACTTACCTTCATCACATACAGGCAAGGGCCACCCCCTTCCAAGAATCTCATAACAAATAAGCTATACTCGTAGAAGCCATCCTAAATGATGCTCTAATGCGGAAAGCTTGCTGATAACGAGTTACTTATATTTTAAGTCTCTTTCAAAGAGCATTTGGAATTAATCCTTTACACGTCCTCAAATCTTCGCAGATTCTTATAAGAATGAATGCTGCATCAGATGCTGCTTCCAAGGAGGCTGGTCAAGCCACTGAGAATCCAGAAGATTCTGTAATGGGAAACAGAGGAACAGACACTATGCTAACAGGGGCTAGTGTCAACATGGAGGCTCAGTTTTCTCCAGCTATGCTTCAGCAAATGAAAGCCCGTATCGAAGGAACGGTAGAAGGGGCTGTTGAAAAAAGACACCACGCTTTAGGGGCAAATCCTCAGAACACAGATCCCTTGGGCGAGACCCAGGAAGGGGGAGGAAGTAAGAGTACTCCCGCAATGCATAAGCAGAAGCCTATACATCAAGGCGTAACACAAGAGCTAGTCTCAAGGCTGCCTCCGACAGTTGCCGAAGAGGAAGAGGGATTTTCTACTGATTGGGAATCCCCAGATGAGGAAGGTCCTGAAGAACTTGAGGGAAATCTCAATGAGAACCCTGAAAATGCATGGGCCAAGAAGTATGCCCAACAGCAAGAGCAAATGAAGCTCTTAGCAAAGGAAGTCAAAAAACTAAAGGAACAAAATCAGGTCGTAGAAAGGGCCTCAAAAGACATGGAGACAAGCGATAAAGAGCTCCGCAATTCGAAGGAAGGGAAGAATCCAAAACCTTCTTTAAACAATAGGAATGGAGGAGACAAGTCAGAGCTCTTTCCCTTATACATTGACGAGAACAGTCCATTTTCAGCGGACATCCAAACGGATCCTGTTCCAAGCAGCTTCAAAACAATCTCTTGCGAGTATCAGGGGAAGGGAGACCCTGAAGAGCACTTGATGAAGTTCGAAAGCTTATGCCTCATTCATCAATACTCAGAAGGGGTTAAGTGTAGGGTATTCCTTACAACCCTGTCAGGAACTGCTCAACACTGGTTCAAACAGCTGCCAAGGGCCTCCATACATTCCTTCATGGACTTGAAAGAGGTTTTTCTACAACAATTCGTCAGTGCTAAAAGGACTACTCGGAACTCCTTGCATCTGACGACCATAAAACAGGGTGCCAACGAAAGTCTGAGAGACTACATGACACGCTTCAATGAGGCCATCCTGGAAATTCCAGGAGTAGAGCCGAAATTAAAGGTGCATGCCTGTGTAGACGGCCTGAAGCCCGGACAGTTCTTTGCCTCCCTCATCAAAAAAGAGGCTGCTTCTTTTGAAGAATTACTGACGAGAGTCCAAAAGTATGTCCATATGGAGGAAGCTCTTAGCAGCAAGAGGGCTGAATTGGCCTTTCAAAAAGAAAAGAAGCTGGAAGAAAGAAAAAGACCGGCTCTAGATGCTAAGAAAACTGATAAGAATGAAAGGTTTCTAAGATCTTTCACCCCATTAATCAAACAACCGGTTGATCTGCTGGAAGTGGTCCTGAGGAAACCTGGAGTTCAGATCCCTGCCGGACATAGGCAGCCGCCAAGGAATCCACCTTCTGAAAGATTCTGTAAGTTCCACAATGACTTTGGTCACATGACCAACGATTGTAGGAACCTAAGAATTGCCATTGAAAAGCTAATCTAGGAAGGAGAACTCTTGGAATATGTTAAAAGGGAAACAGAACAGAACAAGAAGCGCAAGGAAGCTCCTGAAAAAGCAACTGATGCTAGCCAAGGGTCAGAACCCAAAGGCGTTATTAAAATGATATATGGAGGACCAACCATGGGAGACTCCAACAGAAGCAGGAAAGCATCTGCCAGGGAATTGCATATGCATGAAAGGCATGGGGTCTGGAAGGTCGAAGCAAGCCTACCTCCACTAGAAATCTCGTTCGGGCCAGAAGATAACCAGAAAGTAGTTCATCCGCATGATGATGCATTAGTCATCACAGTGGAAATAGAAAGGTACCAGGTCCAAAGGGTCTTTGTAGACACAGGGGCCGCAGTCAATGTTATATTTGAAAGTTGTTTCGACCAAATGAGCCTCCAGAAGCCATTGAATGGGGTAGCTACGGCACTGCACGGTTTCTCAGGAGACCCGGTGATGTCGCTAGGATCAATTGATTTAATGCTCACTCTGGGTGAAGGGCCTACACGAGTGTCAAAACCAGTCACCTTCTTGGTGGTGCGACAGCCATCTTCCTATAACATCATTCTGGGAAGAACTGCATTAAACCCATTCCAAGCAGTGGTTTCCACTTACTATCTGATGATGAAATTCCCCGTGGGAAATCAGGTAGGGCAAATATCGGGAGATCAAGAGGTCTCGCGAAAATGTTATGTCCAATCAGTTCAGGCAGGAGAGGCCAGGAAAAGGCCGATAGCAGAACCTGCCACCGAAGAGGATGAGATGAAACTTGAGGGGAAAAGACTCAAAACCCCAACTCCAGCAAGAGAAGGTCAGAACCTTTCCACTTCAATGGAACACTTGCTGATCACTAGCAACAACCCTCCTGAGGAACTGATGATATCCCAGGACCTGGTCAAACAACTGCTTCAACGGATAAACGAAACTAAAGGGCCTGAAGCTGAAGCCACAGGCAGGTGCCACGCTCCAATTGGGAAA
Source organism: Thymus mandschuricus (assembly GCA_029379335.1). Classification (NCBI taxonomy): domain Eukaryota; kingdom Viridiplantae; phylum Streptophyta; class Magnoliopsida; order Lamiales; family Lamiaceae; genus Thymus; species Thymus mandschuricus. The sequence continues at coordinate 35,690,636 of CM057073.1, read as the reverse complement.
GGGTAGTGGGAAGCGTTGATAACCCAGGCAAGGGCTAAAGTCAAAAGTGCAAAGGAAGGGCTAGACCAGGAAGATGTAGAGGAGACAACAGGCAAAGGAAAAGTTATCACCCTCGAAATATGCAGGGAAAATTGAGAATTACTCTCAAGAAGAAAGTATGATGGGCTATCACCCCTTATTCGTTTTGAAAAACTCTTATTCCATGATTAACTGATGTATGAAACATTGGATCATACTTCTTTATCTTTAAAGTAGTCATATTTCGTATGTGTTTAGCCCTCAAATGAGGTGTAATTCCTTCTGTCCCTTACACCTCACTTGGGGGAAGAGTAGGGGATACCCATATACCCGTATCCCATTAGCTTAAAATGCTATACCCATATCCCATTAGCTTAAAATGCTATCTCAAAATGCTGCTATTATCCTGCTATTTTGTCCCATCACCCTAAAAATACTGGGAATACCTTTACCTTACCATCTTAGAATACCTCAGCAGGTGGAAACAGGGTAAAAAGTAAAGCCCCTATAAATACAAGAGTAAAAGAGATAACGTTCTAAGCTAAATAAGGAATAACAGAACATTTTATAAACAGGTTCTCAGAGAAGCATCTGGCCCGAATAAAAAATAACAATTGTTTGTGCCCCAATAGCACGGTTTCAGGGTCATAAAAAGCACCCCACCACAAACACCAAAAAATAGATTGTTCAACAAATATCTTATCCAAAGCGATGAGATTAAGACGAAGGATTTGGAAGAGGAGCCAAATCCTCAGAGCTGGATGAGTGAGAGGAAGAAGCCCATTCCTCGATAGCGGCCAAAGCAGAGGAAGTAGAGGGACCACCTTTGGGAGAGGCCGCGAGAGCCCATAGAGCGCCCCCTTCATTAGAATCATCTCCTACCTCCTCAGAAAGGGGTAGTAAGGGGGCAGATGCCCTGTCGGTAGATGGACCTGAAGCTTTATTTCCTCTTAGTTCCTAAGGGAGAAGAAAATTCCATAGTAAGCGGATAAAATTCCAAAAATGAAGCAAGCAACGAAGAAACGAGAAAATACCTGGTCAAGAACTTTCCAAATAGATCTCATAACCATGGTGTTATGAGCAAAAAGAGGGAATAGAGGCGCCTCCCAAGAAGGGAGATTCTCGACGATCCCGGCAGGCTGGCGAAGAATTTGAGCTGCCTCTATCAACGCAGGCATATACCACGGCTCTGTGGAGGGAAGGGGACGACCCTTCCGGAGGGACTCAGGCTCTGTGTCGAACATTCTTACTATGGCCCCGGCGTTGATAGCAGTGGCACGCTTGGGAATCCCCAACTGTTTACAGCACTCAAGGATAGCTGAGGCTGTCCATGCAGTTAGAGGCTCGAACATACGTAGCCAAAAATCATGGGATTGGAGATAGGCCTCAGGCAAGCGCTTGATTAGGGAATCCAGGAAGGCCTGACCGTGAGGAGTCATCAGCATGTTGGACTTGCAATCTTTGACTCCAGAAGAAACACCCTGGCTCATCCCTTCTCTCCTCCCTTGAGTAAATGAGGAGGTTCGGGCCTGTACTAGCTCCTTCTCATAGCTGAGTGTCAGTTGCGCTATTTTTGCTACTTGAATGTCCATTAGTTGCTCTACCCTCTCGGATGAAGCCTTTAGAGCTCTCTCAAGTTCTCTTATCCGCTCAGAGAGAGAAAGTGTATGCTCCTCTCTGGTTAGCAAGAATCCCCGAAGTTGGTGGACTTCAGCCTGGAGCTGTTCTCTGCTCTTCTCAGATTGAGAAAGATACTCGCGCAATTGCTCTAGACTTAAGCCTTGAACGGAGGGAGAACCTTCTGACACCTTACCTTTCTTCCTAGCCAAGAGGGGAGATAACTCGCTTTTCCTTTTGGGGGAAGAGGAATAAGGCACTGGAGAAACAGGGGAGGAAGCACCAGCATCCCCATCAGTGAAAATAGGGGGAAATGAAGTTGATCGATCAGAACCAATCAGATGAAGGAAATAAGGCTTCAATCGAGGCTTACTGATCTCTACCTCCCGAGGATTCTCTTGGGAGGGGTTACCACCCCCAGGGCTCGTGGGTTCTTGGATAGAAGCGTTGCACATCGATAAGGTAGGAGAGGAGCCGCCAGATCTCGTTTGCTCCATCATTTGCAATAGCTTTTCGCGAGCTTTTTGCCCCATACCCTGTTTGGTAGAATCCATAGCTGTAAGGCGAAGATAATCGCCCGAAAATAACAATAGATGGAAGGGTGTGAGTAATGGAGATAAAGCCAAACTCTATAAATCTTAATAACTGAGTAATAATTCCAAGGACGAAACATCAACCGCATTTGCGTCGCGATCAGTATCACAATCCCGAAAAGCTAGAGCTAACGATGTCCCCCCCAAGACATGAGCAGGGGAAGGAGTAAACGTTGCCCTAAAGAAGTTCAAAATAAACCTGTGCAAGAGCACATGAAAGTAAAATAAGGGAATACCTGAACGGAAGGATAATTGTCGAAGTAGTTGCTGAGAACGGCCGATGATCCACAATGTTGCCCTCTTCTTTCTAGGGTACAATGCAGAGAGAAAGATGAAGAGGTTGGAAAAGAAAGAGTGGAGTGGTTTCTTATTTATCACCCCACGACGTTTCAGAAAAAGGGAAATACCCCTTTTGCCTAAAGATAAAACAAGGTAGTAATAAGACACATTTTTAAAATATATCTTAAATAGCCCCGTGTTCTTCCACCCCGAAGGAAGGAGTAATGATGAGAAGTGAGGAATAGACCTAGCTCTATTCTCGGGAAGATAACCGTCGTTTCGGCTTCTCAAGCCATCAGGCATCTGAAAAAAAAAAAAAAAAAAAAAAAAAAAAAAAAGAGAGAGAGAGAAAGGAAAGGGAAGGGAGAGGCAATAGCCAAAGCAAGATCTATTTTCCCGCCCAAAACACTCGTCAGAAGCCCTCATACCGGTGCTTCTAGACCTTGGGGGGGAGTAGCTGATAGAGATTAATATCAGCCGTAATGCCCAAATAACTCGAGTTGATAGGAATATGTGCTCTCCTCAACTCTGGGATATCATTTCTAAAGTCACGACATACTAGAAGCTACAATGAGCGTAGAAATCTTATTAAGGAGAAATGGAATAATAAGCTCTGGGTGAAACAAGCCTTACCATCATTATTATTATTATTACGATCATTCGATAATAATCCTGGTAGGACTCAATGGGAGTTGTTCTGCATATCAAGCATATTATCAAAGGGCTTCCATAGGTTTCAGATACCCAATATAGCCGTAAGGCACGATCTGGGCAGAAGCTGGAGGTCTCGTTTCCTCCCAAAAGCCATATAGGATCTACGGGCATCTGTCGGGGTCGAAGCATCTGATCGACACCCCCAGGCATCTGGCAGAACCCCAGGTTCTGTGTAGCACGCCACCCGCATGACTCTACGTACTCTAGAGTGAGGACCACTACATTCATGACGAAAGGAATCTCACCTCGATGGGAATTCCTTTCATGTCCTTCCTCCACAAGAATGTTTGCTCTTTCACCCTTCCTGCGCCTATAAATACTCGACTATCTCACACTTTGTCATCCATCTACCATCATCATAACAATACAACTCTCCATACAAACACGCATTCTCGCGTACTATTCCATTCATCCTCTACACTCCGCCTAGAGCTCCATCGAGCTCGGGTAGTCCAAGCTCCCTAAGGTTATTTCCCTCGGAGCTTCACTGGCAGTCATCGCCACCTTCTCCTTCTCGTCATCCTCGGGAAAGATCTCTCCCTCTCGCACTCTGTCTCAAACCTAAGGTATAACCTTCGCTACTACGGGAGAAGAGGCTAAAGCGGGGCTCTACGCTCCCGTCTCTTCCCCTCTCCACTCCCTTCTTCGCTCTTTACTTGAATGGGTCCTAATCTCACATGAATACAACTAGTTTATGGCTAAAAATGCCCCTTACTTAAGCATATAGCTCGATTATTGCTTGCTGCTCTTATGTGAACAATGTTGTATATGAAATCGCTGTAAAACGCCTTGCTATGGCTGATAAACCTACACAAATCTCTTATTCTCTATCATTATATGACTTTATCTCTGAATGCTCTTACAAATATCAAGAATAATCACACAATTGTTGTAGTTCTTCAACCCGGATCTATCAAATAGTTTTCATGCATCCCACATGCACAATATTAATGCTTATAAATAATATTCGATGGCGACTTTTTTGAATTAATATTTATCGTTGACGTACTTAAACATAAAAGAATATATTCACCATGTTAAATTTGATGGTAATATAAGAATTATCATATTGAGAAGAAAATAGAGAATATGAAAGTGTGCAAAAAAAAGAATGAGAACTATGAGTTTTGTTGTTATCTTATTTTTTTAATTCAAAATATGAAAGATATCAATAGTTATGTGAAAATATAGATAAGATAAAAGAGTTTGACAAACTAATAAAAGAGACAAGTGTCTCAATTTCAATGGTCTTAATTAAAAAAAAAAGTTTAAACAAGCAGATTGGTCATTGATTTATGTGTGTTCGTTCGATCGTACTAGATCAACATTATTATTATTGTTTTAATTTTGAGTTATGACATGGCAGAGACCATGTATGAATATTTATTGTCTGAATGTCCAACCGATAATGAATTTGCTAGATTAGATATCATATATTAGTATAAATATAAATTTACTCGAGATTAAATTACTCTAGATTGATTAGTGAAAGTTAAAACCCAAAAGAGCAAGACAATGTAAATGTGGCAAGATAAATTCTACATAGCAAATGTAGTGAGACTACGTCAAAATGATAGGAAAAAATTTATGGATATATGAAACTATTTAAATCTAGTTCAGAAGAAAACTTTGGTTCATAATTAATGTGATTTGAATTTAGGGTTGTACTATATTCTTGACTTTGGTTCAAAATGTGACTTGCATTTAGGGTTGTACAACATCCTCCTTCCTTATAGATTTCCAACCACCATTATATAGCATTTTGATATCACGTAATCCTTTGTAGTATGTAGCACCTTTTAAAAAGAATTACGAGTCTATTATAAAATTTATTGTTACAAAGCTTCAAATTCAGTTCAAGAATCAAATGTATTTAATCATCTTGAATTGTTGGAGTTTGATTTTTATCTACTCAATATTAAGTAGCTTCACATATTTTTGTATAAATCTGCGTTAATGCAATAGTATGCATTATAATAGTTCTGCAACAAAGACAACAAAGACAATTCGAATTAATAAAAATATGTTTTAAAATAGAATTGCATCAAGGAAAGCTTAAATCAACTGTCCTGAATTTAGTGTCAAAACTGTATCTCAAATTGAAAATTCTACTCCCTCCGTCCCACTGATATAGGGACTTTTTTTTTTTGTGTTTTCGGCACGCTTTTCCACGCCTCTAGATGATGAACTTTAAAACGGATTTTTGAAGAATTTTGTGTTTTTTCTAGCACGTTTTTCCACGCTTCTTGATGAAGTGTTTTAAAATAGATTTTTGAAGAACTTTTTCTTTTGCGGGATAATACAACTATCATAGTATCCCGTAAAAGAAAAACTTCTTCAAAAATCTATTTTAAAACACATCATCAAGAAGCTTGGAAAAACGTGCCAGAAATTGACCAAAAGAAATGTAACGTCTTAGAAGGGACGGAGGTAGTACTATTTTATAGAATAGGGTTCACTAATCCCATTTAGAATTTAAAAATATTTTTTAGCATTTAATTTTATTTTTATTAGTTATACTAGGGTCGATAAATCTAAAATTAGGGTATTTGTTTAAAAAAATATTTTTATAAAATATAAATAAAATAATAAAATTGATATTTGGTACACAATTGAGACACCAAATCCAAATGGAGGATTCCATCCGAAAAGAAAGTAGTTTCGAATAAATTTATACTCCCTCCGTCCCAGTTCAATTGTCAACTTGTCATATTTTTTTTCGACACGGGATTTTTAGATGTAATGTTAAAAGTGAAATAAAGGGCCCACGTTAAAATGTAAAAATTGATTATTTCCATTTCAGAAAACAAGACAATTCGTATAAAAAGATCCAATTAATTAGACTAGCAGGACAATTTAACTGTGAAGATAAGACTATACAATATACATCAGCATATATTTTACTGAACCGACTAATTTGACAAGGCATGAAAAATTAAAGTCAACATATCATCCTAGAAAGATGATTAATTAACTAGCTACTCCCACCATCCACAAACTAATGATTCTGCAATTTGAACCACCGGCCAAATATGTAATAAGAAATTCATAATACTGTAGCATAAATCTCCGTAAAAAAAAAAAAAAAAAAAAAAAAAAAAAAAAAAAAAGGTGCAATTAAAGCCCCACACATCAAACATTATACTCCCTCCGTCCCACTTAATTAGTCTATTGAATATTTATATATGAGGTATATAATATTCCAATAGGACTGATTAAGTGGGACGGAGGGAGTAATATCGTTTCAGTTGCTTTTGTTCGGGAGATTGGTTGTGCGTGCAATCCATCTATTTTGTCTTCGTTTCTAATGTTTGTATTTTGTCACATTTTTTCATGTATTCGTTCTCGAGTTGCACACCTGATCATGCATATTTTAAATAAACTTTTACCTATGAAAAAAATGAATAAAAAATAAATAGAAAATTACAATTTGCATCAACTATACTTGAATAGTTAACGTAAGTATCGCTATGTGTAAACTTTAAATGCATGGTGTTGAGAAGGACAAATTGTTGAAAGTATGATGAATTGACGAAGAGTAGAGAAGAATTGCAGAAGTGGAATAATGGGAATTTTCGTTCGGATTATTTTGTAATAAAAAGTAACGTGAACTTACAACAGATTAGTGAATTTATAACCTACTTTATGAAAAAATGTAATGAGAAATTAAAACAAATTGGTGAATAACCTTTTTATACGGTACGTTCGATGTTGCGTCGAGCATCTGTTGTGTTCTTCATGCAATATGTTGAAAATGGGGAGTACTTTTACATATTTTAATATTTAAAACACATGTGTATATGTGGTAATAAGAGAAATGCATTGTAACACGTTAAACTTACCTATTTATACTATTTATTAATCGCATATACATGCATGTAGTATGATGGTTGCAACTAAAATAAGTCAAAACGTGCCGACACTTATTGACTATGAAACCACTATGTACTTAAATTGCATGAAATTAAAAATAAGAACGAAAGTTGTCCTAATTCAAGAAATTGTCTAAAGTTCATGCTAATAGAGACAATGAGCTAATTATATACTCCCTCCGTCCCATTCATAAAGGGATAAATTCTATTTTTGTCCGTCCCACACATATAGGGATATTACCTTAAATAGCAAGATTTTAACGCATTAAAACGCATTCACACTACTTTATCCACAACTATCACTCTTGTCTTAATTCTCATGTCAGGAGTACTCATTTACTTTTTCTTCCTTTTCTTTTTTTAGCTTGTAAAATCAAATACAACTTCTACCTTTTTCGGTAATCCCTCAGTACTATTAATATGGAACTATTCTTCTAGCACAAAATTAAACAGAAATAAAAGTAGCGGTGTAAAATGATGCCTTTGGATTTGATTGGATTAAAAAAAAAAAAAATCTATTTTTAGTAATGACTCTATATGAATGAGACATCCAAATAAAAAAATTATAACTCTATATAAATGGGACGGAGCGAGTGCAACATACCAACTCAACCGAGATTGGCATTTGAAATCTCCATCTAATAGACTAATATGATCGATGAAAATATTACACTTCGTGCCACGAATAGAACCCGAAAAATTGTTCTACGAGAGCTAAGTTTTTAAAATAAATTCGACACAACATTATGAAAGTTCAACTAGTTAGTGGAAACTTTAGTGTAGAAATTTATTAAAAGAGTCAATAATTTTGTAAATTTTTAAGTATAAAAAAAGTTCAAATTTTTAGCCTTGTGGCATCTCTGTGGCTCGTTTGATTTGCAAAGCAGCCCTCACAACATTTCCTCTAGTGATAATTCCAACCTACAATTAAGTTCAAATAAAAAGTCATTTGTCAAACCATAAAATTAATAAAAACAAAGAGGGACCTCAAAGAGAGGGTTCTGGAGAACTGAGGTGGGAGGTGTTTACCAGCTTACCGCCGTCGTCTACAACGGGAAGGCGTCGGTATTTGGTCTCGAGCAGCAATCTGAACATTAATAGCAAAATATCTCTTCAAATCATTACTAGAAAAATGATCTATAGCTACATCGATATACATGACACTTCAAAAAATTTCATAAAAACCATCTAATAATGCAAATAGCTAACGATGCATTTGACCGAAACACTAATATGACACTTCGTTGGTAACAAGTGTCACGGAAAAACATTTAACGTGGCATTTCATCTATTGCTACATCGGCATAGATGACACTTTAAAAAATGTCATTATAAATAAATGTAACAATATTTTAATGTGGCATTTTTAGGTGTCCTTAAGAGCTAATTTTCTACTAGTGAATATAATCGACGAGAACGGTTGATTAGATAAGGAAGAACGGAGTAAAAAGTTAGTACCTTGCAGCTTCCTCAAGATTGGTGGATTCGCGAACAACAACTGGAGCCGGTGTCATCACATCACCAACTACTTGTCCCTTTGTTTTGCTAAGCAATTTTTGTACTTCGTTGAACGTCTACAAATATTATTTGGACTAAGAGAGCATTAATACAAATTCAAGAGAAAATCTTAAGGCAAATGATTTTTACCGTCTTAACAATATTAGCCATCTACTGTATTCGACAGAGAGAGGGAGAGAGAAAGAGACAGGGTAGATAACAACTAAACACAATTCCAAAACGAGTAAGGTTCTACCATGAGCACTAAATGAAATACACACGTGCACACAAATGTTAAGATGACACATTTTTTGAAATATATATATATATATATATATATATATATATATATATATATAAAAGTATAAAATAATAGAAGAATGTCATCTTAATAGGTGCTATTAACATTACATTACCAACTGTTGGGAATATAGTGTATGTGTGCTGAGCTGTTGCTGAGTTGTTGCTGAGTTGGATGTGCTGAGGTGTCGCAGTATTATTGGTCCGATTTAATAACTGTAATTAGCTGTAGATTAGTGTGTAGTTAGTTATAGTTTAATCTCTCTTTCATACTTAGTTGAGTAATTGCACAGTAGTTGTAACTAATCTGATTCTGAATGAATGCAGTTACATTTTTCCTCTCTCATTTCTCTCTCTATTTTCTGCATTCTTCATCTTTCGAATATGGTATCTCGAGCCAATTGATTGTTTTCCGCTAAATTTCCGATCGATTCCTGGATTTCGGGTGGCATATTCGTTGCCATCTCTTGTTCGGTGCTTCCGTTTTGTTTCGATTTGGTGTTTTTTGGTGATTTTTTTTTCGATTCTCTGTTTTGTTGGTGAAAATGGAGGGAAATGCTGGTAATAGGGGTTTAGTTCTTCCTCAGTTTCATGCGATTCAGCTGAAACTTGATCGTTCGAATTATGCTTTCTGGAGAGCGCTGGTTCATTCTGCGATTCGCGCCCATGGATTTGATGAGTTCATTTCGGCGACGGCGGAGGTGCCTGCTCCGCTTGTTCCGGCTAGATCTGGTGGCGATATGGTTCCCAATCCTGATTTTGCAACCTGGATCCGTCGCGATCAATTTCTGCTGAGCTGGATGCTGTCTTCGGTTGGGGAATCCATGCTTGGGCATGTGGTTCGGTGTAAGTCTTAGCGAGAGGTGTGGAGTGCTCTCGAGACGGTTTTTCATTCTCATTCAAAGGCTCAGGTCTCGCAATACCGTGTGCAGTTACAATCCTTGAAGAAAGGTTCGATGTCTGTTGAGGATTACTTCATGAAGATGAGAGGTATTGCAGATCAGCTAGCTGCTATTGGTAAATCTCTTGATGATGATGAACTTCTGCAATATATTTTGTCTGGATTTGGACCGGAGTATGAGTCCTTGGTGGCGAACACTATGCAGCGGACTGATGTGAATCTTCAAGAGATTCAGCTTGCTTTTCAAGCCTATGAGGCGCGTCTAGCGCATCAAAGTGCTGCTGTGTTTGATCACTCTGCGAATATTGCATATCGTAGAGGTGTTGGTGGTCAAGGTGGTTATGGATCAAATCAGTCTGGAGGTTTTGTTGGTGGTAACTCTGGTGGTCGTGGTTAGATTTTTGGTGGCCAGCAAGCTGGCCGTGGTGCTCCTAGACCTAACTACGGGGGAAAAGTGTTGATGTGTCAGTTGTGTGGTAGATCTGGTCATGTTGCCTTGAGATGTTTCAAACGTTTTGATATTCATTTCACTGGAAATGAATCTAGTGGCCAGGTTACAGGTTCTAGTGGCCAGGGTTCAGGATCTGTTTCTGCTCCTAAGGTGTTTGTTACTGATTTTGCTGGTGCTGCAGATCATGGTGCAGGTTTTACTGATGGAGACGGTAATTGGTATGTAGATAGTGGAGCCACCACTCATGTCACAAATGAGCTTGGTAACTTGAATGTCAATACACAGTACCTTGGGACTGAAAATCTCATAGTTGGAAATGGTAATCTAGTTCCTATTTCTTCAGTTGGTTCTGCTTCTATTCCTATTACATCTGCTTCTTCATCATCTCTTCTGCTGAATAATATTTTGTTTGTGCCCCAAATTACCAAAAATCTGTTGAGTATTTCTCAGTTTACTAAGGATAATAATGTGATTTTTGAGTTTAATTCTGATTCTTGTGTTGTTAAGGACAAGATATCTCACAAGATCCTGCTGAAGGGGAGTCTAACTGATGGATTGTACAAGTTGGATCTCACTCAGTTTCTTCCCAAGCTTTCCAAGCACAGCACTCCTGCTATTTTCTCTGCTGTTGTTGCTTCTAGTGGTGCATTTCCTTCTGCTCATTCTGTTCATACTGTTGAGAGTATGCCTAGTTCTTTGTTTCAATGTAATAACTCTCATACTTTACTGGTTTCTGCTGTAACTTCTGCTCCTACTGTGGTTACTGATGACATACTTCATGCATCTTTAGATAATACAAATACACTTCACCAAATGTTGGGGCATCCTAATGATGTTGTGTTATCTAAAGTTTGTGCTCTCATGGGTGTTCCTTGTTCTGCTAAGTCTTTGTTATTCTGTGAAGCATGCAGTTTAGGAAAATTACATCAAAAACCTCATACTTCTACTGTATCTAAAACTACTAGGTGTTTTGAGCTTATTCATTCTGATTTGTGGGGGCCTAGCCACACTTCTTCTAGGAATGGCTTCAAGTATTATATTAGTTTTGTTGATGACTTTACCAGTTTTACTTGGATCTATCCTCTTCACTTAAAGTCTGAGGCAGTGTCTGTGGTTAAGCATTTTTTTGCTAAAGTCAGAACTCAGTTTCAATCTTCCATAGCTTCTTTTCAATCTGACTGGGGAGGGGAGTTTAGGCCTCTTATCTCCTATTTCTTAGAATTGGGAGTTCATTTTAGACATCCCTGCCCTTATATTCATGCTCAAAATGGTAAAGTTGAGAGGAAACATCAACACATTGTTGATGTTGGCTTAACACTTCTAGCTCAAGCATCTTTGCCTTTAGAGTTTTGGTGGGAATCTATGCATACTGCTGTGTTTCTTATAAATAGATTGCCCAGTCCTTCTTTGTCATTTAAATCTCCTTATCAGCTTCTGTTTGGAAAGGTTCCTGACTATAAATTGTTGAAACCATTTGGTTGTGCTTGTTTTCCTTATCTACGACCCTATAATTCACATAAGCTTCAGTTCAGATCCTCAAAATGTGTCTTTCTTGGGTATAGTGATTCACATAAGGGGTACAAGTGTCTTAGTTCTTCTGGGAGAGTGTATATTGCTGATACTGTAAAATTTAATTCTGGTGAGTTTCCATATAAAGCTATTTCAGCTGATAAGTCTGTTGTTTCTTCTACTAAAGCTAGTCTTCTTCCACCACCAGGTTTTGAGTCTATTGTTCCCTCTGTTTATCTAGATGGTAATGAATCTCATGCTGCTCATAATTCTCCCTCTCATAATTCTGATTCTCAACATAGTATTGCTGCTCATAATTCTCCCTCTATAAATTCTGATTCTCATCAGTCTGCCTCTGCTTCATCTGTTCCATCTGTTTCATCTCAGTCTGCTTCATCTCAGTCTTCTGCTTCTCATGATTCCTATTCCTCTGTTTCTCTTCCTGTTTCTAATTCTCATTCAATGGTTACCAGATCTAAAAATGGGATTTTTAAACCTAAGGTGTTTGTGGTTGGTACTGATTTACCTACTGAACCTAGCACTGATAGTATTGCTTTAGCTGATCCTGATTGGTTTAATGCTATGGAACTGGAATATAAAGCTTTAATGGATAATAATACATGGTCTTTGGTACCTTATAGTCCAGATATGAAGGTGATCAGTAACAAATGGGTATATAAGGTTAAGACTTTGGCTGATGGATCTCTTGATAAGCTTAAAGCTAGACTTGTGGCTAGAGGGTTTGAACAATTTGCTGGGATTGATTATCTTGAAACTTTCAGTCCTGTGGTTAAGTCTACAACTATTAGGTTGGTGTTTACTCTAGCTGCTACTAGAGGTTGGTCTGTGCAACAAATTGATGTCTCAAATGCATTTTTGAATGGTGATTTGACTGATACAATATACATGAGTCAGCCTAGAGGTTTTGTGAGTTCTGAAGCTCCAACTCATGTGTGTAAGTTGCATAAGTCTTTGTATGGTTTAAAGCAAGCTCCAAGGGCCTGGTATGATAAACTGAAGGATTGCTTGCTGGTTTTGGGTTTTAAGAGATCTACTTCTGATTTCTCTTTATTTTCCAGAACTAAGAATGACTGCTTGATTCTTATTCTGGTATATGTTGATGATATCCTACTTACTAGAGACTCAGAGGTTGAAGTGTTAAATATAATTCAATTGTTACAGTCTCAGTTTAAGCTTAAGAACTATGGTGATGTGAAATATTTTCTTGGGATTGAAGTGCTGAAGTCTGAGTCCAGTTTTGTGCTATCTCAGAAAAAATATGTGACTGAATTGCTTGAAAGAACTAATATGTCTGCTTGTAATCCATGTCCAACTCCTATGGTGTCAGTGCCCAAATTATCTAGAGAAGGTGGTAGTGTGTTTGAGGATCCTTCTTTGTATAGAAGTGTTGTTGGTTCACTTCAATACTTAACTCTCACTCGTCCTGATATAGCTTTTAGTGTTAACAAGTTATCTCAGTTTTTGCAAGCTCCTACTAATTTGCATTGGTTAGCATGTAAGAGGCTGCTAAGGTACTTGAAAGGTACTTGTTCTATTGGTCTTAAATTCTCTGCTGCATCTTCTTTTGCTCTTGAGGGATTTGCTGATGCAGATTGGGGAAATAGTGTTGATGATAGGAGATCAACTGGTGGGCATTGTGTATTTTTGGGTGGTAACTTGGTTGTTTGGAATGCAAAGAAACAGGATGTTGTATCTAGGAGTAGCACAGAGTCAGAATACAGGTCGTTGGCCAATCTTGTGTGTGATGTTGTGTGGTTGCAGTCTGTGTGTAAGGAATTGGGAGTTGTTTTGGAGTCTCCAAGTAAGCTGTGGTGTGATAATTCTGGGGCTATTGCCCTTGCTGCAAATCCTGTTTTTCACTCTAGAACTAAACACATAGAGTTGGATGTGCATTTTATTAGAGAAAAAGTTCTTGCAAAGGTGGTTGAAGTGGGGTATGTTCCCACTGCAGATCAAGTTGCTGATATATTTACTAAGCCCTTAGCTGTTTCAAGGTTTTTGCTTCTTCGAGAGAAACTGAAGATTTGTGATCTTGATGAAAAGGTTTGTGAGCTTGATGGAAAAGGGAGAGATGTTGGATAGTTGGGGGAGTGTTGGGAATATAGTGTATGTGTGCTGATGTGTGTGCTGAGCTGTTGCTGAGTTGTTGCTGAGTTGGATGTGCTGAGGTGTCGCAGTATTATTGGTCCGATTTAATAACTGTAATTAGCTGTAGATTAGTGTGTAGTTAGTTATAGTTTAATCTCTCTTTCATACTTAGTTGAGTAATTGCACAGTAGTTGTAACTAATCTGATTCTGAATGAATGCAGTTACATTTTTCCTCTCTCATTTCTCTCTCTATTTTCTGCATTCTTCATCTTTCGAATACCAACAATATATCCTTTCTTCCGATCCCCGTCATTTCCCTTTAGAGTCTTGTAGTTGACAAATCATATAAGAAAACATTACGGAAGGAGAGAACTTCGATTGGAACTAGAAAATGTTAATGCACAATGCAAGAAGAAAAATCTTACTTTCCAAGTGCTATCGACTTCAGGAAACATATCAGCGTCGGTCTTTCCAGTACCTGATGGTGATAATAGAACATCTCATCTCGTGTTAATAACCAAATATCTGATCTTCACGGTCTATTAGCATGAGAAGAAGAGTTCTGAGTTGCAAGAACAGATCAATCTATATTCTATATAAGCAGCGTTGAAGAACTTATACATGATTACGTTCTATGATTGGAATACATACAAAATCACAACCGAGCGTTCGGAAAGCGGATTTTACAGATTTCTGTTTACTTGTAGAAAATATGTAATTATATGATGAATTCCATCTTTGTTAGCCTAGTGAAGTCACTGAAGTGTCTTGCAAAAATGAACTGTAGCTTCTAAAAGCGCAGCGAAGAAAATCGCAATTGCATCGTTTAAGATTCAGTTAGAAACGAAAGAGGTAATTAAACCTGAGATGGAATCGAGTGCCAGTAAATCATAGTCCGAAACAAGACCAACCTGCAGAACAGGACGCAAAATGTTTTAGAATCACATAATCAGCATACTAAATGTTTAAAGTAAAATTGATCACTGCTAATTTAAGAGAAATTACAAAAGTACAGAAACTAAGCACTACACTGCGCTCCATCATCAAAACTTCATATTGTTGCTTGCAATTTACTCACAGCGAACTTAATTCCTATGAATTGCCTTCATAAATTATCAATTCATTTCATTTCAAAGAGT
Source organism: Thymus mandschuricus (assembly GCA_029379335.1). Taxonomy (NCBI): domain Eukaryota; kingdom Viridiplantae; phylum Streptophyta; class Magnoliopsida; order Lamiales; family Lamiaceae; genus Thymus; species Thymus mandschuricus. The sequence goes on along the minus strand of CM057073.1, from coordinate 35,675,636 downwards.
TTATTCAAAAATTATTCATATATGATAAAAATTGTGGGGAAAAAAAAAACTGAAAGATGAATGTTTGATTTTCGAAACAATTGACTTGAAATTTAAAGAATATGCTACCAACAAGTCGATTAATACTTTTTTAATCTCAACATGTAACCCTCCAACAACTAGGTCAACACAAGCAAACAATTACTATCATAATTTTGGGGTGTGAATCATGTCATACAACTACAGTCTACAGAAATCCATACATCTCCTTATTCGAACATAATTATAGGGTGAAAATATGAAAACACGAAAAAACTTACCAATTTCCAATCATCATTAATCACAGGAAAACCCGTTATTCTGTTCTCTACAAGCATTTGCAATGCTGTTCATGAGAGCAAATTTAGCAAGCCTCAACATAAATGGAATCAATATAAAAAAATTTACTTTCTCTCTCTCTCTAGATACATATACCTTGTTCCACAGTTGTGGTTGACTTGACAACATGCAAATCTTCTTTCATCGTCATAAAATCACCCACTATATAAACTCCATTTTGTTGCTGCCCAACACAAAATCAAAATCAAGAGAGAGAAAGAGAAAGAGAAAGAGAAAGAGAGAGAGATGACTAAGTTAATGGATAAGGAAGCATACAGGAGCAGAGTAAGCAGCTAGCATCGACGCGTTGGCAACGAAAACAGTATGTCTTTTAAAGCCGGAGGCACAGAGAATGGTGGAAATAGTAGGCATTTTCGGGCTGGGCCGGCGTGAGAAGGGGCGGGAGGTCTGGTGCTGGAGTGGGGCGGAGGAGGTTTGGGGGAGAAGAGAGAGTGGAAGAAGTTCCAACCTTGATGTAGAGGTCATTCTGGCGGCGGCGGCGGCGGTGGCGGTGGACGGCCGGGTGGGAAGTGGAGCCCCGACGGAAAGTACGAAGCAGAGTTGAGGTCCGAACTTGTTATTGAATATACATACATATTTATATAGTTTTTCTTGTTTTCCTCACAAGATATAATTCTGGATTTTATTGTGGCTAATCATGTGATGAATAGACGGGGGATACTTTGGATTCTATAGCTTGAATCCTTAACCCAATGATAGCGTATAATTAGTACTATGTTTCTTGGTACATATCATGTCACAGAATATATTTGAACTAATTTGGGAAGAGCAACAAAATGTAAAATTGAATCGATCAATCTTCTATATATAATAGCAATACCAATTCAAAGCACCACATTCATTCACAAGCCGACGTGCCACTTCATATGTTCTCAGTTCTTATTTATCTAATGATGAATCCTAAATTCGTTGCTCGGTATAAGATTGAAAGTGTTTGAGAGATTAGAGTGCCAGAAAGTAAAGAACACAGGGATTACGTGGTTCGATCGAATGATCTACGTCCACGGGAGAATCGAGAGAGAGTATTTGTATTCAAAGTAGCATCAGTGTGTTACAATACATTTGATTCACTATTTATAGCTAATCTATCGTCCATCATGAGACTGATGGACGTGGGATCGTGGGGATCGTGGGTTTGGCCGTTGCTGCCTCCATCATCCCATGTTGTATTAGGGCTCAACTCCCTGGGCCTGCACTTGGGCTATTTAGTGTTGGGCTGGGCCGAGGTGCCCTTGTTGGGCCTGTGTCGAGGTGGTGCTTGGGCCCTTACCGAGGTGGTGGTATTGGGCCAGGGAGATGGGTCATTTCCTATCACATCCCCCAACCCCCCCAAAAGACGTGGGGTGATGGAGGAGATGTTGGAGTTGTGTGCAGTGTTGCTTCGTCGTGGTGATGGTATTTGAAATCAGCGTGCCGGCTCTGTAGATCTCGGTAGTCTGACCTGCTTGGATGTGGTGTGGCTGTCCGAGGTGCCATTCGTTGAGTTGGCTGAGTTCGTGATACCGAGATGCGAGGTGCGTACGGCCGAGGTTGCGTAAAGCGTGTCAGTCGCATTAAATGCGGCCGTTTGGTGTCCCAATAAAGCAGGGATGGGACTGGCCGTTACTTGAAACGTCGTCGCATTGAAGAAGCGTATTGAATACGCTTTTACTCCCCTCCTTATGCAATGATTTGAAAATCAAAAATCATTTACTCCTCTTTTCCAAAATTACGAAAACCCTAAAAATCTCTTGCTATTCATCATCTTCCTCTGCACTTTTTCTGCAAATCCTTCACGTTTAACAAGTAAGTACCATGGAATCATCTCCTCCTTCATACTAGCCTGCATTTGTTCCGAATAACAGCCTTTCATGTGTAACTTCCGCTTCACCCACCCCCTTCCCGGAGACTGTGGAGTTCCCTCAGAACGTCCAAGTCGCTGGAAAGGTGGGCACTCTCGACTCCGTCCTTTCTACGTCGTATTTATACGACCTGAGCTGTAAATATAACTCCCCCCCCCCCCCCCCCCCCCTGTTCTTCTTGCTCAACCCCGAGAGGGTGATAGGGCTTGTTTCCCTCCTCAAGGGTTTGTGACAATCTATGCGGACCACCTTTTTCCGGTCTCCGCGTCCCCTTTCCAGCCATCTACGCCGAAATTCTTGATGTTTTTGGCATCTCTCCCGCCCAGCTTTTTCCCAATGGGATTTTGCAAATTACCGGGTTGGGAGTTGCTTGTACTCGGTTAGGTTTCCCCTTCACGGCCGAAACATTCGGTGCGATGTACAGTTTTAAGGATGGGGGGGAGGGTTGGTAATTTTTGTCATCTCGGCATCAATTCAAAGTAAAATCCCCCTCGAAAGTACCGGATTGGTACAAGCGGTTCTTCTTCTGCTGCTTCGAGGGTGCCCCCGAGGTGGTGTGTCAAGAGGGTGCCATTAAACCCTTGAAGAAACAGAAGCATTTCGCCGAGCTGGCTGGTGCTTTGAATGTCCTCGGTACCATGCCGAGCAAATTCACCAAGGACGACTTGGCGGATGCGAGTCTGAGCCCCAATGATCCTTCCACCGCGGTGGAACTGGGGAGGGGTGAGGCCCCTTCCCTATTCATTTTTTTTTTATTTTTTTATTATTATTATTTTTTTTAACGTTACTAACCTGTTTTGTCTGTTGCAGTGAACATGGTCAATAAGACAAAGATTTCGGCCTCCAAGAAGATGAAGGGGGAGGAATCCGGTTCCAGCGGTGGTGCGAAGAAAAGAGCACCGGAGTCCTCATCCGAGAGGACTCGAACCGAACTGCCCCAGAACCCTCTCTCGTCACCTCGGGTAGGCGAGAAGCTAGAGATCGCGGGACTCCACGCTTTTACGGCTACCTCGGCATCTTCAGAGCCCGAGGTGGCTGACAAACCGATATTTTATATGCATTTCAAGATGTTTTTGGTAGGTTTTGGCTTTGATATGTGTGCTTAAATGAATAGGAAATGATAGGTTTTCATACTTATGCATTTTCTATATGTTTTGCATTTTCTCTTGATTTCCGTGCCAATTTTAGGTGCTGTGGCAATTTTCTGGGAACGTTTGAGTTATCCTATGTCGAAGAGGATCGAAAAAGGAAGCAGTAGCACTTTGTGGATTATTTTTCCGATGCCGGACGAGAGAGAACGAGCCAAAACCGTAGGAGTGCGCAAAGTGGTGAATGTGGGCGGAAATGCACAGCACACCCTTGGACAACTTTCCGGAAATTACAGTTTTTACCCCACCTTCTCAACTCAAGTTTCTTCTTATTGCAATTTGACCCCAACTTGTGGGATATCTATAAATACCTTGTTATTTTCCTCATTTGGTATCTTTTTATCACTTGTAATTCACTCTTGCACTACTACTTTAGAACCCTACCTTTTTCCCTCTTTCCTTTTTAGTATTTTCAAATATTGTTGGATGATCAAGCTTGGATATTGAAGATTATTGGAGCAATTCAATTCCTTTTACTTTCCTTGTTCTTTTTACTATGAATTCTCTTATTTTTGATGGTTTGATGCTTAGATCCATGCTAGGCTAGATCTATTGAGGTTTCAAATGATGGATGATGTAAATTAGGCTAGGATGTGATGGTTTTTGATGTAGATCTACCTTTCCTTTGAGTAGCCCTTGGATTTTATTGAATTTAATTGCATGAATGATTGACAACCACTAGTGCATACAAGGTGTTTGATGGAATGCCTAGGAAGCTTCCATTCATAGCACTTGGCATGAATCGTTGTTCATATTATCTAGCATTGATTTTACATTGTTCCTAGAAAGAATTATGTCAATTATTATTAGATTAATAGGCATTACGCTTTTAGGAGTTGGTAATATGTTTAGAATGGTAAGCATGTTATTCAATCCACTAGTTATCAGGTCTTAGGAGGATGAGATAGCTTGATTTATGTAAGAATGCCACTCAAGGGAATTAAAATGGTTTGACACATCAAATGCCTAATCTTTAGCCTAATTACATCGGAAATCGTTTGAAACCTTATCTTCTCTACTTGTTCTTTACATTCCATGCCTTTATTACTTGAATTCTCATTTGTTTACTTGCTATTTCCATTTACTCATTGCTTGTTTAAGTTTGTCATTTACTTACTTCCTTGCCTAGTTATAGAAAACACCAAACAAAGTTTATGTGCTCAAATAGGATAATAGAGACAAGACGAACTACTTGATTATCTCTCGACACATTCACTCCTCGTGTTCGATACTCGAACTTCTCTAGTTCGATATTATTGCTAGGTTAGAAATAGCCTAGTCAGTGGCTGTCACAGGTTTCCGACCTCCACTCCCGGTCTTCCCCGTGGTATGTGCGTTATTTCGTGTGGGCCTATAATCATTTGACTTCTGCACAATGTCTTAACTTTTGATCATATGCAGGGTGTGGAATCTACCGTGGAGGAGTTCACCCGCATCTCCGACGTTATGGTGAAGCTTCTCCAAGATTCGGTGTCAAAATATTCCCGAGCAACGGGAAAAGTGAGGGACCTGGCCGAGGACAGGTGTCGGCTGTCCTTGGAGTTGGCTGCTGCCACCATTAGAGATGAGCAGCTGAAGGAGCAGCTCGGTGCTGCCAAAGCCGATCTCGCCACCGCCAAGGAGAAAGTGGCGGAGCTGGAGAAAGAGGCGGAGGCGACTCGGTCCCGGGAGGAGGAGCTGGCCGCCGTGCAGGGTGATGTGTTCCGGGCTCTTGCTGAGAGGGTCTTCCTCAGCAAGAAGTTCAGTTCACTGGTTGCTGAGCTGACGAAACCGGTGAGCACCCGGGCCATCTCTGAGGTGCTCGACCTTGTGGCTGTGGACTTCCCGGGGCTGGAAAAAGGGAAGTACGGTCACAAGGTGATCGAGGATGATGAGATGCTCCGCATCTACTTCCGGACCCTCATGAAGAAGACCTCCGGCTTCCCGGTTGTGGAGGCTCTGGCCAAGCACCACACTCTCCTATCCGCCGAGGAGGTGCGGGCATGTGACGTCGACCGGGACACGGAGTTCGAGGCCTGGCTCGGGCCACTGCGGGAGGAGTTGAAGGATCATCCTCTCTCCCCGGACGTGTCCGAGGACGAATAGGAGGAGGAGGAGGAAAGGGAGGAGGAGAGGGAGACCGCGGCTCCTGAGGTGGAGAAGACTACCGAGTGCCGCCATGAACGAGGCCGATCTCTCTGGCGGGGTCAGTTGATCCCCCCTCCTTTGTATTATTATTATTATTATTATTATTATTATTATTATTATTTTTTTTTTATTTTTTTTTTTTTTTTTTTTTTTTTTTGTATTTTGCAATTGTAGCTCTCCGCCATGTAATCAAACTTCGTTATCAATGAAAAATCTGGCCTTTTGTAATTCTCTGAGCGTTTCTTTATTCTGTTTGTAGAACAACTCCACAACTGACTTTACTCCATACATTAACGAAATCAAACGACTCAAAATCCTTTTGGACGTCAAAGACGGCGAGATTATGCGATTGGACAAGCGAGCCGAACACATCCGTAATGAATTTGATGCGAAGTACAAGGCTCTGCAGATCAAGGGTGGCGACTATGAAGCGCTGTATCTCCAAATGAAGGAGGACTTTGCGAAGTCCGAGGCCAAGGTTGCCGAGAACGCTGAATACGAAAGGGTGATACATGAGCTCGGGGGCAAGACGATCACCGAGGTCGAGGTCGAAGCCCTCCAGGCTGTCCGGGGTGCCGCACGGGAACAAAAGTAAGTACCGTGGACCGGATTCATGGGAAGTTGCAGAACATATTGCCGAGCTGCGGTACTTGACCAATCAGTTTCCGCTAATCATCTCCCGGCAGCCCGTAATAAAGGAGTGGTTGGATGCGTATCCGCAGGTGTAGCCTGCGAAGACAAACGTCCCCCGATTCCGTACACCCTCTCGCTTACTCCGTGATCGGATCGATATGTTTTCCTTTCCTGCTCAAGTCCGTCGGCCTCCGGCAATTCCTAACCGAGGTGATGGCAACCAAACGGCACCTCGGTCAACATCACGAGGTCGGAGCAGTCGAGATGTCTCTAGACCAGCCGAGGTCGAGGTCGTGGTCGAAGCTCGAGGAAAGAGAACATAAATATACATGACGTTTTGAACCCTAGGGCCGGTGCTTTGGCCAAATATCTTTACTGTAGTCGTGGATCTGACAAAGGTGGTCCCTCGTCTTGACCTGTAAAAATTTCAAATCTATATGGATTAATAAAATAATGTTCACAAAATTTATATATCCGTAATTTGTCTCCATGTATCTCGCTGTTGTAATCCATATGGATAGGATGTGAGAGAAATCGTTTTAGCCGAAGTGGCGCGTGGGCCTAGCAACGACTTCCGAAATGGCACGTGGGCCTAGCATCGGGGTCCGAAGTGGCACTAGGGCCTAGCTTCGGCTTTCGAAGTGGCTCGTGGGCCGAGCATCGGGTTCCTATTTTGCCGACTCAGTTGGGAGGGGTGGTCCCCTAGTTATGTACTGCCCAAGGTGCGGTCACGAGGGTGACACATACCCTCGTCAGGATAGTGTTAAAAGTGTTGGAATATTGGTTTTTTAAATCAATATTTAAATATATTTAATTTATTTATTAAATTAAATATGAGATTGTTAATCGTCTCCGAGAGTAGATTAACGTGATGTATTCATATTCTCGAAACCAATATGTGGTGAGTGAGATATGAATGATTAAAGTGTAGTGTTGGTGGAGTTAATTCATTGTTTAATGATTGTTTAAGTTGTTCCACATTGATTAAGCTTCATTAATTAAACTTGTTTAAAGTAATTAAACAAGTGAGTTTAGAATCAATTGGACTTAAGTGGAATAGAGAGTTTGGGCTCTCTCGTATATAGATACACGCAAGCGTCGTTGATCAGCTCGAGCTCGAGCTCGGGTTTCGGGGTTCGGAGTTTTGGACAAGAAATGCGTCTAGATTCATTGAACCGAATTGCGTCCAGATTCGTTGAACCTAGTGTTCAACATTTGAATGTGTAACGTTTGTAGCCGTTGGGAGTTACGAGTGTAACTCCTCCACTACTCCATAATGGACAGGAGGTTACAAACAAAACCTCAAACGACTCCTTAATGGGTCGATTGAAACCGCCAACGAGCCATCATGGCTCGTGCGTAACTGTCAACGACCCTTTAATGGATCGAGTGTAACTGCCAACGAGCAATCATGACTCGTGTGTAACTGTCAACGAGCAATCATGACTCATTGCGTAACTGCCAACGAACAATCATGACTCGTTGCGTAACTGCCAACGAGCCATCATGATTCGTGCGTAACCGCCAACGAACCATGATGACGTCTTCATGACGGCATTAATCCCTCGGGTGATGACACGTCTATAAATAGAGGAGTCGCATGCACTTGTCAAACACACCGCAAATCGAGCATCTCTTTGCATCTGCATTCTTCTCCTTTCTACATTTCATTTTCCGAGCTCAGTCCTCGCCTCCTTCAGTTCGTCGGAGCTCCAAGGTCCTGTGGTGCAGCTGCCTTCGAGACGTAGCCATTTTATCTTTGGGGACAATATGCCAAAACCGGGAGCACTACCGGGGTGTACCTCGTCTTGCGGAAAGAGGACTTTCCTCGACTCAGCTTTTATGTAGTTCGAATTTTCTCTTCGTCATTTCCTTGTAATTCTATTTTATATTTTTCTGGAATTGTATTACGCCCGGCAAGTCTATTGTATTTCAGATTTATTATTAAATCTCCAACAATCGCAAGACGAGATACTGGACTTGCCTTTCGAAGACGAAGACTAGAACTTTTTCAACCACCTTTGCTTGGAAATGACGAGTGCCGCCAATTCAACCGACTCGAACACCGGAACTTCTACCATTTCCTCCATGACGACCTCCTCGATGCCGACTTCCTTTTCAACGGCCTCGGCAACCATGTTCAACACCGGTGGTTCAACCAATTCATCAACCACCCCTTGGACGTTCGTGAACCTATTTGGGTCGACCGGTGGATCCGCGTCTAGCAGCACCGTTGGTTCCACTTTTAGTGGTTTCTTTGGATCCTTGAATGGATCTGGTGGTGTTGGGTCCATTGGGATCAATACTAGTGGCTCTATGTTGGGAGCAAGTTCGGCACAACGGATGATTCCGCCCGCCGAGAAGCCACCGAAGTTCGAAGGAGCCGACTTCAAATGATGGCAACAAAAGATGTTGTTCTATTTGACAACATTGGGCTTTGCAAATTTTCTCAAGGAAGATGCGCCGTCCGTGCCAAGTGAGCAAGAGACGAACTTCAACGTTCGTGCAGCCTACGACAATTGGCAAAATGGAGATTATCTTTGTAAAAACTTTATTTTAAATGCATTAGATGATAGTTCGTACAATGTATACTCCGTTGTAAACACATCCAAAGTGATGTGGGATGCTCTAGAAAAGAAGTACCGTAGTGATGATGCAGGTACAAAGAAGTTTGTGGTCGCAAAGTACTTGGACTACAAAATGGTCGATTTCAGGCCGGTCATAGAGCAGGTGCAAGAGTTTCAACTCATTGTGCATGATATCCATGCCGAGGGGATGATCTTACCGGACGCGTTCGTCGTTGCAACGGTGATCGAGAAGTTGCCCCCAAGTTGGAAGGACTTCAAGAGCTACCTCAAGCACAAGCGAAAGGAGATGACTCTTGAAGATTTGATTGTCAAGATGCGCATCGAGTCCGATGTGTGAAAGCAAGATCCTAAGCCGAAAGGCTCTATGGATGCAAAGGCCAACCTAATGGAGCGAGGTGAACCCTCCAACAAGCGTCCTCGCCCATCGGCCAAAGATAAAGGCAAAGGCAAAGTGACAGTCAAGAAGTTCGACGGCGATTGCTACAATTGTGGCAAGTACGGTCATGCTGCGAAGGATTGCAGGAAGCCGAAGAACAAGAAAAAGAAAAATGTCGCCAATGTAGCCGAGAAGGACTTCGGTGAATGGGACAAAGACGACCTTGCTGCGGTAGTCACCGAGGAAGTCAACAATGTCGAGAACCAAGGAGGGTGGTACATCGACACCGACGCTACTGCCCACGTATGTTCCGATAGGAGCAAGTTTGTCTCTTATCAAGCTGTTGAGGGGATGAAGCTCAACATGGGGAACCAAGCTTCGTCCGAAGTTGTCGGAGTTGGAGAGGTGGAGCTCAAGCTTACTTCTGGCCTAGCGCTTACCTTGAAGAATGTGCTTCACGTTCCCGACATTCGAAAGAACTTGGTGTCAGGCTCTATTCTAGTTAATAAGGGGTTTAGACTAGTGTTTGAGTCTGATAAGTTTACTTTGTTGAAGTATGGAAAGTTCCTCGGGAAAGGTTATCTTACTGGAGGTCTTTTCAAGTTGAATGTAATGGTTGTACGCCGTGTAACCAAGTCTCCAGTTATTAATGAAAATGCATCTACTTCCTCTTACTTGGTTGAGTGCTCTAATTTATGGCATTGTAGATTAGGACATGTGAATCTAAATGCTATAAAAAGATTAGTAAACTTAGATTTACTAAAGATCAATGAAGTGAATACTCAAAACAAATGTGAAGTTTGTGTTGAGGCAAAAATGACTAAACAACCGTTTCGTTTGGTGGAAAGGAGCACAAAACCCTTGAGTTGATTCACACCGATGTATGTGATCTAAAGTTTATATAAACTAGAGGTGGTAAAAAGTACTTTATCACTTTCATCGATGATTGTACAAAATATTGTTATCTTTATCTTCTAAGAGGTAAAGATGAGGCTATTGAAGCTTTTAAGAACTTCAAAAATGAAGCCGAAAATCAACTAAGCTGTCGATTAAAAATAGTTCGAAGTGATCGAGGTGGAGAATATGTAGCTCCGTTTGAGGAATTATGCAATGAAAATGGTATAATTCATCAAACTACAGCCCCTTATTCCCCTCAATCAAATGGTGTTGCGGAACGCAAGAACCGAACACTTAAAGATATGATGAATGCTTTGTTGATCAGTTCTGGGTTACCCCAGAACATGTGGGGGGAAGCTGTTTTAACGGCTAACTATATATTGAATAAAATTCCACTCAAAGGTCAAGATGTTACACCTTATGAGTTATGGAAAGTTAGAAAACCATCGTACAAATACCTCAATGTGTGGGGTTGTTTGGCAAAGGTTGAAGTGCCTCTACCTAAACAAGTTACAATTGGTCCGAAAACGGTTGATTGTATCTTCATAGGATATACATTGATAGTAGTGCCTATCAATTTATTATCCACAAGTCAGAAATACCTGACATGACTGTGGGAACTACAATTGAATCAAGGAATGCAATATTCTTTGAAAATATTTATCCTTGTAAGGATAAAGTTGAGAACAATTCTAGTAATAGAATTGAAGTTGAAGCCACTACTTCTAAATCTATAAGTGAAATACCTCAGACGCGTAACCGACGAAGGTCCAACTTAGAAGATGAAGAACCGAGACGTGGTAAGAGAATTAGAACTAAGAAGGATTTTGGTCCTGATTATGTTCTGTTCATGTTGGATGAAGAACCAACAACGATCAAAGCAGCGTTTGCTAGATCAGATGGTGAGCTTTGGAGAGAAGTTGTTCAAAGTGAAATTGACTCCATTAAACAAAACCATACTTGGGTATTGGTTAATTTACCAGAAGGTTGTAAACCCTTAGGATGTAAGTGGATCCTTAAAAGAAAGTATAAAGCAGATGGGTCAATTGACAAATACAAAGCTCGTTTGGTAGTAAAAGGCTTTAAGCAAAAAGAAGGGTATGATTTTTTCGATACCTATTCACCAGTGACGAGGATCACTTCTATTCGTGTGCTTCTAGCCATAACAGCTTTGTATAATCTTGAGATACACCAAATGGACGTAAAAACTGTGTTTCTGAATGGTGATCTTGAAGAAGAAATCTATATAGAACAACCAGAAGGGTTTGTAGAACCCGGACACGAGAAAATGGTCTGTAAACTGGTTAAGTCCTTATATGGATTGAAACAAGCGCCGTTACAGTGGCACTTGAGGTTTGATAATGTGATGTTATCACACGAGTTTAAAATAAATGAGTGTGATAAATGTGTTTACGTTAAGAACACTAGAAACGGTTACATTATAGTGTGTCTATACATTGATGATATGCTAATCATGGGTAGTAATATCCAAGTGATTAACGAGACAATAACAATGTTAAAAAGAAATTTTGACATGAAAGATATGGGCCAACAGACGTTATTCTTGGAATTAAGATTCTTAGAAAAACAGATGGGATTGTTTTGTCACAATCTCATTATGTTGAGAAAGTACATAAAAAGTTTAATGCTTTCGATAGTTTGCCTGCTAAGACTCCTCTAGAACTCAATGTTCACTTAAGCAAGAACCGCGGTGAGCCGGTTGCTCAAGAAGACTATGCACAGATGATTGGAAGTCTAATGTATTTGACAAATTGCACTAGACCCGACATAACATGTGCTGTGAACAAGTTGAGTCGTTACACAAGCAATCCAAGTAAAGAACATTGGAGATCTTTAGTACGAGTTTTGAGATATTTAAAATATACTCAAAATCACGGGCTACATTATTCGAGATACCCCCCGGTACTTGAAGGGTACTGTGATGCAAATTGGATATCCGACACTAAAGATTCACTTTCAACAAGTGGATATGTGTTCACTATAGGGGGAGGTGCTGTCTCGTGGAAATCCACGAAACAAACATGCATAGCCCGATCTACCATGGAATCCAAATTCATAGGTTTGGATAAAGCTGGTGAAGAAGCGGAATGGCTAAGGAACATTCTAGATGATATTCCTTGTTGGTCAAAATCATTACCACCAGTGATGATTCACTGTGATAGCCAAGCTGCCATTAGTAGAACCAAAAGTGGTTTATATAATGGTAAGTCTCGACATATCCGTCGACGACATAATACTGTTAGACAATTGATCACAACAGGGATTATTTCGATTGACTACATAAAGTCTTTAGATAATCTAGCGGATCCGCTAACCAAAGGGTTAAACCTTGATCAAATGAATAAGTTGCTAGAAGGAATGGGTCTAAAATCCACAAACTAAGAGTTGTCATAGTGGTAACCCAACCAATGAGACCGGAGATCCCGAGAACTTGGTTCAATGGGGAAACTAAGCTATGAGAATTCGACTTAAAGCACTCATCTTCTAATATTCCTTCTAAAGAGCAGTCGAGTGTTAAAAGCTTATCTTGTGGTGTGTTTAAGTCTATGACTTTTAATGATTCCTAAATACCTCAAGGAGGTTGAGTATGGTAAGATACTCGGTAAAGAATCACCTATGTAAGTGTGAAGTGTGGCCGCTTCAATGTTATACTGTCGATATGATTGTCTCGGTGCATGCCGTGGAGGAATAGTTCAAAGCTTCTTGCTACTAGGCCGCCTGTGTACTCGATGGTGTTGACGATGGAAGGTTTAAAGCCACCAACTACCTATCCAGATGGTATAATACCTCTTGAGGACTGAGCTTCTGCATTTGCATACATTTGCATAAGGCTATCTCACTCATGTGGGGGATTGTTGGAATATTGGTTTTTTAAATCAATATTTAAATATATTTAATTTATTTATTAAATTAAATATGAGATTGTTAATCGTCTCCGAGAGTAGATTAACGTGATGTATTAATATTCTTGAAACCAATATGTGGTGAGTGAGATATGATTAAAGTGTAGTGTTGGTGGAGTTAATTCATTGTTTAATGATTGTTTAAGTTGTTTCACATTGATTAAGCTTCATTAATTAAACTTGTTTAAAGTAATTAAACAAGTGAGTTTAGAATCAATTGGACTTAAGTGGAATAGAGAGTTTGGGCTCTCTCGTGTATAGATACACGCAAGCGTTGTTGATCTGCTCGAGCTCGAGCTCGGGTTTCGGGGTTCGGAGTTTTGGACAAGAAATGCGTCCAGATTCGTTGAACCTAGTGTTCAACATTTGAATGTGTAACGTTTGTAACCGTTGGGAGTTATGAGTGTAACTCCTCCACTACTCCATAATGGACGGGAGGTTACAAACGAAACCTCCAACGACTCCTTAATGGGTCGATTGAAACCGCCAACGAGCCATCATGGCTCGTGCGTAACTGCCAACGACCCTTTAATGGATCGAGTGTAACTGCCAACGAGCAATCATGACTCGTGTGTAACTTCCAACGAGCAATCATGACTCATTGCGTAACTGCCAACGAACAATCATGACTCGTTGCGTAACTGCCAACGAGCCATCATGATTCGTGCATAACCGCCAACAAACCATGATGACGTCTTCATGACGGCATTAATCCCTCGGGTGATGACACGCCTTTAAATAGAGGAGTCGCATGCACTTGTCAAACACACCGCAAATCGAGCATCTCTTTGCATCTGCGTTCTTCTCCTTTCTACATTTCATTTTCCGAGCTCAGTCCTCGCCTCCTTCAGTTCGTCGGAGCTCCAAGGTCCTGCGGTGCTGCTGCCTTCGAGACGTAGCCGTTTTATCTTTGGGGACGATACTCCAAAATCGAGAGCACTACCGGGGCGTATCTCGTCTTGCGGAAAGAGGACTTTCCTCGACCCAGCTTTTATCTAGTTCGAATTTTCTCTTCGTCATTTCCTTGTAATTCTATTTTATATTTTTCTTGAATTGTATTACGCCCGGCAAGTCTATTGTATTACAAATTTATAATTAAATCTCCAACAATCGCAAGACGAGATACTGGACTTGCCTTTCGAAGACGAAGACTAGAACTTTTTCAACCACCTTTGCTTGGAAATAATGAGTGCCGCCAATTCAACTGACTCAAACACCGGAGCTTCTACCATTTCCTCCATGACGACCTCCTCGATGCCGACTTCCTTTTCAACGGCCCCGGCAAACATGTTCAACACCGGTGGTTCAACCAATTCATCAACCACCCCTTGGACGTTCGTGAACCCATTTGGGTTGACAGGTGGACCCGCGTCTAGCGGCACTGTTGGTTCCACTTTTAGTGGTTTCTTTGGATCCTTGAATGGATCTGGTGGTGTTGGGTCCATTGGGCTCAATACTGGTGGCTCTATGTTGGGAGCAAGTTCGGCACAACGGATGATTCCGCCCGCCGAGAAGCCACCGAAGTTTGGAGGAGCCGACTTCAAACGATGGCAACAAAAGATGTTGTTCTATTTAACAACATTGGGCTTTGCAAATTTTCTCAAGGAAGATGCGCTGTCCGTGCCAAGTGAGCAAGAGACGAACTTCAACGTTCGTGCAGCCTACGACTATTGGCAAAATGGATATTATCTTTATAAAAACTATATTCTAAATGCATTAGATGATAGTTTGTACAATGTATACTCTGTTGTAAACACATCCAAAGAGATGTGGGATGCTCTAGAAAAGAAATACCGTAGTGATGATGCAGGTACAAAGAAGTTTGTGGTCGCAAAGTACTTGGACTACAAAATGGTCGATTCCAGACCGGGCATAGAGCAGGTGCAAGAGTTTCAACACATTGTGCACGATATCCATGCTGAGGGGATGATCTTACCGGACGCGTTCGTCGTTGCAACGGTGATCGAGAAGTTGCCCCCAAGTTGGAAGGACTTCAAGAGCTACCTCAAGCACAAGCGAAAGGAGATGACTCTTGAAGATTTGATTGTCAAGCTGCGCATCGAGTCCGATGTGCGAAAGCAAGATCCTAAGCCGAAAGGCTCTATGGATGCAAAGGCCAACCTAATGGAGCGAGGCGAACCTTCCAATAAGCGTCCTCGCCCATCGGCCAAAGACAAAGGCAAAGGCAAAGTGACAGCCAAGAAGTTCGACGGCGATTGCTACAATTGTGGCAAGTACGGTCATGCTGCGAAGGATTGCAGGAAGCCAAAGAACAAGAAAAAGAAAAACGTCGCCAACGTAGCCGAGAAGGACTTCGGTGAATGGGACAAAGACGACCTTGCTGCAGTAGTCACCGAGGAAGTCAACAATGTTGAGAACCAAGGAGGGTGGTACATCGACATCGGCGCTACTGCCCACGTATGTTCCGATAGGAGCAAGTTTGTCTCTTATCAAGCTGTTGAGGGGAGGAAGCTCAACATGGGGAACCAAGCTTCGTCCGAAGTTGTCGGAGTTGGAGAGGTGGAGCTCAAGCTTACTTCTGGCCTAGCGCTTACCTTGAAGAATGTGCTTCACGTTCCCGACATTCAAAAGAACTTGGTGTCAGGCTCTATTCTAGTTAATAAGGGGTTTAGACTAGTGTTTGAGTCTGATAAGTTTACTTTGTTGAAGTATGGAAAGTTCCTCGGGAAAGGTTATCTTACTGGAGGTCTTTTCAAGTTGAATGTAATGGTTGTACGCCGTGTAACCAAGTCTCCAGTTATTAATGAAAATGCATCTACTTCCTCTTACTTGGTTGAGTGCTCTAATTTATGGCATTGTAGATTAGGACATGTGAATCTAAATGCTATAAAAAGATTAGTAAACTTAGATTTACTAAAGATCAATAAAGTGAATACTCAAAACAAATGTGAAGTTTGTGTTGAGGCGAAAATGACTAAACAATCGTTTCGTTCGGTGGAAAGGAACACAAAACCCTTGAGTTGATTCACACCGATGTATGTGATCTAAAGTTTGTATAAACTAGAGGTGGTAAAAGCTACTTTATCACTTTCATCGATGATTGTACAAAATATTGTTATCTTTATCTTCTAAGAGGTAAAGATGAGGCTATTGAAGCTTTTAAGAACTTCAAAAATGAAGCCGAAAATCAACTAAGCTGTCGAATTAAAATAGTTCGAAGTGATCGAGGTGGAGAATATGTAGCTCCGTTTGAGGAATTATGCAACGAAAGTGGTATAATTCATCAAACTACAACCCCTTATTCCCCTCAATCAAATGGTGTTGTGGAACGCAAGAACCGAACACTTAAAGATATGATGAATGCTTTGTTGATCAGTTCTGGGTTACCTCAGAACATGTGGGGGGAAGCTGTTTTAACGGCTAACTATATATTGAATAAAATTTCACTCAAAGGTCAAGATGTTACACCTTATAAGTTATGGAAAGGTAGAAAACCATCGTACAAATACCTCAAAGTGTGGGGGTGTTTGGCAAAGGTTGAAGCGCCTCTACCTAAACAAGTTACAATTGGTCTGAAAACGGTTGATTGTATCTTCATAGGATATACATTGAATAGTAGTGCCTATCGATTTATTATCCACAAGTCAGAAATACCTGACATGACTGTGGGAACTACTATTGAATCAAGGAATGAAATATTCTTTGAAAATATTTATCCTTGTAAGGATAAAGTTGAGAACAATTCTAGTAATAGAATTGAAGATGAAGCTACTAGTTCTAAATCTATAAGTGAAATACCTCAGACGCGTAAGCGACGAAGGTCCAACTTAGAAGATGAAGAAACGAGACGTGGTAAGAGAATTAGAACTAAGAAGGATTTTGGTCATGATTATGTTCTGCTCATGTTGGATAGAGAAACAACAACGATCAAAGCAGCGTTTGCTAGATCAGATGGTGAGCTTAGGAGAGAAGCTGTTCAAAGTGAAATTGACTCCATTAAACAAAACCATACTTGGGTATTGGTTAATTTACCAGAAGGTTGTAAACCCTTAAGATGTAAGTGGATCCTTAAAAGAAAGTATAAAGCAGATGGGTCAATTGAAAAATACAAAGCTCGTTTGGTAGTAAAAGGCTTTAAGCAAAAAGAAGGGTATGATTTTTTTGATACCTATTCACCAGTGACGAGGATGACTTCTATTCGTGTGCTTCTAGCCATAACAGCTTTGTATAATCTTGAGATACACCAAATGGACGTAAAAACTGCGTTTCTGAATGGTGATCTTGAAGAAGAAATCTATATGGAACAACCAGAAGGGTTTGTAGAACCCGGACACAAGAAAAAGGTCTGTAAACTGGTTAAGTCCTTATATAGATTGAAACAAGCGTCGTTACAGTGGCACTTGAAGTTTGATAATGTGATGTTATCACACGAGTTTAAAATAAATGAGTGTGATAAATGTGTTTACGTTAAGAACACTATAAACGGTTACGTTATAGTGTTTCTTTACGTTGATAATATGTTAATCATGGGTAGTAATATCCAAGTGATTAATGAGACAAAAACCATGTAAAAAAGAAATTTTGATATGAAAGATATGGGTCCAACAGACGTTATTCTTGGAATTAAGATTCTTAGAAAAACAGATGGGATTGTTTTTTCACAATCTCATTATGTTGAGAAAGTACTTAAAAAGTTTAATGCTTTCGACAGTTTGCCTGCTAAGACTCCTCTAGAACTCAATGTTCACTTAAGCAAGAACCGCGGTGAGCCGGTTGCTCAAGAAGACTATGCACGGGTGATAGGAAGTCTAATGTATTTGACAAATTGCACTAAACCCGACATAGCATGTGATGTGAACAAGTTGAGTCGTTACACAAGCAATCCAAGTAAAGAGCATTGGAGAGCTTTAGTACGAGTTTTGAGATATTTAAAATATTCTCAAAATCATGGGCTACATTATTCGAGATACCCCCCGGTACTTGAAGGGTACTGTGATGCAAATTGGTTATCCGACACTAAAGATTCACTTTCAACAACTGGATATGTGTTCACTATAGGGGGAGGTGCTGTCTCGTGGAAATCCACGAAACAAACATGCATAGCCCGATCTACCATGGAATCCGAATACATAGCTTTGGATAAAGCTGGTGAAGAAGCGGAATGGCTAAGGAACTTTCTAGATGATATTCCTTGTGGGTCAAAACCATTACCACCAGTGATGATTCATTGTGATAGCCAAGCTGCCATTGGTAGAACCAAAAGTGGTTTATATAATGGTAAGTCTCGACATATCCGTCGACGACATAATACCGTTAGACAATTGATCACAACAGGGATTATTTCGATTGACTACGTAAAGTCTTTAGAAAATCTAACGGATCCGCTAACCAAAGGGTTAAACCGTGATCAAATGAATAAGTTACTAGAAGGAATGGGTCTAAAATCCACAAACTAAGAGTTGTCATAGTGGTAACCCAACCAATGAGACCGGAGATCCCGAGAACTTGGTTCAATGGGAAAACTAAGCTATGAGAATTCGAGTTAAAGCACTCATCTTCTAATATTCCTTCTAAAGAGCAGTCGAGTGTTAAAAGCTTACCTTGTGGTCTGTTTAAGTCTATGACTTTTAATGATTCCTAAATACCTCAAGGAGGTTGAGTATGGTAAGATACTCGGTAAAGAATCACCTATGTAAGTGTGAAGTATGGTCGCTTTAAGAAAAGCTCTTATGAATCCAAAGGGGTATCCGAGGCCGAAAAGGATACAACACATGAGAACGGATGAGGTTGAAGTGTTATACAGTCGATATCATTGTCTCGGTGCACGCCGTGGAGGAATAGTTCAAAGCTTCTTGCTACTAGGCCGCCTGTGTACTCGATGGTGTTGACTATGGAAGGTTCAAAGCCACTAACTAACTATACAGATGGTATAATACCTCTTGAGGACAGAGCTTCTGCATTTGCATACATTTGCATAAGGCTATCTCACTCATGTGGGGGATTGTTGGAATATTGGTTTTTTAAATCAATATTTAAATATATTTAATTTATTTATTAAATTAAATATGAGATTGTTAATCGTCTCTGAGAGTAGATTAACGTGATGTATTCATATTCTAGAAACCTATATGTGGTGAGTGAGATATGAATTATTAAAGTGTAGTGTTGGTGGAGTTAATTCATTGTTTAATGATTGTTTAAGTTGTTCCACATTGATTAAGCTTCATTAATTAAACTTGTTTAAAGTAATTAAACAAGTGAGTTTAGAATCAATTGGACTTAAGTGGAATAGAGAGTTTGGGCTCTCTCGTGTATAGATACACGCAAGCATCGTTAGTCAGCTCGAGCTCGAGCTCGGGTTTCGGGGTTCGGAGTTTTGGGCCAGAAATGCGTCCAGATTCGTTGAACCGAATTGCGTCCAGATTCGTTGAACCTAGTTTTCAACATTTGAATGTGTAACGTTTGAAACCGTTGGGAGTTACGAGTGTAACTCCTCCACTACTCCATAATGGACGGGAGGTTACAAACGAAACCTCCAACGATGCCTTAATGGGTCGATTGAAACCGCCAACGAGCCATCATGGCTCGTGCGTAACTGCCAACGACCCTTTAATGGATCGTGTGTAACTGCCAACGAGCAATCATGACTCATTGCGTAACTACCAACGAACAATCATAACTCGTTGCGTAACTGCCAACGAGCCATCATGATTCGTGCGTAACCGCCAACGAACCATGATGACGTCTTCATGACGGCATTAATCCCTCGGGTGATGACACGCCTATAAATCGAGGAGTCGCATGCACTTGTCAAACACACCGCAAATCGAGCATCTCTTTGCATCTGCATTCTTCTCCTTTCTACATTTCATTTTCCGATCTCAGTCCTCGCCTCCTTCAGTTCGTCGGAGCACCAAGGTCCTGCGGTGCTGCTGCCTTCGAGACGTAGCCATTTTATCTTTGGGGACAATACGCCAAAACCGAGAGCACTACCGGGGCGTATCTCGTCTTGCGGAAAGAGGACTTTCCTCGACTCGGCTTTTATCTAGTTCGAATTTTCTCTTCGTCATTTCCTTGTAATTCTATTTTATATTTTTCTTGAATTGTATTACGCCCAGCAAGTCTATTGTATTTCAGAATTATTATTAAATCTCCAACAAAAAGTTAATTAGAGGTAGTGAGCATATAAGTGGAGCAATGTAGAACAATGTAAAACACACAATTATAATAAAAGAACTGCGAATTTTCGTTAAAACTTTCGGAAAGATTTTAGAAGACAGACTCGAATTGACAAAAGACAAACTAACTGACTAAGACTCTATCATATATGATACTCCACTGCTATGCATAATACCTCTTCAAATGAACAACGATCCATGGTCGTGGTATGGGTTCCCCTGACAAGTTGGTGAGTTTGTAGGCTCCTTTGCCCAGGACCTCGTCAACTCGGTAAGGACCCTCCCATGTAGCCTCTAGCTTGCCAAGCTTAGAAGCTTTGCTGACCTCGTTGTTTCGCAGGATGAGGTCGCCTACACATTGCCGACCTCAAACTCGCCGATTGTAGTATCGGGTCATGAGTTGTTTGTATCGGGCATTTTTTATGTAGGCGAGGTCTCGCTTCTCCTCTAGCAGGTCGAGGTCCGCGCACCTATTCTCGTCGTTCACCTCGGAGACGAAGTGAGCCGTGCGCGGACTCGGCATCCCAATCTCTACCGGGATGACAGCCTCGCTTCCGTAAGCTAGGCTGCTTGGAGTTTCTCCATTGGTGGAGCAAGGTGTGGTTCAATAGGACCATAGGATGTGGGGGAGGTGCTCAACCCACCTGCCTTTAGCTTGATCTAGTCGGGTCTTGAGGCCTTTGACGAGCGTTCTGTTCGTCACCTCGGCTTGACCATTCGCTTGGGGATGAGCCACCGAGGTGAAACGTTGTAGGATCTGCAGCTCGTCACACCATTCCTTAAAGATCTTGTCGGTGAACTGTGTTCCATTATCCGAGACTAGAACATGGGGTATTCCAAAGCGGCATACCACGTTCTTCCCTTACGAAGTTGCGAGCATTTTTGCTAGTGATCTTGGCTAGGGGTTCTGCCTCTACCCACTTCGTAAAATAGTCTATGGTGACTATAAGGAACTGCAGTTGGCCGATTGCCTTCTCAAAGGGTCCTACTATATCTGTTGGGAATTGTAAAGGACAACATGTTAATGGGGAACCAATATGGGACATTTTAGAAATGTTACATATGTTTTGATTTGATCCCAAAACCCCTAAGTGTCCTATTCCCAAGCAACCCAATTTGATGTAGAAAATAGGTTAGAAATTTTTCTGAGCCTATACTGTTAGGATGGCTTTGTTTTTACTTTGGTCACTTAGGTTTTTAACCTGTAGAAAATTCAAGTGAAGGCCACTCGCTTGAGTGTGTTTTCAAATCGAAGCGAGTCTACTCAGCCGAAGTGAAGCGAGTCGAAGAATAGCGAAGCGTAGCGAGTGCTATAGTGGATTCAAAGTGAGTCTGCCAAAGCGAAGCGAAGCGAGCGCAACAGTAAAAAGCCAAAGCGAGTCAACGCGGGTCAACGATTACTAAAGCAGTCACTAGAGAACTTTACTTCCCAAGTACTCGCTATAGTATGACCTTGAAGTGACTCAATTTGAAGCGGACGCTACAACGTCTAAGCGAAGCGAGCCACTACCTACCAGAAAGCGACAGCACAATTCCCACTCTTATTTTGAACTCCAGTCAAACTGAAGATTGTCGCATTAATTGCGAGATCTCCACGTGTCGAATGAGGAGAGGAACAGCGGAGTTGACTGCCAGGCCGACAAGGGCGCCGCAACAGTACTGGCTCGCTCCAGTTACTGTTAGGTTTGTAAGTTAGCCATATTTGGCAAAATGCCAAATCTGGGCGTCTGAAAAAGGTGCCAGCCTGCGCAAGTACTGTCGAGAGGAGGAGGGACAAGGCCACCTACCAAGCAACGGATCTCGGCCAAACCTCCGCCTATAAATAGTGAAGGATGAAGACGAAGAGAAGAAGAACACTACTTGAGCATTGAGCGCCTACAGCAAACAAACACTCCCAGCCTTTGAGCATTCTTCGAGTTTTTGTTTCCAAGTGTTCTCCGAGTTCCAGTTTCATCGGAACTCGTCTTCGCAACCTTCACACCGAGAATTCTAAGCCCATTCCAAATCCCAGCTTAGAAGAAGAGTTTTAGCCATCTTTGCATTCATTGTAAAGAACTCTTCATTAGCGTGTCTCTGTCGAAACAGAAAACCCTAACCCTAAAGTTCAGTTTAGGTTTTGTGTGTTCGTCGTTAGGTTGTGTTCGATCCAAGGCTCTACCTTCATCGATAGTAGAAGCCTCGATCATAGAGTCTAGATCCAAGCTTACACTTTCATTAAGTGAAGCTCGATCGAAGCTAGGTTGTAAGGAGAACCCGTAATCTCCCTGTCGTCAGACTGAAGCGAGTGAAGCTTCCAGTCCAGCTCTAGGTCTTGTGTGGTGAACCCGAAATCACCCAGTCTTCGTCAGATCCAAGCAAGTGAAGCTCGATCTTGACATAGGCTTTTGAAGAGCCCGTAATCTTCAAGTTCTTGAGTGAAGAGAACGAGTTGCCTAGTGCAACAAGTGGACGTAGGAGTTTCGTCTCCGAACCACTATAAATCTCTGTGTCGTATCTCTAACCCTAATCTCTCTATTTGTTTTTTGATTGATTATACATTGCACAAACATTTAAACAAACATAATCTGAGATTTCAAATACTTAGGAAAGATTTAGCTCACCGAAATTCCGCATATACTAGTAAAGACTCACTCTTGATCAAGTGTATACTTAGGTCAAGTAGTTTAGCTACGTAGTGTAGATCTAGCTTTGAGCTAGGTCTTAAGTACTGAAGCGAGCTCTTTACTTGTCACTCTGAGTTCGAGGAAAAGAAGTTGAAAAACTTCAAAACACGTATTCACCCCCCCCCCCCCCCCCCCCCCCCCCCCGCCCCCCTACGTGTTTTTCCTCTTACAAACCGGGACCAACAAGTGGTATCAGAGCAGCGGTTCTTTCGAGCCTCTGCTTTGCATATCCGAAGCAAGTCCCCACTCGCTTCAGTTGTCTCACTGAACCGGATCCAGTTTTCCTAAGTGCATAAAACCCTCACTCACGCATACTGCATTACTGCTGATAGTTTGCTATGTCTACATACAGTGCATCAAATCTTCCACAGTTCTCAATCGAAGGATACGAGACATGGAGCTTTCGAGTCGAGAGCTTCCTCATTTCCATCCGCGACTGTATGTGGGAAGTGATAGAGGAAGGACCGATCGAAATCAAGAAAGCTATCTCTGTGGATGTTCCAGCTGCAGAAGGTCGTCCTGCTCACGTCAGACAGACATATGTCGAGAAGGACAAGGATGAGTACAACTCCAACGACTTCAAAATCGCCAACCTCGACAAAATCGCACGCCACACGATGCAGAGCACTGTATGGATGCCTATCTACCAAGGATCAGAAAGTGTGCGACGGCGAAAGAAATGTGGGAAACCCTAGCCCTCATTTCTCAAGGAACGGACAAGATCAAAGAGAGCAAGCTTGCCGTACAAATGCGGGAGTTTGAAAGTCTGATAATGAAGCTAGGAGAGTCCATCGATGCTTTCGAGCTGAGAGTTACCAACATCATTGCTACTCTCAACTCACTTGGGAAGGAACTCACAGATAAAGAGGTGAACCTCAAGATCGTTCGAGCTCTCACAAGAAAGTGGCAAACCATGAAAGAGCTGTATCTAGCTACCAATGATTTATCGAAGTTCACGCCGGAGATTCTGTTCTCTGAGCTCAAGGCTCACGAGTTCGATCTGAACAGCATGAGTCTCGATGATGTAGATGAAGCTCCCACGATATCAAAAGGAGTTGCTTTCAAAGCTGCTGAAGGGCCAAGTGACCAGACACTCGCTAAGATGTCAAGAGAAGAGCTGGAAGAGCATGTTGCGTTCTTATCCAAGAACTTCAACAAGATGAACTCACGTGTAGGCAAGTACAAAAGATTCTACAAGCAGTACAAGGGAAGGAGCACTGATGTTCGTGAAGGCAAAGGAAAGAGAGAAGAGTTGACCAAACCGATCTCAAGGGACATGATGGAAGTGGAATGCTACCACTGTCACAAGATGGGCTATTACAAATCTGACTGCCCGAAGTTGAGTGCAAAAGAGCGAGAGGAACTGAAGGCCAAGAGAGATGCTCCAAGGCGAGCGCTTGTAGCAAGTGAGCAGCCAGTCGCTTCAACTGAAGATGTCTCAAGCGACTCGGATGCATTCACTGATCCCAACTCCAGTGAGGGAGAGGATCTTGGACTAATGGCGCTCACCGACAAGGAGACTGGAGAGGTATTTATCTATCCCTCATCTAGTTCAATTACACTCGCACACACTCACCAAGAGGAATCTAATTCCTCGACATGGAGTGAGTTGCTTGACAAACACATCAAACTGTCAAGTGACCAGAAAATGTTGAAACAAGCTATGTCTCAAAGCGAGAAGGAGAACCGAAAGCTAGCCTCTGAGCTTGACCAAGTCAAACTTAACTTAAGGGTTATGACTAGTAAGTTCGAGGATCTCTTCGCTAGACATCAAATCTTGGAAGGAAGGTATGAAACCCAATCCAATCTAGTGGCCAATTTGAACAAAGCCTCGTATGCAAGGCAGGCACTAGAGAGCTCACTTCTACCTTTTGGTAGGAAGGGAGGACTCGGATATGAGGGTGGACCTTCCAATCCTACTGTCTTTGTTGGTGCTGTTGGGATTATATACTGAAAAGCATACTTTTTATGCTGAGTTGTATAGTACTTCTTCATGTTTTATGAAATAAATAAAGTCATATGTTTTGCATATTTATTCGTGTTATGGTTATGCAAATAAACGTCCTGTAGTATATATTATAGGTAATATGGTGTGGGTAGTCACACGGAAGATCATATTATCACTTTCTTATATACTTGAATGGTGTTCGCAACCTAAGTAATCGTGGACAAATTACTTGTTAAGGTTGTAGTATAATGCTTGATATTAGCTGATCTTGGCTAAGTAGCTTATACTAATGCATCCAGTTGCATTGAACAGGATCGCGGTGAGATAAATCCTTTTATACTGATTTAATAAAGGATCTAAGATCTCAGACGATTATTATTTCTTAATTCTAGTCGCATAATGTTGAATTATATATTTATGATTATTATTACTTTGAGTTATCAATGAGTGAGAGTTATTGCAACTCAAAGCATCTCGATATCTTGGGTAATAATATTATAAATATGATAATTAATATTATAGCTAGAAATCGTGTCTCGGCGGAGTCCGAGTTGATGATGTCCCCTTGAGGCGCTCCAAAGATTATTATATTAAACCCTGCAGGTGGATTAAGTTCCGATATAATAATAAGGTCGAGCGGGTACTACTCTCGGATTGAGATATTAATTAATAGAGCTATCAGTAGCTTAATTAATTAATGGACATGCGATATCTTTAACACGGGAAATAATATAATCCAAAAAGGAGCCCCGGTATGTTATAATATGGGAGATGGACGGTAGTGCAATATTATTTCTATAGTGGAGTGAAATAATATTAATATAATTAAGTAAAGTATTCGGGCCCAGAGAATACTTGGATTATTAATTATATTGGGAGGCCCAGTCCATATCCTCCTTAAGATCCCTAGTGTAGCCCAACAGAAGCAGGCCTGGCCCAGTAAGAGAAACCCTAACCCTAATCTGCCTCTATATATATAGATGGAGATTAGGGATTCCGTCATAAGTGAAAAACGGTTCACATACGAGATCCTTAGTGACGGCTAGGGTTTTACTGGGAGGAAAAGAAGAAAGATTTCCGTCCATCCGGAATTCTTCTTTGTGCTCGGGAATACGCTAGAAGATCTCGAGGTTTACGAGAAGAGCTAGATCTCGTGTGCAGAGATCTAGTGCGAGGAATTCTTCACCGAAATCTCATTACTCCTGCTGGATCTGCCCTGGCAAAGGTATGCAATCTAGATCTGTTTCCGCTTTAGGATCTAGGAAATTGCATGATATGTGTTTGTTTAATTGATTAACATCCGAGCGATCTTCACGGATCCAACAGGTGCTTTAAACACAACACCATCAGTGCCTTTGGATGTGCCCACTGCCTCCGAAGTAACCACTAACTAGGACAAAGACCAAGTGTCTGAGAACCCGAAGAAGAAGCCAATGAAGATGTCTATATCTTCAAGGGCAGAATCCAAGGGCAAGCAATGTTCAACAGTCCCTAGCACTCATAATGCTAAAACTTACCAATCCAAGGGTAAAGGGAAACCTGTTGAAGCTTCTAAGTCTCAGACCAAGACATGAGAGACAAAGGATCTCCCTTTCAAGAAAAGGAGTAATGTCTATGTGTCACGTGAGCCGGATTGGAGATGGTCCAACCGTACTCATGTTGAGGGGGAAGTATTCGAAGCACCAAGGAGGTCGCTTCAAACTTCCAAGGTTACTCAAGCGAGTCGGGGTCAAAACCCGAGTTCGACCGCTTCGAGGAAACCAAGCGAGCCGCTTCGAAAGACAGTAAACCCTAAGTCAGTCTCTAAGCCTGTAGCTAATCCGAAGCCAGTCTCTTCAGGATACAAGCAAAAGGGTAAGAGCATAGGTATGTCTCAAGCGAGCCGCTACCCCTCTTGCACACACTGCTGCACTTATGAAGCTGCCTCTAAGCAGAAGTCACAATTTATGAGGGCCGAGAAGCCCAAAACACAAGCTCACTCTCGAAAGAAAGTGAAGCAAGTGTGGGTACCAAAAGGGACTAAACTTTAAGGACCCAAACTGATTTGGGTACCAAAACTTGTCTAAACGCAGGTGAGCGCCATGGACCCCATGCCAAGTGAAGGTCAACAAATCTGGTACTTGGACAGTGGATGTTCAAGACATATGACAGGCATGAGAGCTCTACTTCAAGATTATGTTGAGAAAAAGGGTCCACACGTAACCTTTGGTGACAACTCTCGAGGAAGCACTAACGGATACGGCGCACTGAAGATCGGGAAGATCAAAATTGAAGAAGTTTCCAACGTGGAAGGGACTGAAGCACAACTTGTTATCCATCTCACAATTCTGTGATAAGGGATACAAGGTGGAGTTTATCTCCAACAAGTGCATTGTGAAGAACAAGCTCACTTCCCAGATTTTGCTCACTGGAATTAGACAAAGGAATATCTACATAGCACAATGGGAAAGCTGCAAGGAGGATACATGCTTAGTCGCAAGGAGTGCTACAGCAATGGGATGGCTATGGCACCGACGCTTGAATCATCTCAACTTCAAGACGATCAATCGCATAGCTCGTAAAGGCTTGGTACAAGGCATACCAAATGAAGTCTTTGTCAAAGACCATCCATGCTCACCATGCCAACGAGGGAAGCAGACGAGGAAGCACTTCGCCAGTCTTGAAGAAGCTTCATCCAAGCGAGTGCTCGAGCTGCTTCATATGGATCTGTTTGGTCCAGTCACTCCAGTTAGTGTGAATGGAAGAAAATACACTCTAGTTGTAGTCGACGACTTCTCTCGCTACACTTGGGTCGTATTTCTCTTCAGCAAGAAGGAGACACTGGCCAAGCTTCCACAACTGCTCAAGCGACTTGCCGTGGAGAAGAATCAAGCGATTGCCACCATCCGCTCCGACAAAGGCACTGAGTTTCTAAACTCAACCATTGAAGCATACTGCACGGAGCATGGTATAGCACACCAGACAACTTCAGCACGCACACCTCAGCAGAATGGAGTTGCAGAAAGAAGAAATCGAATCATCAAGGAAGCTGTCCGTACTATGATTGCTGATTCAAAGCTACCAATGAAGTATTGGGCTGAAGCTGCTAATACAACATGCTACACACAGAATCGGACGCTTATCAATAAACGGCACGACAAGACACCATATGAAATATGGACAGGGAGAATTCCTAACATATCTTATTTCCATAATTTTGGTTGTAGGGTCTTCATCCATGATAATGGGAAGTCACAATTGAAAGCTTTTGAAAGCAAAGCTGATGAAGGAATATTCTTAGGATATTCTACATCAAGCAAAGCCTACAGGGTGTTCAATTGTAAAACCCTAATTGTGGAGGAATCACCCCCATGTCGTATTTGATGAATTTTCTTTGAGTCTTCCACAGGAACAAGTTCAATCAAAGGAAGGAAAGACAAGCGAGGAACCCATCAACTCACTAACTTGGGACATGCTTGAAGATGATGAAGAAATCAAAGATTCAAGCAAGCAGATTGTCCAAGGAAAAGTTGAAGCTACCCCCAAGTCTCCTGAAGCGAGTGCAAGCCAAGCACCCATTCCAGTCGCTTCAGATGGAGAAGCAAGCGACCCCCATGAAGATGAAGATGAAGCTGGTGGATCCAAGCGTGCGTGGCTCAAGAATCACTCACCGAGTCAAATCATTGGAGATCCATCCAAAGGCGTAGTGACCAGAAGCCAAGTGTTTGGAGAAAGTGCCATGTTCAGTTACTTTCTCTCAAACATTGAGCCATCAAGCGTGGAGGAAGCCCTAGCTGATTCTAATTGGGTGATCGCCATGCAAGAAGAGCTGAATCAGTTCACCAGGAACGACGTATGGTACCTCGTCGATCGTCCCAAATTCCAGCATGTTATTGGCACCATGTGGGTGTTCAAGAACAATACGGACGAGGACCACAACATTGTGAGAAACAAGGCGCGACTCGTCGCTAAAGGCTACTACCAAGAGGAAGGAATCGATTTCGATGAGACCTTCGCTCCAGTGGCACGGCTTGAAGCGATCAGATTATTTCTTGCCTATGCAGCGGCTAAGAGGTTCAAAGTTTATCAGATGGATGTCAAGAGCGCGTTTCTCAATGGCGAACTGAAGGAAGAAGTGCATGTGGAGCAGCCACCGGGTTTCGCGCAAGGTGATAAGGTGTATCGATTGAAGAAGGCCCTGTATGGATTGAAGCAGGCGCCTAGGGCATGGTATGATACCCTATCTCAATTCCTAGTGGATAATGGATTCCACAAAGGGAAGATAGATCGGACTCTCTTCACCATCAATCATGGAGAAGACATGCTATGGGTCCAGATCTATGTAGACGACATCATATTTGGATCACCAAACCAGTCGCTTAGCGAGAAGTTTGGAGAGCTGATGAAGACCAAATATGAGATGTCCATGATTGGTTTGATGAGTTGCTTCCTAGGTCTTCAAGTGAAGCAACAGGATGATGGTATCTTCATCAATCAAGCCAAGTATCGTTCTTGCCTCTATCTTATCCTCGGGTATCCTCTCATCCACTAAGTAGTTGAGGAGAGGCGTCATCTACGTGGGTTGATCCTCTTCGGCTACATCATTGACCTCGGCCTCCTCTATGCTCCTGTGCTGAATGTCCTCTACAGGTGAAGATCCTGGGACTGTAGCTAATTTACTGAGATATCAGCTCGCGAGTTCTGGGTTTGGGGTATGCGCTCGAGTTGGAAGTACGAGAAAGCCTTCTGCATAGCCTGGGCCTTAGCCAGGTACTTTTTCATCCGTTCTCCCTTCGCCTCGTATTTCCCTAGCATGTGATTTACAATTACCTGGGAGTCGCTGTGTACTTTGATGGACTTGACTTTCATTGTCGCAGCTATGCGAACTCCGGCTAGTAATGCTTCATATTCCACTTCGTTATTGGTTGTGGTAAACTGGAAGCGAAGTGAATATGTGAGCTCATTCTTTTCCGGACTGACGAGGAGGACTCTAGCTCCACTCCCTGACTTCCCTGAAGCACCATCAACATACATGTGCCAGAAATCGGGGGGTTCTGACTTGGAGGATCTCGGTGAGATCATTGTTGGGGTGGGCATAGGGACAGGGGCTTCAGGGATAGTGGTTTCCACTAGGAAATCAGCTAGGGCTTGCCCTTTGATGGCTTGTCGGGGGACATAGGTGACGTCATGTTCCCCAAGCTCTATGGCCCATTTCGCTATCCGACTCGAAGCTTCGGGTTTTGTCAGTACTTGCCGAAGTTGAGAGTCGGTACGGACTTGGATGGAATGCGCATGGTATTATGGGCGAAGGCGCCGAGCTGCGTTTACTAAAGCTAGAGCAAGTTTCTCAAGTGGCTGATATCGTACCTCGGGTCCTTTGAGTGACCGGCTGATAAAGTCTACAGGGAGCTGGCGCCCTACTTCCTCTATCGCGAGTAACGCGCTGATGGCCTCCTCCGAGGTGGCTAGGTATAGGAACAACACTTCCTTATCTCTTGGCACCGACAAAGTAGGCAAATTGCCGAGGTACTCCTTTAGCTGACTAAGTGCGAGATGGTATTCCGAACTCCAGTTGAACTCGGGTGCCTTCTTTAAAATCTTGAAGAAGGGTAGTTGTTTCTTCATGGCTTTGGAGAGAAATCTACTCAGCGCGTCGAGGCACTCAGTGAGTTTGTGTACATCATTGATTGACCTCGAGACCCTCATCTCTAGCACAGTTTTGACCTTGGAAGGATTAGCCTTCAACCTTTCTTGGGAAATCCAACAACCCAGAAACGTTCCCGATGGCACAACGAAAGTACACTTTTGGGGGTTAAGTTTCAGGTTGACTTCTCGGAGCAACGATAGCACAGTTCGGAGATCGGCAACGCTGATGCTTTCCTCCTTGCTTTTTACTACTATGTCATCTACATAGACTTCAACCTCTTTGCCGATGTGCTCTTTGAATATTTTATCCACCATCCTTTGATAAGTGGCCCCAGCATTCTTAAGTTCGATTGGCATTTTGCGGTAGGCGAAGATGCCGAAGTCCGTGATGAAGGCGGTCTTGGCCGCGTCCTCGGTATCCATCAGCACTGGTGATACTCTTTTGATAACCACATATTTAGCATGCTTTAGAGTGCATCTCGATGTGTGTTTTGGTTGTATTATGTGCTTAAATGGATAGAAAATGTTAGATTTTACGACTTATGAGCTTTTCTATATTTTATCATTTTTCTCTCGGTTTTTGTGCGATTTTCAGGTGCTGTATCAATTTTTTGTGTATGTCAAAATCATCCTATGTCGAAGAGGATCGAAAGAGGAAGCCGTATCACTTTGCAGATTATTTTTCCGAGGTCGGACGAGAGAGAATGAGCCAAAACCGTACGAGTGCGCAAAGGGACGAGTGAGGCCGAGAAAGACGCGAGTTTTGGAAGATGAAATTCTGGAAATTGCAGTTTTTACCCCACCTTCTCAACACCATTTTCTACTTATTGCAATTTGGCCCCAACTTATGGGAAGACTATATATACTACCTCCATCCCGTTTAAGTAGGTTGATATTCCTTTTTGGGACATCTCGTATATTAGACTCGTTTCCATTTATGGCAATAAATTAACATCAATTCACTATCAACATCACTACATCTAACCCTAATCCATTTCTCATCTCTCACTTTCATCCCTCTCCACCGACTGCTCTCTCTCTCTCTCTATCTCCACCGAACTCTTCTGCGATTCTCCGCCGCATCTCTCTCCCACCACTCCCCACCACCTCCGTTCATGGATTGTGAAAAGCATATATACAACAGTGTGAGGGGTGCGAAGCTTGCAGAGATCCGAGATCTCAGTCCAGAAAAAACTTTCTCTGCGACTCCACCACCCCCGATCCCTACCCGCCGTACCCCGAGTCACCAGCTTCACCCGATCTCTACCCGGCGTACCCCGCGCCGGCCCCTTTCTCGCATGTTTCGCCGGCCGAGGGGGGCGAAGCTGGCGGAGTGCAAAGAAATCCCACCTGATCTGACTCCGCCGCCGTCCCCTAGCCCTGAATCCGTAGATCTGGCAACATCTTCGTCGCCTTCGGCGTTGCCCGCTCCTGCAGGCGACTCGCCGTCGGACCGTTCAGACCCGAAGCTCTTCCGTCGCCTTCCAGATTACTCCAACAAGCAGGCCAAAACGAATCTGCCCCGCCGCCTTCCAGATTCATTTTTGGTGTCTGTTCCGGCCACCGGTGATGCTGCCGCAGAGAGGTCCGAGGCGGCGCCGGCCACTGCACGAAGAGCTGAGGGGGGGTTCAACGCCGCAGCTTTCGGGAGACTCTTCAACGCCCAATCCCCTTAAAAGATGAGGGTTTCCTTCCACCCCAATCCCCTTTAAAGATGAAGCCGGTCGGAGCAGATGAAGCTGGTTCCTTCGACCTGATAAGGGGATGAAGGCGGCCGGAGCAGATGAAGCCGGCCGGCTATCTTTAAAGGGGAATCGGGTTAGGAGGGAGGTGGAAGACGACTGAGGCGCGTGAAGATTGGGTGAATTCTGTCCTATCCTAGATTGATAAGCTATGTTTTACCTTCTGTGGTGATTGGGTGAATGAAGCCTGCTCCTCTTTTTTGTGTATTCCTTCCTGTAATTGTGTGATCTAATTTTATTCCTATGTAGTGAGAATGGAATTTTGATTGGATTCATCTTTGGTTTGTACAGGCTGCGTGTCATAATTTACTTGATGGACATGCATACACACACACTGATCAGAAGAGATAAAATCGAGCTCACCTCCCCACTGCTATCATCTTAGTTCAAGATGATGTCCTAAATTGGTGATTTCTATCCTATCTTCTGTGGTTTTGTGCTTTATTCGATTGCATCATGGTATACTGTGGGGAGTTGTGGCTAAATTGTTCTGCAATGATGCCATGGTGTTTTAACTCTCTGATGACATGATTTCTAGTCAAATGATGGGATTCAAATTGTAATTGTGTGATCATTCCTCTCTGATGACATGATTTCTAGTCAAATGATGGGATTCAAATTGTAAAATTGCATTCATTAAACTTAAAATAAACTGCTGCGTCATTACAAAATGACTGAACTAATTACATTTGGTGATTTCCATGGCAAAAAAAAGGTTGAGCTCTACTGCTTGGCTCCTTACATGCTTTTTCATGAATGTTCAAAAACTGAGATTGAAAATGAACACAAGTGAAACTGCATAATCACTTCACTTCCTACTGTCTTCATTTCACCTGCCAAAAAAACTTGTATACAACTAACTACATGTTCAAATCTGGAAGCCCTTCACCCTGATGTGGAATCTGGATTCCCATGTCATGCATTAGGCCTTCAATCCCTTCTGTGCTTTCCTCTGAAATTAAGTAATCAATGCACTCCCTCACTAAGTAGTTTGGCACTTCAAGGTTTGTTGGTAGTGTGCTCTGTCTTAGCAATGCATCCTTCTTCATATGAGGGACTTTGAAGTTGTTACTACCTCTGTGCTTCATGATTTCTGTGAGAACACATTGAAGTGATAGGAATACTTTATTCAAAGTCATTGGAGGCAATATGTTGAAACATTCTGTGACTGCAGCTATTAGTTGATCTGCATTACTGCATTTTTTCCTCTGTTGTAAGGCTTGAATAGCACAAAAAAAACCTAGGTCATTAACATTGCACTCAGGTGAGTTTGGTGGCTGTTAGATCAGGTTGATGTGAAAGCCATCTGTGTTGGCTATCTCCTGAAACTCTAAATCTGTGTTGTTGATGTGTGTCCTTGCATTATCCTGTTGAATCATGATATTCTTGCTTAGGCATTGAGGCCATTTGAGTTTTATTGTTGGCAGAATCTGAAATGTATACAAAGTAACATCAGTTATGCATGTTTGGCTCTGAAATAGGCTCTGTTGCAGTTAATGCTATTGAACTATTACTGTATAAGCTATTCACCAATGAAAATACAAGCATACATACCTGTTTGATGATGCAATCTTTGATCACTTGCCTAGTGATGGATTGGACAGGCTTTAGCTCTTTAGTTCTTTTTTTCCTGTGAATGCTATCCCTCTGTGCTGTTATTTCTTGAACAAATGGCCAAATTTCTATCTTTCCATCAAACAAAACATTACCATCTACATGGAAAACTGGTCTGCTTGCTGCACACATAAACATTACTTTGGGAATGAAGTTCTTTGACTGACATACCCTTAATGGGTCTGCTTCCATTGGAGTAAGATAATACCTACAGCTCTTTCTTGATAGGTAATACCACTTCTCATCAATGTGTATTGTGTTTTCCATGGGCTTGAAATAGGCTCTGTTGAGGGCAGAATTGAATTGTAGGGACTGTAGGCTAAATGCTAACCTTCTAAGCATGTTTTCTGGTTTCAAAAGAGGTCTAATGGCATTGGTATGAGGTCTGAGCAGGTGATTTTTAGCCCATCTCCCCACTGTTGTCTTTGGTACTCCAATAGCATCTGAAATTGCTTGTAGGTTACCTCTTTTTTGGACTTCAATTGCTTCAATTTGTGCATAGTTGATTACATGCTTCACTTTTCTGTTTCTTTTCTTTTTGTTCACCATAATCACCTCACTTCTAGCTCTTTGATCCCTTGCAGTTTTCCAGATTCTCTGCACACTTTGCCTACCAATGTTGTACAGAGCAGCAGCTTCAGCTATCTTCCCTCTCGGTGGTCTCCCATTTTTGCAGCTCTCCAACAAGAACTGCAACACAAGCATCCTTTGAGCAGTAGTGACATCTGCCTTCTGCCCCATGGCTGCTTCAACACTGCTTTTTCCAGATTACTCCTTCTTCAACTCTGCTACTTCTTGCTGCTCTGCTCCTTTCAGTTTTGAAGTGTAAAATGTAGTGATGTAGTGTGTGTGTGTGTGATCTCTATTGGTTATATAGACATACATATGCAGTTTGGGAGGGAATTCACATGTATTTGAAAAAAATATCTGCTCAAAAAAGGCTCCAAAACTGTATTTTTATTTTTTTTTATTTTTTTATTGATGAACAGTTAAATAATGCTACAGTGTCTCCGCTACAGTGTTTTTTGAACAGTAAACGAGCTGCTAATTTTCTGCTTAATTTTGCACTAATACTCCCCTTATTACCTTTACTTGGTTGTTGTGCCATTTGGAAATCAACCAACTTAGATGGGTTGGAGGTAGTACTTGCTTATTTCCTCTTTTGGGGAGGGGGAACCTCTTTGTTATTCACTTTGAGCATTCACTTTAGAACCCTAAGCATTTTCCTTTTTTCCTCTTTAGTATTTTCAAATTGTGATGAAGATTATGCTTGGATTTTGAAGAGATTATTGAAGATTTCTTCCCCATTTCCTTTCCTTGTCAATTTCATTATGTTTTATCTCTATATTGTTGGATTGCTTACTAGATCTATTACTAGCTAAGCACTTTTATGGTTCCAAGTAATGGATGATGTGATTTAGATGATGGGTTTTAGAGTCTAGGATGTTGATTTACCTTCCCCTTGAATTGCCTATGAATTGGGACTTTATTTGAATGCATGACTAATTGATCACTAGGAGTGCATCTTGTTTGATGGAATGCCTAGGAAGCTTCCATTCATAGCACTTGGCATCAATTCATACCCATATCACTTGATTGCATCTCATATGATTCCTAGAAAGAATTAGATGGGTTGGATGATAGTTGGTAGGTTATCTTAGAGTATAATGAGCTATTTGGAGTTCGTAGAGCATTTAAAGGCTTAGAAGCATTTATTGTTCTATTAATCTACTTGTTGATCACCCTAGTAAGGTAGATTAGCATAAATGATATAAGAGACCATTCAAGGTGGATTAAAGTGGTTTGAAGCATCTAGATTCGTAAGCCCTCATCATAATCACATCGGAAGTTACTTGGATCCATGCCTTTATTACTTGAATTTCCATTTGTTTACTTGCTAGTTTCATTTACTTATTGCATGTTTAAGTTTTTCATTTACTTACTTCATTGCCTAGTTTAAAGAAAACACCAAACCAAGTTATTGTGCTCAAATAGGATAATAGAGACAAGACGAACTACTTGATTATCTCTCGACACATTCACTCCTCGTGTTCGATACTCGGACTTATCTAGTTCGATATTATTGCTAGGTAAGAAATAGCCTAGCCACCTTTGTATAAGTCAAGGAAGCTAAATACTTTGTGGCCGACTAGAGAGTCTACCTTCTTGTCGATTTCGGGGAGTGGGTAGCAGTCTTTTGGGCAATGCTTGTTGAGATCGGTGTAGTCAATACACATCCGCCATCCCCCTCCTGCTTTCTTGACCATCACCGGGTTCGCTATCCAGGTCGGGTATGTTAACTCGAATAGGATGTCGGCGTCCAGTAGCTGTGTCACCTCGGATTTGATAACTTGATTTCGCTCTGCGGCGAAGGAGCGCTGCTTCTATCTGATAGGCTTGACCTCGGGGTCAATATTGAGTTTGTGTGTGATCAACTGAGGTGACACTCCTATCATGTCCAGCGGGGACCATGCAAAGACGTCTCTGTACTCCCTTAAGAGCTGAAGAACCTGCTCCCGAAGATGAGGCAACTCGGAAAAACCAACTTTGACGACCTTAGTGGGATCGTCTT
The DNA here is from genome assembly GCA_029379335.1 of Thymus mandschuricus. NCBI lineage: Eukaryota > Viridiplantae > Streptophyta > Magnoliopsida > Lamiales > Lamiaceae > Thymus > Thymus mandschuricus. The sequence continues at coordinate 35,639,421 of CM057073.1, read as the reverse complement.
CGTGTAATACGACCTCTTGTACCGAGCTGACCTCGGCAGGCGACGTCTTCTTCAGCTCTTCGGAGTTCTGTGATTGTTATGCCTGGGGCAACTGGGGTGTGGACTGATATAGGTGAAATTTACCTTATTTTCATAGCCAAAAAGAGTCGATTTTGTGTCTCGATTTTATAATATTGTCTATGTTTTATATGGTTTTTAGTATATGGGACAATATTATGCTTGTAGGTGTTTCCTTGTGTTTTCAGGCATAAATCGATGATAAAACCCCGAGACGAGAAAAGGCGTGAAGATAGAAGTTGAAAAGTCAAGATTGGAGTTCGAGTGAAGGCCTCTCGATCGACCTCTCGATCGAGAGAGGGATCGAGAGGTAGCTTCTGTTGCGGCTATCGATCGAGAGCAAGAATTGTACCCTCTCGATCGACCTCTCGATCGAGAGGTCTGTCGAGAGGTTCCAGCCGGGATTTTTCTACCTTATTTAATTAGACTCCTTTTTGGTCTAGGTTTTCCTTATGTAAATTTCCCCTATATATACTCCTATTCTAGCATTGTAAACCCAAGCATCTTATTATCCTTCATACTTTTATAGCACTTTATTTTTCTTTAGAGTTTAGTTTTGTAATCAACATTGAAGTTTCTCAAGTTTATTCAAGATTCAAGTTTCGAAGTTCTTCGTGTTCAAGATTCAATTCCAAGTTTTTCTTACTCTTACTCTTTAATTATGTTTTTCCAATTCTTTGTGTTTATGTTTGCTTTAATCATGTCTAGCTAAATTCTTTAGTTGATTTTAGGGATTGAATGCCTAATTGAATTTATGTAAGTGTTTTTGTTTGCAATTAGCCTTCCAATCTAGATGCATGTTTCATGGTGCTTATTCTCATGCATAGTTAATTGGCCACTAATTATGTATGCATAGTTATGTTTATATGCCTTGATAGGATATTGCATAATAGATCTCATGAAAGCATGATATAATAATTTGATTTGTCTTAATTGATAATTGAATTGTTATATGTTCATATATAATTGAATTGGTGTCTTAGTTGAACCTAGTTGATTATATCATTGGTACTTGTTCTATTTTGCACTTGATTCGATCCTTGCAATTCGAGAGAATATTAGGATTTCGTTGAGTGACTACTTGCATTGCTTTAATTAGGGTGTAAGTTATTTTTGCATGTATCACATTTAGATTGGATTAAATTGGTTAATTGTATTCATTAATTGCTTGCATAGATTTGATTAGGTAGGCTTCCCTAAAGTCAACACTTTTCCTTAATTGTTCACTTCCCTTATTTATTTAATTGCTTGTGTCCTAAGTTGTTTAATTTTGACTAGTAAATTTCCTGCATATTTTGTTTCCTTATTTGATTTAATTGAGTCTTTTTATTATTTGCCTAGTTTATAAATACCACATTCCCTAAACCTTTAAAAGCCTAGACATCACATTCGTTCTTGAGTAGAGGTATTGTGTGTGTTTTCGATTTGTCAATCCCTGTGGATACGATACTCGTACTTCATTATATTACACCTATTTTGTGTGGTAGAAATAGTGCGATCAAATTTTGGCGCCGTTGCCGGGGATTGATTAGATTTCATACACGTATTTTGAAATAGGATCAATAGGTGATTTAGGCACTTTTATTTTCTGTTTTCGGTTTATTGATCTCACGTTTTTCTTTTCTCTTCTTTGGTTTTAGGTAGTGCATGACCACAAGGTCTAAAGGGATACAACCTATTCCTATAGACTTGGAGTTAGAGCGCTCTCTAAGGGCGTTGAGGCGAGAGAAGAAAGCAAGCAAGATCGATACACCACCCTCTTCACCACCCGATTCACCAAGGAGTTTCGATTCAATGGGGGATCAAGGAGCGAGGAGGACTTTGAACGACCGCTACAAGCCGGTCGTTGATCAATTTCAGCAAGGAGGATGGGGGACTACCGAAGCAAACAACTACGAGTTCAAGACGTCCCTCATCAACATGGTGCAAAACAATCAATACGGAGGATCGCCGGCGGAGGATCCGAACGCGCACTTGAAGCAGTTTCTGGACATATGTGCTACATACAAAGCCAATGGAGTATCTTCGGACTATCTCAAGCTTAGCCTCTTCGTGTGGTCTCTCAAGGACGATGCAAGAGAGTGGTTAGACGGATTGGACAAGACGGAGATCACTACTTGGAGCGACATGTGCACGAAGTTCCTCAACAAATTCTTCCCACCCTCGAGAGCTCAAAAGCTTATCAATGAGATCATACAATTTCAACAATTCGAGGACGAGCACTTCTACGAAGCATGGGGGAGATTTAAGAAACTACTACGAGCATGCCCAAATCATGGAATTACCAAGGAGGATCAAATCACGAACTTCTATCGTGGTTTGAACAAGTTGTGTAGGAAGGAGCTCGATTACGCTTCGAAGGGAGGATTTTTGAACAATGAATACGATGTGGCTATGGAGATCATTGAGCTTACCGTGAACTCGAGCTATGAAGAGGCCACCGATCGTCGACTTGGAAGAAGGAGAGTTGCCAATATTGGAATCGATGCTTACGAGGACTTGATGGAGAAGTATACAAAAACAGCAAATGAGTTGGATTCTATCAAGAAAGGAGTACTTCGGTGCGATGCTATCACGGACGATCAAGCAAACCCTACCGAAGAGGAAGATGCCAATTTTGTGCAACAAGGAGGCAAATGGCAACCGAATCAAGGAAACAAGTGGCAAGGAGGACAAGGAGGACAAGGAGGTTCGAACTACCAAGGAGGGTACAAGAAACCATACGTGCCCAACAACCGAAATCATCCGAACTTCTCCTACGCCAATCCGAACAATGCCTTGCAACCACCTCCCGGCTTCCATGTCGAGAACGGAGTCATCCAAGAGCCCAAGAAGGAATTGTCAACCGACGACTTGATTCGTCAATATATGGCTCAATCGGAGATGAGGATGACACAACAAGATGCAAAGTTAAGGACGTTGGAGCTCACTCAAAGTACATCAACCAACAACTTGGCTAGTAGCATCAATGCGTTGACCAAGCAAATGCAAATGTTGGAGACGCAAATGAGCCAAATAGCCAACGCTCAAGGAGGAATCCATAAGCCCGGCCAATTCCCAAGTAACACGGAGCAAAACCCGAAGAACAACCATCATGTCCATGCTATTGAGCTTCGGAGTGGCACAAAATACACCAATCCATCCTTGGAAGCTGAGAAGAAAGGAGTCGGGAACTTCAAGAATGTGGTGCTCGAAGAAACGAGGAACCAAGAGCCGAGGCGAGGGCCTCTCGACACCTCTCTCGATCGAGAGGTCGATCGAGAGGTCCATACTGGAGGTCAGAATCCACCTCTCGACACCTCTCTCGATCGAGAGGGGGATCGAGAGGTCTACGACGAGGAGATACAGATTGACCCTCTCGATACCTCTCTCGATCGAGAGGTCGATCGAGAGGTCAAACAGCAAGGTCAGAAAGGACCTCTCGACACCTCTCTCGATCGAGAGGTCGGTCGAGAGGCCCAGCAGCCACACCAAATTCCAACTTACACTCCGAAGGCCCCCTTCCCGCAACGATTGACCAAGACGAAGCAAGACGAGAAGTATCAACGCTTCATGGAGATACTACAAAAGGTCAATATCAACATACCACTTCTCGATGCTCTTCGGGACATGCCCAACCACATGAAGTTCATCAAGGACGCGGTTTCGGGAAAGAAGAAGTGGGGGAAGTTCGAGACGATCAATCTCACGGAGGAGTGCAGCGCGGTGATCCAAAAGAAGTTACCAATGAAGCGAAAGGATCCCGGAAGGTTTACGTTGTCATGCAAGATTGGTGATCAAATCTTCCAAAATGTGCTATGCGATCTTGGTGCTAGCATAAATTTGATGCCCCTCTCTATTTTCAACCGGCTCAAGATCGGGAGGATGAAGCCAACCACCATCTCCCTACTTATGGCGGACCGATCAGTTTCTTATCCGAGGGGGATAGTGGAGGACGTTCTCATTCAAGTGCACAACCTCGTCTTTCCAGCGGATTTCGTAGTCTTGGACATGCCCGAGGATACAAATCAACCGTTGATTTTGGGACGGCCATTCTTAGCGACGGGGAGAGCATTGATCGATGTTCAAGATGGAGACCTCACATTCCGAGTTAACGGGGAAGAGCTGAAGATTTCTATATATGAAGCGATGAAGCGACCCGATGATCAACATGAGGATATCTTCTCCATCGAGACATTGACATCACCCACTTCGGAGGAGGCACTTAACCATTGTATCTCTAATTCTCTCTATGCCTACGAGGAGTTGGATGAGGCTTGCGACGAGATACTCGAGTATCTAAATCAGTTGGAGGCTAACCGACCATCGAGCCACCACAAGGAGGTTGCATATCTCGACATCAACAAGAAGGTGGATGGTGGACTCCTCGAAGAAGAAGAAAAGAAGGATGCAGCCCCCAAGGTGGAGTTGAAACCATTACCCGAGCACCTCAAGTACAAGTTCTTAGGAGAAGAAGAGACGTACCCGGTGATCGTTTCCTCTCATCTCACGGAGGCAAACACGGACAAGCTATTGAGGGTGCTAAGGGAGCACAAATCTGCAATTGGATGGACAATTGCCGACATCAAAGGTATTAGTCCTACAATTTGCATGCATAGGATCTTGCTCGAGGAAGGGCATCGTCCAAGAGTCCAACCCCAAAGACGATTAAACCCAGCCATGCAAGAGGTTGTGAGGAAGGAGGTGCTGAAATTGCTTGATGCCGGCATGATCTATGCTATTTCGGATAGCGAGTGGGTGAGCCCTACTCAAGTGGTGTCTAAGAAAGGAGGCATGACGGTCATCAACGACGAGAAGGGAGAGCTGATCGCGACAAGGCTCGTCACGGGATGGCGAGTTTGCATTGATTATCGTCTTCTCAACACAGCAACAAGGAAAGATCATTTCCCCCTCCCGTTCGTAGATCAAATGCTCGATCGGCTAGCCGGCCATGAGTATTATTGCTTCCTCGACGGATATTCCGGTTACAATCAAATCGCCATCGCTCCGGAGGACCAACACAAGACGGCATTCACATGCCCATATGGAGTTTTCGCTTATCGGAGGATGCCGTTCGGACTATGCAATGCGCCGGCCACTTTCCAACGGTGCATGATGGCAATCTTCCATGGACTGATCGAGAATATCATGGAGGTATTTATGGATGATTTTTCAGTCTTTGGGCCTTCGTTTGATCAATGCTTGGAGAATCTTGCCACGGTGCTTCAAAGGTGCGAAGAGACGAACCTAGTTCTTAATTGGGAGAAGTGCCACTTCATGGTTCAAGAAGGAGTTGTACTTGGTCACAAGGTTTCTTCATATGGATTGGAGGTGGATCGAGCCAAAGTTGTAGCCATCGAGAAGTTGCCACCGCCAACCAATGTCAAATCGGTGAGAAGTTTCCTAGGACATGCCGGCTTCTATAGGAGATTCATCAAGGATTTCTCAAAGATCACGAAGCCGTTGTGTGGATTGCTCGAGAAAGACGTCAAGTTCGTGTTCGATGATGAGTGCTTGGAAGCTTTCGAAACGCTGAAAAAGGCGCTTATCTCTACTCCCGTTTTGGTTTCCCCGGATTGGAGTGCCCCGTTCGAGCTCATGTGCGATGCAAGCGATTGGGCGGTAGGAGCAGTTTTGGGGCAGAAAAGGGAGAAGCTATTCCGAGTGATCTACTATGCGAGTAAGACGTTGGACTCGGCTCAAAGGAATTACACCACCACGGAGAAGGAGTTACTTGCTGTGGTCTACGCTTTCGACAAGTTTAGACCTTATTTGGTGGGATCTCACACGATTGTGCACACCGACCATGCCGCCATTCGCTATCTATTCAACAAGAAGGACTCGAAGCCGAGATTAGTTCGCTGGATTTTGCTTCTTCAAGAGTTCGACATGGAGATCAAGGATAGGAAAGGATGCGAGAACGTGGTGGCCGACCATCTCTCGAGACTCGAGCAGCCCGTGGAAGGAGAGGATTCGAAAATTGCAATCAAGGAGAGCTTCCCCGATGAGCAGATTTTTCAGATGGACGACTTGACACCTTGGTTCGCCGACATCGTCAACTACTTGGTGATCCATCATGTGCCCAAGGATCTATCGTCTCACCAAAAGAAGAAGTTCCTCCACGATTGTAAGTTCTATTATTGGGATGATCCATATTTGTATAGGAGGTGTGCCGATGGAGTCATAAGGCGATGCGTTCGACAATCGGAATGGAAAAAGATCATCGAAGATTGCCATAGCGCTCCGAATGGGGGACACTTTGCAGCAAATAGGACCGCTCTCAAGATCTTTCATAGTGGTTTCTATTGGCCGTCGATCTACAAGGATTGCCATGAGTTCATCAAGTCATGCGATCGATGCCAACGAATGGGGAATATCACGAAGAGGGACGAGATGCCGCAGCGAACAATCATGGAAGTGGAACTCTTCGATGTTTGGGGGATTGACTTTATGGGTCCTTTTCCCAAGTCTCAAGGGTTCTCTTACATTCTTCTTGCGGTGGAGTATGTTTCTAGATGGGTCGAGGCCATTCCGACTACAACCAACGATTCGAAGGTAGTGATCAAATTCCTCCAGCGAAATATTTTGACTCGGTTTGGAACTCCGAGAGCTTTGCTTAGTGATGGGGGGAGCCACTTCAACAATCGTTGGTTAGGATCGCTTCTTGCAAAGTACGGAGTCAAGCACAAGGTCACATCGCCCTACCACCCTCAAGCAAACGGTCAAGCCGAGTTAGCTAATCGAGAGATCAAGCAAATTTTGGAGAAGACCGTCACCAACAAAAAGGAGTGGGCGAAGTACTTGGATGACGCACTTTGGGCCTATAGGACGGCTTTCAAGACACCAATTGGGAGATCGCCATATCAATTGCTATTTGGCAAGTCGTGCCACTTACCAATGGAGTTGGAGCATAAAGCTTATTGGGCGACGAGAAGGATCAACTTCGAGTTCAAAGAAGCCATGGGCCAACGATGTGACGACTTGTTGGAGCTTGATGAATGGAGAAACGAAGCATTCGAGAATTCAAGGATCTACAAAGAACGAGCCGCACGATTTCACGACTTAAGCATCAAGAAGCGTAAGTTCGAAATTGGTGATGATGTTCTTGTTTTTAATTCTCGACTTCGTTTATTTCCAGGAAAATTGCAAAGTAAGTGGTCGGGGCCGTACGTCATTTACAAGGATTTGAAGAATGGTGCATTCGAGGTGTTGAAGAACGATGGTGAAAAGTTCGTAGTGAATGGACATCGCCTCAAGCACTACTTCAAGCCGTTGCCGCTTTACCCCAAGAAAGAGGCCACGTACCTCGATGACCCAAGTTAGAAAAAAGGTATCGTCGGGCTAAAGACGTAAAACGTAGCACTTGTTGGGAGGTAACCCAATATTCGTATCCCGTTTTTTTTTTTTTTATTTATTTCGTTTTGTTTTACGTTTTGTGTCTTAGGTAGTTTATTTTTCGTAGTTTTAAATCGAGTTTCGTATTTTAGAGTCGAACCCCATGATATACTAACAATTGCTAAAAAGTTGTGTAGAAAACAAAATCGAGCAGGACCTCTCGACACCTCTCTCGATCGAGAGGTCGTTCGAGAGGTGAAATTTTGGCGTACAGTAGGGGTCTCTCGACACCTCTCTCGATCGAGAGGTCGTTCGAGAGGTTTTGAATTTTGATTTCCCAGGTATGTCACGTGCAGCCTCTCGATCGAGACCCCCGTGTTTTCGATCGAGAGGGGAGGTCAGAACATAAAGTGCAGCACCTCTCGACACCTCTCTCGATCGAGAGGTCGTTCGAGAGGTCGAATGTCAGATTCCAGTAGCTACCTCTCGATAGGTCTCTCGATCGAGAGGTCGATCGAGAGGTAAGATTTCAGATTCCAGTACGCACCTCTCGACACCTCTCTCGATCGAGAGGTCGTTCGAGAGGGTCGTTGACGGCGCAAAATCCGACTTTGACCAGGTTTATTCCCTCCTTTAAATATACCTTTTGCACATAATTCACATACCATACTCTCATAACTCACAAATTCTCTCAAGCACACACAAATACTCTCGATTTCTCTCTTCGATTCGTCACAAGGTACTCGATTTCTTGCCCTTCTCTTATCAATTCTTGAATCTCTACATGAATTCGCATGTTTTGACCGATTGGAATTCAATTTTTGATGGTTAAATTCGTTGAATTGATAGATTGGGTATTAGATTGAGCATGATAGATTGAATTCATGAATTCTATTGAATTATTCGTTTGAATTGAATTCGTTGATGAATGTGATGAGGATTATGTATTGACATGCGAACGGGTTGTTGAATTTGTCTATGAATTATTAAGGATTCGTTTGTATCTACATGCATGAGATTGAGATTTTGTGATTATACATTCATGTTTGTGGAGAGGGTTTGTGGTAATTGTTTGAATTGGTGATGAAATTGAGTTGATAATGGGGGAGAATTTGATTTGGTTGAAGTTTGGGGGAAGATGATTTAAATGGCTCAATTCTTGCATCCCTTGTATTAATTTGTGATACTTTTAGGTACTAACGATGGCAAGGGACAAGGGCAAGAATGTTGCTTCAACCTCATCGGGTAAAGGCAAAGGAAAAGAAAAGGTCACTTCGTCGAGCAAGGGAAAGGAGACATGGAAGAATGATAGGACTATCCCGGAGACTAGGATACCGCCGGCGAGGTCGATGCCTTCAAGTTTGGAGCCCAAGGCGTTCAAACTCAAGCTCACGACAGCGGAGTCGAAGAGGAGGTGGTCCCACCTTGTGCAACTCAAGCACAAGCACTGTCGTTTCCTACACCAAGAGACGGTTGCTGCGATGGGGATAGCTAATGAGATCACGCAATTGATGCAACGAGGGGGCTTCACCAACATATTTCAAGGGAATCACTTCACCTACCACATTCTCACGGTGGAGTTCCTCTCAACGTTGGTAGTGGAGCGAGTCAACCAAGTGCCCCACGTCATTCGTTTCCAACTCGGTGGTCAACCGAGAGAGCTAGATATGGATCAACTTAACGACGTCATCGGAGGAAACAAGCGTGGTGAGTATATTGGCAACAATCACCCGGATTTGCAAGACTTGTGGGCACAATTCGTGGATTTTGAGGAGGAAAGGACGAGATCCTACAACCCGGCGAAAGCAAAGGCCACCTCAATTCGGAATCCCACGATTCGCTACTTCCACAGGCTGATCTCGTGCACCATCCACTCCCGTCATGACTCCGGCACCTTCCTTGCCACCGACGCTCATCTCATTTGGACCTCATATCGGGGCCACTCACAAAATGCAGCCCTTTATCTCGTCGATCATATGGAGAGCCAAGCATATTTGTTCGGGGGGCAAAAGATCGGGATAGGAGCTTTCGTCACTCCCATTGCCCAACACTTCCACGTTCCGATTGGAGAGCAGCCCGTATCTACGTCCATCTTTGTGGATAGACGCACGTTGGAGCTTGCGAGGATGATTTCGTATGATACGTCCGGGTGGTTCTTTAAACTACATGGGATAAGTGGTATTTTTCTATTCCCACTTCCGAACAATTATTTGACTGAGGTGATCGGGAACGAGAAGCTGCGGAGAGGGAACGGAAAGATGGATTCTCCTCAACACAAGGAGCTTATGTGGGCTGAGGGAGGTCCAAAACCCGACGAAGGTGGTGATGATGATGAGGAGGACGAAGATGAAGACGAGGCTGAGCAATACGAGAGAGGATTTGATCAAGGGGAAGATGCTTTCGCGCAAGGATACGAGGGTGTTCCACAGCCCGGTTTTCATATGAGAGCTCCGGATTTCTCTACGATGCGGGATTGGCACACGGAGTCAATGGAAGCAATGGACAACTATCATTGGGATAGTAGGCAGTTTGTTGAATCCCAAGTAGGAGGAGTTCGCGAAGAAGTACAAACGTTGAGAACCGAGGTAGGGGACCTTCGCTCATTTATTGGAAGTCGTTTTGATACTCTCGACGCCTACATTGAGAACGAGAGGAGATTTCGAGAAGAGGAGGCGAAGAGGCGTGAGGATGAACGAGCATACTTGGAGAATTACAATAGGATGGTGCATGAGATGCACTATTTCTATCCTCACTACCCGGAGAGTCATCAACGATTCGACCCCAATAACCCCGACAACCCTCCCTTCCCGCCGCCATTTCAATGAGGTCAGTTTTTTAACTTAGCCTACTTCTTGTCTTTAAACTTATTTCTTCGCTATGCTTTAAAATAAGTTTGGGGGAGGGAAAGAGTGTCTAAGTTAGATTACTTTTATTGTTTTCTTGCTTTGAGAGTCTTTTATTTGTTAGTATTATTTTGGGGTATGTTAGAGTCTTTTATTGTTTTGAGTCTTAGGTTTAAATTGAGTCGAATAAACATGTGACAATAGTGTTGTGAATTTGGCCAATGATAAGAAAATTGTTGTTGATTTGTGAAAAGAATTCATGATCTTTATTATGCATAGATCCTTGGCGAAGCGACGCGATTTTATTCATTGAATTTGAAGCATGTCTTGATGTCGGGAACTAGTTAGTTTGAGCCCGTGAGTTTTGAGCTATTGGTGCATATTGATGCCTATTTTCTTGATTGAGTGATCATGTATGCTTCATTGTTTCTAGAACTTGCCCTATTTCTCCGTCAAGACCTTAGTATATTCATGAACTAGGAGATGATATTAGGCCATTCTTTCGTAGCCACATGAATCCCATACACTAACCTTGATCATAATCTTTGTTTACCCCCGTTGAGCCTTTTATGAGCCTTTCTTTCTTGAGCTTGGATGATAGGAGGTTTGGATGGATAAGGGTATCTTTAGTGGAGTTAGTTGATGATGTGGGAAGGAGTTGAATAGAATATCTTGATGTGGTATGAAAAGGAAAAGATTGTTAGATGCTTGATTAAGTATAGTTGGCTATCCCTATAAGCTTAGAAAAGAGAAAAAGAAAAAAAAAAAAAGAGAAGAGAGTTAGAGCTTTTGTTCGAATGTTAAAAAGAACATGTTCTAGTTGAGCTCTATAGTTAAAAAAAAAAAAAAAAAAAAAAAAAATGAGAATAAAAAGCATAAGGGGATAGTTAGCTTAGATTGTATATGTTGCATCTATGATATTGAGTTTTGTAATTGGTGTTGGATGGTAGAAGATGGAGTTGAAAAAAACCATACTTTGTTTGGTGTTGAAAAAGAGGTTGATGATTTGGAGTATTTTGAGTCACTTAGCCTATACATTCCCTACCTTAACCAATGTCCCTACATTACAAGCTTTACAAAGACCTTTTTGATCTTAGTGTGTGAATATTACATTAGGTGGAGATGTTGAGATTAGGGGCAAGCCTATGGTAAACATGTTGCATAACATTGATGTTGAGTGAACCTTATGATGTGCATTATATTACATCTTTTTCTTTGAGAGAGTTGAGTGTTCACTTATACACATATACATATCTCACATGTCTTGGGAGAGTTCTTTGATGGATTGACATGTTTCGAAGTTATTGAATAAGTTGTGTTATCGATGCTAAGGTTGTGTGCATAGTTTTGATCATGATCATGATGTTTTGGTTTTGAAAAGTTTTTGAGGCCTATATAGTTCACAATGCTAGAGTCTATTGTTTATGTTTTGGTATTGTTCGGGACGAACAATGTTTAAGTTTGGGGGATTTGATATAGGTGAAATTTACCTTATTTTCATAGCCAAAAAGAGTCGATTTTGTGTCTCGATTTTATAATATTGTCTATGTTTTATATGGTTTTTAGTATATGGGACAATATTATGCTTGTAGGTGTTTCCTTGTGTTTTCAGGCATAAATCGATGATAAAACCCCGAGACGAGAAAAGGCGTGAAGATAGAAGTTGAAAAGTCAAGATTGGAGTTCGAGTGAAGGCCTCTCGATCGACCTCTCGATCGAGAGAGGGATCGAGAGGTAGCTTCTGTTGCGGCTATCGATCGAGAGCAAGAATTGTACCCTCTCGATCGACCTCTCGATCGAGAGGTCTGTCGAGAGGTTCCAGCCGGGATTTTTCTACCTTATTTAATTAGACTCCTTTTTGGTCTAGGTTTTCCTTATGTAAATTTCCCCTATATATACTCCTATTCTAGCATTGTAAACCCAAGCATCTTATTATCCTTCATACTTTTATAGCACTTTATTTTTCTTTAGAGTTTAGTTTTGTAATCAACATTGAAGTTTCTCAAGTTTATTCAAGATTCAAGTTTCGAAGTTCTTCGTGTTCAAGATTCAATTCCAAGTTTTTCTTACTCTTACTCTTTAATTATGTTTTTCCAATTCTTTGTGTTTATGTTTGCTTTAATCATGTCTAGCTAAATTCTTTAGTTGATTTTAGGGATTGAATGCCTAATTGAATTTATGTAAGTGTTTTTGTTTGCAATTAGCCTTCCAATCTAGATGCATGTTTCATGGTGCTTATTCTCATGCATAGTTAATTGGCCACTAATTATGTATGCATAGTTATGTTTATATGCCTTGATAGGATATTGCATAATAGATCTCATGAAAGCATGATATAATAATTTGATTTGTCTTAATTGATAATTGAATTGTTATATGTTCATATATAATTGAATTGGTGTCTTAGTTGAACCTAGTTGATTATATCATTGGTACTTGTTCTATTTTGCACTTGATTCGATCCTTGCAATTCGAGAGAATATTAGGATTTCGTTGAGTGACTACTTGCATTGCTTTAATTAGGGTGTAAGTTATTTTTGCATGTATCACATTTAGATTGGATTAAATTGGTTAATTGTATTCATTAATTGCTTGCATAGATTTGATTAGGTAGGCTTCCCTAAAGTCAACACTTTTCCTTAATTGTTCACTTCCCTTATTTATTTAATTGCTTGTGTCCTAAGTTGTTTAATTTTGACTAGTAAATTTCCTGCATATTTTGTTTCCTTATTTGATTTAATTGAGTCTTTTTATTATTTGCCTAGTTTATAAATACCACATTCCCTAAACCTTTAAAAGCCTAGACATCACATTCGTTCTTGAGTAGAGGTATTGTGTGTGTTTTCGATTTGTCAATCCCTGTGGATACGATACTCGTACTTCATTATATTACACCTATTTTGTGTGGTAGAAATAGTGCGATCATGGACCCCTGCCCTTTTAGTGTCACGTGAAGACACTCTTTTGCTATTTTCTGGTCACCTCGGATCATGGCGACCCCCCCCCCCCCCTAGTCGGGATTTTCAGCTCGAGGTGGTATGTGGAGCAAATTGCCTTGACCGCGTTCAGCCAGTTCCGCCCTAGGATGATGTTGTAGGGGGACTTGGCGTCCACTACGAAGAACTCAGTCACCTCGGTAGAGATCTTCGGGGCTTTCCCAACGGTGAGGGGGAGCTCTACTGCCCCTACTGGATGTGTCTCCTCTTGTGCGAAGCTGCGGAGTGGCCGAGCTGTCGGCGTGACTTTAGACTTGTCAATCCCCATCTGGTCGAAACACCGCTTAAATATGATGCTTACGGATGCTCCGGTGTCAATGTGGATCCTTTTGATAAGCTTATTGGCCACAACTGCTTTGATAACGATAGCATCGGAGTGTGGGACCATAGGAGGGACGGGGTCCTTTTCGGAGAATGTGACCGCTTCTTCTTTCTTGAGTCTTTTGTTAACAGGCTCCCTGTTCGGGAGTGTTCGTGCTCCGCTTTTCAAAGAGGACTTTGTCTGTCCTTTGGCAAGTCCGGAGACTGTGGCAATCACACCATCATATTGGTAGTCTCCGTCCTCGTCAACATCGTCCTCGTACTTGGTTTTCTTCTCGACCTCGGTGCTGCAGCCAGCACCTCGGTATTGCCTTTTCTTCTTTTGACCTTGGGGGGCGTCAAACTGGTTGACACCTGCACCTCAGTCCTGGTATTTCCTTAACGGGCTACTACGGACTAAACCTTCGATGTCATACATCAGGCTTTTGCAGTTCTCGGTCTTGTGTCCGTAGTCCTCGTGGAAGTGGCAGAACTTGTCCTTCGACCTCGGCTTTCCATTATCCCTCATTGGCCGAGGTCGCTCGAACAAGTTAGCGTGCAGCTCAAGGATCTCGGTCCTCGGCCTCGTCAATGGAGTGAACTGTGGTGCAGATCGCTGGGCAGGCTGGGGTGTGAACTTACTTCGCGGAGGCAGTGCTAGGTTTTGCCGAGGTCTGAGTCGGGACTCTAGCGGGCCGTGCTGAATGCGTTCCATCACGCTTTTTCGGGGCGCTTCATCCTTCTTTTCTTGTCCGAGGTCTCTCCTCGGTCTCCTTCTCTCCTTCGCTTGGTTGCTTCATCAATCTTTGCGAATTTATCCGCAATAGCCCACAACTCTATGGTAGTTTGGGGCTCATTCGCCAGTATCTCCTTGTACAGGAGATTCGAGGTGATGGCGTTCTGGAACGCCGAGATAACAAGGAGGTCATTGGTACCCCGAGTTTGCAGGCACTCCCTGTCAAATCGGGTCAGGAAGTCTTGGAGGGGTTCACCTCGGTTCTGCTTCACAGTAAGTAAATGTGCCGGGGTGTGCCTCACCTCGACGCGCTGGGAGAAACTCCGCGTGAAAGAGTCCATTAGCTCGTTGTACGACCTGATGGACCCAGCTGGTAGGCTATCAAACCACTCCCGAGCGTTGTCGACCAGCAGCTCGGGGAATAGCTTGCACATGTAGATACTCCCTAAATTCTGGCTCAACATGCTGTATTTGAACTGACTTAGGAAGTTGTTGGGATTTCCTATCCCATTGTAAGGCTTGATGTTTGGCACCTTGTACCCCCACGACATGGGAGTGTTGAGTATGTCCTCCGAGAGCGGGCTGACGACTCTTCCAAACGCATCAAAAATTTGTGCACCCCCTGCGAGGTGGCCTTAAGGGGGAGCCATGTAGGGCGGCGGAGGTGCCACAACATAGTGTGGTGGTGGTGGTGTATGTGTTTCTTGGGGATGACCTCGAAGCTGCTGGAGGTGATGCCGCAGATCCTGTCCTTCAGGCACTCCGTGTGGACCAACTCGGTTCCCGGCGCCGAGCTGGGGAGCTCTCTGCTCTTCTCCATACTGATTCAAGAATTCTCTACCTCTGGTCGTGGTGAGGTAGTTCCTTAGTAACTCCTCGATCCCGGGAAGGGGAGGAGGTGGCGGAGATGCATTGTTGGGTCGGATAACCGGGGATGGGCTTTGTCCGACTCCAGGCTCGAACAACTCACGTTCGCGCTCCGCGGTGAGATCCTCGATGTGACCTTCTGGGGTTTGTTGTTGCCCGCGAGGCCCTAAGCACGATCTTATGGGACCTCGCTGCGTCTGAGCTTGTTCCACCGGAGGAGGCGATGGTGGTGGTGGTGCAGCAGTGTCTTCTCCGGGGTTTTGCTCGTCAATAGATGGGACTTCTCCGTTCTTGACCTGATTGTCGATGGGAACGTCGAAGTGTGGCTGCTCTTCATGGGCTGCCGTCGCGGCCGGTTCCTCGTGTCGTCTGCTCTGGCTTCGCCGACGTCGCAGGACGCTACCGGAATTTCGGGATCCCCATAGCAATCGCCATCCAGGTGCCATGAATGATGGTTCGAAACAACAAAAAAGGGAATTCAAATCACAAATGTATCGTTCCCACAGACGGCGCCAGTGATGAATCCTAAATTCGTTGCTCGGTATAAGATTGAAAATGTTTGAGAGATTAGAGTGACGGAAAGTAAAGAACACAGGGATTAAGTGGTTCGATCGAATGATCTACGTCCACGGGAGAATCGAGAGAGAGTATTTGTATTCAAAGTAGCATCAGTGTGTTACAATACATTTAATTATTCACTATTTATAGCTAATCTATCGTCCATCATGGGAGTGATGGACGTGGGATCGTGGGTTGGCCGTTTCTGCCTCCATCATCCCACGTTGTATTAGGGCTCAACTCCCTGGGCCTGCACTTGGGCTATTTAGTGTTGGGCTGGGCCGAGCTGCCCTTGTTGGGCCTGTGCCGAGGTGGTGCTTGGGCCCTTGCCGAGGTGGTGGTATTGGGCCTAGGGAGATGGGTCATTTCCTATCAGCTAATAATCCATTTTATTTATAATAAAATAACAATTACAATACTATATAATAGAAAACATATAATAGAATCCTACGTGACTAAATATATTATATTGATCATTCAATAATAACATATACTGTATAGGGTAATGCTATTTGGCCATAATGTGGCCAGCCAAAATTTAACTTATTTTATTTTATTTAATATCAAATAATTTATATATTTATGCCAAACTTTTCTAGATTATAAAAAACTCAAAAAGCGATACTCCGTATTTTCTACGTATTTTTTAAAATTAACCCTTTAATTATTTGATAAATTTTACTATTTTAAAGAATTTGTTACCCTTTTATCTAAAAAAAAGTGAAAATATGTAACTTTGGGTAAAAAATATTTTTAAATTAAAATATAAAAGTAATAAATTATAGTTATCATTATATATTTAAAAATTACATATATTATGAAAAATAACGTTGTATGGCCGGCCACATTATGGCCAAATAACATTATTGTACTGTATAATTATACATGTATATCTAAGAGATATTATACCAATATAGATATATAGCTTAGTGTATAACAATATATGTTAGAAACTTAGGAAAACACAATATATAGATAAGTTTCATGTGAAGAGACAAGAATACTCCCTCCGTCCCATGGCAATTGTCCATGTTGCCTTATTGGGACGTCCCATTTAATTGTCCACTTACCTAAAGTGGAAATATTACACTCTCACAACCATTATAATATAAAATCCCCCATCTCTTATGGCAGTAGTTATTGTGCCATTTCCATAGTGGACAATTGTCATGGGACAGAGGGAGTATTTACCTTTTCTACCTTTTAATATTTCTACTTTTCTATCTCCCTCTCCTGTCGCCACCCACTCTCTCTCTCTTTCTCTCTTCTCTCTCTCCTCTCTCTCTAGAGAGAGAAACCATGTCTCCTCGTGATTGTGGCTAGTCCCGGCCATCTCCTCGTCGAAACCATGTCTCCGGCGAAGGCCAGCAGCTTCATCATCTCCGGCGAGGTCGAACTCCTCCGGTTGCTGCTGCTCTAGGATGGAAGTTTTCCTCGTCAGGATTTCGAGACCTCGTCGAGGAGGACGTTCGAAGCTTTGAGGTGGCCGTGAGCCGGAGTTAGACTCGGCAGCTCGTTGTGGAGGTAAAGAAGCCCCTTCGCCACTTCCTTCACCATTTGATTTGTTTTTTGTTGTGTCGGATTCCTTCGCCGACGCCGGAAGGGGGAAGAAGAAGAGGGGAAGGGTGGAAGAATAAGAGGGAACGAGAGAAGAAGAGGGTTGAATTAATTTTGGTTGAATTTATTTATTTGTTCAATTTTTGGGGGGAAAAGATGTATATGAACCAGCTGCTTCAATCTACTTCACTCCGGCGGCGAGAAGAAAGAGGAGGGGACGACGCCGGCGGCATCCGCGCTTCTGTGTATTTGAATGGGATTTTTTCCTTTTCTTTTCTTTTCTTTTCTTTTCTTTTCCCTTTTCTTTTATCCTTTTCTTTCCCTTTTCTTTTCTTTTCATTTTTTTCATTTTCTTTTCTTTTTTTTTTTTTTATATATTATGAATTGAAAATGGGAGACGGAGTTTGACTAGCTCGATAATGTTGTCGTCGTCGTCGTCGTTGTTGTTGAGACTCACTCCGGCGAGCTCGATAATGTAATTTGGTTTTCTGAAAAACTCTTCCTGATTACGGCAGAAGAATGGTTAAAATTTATTAATTATTCCTGAATGTATGGTTAGAATTTAGCATATTATTACGTATGTCACATACTTAAAGCAAATGCGAGAATGATGTTGGTTAGATTGTGGCATACAGAAAAATGGTTAGAATTATAAGAATTCTTCGTGAATGTCTAGTGAGAATTTATGAATCTTACTTATTACGGTGGAAGATTGGTTAGAATTTATTAATTCTTTTTGAATATATGGTTAGAATTTAGTATATTATTACGTATGTCAAATGTTCAACGCAAATGCAAGAATGACGATGTTGGTTAGATTGTGACATACAGAAGAATGGTTAGAATTTTATGAATTTTTCCTGAATGACTAGTGAGAATTTATGAATCTTAGTTATTACGGCGGAAGAATGGTTATAATTTATTCCCTCCGTCTCTTCCTAAGTGACCCCTTTTATATTCATACGTGAGATATATAATAATAAAAGGGGTCACTTAAGAAGAGACGGAGGGAGTATTAATTCTTCTTGAATGTGTGGTTAGAATTTAATATATTATTACGATGTCACATGCTCAACGCAAATGCGAGAATGATGTTGGTTAGATTGTGGCATACAGAAGAATGGTTAGAATTTTTTGAATTCTTCCTAAATGTATGGTTAGAATTTAGTAAATTCTTATTAATGATTACAGAGTGTTCGTTAATAACTGGTTATAATTTATGAATTCTTACTTAATGAAGCAGAAGAATGGTTAGAATACATAAATTCTAACCATACTTTTAGTAGGGTGTATCAAAGATAATTTAAAAAAAAAAAAAAATCTGAATCGAGAGGAATTAGAATAAATTCTAACAAAATTTAAATAAAAGAAGCAAAAGAACAAAAGTGAAAAGTGAATTATGGGACAAATGCACGTGGGGGTGGGGTGTTGGTGGCAGTTTGGGGAGTTCACTCAAATTTGTCTACCTTTTGTGTTTTCTTATGTTTCAAACACATATTAGTATTTACTAAGCTATATAGCTACTATAATTTTTGCCTCTATATCTAATGGCCTATAATAATACAATAAACTTAATCTCTATCTATTTAGTTTTATGTTTGTTATATCAACGAGCATGTTTGCACTATTCATGTTAATATTATATCAAACAACGAGCAGGTTTGCAATATTTATGTTAAAATTATACAGAACAACGGGCATGTTTGCACTATTCATATTACATTATATCGAACAACGGACGGAAAAGGTATAATATTACGTCTTATATTTTCTTAGTTGAGTAACAATAATTGTGATTGAATGAGAAATTTTATAATTTAATGGCTCTATATTCAATTACAATTTATTTAGTTCTTTAACCGACGAGCAACTATATATATCGTTTATTCACAATGAATAGACGGACGGCTTCATATTAAATAGAAGTCTTCTACAAATGCTAATTTAAACCTAATTTCTTGAATTAATTGACATAAGTGTATTAATTATGATTTTATTTCTTCTTATTTATGAATTGCAACAATACTACGACTCAAAAATATAATAATCTTATTTTCTGATATTATTGTTTTTACTTAAAAATCCAATATTAATATTTTTTTTTTAAATAATTATGGTATTATGTTTTCATTCATTCCCGTCGAATTTTGACGGGCACTGCACTTGTTTCACATAACAAAAGAGATATGATAATTATTCTAATCACAAAATAAATTTTAGTCATTCATTTGTTACATAAAATGACAAAATTATCTTTAATAAATTATTTTGAGCCCCATTGTTAAGTTATCTTGAGGCTTGATCTAGTCCTTCTATTGACGAGCCCGTTTGAGCTCGTTCGCACCATTACAATAGAGCTCGTTCGAACCCGAGTGCATTAGAGAAGAAAGAGAGAGGAAAGAGAGAGAAGATAAGCTCTAAGCAATAAATTCTTAAACCCTTTAGAAATAAACCCGAAACCGTAACGAATAATGAATAAATCATATTCGAGCCATGCTTTCTTACTTAAGCTCTGATCGTGCCCGGTGTGCTCGATCGATCTTGGACGACTCTTTGTCCTCTTTTCTACCACAGCTCCATGATACACAAATAGATCTAGAGCTTGATCGAAATTCCATTTGAATCACACACCAGCTAAGGCCGAGAAAGATAGAGACTATGGTCATGACAATAGTGTTAGCGTGGTGGAATTAAAATCGAGCGACGACAACCGTAGGTGCACCCGAGTCAAGGAGAGATAGAGATGGCGGTGACGACCTTGGTTGCAAACAATGGCGGTTGTGGAGAGTAATATTACTCTCTCCATCCCACCGAAATCCAGACATTTCTCGAATATATGTGACGTATAAAATATTAAAACGCCTGCAGTCTGATGGAATGGGGAAGTAATATCTATCGCTTAACGTAAAAATATTGACTAAAATATGTCATTTGTATTTTAGATCATCCACGGCATAGACCTCCATTTTGGAGGGCTCTGTTTAAAATTACTAAGGAAACTATAACGGTTGAGTTCTAGTCTATTCGCCAAAATTAATAATTAGTTCTAAATTTTGAAGATCATAAAACACATTACAACACATGGGACAGAAGATCATACAACACATTACAATGGAGAATATTAAGAAGAAGCCTACTCATTATGTCCACATCGAGCCTCATCTCGATGAATTCATCACAAACCCTAACGGGTTTTTCCGGCGAACACTCAAAGTCGCTGGTATTTGGGACTTCGTCACTGCCAAGCCCTCTCAACATATTGGTGGTCACTTTGGTGTAAGTGAACACAAACTCAAGTTTAAACTGAGTCAAGTGAAGATCTGCAGGCATTAAATGAAGATCTGCCACGTGGCATTCAAAGACTAGATGAAGAAAGTTGACTATGGCTAACGGCAGACAACAGTCATTTTCTTAGGAGCGCAGATATTGTTAAGCTTGGATTTTAGCTATTTCAGGAAAGAAGACAAATCCACTTTTCTAAAAGATGTCGGTCAAAAGCCGTAATGTTGGAGCGTGAAGAGACAAGATCACTAACCTTCCAACGGACTGATCTCCACTCTTCCACTATAAATAGGGTAATACAGAAACAAGAACACTTAACACTTCCTTCAGATTTTCAAGAGCAAAATAGCAAGTTCTCGCGATTTACAAAGCAATCTTTTCTCGAGTTCTTACGAAGTGTTCCAAGGTTTTAGCACCATCAAAGTTTGTGTTTCTGCAACCCCAGATCCAGTCTAAGTCCTAGGCTTCACTTAAATATCCTAGCCTAGTCCAAAGAAGAATCCTAGCCCCTTTACTATTCTCATTGTAAATGATTCTTCAAGTTAGAGTTTTATACACAAACCCTACCCCAAAACCCAAGTCTCTATCGAGTGAAGACTATAGCGTGTTTTGTTTTGTTGGTTTTAGTGTTGTCGATTTGTAAAGATCCAAGTCTTCACTTTCCTCGATAAGTGAAAGGCTCGATCTGGTTGTAGTTGTGTTGTTTGATCTAAGCTTGCACTTTCCTCGATAGTGTGAAGCTCGATCACTGTTTAGGTCCTTAAGGAACCCGTTGTAATCCCAACAGAATTCTTGACTGAAGAGAATTCGTTCTAGGCGTGGAACAAAGTGGACGTAAGAGCGATTAACTCCGAACCACTATCTCGTTATACCGTATCTCTCTCCTTAGCTCTTACTTTATTTCTAGTGCTTTGATTATTGCATTCTGCACATGCATCTAAATAACCTAATACGGAATTTTTATTAAACAAGAAAAATACACGCTCACCGAAATTTCGCACACTGTAAAGCGTCCATACTTAAAGATCAAGTGCACGCTTAGGTCTTAACGTATCAACTTAAGCTTTAGATCGATCTCTTGCTTTGGTCTACAGTTTAACTAGCTCTACAGTAACCTCACTCTGAGATAAGTCCGAAAAAGAGTTTAAAACTTTTATACACGTATTCAACCCCCCTTCCCCACGTGTATCTTACTTATTAAAACTAGGACCAGCATTTATAGGGATTTGACATCATCAAAAAGGGAAAAGTTGTTAGGATTTAGTTGAGGGGAATTAACGGATTAGTGTTAATAAATTATTTATGTTTTACCAAAAAAACCTCATAGATTTTTCCCTTATTATTTTGACGTAAAAAATAGCAAAATTACTTGTACACTTATGTTGTATACAAAAAGCGCTTATATTGAAGTTGAGAAGGAGTAACACCTTATATAAGCAAAGTAACTCATCCCACATGCGTGAGAATAACATCTATATATGAAGATTCAAGCTTAGATTTATACATATATTATTATTTCAAAATAAATTTTAAAAAATAAAATAAAAAATATTTTAAAATTGGCAGTTCCGCTTCGGAACAACCGATTTAGAATCAGAACTGAAATCGTTAGTTCTGGAACCGTCGATTACAGTTACGGACCATAGGAACTAAACTCGTCCGACAATTTTGGTGGTCCGACTTCGATTCTAAACAACCGATTCTGATTTGGTTTCAGTTCCGAACTGGCCACCAAGTGTCATTTTGAGCACCTCTAGGCATAGTTGCAAAAATAAAAAATAATTTAATTACCTACAGTTATGTAGTACACATTTACAAAATTTAGTAGTAATCTCTAATAGTATCCCCTTAAAAAGGAGAAAATGGTAATTTGGTAAAAATAGGTGAGCATTAATTGTGATCAATATTTTACTAATTCTCGAATTATGAATATTAACGAGAAAGCCACCGTATGACCGACTACAATGTAGTCGGATAACTTTATTGATTTATGAATCTTTCGTTTTGCTGAGCACTTATTGTCCGCAAAAGTCTCGCAACATTATAATCGATTCTTATCTTCATATCGGAAAGCTTCTTTCCTTCATGCTATAATGATACAATTCAATAAATTATTAACTCTCAAGGTCGAACAAAACATAAAATAATTTTTGGTCCTATAAAAATCCTAACAAAACATAAATTATAAGTGAAACTATTACTTCCTCTGTCTCACGATTACTGATCCCTTTTTTTTGAACACGGAATTTAAGACGGGAGTGTTTAGTATTTTAAGTGTGTTGTTTAGGGATAGAGTGTTGCCAATGTACTCCGTATTATGCAATATCCATATATATATTTGAATAAATATTAAAAATTAATTTTCTTCTTACTTCAAAATTAATTTTTTGTGGTAAATATATTAATTTAATTATTGATATATAATTAAAAAAAAGGGTGAAAATTTAAAATACCCATTTTCACATACCCAATGACAAAACTACCCATTTTTTTTCCCTACATATAAATCTACCCATTCAATTAAAAAGAAAAAAAAAAAAAAAGGAAGGAAATTTGTAGTGGAACTTTTGCAGAGATTCTCTTTGGAATCAACACCCTTGACCAAAAATAAAGGAAGGAAATAGGGTGAAAAATTTGTCCACAATAAAAAACAACATTTTCCCCAACTGCACAACCCCCACCGACAGCACAAATTGGAAATTTTTCCCACACCACATTCCCGTCGCCGCCGCACCACAATCCCGTCGCTGCCGCCGTGCATCCCTCCCCCGTCATCGCCTGAAGAGATGGGTGATTCGGACGAAGAAATTCCCAATGAAATTATGGTACGTTCTAACCGTTCGAAATTACGCCGACCGGTTTAAATTTTCCGGCCATAATTGTGACCGGTGTATGTGTATTCGTGAATAATATTTAACGTTGTTGCCGGAAATGTATAAACCGGTCGACAAAGTCGCCGGAAAGTTGTAACCAGTCGACCGGTTTCAAATTTTCCGGCGACTTTGTCGACCGGTTTATACAATTTCATTGAAACCGGTCGACGAGAAAGCCCGAACCGTTGAAACCGGTCGAGAATCTCGCCGAAAAGTTGAAACCGGTCGACCGGTTTCAAAATTTCCGGCGACTTTGTCGACCGGTTTATACAATTTCATTGAAACCGGTCGACGCGGTTTCAACTTTCCGGCAAGATTCTTGACCGGTTTCAACGGTTCGGGCTTTCTCGTCGAACGGTTTCAATGGTTCCGGCTTTCTCGTCGACCGGTTTCATGATTTATGGCTCTAATTTGTTGATTTTAGTTGACTTGCGTATAATTCAATATGATATTGTTGAATTGTTGACTTTAGTTGAATTATGTATGATTTTAGTTGAATTGCGTATGACGTTTGTATGATTTTAGTTGAATTACGTATGATTTTAGTTGACTTGCGTATAATTCAAAGTGATATTGTTGAATTGTTTGATTTTAGTTGTTTTTAGTTGAATTACGTATGATATTACTTGAATTACGTATGATATCATAATTAATTTGTTGATTTTAGTTGATTTGTTGAATGCCTTTGAATCGAATTGGACTAATTTCATATGACATTGTTGAATACTTTTTAATTTCATATGAATCGAATTGTTATGTTATTGAAATGGTTAGTATAATTTCGAATTCGAATTGGTTATTAAATTCATATGTTTGTTTTTTTAGGCACTGTCTCCTCCACGTTATCGGAGACCCAATCATAGGCTAGCAGATGCAAAACCGAACACTTACTACAGAGTAGGCGTACTAGAGGAGATTAAAGATGTGCTAAATGCTGTAGGGGGTGAGAATTTGGTACATAGATTTATCAATGGACCATTTGGACACTTTCTTTATTGGAGCCCGGGTTGCATAAGTTCTGGGGCTATGCATGGGATTTTGTCGAGGGCAATATTTTCGACCCGAGGCATTTGGTTCCATTTTAGGGGACAAGATATTGAATATACTATTCGAGATCATGCATTGGTGACGGGACTTAGATTTGGAAATTCGAATTTTGATTGCACGAAGCCCGTCGATCCTACTACATCTCAGCTTTATAGGATAGTATGCAATGACGTTAATAATCCACCATCATCTGCGCAATTGATTGATGTGTTAACTTCCTTGAGGCGCATGATTGATGATGTTAATGGGCATATGCACTTGCAACTGGCCCAAGTGTTGATTGCAGATATATTTATTCTCGGCCACGATTCGCAAAGGCCTCCATTCTCGTGGTTGTGGGTGATGGTCGAGAATGATGATGTTTGGCAGAATTTTCCCTGGGGTGCATATAGCTACAAGACCCTTCGATACTACGTTCAGAAAGCCCAGGACAAAGCAACAAAGTATCATTTCTATGGTCCGGCATGGGCATTAGTGACGTGTGCCTTTGAAATTATAGAGGGGTTAGGGAATGCAGCAGGGATATATTCACCGAATTTATATCCAAGGTGTTTGAGATGGGCTTTTCGGAAGAAGCTGCGACTCGAGGGAGGTGAAAGTTTGATCGACTTATTCGAGGGCGAGGTACAAATTTAGAATTTATTTTAATATATATTTGACATCTTGTGAAATATTTGTTTTGATTGAATAATTGTTTGGTGTCTAATGAATCACTACAAACGATTTTTTTGCAGGGCTATGAAATTGCGAATATCCAACTTGAGGAAGGGGAGGATCATCAACCGTATTGGATTTCACTCCACTATGGCATGCCGATGGAGGTCCAATTCGTCATCCCAACTAATCCTCTAACCGTTGGTGAGCAATTTCCCGCCCAGTAGCGGTTGCGTCGCAGTAGAAGACCACCACAAGCTACATCTTCCGATGTCGGTGGACCGAGTAGAGATGCAGCTGCTTCTCGACGTTTGGAGAGTTCCCCAGACGAGGCTGGGACATCCAGGCCACACCGACGTAGTCGTGATACGGGAAAGCGTACGAGAAGCCAAGCTATTCAGACATCGTCGAGCAGTAGCGGAGCGCAGGGGGCGAGTGAAGATGTTGTCACACCTAGTTTTGTTCGGAAGGAGATTGCTAAAGCCGAGAAGCGGATTGTTAGAGGCTTTAGGGCTGACCTTGCAGCGTTTGAGACTCGTATGAAGAGGCTTATTCAGAATGCTGTAGAAGTCATGCAGTGCGGGGGTTCACGAACTACACGTGATGTGAGTGAACCCTGCCGTCGAAGTCCTCCGATCACATCATCGGCTCGCGAATCCGATGTTCGAGCTACACATGTTCACAGTGACGACATCCCACAAGAGCAAGCAAGAGGCTATATTGGTGAGGTAGGAGGTCGTCGGGACACTACCTTGCCAATTTATACCGCGTCCACATCGACTCCTTTTACCGGATGGGAAGGAAACGATCAAGTATCTCAGGCTTACACACAGATCTTTGGTCAGGTAATATTTTACCTATCTATTTAGTATAATTTGTATTATTTTATTTGATAATTTCAACTTCTGATAGTTTTATACTTGATATTACAGACAATGGGCCTTAGTACTGGTCATTTTCACACTCCTTCGAGCAGCACACTTCATCAGGTAATATAAGTTTAATACTGCACTTATATGATTGTTTCCATACTATTGTTTTTCATTCTTTCACAAAATGTATAGAGCGTATTGGAATTATTATTAGTTGAATTAAATTTGATGGAGTTGTTATAATATTGTAGACTACTGGAGTTAGTACGTCTCAACTATTCGACAATCTTTCCGCCAACATATTTGGTCAGGTAATATACATACATACATACATACATACATACATACATATGTATTTGATCATTTTATTTTTTATATTATGTATTTTGTGAAAGTTGTGAATATGTTCAACATTTGATATTGCAGACAATGGGTTTTAGTAGTGGACAGTTCCAGACTCCCTCGAGCACTACATTTCTGGAACCACGTTTTTCGATGCCGGAAATAGGGATGTCAAGAGCCCCCTTCGTCACACAGTGGGACCCAAAACGTTTTTCGACCTCAAACATGGGAGAGGTATGTTATTATAATTATTTATTAATTTAGTTAGTATTACATTCTTTTTTGATTGTGTATTTATTATATCAATTACTGCACAGTCTTCTTCGAGAATGCCGGTATGTTCTCTACCTCTTGCTGATGGTTCTGATGACTCTGAGGATATACTAGCAAGAAATATACCCCATACACGAGTTGAGAATACGTATATACCCAAGTCGGAGCCAACACCCCTTCAAGGCCCGGACTTGATTGCCTTCTCAAAATTTATGAAGTTGGGTCCCACAAAAAAAGTAAGGATACGTGAGGCCTTTGAGGATACAACTGTGTCCGAGTTTCGTCAATTTATTGGGGGAAAGGCTGATTGGTCAGTACAGGTAAGTAATACAATGGTATTGTCGTTTTGTCTTTTAATATTATTGAAATGTGTTATTAATATAATTTTTTATATAAAGATGATGGATTTGTACATGCTTGCAATGCGTCAAAGACTATGGAAAAATGAAGAAGTCTATCCCGAGCAAGCAAATGGTCGCACTGCTATATGTAATTGCAATTTCATGGTAAGAATATTTATTTTCATTCCGTATCCAAGTTCTTAATCGTATATGATTATTCACAGTTTTGTGTTTTTAAACTAGGCTGAAATAGATATAGAGCACGAGCGCCTTAGAAACTTGAATAATGATCTAGTGATGGGAAATCATGAAGAATATCACACAATGCTCAGGGAGAAATTCACTCCAACAGCGGAGATGTGTAGAACTATTCAAGGGAGTGGCACCTTGTATGTCACTCAATCGTGGTTCACCGCGACAACAGTAAGTAATACTACTTAACACCATAGTTTTTCATTGTCGCAATAATACATAATATTTCACTTCTATTTTCCCAGATCATACTACCTCATTGCGTGCAAGGGCGGTTTTTTGTTTTGAGGATTGAAATGCTCACGAGCACTATTCATTTGCATTGCCCTCATTACTCTAAACTCGATGATCAAGGCAAGGGTTTAATTAGGAAGTCAGTTACGGTCTTGAAACATTTCCTGCCAACTCTATTCAAACTCAGCTATTACTGGAAACATTTAAGAATTGGTGTTGATGTAAACACGTTTCCGGAGTTCAGAGTCATCATACAACCAAGTGATAGCCTTTTCAAGCAGTTGGTTAAGAATAACAGTGGAACGTACGCAGCGATGACGGTTGAGCAACTTATCAGTGGATGCCCGGACCTTGCATGGGGTAACAACAAAAAAAATGTGTCCACGTAGCAGTTGTGTGCAGGGAGAATATATATGCTTAGGCTGTAAGATCCTCAAGATCATACTATTATTTTTATTTATTCCACAAGACCGTACTATTATTTTTAGCAAATTGATCATGCATATGTCGAATCTGCATCTCAAGTGATTTGTCATGTTGAACCAACTTTGCAGTTTGCCTATTTAGACGACCTTGTTGCTGCTCTAGTATTTCGATTTAGAACATTTGAAATCTAATATTAGTATGTATGTTTTTATTAGTATGCAACTACATCTATCTACTCAAATGTGTACTTACTAATCATATAGTTATGCGGAACGAGAAGAAAATGATAAGAAATAAGCATTATATCGAAGAGGGGTTCGATAGGAGCATGTAGGCGAAAACGGAGGTCAATTTGGAGTTCGGACGAGGAAGTTACGGCCAAAACAAGAAGGACGCGCGCAGTCCCAGCGAACCAGCATTGGAGCGCTCGCTCCAAGGTGTTGGAGCGCTCGCTCCAACTCAAATTAAGAAGGAAAAAGCGCAGCTATCCTGGAGCGCTCGCTCCAACCCTCTAGACGGTCGTCCAACGTAGCACGATTGCGCGCCTTTCTTGTTTCGGTCGTATCTTCCTCGTCCGAACTCCAAATTGACCTCCGTTTTCGCCTACATGCTCCTATCGAACCCCTCTTCGATAAAATGCTTATTTCTTATCATTTTCTTCTCGTTTCTGCATAACTATATGATTAGTAAGTACACATTTGAGTAGATAGATGTAGTTGCACACTAATAAAAACATACATAATAATATTAGATTTCAAATGTTCTAAATCGAAAAATTTATGCCTCATCAAAGTCAGGGCATTGAGGGCCGGTGTGACCATTCAGACCACAGTGGGGACACTTTCGAGACCTATTACCATCACTCGGCTCACCACTTCGTCGCAGTCTTCTAACTTTTGGTCTACCGGGCATTCGAACCCACAAGTTGGGCAAAACGTTCATGTTTGCAATTGCAACCGGTACTCTCCATAAATTTTTTTTGGGAACCTGATATATGCGCGGCCTGTAAGCTTCAACATACGTGGCCCGCGAGTAGTAAGAGGATACGTAGTTCAACATTGATTCTCCCCTCATGCTGAAAATTATATCATTCCAAAAACCTATTAATTATGCACAAATACTAATTGATAAATATTTGCTAATGTAATACTTACTTGAAGACAGCAATCGCATGTGCACAAGGTAGTAAGTCACACTGCCATTGCATGCATCCGCAAGTCCCATTCGTTAAATTGACATCCACCGTGCCCCCTTTTGTTTCAACTGAGTATGTGCCTTCATCAACGCAAGTCACACTGTATGTCCGTGCTCTAGCCAACGATGCAACAAGTTTTCTCCTAGCTTCTTCCGCCACTGGATGATTATCACTTTGGGCTTTAAGACGTTTTTCTTGGAACCATTCTTCTATGACAATCCTAACTGCATCGAGACATGCAGTAATTGGTAGAAGTCTTGCCCACAACAATGAATGATTGAACGACTCAACAGAATTAGAAGTGAGGAAGCTGAATCTTCGAACAGGGCACTGCGAACGAGCCCACTTAGCAGGTCCTACATCCATCAAATGTTCGTATGCTGCGGGGCTTCTACGCGCAATCATTGCCATCC
Organism: Thymus mandschuricus; assembly: GCA_029379335.1. Classification (NCBI taxonomy): domain Eukaryota; kingdom Viridiplantae; phylum Streptophyta; class Magnoliopsida; order Lamiales; family Lamiaceae; genus Thymus; species Thymus mandschuricus. The sequence continues at coordinate 35,609,989 of CM057073.1, read as the reverse complement.
TCTTCATGTATTCCCCATTATCATACGTATATGCAGCTCTTTGGTACAACCCAACAATGAGCTTTTCATACGTTCTCATATGGTTACTAAGATGATAGTAACAAAGACCATGTGTTGCGTCGGGGAATACAACACTCATAGCATGGGCAATTGATGGGTGTTGATCCGAGACAATCAACGTCGAATCTGCACATCCGTATGACCTTCGAAGTCTTGTCAAGAACCAAACCCACGATTCATTGCTCTCAGCAGGTCCCACACCGTAAGCCAAAGGGTATATTTGCTCGTTTGCGTCCTTCGTCACAACAGCATATAATATATCACAATTTTTACCCTTTAGGTGTGTACCATCGACTACTATCACCGGCCTCATACAAAGCGGGTAAGCAACTCGAGTTGCTCCAAGAGCGACAAAAACATATTTGAAGCGCCCATTATGATCAAGCTCAAGATCAGTCATAGTACCTTCATTGGTTTGCTTCAACATGTGTAGATAACTGGGCAGTAACTTGAAGGAATCCTCAAATTTTCCGTATATCACCTCGATAGCCTTGTTTCGCCCCCTCAAAGCGAGATCGTATTTGACGTGCACGTCATACTCAGCTCGCAGTTCGTTCATGATCATTCTTGGTGTCATAATTTTGCAATCACGTTGAATTCTTTTCGCGAAGAAAGCTCCAATAACATTGGAGTGCACATTGATAGTATGAACATTTTCTAGTTCATTCTTGCACGTGTGACGCCCATTAAACCTATGGACATGCCAAGATGTCTCATCGCCCTGGGCACGTAGAAGGAAGGGGCATTTCTTGGAATATTTGCATGCCAAGTACAGTCTATCAGGTTCCGATCTTCGTGTAACACATTCGGCACCGGCTTCCAAATTCCATAAACCGGCTGCAATGTGGACCTCCTCCTTGGTATCATACATCGCACCTTCCACCAACCCCTCAACATTCGGGTTTTCTTCAATGCATACAACTGAAATGTTGGGGCGGATAGGGACCATCGGCACTATCCAATTCACCATGGGGCCTTCGTCGACTGCATTGTTAGCTTCATTTTCATTTGGATCAGGATAAAACAACTGTAACAGTTTCTGCATCCCACCTTCTTCTTGAATCCATGTTGTGTATCCAGCAAACAACGCCCTATTCATATTCCTCCTCCTAGATTTGGCTCTAGGTTCGTCATCACTCTCCAATTCAACTTCTCCTTCTCTTACTACTTCTTCTTCTACTTCTTCTTCTTCATCATCTTCATCTTCATCTACTACCGATTCTTCTTCCGATTCTTCTTCTGATTCTTCTTCATATTCTTTATCGTTTGCATCTTCATCGTCCTCATACAATGGTTGTTCTCCATGCTCTACATGCGAACCTGTTTCCTGATTTAGGTCTGGGATAGTATTTCCTCGTTCAGTCGACTCACGATTAAATGAACCAAGAAAAGAGTCCTCGAACCAAGTTGACTAAGCAGTTGTCCTCTGAAGCGCATCCACCTCCACCTCAGCATCCCAATTTCTACTTGCGTTGTACGAATTGGACGCTGACATCCCATAATAATCGTAAGAAGGTACGTACGGTACTTGAGGCTCATAAGTAGGGACATATGAATGTACTGGAGCCTCTCTAGCGCTGCCATGTGAGGAGGATCCGCCGCCATGCGAGGAGGATACTTCACTGTTTCTACACACATAAACAGTTGGTTCACGTTCTTTTCTGCACAACTTGGCAAAATCCTCATTCTCCGTCAAAAGATACTTGATACTTCGGCCTTTCCGTGATGTCTTCAAATAGAAAACATCAAAATCTAGTTCGCAAGAGCTAATGACATCCCTTATTTTGTATTTCAAATTGGAAACCGTCAATGCATATGCTTCAATAGCTAGAGTACGTTGTTGGCCACCATTGTAGACACAATCAACCCAATCGCCTCCGTAACGTAGATTCACGTACACAAACGACATCTACAACAAAATTTTACACAAAATTAATTACAAAATTTAACCAAAAGATAATTATATAATTAAAAAACATAAACCGCTCAACAAAACCAATAAACCGGAAAATGCTAATGTGATATATATACGAATTCTACGACTATAAACACGAAATCAATCCAAGAAATTAATCAAATTCAACAATACAAGTGCTTCATTCCAAACCGTATGAAATTCAATTAGAATAAATCCTGAGAACAGTTAAGATGACCAATTCTCGACCACATTTGAATTTTGGCATTCTAGTCACAAAATAATAGGTAGTTAACCTCAAAACGTGATTTTAAGCCGGAAAAAGCTTGAACCGGTCGACAAAGTCGCCGGAAAGTTGAAACCGGTCTACGTTCGAACCGGTCGACAAAGTCGCCGGAAAATTTGAAACCGGTCGACCGGTTTCAACTTTCCGGCGACTTTGTCGACCGGTTCAAGCTTTTTCCTGCTTAAAATCACGTTTTAAGTCGAACTACGTACGAACCGGTCGGAAAAGTTGAAACCGGTCGACCGGTTTCAACCTTTCATCGACCGGTTAGACAATATTCACCGTTTAAACAACATATAAAACGTAATTACCTGTATTTCGGTCTTCAAAAAAGCTCTTTAAGAAATATTTTGCCGATTATCCTCTCACAGAGCTGATAACATACAAATTTTTTTCTTGTGAAAATTTTGAGGGTGTATGACAAATTGAAAATAATGCACACTCTATTATCAGTGGATCGTACACTATAACAGTACACTCTATTATTTCACTACAGTGAACTGTATTATTTCACAAGTGTGTTAAATGAATCACGGAAAAAAAATGATTTGACATGTGAAATGTCAAATCATCAAGTTGATCGAATTGGATCCAATTATCAATTAAATATAAAATGGGTAGATTTATATGTAGGAAAAAAAAATGGGTAGTTTTGTCATTGAGTACTTCAAAATAGTGCTGCCCAAACTAACCGGAACCGCCGGTTCTAACCGGAATTTTAACCGGAACCGGCGGTTTTATAACCGTAACCGGAACCGCCGGTTAGGAACCGGTTGAGGAACCGGAGGAACCGGCGGTCCGGTTCCGGTTCGCGACGCCAGGAACCGTGAACCGGCGGTTCCCGGTTCGGACGGTTCCCGGTTAAGAACCGGCGGTTCCCGGTTCGGGCGGTTCCCGGTTAAGAACCGGCGGTTCCCGGTTCGGACGGTTCCCGGTTAAGAACCGGCGGTTCCCGGTTCCCGGTTCCATTTATAGAACCGGTCGATTTTTTTAAATCGTGCCGCATCACATGGCACGTGTATCATTGTATGTATCAATGTATGTTCAGAATTCAGATTATCAAAAATCAATTACCAAATTCATTAAGTATTTTAATATTTAACAAGTGAGAATGTGAGATTTGAGATTGTTTAACTTTTTTTTTTTTTTTTACTAAATATCTTATATTCTTATGATCTTATCTCTCTAATTACATTACTACTACTTATCTCTCTAATTACATTACTACTACTTAATTACGCCTCGATCATCCGAAGAATTCACGCAAGTTTCAGAATTTGGCGAAATCCTAGTGTTTTTCGGGTGGAAACGACGTTCTGAGCAAAACTCATGACTCTGCCATGAGCGCTGGCGGATTTTGGGCAAATTTCATCATTTAGAGGGTCAAAACTGCTATTTTATAGTTTTTCGGGTTATTTCGTAATTTTCGGATTTTTTGTTTGGGGTCCTTTCGTAATTTTTAGTTTCGTATTTAAGCATTGTTAGTCGATGGTGGACGGCATTATTGAGTATTATTAAATAAAAATTCGAGAGAAAAAAAAAATGAAGGGCCGGTTCTTCATGGTTAGAACCGGAACCGAACCGGAACCGGAACCGGAACCGGCGGTTCCAGGAACCGTAACCGGAACCAGCTATGGGCGGTTCGGTTCCGGTTCCTCTCCCATGGGAACCGTAACCGGCGGTTCCGGTTCCGGTTCTAACCGGAACCGGAACCGTGGGCAACACTACTTCAAAATGGGTAGTTTTAAATATTTTCACTAAAAAAAATCGATATAAACAATTTTTTGCCTTAAAGGAAAACCACACTACACTAAAATATGTAAATGTAATGCAATTAAAAAAAATTAATAAAAAAAAATCTTTAGCCAACAATTTAAGAAAATAAACTTCATACGAATTGAATTTTTTTAAAAGAAAAAAAAATAGAAAATCGTAAACCAAATAGAGAATTGGTAAATGTTCAAGATGAGATCTGAGAAGGAGAGCGGGGAGGGTATGGGCACTCGTCGGGCTCAAATGCCCGGAAAATTAGGGGTCACCGCGACGGAGAACACGGCGGCGGCGTATTAATATGTCGACAGAAGTGACCTCGCGACGTGCGAGCTGCCGCGACGGGGATTCACGGCAACGGGGGAGGGAGTGCGAGTTGAGATCCAGGCCGACAGAGACAAGGAGCTCTCAGATCTGTGCGATGGGGATCCATGGCGAGAGAGAGAGGGAGGCGGAAGAGACGAGAGTGAAGCAGAAAAGAGGGAAGGAAAATTTTGTTTTTATTTTTTATTTTTTTATATTAATTTAATAAAGATGTTAATTGTAATAAGGGAGAACTAATTGTGCAGTTAGAAAGTTAATTATTTCCAAAAATGGAAAGGGGTCAAGAATCATGAGACGACCCAATAAGGAAAGGGGGTCAGTAATCGTGAGACAGAGGAAGTACTATATATGATGGAGTCGAAGGTTCGTTGATTCAAGATCTTGTTCGTCTTCCCGAAGGGCCGATGAGAGCTCGAGTTAAGAAGTTCAATGAAAGCTTGCAAGGTTTGATTCAAAAAGTTTGGGCTCAAGAATTGATGGAGAAGCCCATTGGAAAAGGCGGACCGGACAACCCGCGAGTTGTTATTCTTATTAAGTGCGTTCGAGCTGAAGATTGAATACTTTATCTTTATTTTCGTGTGTTTTTTTGTTCAGCCCACGTTTGTGGGCCTTAAAAGGCTGGTTTTCGAGCTTTTATCATGTTGGTTAATGGGTTGGGGCATACCTTTGACTTTAGTTCAGTTATTTCCTAGTTTGATTAGGTTTAGATGGTTTTATTTGTCTGCCTATATATAAGGGTCTTTGTGGCCGAAAATTCATCATCTTATCATTAATATACTTGTGAGTTTTTATTCTCTCTTGAGAGTTATTCGAATTCTTCTTGATTATTCCAAGACGAATTCATTATCCGGCGAATCAACGAGTCAATCATCCCTCGTGTGTCAATCATCGTTCCCGTATGACTAAGATGATCTCTATTTAGGGTATAGGCTGTCTCAAGGCTGACTTATATCAGTTTTCGTTCATTGTTATTATTTCTTCCGCGTGCGTAATTTATTCGGTCGTCAAGGATCTTATCAACATACATACCAAATTTCAATTGCTTGAAAACATAACTTATAAGTGAAACTACTACTACATACATACCAGAATTTTCAATTGCATAACTTATGTGAATGTATCATATATTTTATGAAAATCATTCATAACCAATATGATACCAGAAATACAAAATCAAATAAAGATTGACCTGATTGCAACAACTTAGCAGAGAAGTATCTTGAGCTTGAGGAAAACTTCAATTTGAATAAAAATCAAAATCCAATCCCAATTTTTTCTCCCTTCATTTTCATTCTCTCTGCGGTAAAGTTGGCTCCTACCACTATACTAGCAAAGGCATAATCCAAAGAGTGATAAATAACTATTGAACTAAAGCATAAATGAATAGTGATAGTAAAATAAATTAAATATGAAAGAAAAAGACAATGAGTGAATGAGAGAAGTGGTGAAACAATATACAAGAGGAAGATGCAAAGCTAACGAGCTTAGAGGTCTCATTGCAACCTGCTAGCTTTTAATTGCACCAAGTTAACCCACCATATCTCTGCGTTTGCCTCGATCTATTTTTCCATGAAATGTTGAGATGATTAATTACTCGTATGAGAGTTAAAACCTTTTCAAATCTCATTAGAGTAAAAAGAAAAATCACTTTTAATAAAGATATTATAGAGATATTTTACCAAGACTGACATTATATGATAAATACGTACATATTACTACTTTCATTCCATTTTAATTTATTAGATATGTTTGCTATTTTGAGTCATTCCACTCCACTAGTTATGTTTTTTTTAAATGAAAAAAAAAATTAACTCTTACTTTTCTTTTTTAACATTTGCAGATAAAATCTCTTGTCGAAAAGATACATGATTAGTGAAGTGGGACGGAGGGTATACCACGAAAAATATTTTTAATATACCTCTCTCTCTCTCTCTATATATATATATATATATATATATATATATATATATAGGAGTTGGATCAAATGAAAACTAATTATTTCGTGAAAACTAAAAACCATGCATTATTATGCATAGAATGATGCATTTTCATGCATAGCATGTTGCATAATAATATATATTATTTATATGCATTTTTTTATATATAAAATAATATATTTTTTATGCAACATGATATGCATAAAAATGCATCATGCTAATCATAAAAATGCATGGTTTTTAGTTTTCACGAAATAATTAGTTTTCACCAGATCCCATCCCTAATATATATATATATATATAGGGAGTGGTTCGTGTGCAAATAAATCCTTGCGTGCTAAAATGCGAAAGATGCTTAAAACTATACAAAATCATGCTTAAATCAGTAATATTTATGCTTACAACACCATTATGCTTTTTAATGTACAAATTCATGTTTAAACCTAGTCATGCTTATGATACCTTATAATCATGCTTAAATCAATTACAGCCACAGATCAAATTAAGATCAATGGTCCAGATCTATTTCTATTTCTCACACCAGGACTTATTTCTATATGATCCATCCTCTATATATATATATATATATATATATATATATATATATATATATTATAAAAAGTGTTTTGTTTACAAATTTTAATTTGCCTATTTTGCCCTCACAATTAAAATAAATCATTAGAACATTAATATTATCATTAGAATATTAATTCCGGATTCAATTTATATTCAACTTATATTATTATTTTTATTTATCTTCAAGTGTATTAATATTTATAATAAACTAATAACATTAAAAATAATTCTTATATATGGAACAAAATTTATACTGCGAATCGCACGTAATTTCCGCTAGTATTTTAAAAGTAAATCATTAAAAAATTACTCAATAAAAAAAAAAACTAAATCATCTATATATAATAGCATTGCGGATTCGGAGCACCACGTTCATTCACATGCCTACGTGGCGCTTCCTCTGCTCTCCGTTCCTATTTATCTAAAAATTCAATTTATTTATAATTAATCTAAAATTCATTTTATTTATTATTAAAAAAATATCATCTAATTATTCTATTATTATTATTATTATTATTATTATTATTATTATTATTATTATTATTATTATTATTATTATTATTATTATTATTATTATTATTATTATTATTATTATTATTATTATTATTATATCTTTAATAGTTATCTTTAATACTATTTCATTTCTACATGAATGAATAGATTTTAATATATTATTTATTTTTTATTTTATATATATATATATATATATATATATATATTTTATTTTTTTAATATTTATTTACGTGTCTTCAACATTATTCTTTTATTAGAATAAACAACGGGCGCCTTGAATTATTTTAATATTTTTTTTCTTATGTTTGCTTAAAAATAACACTAAACAATTAATTATTCATGTCGAATTTTAACGGGATACACTATACCTATTACCAAAATATTACTCTTATAAACCTACCTTTTATTATCACAATTAGTTGGTGGTTTGAAATAATGATACCTTATTTTAATATTTTTCCATGTCTTTTTGACATTAATCTTTTATTAGAATATACAATGAGCGCCTTGAATTATTTTAATATTTTAATCTCATGAAATAACAGTAAACAATTAATTTTTCATGTCCAATTTTGACAGCTCTATATATAATAGGAATGCGGATTCGGAGCACCACGTTCATTCACATGCCTATGTGGCGCTTCCTATGCTCTCCGTTCCTATTTGAAATTAGTTAGCGGCTTGAAATAATGATACCTTATTTTATTATTTTTCTATGTCTCTTCGACAATAATCTTTTATTAGAATAAACAACGGGCGACTGGAATTATTTTAATATTTTTTATCTTATGTTTGCTTTAAAATAACACCAAACAATTAATTTTTCATGTCGAATTTTGACGGGGTATACTATACTTATTATCAAAATATTACTCTAATAAACCTACTTTTATTATCACAATTAGTAGGCGGCTTGAAATAACGACACGGCGAGATGAAATCAATATAACAATTTGAGAGCCCTCTTTGACATAATCTTTTTATTAAAATAAACAACGGACGACTTGACTTATTTTAATATTTATTTATGTGTCTTCGACATTATTTCTTTATTAGAATAAACAACGGACGCCTTGAATTACTTTAATATTTTTCTCTTATGTTTGCTTAAAAATAACACTAAACAATTAATTATTCATGTCAAATATTAACGGGATACACTATACCTTTTACAAGAATATTACTCTTATAAACCTACTTTTTATTATCACAATTAGTTGGCGGCTTGAAATAATTATACCTTATTTTAATATTTTTCAATGTCTCTTCGACATTATCCTTTTATTAGAGGGGGCAAAAATATATCTACCTATTTTCCTTAAGAGAAACACAAATATATACTCAACTATAATTTTACACAAAAGTTACCCACTTTTTCAACTTTCTTCCAAAATTACCCCTACTTTTTTCCACTCTCATTCTTTCTCTCTCCCCCACATGCACTTGTCAACATCATCTTTTGTCTTTTCCTTTTTTTGTTTTTTAATTTTCACCAACATTTTCTTACTTCATTTCTTTCTTTTTTTTATCTAATTTTTTATTTCAAAATCGTATTCAGTTTTTTTTTTAATAACTGTAAAAATCATTTGGTTAGAAAATGGCTCATTCTTACCACATATGGTAAGAAACTATGTATAATCTTATAAATTTTGTGTAAGAAGTTATGTCCATTCTAACCTATCTATCTTACGAGTACTCCAGAAAAGCTTGTTAAGTACCATAAAAAACAAACTCATTTTACTTTCAATCTTATTATATATGGTAAGAATCTATGTACAATCTTATGACCTATTGTAAAATATCATGTCTAACGTGCATGTGCATAATCTTATAACCAAGTGCTCTCGTAAGACTTGTTAAGTAAGAAACAGACTCATTATGTAATATGTAAGAAACGTCAGTTGGTTAGAAAATGACTCATTCTTACCACGCATGATAAGAAACAATGTACAATCTTATAAAATGTTGTGTAAAAAGTCATGTTCATTATAACTATCTATCTTACGAGTGCTCCAGTAAAACTTGCTAAGTAAGAAACAAACTCGTTCTTATTTACAATCTTTTCAATCTTATTATATATTGTAAGAATCCATGTACACTCTTACCACCTATTGGAAAAGATCATGTTCATTTTGTAAGAATCCATGTACAATCTTACCACCTATTAAATATCGTACAATCTTACCACCTATAATCTGAAATTATAGTTTCAATGAAGATGCTTTTTCTCTTTTTTATTTTTCCTCTTCTTTTTCTACCTAATTTTCGTACACAGTTTTTTTTTTTTTTTTAGAACTGCAAATGTCCTTTTGGTTAGAAACTGACTCATTCTTACCACACATGGTAAGAAATAATGTATAATTTTATAAATATTGTGTAAAAAGTTATATTCATTCTAACTATCTATCTTCGAGTGCTCCATTAATACTTGTTAAGTAAGAAACAAACTCATTCTTACTTTCAATTTTATTATACATGGTAAGAATCCATGTACAATCTTACTACCTATTGTAAAAGCTAATGTCCATTTTGTCTGTGTAAAATCTTACAACCAAGTGCTCCAGTAAGACTTGTTAAGTAGTTAGAATGAACATGACTTCTTACATAACATTTATAAGATTATACATTGTTTCTTACCATATATGATAAGAATGAGTCATTTTCTAACCAAATGACTTTTGCAGTTCTTAAAAAAGAACATTCGTATTTTTTTTTAGGAAAAAAAAAACTGAAAACGAAATTTGAAATAAAAAATTAGAATAAAAAATAAAGAAAGAAATAAAAATGTTGTTGATGGAAATTTAAAAAAAACAAAAGAAAATATAAAAGATAAAAGGTGATGTTGACTTGTCATGTGGAGAAGAGAAAAAGTAGGAGAGTGGGGAAAAGTAAGGGTAAATTGGGGGTATTTTGGTCCACAAATGCAAAATATGGGTATATTTGAAGTTTTTTTATAACTTGAACAAAAGTGTCATTTCACTTATGAGAATAGGTAAAACACTATAATACCTCTAACATTAACACATCAGCAGTAATCATATTAAAAGTGACCGCAACAGCTGAGACTAACTGAGCATTTCCTATACAACTTATGTAGATTTAGTTAATCCAACCATTTCCTCATTTATTGTCCAAACCTTGTCTTATAGTCTTTGGATGAAGTTTGGACAATACTCCATCCGTTTTTTTTATAAGTCTTTTTAGCCTTTTGTCATTGTTTTTTTTTTTTTAATAAGTCTTTTTCACATTTCAAGACAACATTTTCAATTTCCAACTCACTTCTCCTCATTTTCTCTCTCCTTTTCATTATCTCCATCCCTCAACAATTAATGTTTTTCTCTTTTTCCAAAATGACTTAATAAATTTTTATGTAAAATATGTAATTTATGGAATAAAAAAATGAACATACTACTAACTACTTACACAATTGCTTATTTGAGATATAATAATTACTTTAGAATTTTAAGGTACATAAATAAAATTATTAAATTTACTTAATTCTTGTGCATGAGCTGAAAAAGACTTATAAAAAAACGGAGGAAGTATTCTTTCTAGATCTAGCTATCTCTCGAATCTCGAACTAATTTTAATAAATCCACCATTCGTACGATCGTGATCTTTAGGCTATCTTTATCCATGAATTTTTCTTTGGGTCGTAGAGGACAAAAAAAAATTCAAAAAAAAAAATCAAAAAGAAATTAAAAGCCACAACCGAGTCGTTTGGCAAACTCTTTTCACAACCTAGGCTATCAAATGGCAATAAGCCACTTGTCAGAATATGATTGGTCAACATAAATTTTGAAATATTATTCTTATAAAGATAATAATGTAGGGAGGGGAAAAATAAAATACCCAATATGGTATAAGAAAATCAAATTAAGGACAAACATTAAAAAAACACAAAAAATACCCATTTTTGACGCGAAATGACATAAATACCCTTACTAATAAACTTTGACTTTTACTAGTCAACACCACTCTTCTCTCCTCTCCCTCCTTCTTCCTTTTCCACGTGTCTCTTATCTCCTCATTATTTTTCTTTTTTATTTTTTTAATTTTTTTTAATTTTCGAATTTTCGTTTTTTCGTTTTTTTTTTTTGTTGACTACTGTAGCTGTGATATTCGTATAACTTTAAGGAGGTACGAAATATAACGAATTCGTACCAGTTATATATAAGAATTACGAAATACATATTTGAGTATGCAATTATGCAATTATTGGTACGAATAAGATTCACTTCGTACTAAAACAACTATGTATTAGTACGAAATAGATTCACTTCGTTCTAAATCAACTATGTATTGGTACGAAATAGATTCACTTCGTACTGAAGTCTACTGAGGAATTAAACCCTGAAACTAAAAATTCGTAACAAAACTATTATTAAGGAAGTACGAAATCAACAAGTCGTAACATTAATAATGTGTTTTCTTTAGGAAAATGGTTTATTTTACCACTAAGAAGAGGTACGAACTATGAAATTCGTATAAGTATCGAATAAAAATACGTAATATTTAGTAACATATTCTGAATGGCTCCAGTTTCAGCTAGGAGAGGATCCGACGCAATCAGTTTATCTCGAGTTTCATAAGCTTGAGCGAGGGCCAGCGGACTGTCCTACCAGGAAGAGTAAGATAAATTCTTTCAGTAAAAAATCGGGCGCCAGAGAACCATTCGAAAAGAGAAAATACCACATTAAACACACTAATCACGAAGCATACAAGTGACTTCACAACAAAGAACAACCAAACAAATCGACACAACAAAAAACCTACAAACTCAGCCATTACATAAGTTAGGAACCAATCACGAATTTCAAAAAACACATTACTGCATAAATTTATAAATTATTAACTTGTACGAATATTACTATGTTAGGGAAGAATGATTTTCACATTATGAACATTCATCTGTATAAGTCAATTGGTACAAAATACGTACGAAATATGAAAATCGTATCTACAATCGTATTAGGAAATCATAATTCTTAGCAAATTAAAACACACAAAATGCACTAAAACGTGAAAAAACACGAAAACACCACCCTGGTCGCTGATGATACAAATGGGTACGAATTGAGATATTCGTATCTTTTAACAATAGAGAGAAAACTAAATTGACAGAAATTCATTTACACAAGATGGTACAAACAGGTACAAACTAAGATAAACTTCATTATCCAATATATAGAGGCCTGCAACAGCCAATTTGTTTCTACGTGCATGTTGTTTGAATGCGACTCCATTCTTTCAATTAATCTTCACTAACTCCTAAAGTATTATACTCCAGTATTTAGAAATACATAACATCACGTATGTTAGTAGTAGTTCTTAACAACTCCAAACAGCTAACCAACCATCACAACCCAAATAAAGATAAAATTAAAACTAAAAACAAAACGAAAAAAAGAAAAAGAAAAGAAGAAGTGATGAAGCAGCAGCCTATTTCACCAAGAACCTCCACCTAACATTCCATTCCAGAATCCACTGGAATTCTCTGGACGCCACCAAAGAGGTCACGAATTGTATAAATCGTACCAAAAGATTATGTATAAGTTGCAAATTTTATCAAGTTTAAATAACTAAATAAATTTCAATAATACAAATGGGTACGAATAGAAATATTCAAACGTAAAAAGACCCTACACACAAACAACAATGAGAAGAATCAATAAACTAAACTCAAACCTGCAATCCATCTTTCGCTTTAGCATTGGCAGTGTTGAGCTTAGCATTCTGCAGCCACGCAGGCAAAGACAGCTGCAGCTGCACATCCTGTTTAGCCTCAGAAAACAACTTCTCGATAGCAGCAAGCTTCGATAGCTCGTCGTAATTCTCCGAACACCGAGGGCAAAGCGATGGTATGAAGAGGAGTATTAAAAGTCTTCAATGGATTCATAGACTCGAGTGGATTGCTTTAAAGCCTCTCAGTTCCCAATCTAAATACAAACACCATAATTTTAGGAGAGAATCATGGAAATTAAACATCAACTCCAACAAATTACTGCACAGATCAAAGATTCATCAAAATTCATAATTCGAATTCAACAAACACCAGAAGGAGGAGGAAATTTTAGAGAGAGAGAGAGAGAGTAACTCGGAAATAAGCCAGGAAGAGGCGATCTGGAGGCAATAGGCACAGCCTGAAGATCCCAATCGTTCTCCATGGATGAATGATAGACTTGGCACCTCAAATACGTTTCACAAGTCGCCGTTCCGATCAGCCACAGTTTGTTGCTCTCTTCTCCTCCAGCGAATCTCCAACAGCATCAAATAATTAGTCATCAAATATTTAGTCATCAAATTGGGACAAATAATGATATACAACAAGGTACCGTGTTGTATCTAGGATGGAAAAACAACAAAGTTGTACGCCACCAGCTTCTTCATCTCCGCCACCGCCTCCCTCCAGGTCTCCGACACAGCCTGCGGCGGCGGCTGCTGCTGCTGCTGCTGCTCCACCAGCCATTTCAAATCCCCCAAATCGAGAATTACACCAAAACACACACACACAAATCTCAGATCTAGATCTAGGGCGATGGTGCAGGAGTTCACCGAACTCCGGCATCCCCGCCGTCCCCTTCGCCGGCGACTCCCCCTATTCGCAGCGGCTCAATTTGTTCTCCGCCGCCGTCCACCGCGAACAAATCCACCATTGTTCGCTTTCTCCTCCTCCGCCGCCGGCCCGCCGCCATTTGCTTCTTCCTCCATTGTCGCCGCCGTTCGCGGTGGAGAACGGCACCACGCCTCCGGCAACAAATCTCGATTGAAGTCGAAGAGAGAGAGAGAAAAAGGGAGAGCGCGAATAGTAAATACGGGAGCGCGAATTGTAGAGAAAGAAAACTAGGTTTTAGAGTAAAGTGAGGGTAGTTGTGTAATTTCGCGTTAAAAATGGGTATATTTTAAGTTTTTTAAATGAGTGTCCTTATATTGATTTTGTTATCCTATATTGGGTAGTTTATTATATTAACTCATAATGTAGGTAAATATTTATTTTTAAAGAATAAAAAATATATCACAATTTATGTTTTTAAATTCTCTATAAATAGGAACCAATATTGATATTGTATATTTTGGATTTTTTTAAAAAAATCGTATTTTTTCATATATTTTCCTTGAAGATTATAGTTTTCTTGTAAATATGATCCCATATATGTTACGCAATTTTATCTATATAATTTACTATGTTATGCAATTATTTGATGCATATATACTTTATAAAAAATTAATTTTAGTTTCCTTTGTGGTTTAGAGTATAATTCAGTATGTTGTCTCCTAGTCAAACGTGAATCCTGATGATCCTAATTATTATTCAAACTCCCAAAATGATAAAGTAAATAAATTAAAATGATTTTTCTATTTTATTTCAAACTTCACTCTTTTAACTTTATTCATTTTATTTAGTTTGTAATTTTAAAAGTATGACAAATTTTTTTTTTGTCAATATATGTAAATAATTTATAATTTTTAAAGTGTAATAAATTTGAATTATAACAAATCATAATATAAAAATAATATATAATATAAATTATATTTTAATATGGAAGTTGGGTCATTGATAAAGTATAATAAGTTGTGGAATTAGGTTGGGTTGTAGATTGTGTAGGTGGAAGAAAGAGAAATTAATATTTTAATTATAGGTTGGGTTGTTGAAGGTTGTGGATAAAGATAGTCGAAGAATAAAAAATCTACAACTTTGAACAGTGCTTTGTTTCGATCGCCGGGTCGAACCGGTTCAGTGGTTCTGGCCGGCTTGCTACGGTCTAACTGCTAACCGGTCGCCTAAGAAATCCAAAACGGTTTCGAAGGCGACGGTCCAATCCGGATTTGAAAACACTCCGTACTCCTAGTTATTATCGAACAGTAGCAGGGGATTTGAAGCTCGCTCCTTTTTTGCAGAGTAGAAGAAGCTCGAAATCTAGTTTCGTTGAAGAGAGAAAGAGAGAGAGAGAGAGAGCAATTTTCTTTGATTTTGGCGAAAGCAAAGGAGATTGTTGGGTAGGTTAAAAGCGGCTAGAATCAGCTAAAAACTTGCAGAAATGCTGCCATTTCAGTCTTGTTTTCTGTATTAATTTCAGAATAAGTTTCACTTCGCACTAAAATACTAACCCTTACTTTCAGCCAGAGATCGCTTACGGAAATGGGAGGTAAGAATTTTAAGTGTCACGGAATTTTGAATTTGAATCGATGTAATCTTCATATGCTGCTTTATGGAACTTTGGGTGGAATTCGCAGGTATTGAAGTGGATTGCTCAACTTCAAATCTTTGGTTAGCTCAAAACCCCAGCAAAAGATGGGCTGAGCTATTCTTTCTACTCTACACGCCATTTTGGCTCACTCTCTGCCTCGGCATTGTCGTTCCTTACAAGCTTTATGAGGTATTTCGTGTTCATACTCAATCGTTTTTGTCTGTTCTTGTTAATATGCAAGTTATTTCTTTTGTTTCTTTGGTTTGATTGCTTAGTATAGCTGTATGTTGATGAATAAATGCGACGTTTGTTAAGGGATATAAGGAAAATTTTCTTGATCTGCGCATCGCATGAGTTGATTTGGGAAATGGTTTTGATTCTTTTCCCTATGAATGTAGTAAGGAATTAACTTAAGTAAGTTAATGGGGATGGAAGTAGGAGTTCTTGAGCATTGCTATCTTCTCTTTTAGATACCCAAATATCCTCTTGGTGCTGAAGATTGAAGAATACTGGATAGTTGCTTTAAAAGCCACAGGGTAGTTGTTGGAGAATGTAGAAACAATAATGAATTTGAGCATATGGTTTGCAATGACAGAGAGATAGTTGCACAGAGGGAGAGAGAGGGAAAACTTCTTCATCGACTGCATTGTGAAAAGTGCTTCTAAAATTACAAGAAATAGCCCTATTTATACAACTAAACAAAAATACAAAGCTAACTAAATCTTCCTTTTTATTCTAAACTTTAATGCTCCCCCTCAAGATGGGAGTGCATGAAGCATAATCCCATCTTGCCAAAACACAACTAACAACGAAGAAAAATAAATAAATAGTAAAATCACCACAATGATCCAAAGCAAATTCAAAGTCAGCAAAAGGGGCAGAGCCAGAGACATATCTTTGCAGCAAGCTTGATTGAACAAAGTGATGAAGACAGCAGTTTCAACTAAAACAGGAGATGTATTACTTCAGAGCTTCAATCAAATGAATTAACTCTGTTTTGCAGCTCACTACCTCCACATCCAATAATATGACTAGACCAGTATCCATCGTACTGAGTGTTTATCGGATACATTGCTAACCAACGACACTGCTCAATAGAAAAAAAAATCATCACCTGATCTAGATTCTCCAAAGACTAGCAGAAAATGCAAAATTTTTGTTAATCTCATAATACTGAAGAGGATTTGTCTTACTAAATCTGGTGGGCTAAACTGTAGCATACATTCATCGTTAGTCACAACTATCCCCTTCATGACATCACAACTATCCCCTGAAAAGAACAGGAAAAACACAGAAAAACTAACTAGTTAAACCACAAGGAGATGAGAGCATTGTTGAAGTTGATGAAAGACTAAACTGTGCTAGTTTAGAGACAAAACCAAAACAGTGTAAATAAAACCTCAAATCTGATTCACAAAACCAGATGAATAGATAATCGATAGAAAAAAGAAGATCAAAGATAAAAAATCAGAACAGCTCACCTCACAATTTAGCGGACCATCAAGAGACAAATGAGCTTAGATTTCACATAAAATCCAGCTCACAACTCTGATCAACACAAATCAGAGGCCAAAACTAGAGAACTAATGTTACAAAGGATGATCTGTCAAACTTACATGTTACATATACACAGAGCGCTCCTTCACTCTTCATGAGATGTAAACCAAGCTAGATGATCACGGCATGAACTCCTGCAATTATCCCTTTTCTTCATTGTGCTTGTACATAAACGTGATGCTGTGTAGTCTTTCTCATGTTGTTTTCTTCAAGACCTATCTTGAATTTTATAATTCTTTTGCCAGAATTTCACAGAGTTGGAGTACCTGTTACTGGGACTTGTATCAGCTCTGCCTGCTTTTCTTATACCTATGATATTTGTAGGAAAGGTATGTTTGATGTTTGCTTTCTTGTGGTGATTGGTGAATAAATAAATTTAAGATAGAGAAGTTGGTGGTAAACTATGATATTGTACAGGATGATGCTATGAAGGTCAATTTGGTCTGCTGGTCATAGTTGTAATTCTAAATAATCTCGAATTGAGTCATTTCTTGCTATTATGAGCCATGACTTCCGTTCCTGGACGACGCAAATTGAAAATCATGATGAGAATGAGAATCTTGATTGTTAATATTAACTTCACTATACGCTTTCTGATAAGTATATGAATAATGTGAATAAAGATAGAGGCTTTAACATCTTTCAGCTCACATTCTCTCTTTGTATTAACATTTACTTCACTCAAACTTTCCAGGCAGATAGCAGCTTGGGTTGGAAAGATCGTTATTGGGTAAAAGTAAGTATAAGTTGTTGCTATACTAGCTGATCATTTAGCATTATTTGGCTTATCATCTCCATTGTATATGTTCATTTGTTTCCATGAATATCCATATTGGACAAGGTACCGGGATTATGGTATATAAAATGAGAATATGAAGTTTTCAGATGAAAATTGCATGAGATGCTAGAAAATTTTCCTAACTCAGCTTTCCTAAATATTGCTGATCTTGCTTAAAGGAATGATATGATGCTGGGTGAGGAAGATTGCACATAACTCTTCTATGCTGAACAAACTAATTATATGCTGTGCAAAAATAATTCCTTTCACATCTTTTGTGCCTGGAAATTATCATGCGGGCTTTGCTTTTTTGCTATTTTTTGGTTATTTTCTCATTCAATATTCCTCGCAACAATTGACAATAATGGCTTAGACTTTGCCTTTTCTTGTTTGCTAGCTGATACTATATCTGTTAACAGCTATTTGATATGGTTTCTTCTACGAGATGTTTTATCATGTATCTTGTTGTAACTATAAATTATTGTTCTGCAGGCTAGTCTCTGGATCATACTCTTTAGTTACGTGGGGAATTACTTTTGGACCCATTATTTTTTCACAGTATTGGGGGCCTCTTATACATTCCCATCGTGGAGGATGAATAATGTGAGTCCAGAAACCATATTTGCTTACATCCATTTTGTTCTTTTGTTGATTTACATCCTTTGACCTTGACCATGATAACCTTTTTGCAGATACCACATACAACTTTCTTTCTCACGCACGTGTGTTTCTTGTTTTACCATGTTGCTTCAAATATGACACTTCGCAGACTTCAGCATTCTATTGCTCACCTGCCGGAGACAACACAGTGGCTCTTTAAGGGTGCCTGGATTTTAGCTCTTTCATATTTCGTAGCATATCTGGAGACTATAGCCATTTCCAACGTAAGTTTAGGAGTAGTTGTAAAGGAAAACACAAGCTCCTATTGGTATTATGTGCCTTATTTATATTGATATTCTATATTAATCTTGTTTCTTGATCACGTGCAGTTTCCCTATTACGAATTCGTAGACCGGGGTTCCATGTACAAAGTTGGCTGCTTGTTTTATGCAATATATTTCTTTGTTAGTTTCCCAATGTTTTTGAGGTAATAATTCATTTCTCTTTTTCCCTACCCCCCACCAAAACTCCCATAGTACATAACCACTAGACATTTTCCATGTTTCCATATGTTGGTCTATTTCTCTCATTTAGTTCTGCCTTCCTTTTTTTTAAGATTAGTGATAAGATATAATTTCTAAATTTTGGGTATGATAAGGTATTGTGTGGCTTGTTCATTGGGTGTTTCCAAGTATTGTAGTTGGGTGTATTTGCATATTAGTTCATACAATTGAGAGACTAAGCCTTGCTATCGATATGCACTCGATGTAGAATTATATAACACGAAATCCTGCACGAGTGTAAACAATTTAAATAGGAGGGAAAAGCTAAACACTAGGAACTGCAACAATTACTTACTTGTCTTTTAAAAGTTGATTATCTTGCATAACTATCACAAAAGTACTTGAAATTGTCATTCAGATGCAAACTAAATGACCTAACATAGCAAGAATAACCGTAACATGTTTCTAGAACTTGAACACTCAACTTACTGAAGTTTCATTTCACTTGTACATCTGCTTATTTTGATCGACATTGTATGCAATGAGCAGGATTGATGAGAAAGAAAGCGATGACTGGGACTTGCCTAGAGTGGCTGTTGATGCTTTAGGTGCTGCAATGCTAGTCACCATTATACTCGACTTATGGCGGATTTTCCTCGGTCCAATTGTGGCCATTCCACAATCAAAACAATGCGTTCAACCAGGGCTTCCATGGTTTCCTGTAAGCTCATAAGCCATGTTCATGTAAGAAAACAAACATCCATTTATTCTGGTTGAATTTACATGGACCAGTTTTCATGTAGCTTTCCTGCACGTATCAGGTTTAAAATTCGAGATGTAATGGTACTTTTGTTTTGTTTCTAGAGATTCTTATGGATGTGTTTTGTGGTTGTTGCCTAATTCTTCTTACTCTTATAAACAACCTATAGTACAATCACACTGCATAGTTCTATTACTTGAAATTAGTGATGCCAATCGGACGACTGCATCTGATTTCAGGTTAAATCCGAGAGGGTGTTGGGCTGTAATCGGTTTAATAATTTTTGAACCTTCTGTTTCGACCTAGTTTATTTTATCGACAAATATTTCAGGTTAAATGTGGTTGGCAGTGATTCATCATTATTTTGTTGGCTAGAGCTGTGCTATATTTTTCTTGAGGGTTTTTCTAGCAAGCTCATGAACAGCTGCAGCAGTTTCCGATGTTCCCTTCTTGATCTTGAAGCAGTAATAATCGTGCCATAGGCTTGAATCGTGATAATAAGTTGCAAGTACAGATTCGTACAATTTCCGAGCATTGATCAGACCAATCTTATCACCAGTATATGCAAGGTTCGACTCTGGTTCAATACGATTTCTGTATAATGCGAAGTCAAGGATGAGGTAAAGCAAGAAATCTCTTATGCAAATCTCTTTCAGTTCCATGATTTTGCAGTAAATTTTTTTCTTAGAATTGCTGATGACAGTGAAAAGCCAGAAATCCTTGAGCACTCTGCTTGCGATATGCTAAGTTTCATCAGGATTTTTTTCACCAGTTGAGATCCTCGTTAAATGGCCTATGCCTCTTAACGCAGTACTCGAAATTGCAGCTGCTTGTTCACTATATATCACAGCGAACTCTCGATGGCTGAAGAAATTGTATCGTCTAGCTTAGGAAGATGCTGCTTGAGCTTGAGTTGAAGGGCTTTTGCGAACTTATTTTCTGAGCACGATGCTGGTGACATCTAGAAAATATTATGTAGATATATAGAGATCGTATCATGTGAGAACTAATTTTAGTGTGAAAATTAGGAATCAGTTTAAACAGTTGATTTTCTCATATGTTATTGCCATTATCAAAGAAAATATAATTGCATTAGATAAAAATTTTCGACCGTATAACTTGCCATTGATGAAACACGAAGCACCTCATCTTATATTTGATGTGTAAAACAAATACACAGAAAAGGGAAAGTCTAAACTAAAAGGGACCCTCAATTGCATAATCGACCCATGTTTCATTTAAGATGACGCGTTATTATTATTTTACACATACATATATCTATTACCTATTACTACTATAAGATATGATTTGTATAATTTTGCCCATTGATGTAATTTTTTTTAATGATTAATAAAAAATAATGATTAGATATATCAATAAATATACGATTAAAAATAATTATCAATTTAAAATTTCTTTTAGGTGCATTTGTAGTAACTTTCTATTAGTTTTTCAAAAAACGCGTCATCTTAGATGAACGAAAGAACAACATACGTCAAAGGTCAACAAGTGAAGTAATAGCATGAAAAAAATAGGTGATATAATATAGCAACCATTTGATGTATTGTCTTAGGTTGTGTTCTCTTTGATGCGAAAGAAAATGAGAGAAAAGAGACAATCACCCTTAAAATCTTCCTTATTTCTCACATTTTCTACTTTCCCCCTTCATTTGCACTACAAAGGAGAAAAAAATAAATATCTCCAATTTGGTGTTGTAAATATTTTCTCCAATTTAAGGAGTACAATTCCTCTTCATTGATAAAAGGTAAGAAAAGGCAATGAAAATGGTGGAATTTGTAAGGTGGTTTTCTTTTTTTTTTCTCTCATTTTCTTTCGTGTCAAGAGAACACAACCTAAGACTAGAAGAAAAACTGAAGCCCATACAATCCACAAAATAATATCATAAGTTTTATCTTAAAAGGTAAAAATAAAATAAATAAAATAATTAAAAAAAATCCAAAACGTGACACAACGACCTAAATTGCCAGCACGTAGGTAATTGGAATTAATGTGGTAAATGAATGATGGTCCCCCTTTGTGTACTTCTCTTTTGTCCAAACGAAAACAATATTGTTATCATGAGAAAATGGATAGGAAATAAGAAAGATTTAGGTTCGATGTGGGACACTTTCTAATTGTGAGGTGAAGTTGTCATATCCAATTCACTTTACTATTTCGTTGGAGTAAAAGATAATCAATTCATCCACAATTCTTAGGACTGATAGGGATTAATATCAGCCATACTCCATTAAAAGAAAACTCAAGTTATTAGAAAAATATACTCTCCTTAACTTTAGGGTATTATCACTAGGGAAAACCAATATTGAACGACACGAAATATTACCAAGTGACAATTAAAACCGCTCTCCTGAAAGCAGCAGATGCCATAACAACGCAAAGACCTTACTAAACTAAAAAGGGATGATAAGTTATCTTACATAATGGTACATTATCAAAAGATTTCATGAGCTTCAGATGCCCGGTACAGTTATGAGGCACGTTTTATGCAGAAGCCATGAGGTCTTATCTCATAGCAGGAGCTGTATGGGATTTGTTGGCATCCGTCAAGATCGAAGGATCTGATCAACTCCCGCAGTTCGCGTGACTCTACGTACTCTAGAGTGAGGACCACCGCATTCATGACGAAGGAAATCTTGCCTCCATGGGATTTCCTTTTCTGTCCTTCCCTCACACGAATGTTTACCTTTTCACCCTCTCTACATCTATAAATACTGAGCAATCACACATTTCATCCATCATCACAACACAACTCTTCATACATTCACGCACTTAGCGTACTGTTTCATTCATACTCTTCCACGAGCTCCTTCGAGCTCAAGCAGTCCAGGTTTCCGCAGCCTTCTTTCGGGAAGCTTCGACCATAATCACCTCCTCCTTCCCTTCTCAATACCGGGAAGAAGAATCTCTCTCACACACTGCCTTGAGCCTAAGGTAACACCCTCATTATCCAGTGGGAATGAAGCTCAACGGAGCTCCACGCTCCTCGCTTCTCTCTCTCTCTCTCCCTACTTCATTTCTTCATTATCTGCTTAAATGAGTGCTAAACTCCATGGATTTTACTAGTTTATGGCTAAATAAGCCCTTTATTTAAGCATATCGCTCAGTCATTACTCGTTACCTTTACGCAAACCATGCTCTGTACAAAATACATGATTACAGCTCTTCAAACGCATGAATCTCTTACTCTTTAGTGCTATGACGCTTTATCCATGAATGCTCCTTGCAAAACATGATGAATAATACCCTAAATTGTTGTGGATCTCCAACCCGGATCTATCAACCGGCGCCGTCTGTGGGAAGACTTTGAGTCTAAGATGTCGATTTCCCCTGTTTTTATGCGAAATTCCAGCTCGTTGTTATAATGTTGTTGGTGATTTCCCCTTGTTATGTCCTTATGTGAAGAATATGAGGAAGTTTGATGTTATATTGATTGGGAATGCTCTGTTTGTTATCCAACTAGCAAAAACCCAAATGTGTGTACTATTGTCTGATATTTGCTAAGCTCTCCATGATTATGAGCTACTGAATGTGATGTGATTCTAAGATTACGCTCTCTTTGAAGTGGAAATTGTGATAAACACTTTGATTGAAAGGAAAATTGTGTTCGAGACGCCGATTTTTTCTCCTTATACGAGAATTAAGATCTGCTAGCTGTAAGCGCTGTCAAAACTCATGAATCCGGAGCACTAATCCCCTATCTATCTTTGAAGTTCTAACTGATTTCGATGATATGTTCATGAATTTGCCCTGTTATTTCCTCTGTTGCGATGGATGCCTAGAACGGTGGTTATATAATAGAAGGAATATGTATTGAATGCAAGATTGATGTTATTTCCAGAGAATTCTAGCATGTATACCATGAATCTTGTGAAGATCTAACTCGAATGAGATCAAAGATCTTAGCTCACACAAACTACGGAGTTGAATCTAAGCTCGAAGAAACTAAAAACGAAACGTAAATTCAATCGACACCGGATTTACGTGGTTCGGCATGAAATGCCTACATCCATGGGAGAAGAGAACCAACAACTTTACTATGAATCAATGTACAATCAAGCTACAGCAAACATTCAAAGAAGAGAAGAAGAAATCTGCAGATCTACTATAGAAAACCCTAATCTATGAACCCTAGCTCTCAACCTCTCTTTCTTTCTTTTCTGAATCTTGCGTTGCTCACGAACTGCCCTTCAACCAGATCTGATCACGAGCTATATACCACCGGTGATGGATCTAAACTGCTGAAGTAATCCAACGGCTAAGATTGGCTGATCAAAATGGTCCCCCACACGAGCTGCAACTCCCACATGCATGCATGACTTTGTTATAACAAACTCACCTCCACATCAGCATGCTCCACGTCACCGCCATGTCACTGCCACACCATCATCTCCTACACACTTGATTGGAGTTGACTAGGCACACCAAATTCTCAACAATCTCCACCTTGACTATCAACTTCACAGCAAGTGTTAGTCTCTTCTCCATCTCATTTCTCCATTACTGAGAAACCACACCAACTAAACTCAGACAATATCTGAACTTAGTTGATGGCAAAGCCTTAGTTAACATATCAGCTGCATTTTCCTCTGTTGAAACTTTCAACATCTTCACCGTCTCCTTCTCAACTTCATCTCTCACAAAATGCAATCTCACATCAATGTGCTTTGACCTTTCATGAAAGACTTGATGTTTAGACAAGTGTAAAGCACTCTGATTGTCACACTTTATGGGAACTGAGCCTTGCTCAATCCCAAATTCTGCAAGAATTCCCTTAAGCCAGATCCCCTCCTTCACAGCTTCTGTAATAGCTAAGTATTCTGCCTCTGTAGTTGATAGAGCCACCACTGATTGCAAGCAAGATTTCCAACTAATAGCAGATCCATACAATGTATAAATCCAACCAGTTTGAGACTTCCTTGTGTCTAGGTTTGCTGCATAGTCAGAATCCACATAGCCAACCAAACTACCATCTCCAGATCCTTCCATTCTCTGATACTTAATCCCAACCCTTGAACTGCCTTTTAAGTACCTAAGTATGTACTTTAAAGCCTCCCAATGGTATCTACCAGGATTTCCCATGTATCTACTTGCTACACTCAAAGCATGAGCAACATCTGGCCTAATACAAACCATAGTGTACATCACACTACCAACAACATTGGCATATGGAACTTTACTCATCTCCTTTATCTCTCCATCAGTTTTAGGTATATGCTGTAAACTCAGCTTGAAATGTTGTGCCAAAGGAACAGAAACCTCCCTAGATTCATGCATCCTAAACTTCTTCAAAACTTTCTGAATATAATCATGCTGAGTTAACCACAACACACCATCATTCCTAATCCTGGATATATCAATCCCATGTATTCTCTTTGCTATTCCCAGATCTTTCATATCAAATCTAGAGCTCAGATCAACCTTCACTTGCTCCACTTCAGATAAACTATCACCAGCTACCAACATATCATCAACATACAACAACAGATATGCAACTACAACCCCATTTCTCTTCTTAAGATAAACACAACTATCATACATAGATTTCACAAATCCTATACTCACAGCATGTTCATCAAATTTCAAATACCATTGCCTTGAACTCTGCTTCAAACCATATAGAGATTTCTTAAGAAGGCATACCTTGTTCATGGTATCTGGAGTTGAGAAGCCCTCTGGTTGTATCATATAAATGGTTTCTTTCAAATCACCATGTAAGAAGGCTGTCTTCACATCAAGCTGGTGAAGCTCCATGTCTTTCTGAGCAACCAAAGCAAGCAATATCCTAATGGAACAATGCTTCACTACTGGAGAAAATATCTCATTAAAATCAATCCATTCCTTCTGAGTAAATCCCCTAGCCACCAATCTTGCCTTAAACCTCACTCTTTCCTTATCAGTCACCTCCAACTTCTTCTTGAATATCCATTTGCAGCTAACAAGTTTCTGTGACTTAGGTTTATCAACCAATATCCAAGTCTTATTCCTTTCCAGAGAATCCAACTCTTCTGTCATGGCCATAAGCCACTTCTCACCATCACTACAAGCAATAGCCTCTCTGTAGTTACTTGGTTCATGATATTCCATGTTCTCTGCAACATTTAAAGCATAAAAGATCATATCTGCCATTCCAAATCTGCTTGGTGGGGTGATATTTCTTCTTGCTCTATCCCTAGCAAGCATATAGTTTTTGAGATCATCTGCATCATGATCATCATGATTTCTGATGGGCTCTTCCTCCCTTTCCAGAATTCCCCCATCACTCTCCACCTCAATTCTAACAGGAGCACTTTCTTTGTCCTTAACCACAGATAGATATGGCATTTCCTCCTCCCTGAACACAATATCCCTAGATATCAATATCTTCTGTTCTCCAGGTTCAGTGCACCAAAGCTTATAGCCTTTAACTCCCTTTGGATAACCAATTAGTACTGGTTTCAGTGCCCTAGGCTCCAACTTATCCTGCTTTACATGTGCATATGCTCTGCAACCAAAAACTCTCAAGTAACTATAGCCTGTAGATCTTCCATACCATAGTTCATCTGGTGACTTATGCCCAATGGCTGCTGATGGACTCTTATTGATGAGATGACATGAAGTATTTGCTGCTTCTCCACAAAACTTCTTGGGCAAACCTGAACTGAACAACATACACCTGACTTTGTCAAGAATTGTTCTATTCATCCTCTCAACAACACCATTTTGTTGAGGATTAGCAGGAACTGTCCTATGCCTTTTGATGCCCTTATCTCTGCAATATTTCTGAAATTCTTTAGATATGAACTCCAATCCATTGTCAGTTCTCAAGCATTTGAGTGAAGATCCCTTCTCCACCTCAACTTCATTACACCAGTCAATGAACTTAC
Source organism: Thymus mandschuricus (assembly GCA_029379335.1). Classification (NCBI taxonomy): domain Eukaryota; kingdom Viridiplantae; phylum Streptophyta; class Magnoliopsida; order Lamiales; family Lamiaceae; genus Thymus; species Thymus mandschuricus. Next base: position 35,583,337 of record CM057073.1, on the reverse strand, counting down.
TCAAAGCATCTGACTTAGACTTCAATATGTAGATCCAAAGCTTTCTAGAGTAATCATCCATTACTGCCATATAGTATCTCCCTCCACCAAGAGTTTCTGTCTTTGAGGGTCCCCATAGATCTGTATAGGCATAATCTAGTGGTGACTGTGAACTGTGAGTACCTACTCCATAGGATTGCTTCTTACTTTTTCCCAGCACACAATACTCACAATCATCAAGACTTGCACCAGAACACTCACCCAACATCCCTTGCTTGATTAGTTCTCTCAAGCCTTTCTCACCAATATGCCCCAATCTTTTGTGCCACAGATTTATGTCATGAACTACATTTATCTCAGATTCACCAACAATGGACACAACATCAAGATAATAAAGGCTATTGTTCCTTATTCCCCTCATAACAACATCACCACCCTTCAAAACATGCATTACTCCATTAACAGATTTGAAATGAAATCCTTTAGATTCAAGCATGCCTAGAGATACTAAGTTCCTCTTTAGTTGAGGGATGTACGTGACTTCAGACAAGGTTTTGATGGATCCATCATGCATCTTAAGCTTGATATTTCCAATTCCTTCAACTGGACATACTTGATCATTGCCTAGTAGCACCGATCCTGCCCTCTCTTCTCTGAAATCATTGAACTAGCTCCTGTGTGGACACATATGGAAACTGCAACCTGAATCAAGCACCCATTCGTTTCCTTTGGCTCCATCCACCACATTGAGCATCTCTGCTCCCTCACACTTCTCTGTGATCTCTACAGCATCTTGCTTAGTTCCTTTCTGCTCCATTTTCTTCTTATAAGCAAAGCAGTCCTTCTTCAAGTGCCCTTGCTTCTTGCAGTGGAAGCACTTTCTTGTTTCTTTATCACCTTGATCTTTACTCTTCTGATTCCCAGATTTCTTCGAATCTTGTCCCGGTTTCTTGGCTTTACTTTCCTTGAATTGCTTGGACTTGATGTTGAGACTCTCACCTGCTTGCGATTCAGATCTGTCCTCAACTTGCCTCTGCAATATCTTCAATCTCAATGCGTTCTGTACTTTCTCGAGAGTAACCGTTCCATCCCTTCCATACAACATGGCATCCTTCAAATGCTCATAAGATTTAGGGAGAGAATTCAGAAGGATGATTGCCTTATCTTCATCATCGATCTTCACATCGATGTTCTCCAGATTGTCGAGGAGCTTGTTGAAATCATCAAGTTGATCCAAAACTCCCTATTCCTCATGATCTTGTACGAATACAGCCGCTGCTTTGCGTATAAACGAGAGGTGAAGGTCTTCATCATGTACAAGGATTCCAGCTTCGCCCAAATCGCAGATGCAGTCGTCTCCTTCGACACTTCTCTCAGCACCTTTTCTGATAGGCAAAGAATCAGTGCACTGTGAGCCTTCTCCGCTGTCTCGACCTGCTTCTCTGTCAGAACAGTCGCCTTCTTGGACTCATCCTCCAACTTGATCGCATCTGCAAGTCCTTGCTGCACCAGTAACGCCTTCATCTTGATCCACCATAGCCCGAAGTCATTCAGCCTAGTGAACTTCCCCACGTCGTACTTTGCCGCCGTCATCTTCTTCCTTAGATCCGATTCCACTCCTATCTTCCCACAGACGGCGCCAATTTGTGAAGATCTAACTCGAATGAGATCAAAGATCTTAGCCCACACAAACTACGGAGTTGAATCTAAGCTCGAAGAAACTAAAAACGAAACGTAAATTCAATCGACACCGGATTTACGTGGTTCGGCATGAAATGCCTACATCCACGGGAGAAGAGAACCAACAACTTTACTATGAATCAATGTACAATCAAGCTACAACAAGCATTCAAAGAAGAGAAGAAGAAATCTGCAGATCTACTACAGAAAACCCTAAGCTATGAACCCTAGCTCTCAACCTCTCTTTCTTTCTTTTCTGAATCTTGCTTTGCTCACGAACTGCCCTTCAACCAGATCTGATCACGAGCTATATACCACTGGTGATGGATCTAAACTGCTGAAGTAATCCAACGGCTAAGATTGGCTGATCAAAATGGTCCCCCACACGAGCTGCAACTCCCACATGCATGCATGACTTTGTTATAACAAACTCACCTCCACATCAGCATGCTCCACGTCACCGCCATGTCACTGCCACACCATCATCTCCTACACACTTGATTGGAGTTGACTAGGCACACCAAATTCTCAACAAATCTGTTCTAGCTGCATTGTTCATAGCAAATTAATCCAGTAATTAGAAACGATTTCGAGGCCGTATCTCCTTCATGATATGAATTGTGATGGCTAAACTGTTTTTGTTTGTCGAAATCGAAAGGTTGTGAAGAATTCGGAGGAAAGCCGGGTCAAAAACTACAGCAATCTCAGAACACATTCGGTTCACCTTGTGTAATTGGTGAGCATACAACTCTATCCATTATCTGCTAAATATGGAATCAATCTATGGGTTGCAAAGGATTGGTGATTACAGAGGAAGCATCACTACTAAAGCTAGTCGAATGCCCTTGAATTGCCATGAATTGAAAACCCATGAAGTAATAAAAGCATTAAAAAACGGAGAGCTGAAGATGACGAGGTCACCCCATTCACTTTGATGAAGGGAGCCCGCATCTGAAGGCAGAACCTCCCAGGAGCCCTATCTAACAGGCAAATATCCTCGTAAGCCCCGTATAACGGGCAGAACCTTCCAGAAGCTCTGTCTAACAGGCAAACATCCTCGTAAGCCCCGTATAACGGGTAGAACCTTCTTTCAGAAGCCCTGTTTAACAGGCAAACATCCTCGTAAGCCCCGTATAACGGGCAGAACCTTCCTTCATAAGCCCTACACAGTAGGCAACACTCTCGTAAGCCCCATATAATGGGCGGGACACTTCATAAGCCCTACACAGTAGGCAACACGCTCGTAAGTCCCATATAATAGGTAGAACCTCTCACAAGGCCCTATCTAATAGGCAACTCTCTCGTAAGCCCCATGTAATGGGCAAAGTCCTTCATAAGCCTTATCCAATGGGCAACGCTCTCACAAGTCTTGTTTAAAAGACAATATTTTTACAAATCCCATATATAGAATATTATTTCCCTAAGCCTTATCAAATAGGCAGAGTCCTCATGAGCCCTGTTCAACAGGTGATATTCTCATAAGCCCCGTATTAGGGATATTATTCTCATAACCCTTGTTTAACAGGGAATATCCTACAAAAAAGGCCTCGCAAAATAGGCGTCACGAAAAAACCTCTCACCATAGTCAGATCCCTTCCAAAAGCCTCATGGAGAACGCTTTGGAAAAAAGGGGACACCCTAGTAATACATCTCGCAAGAAGCAAATGCTATTTACTTCCATATTATGTCGGCAGAAGCCATTTCTCAAAAAGTCTCGCAATAAACAGATAATATTTGCTATCGTTACCATAAATGATTTACGATTATAAAAGGATCTGTTAAATTAACAGTGTCACACAACTAGATTTTGCATGACCAGGCACCTCACATCAAGGTCGCCAGAAAGGGGAACTATATAAAAGCCCTGCATCATAATTAGTTTCTTATCATTAAGGCCTCACTCACCATCACCATGTATTAGCAGAAGCTACCCTTTAAGAGCCGTATAATAAATGGGCTATCCCTGTTAAAACAACCACAAACAATTCTCAATTATAGAAAATTTATCTTAAGCCTCTTTCAAAGAGCACCTGAAATCAACTCTCTAAACATCCTCAAATCTTTGCAGAACCTTGTAAGGATGAACACTACTCCAGATGCCGCTTCAAAGGAAGCTGGTCAAGCTACTGGGAATCCAGAAAATTCCTTAATTGGCAACAAAGGAAAAGGCACCACGCTGACAGAGGCTAGTGTCAACATGGAAGCTCAGTTTTCTCCGGCTATGCTCCTCCAAATGAAAGCACTCGTAGAAGGTGTAGTGGAGGGAGCTGTTGAGAAAAGACTTCATACCTTGGGAGTAAACCCCCAAAACACAGATCCCTTGGGCGAGGTCCAGGAGGGAGGAGGAAGCAAGAACACTTCCACAATGCACAAACAGAAGCCCATAAATCCAGGCATAGCCCAAGAGCTAGTCTCAAAGCTGCCCCCGATAGTGGCTGAGGAAGAAGAGGGCTTCTTCACTGATTGGGAATCCCCAGATGAAGGAGGACCTGAAGAACTCGAGGAAAATCTCAATGAGAATACTGATAATGCATGGGCCAAGAAGTACGCCCAGCAACAAGAGCAAATGAAACTCTTGGCAAAAGAAGTCAAAAGGCTGAAGGAACAAAAGCAGGCCACAGAAAGGGTCTCAAAAGAAACAGGGACAAGCGAGACAGAGATTCGCAACCCAAATGAAGAAGGAAACCCGAAACCTTTCTCAAACAATAGGAATGGGGGAGACAAATCAGAACTCTTTCCCTTATATATTGACGAGAACAGCCCGTTCTCAGTAGATATTCAAACTGATCCTGTTCCATGCAATTTCAAAACAATCTCTTGCGAGTATCAGGGGAAGGGAGACCCCGAAGAGCACTTGATGAAGTTCGAAAGCTTATGTCTCCTTCATCAATATTCAGAGGGGGTTAAGTGCAGGGTATTCCTCACAACCCTGTCAGGAACTGCTCAACACTGGTTCAAGCAGTTGCCAAAGGCTTCTATTCACTCCTTCATGGATCTGAGGGAAGTTTTCCTACAACAGTTTGTCAGTGCCAAAAGGACTACTCGGAACTCCTTGCATCTGACGACTATAAAACATGGTGCCAACGAAAGTTTGAGAGACTACATGACACGTTTCAACGAGGCCGTCCTGGAAATCCCGAGAGTAGAGCCGAAGCTAAAGGTGCATGCCTGTGTAGATGGCTTGTAGCCAGGGCAGTTCTTTGCTTCCCTCATCAAAAAAGAAGCTACCTCTTTTGAAGAGTTACTGACGAGAGTCCAAAAATATATCCATATGGAAGAGGCTCTGAGCAGCAAGAGGGATGAATTAGCCTCTCAAAAAGAAAAGAAGCCGGAAGGAAGAACAAGGCCGGCTCTAGATGCTAAGAAGACTGACAAGAATGAACGATTCTTAAGATCTTTTACTCTGCTAATCAAGCAGCCTGTTGACTTGCTCGAAGTAGTCTTGAGAAAACCAGGGGTCCAGATCCCCGCTGGACATAGACAGCCACCAAGAAATCCACCTTCTGAAAGGTTATGTAAATTCCACAATGACTTTGGTCATATGACCAACGACTGTAGAAACTTGAGAATTGCCATCGAAAAGCTAATCGAGGAAGGAGAACTCTTGGAGTATGTCAAAAGAGAGACAGAACAAAACAAGAGGCGCAAAGAAGCTCCTGAGAAAGCACCCGATGCTAACCAGGGGCCAGAGCCTAAAGGTGTTATTAAAATGATATATGGAGGACCAACCATGGGAGACTCCAATAGGAGCAGAAAGGCATTTGCCAGAGAATTACATATGCATGAAAGACATGGGGTCTGGAAGGTTGAGACAAGCCTGCCCCCACAAGAAATCTCGTTTGGACCAGAAGATAACCAAAAAGTGACTCATCCACATGATGATGCGTTGATCATCACAGTGGAAATAGAAAGATATCAGGTCCAAAGGGTCTTTGTGGATACAGGGGCCGCAGTCAATGTTATATTCGAAAGCTGCTTTAACCAATGAGCCTCCAGAAGCCTTTGAATGGGGTAGCCACGGCTCTGCACGGTTTCTCAGGAGACCCTGTAATGTCACTGGGGTCGATTGATTTAATGCTCACTCTGGGCGAAGGGCTTACACGGGTATCAAAACCGGTCACCTTCTTGGTTGTGCAACAACCATCCTCCTACAATATCATCCTGGGACGAACCGCCCTAAATCCATTTCAAGCAGTGGTTTCTACTTATCTTCTAATGATGAAATTCCCCGTAGGAAGCCAAGTAGGACAAGTATCAGGGGACCAAACGATCTCAAGGAAATGCTATGTTCAATCAGTACAGGCGGGAGAGGCTAAGAAAAGGCCAATGGCAGAGCCTGCCACTGATAAAGTTGAAATGAAACCCGAAGGGAAAAAGCTTAAGATTTTAACTCCGGCAGAAGAAAGTCAAAATCTCTCCGCTTCAATGGAGCATTTGCTGATCACCAGCGCCAACCCTTCTGAGGGGCTCATGCTATCCAAAGACCCAGTCAAGCAGTCGTTTCAACAGACTAGTGAAAGCAAAGAACTTGAAGCCAAAACAGCAAGCATGTGCCACGCCCCAATTGTGAGAGGGCAGTGGGAAAATCTGATCACCAAGGCAAAGGCAAAAGTCAAAAGTGCCATTAAAATGCCGGATCAAGAGAATGTCGAGGAGACGACAAGCAAAGGAAAATGTATAACCCTCGAAACATGCAGGGAAAATTAGGAGTTATTCCAAGAAAGAAAGCACGATGGGTTATGACCCCTTATCCGTTTTTACAACTTTTATCTCATGATTAGATGATGTATGGAAACACTGGATCATGTTTCTTTACTTTTAAGATAATTATATTTCGCAAATGTTTAACCCTCAAATGAGGCGTAATTCCTTCATGCCCTTACACCGGGGGGGGGGGGGGGGGGGGGGGGGGGGGGGGGGGGGGGGGGGGGGGGGATACCCATATCCCATTATCTTAAAATGCTATTTTATACTAAGATGTTATTCCATTATTTTGTCTCATCATCTTAAAATACAGGGGATGTCTGTATCCCATTATCTTAAAATGCTTTAGCAGACAGAAATAGGGTAGAAAACCCATATAAACACAAGAATGGAAGGACAATATTTCAAATTGATGCCAAAAGTAAGACTTTAAAGAGTATCTGGCAAATAGTAGAGAGAAGTCACATTGTCTGTGCCCCAGTAGCACGATGATAGGGCCATAAATAGCGCCCTATCACAAACATCAAAAAGAATAGATTGTTTTAAAACATGTTATCAAAAGTAGTTGGTCTGAAGAGTAGGATCTAGAGTGAAGGCCAGATCCTCGGAGCTAGACGAATGAGAGGCTGAAGCTTTGCCCTTGGGAACAGGGGAAGTTTCAGTTGAAGGCAAGATCCAGTCATCCTTGGGATGGTTTGGTGGAACATTAGAGGCATCATTCGACCCAGACCCATTTTCCTCACTTGATGAGGTATGCACGATAGGAATGGCTTCTTGAGAAAAGGAGGGACACACAATCTTCTCCCTTGTTAGCTCCTAGCAAGAAAAAAGAATCGGTAAATAGATAATAATAAACCCTTGATGGCCAAACAAAGCTATAGCAAAGAAAAGAAGGGCACCTCATCAAAGGCCTTTTTCATAAGCCGCATGACAGTGGTATCAACAGAAAAAAGGGGAAAAAGGGGAGCATCCCAAGTAGGAAGATCCTCAGAAGGTTCAATAGGCCGGCGAAGTGCTTCAGAAGCCTTTCTCAGTACAGGCATGAACCAAGGTTCCCCGGTAGGAATGAAGCAGTTCCTCTTGAGGGCCTCAGGTTTCGTCTCAAACATGTGTATTACGGTTACCAGGTTAATAGAGGCAGCCTGCCAGGGACGCCCAATTGGTCACAACATTCAAAGACAACGTCAGCAGCCCAACTTGTGAGGGGATCTATCATTCGAGCCCAAAAATAGGGAGAGTTGATAAAAGCCTCAGGCAACTGCTTCACTAAAGAATCTAAGAAAGCTTGGCCATAAGGGGTCATTAAGAAATTGGATCGACAATCCTGTATGCCCATGGAAAGGCCCTGATCTTGGCCCGCTTTGAACCCCTTAACAAAGAAACGAGTTTGGGAAAGATCTAACTCCTGTTCATGCTCGAGCGTTAGCTGTTCTATTTGGGTAGCAAAGGTTTTATGCGCCTGTATCGCTCGTTCTGAGGAAGCTTCCAACATTTTCTCCAATTCCTTCACCCGTTCGGATAACAAGGATACACGTTCTTCAAGAACAGAGCAATGCTTCTCTTTACTGCGAAGATGGTCCTTAAGATCTCGAATTTTGACCTGAGATTGGTCTCTACTCTGTTCAGTTTGAGACAGAATTTCCAGAAATTGATCTAAGGCTAGGGCTTGGATGTTGAAAGAAGGCACAGAGACTTGCTCCATTTCTGGAGGTGCATGGGGATAAAGATCGTCCGTCTTCTCAGAAGGAGAGCAGGGGTCCATGCGTTCCTCAAAATGGCTAACTAATGGTGGGTCAGGAAAGCGAAGCTCTGAACGAGGTTTCATTACTATTGTCTCCTGAAGGTTTTCGTGGTCAGATCCTGAAACCCTAGTGTCCATAGAGGGTAACACAGGAGCCTCGTCTAAAGAAGAAATAGGCTCGGGGTTAAGGGTTCTGGCCTCAGCCATTCTTTGTTCTAACTTCATTTGAATGTTTCGTAACAGTTCCCCTTCATCGGCGTTCATGGCTGAAAACAAATGCAAATAAAACTCAATCTTCTAGAAATCTTAAGATTCTCATGTAAAGGTGCTCATCATACTCGTCCTTGGGCCAAGTTTACAAAAAACAAAGGCCGGTATCAACGATTTCTTCGAAAAAAAAAAAGAAGAAGAGAGAGACAGGGGAAGAAAAACCCTCCATAGGCATAGCCTGCACGAATGCAGGGGAGAGGTATACGAAGACAATAATACTAAATAAACTACATGTGAGCAAGGAAAACGAAGCAATCGCTGGAAATGTTGAGTAGAAAAAACGAGAATGTTACTACTTTCCTCAGAAATATGGCATGGAGAATAAAGTAGAGAAGAAGAGAATGAAGGAAGTTAAAAGGGCAAAAAGAGAGTGGAGTGATACCCCACTTGTTATTCCACGTCGGTCTGCAAAGGAAGAGGAAACGCCTCTCCACTCCCCAAAAAGTAACGCACCTTTCCTTTCAAAATATATTCATTATAATATTTCTTTATGTTCGAGGAAAAAGTCTTGATAAGGCAAAGTGGAAATAATTTCCCCGCTAAAACACCCACCAGAAGCTGGCATATGAACGCTTCTGGACCTGGGGGGGGGGAGGGGGGGGGGGGGGGGAGTAGCTGATAGGGACTAATATCAGCCATACTCCATAAAAGAAAACTCAAGTTATTAGGAAAATATACTCTCCTTAACTTTAGGGTATTATCACTAGGAAAACCAATATTGAACGACACGAAATATTACCAAGTGACAATTAAAACCGCTCTCCTGAAAGCAGCAGATGCCATAACAACGCAGAGACCTTACTAAACTAAAAAGGGATGAAAAGTTATCTTACATAATGGTACATTATCAAAAGATTTCATGAGCTTCAGATGCCCGGTACAGTTATGAGGTACGTTTTATGCAGAAGCCATGAGGTCTTATCTCATAGCAGGAGCTGTATGGGATTTGCTGGCATCCGTCAAGATCGAAGGATCTGATCAACTCCCGCAAGCATCTGACAGAACCCAAGGTTCTGTGCGACACGCAGTTCGCGTGACTCTACGTACTCTAGAGTGAGGACCACCGCATTCATGACGAAGGAAATCTTGCCTCCATGGGAATTCCTTTTCTGTCCTTCCCTCACACGAATGTTTACCTTTTCACCCTCTCTACATCTATAAATACTGAGCAATCACACATTTCATCCATCATCACAACACAACTCTTCATACATTCACGCATTTAGCGTACTGTTTCATTCATACTCTTCCACGAGCTCCTTCGAGCTCAAGCAGTCCAGGTTTCCGCAGCCTTCTTTCGGGAAGCTTCGTCCATAATCACCTCCTCCTTCCCTTCTCAATACCGGGAAGAAGAATCTCTCTCACACACTGCCTTGAGCCTAAGGTAAAACCCTCATTATCCAGAGGGAATGAAGCTCAACGGAGCTCCGCGCTCCTCGCTTCTCTCTCTCTCCCTACTTCATTTCTTCATTATCTGCTTAAATGAGTGCTAAACTCCATGGATTTTACTAGTTTATGGCTAAATAAGCCCTTTATTTAAGCATATCGCTCAGTCATTACTCGTTACCTTTACGTAAACCATGCTCTGTACAAAATACATGATTACAACTCTTCAAACGCATGAATCTCTTACTCTTTAGTGCTATGACACTTTATCCATGAATGCTCATTGCAAAACATGATGAATAATACCCTAAATTGTTGTGGATCTCCAACCCGGATCTATCAAGGACCTCAAGGGGTAGGGACGAAATTTAATGTACTATAGTGACGTGTCAAATGTGTGACGATTATGTGTTAAAATGATGTTTAAAGAGTACGATTGTAATTTTTTATCTGAGGGTCCACTGCGTTAAAGATTATGAACGAATGAAAAAAGGAAATAGACCGTAAAAATTGTGGATGGAGGAAATATGACCTAACGAGTAATTTCTCCAAAGGCTTCTTTTGACGAAAATAACCAAGCATGGATAGTTTGTGCGTTTTACGAAAGTGGTATAACCCTCCAATCTTTCTCACTTGCTCTATTGGGACCACAATAAAACGAATAGCCAATAATTTTTTTTAAAAAAGTACAAAAAGTAAAACCCTTAATTTCAATCCCTATTTTTTGTTGAGGAAAAAGCCTACCCTCTCTCTTGCATGGATGGTGCTTGTCTTGACATTCCCCACATTTTCACAATAACAAAAACTTCCTTAAATAAATTAATTTTGAATGACAACGTATTGAATGAGACGGAGAGAGTGTCATTTAACCTTAATTTGCCGTAACTGAATTTTGTGACGACTAGTTTCGTTTAGTAATCAATCTTTTTTGTGTCATGGAGGGATTGAATCTTTTTGGTCAGAGACATAGTTCGGAAATAGTTCCTAACAAAGGGAAAGCGTTTTCGATGTTTTGAGTTCGAATTTTTGATGAGTTCCTTGTCTGGGCAACAAAGTTCGCACAACGGGTCGCACAAAAAGTTGTAGATACCCAGTAGTAGTTGGAGAACATACTATGTCATGGGCACTTGATGGAAATGAAAGTGACATAATCGGCTCAAATGATAACGATACTACAAAGAAAGTGAATTGCTCGGAAAATTTAACAATATGGCAACTTTAATGGTACGTAGCTCAAACATCAAAATCCAACACTTGTTATCCACATTTACTTGCAAAAAGGGTGGTCCTCTCACTTCTTGTTATTATTGGAATTGTGGTTGCTATTTTGGTCAATTCGGGTCGGTTAACGTAGCCCAATCTTGCTTTGGTTCGATATGAGTTGAATCCTAATGTTCAATATGACATTCACATGATCGATTTTTATTTAATAGAAATACGTGTGGTCTTCTAATCGATCTAGTTTCTGTGAAGCAATAAATGTAACAACGAATAACTAAAGGACACAAAAGAGTTTACGTGGTTCTATATATCATAATTGTATTTGTTGAATGAGTTCTTCGTGGGCCGAACTGCTTATCTTGGACAAAACTGCTTCTCTTGGGCCGAACTCATTGTTGGGCCTATTTATATTGAACCTAATGCTTGATCCTAGTGGTTGTGCCATATCTAACATCTTCTTTGGTCTTCTGTCTTCTTTCTGTTGTCTCTGACTCTTTGTTGCTCTCCAAAAATATAAGAAGGAAAAATTGTTGTATCGTCGGTTTTAAAATCTTAAACCTCGAAAAAATTTTAATGAATAAAAAATACTTTTAAATGTGGCCCAACTTCACAAAAATCTTATATACTAAAATTATAAAATAATGTCTTAGATTCTACTCAATCCGTTTCTTCTGAAACGGCTGTTTTCCTAATAGAGGCGTTTCGTGCGAAATGACATGTTTCCTATTTTAGCCCGACAATCCCATGTGCACCCCCATTAACCCATTAATATATCATCCTTATACACTAAATTCTCATTTTAAGTATGTGGACCACCACTATTATACACCAAACCTCAATTTTATTAATATGCTTGTCGAAAAGAAACAGGTCAAGAAACGGAGGGAGTAGGTTTTAAAATCTTAAATCTAGAAAAAGAATTTTAATGAATAAAGAATCCTTTTAAATTTGGCCCAACTTCACAAAAATCTTATATACTAACATTATAAAATAATCAGTAGTTCTCATCATACATTTATATAATTGCGGTTATATAATTGCAGTTTACAGTTTGGTTTAGTTCTTTTATTTAAAAAAACCAAACGTAAATAAGTAGTAAACTATAATTTTTAAAAGTAAATCTAAACCATATTTTTCAAACCGTAAACCAAACCAAATCGGGGTTTGTTTATGGTTTACACCAAAGTGTGAAACGCCCTGCATCCTGTGTAGCACGGGACGCTTCCCAGGTGACCGTGCTCGTCCCGGGGATAGAGACACCGGAATACACTAGAAATACGTTCACAAGGACGCTTTTTTTTTTTTTTTTTTTTTTTTTTTTTTTTTTTTTTTTTAATTTAAAAATATGTTTGACCCAATAATAAATATGCCGACCACAATACGAAGTACACATCTAACCTGAATCGCTCTCCCTCAAATTCCACTTATTGACTATAATAGTATGTCTTTATTGCTATTTGCTTAAATTTATTATAAATTATTTGCATATTTTCTTCATACATTATGGATATATAATGTATATAAAATACTCCCTCTGTCTGTCCCACTGATATAGGGACCTTTTCCTTTTCCAGGGCCGGTACTGACAAAACAGAGGCCCGGGGCGAAATAGAAAAAATGGGCCTCCTATAGATTATCGTAAACACATAATAGTAGTATTTATTAAAAAAAACGCCATAAAAGGGCTTTTTCTAGACTTTTAAAACTATTCTTTTTTGGATATATATATTTTTTATTTTAAAGCTTTTAAAAATATTTTTTTCGGCAATTAAACATAACTGTAATTGTCAAACCATTCAATATTTTTTGCGATAATTATGCTCTCATTTAAAATTTTAACGTTGTGAAATTCTTAAAAGGGTGCTAAATCTAAAAGTATAATGAAGAAGATTCTATGAGAAATCTTAGCATTTTAATCGTATTCATATTTTAAAAGTATTTCTTAATAATTAGTTGTTTACAAAAAAAAGTTGAGTCTTCTATTAAGAGTTGAAAGAGAAATTTTTTTGTGTTAATGTGAAAAATGAAAAAAGAAAAGAAAAAGAACGCAACTACGCAAGTATATCCAATGATTTCTCCAATAAAATAATTTTAAAAAAATACATATTATCTTAATTTGTAATGTTGGACTCAAGTACTACGTATTATCTAAAAATTACATATTACGTAAAATTATAAAAGAAAAGTTTTGTATGTTGGACTCAATTTTAAAATAATTAAAATAAATTTACATGTAAATAAGTAAGTATAGTGAATATACTCCAATAATATTGAGATTAGACTTGTAATATTAATGTATTTGAAAATTTCCAATAAATTAAAATTCGCAAATGTAGTATAATCTGAAATAGTAAAATTTGGAAAAAATATGTTAGAGTGGAGATTTAAACACAAGACTTCTTAGATAAAAAAGTAGAAAACTAAAGGATAAGGGTCCATCCACCAAACTACATAGTTAATTTTGAGATTTTATTTTTAAATTTTAATTTATAACAGTATACAAAACGATTTTGGGGTCCCGAAAAATCGTGGGCCCTGGGCCGTCGCCCCTGCCGGCCCATCCTCAGGGCCGGCTCTGTCCTTTTCGGGAAGTCCCACTGATATAGGGACCTTTCCCAAAATGGAAAATTCTAAACCAATAAAATTCTGACACATCACTTTAACCCACTACCTTTCACTATCATCATTCTCGTCTTAATTTCCGCGCCGGAAAAAAAGGTCCCTATCCCAGTGGGACGGAGGGAGTATATATTATAAAAAATACAAAATGTACCTTTGACGTATCATATTTTCTTTTTTTAAGAATTGACTTAGTTTTGTAGCCGTATCGTACCGTTCCTGTATTTCGTATCCGTCCCCATGCTTCATAGCCTGCATCTAACTACAAGTTTGATCAAACAAGTAGCTATTGGTGCAATCAACCTTAATAAAATTAGGTATGGAGTCTGAATTTCTAAGAGAATAAGGAGAAGGTTATAATTATAATACTTAAAATAATTAGTTTTATATTTGTAAAATACCAGGTTTGTACTTGGAAAATATGGTAAAGTTTAATGATGGATAGTTACAATTCAACAGTTAGGACTATGGACGATAGAAGAGGAGGGGCCCACTCATGATAATTGAGATATGTTAAATGAGCTATATACTATTAATTGTACTTTTTGCATAATAATCAATAGACATGGGTGCTTGTTTATTAGTAGCCTTCACCCTAAAATAATGCTAGTTTTGATAATGTATATATAAATGTATTTAAAAGTTAACAACCTTCGATTCATTTATATCAAAATTTGAATATCTGAGGTTGTTCGAGACGCAAAAACTAATAATTGAGAGTCCTAAATAATACAAGGGGTTTGGTGAGAAATAAATGCAATTTAGATATGAAGAAAATAGCTCCTTTTTAGGGTTCCAAATTTATTAACACTATACGAAAACTTGTAAGCTAAGAACTAAGAGGATGTTTGGCTAAGCTTATAAGCTAGCTTATAAGATGTTTGACTGTTTATAAGTTGTTTGACTGCTTATAAGTACTCTAAATGTGTTTGGCAAAATAAGCTCCTTAAGGGCTTATAAGATGCAAAAATAAGCAAAAAATGCTTATAAGCACTCCAAAAAATAAGCTCCCTCACCCAACTTATTTTTTTTACAATTTTGCTTATGTACCACTATAATTCTATTTTATTTTTATATTTATATTATATACACTTCCATTTGATTTTACAACATTATGATTTCACTAAAATTATTTTTTTTTTTAATTTTCAGATTTAATTTTTTATTATCTCCTCAAGCTTATAAGCTCTTTTATCCAAACACTTCAACAACTTATAAGCTCTTACCCTCATACATCTTATAAGCTCTTAAACATCTTATAAGCAATTAGAGCTTATAAGCATTTTGAAATAAGCTTAGCCAAACGGGCCCTAAGAGGACTCTTTTAAACTATCTAAAATAAGCAAATTTGCCTTTTCTATTTTCAGGTAATTAAGAGTTCTCATAACTTACAAGTGCTAAGGTGTAGTGACGGATGCAGAAATTTGAGTAACAAGGGTCAAAATTATACACCTTAAGAATTAAATACAAAACGTTACGATAAAATCAATCATTTATACAAATCCTAAAAATCTAATTCATAATCGGCTTAGTCAATTACCCTTACTTTAAAACTTATGTTTAATAGTTGGAACATGTTTAATAGTTGTATCATGAATGTACTTTTAAATAATAAACCACCAAATTATCATTTTGTAATTTTATATTTTCTGTATGTATTTAAATATATTTTAGTATGATAAATAATATCGGGGTAAAATAATATTTTATGTCAAAGTACAAGGAAGCTCAATTGCCCTCCCTAGGCTACACTTCCAACCGCTCCTTGTATATTAACTAGAATTGTACCCCCGCGATGCAGGGGTTTCCTCGATCGAGAAAGAGTGTAACAAATACTCCTATCAATTATTTAATCTATGTACTTTTTCTTGTTTTGGACAATTATTGGTCTCTGCATGTCTATTTTTATACACTACTTCACCATTATATTTTATAATTTGACATCACTACTATCATTTATTCATAAAAATACATCATTTATCGAAAAATAAATCTTTAACACTACCATATTTCTTGTATTTTCAGTTGCCCTGTATAAATTAGTAGTAGTATGATTATAAATATAAGATGAAAATTAATTTTATAGTAGTATAATACATTTGACTGAAATTAATAGGCTAAGTTGTTATATGACTTTCAAAAGTATAAGCTAAATAATTAATTTATAATCAATTTTTTTTACTAGTAAATATAATTTGCATTAATTCTGATTAGCCTTGGCTCATATCTAGGGGTGTGCAAATTAATTCAAAACCGAATCAAACTGAACAAAATGGTTTGGTTCGCTTAATATATTTAGTTGTTAGTTTTTGGTTGACTTGAAATATCATATTTTCATATTATAGCTTTATTAATTATTAACTGAAAATGGAATCCAGTTTTATAAATTTTTTCGTAGATATGGAACAAATTAGATTTTAATTTCAACAGTATAGATATTCCAGAATAACTGAAATAACCAAAGTACTGTTTGGTTATTTTAGTTAATTTTTGGTTTTGGTTTCTAACATAAATTGGTTTTTTCGATTGAGTTTTTAACAATTTAAATAATTTGGTTGATTTTTTTTAGGCTAAAATCACATCAAATAATCGAATGTTCACCCCTACTTCTATTAATGTATCAGTAATATTCTATTTTAACCATGACTAATCCCTTAAAGAATTGTGAGTCAAGTGTGTTGGATATTATTGGCATTTGATCAATAATATGGAGTGGATATTTAACTCGATTGTGAGGTTAAATGTCGTAGTATTAATCTTCTCGAGGAGTAGATTAATGTGATATAGTTATATGCTCAAATCCAATATATATGTGGTGAGTGAGATATATTATATCAAAGTGCTGGTGGAGTGACTTCATTATATTATGAAGGGTTGTTGTCCCACATTGGAGAATTAACATTCTCTAATCTTGTTTAAAAGTAACTAAACAAGTGGGCTTATTAATAAGTGGATTAAGTGAATAAAGACAGGCCCTCGCGTGCTTGGGCCTTGCCTTGAGTCTCATTCGTTTTGGGCCAAGGAAGCAAAATGTTATTGGGCCGAGCAGGCAGCCCAATGATCCAGCCGTTGTGATCGCCGCAGTGACAAGCGCTGTAACGGCAACATCCCGCGAATCTCGGGTGTAATCCCTAGAATCTCGGGTGTATCAATCCACTAATTTAGGAGATACGTTTTTGAACGTCTCTTACTCCACCTAATGGGCCTTTGACGGCCAAGACTCCAAAAACCCTAGAGTTTGATGTGCCTATATATAGGAGCATGAGAGAGCATTCATACACACAAGTTCATTCATAGGTTTTGCATACACAAGCATCTCTCTTTTGCATCCTTTCTCTTCACGAGTTCAGTCTTCGCCTCACTCTAGTTCGCCGGAGCTCCGAGGTCTTGTGGTGCTACTACCGAGGAGACGAAGCCGTTTTATCTTTGGGGACGATACGCCAAAACCGAGAGCACTACCGGGGCGTATCTCGTCTTGCGGAAAGAGGGCTTTCCTCGACTCGGCTATTTCATTCCCTTGTTCTTAGTTTCGTTGTATTCAGTTGTTATTTCCGATTTGAGTTGTAACCTTATCTATCTATTTTTGTATTGAATAGTAGATTTCGCCCCTGGCAAGTTATCTCATTGTATCCAGCATTGTACCTGCCACAGTGGTTAGCACATTGTAGGATACAGTACCCATTCCATAAACCCAACAAAGTGATCTACTTAATCATATGTTCATCACTACATGAAAAACACTTATAGATAACTGAAATATTGCATTATTGAATATCGATAGATGTGAAATTTACCCATTTTATATAGTCTAAACGAGCTATTTTAGAGTCTTGTTAGTGTCTTATTGTTCATGTTTTGTATGGTTTATCATATTTTGGACAATATTATGTTTGTGAGTGTTTTGGTGCATTTTCAGGCCTATTTAAGGTTAGAAACCCGAGCGAGACGAGAGCCGAAGAGTCGAGTGAAAAATCGAAGGTTGAAGATAACTTTGAGACGAGTTGAAGACCTCTCAACCAGCCTATCGATCGAGAGGGTTGTCGAGAGAGTCTTACTGAGTTGAACCTGTCGATCGAGAGCAATTTGAAGGCTATCGACCGGGCCTATCGATTGAGAGGTCTGTCAATAGGGTTTGGTCGAGAGGCGTGATTTTGGGCCGAATTTTGGAGTCACTTTTAGACAAGGTTTCCTTGTAAAATTCACATCTATATATTCGTTAGGTTTAGCATTGTGAATCCTATCATCCACTACTTTATTTTATTTTCCTTTAGCATATTTGAGAGTTTAGTTTTACTTTTATATTCGACATTGAATATTCGTTCCAGTTTTATTCAATTTCAAGTTCTACTTTCGTTCGAGATTTCAATCCAAGTTTTGCTTACTCTCATTCTTTTACTTATGTTATTTCAATTCAATATGTTCATGTTTATTTCAATTATGTTCATCACTACATGAAAAACACTTATAGATAACTTAAATATTGCGTTATTGATTAGGGATGTTAAACGGGCCAACCCACTGGGTTTCGGGCTAGCCCTTTCGAGTTGCAGGCTAATTTTTTTTGGCCCTAACCCTAACCCTCTTGATTTCAGGCTAGCCCACCGTGCCATTAAGTTTATAAAAAATAAAATTGACATCGTATAAATATAAAAATAATTATTATTTTAGCACATACTTGTATAAAAAAATTAAATAAATATTAAATATTGTGAATTTAGCAAAAATATTTTCGAAATGCCAATCTTTATTTTACTTTTCACCAAATGTCGAAGTAAAAAACGTATAAAATTTAAAATGAAGATTATATTTTTATTAAATACAAATTAATTATAATCAATAAGTTTTTGCCAATAACCATGTCCATTGAATAGAAACATTAAACTAAAAGCCCATACAAAATGAGCACCAAGGGAAAAAAGGCCATATGCAGATAATGAAGAACCATAAGACTGAATTACTTGGGATGCCTGTGCCCATAAGAAATCCCGGAGCCATCCATTAATAGTAATAGAACTCTGCGCGAAGTAACCTCCTGTGATATGAGTTACTACCCCTTGATCACTTATACTGCCCCAAACATCTAACTGCATTTTTCAGCTAAAATGAAATATTACTACCAAAATAGAATTGTACATCTAGAATAGTCCTAAGAAGACATGATCCCAAGCCAATACTTGACACGTACCCCCTCTTCCAGGCCCATCACAAGGAAAACGAAAACCAAGATTTGCTTTATCTGGTATCAACTGGGAGCTGCGAGCAAATAGAACACCTTCAGGAGTATCAATACCGTGACATGAATTGTAAATGCATGGATATGATGTACCAAAAAATCCGTTGTTCCTAACGGAATAGGTAACAAAGCCACGCTTTGCCACCCACTGCTACTAAATCACCACCCCCAAGTTAAACTGATACTTGCCGTTGCACCGGGTGCTAAAGCGTGAGTATTTTGTATCCATTGGGCAAAATTAGGTTGTAATTGTACAACGATATCTGAAAACATATCTTGAGGACGCGCCCTAAGGCACTCATCGTATCGTTATGAATATACAAACCAAAATTGTGAAATCCCAGAAATATACATGCCCAGTTGAGATGTGATATTATTGCATCACGATGTCTAAGGACACGATTTAATAGATCGTTATATCGAGTAGTTGGATCATAGTCTCTTACCATAAAAATGGCTGCATGCGTAACAGCACCGACTATGAGAAATCCACCAATCTACATGTGATGTGTGAACAATAACAATTGTGTACCATATAGTAGCTAGATATGGATAAGGGGACATGGAATACATATAATGAGCTACAACAATGGTTAAAGAGCCTAACATGGCTAGGCTAAGAGATAATTGAGCATGCCGTGATGTTGTTAGGATCTCATATAGGCCTTTATGGCCTTGGCCTGTAAATGGACCTTTATGAGCTTCTATAATATGTTTTAGCCCATGACCAATGCCCCAGTTGTTTCTATACATGTGACCCGCTATCAAGAACCGAATAGCAATCGCTAAATGATGATGTGCAATATCGGTCAACCACAGACCTTCAGTTACTGGATCTAATCCTCCACGAAAAGTAAGAAATTCCGCATATTTTGACCAATTCAAGGTGAAAAATGGGGTTTCTCCCTCGGCAAAACTTGGATAAAGTTGAGCCAAAAGATTGCGATTCAAGATAAATTTCACGAGGGAGCGATATCTCTTTAGGATCTACTCCAGTGTTTAGAAATTGGTTAATCGGTAAAGATACATATACTTGATGCCCCGCCCAAGAAAGAGAACCAAGTCCTAGTAGTCCCGCTAAATGGTGATTCAATATTGATTCTACATCTTGAAACCAAGCCAATTTTGCGGCTGCTTTATGATAATGAAACCAACCAGCAAAAAGCATTAACACTGCAAAGATCAATGCACCGATTGCGGTACAATAGAGTTGTAATTCACTAGTTATTCCAGATGCTCGCCAAATCTGAAAAAAACCAGTAGGTTTCTATATGGAATAGAATATGTTTCCTTTCATAACTTAACCTCTTTTTTAATTGAATAAATTATTTATAATTACAACTCATGGTCTACTCCAACTACAATAGAGAAGTACATACTATTAATGATGATGATAATCTTCAACGATATTAAATTATTAAACTAAACATTGGCATGTTATTGAAATCTAAACAACATCATCATACGATATATTCGAGATTACCTTGGTTTATTAAGATAATTTCGGACCCTAATTACGCTCAAATTTGAATATCGGGTCGGATAAGATCATCTATCCCCAATTATAGTACGGAATTGAAATTGAAAAAAGTTCGGCTGATTATTTTTCCTTCGTCTTTTACGCAATGTAAAATTTTCTTTCTAATGATCGATTCAACCTCTGATCAAGCACATATGCTAAAAAATGTGATAAGTATACTAGTGTAGTGGGTAAAATTCGTAAGCCCAATAAACTTAGCCCAAGAACCTAATAAGACGGGTTAAGACGGCCGAAACGACCCAACAATAAAGGCAAAACAGCCGATACGGCCGAAAATACGACCGAAACGGCCAACAACATTACTTGGCCACAAACCCTATACATATCAAGGTGTTGAAAAAATTGGCTGTTACGGCCCATACGGCCTATGTGGCCAACAACTTGACTCACCACTCTGTTGAAAGACTGGGTCAAAGGTAAGGGTGACGGCCGAAAAAATAGGGACGAACGTAAAAGATGGCAATAATCTATACGGCCGCATGATGAAAAACCCTACAGGGGAGGCCATCATATAAATATCGGCCGACTAGGTCAAACAACACATCTAATCACACACTCGTACTCTCGACTACTCTCTCAACTACTCTCTAGCACTCACCACGTTCTTTACAATCACCTCACGTCCGCCGCCGCCGGAGTCAGCTGTACAAGCTCTCTCCGTCGTCGATCCATCTCTCACGCCACCCCCCTTCCGACTGAACGCTCACAGTTGTCCGCGACCACCACTATTGCTTTATTATTTACTTTCGTTATCGTTTACTTTTACGTTCGGTTGCTTGAATATCGTACTAACTTGAGCGTCGGAGGCCCTACGGCTGACACCCCCTCCGGTGTTCTCCTTAGGGCTCTAACGTGTCTGTTGTGTTGGTTACATGTAGCTAGTGCCATAATCGACCAGATCGACCGAATCGTCCGTACAATCGTAATTGTAGATTCTACCTCTACAACTAGTACAATTAAAAGTCACGCTGATACAATACACTTTAATATTGTTATATATGTGCGCTATAGAAACCGATTAAATATACTCCCTCCATCCCTTTAAACTTGTTACCTTTCTTTTGTGGCACGAGAATTAAGAAATGGTGGATTTGTGTGTTAATGTGATGAGTGCATGTGCAAAGAGTTTTTTTCCTTTAGTAACTTTTTACCAAATAAGGAAACGTAACGTGTTCTGTGGGACGTACTAAAAAGGAATACCTAACTAGTATAAAGGGACGGAGGGAGTAACAAATAATATTTTTTTCTTGAATTTATTGGTATTATCCTTAATGAATGTTTACTATTATTAAAATTACTGAATATGTTATATATATCCATAATAGATAAAGTTTTTGGTGCTTTATATATATATTTTTAATACTGTTATGTATGCATTTGCAAATTTTGGTATATATAGTTTTAATTCTAATTTATTATCCGGAATAATAAATAAATAATATACATAATTTTTTAAAATAATTAAAATATAAAGAATCAAATATTCACGATACAAATCTTCCAAACATAGTCAAAAGACGATTTTTTTCGAGTTCATTGGTAGGAATTCATATATGCATGTTTTGGATTGTCATGCGAGCCTCCTACCATCACTTCTAGCTAGACTTGCATTGCAACCTATCTCGTTCAAATAGACATGCATTTTAACATTGCTTTTCAGGCCAGTCGGAGAAATTTGACATGCCAACAATAGACAATGTTATTTCGAAGAGAAGGTTCCAGTTGATGGTAGATTGACATGGCTCAGAGACATAGACAAATGTATAATGGCCGAGGATGGCCCCAACCAATCTCCACATCATGATACTCAAGAATGTAGAGGCATTTGAATAGACGAAGATGATAGATTGACGGCTCATCACGATGAAGATTGCTAACCTGTTCACATAATGCGAGCTCATCCTTCCCAATATTCATCAATTCACTAAAGTCAAATCTTGTCATGGCTTCAACATTGCTCTTCAAGATTATAACTCGAGGAATTGAATCCAATCTCAAAGATGGGCTAGTGCACCATTTTCTAAGCTTTGAAAAAGGCTTTTTCAGATAAACAATGAGTATAATAGGGTCTATACACTTCCTTATCCACCTGACGGGCTTCTCTATATAATATAAGTGACATCTCAATTCGTTTGTCACAATTACTATTACCTGACCAACATGACCTTACTAGATATTTAGGCAGAGATCAATATGTTGATGATAATCATTACATGTGCATCAAATATTATATTTAATTAGTTTCTTGCATTTGTTTCTAATAATTTTGATTTATAATGTGAACTAATTTTAGACTGGCTGCTAACCCTTTTGTTTTCACGCATCCCATAATTGTCCCAGATCATACACATTTGACTTTGACGTTCTTATGTGTGAGAGAGTTGTACCTTGTTGATACGAGTGACACCAATTAAATCTTTTAAGACCCCCTCGAACATGCAGTCTCATTCATGGATTCTCTTAGAATTCTTTTCACTATGACACATCTCTATTCAATCACGTGCCCTAGCTTTGAAACCCTTATACCACGCTCTCATATTTAGTGGTAAAGTATGAAGGGTAAAAAAAAAAATTTGCTGAGAAAATCTTTCCATTTTAGGCAATCACACTAATTTGGGTGACATCCCGAATGGGAAATAGTTACACTAATATGAGGATGGAGGGAATACTAGTATGTATTTTTTACTTTTACCAAATTTTAGGTTTGATCGTAACAAACACACAACTTTTTTTTAATACATTCTTTAAAAATTCGAAAGTATACCAATTTTTAATTTGTTCAATTATGACATGAATCTAACATTTGCCTAATTTGATTCTAACGTGACCCACACATGGTGTTTTAAGTTCCACCTGACAATTCTCATGCATGTCACGTTTAAAGTGTATCTAAAAACTTTGTGGTGTATTGTCTATAACATGTAAATGGATTAAATGCATATATTCTTTAGTAAAATGACATTGTTACCAGGTATTATTTTCCACACGTAGAATGACGGGTGGAACTTGCAATGCAATTTGGAAAAATATCACATTTATGTAAAAGATGAGCAAAGGTCAATGTTGTGTATTTTTATTGAAAATTTGAAAGATTGTGTTATATTTAAATAAAATCAAGCAAAAGTTTGCGTATCTTGCAAGATTTTACCCTATATTTTTTTATATCTTCTATAAATTTGTTTCAAAAATAAGATTTTTTTCTTCTTAATTCAACTAGTTTTTGTTGTATGTTTCATCATTTTCTTAATGTTACGTAAATGTTCTATAATAACCTTGAAAAATGTTTATGTACATTTTAATATCATGAAAGAATTAACATTATGTTATTCTATCTAGTGGAATGTTCCAATGATTACGGAAACATGGACAATATGCATGCCTACCGTTCGATATAACAATGTCATATTTTATGAATTATATTTTTGTACTAAGGATTAATTTAGTATATAAATTTATGATATATTTTTTTCAACATTCAATATTGACATGTAAACTATGGATATATTAAGTGAACACTACGTATGAATGTTGCACTATGACAAACATTGGACTATTCATCATGTATCTAAATATATAATTGTTGACATTGTTTTTAAATATCCTTGATCTCAAAATTAAGTAAATAAATTTAAACATTAGGGGCGCGGGTAGTTTTTTACTTATCTAAAAAACCAAATCAAGGAAAAAAATAATTACACAAATAATATGGAAAATATCAAAATTCTAAATATAAAGGACCCCATTATATGCTAGTTCAACATTTTGGGGATGAAGATGATACAAAGACTTTTAATGGTTTAAGAATCTATGGTACAACAAATAGTGTTGGTCCCGGTTTGTTAATAGGGAAATACGTAGAGGGGGGGGGGGGGGGGGGGGGTGAATACGTATTTCAAGTTTTTCAACTTTTTCCCTTTAACTCAGAGTGACAAGTAAAGAGCTCGCTTGAAACTTAAGACCTAGCTGAAGCTAGATCTACAGTACATAGCTTGCCTGCTTGACCGAAGTAAGGACTTGATCAAGAGGGAGTCTTTACTCGTATATGCGGAAATTCGGTGAGCTAAAATCTTTCCTAAGTAATTAAAAATCCAAGTTATGTTTGTTTTATATGTACGTGCAATGGATAATCAAATACAGTAAAGAGATTAGGGTTAAAGAGATATGTGACACAGAGATTTATAGTGGTTCGAAGATAAAGCTCCTACGTCCACTTGTTGCACGACGGCAACTGTTCTCTTCACTCAAGAACTTGAAGATTTCGGGCTCTTCAAAAGCCTGGTCAAGATCGGACTTCACTTGCCTAGATCCGACGACAGACGTAGTGATTGCGGGTTCACTACACAAACCTAGACAAGACTGGAAGCTTCACTTGCTTCAGTCAAAACACAGACAGGGAGATTACGGGCTCTCCTTACAGCCTAGCTTCGACCGAGCTTCACACAAACGATGTAGGTGCAAGCTTGGATCTAAACTCTATGATCGAGACTTCTTCAATCGATGAAAGAAGAGCCTTGGATCAGGACAACCTAACGACGACTCAAAAACCTAACAGACAGAGTTTAGGGTTTTTGGTAGACGAACATACTATGAAGAGCTCTTTACAGTAGATGCAAAGTAGGCTAGAGCTCTTCTTCTAAGCTTGGATATTTGAAGTGGGCTTAGACTCTAAGTGTGAAGGTTGTGAAGACGAGTTCCGATGAGCTGGAAACTCGAAGAACACTTGGAAACAAAGACTCGAAGATTTGCTCAAAGGCATGGGAGTGTTTGTTTGCTGTATGCGCTCAAATGCTCAAGTAGTGTTCTATCTTTTTTTTTTTCACGTTGTGATCCTTCACTATTTATAGGCGGAGAGATGGCGAGATTCGTTGCTTGGTTGGTGGCCTTGTCCCTCCTCCTCTCGACAGTACTTTGCGCAGGCAGTTGCTTTTGCAGGAGCGCAGTTTGTCTCTTTGCCGAAAACGGCTAAGTTACAAGACCAACAGTAACTGGAGCGAGCCAGTACTGTAGCGGCGCCCTGTCGGCCTAGCAGCCAACTCCTTTGCTCCATTCAGCTTTCGACACGTGGAGATCTTGTAATTAATGCGACGATCTCTTTGTTGACTGGAGTTCAAAATATGGGCGGGAGTTGTGCTGTCGCTTTCTGGTAGGTAGTGGCTCGCTTCGCTTTTGAAGTTGTAGCGGCCGCTTCGAAGTGAGTCGCCTCAGGGTCATTTTGTAGCGGGTACTTGGGAAGTGAGTTCCCGAAGTGACTGCTTTAGTAAGTGTTGACCCGCATTGACTCGCTTCGGCTTTTCACTGTAGCGCTCGCTTCGCTTTGCTTTGGTGGACTCGCTTTGATTCCACTGTAGCGCTCGCTTCGCTTCGCTTTGCTTCGGCACGCTTCACTTCAGTTGGATAGACTCGCTTCGACTGAAAACACACTCAAGCGAGTGGCCTTCACTTGAATTATCTAGAAGCTAAGCAAAACAAAGCCATCCTAACAGTATAGGCTTAGAAAAATTCTAACCTATTTTCTACATCAAAGTGGGTCGCTTGGAAACAGGACATTTGGGGTTTTGGGATCAAATCAAAACAAATTTACTTCATTGTAAAAATGTCCCATGCAGTTCCCCCTTAACAATTTGGTCCTTAACAATTCCCAACAATTTTCCCCTTTTTGATGATGCCAAAACCCAAAGACTTAAGATCATTGAAATCTAGTCTATCTAACCGTGAAGGGAACTTCAAGCGGCTACTTCCTTTGCAGCTTCGTTTGTAATTTTCTTTTTCGTTCCTTTCCCCCCTTTTTTCGGTTAAATTATTGAGTTTTGTAGCATAAAAAGAAGGTCATTCACAAAGCAAGTAAGTGACACAATTTGACAGAAATTGAAATTTGGATATATGAACAAGCAGTTCATCAAAATAAATATGAAACTTGAAACTCAGAGGTTTCCTGCAGTTTCATCATGGTTCTTCCATCTTCTCTCTCTCCTCCTCCTTCTTCTCATCCTTCTTTTCCTCTTTCTCCTCTTTTTTCATGAAGTAAGCCGACATGACATTCGGCTCCATTGTCCTGATATTGAATTGATTTTCTCTCCATTTTTGCTCCAATCTAAGAGCTTCATCCACTTCTGCGTCAATCACCCTTCTGTTGGGAATATCTTGTAGAAGGGGCATGTGAAATTCTTTTACTGCTGGCACTTTGATAATAAGAGGTAGAGGCTTTGCTTGCTCTGCCAGAGTAAAGATTTTCCGCCTCAATCTCTCGTTGTAATGACGCAGAAAGTTGTTGAGAGCTTCCATCCTCGAGCACTTGTCTTGGTGAGGCACTACCTTCCACCAGTAGTATGCCTTAATGAATTTGTCTTTCAGATTCAACCAAGTGTTGAGGAGGTCTCTTGGGATGAAGTCCTCGATTTGCCTCGAATCGGGATGATGGTCTCTCCGAATTGCCAATTCCTCCTCCGTTCTGCTCTTCATTTCTTTCATGATGGAGTTGAATTGGGCACTGGCGTCACTGCTCCACTTCGGACTCATATCGTTCACTCGCTTCCGAATGAAATCATGCTCTTCGGGTGGATAGCGACCTGAATCGATCATTTCTTTCAGTGTGACCTTGCCAGTTTCCATCCAAGCTTCGAGTTGGACGGCCTCAGATTCTTCAGGCGTGTGAGGAATCCAGGCACTACGAGAGACCGCGGATTGGATGAGCCTTTCTTCATTCCAGAGAGACTCGACCCCGTTCATCCAGTTTCCTCAGCCTCTTCTCCTTCACTTCCTCATCCTTCTCCTTCCTTTTCTTCTTCTCCTCTTTCTTCTTCTGTCTTTTCTCGAAGCGACTAGCCTTCTCTTTGACCACTTGCTGCATTTTCTGACGTTTGGCAGCAGGGTCATCTTCTCTGGATTCAGGCATCGACCGCTTCAAGGGAGCTTTCTGAACAGGAGGTGGCGGTGGTGGCATTTGAGTGGCAGCTTTATCAGCAGGAACAATTCCGGCCAAAGCTGAAGTGAGTGCCTGTGAAGAGATGGTGGCAGAAGCAGGAATAGCCGCTTGGGAGGATGCGCCTGCATGAGTAGCTGCTCTTTGAAGCTCGAAATCTTTCTCCATAGAGCGGGCGAGGGCCTCATCCTCAGCAATCTGTCGTTCCTTCTGTTCCTTAGTTAAAGGAACACCGGGGACAACGGGGTGAGCGGCGATTGAGGAGCCTAGAAGTTTTCCGGCCAACGGCAAGCGAGGCTCCTCCGTTACCTTTCCTTTGCCCTTAATCCTTGCTAGCTCAGCTCTAGCTTCATCAACCACTTCATCGACTGCACTGCTTCCAACACCTCCATTTCCCCCTGCGATCAAGCCACTGGCTTCAATCGCTCTTCCTCCACTACTTGATCCTCCAACTTCTCCAGATTGAATGGTTAATCGTTGCATATCTTCCCCCTTTTTGGCATCATCAAGACTGCCAGGGGTCGTTGAAATCACCGTTCCGCTAATGGATTGGTGGATGACTGTCAATTTGTTCAGCATGTCGTGGAGCAACTTCTCAGACCGTGCTGCAAACACATTTTCCTTGGAGAGGACAAGCTCTGCCGTCTGCACGGAGATTTCGTCGAGTAGATAGCTGCATTGCTTCTCCCTTTCTATCACCGACCGCATCAAATTCTCCAACGGCTCTACAGCTCTGAAGCGAGCGTCCAGCTCCGCTTCAATCTCATCCTTCATCCTTCATCCTTTTTCTTTCTTCTTGCAAGTTAAAGTACCAGAAGTCTTTGGAAGCAGCAAGTTCTGCTTTTCAGTTGAAACAGCACTCTCTCTTTGTTTCAGCATTACGTAGACTTGAGCAGCGTTGGCCATTCTGACTGAAAAATCTCCTGCCAACTTCTGTGCCTTCTCGATGTCGTTAGCAAGTTGAGCCTGCTTGAGGGCTACATCGAGACCTGCTTTCCTCTGGCTCTTCAACTCAGCATTTGCTTCGTCAAGCTTGCTGTTTAGCACTTGGACCTCCTTTTCTAGGCCGTGGAGTTTCAGCTTCTCCCTTGTCCGCTCACTTCCGAGCTTGATTTCCTCTTCCTTCTTCTTCTCCAACTCTTTCCTCTCTCTCTCCAACTTCCTCTTCAGATCCTTCTTTTCACTCTCCAATGCCACAAGCTTGGCATTTACTTCCTTCAGCCTGCTACGCTCAGCCTCAAGCAGTTGCTTAGACTCGTGAGCGTCCTTTGCTGACTCTTCTGCTTGCTTTCCTTTCTTCTCCAGTAAGCTTTCCTTCTCCTCCACTAGTCTCTCCTTCTCCTCAACAACTTTCTCCAACTCAGCCTTCTTTTTGTCAAAATCTGCATGCAGATTATTGACCTCCAACACCTTTGAGACAAGCTCCGCATCCTTCTTGGTGATCTCACTCTGCAGATTAGAGATCACCACCTCCTTCACCTCCACCTCAGCTTCATGCTCCTTGATCAACTGGAGTTCACGCTGTGAAGGCTCACGTTCTGGGATGGGCGCATCAGGGTACTCCTTCTTCACCCGTGCGTCAAGCACATCCCAGTAGTTGACCTCGTTGATGAAGGTGTGGAATCCATCAACTCCGACAAACGTGAGGGCCTCTATCTCCTTAGCTTCAATCACTTCCTCCTTCATTGCTCTGCGCAAATTGAAGATTTTGTAGTACTCTGTTCCTCTGTACGTGATGTACGTGAGGAAGTCTACAGCGCTGGTGAAGAAGTCATCTGACATCTTCAAGGAGGGGTAGCGATCAAGGATGATCTTGGCCGCTTGCTCTCGATCCTTAACATATCGTTCGAGGATCTTCTCTTCCTCGGTCGGAGATTGGGGAGTTCCAGGGATGGCAAAGGGGATGGTTTCGGCTGTCTTGGCTGTTTGGGCGGTATCAGCGCTTTCGGTTGATGAGGACAGTGAGTTGGGGGAGGAAGCTTCAGTAGCTTCGGGTTGGTTGGTTTCTGTTTGAGGATTGAGTGGGGCGGAGAAAAGTTTGTAGGCATCCGTGAGGTCCGTGCCTAGAAATGGGATATTTGGAATCTGGAAAGATGATGATGATTCCTGGGGTGAGGTAGGAATTTGAGTGGTTGGAATGGTGGTGGTTGGTTGAATTTAGATTTGGGTAGGGGGTGTTTCTTTGGATGGTGAGGGTTGGGGTGGCTCTTTTTCCGGTGGGGGTTGGGGTTGTTCTTCTTCAACTATCTTCACGAGCGGCTGCTCCTCAGCCTCGCTCGTTTCAATTATTGTGGTAACGCTTCTCAATCTCTGAGGTCGCTTTGACCTCGCTTTCCTTGATACTCGCTTCGATGATGAAGGAGCTTGAACTTCTTCCTCCGCCTCGCTACAGGATTCAGCGACTGGAGCGGAAGGAAGGACTATTACATTGACGCAGTCCCGGTCCATTGGGAGCTTCTCAACTTTCCATGAATCAAAGTAGAGAGTGTTTTTATTGTACGGTGCCGTCTCCCTCTTTCCTAACCACCGCATGTTCTCGAACAGCATCTCCAGAGCGTAGGAGATTCTGGAGAAAAACTTCAACTTTCCCTTGCGAACAATCTCACTTGTACTTCCCTGTTCGTACTTGAAGTCTGCCGCAACTTCGTGAATCTGGTTGATGAACCAGCGGTGCCAGTTGAATCTTGTCCCTGTCAAGCTATCAACAATGACAGAAGTGGCGTAGATTTTGGTGTCTGACAGTTGGCTCAGCGAACCAACTCCACATAGTATAGTCTTCGTGTACAGTTCGCAGATCAAGTTGAACGGACCCTTTAAATCGTTCCTGATGTTACTCAACTTTGGATTCCCAAACTTTACTCCTCTTCGTTTGGCAAAACGAGCATACTCCACTTGGGTAGACATACCCAGTTCTGACAGTGACACCGGACCGACCATTGGCAGATCGAACACGCTGGCTATTCTACTTAGCTCGATCTCCACCACTGTTTCTCTCTGTGGATGAGTGAAGGTTGACGATTCTTCTCCTTCCTTGAGATTCAAGAGAATCTCGGCAACGGCTTTGGCCAGAATCTGTTTGGGCTTCGCCGTTACAAACTTCCACAGGCCGGCCGTGGTCACAGCCCTGCAGAAGAATCCGTTTTCAGTCACCACATCTTCATCAAGATGTGGTTCCACATTGATGTTATCATTGAGCGTTCGCAGAAAATCCTCCATCGTTTCGGTCTTCTCCTTCTTACCCATGGTATTTTGTAGAAGGATTTGAGAAAAGTTTGAGATTTTGAGGGGTTTTAGACTTGTGAATTTGCAGAGGTGCAGAGATTTCACGAAAAAAGGCAGTTTTTGAGACTTGTAAACTTTTTTGCAGGCCTTCGGTTTACATATATATAGAACTAGGGTTCGGCTGACGAGGCAGCGGCAAGACAGTAATATCTTCGAAGATCCTGTGCGGAGGCGGCGGACTCTCAGTGATGGATCTGATGTGTCCGGCGTCATCACAGGAAAAGTGAACCGTCAAACTGACTTGGCGTTGCCACGTGGCAGCCTTTGATTCGTCTCTCCAATAGGCGTCAATCCAGTCAATCTCACTTCGTAGGAGATTGATACCACTTATTGAAGACATCATTTGATTTGAACTTCAAGTTGTTGAATCCACTTGTTGATGAATGCATTCGCTTTAAAGCTTGTTGATACCTCCTGTAGAGTACTTCATCTTCTTGGCATTCCTCTTCATGGCATTCATCTTCCTCTACGAATTAGAGAGTCCTCCATCGAAGTGAATGAGGGAGGAAATGAATATAGTACACAAGCTTACTACAACCCAGAGGGGAGCTTCACGTAAGTGTACATATTCACGACGAATGGGGGATGAGTACAAGTCCTTATCTCAGAGCAGAAATGGACAGGATGACAATGAGAATGCTCTGACAAGACAATCTCGTATTTTACGCAGAAGCATGTCACGAGCCCTGCAACCTTTTGTAGAAAAAGGTAAACCTTCAAGCTTCCTCCTACAAGCTACAGAATGAACTTGCAATCGACTTGCTTTGACCCAAGCTAGGGCAAATTGAAGCGATGCAAAATTCAAAATGGGAGAGGAATGGATAGACATCCGGTAGCTCAGCATAATGAAGAGTGAGTAATGAATGGACATTTATCCACGATGAAGGAGATGAGAAGACTTGCTCCTCTTCGGCAGAAAGATGGGAAGAGGACACAAGGTCTAGGAGCCAGCCCTGCCTAAGCTTTCACCATTTTTACGTGGGAAGGCCCAATACAAGACCCCACAACCGTTACTAGAAACGGCACTCGCGAGTGTTTATACCCGCTCGCTAGGAATCCTAGGCTAGGTAGCATCTTTCCTTGCTCGCTTTGGAAGTAGCTTGCTCCGAGAGCACACAATAGTTCCCCCTTAACCAATGGCTTAACAATTCCTGTAAGCGGGTAGGGAACGTCTTCCAACACTCCACCTTACTCCACCTTATTTCTCCTTCTTCAAGCGAGTGAGATTTTGAAGAGACTCGCTTGAGTTGGTGAAGATCCGAAGCGAGTGACGCTACGAAAAACTAGCGACCACTCCTTCGTGCATCCTAGATCTAGCACTCTTCACCAGGGTCTAATAACCCTAATTCCATGCATAGCTGATTAAAACGAGACTCAGCTAGAGGCTTGGTGAGGATATCTGCTCGCTGGAGATCGGTATGAATTTTCTCGAGCTTGATATCCTTCTTCTCGACATGATCACGAATGAAGTGATGTTGGATTTCCACGTGCTTGCATCTGGTGTGTAGCACTGGATTTTGAGAGATGCAGATCGCACTGTTGTTGTCGCAGAATATTGGAATTTCATTTGCTTCAACATTGTAGTCCTTCGACTGCTGACGAAGCCATAGAATTTGGGAACAGCAGCTTCCAGCGGCCATATATTCGGCTTCAGTCGTTGAATTAGCTACACTCGTCTGCTTCTTCGAAAACCATGAGATCAGCTTGCTTCCCAAGAACTGACAAGTGCCCGAAGTTGACTTCCTATCAATTCGGCACCCTCCATAGTCAGCGTCTGAATATCTAGTGAGCTCCAAATTGTCCTCCGTTGGATACCACAGCCCCATATTGACAGTGCCCTTCAAATATCGAAGAATTCTCTTGGCAGCTTCAAGATGGCTGTGCTTGGGGTTGCTTTGGAAGCGAGCACAGACTCCAACTGCAAAAGCTATGTCCGGCCTACTTGCAGTGAGATATAGAAGAGATCCGATCAAGGCTCGGTAGTCTGTAGCATCTACAGACTTCCCATCTATGTCTGGCTCCATCTTCCAGTTCGTGTTCATTGGAATCTTCACAGCTTTGGCATGCTGAACACCGAACTTGGCTAGCATATCTCGAGTATACTTAGCTTGATTGATGAAGATTCCATCATCCTGCTGCTTCACTTGAAGACCTAGAAAGCAGCTCATCAAGCCAATCATCGACATCTCATATTTGGTCTTCATAAGCTCTCCAAACTTCTCGCTAAGCGACTGGTTTGGTGACCCAAATATGATATCATCCACGTAGATCTGAACCCATAGCATATCATCTCCATGATTGATGGTGAATAGAGTTCGATCTATTTTCCCTTTGTGGAAACCATTATCCACTAGGAATTGAGAAAGAGTATCATACCAAGCTCTGGGAGCTTGCTTTAATCCATATAGGGCTTTCTTTAATCGATACACTTTATCTCCTTGCTCGAAACCCGGTGGCTGCTCCACATACACTTCTTCCTTCAATTCACCGTTGAGGAACGCGCTCTTCACATCCATTTGATAGACTTTGAACTTCTTGGCTGCTGCGTAGGCTAGAAATAGTTGGATCGCTTCAAGCCGTGCCACTGGAGCGAAGGTTTCATCAAAGTCGATTCCTTCCTCTTGGCAGTAGCCTTTAGCGACGAGACGCGCCTTGTTCCTTACAACGTTGTGGTCCTCGTCCGTCTTGTTCTTGAACACCCACTTGGTGCCAATTACATGCTGAAATTTGGGACGATCCACGAGATACCATACGTTATTTCTAGTGAACTGGTTCAGCTCTTCTTGCATGGCGATCACCCAATTTGAATCGGCTAGGGCTTCCTCCACGCATGACGGCTCGATGTTTGAGAGAAAGCAACTGAACATGGCACTTTCTCCAAACACTTGACTCCTGGTCACTACACCCTTGGATGGATCTCCAATGATTTGACTAGGGGAGTGATCTTTGAGCCACGCACGCTTGGATCCGCCAGCTTCATCTCCATCTTCTTCCTTGTCGCTCGCTTCACCATCTGAAGCGACTGGATTGGGTGCTTGGCCAGCACTCGCTTCCGGAATCTTTGGGGCAGCTTCACCTTCTCCTTTGGGATTTTGCTCGCTTGAATCTTTGATCTCATCATCTTCTTCGAGCATGTCCCAAGTGAGTGAGTTTGAGGGTTCCTTGCTTGAATTCTTCTCATTTGAGTTAGCCTGTTCCTGTGAAAGACTTAAAGAAGATTCATCAAATACGACATGGGGTGATTCCTCCACGATTAGGGTTTTACAATTGAACACCCTATAAGCTTTGCTTGATGTAGAATATCCTAAGAATATTCCTTCATCAGCTTTGCTTTCAAAGGCTTTCAACTGTGACTTCCCATTGTCATGGATGAAGACCCTACAACCGAAAATATGGAAATAAGATATGTTAGGAATTCTCCCTGTCCATATTTCATATGGTGTCTTGTCGTGCCGTTTGCAGAGAAGCGTTGGATTCTGCGTGTAGCATGCTGTATTGGCAGCTTCAGCCCAATACTTCATCGGAAGCTTCGAGTCTGCAATCATGGTTCGAACGGCTTCTTTCAGCAACTCCATTCTGCTGAGGTGTGCGTTCTGAGGAAGTCTGATGTGCTATGCCATGCTCCGTGCAGTAAGCTTCAATGGTAGAGTTCAAGAACTCTGTGCCTTTGTCGGAGCGGATGGTTACAATAGCTTGATTCTTTTCCACAGCCAATCGCTTGAGCAGTTGTGGCAGTTTGGTCAGTGTCTCCTTTTTGCTGAAGAGAAATACAACCCAAGTGTAGCGAGAGAAGTCGTCGACTACAACTAGAGTGTACTTTCTTCCATTCACACTAACTGGAGTGACTGGATCAAACAGATCCATGTGAAGCAGCTCGAGCACTCGCTTTGATGAAGCTTCTTCGAGACTAGCGAAGTGCTTCTTCGTCTGCTTCCCTCGTTGGCATGGTGAGCATGGATGGTCTTTGATGAAGATTTCATTTGGTATGCCTTGCACCAAACCTTTTCGAGCTAAGCGATTGATGGCTTTGAAGTTGAGATGGTTCAAGCGTCTGTGCCATAGCCATCCTATTTCTGTAGCACTCCTTGCTACTAAGCACGTCTCCTCTTTGCAGCTGTCCCATTGTGCTATATAGACGTTCCTTTGTCTAATTCCAGTTAACACAATCTGGGATGTGAGCTTGCTCTTCACTATGCACTTGTTGGAAACGAATTCCACCTTGTATCCCTTGTCACAGAATTGTGAAATGGATAACAAGTTGTGCTTGAGTCCTTCCACGTAGGAAACTTCTTCAATTGTGAGCTTTCCGACTTTCAGTGCGCCGTACCCTTTGGTGCTTCCTCGAGAGTTATCACCAAAAGTGACGTGTGGACCCTTCTTCTCTATGTAGTCGTGAAGTAGAGCTCTCATGCCGGTCATGTGTCTTGAACATCCACTGTCCAAGTACCAGATTTGTTGACCCTCACTTGGCATGGGATCCACGGCGCTCACCTGCAATTAGACAGATTTTGGTACCCAAATCAGTTTGGGTCCTTGCAGGTTAGTTCCCTTAGGTACCCACACTTGCTTCACTCTCTTTTGAGATGAAGCTTGTGTCTTGGGCTTCTCGACCTCTGAAAACTTGATGTTCTGCTTTGAAGCAGCTTCACACGTGCAACAGTGTGTGCAAGAGGGGTAGCGGCTCGCTTCAGTCCTACCTGTTGGGGATAAATATCATATATAAATACATTTTGCATATATTTATTTATTTATTCTTTTACTGGAATTAGAATAAATTCTATTTGTTAGAATTAATTCCGGATATACAGTTGCATAACTGAACAGATTAATTCCTTATTAATTCCGTATTAATTAAGGAATAAGATTTGTAAGTTATGGAAAGGAATAAATATGGGATATGACAAAGATATGGTTGGAGATAAATAAGGAATCATATCTCCTTATTTATGAACCATATAAATACTCAAGTCTCTCAACAAAAATCCTAAGTTTGACAGCCACCACACACCAGAATTCTCTCTACGAGATTGGCGTGAAACCCTAGGCGAGAGAGAGAGTGGCCGCTGGTTTCTGAGAGAAAAGGAGATCGAGGTTCCAGTGATGTTGAGACGTCCACCAAGTCTCAGATCTGAAGATGTGGGATCACATCCTAGAAGATCAGAACCGTAGATCGATCAGACACGACTCAGATTGCACGTTCTTCATAATCATAAGGTATGTACTCGAGCCCTTGCATGAACTTATGTGCACGATCGAATCAACACATCCGAACCAAGATCTGGGTCGGGGCGGCTTTCAAGCAGCCGGTCCCAACACTACCTATGCTCTTCCCACTTTGCTTGTACCCTGAAGCGACTCGCTTCAGATTAGCTATGGGTTTAGAGACTGACTTAGGATTTCTAGACTGTCGAAGCGGCTCGCTAGGTTTTCTCGAAGCGGTCCAACTAGGGTTTTGACCCCGACTCGCTTGAGTTACCTTGGGACTTCGAAGCGACCTCTTTGGTGCTTCGAATTCTTCCCCCTCAACGTTAGTCCGGTTGGACCATCTCCAGTCCGGATAACATGACACATAGACATTACTCCTTTTCTTAAAAGGAAGATCCTTTGTCTCTCGTGTCTTGGCTTGAGACTTAGAAGCTTCAACATTTTTCCCATTACCCTTTGATTGGTAAGCTTTAGCAGTTTGAGTGCTAGGGAATGTTGAATTTTGCTTGCCCTTAGTTTCCACCCTTGAAGATATAGACATCTTCATTGGCTTCCTTTTAGGATTCTCAGCCACTTTGCCTTTGTCTTTATTAGTGGTCGCTTTGGATGCAGTGGGCATTTCCAAAGTAACTGATGGTGTGGTGTTTGAAGCACCAACAAAGACAGTAGGCTTGGAAGGTCCACCCTCATATCCGAGTCCTCCCTTTCTACCAAAAGGTAGAAGTGAGCTCTCTAGTGCCTGCCTAGCATATGAGGCTTTGTTCAAGTTGGCAACTAGCGCAGATTGGGTTTCATACCTTCCTTGCAAGTTTTGATGTCTAGCGAAGAGATCCTCGAACTTACTAGACATAGCCGTTAGATTAAGTTTGACTTGGTCAAGCTCAGTGGCTAGCTTTCGGTTCTCCTTCTCGCTTTGAGACATAGCTTGCTTCAACACTTCGTGGTCGCTTGACAGTTTAATGTGCTTGTCAAGCAACTCACTCCATGTCGAGGAATTAGCTTCCTCTTGGTGAGTGTGTGCGAGTGTAATTGAACTAGGTGAGGGATAGATAAATACCTCTCCGGTCTCTTCGTCGGTGAGCGCCATGAGTCCAAGATCCTCACCCTCACTGGAGTTGGGATCTGTGAATGCATCGGAGTCGCTTGCTGGATCTTCAGTTGAAGCGACCAGCACTTCACTTGCTACGAGCGCTCGCCTTGGAGCATCCCTCTTTGCTTTCAGTTCCTCTCGCTCCTTCGCACTCAGCTTTGGGCAATCGGATTTGTAGTGGCCCATCTTGTGGCAGTGATAGCACTCCACTTCCATCATGTCTCGCGGGATCGGCTTGGTCGTCTCTTCTCTCTTCCCTTTTTCTTCTCGAGCATCAGTGCTCATCCCCTTGTACTGCTTGTAGAATCTTTTGTATTTGCCCATTCGAGAGTTCATCTTGTTGAAGTTCTTGGATAAGAACGCAACATGTTCTTCCAACTCTTCCCTCGTCATCTTGGCTAGCGACTGCTCGCTTGGCCCTTCAGCAGCTTTGAAAGCTACACCCTTTGACGTCGTGGGAGCTTCATCCTCTTCATCGAGATTCATTCGATTCAGATCGAATTCATGAGCTTTGAGTTCGGAGAACAGAATCTCCGGTGTGAGCTTTGAAAGATCCTTGGTAGCTAGGTACAGTTCTTTCATTGTCTGCCACTTCCTCGTGAGGGCTCGGACAATCTTCAGGTTGACTTCCTTATCTGTGAGTTCCTTCCCAAGTGAGTTGAGAGTTGCAATGATGTTTGTAACTCTCAGCTCGAAGGCGTCGATGGACTCTCCAGGCTTCATTATCAGACTTTCAAACTCCCGCATCTGAACGGCAAGCTTGTTTTCTTTGATTTTGTCTGTGCCTTGAGAAATGAGGGCTAGGGTTTCCCACATTTCTTTCGCCGTTGCGCACTTCCTTATCCGTGGTAGATAGGCATCCGACACGGTGCTCTGCATCGTGTGGCGTGCAATCTTGTCGAGGTTGGCGACTTTGAAGTCATTCGGAGTGTACTCATATTTGTCCTTTTCTACGTACGTTTGTCGAACATGAGCTTCGCGTCCTTCAGCAGCTGGGACGTTCACAGATATGGCCTTTTTGATCTCGATTGGTCCGTCCTCTATGACTTCCCACATCCGGTCGTGGATGGAGCATAGGAAGCTCTCGACTCGGAAACTCCATGTCTCGTATCCTTCGATAGAGAACTGTGGAAGGTTTGATGCACTGTATGTAGACATAGCAAACTATCAGCAGTAAATGCAATATGCGTGAGTGAGGTTTTGATGCACTTAGGAAAATAGGATCCGGTTCAGTGAGACAACGTGAAGCGAGTGGGGGCTCGCTTCAGGTATGCAAAGCAGAGGCTCGAAAGAACCGCTGCTCTGATACCACTTGTTGGTCCCGGTTTGTTAATAGGGAAATACGTAGAGGGGGGGGGGGGGGGTGAATACGTATTTCAAGTTTTTCAACTTTTTCCCTATAACTCAGAGTGACAAGTAAAGAGCTCGCTTGAAACTTAAGACCTAGCTGAAGCTAGATCTATAGTACGTAGCTTGCCTGCTTGACCGAAGTAAGGACTTGATCAAGAGGGAGTCTTTACTCGTATATGCGGAAATTCGGTGAGCTAAAATCTTTCCTAAGTAATTAAAAATCCAAGTTATGTTTGTTTTATATGTACGTGCAATGGATAATCAAATACAGTAAAGAGATTAGGGTTAAAGAGATATGTGACACAGAGATTTATAGTGGTTCGGAGATAAAGCTCCTACGTCCACTTGTTGCACGACGGCAACTGTTCTCTTCACTCAAGAACTTGAAGATTTCGGGCTCTTCAAAAGCCTGGTCAAGATCGGGCTTCACTTGCCAAGATCCGACGACAGACGTAGTGATTGCGGGTTCACTACACAAACCTAGACAAGACTGGAAGCTTCACTTGCTTCAGTCAAAACACAGACAGGGAGATTACGGGCTCTCCTTACAGCCTAGCTTCGATCGAGCTTCACACAAACGATGTAGGTGCAAGTTTGGATCTAAACTCTATGATCGAGACTTCTTCAATCGATGAAAGAAGAGCCTTGGATCAGGACAACCTAACGACGACTCAAAAACCTAACAGACAGAGTTTAGGGTTTTTGGTTGACGGACACACTATGAAGAGCTCTTTACAGTAGATGCAAAGTAGGCTAGAGCTCTTCTTCTAAGCTTGGATATTTGAAATGGGCTTAGACTCTAAGTGTGAAGGTTGTGAAGACGAGTTCCGATGAGCTGGAAACTCGGAGAACACTTGGAAACAAAGACTCGAAGATTTGCCCAAAGGCTTGGGAGTGTTTGTTTGCTGTATGCGCTCAAATGCTCAAGTAGTGTTCTATCTTTTTTTTTTTCACGTTGTGATCCTTCACTATTTGTAGGCGGAGAGATGGCGAGATTCGTTGCTTGGTTGGTGGCCTTGTCCCTCCTCCTCTCGACAGTACTTTGCGCAGGCAGTTGCTTTTGCAGGAGCGCAGTTTGTCTCTTTGCCGAAAACGGCTATGTTACAAGACCAACAGTAACTGGAGCGAGCCAGTACTGTAGCGGCGCCCTGTCGGTCTGGCAGTCAACTCCTTTGCTCCATTCAGCTTTCGACACGTGGAGATCTTGTAATTAATGCGACGATCTCTTTGTTGACTGGAGTTCAAAATATGGGCGAGAGTTGTGCTGTCGCTTTCTGGTAGGTAGTGGCTCGCTTCGCTTTTGAAGTTGTAGCGGCCGCTTCGAAGTGAGTCGCTTCAGGGTCATTTTGTAGCGGGTACTTGGGAAGTGAGTTCCCGAAGTGACTGCTTTAGTAAGTGTTGACCCACGTTGACTCACTTCGGCTTTTCACTGTAGCGCTCGCTTCGCTTTGCTTTGGTGGACTCGCTTCGATTCCACTGTAGCGCTCGCTTCGCTTCACTTTGCTTCGGCACGCTTCACTTCGGTTGGATAGACTCGCTTCGACTGAAAACACACTCAAGCGAGTGGCCTTCACTTGAATTATCTAGAAGCTAAGCAAAACAAAGCCATCCTAACAGTATAGGCTTAGAAAAATTCTAACCTATTTTCTACATCAAAGTGGGTCGCTTGGAAACAGGACATTTGGGGTTTTGGGATCAAATCAAAACAAATTTACTTCATTGTAAAAATGTCCCATGCAGTTCTCCCTTAACAATTTGGTCCTTAACAATTCCCAACAAATAGCAATGAGACACACCTCCAAGAAAAGTAAACAAATAAAGAGAATATATAGTGATATACCCACTTCTAAGTGTTAAAACAAAATTTTGCTTCGAAAGTTAAAAACATACAAAAAATACCCGATTTTTGGTTCGGTGGACAAGATTGCCCTTACTTTATAGGTTTGGAGTACTTTTTTAATTTCTTTTCTCCCCCCTCTCTCTTCATAGCCGCACAACACCCTCTCTTTCTCTCTATATTTTCACTCTCTCTCTCTCTTTCTCTCTCTACCCCTCTCTCTCTATTTCGACGATTTGGGGTTTTGGCTGCCAAGCAGCAAGGTTCAGGAGCGCGATAAGCGCAGCCTCCCGAGCTGCGAGAGGCAACGAGCTGTGGAGCATCGAAACAAGCGGCTCGATAGCTCAGGCGGCGGCGAAGCGCCAGCGCACGGCGGACTTGGAATTCGAGCTTCCTCTCTATTCAACTTCCTCTTTTTTTTTTCTCTCTCTCTCTCTCTCTCTCTCTCTCTCTCTGTGTCGATGGATTTTCTGGGGATTGGAGATTCGGGCTGGATTTGACGGTGGAGATGGAGTTTCTGGGGATCGACTGGAGGGGGATCGAGGAGAAGAAGTTGGAGCTCTCGAAGGCGGAGTACTTGTCGATTAGGGCGGAGGTGGTATAGGCGGTGGAGAGAGGGGTGTAGGTGTTGGCGGAGATGGAGGCGCCGAAGATTGTGCGGTACGCCGTCGTCTGCTGGGCGGCGGCGGCGGCTGTTGGGTCGTCGGAAGATTGGATTTTGTGGAGTGGGTCGGGAGGGATTTAGCAGAAGGAGTGGCCCAAGCCCTCATCCAGTGGGTCGGAGAAACACACGGCGACGTCGTTTCGCCGCCGGGAAATATCGCCGGCCTCGCAGGTGAAGCACGACCTCAGCTTCCCGATTCCGTTCCCCATTTCAAGTTACTGCTAAAGATGTATCAGGAATTGATCTGGATCTTAAGCTTTAGTTAGTTTTATTATTTTTCTTCCTTTTTTTGATCTGATTTCCATTTATGATTGAGTTGGTTTGTTAATTAATTGTGGATATACGAGATGATTACTTTGGTTCGATCGTGTATTAATTTGGTGAATACTTCTTCTTTTGATGGAATTGTTTAATTTGAAAGTCAATTGGGTTGGGTATGATTACTCGAAACAACATCAAACTTTGTTTCGCTTTTTGAAATTTGAAAACTAAAGTGAGCACACTATCTACGAATGCTATCCTCTGTCCCGATTACTTAAGTACACAGTACGAAACACAAAAAAAGATTACTAGTCTTGTGTAAGTTTTTGTTCAATTTACATGATATATTAAAGTACACAGTACGAAAGGAAGAAAAGCTTACTGTGTACTTAAGTACACAGTACGAAATATAAAAAAAGATTACTAGTCTTGTGTAAGTTTTTGTTCAATTTATATGATATACTTAAGTACACCGTACGAAAGGAAGAAAATCTTATTGCGTACTTAAGTACACAGTACGAAACACAAAAAAAGATTACTAGTCTTGTGTAAGTTTTTGTTCAATTTACATGATATACTAAAGTACACAGTACGAAAGGAAGAAAATCTTACTGCGTACTTAAGTACACAGTACGAAAGGAAGAAAAGCTTACTGCGTACTTAAGTACACAGTAGGAAACACAAAAAAAATTACTAGTCGTGTGTAAGTTTTTGTTCAATTTACATGATATACTAAAGTACACAGTACGAAAGGAAGAAAATCTTACTGCGTACTTAAGTACACAGTACGAAAGGAAGAAAAGCTTACTGCGTACTTAAGTACACAGTACGAAACACAAAAAAAGATTACTAGTCTTGTGTAAGTTTTTGTTCAATTTATATGATATACTAAAGTACACAGTACGAAAGGAAGAAAATCTTACTGCGTACTTAAGTACACAGTACGAAAGGAAGAAAAGCTTACTGTGTACTTAAGTACACAGTACGAAAGGATGAAAAGCTTACTGTGTACTTAAGTATACAGTAAGAATCACGTTTCGTACTTATTTGTATGGAACACAGTACGATTTGTAACACCAAAATTACCGGAAAGAGAGAGAGAGAATTGGTGGTCAAAGTCATAAAGCAAAAAGTAAAAAGCAAAAAGCAAAAAGTAAAAAGCATAAAGTAAGGGCATTTTGTTACAAAATTTGAAAATATGGGTATAAGTTGTGTTTTTTAACATACAAAGCAAAATTTTGTTTTATAAGTTGAAATTGGGTATAATCTTTTATGCCTCACAAATAAAAGCAACAT
This sequence comes from Thymus mandschuricus, assembly GCA_029379335.1. Lineage (NCBI taxonomy): Eukaryota > Viridiplantae > Streptophyta > Magnoliopsida > Lamiales > Lamiaceae > Thymus > Thymus mandschuricus. The sequence goes on along the minus strand of CM057073.1, from coordinate 35,541,060 downwards.
TATTACTCAGGTTGGACCATAAATTATTTAGGAGGTGGGATGGAAGAACTGTACCGAGTTAGCTAAAATATTTAATATCTTTATATGGAAAATTATAATTTTCCACGGTTTTGATTTGGATGGGCCTATTTGTGGCCGATGACACATACCTTTGAATATATACAAATATATGGTGATTATGGAGTGACATAGTCAATTTGTCATTCTACTAATGTTTTCCATAACTATCAACTTTCATAAAACAATGCCGTTTTCTATTAATTTCTTCCACTTCTCCTTTCAACTTCGGATATCGTGGCAAATCCCACTTCGTGAAGCACGCGCTCATACTCGTTATGCTCTTGCCTGACCACCTTTAATTTCCTCTTTGCACGATCTCGACGGTCCTTCATATTGAGGTTGCTAGCTTCCAGACTGTCATCCTGAGTTCGCAAAGCCTGGTACTTCACATCAAATTTGCGGCGGATATTTTCAACGAGCCCTTGCATATGGGCAATTTTAGTATCCTTGGAATCTATGATCCTCTTCAGATGCTTTATCTCTTCTATGTACAGGGATGCATCTATTATCTCAGTATTTGACTACATTAAAGAATACGAAGGCAAGATCAGCAAAAGGAAAGCAAATTTTTCATTCATTAAAGCAGGGAAGATACATCGTTCGCAAAATGTTTACAAAAAGAGTAAGACAAAAATCAAGGAAGGGATCCACTAACCCCCCCCTTGCCCGCTGGTTTGCCCCTGCTCAGGGACATCCTTCGGCTGCGCCACTCCTTCCCCCGCAGTCTCCTCTTCCTCCTGCTCCTCCTCATCTCCTTGCCCGAGCTCCGCGACGGCTTTGACGAGGTCGGTGTACTCGTCCACATCGCACGCCATAACTGCCTCCAGCGTGAGCAGTTCGCCAGACGTACAGAGTTTTTTCAGCAAAGGAGCGGAGGAAGCGAAGTCCACGACAACAGTTGCAACCGCCGTTCGTACCCGAACTGGGACACGTCGATGTCCAGGTACTTCTTCGCCACGGCATCCAGGGTATCCGCCTTCACCGGGATCGACAACAGCGACCCCAGTGTACTAGCCAAGTTGGAGAAATGGTTGGACCGCAACAACTTCTCCACTACGGCCTGTACCATCCCGGCCTGCGATGCCAGCAGCTCGGCCTCATGAGCCTTCACAGCAGCCACCTCGGCCTGCAAGGTCGCTATTTTTTCGGACTGCGCGTCCGCCTTTCCCCTCGTAGCTTCCAAGGTAGCCCGCAGGTCCACTACCTCGGCGTCTTTCTCCGCAGCTCGCGCCCGAGCCTGCGCTTATCCCCGGCCATCACCTCACGCACCTCGACAAGCGAGGTGAACTGCGTAGCCGCGCAGCGCATATACTCGGCTATGCGGCTCAGTTTGCCGCAAACCTGCTCAGTGCCCTGCACCATAACAATAAGTTAAAAGGATGACGCTATTTAATAAAAATGCAGAGGAAGGGAAGATCACTTACCTCGGTAAAGTCAGGCAGTGGTTGGTTCGCCCCGACCACGAAGCAGTCGTCATCAACACCAACTACGTTTGCCGACAGAGGTTCCTTCCCCTCACGCCGCCGTGGACTGGTATGCCGAGGTGACTCCGTCACTGGGACGGTCTTCTCTGATGACGCAGCAGACGAATCAGTCACCAGTTCGCCAGTCGAAGACACTTTGGTCCTCTTTCGTTTGTTCTTGTTCGTGGAGGGGGGGGGGGGGGGGGGGGGAGGGGGTGGAGCAACTGGAGTAAACGCCACTGGAAAAAGAACAAACGGAAGAAGTCAGAACAATTGAAGAAAAGAAATAAAAGAAGCAAGGCAGAATCAACACTATATTTGAGGACAAATCGTCTTCAAGAGGAGGGGAATGATGCAGCCCATGGTTCGAGATAACAAGCTTTTGGATCGAGATTTGAAGATTTCACAGGATAAAGCTTGAAGATATTATTTTCTAGATTTTATTTTATGTAATTTTCGTTTTTATTTAAAACTCTAGTTGATAGGGTTATTTTAAGCATTATTTTGGAGATTTTATTCCTTTTTAGATTAGGATTTGATTTGGTATATCTTAGGATAGATTTTTAACTAGTTTCCTTGTGTAATTAGGACTTTTTGAAGCTTATAAATAGGGCCTAAATAGGGTGACGAAAATAAGCCTAAAAAATATTTGATTATCAATAAACATGTGAGATTTTATCTCTTTTGTATATCCTATGAATTTCTTAGTTCATAGAGGTATTTTTTATCGGCGAATCAATCGAGTTCATCACCCTCGTTTGTGTGTCATTCATCATCCCCGTGTGGCTTGGCGACCATCTCTTTGGGTTATAGAGGTTTCGGCTTATCTATACTACTTAGGGGGGTTTAGTCCGTAGACGTATTGGGATATTTCATCTTATCTTTTATCCTTTATTAATTTTATATTCGTTCGATTTGATTTATGAATCAGACTAATGTTGTTGAGGCATCTGTCTCCTTGGGGTTTAGGGAGTTTCTCGCCTTTTCAATTCGGAGGGTTAGTTTCAAAGGTGTTAGAGTTTCATCTAGTCTATCGTTCGTTTATTTTTAATCTATGGCTTCTGATTCTGGGCTACGTATCTTCGTCGGCATCTTTCGGTCGACTAGGATCGTATCATATGTCCTATGCAACAGAGAGTGACAGCTAAGATAAAACCCCAACGCTTATAATTCAAATTCTAGCCTATAAATACTTTAGCCATTTTCAGATTCAAGCACGGGAAACACAAATCTTTCAAGCTAAATCTTTGCCGAAATCTCACTCTCGCTCATTCATTTCAAGATTTCATGTTTCTGATCTACCTTCAACAATAAAGAGTTCACTTTTGCTTGCCATCGACAAAAGCATCTTGTTCTCCGACAAAAGTCCAACGTTATTCTTTTGCTAGTTTTGCCATTGTAGTAGAGCTAAGTCAAGCTCTGTAATTAGGTGAAAGGTTGTTGTAAGTTTTTGTACTAAAGGTTGTAAGGGCCACGACCCATAACTCGTGTCTAGATAAAGTCAAGGGTGATTGTATTTAGAACTCATACTCAGTTTGTTGGCTAGAAGATGAAAAGATAAACTCTCAAATGCGGAGGAATTCAAATTAAATTATCACTTCTCACTCAAAAAAGGGATACATAAAAGCCTATTTAAAGGCCATGAGTAATAAAACGGAGAAGATCCTAGAAACACCATTGAAACGATGCAACCATTAAACTCACTAGTACATGAACCGACTTGTACATTTGAAACAATGTATCTGACTCATAATGAACTTATAATAAAAATTCAAGTTTATCTCCTAACAACCTCCCTTAAACTTGAATTCTTGTTACCCCAAGCATTGCTCTAAGTCTTTCAAAGACTTCATACTTTAGTGTCTTCGTAAATATGTCGGCGACTTGATCTAGCGATTTGACGTACGTCAGCTCCACCTCCTTCTTTCCAATGTGTTCTCTAATGAAGTGAAACTTTGTGTCTATATGCTTACTCCCATCATGAAAAATAGGATTCTTCCCCAAAGCAATGGTAGATTTGTTGTCAACAAAAATATCAGTAGCTTCTTCTTGAGGGATTTGTAGCATCTCTAGCAACTTCCTTATCCAAAGAGCATGACCAACACATGTTGCAGCAGCAACATACTTTGCTTCACAAGTCGAAAGAGTGACAGTTGGTTGTTTTTTCGAGCACCAAGTGAACGCAGTAGCACCACCGAAACTGAATAAGTACCCCGTAGTACTTTTCATGTCATCAATATCTCCTCCCCATTCACTGTCACTATAACCAATCAAATTGAAATTCTCAGACGGACCATAGAGTAATCCATAATCAATAGTTCCTTTCACATATCTCAAAATTTGCTTTGCCTCTTTCATATGTGATGAGGTTGGAGACTCCATAAAATGACTGATTAGTCCAACTTCGTAGAGATTATCAGGCCTTGAACACGTTAAATACCTCAAATTTCCAACTATCTTCCGAAATTGCGTTGGATTCACCTTTCACCCCCATCATATTTCAACAATTTTGTGCCGCATTCAATTGGAGTAGAAACTGGTTGACAATTCTCCATTTTGAACTCCTTCAATACTTTCTCTACATAATTCCTCTGTGACACAAAAATCCCATCCTCCAATTGTTTTACTTCGATACTGAGATAGTAAGCCATCAGTCCGAGATCCGTCATCTCAAACTCAGCAGCCATCTCACGTTTGAATTCCTCCACCATGGCAAGATTGTTGCTTGTGAATATCAGATCATCACCGTACAAACAAACAATTATAATGTCGCCATTCTCCGCCTTCTTCACATATAGACCATACTCATGAGGACATTTTCCAAACTTTTTCAGTTTGAAATACTTGTCGATGCGGTCATTCCAAGCTCAAGGTGTCTGTTTTAAGACGTACATGGCTTTCTTCAATTTGAGCACCTTATCCTCTTGTCCTTGAATCACGTAACCCGGTGGTTGCTGGATGTAGACTTCCTTGTCTAAATACCCGTTCAAGAACGCTGATTTGACATCCATTTGGTAGATTCTCCATTTATTCTGAGCAGCCAAGGAGATTATCAATCTGATAGTTTCTAGCCGAGCAACCGGAGCAAAAACTTCCTCGTAGTCAACTCCATATTGTTGCGTGAAGCCTCTCGCGACAAGCCTGGCTTTATACTTCTTGACTTCGCCTTTTTCATTCTTCTTTATCTTGTAGATCCACTTGACACCAATTGCTTCCTTACTTTTAGGAAGTGTAGACAGCTCCCATTTGTTATTTTTGTGAATTGATTTTATTTCCTCTTGCATCGCAACTCTCCATTGCTCGTCTTGAACCGTTTCTTCAAAATTTATTAGCTCTGAGTCTGCAAAAAGACAATACAAAGAGGTATTGTTTGTGTCATTGAGTTCATCATATATATTTGATAAACTCCTCGTTTTCCTTGGTATTTTAGGTGAACTTGAAGATGAGCTTGCAGGATTCATATCACCATGAGTTGAAGCGGGGCTCGCCGGAGGAGTAACTTGCTGAATTGGTTGTTCGGTCTCCATGTAAGGATTCGCGTCTCCTTCATAGAAAAGAAGTAAATTATAATCATTCTCTTGCTGCTCCCAATTCTAGCATGCATCCTCATCGAACTTGACGTCACGGCTAACAACGATCTTCTTGTTTGTTGGATTATAAAGCTTATAACCTTTAGACTTCTCATCATAGCCAACAAACACAAGCTTTTCACTCTTATCATCAAGCTTGATTCTCGTCTCATCAACAATATGGTTGTAGGCCACACAACCAAAAACTCTTAAATGTGAAAGCGTAGGCTTTTTCCTGCTCCAAGCTTCAATTGGGGTTATCTTCTCCAGCCTCTTGTTGGGACTCTTGTTCGATAAGTACACTGAGCAAGCCACAACTTCTGCCCAAAATTCTCTGGGCATATTTTTACTCTTCAACAAGCATCTAGTTTTTTTAAAAATGCTCCTATTCTTCCGTTCCACCACCCCGTTCTGCTGTGGTGATCTAGAAACAGTAAGGAACCTTCTAATACCATTAGACTCGCAACAATCATCAAATTGTTTGGAGGTGAACTCTCCCCCTCTGTCAGTCCTCAAGGATTTGATGTAGCAGCCACTTTCATTCTCTACCAACATTTTAAACTTCATTAAAGAACACATTGGAAAGAAGGAGGTGGAGCTGACGTACGTCAAATCTCAAGATCAAGTCGCCGATATATTTACAAAGCCACTAAAGGATGAAGTCATTGAAAGACTTAGAGCAATGCTTGGGGTAACAAGAATTCAAGTTTAAGGGAGGTTGTTAGGAGATAAACTTGAATTTTTATTATAAGTTCATTATGAGTCATATACATTGTTTCAAATGTATAAGTCGGTTCATGTACTAGTGAGTTTAATGGTTGCGTTGTTTCAAGGGTGTTTCTAGGATCTTCTCTGACATGTGATTGATGGCTGTTGTATCCAAGAACCATCGTTCTTGGTCATTTTCTTCATGGCTTGTCAGAAGGAAGGCTGATTCCTCATCTTCATCATCTTGTGCAGAGAACGCCTTTTCATCTTTATCATTATCCTTTCCGCATTCTGATGCATAGTGGCCATATTTGTCACAATTGTAACACTGCACATTAGCCCTTCGGCCATTGTTGTTTTGCCAATTTCCCTTGCCATGTCTTCTCGAACCATGTCTTTGATTTGCTCTAGGCTGCGTTTGAGATGGATCATCAGGATTGTTAGAGTTTCCAAATCTTCCTCCTCGGCCTCTGCTATAATCTCCATGGCCTCTTGCGTTTCTTCTCCCTCTTCTTCTAGAAGAAGAAGAATTTTCTTTGTTCTCCATTTTCCCTTTTCCTTTGTGAGACCCCTTTGAGAAGAGAGCTTGTTCTTGTATCTCTTTCTCAATCATCCTTTCTTCGCGTGCTTGTAGGGAGCCCATGAGTTCATCGATCGACATCTTTTCAACGTCTTTCAATTTTTCAATAGCCACAACAATACAATTGAACTTGGAGTTAAGAGAGCGCAAGATCTTTTCGATTACCTGGACATCTTCTAGCTTTTCGCCATATCTGTGCATTTTATTAACAACCGCCAAAACCCTGGAGAAATAGTTTGAAATTAATTCAGAACTCTTCATCTTGAGTGCTTCGAACTCTGCCCTCAAGGTTTGCAATCTGACCTTCACCACCTTATCAACCCTTTTGAAGGAATTTGATAAAATTTCACAGGCTTGCTTTGCGGTTGTTGCGCTGGACACCTTTTCAAACATTGATTCATCTAGACACATATGAATCAATGTCAAAGCTTGTTGATCTTGCTTTCTCGACTTCTGCAATGCACTCTTTTGAGCTTGAGACATTGCTTCTACGGCTTCTTCACTCGGCGGCTCATCGAATCCCTTCTCGAAGATCTCCCACGCATCTTGCGTGTAATGGCCGTAGATTATACGAGATAAAACTTTCGGCATTATTAGTATTATTATTATAATTTCCTTTATTGTTGTTAAGTGTTGAATCGATTGAGATAACGTATTAAATCGAGTCGAGTCGATGACGTTAGAAAGAAAAAAAAAAAAAAAAAAGAGATGGGCCGAGACCCACTTCGCAAAAGCGACCACGTGGGCCGAATCGATAATTGTCTCGATTTATATTTATCTGGCCCAAAAGAGAAAGCCATTATGGATTAATGCCCAACAATCATCAAAGGCCCATAATCAAGCTGAATGCAATAATATCAGTTTTTTTTTTTAAATAAAATATATAACAAAAAAAGAAAAGAAATGGGAAGGAGTAGATTACACCTAGAAGTAGGCGTGCAGATTTTACAACGTAAATCTTGGAATTTAAGTCCAAATAACTCCTTCTTAACACCATTAGGGAATCACTAATCCCTCTAATTACAATTTGGAGAGGTTTAATTGATCATTAACCACTATCATCATTGCCTTTGCATGGGAAATCACCAATCCCTCCCTCCAAGCATGCAACGACTATAGCCCTATTTGTCTCCTCTCCCACTCCAAACCTGCAAACACTCCATTAATACCCAATCCACAATCTTTCTCTTCCCCATTGCAATTATGAGAAGCCCTTTCCATGCATAAGCCATCCATCCTACACACAAGACATTCACAAGACATTCAAGCATTCACAAGTTCATTCAAACATTCATCATGTTGGTCCCGGTTTGTTAATAGGGAAATACGTATAGGAGGGGGGGGGGGGTGAATACGTATTTCAAGTTTTTCTACTTTTTCCCTTTAACTCAGAGTGACAAGTAAAGAGCTCGCCTGAAACTTAAGACCTAGCTGAAGCTAGATCTACAGTACGTAGCTTGCCTGCTTGACCGAAGTGAGCACTTGATAAAGAGGGAGTCTTTACTCGTGTATGCGAAAATTCGGTGAGCTAACAATCTTTCCTAAGTAATTAAAACTTCCAAGTTGAGTTTGTTTATATGCAATGCAATGAATAATCAAGGGAAATAGAGTTTGAGGGTTAGAGAGATACGACACCAGATTTATAGTGGTTCGGAGATAAAGCTCCTACGTCCACTTTGTTGCACTCGGCAACTGTTTCTCTTCACTCAAGAAACTTGAAGATTACGGGCTCTTCAAAAGCCTGGTCAAGATCGGGCTTCACTTGCCTAGATCCGACGACAGACGCAGTGATTACGGGTTCACTACAAAAACCTAGACAAGAATGGAAGCTTCACTCGCTTCAGTCAAACACAGACAGGGAGATTGCGGGCTCTCCTTACAGCCTAGCTTCGATCGAGCTTCACACAAACGATGTAAGTGTAAGCTTGGATCTAGACTATATGATCGAGGCTTCTACGATCGATGAAGGTAGAGCCTTGGATCAAATAAACCTAACGACGACACTCAAAAACCTAACAGACAAACTTTAGGGTTATGGTTTTTGGTTTCGACAAACACACTATGAAGAGCTCTTTACAGTAGATGCAAAGATGGCTAGAGCTCTTCTTCTAAGCTTGGATATTTGAAGTGGGCTTAGACTCTAAGTGTGAAGGTTGTGAAGACGAGTTCCAATGAACTGAAAACTCGGAGAACACTTGAAACAAAGACTCGAAGATTGCTCTAAGGCTTGGGAGTGTTTGTTTGTTGTAGGCGCTCGAATGCTCAAGAAGTGTTCTATTTCTTCACGTATTGGTCCTTCACTATTTATAGGCGGAGGGATGCCAAGATCCGTTGCTTGGTTGGTGGCCTTGTCCCTCCTCCTCTCGACAGTACTTGCGCAGGTTGGCACCTTTTTAGACGCCCAGATTTGGCATTTTGCCAAAAGTGGCTAACTTACAAACCTAACAGTAACTGGAGCGAGCCAGTACTGTTGCGGCGCCTTTGTCGGCCTGGCAGTCAACTCCGCTGCTCCACTCCGCTTTTGACACGTGGAGATCTCGTAATTAATGCGACGATCTCTTTGTTGACTGGAGTTCAAAATATGGGCGGGAGTCGCGCTGTCGCTTTCTGGTAGGTGATGGCTCGCTTCGCTTTAGAAGTTGTAGTGGCCGCTTCGAAGTGAGATGCTTCAGGGTCATACTGTAGCGGGTCGCTTGGGAATGAGATTCTGTAGTGACCGCTTTAATAAATGTTGACCCGTGTTGACTCGCTTCGGCTTTTCTTTGTAGCGCTCGCTTCGCTTCGCTTTAGTGGACTCACTTCGATTCCACTGTAGCGCTCGCTTCGCTTCGCTAGCTTCGGCACGCTTCACTTCAGCTTCGGTAGACTTGCTTCGCTTTGGAAAACACACTCAAGTGAGTGGCCTTCACTTGGAAATTCTTCAGTCTAAAACCGAAGTAAAAAAAAAACCATCCTAACAGAGTAGGCTTAGAAAATTCTAACCTATTATCTACATCAAAATGGGTCTTTTGGGAACAGAACGCTTTGGGGTTTTGGGATCAAATCAAAACAATAAAATATCCCTTATAGGTTCCCCCTTGACACTTTGTTCTTAACAATTCCCAACAATTTCCCCTCTTTTGATGATGCCAAAACCCAAAGACTTAATATTACTGAAATCTAGTCTATCTAACCGTGAAGGGAACTTCAAGCGACTGCTTCCTTTGCAGCTTCGTTTGTAATTTTCTTTTAAGTTCCTTTTCCTTTTTTTCGGTTAAATTGTTTGAGTTTGTAGCAAAAAGTAGAGTCATTCACAAAGCAAGTAAATGACACAAAGTGACAGAAAGTAAGAACTTGGATAGATGAACAAGCAGTTCACACAAAATTCTGAAACTTGAAACTCAAAGGTTTCCTGCAATTTCATCACGTTCCTCCTCCTTCTTCTCTTCTTTCTCTTCCTCCTTCTTCTCAAGATAGTAAGCAGACAGGACATTTGGCTCCATCGTCCTGATGTTGTATTGGCTTTCTCTCCATTTGCTTTCCAATCTCAGAGCTTCATCTACTTCCGCATCAATTATCTTCCGATAAGGAATATCTGACTTCGGTTGGAGGGGCATTGGAAAGTCCTTCACAGCTGGCACTTTGACGATGAGTGGTAGGGGCTTTGCTTCTTCTGCCAGCGTAAAGATCTTCCGGCGCAACCTCTCGTTGTATTGACGCAAGAAGTTATTGAGAGCCTCCATCCGAGAGCACTTGTCTTGGTACGGCACTACCTTCCACCAGTAGTAGGCCTTTATAAACTTGTCCTTTAGAATCAGCCAAGTGTCGAGGAGATCTCTCGGAATGAAGTCCTCGATTTGTCTCGAGTCTGGATGATGATCTCTTCGCATTGCCAGCTCCTCCTCCGTCCTGCTTTTCAACTCCTTCATGATCGAGTTGAATTGGATACTGGCGTCACCGCTCCACTTCGGAGTCATATCATTTATTCGCTTCCGAATGAAATCATGCTATTCGAGCGGGTAGCGACCGGAATCTATCATTTCTTTTAGCGTGACTTTGCCAGTATCTATCCAGGCTTGGTGGCGGACGGCTTCAGACACTTCAGGCAAGTGAGGAATGTAGGCACTGCGCGCGATGGCGGATTGGATGAGCCTCACTTCATTCCAGTGGGACTCGATCCGTTCATCTAGTTTCCTCAACCTCTTCTCCCTCACTTCCTCATCCTTCTCCTTTCTCCTCTTCTTCTCCTCTTTCTCTTCTGCCTCTTCTCGAAGCGACTAGCCCTTTCTGTGATCACTTGCTGCATTTTTTGGCGTTTGGCAGCAGGATCGTCTTCCCTTGATTCAGGCGTCAACCGCTTCAAGGAAACTTTCTGAACAGGAGGTGGCGGAGGCGGCATCACAGCGGCAGCTACACTAGCCGAAGTGAGTGCAAGTGATGAAGTAGCTACAGAGGCCGAAGCAGGCGCTGCGGCTGAAGCGGGCGCTTTGGAACCTGAAGCACCTGCAGGAGTTAGCTTTCTCAACTCAAATTGGCGTTCCAGCTCCCGAGCCATGGCCTCATCCTCCTCTATTAGCTTCTGCCTTTCCTCCTTGGTCAGCACCACAACCGGAGGATGGCGTGCGATCGAAGCGCCAAGAACTTTTTCTTCATTTGGCCTGCGGGGCTCCTCGGGCTTTTTGGCAAGCTCTTCTACAGTTAGATTTTCTTTGCCCTTTCTTGCTCGCTTCGCCCTTGTTTCATCATCCATTTCCTCCTCTCCTGTTCCTCCAACTTCAGTTCCTCCTGCGATCAAGCCACTGGCTTCGATCGCTCTTCCTTCAGTACTTGACCCTCCAACTTCTCTAGATTGAATGATTGCTCTCTCAACGATTTCCCCCTTTTTGGCATCATCAAGACTGCCAGGGGTAGATGTAATCACCGTTCCGATAATGGATTGGTGGATGTTTGTCAGTTTGCTTAGCACATCATGAAGCATCTTCTCTGTTCGTGCTGCAAACACATTTTCCTGGGAGAGGACGAGCTCTGCCGTTTTTACAGAGATTTCTTCAAGAAGATATTTGCATTGATCCTCTCTCTCCTTTACTGACCGCATCAAGTTCTCCAACGGCTCTACTTCTCTGAAGCGAGCGTCCAGCTCCGCTTCAATCTCTTCCTTCATACTTTTCCTCTCCTCTTGCAGATTGAAATACTAGAAATCCTTGGAGGCTGCAAGTTCTGCTTTGTCAGTAGCAACGGCGTTCTCTTTTTGTTTCAACATTACATAGAATTGAGCAGCGCCGGCCATTCTGACTGAGAAATCTCCTGCCAACTTCTCTGCCTTGCTAATTTTTACGGCAAGTTGAGCTTGTTTGAGAGCTACATCTTTGCCTGCTTTCCTCCTGCTCTCCAACTCAGCATTCGCTTCATCAAGTCTGCTGTTGAGGATTTCAATCTCCTTCTCAAGACCGTGAATTTTCAGTTTAGCTCTGGTCAGCTCGCTGTCCAAATTCACTATCTTTCCCTCATGGTTGGAGATCTGCTTCTCCATTTTCTCAACATTAGCGGTTGCTTTGTTGATATTCTCTCGGTATTTGTTTCTCATGTTCCTCTTCTCCTCCTTCTCTGTCTCCAGCTCCTTCTCTAACTTCTCCTTCTCTCCACTTACTTCCACCATCTTTGTGCTTACTTCCCTAAGCCTGCTCCTCTCAGCATCTAGGGATTGTTTAAGATCTTGGGTATATTTCTCCAACTCTTCTACCCGCTTCGCTTTTTCTTCCACCAAGCTTGCTTTCTCTTCCACAAGCTTTGCCTTTTCCTCTACCTTCTCCTCCAATTCCTTCTTCCTCTTATCAAACTCTTCACGCAAATTCGTGACCTCCAACACCTTCGTAGTCAGCTCAGCATCCTTCTTGGTGATCTCACTCTGCAGATTAGAGATCACCGCTTCCTTCACCTCCATTTCCTCCTCTTGCTCTTTGATCATCTGAAGTTCATGATGTGAGGGCTCACGTTCTGGGATGGGCGCATCAGGGTACTCCTTCTTCACCCTTGCGTCGAGCACTTCCCAGTAGTTAGCCTCATTAAACTTGAGCACTTCCACTTCCTTGGCCTCGATCACCTCTTCCTCCATCGCCTTGCGCAGATTGAAAATCTTGTAGTACTCTATTCCTCGGTACGTGATGTACGTGAGGAAGTCTACTGCGCTGGTGAAGAAGCCATCGAACATCTCCACGGAGGGGTAGCGTTCGCGGATGAGCTTGGCCGCTTGCTCCTGGTCCTTAGTGTACCGTTCGAGGATCTTTTCTTCCTCGGTCGGAGATGAGGGAGTTTCTGGGATGACGATGGGGATGGTGTCTGCTGTTTGGGCTATTTGGGCGGTATCAGCGCTTTCGGCTGATGAGGATGGAGAATCGGGGGTGGAAGCTTCAGTAGCTTCGGGTTGGTTAAAGGTTTGAGTTTGATGGGTGAGTGGTGTGGAGAAAAGATTGTAGGCGTCGGTGGGGTCCGTGCCTAGGAAGGGTAGGTTGGGAATTTGAAAGGATGAGTGGGTTGATTCTTGAGGGGATGATGGAGTTTGAGTGGTGGGAATGGCGGTGGTTGATGTTTGGGGTTCCGGTTGAGGCTGGGTTTGGGTTTGGATTTGGGTAGGGGGTGTTTGGACTTTGGGTGGTGAGGGTTGTGGTGTAGGTAGGGGTTGTTCCACTTCTTTCTCGAGCGGCTGCTCCTCAGCCTCGCTCGCTTTGATTATTGTTTCAACACGTCGGATTTTTACATGTCGCTTTGACCTGGCCTTCTTGGGAGTTGACCGCTTCCCAGATGAAGCAGCTTCCTTTCCTGCAACCGCTTCGCTAAGGATTTCAGCGACTGGAGCGGTTACTGGAACAACAACGTCAATGACTCCCCGATCAATTGGGAGCTTCTCCGATTTCCATGACTCATAAAAGAGTGTATTTTTCTTGTAGGATGCAACACCTGTCCATTGGCGATTCTCGAACAGGTTTTGCAGAGCATAGGAAATCCTTGAGAAGAACTTCAACTTCCCTCTGCGAACGATTTTGTTTTCACCTCCCTCCTCATACTTGAAATCCAACGCAAGTTCATGAATCTGGTTGATAAACCAACGATGCCAGTTGAACTTAGTCCCTGTAAGACTATCAACGATAATAGAGGTGGTAAGAATCTTGCTGTCGGAGAGTTGGCTCAAAGAACCAACACCACAAAGAACTGACTTTGTGTAAGCTTCACAGATGAAGTTGTTGGGCGGCAGCAGATCCTTCTTGATGTTGCTTGTTTTGGGGTTGTCAAATCTCTAATTTTTCTTCTTGGCCCAACGAGCATACTCCGCCTGTACTGACATTTCCAGTTCTGCGAAAGAAACTGGTCCGACCATCGGTAGATCGAAAACTCCGGCGATCCTGCTCAACTCTATCTCCGCAGGCATCCCGTCCAGTGGATCCAGTGAAGGTTGATGACTCTTCTCCTTCCTTCAGATTCAGCAGAATCTCAGCAACAGCCTTCGCGAGAATCTTCTCCGGTCGTGCCGTAATGAATTTCCACAGTCTGGCCGTGGTCACGGCCCTGCGGAAAAACCCGTTTTCCGTCACCACTGTCTCATCGAGATGTGGTTCAACGATGATGTTGTCATCGAGGGTTTTGATGAACTCTTCCATCGGCTGTGATGCTTCTTTCTTTCCCACGGTGAGAGAGTTTATAGAGAGTTTTTGAGAAAAGATTTAGAAGCAAAAGGGATGAGACTCGTGAGTTTGCAGATGCGCAGATCTTGCACGAGAATGGCAATTTTAGAGGGTTGTGAAGGTTTCTGCAGTTCTCAGACTTGCATACATATAGACCTAGGGTTTTGCTGACGTGGCAGGGGTAGTAAGGTAAATTCACTCCTAGGGTTCTGTGCGTAGGCGGCGACCCTCGGTGATGGAACTGATGTGTCCGGCGTCATCACAGTAAAAGTGAACCGCCAAGTTGAGTCTTCACTCCACGTGGCTTGCTGTGATTGGTTTGTCTCATACGGCGTCGATCCAACGGTTGAGGTTTGAAAACTGTTCAGATTCGACGGCTGGATCGTGGGCGATTTTCCCGCTTCACTTTTGGATTGTACTGCACGCGCCCGTCGTTTCAAGGTGTACGCGCCGCTGCATTAAATGCTTAAGTAAAAAGTGAAATTTCGCACTCGAGTGCTGACAACTTATACGCTTTGCTTCGTACCCGCTCGCTTCGCGTGTAGCCGCTACGGCTTTTACTTGCTTGCGAAGTACTCGCTTCACGTGACTGTTCCGCACTCGCTTGCGATGACTTGCGAAGTGACTCGGCACTCACTTCGCCATCTGTAGTGACCGGACTAAAGAAATGAAATTTCTTTGTTAAATTTAAAATGTTTCTGACTTACATACTTCGAGGATAAACAAGAATGTTTTCCTCTTTGTATTTGTGTCAGATTCATTTAATCTTTTCCACGTAGTGAGTGATGGTTTCTAGCACGCTTCGGCTCACTTAGTGTACTTAAAATTGAAATACTTACCAGTCAATCTCACTTCGTAGGAGATTGATACCACTTATTGAAGACTTCATTTGATTTGAACTTCATTTGATTTGGACTTCATTTGTTGAATCCAATTGTTGATAGATACATTTGTTGATTTCCTCATCTTCTTGGCATTCATCTTCATGACATTCATCTTCCTCTACGAATTAGAGAGTCCTTCATCGAAGTGAATGGGGGAGAGAATGAATATAGTACACAAGCTTACTACAACCCAAGGGGGGAGCTTCACGTAAGTGTACTTATTCACGACGAATGGGGGATGAGTACAAGTCCTTATCTCAGAGCAGAAATGGATAGGATGACAATGAGAATGCTCTGACAAGACAATCTCGTATTTTACGCAGAAGCATGTCACCAGCCCTGCAACCTTTTGTAGAAAAAGGTAAACCTTCAAGCTTCCTCTAACAGATCTACAGAATGAATTTGCAATCGACTTGCTTCACCCAAAATAGGGTTTGTCGAAGTGACGCAGAATTCAAGAGAAACGGACAAACACTCGGCAGCTCACTTCAATGAAGAGTGAGTAAAGTGAATGTTTATCCACGATGAAGGAGATGAGAAGACTTGCTCCTCTTCGGCGGAAAGATGGGAAGAGGACGCAAGGTCTAGGTGCCAGCCCTGCCTAAGCTTTCACCGTTTTTACGTGGGAAGGCCCGATACAAGACCCCACAACCGTTACTAGAAACCCCACTTGCGAGTGATTATACCCACTCGCTAGGAATCCTAGGCTAGGTAGTAGCTTCCCTTGCTCGCTTTGGAAGTAGACTACACCGAGAGCAATCAATAGTTCCCCCTTAACTAATGGCTTAACAATTCCTGTAAGCGGGTAGGGAACGTCTTCCAACACTCCACCTATCTCCACCTTGTTTCTCCTTCTTCAAGCGAGTGGAATTTTGAAGTGACTCGCTTGAGTTGGTGAAGATCCGAAGCGAGTGACGCTCAAAAGAATAAGCGACCACTCCTTCGTGCATCCTGGATCTAGCACTCTTCACCTGGGTCTAACAACCCCAACGCCATGCATAGCTGATTGAATCGAGATTCAGCTAGAGGCTTGGTGAGAATATCAGCTCGCTGGAGATCGGTATGGATTTTCTCGAGCTTGACATCTTTCTTCTCGACATGATCACGAATGAAGTGATGACGGATTTCCACGTGCTTGCATCTGGTGTGAAGCACTGGATTCTGCGAGATACATATCGCATTGTTGTTGTCGCAGAAGATCGGGATTTCATTCGCTTCAACATTGTAGTCCTTCAACTGCTGACGAAGCCATAGAATTTGAGAACAGCAGCTTCCAGCGGCCATATATTCGGCTTCAGTCGTTGAAGTAGCTACACTCGTCTGCTTCTTCGAAAACCATGAGATCAGCTTGCTTCCCAAGAACTGACACGTGCCCGAAGTTGACTTCCTATCAATTCGGCACCCTCCATAGTCAGCATCTGAATATCCAGTGAGCTCCAAATTGTCCTCCGCTGGATACCACAGCCCCATATTGACAGTGCCCTTCAAATATCGAAGAATTCTTTTGGCAGCTTCAAGATGGTTGTGTTTGGGGTTGCTTTAGAAGCGAGCGCAGACTCCGACTGCAAAAGCAATATCCGGCCTACTTGCAGTGAGATAGAGAAGTGACCCAATTAGAGCACTATAATCTGTACGATCCACAGAAATTCCTCCTTCGTCTGGCTCCATCTTCCAGTTGGTATTCATAGGGATCTTCACAGCTTTGGCATGCTGAACACCGAACTTGGCAAGCATATCTCGAGTATACTTAGCTTGATTGATGAAGATTCCATCATCCTGCTGCTTCACTTGAAGACCTAGAAAGCAGCTCATCAAGCCAATCATCGACATCTCATATTTGGTCTTCATCAGCTCTCCAAACTTCTCGCTAAGCGACTGGTTTGGTGATCCAAATATGATGTCGTCCACGTAGATCTGAACCCATAGCATATCCTCTCCACGGTTGATAGTGAATAGGGTTCGATCTATCTTGCCTTTGTGGAATCCATTATCCACTAGAAATTGAGATAGTGTATCATACCAGGCTCTGGGAGCTTGCATCAACCCATATAGGGCTTTCTTCAATCGATACACCTTATCTCCTTGCTCGAAACCCGGTGGCTGCTCTACATACACTTCTTCCTTGAGCTCTCCATTGAGAAACGCGCTCTTTACGTCCATCTGATAGACTTTGAACTTCTTGGCTGCTGCATAGGCTAGAAACAATCTGATAGCTTCAAGCCTAGCCACTGGAGCGAAGGTCTCGTCGAAGTCGATCCCTTCCTCTTGGCAATAGCCCTTTGCGACGAGTCGAGCTTTGTTTCTCACGACGTTGTGGTCCTCGTCCGTCTTGTTCTTGAACACCCATTTGGTGCCAATCACATGCTGAAACTTGGGACGATCCACGAGGTACCATACGTCGTTTCTTGTGAACTGGCTGAGCTCTTCTTGCATGGCGATCACCCAATTTGAGTCAGCTAGGGCTTCCTCCACGCTTGATGGCTCAATGTTTGAGAGAAAGCAACTGAACATGGCACTTTCTCCAAACACTTGACTTCTGGTCACTACACCCTTGGATGGATCTCCAATGATTTGACTAGGAGAGTGATCTTTGAGCCACGCACGCTTGGATCCGCCAGCTTCATCTTCTTCTTCATTTGGGTAGCTTGCTTCCTCTTCTGAAGCGACTGGATTGGGTGCTTGGCCTACACTCACTTTAGGCGTCTTGGGGGCAGCTTCACCTTCTTCTTTGGGATTTTGCTCGCTTGAGTCTTTGATCTCATCATCTTCTTCGAGCATGTCCCATGTGAGTGAATTTAAGGGTTCCTTGCTTGAATTCTTCTCATTCGCTTTAGCCTGTTCCTGTGGAAGACTTAAAGAAGATTCATCAAATACGACATGGGGTGATTCCTCCACAATTAGGGTTTTACAGTTGAACACTCTGTAAGCTTTGCTAGATGTAGAGTATCCTAAGAATACTCCTTCATCAGCTTTGCTTTCAAAAGCTTTCAACTGTGACTTCCCATTGTTGTGAATGAAGACCCTACAACCAAAAATATGGAAATAAGATATGTTAGGAATTCTCCCTGTCCATATTTCATATGGTGTCTTGTCGTGCCGTTTATTAAGAAGCGTCCGGTTCTGCGTGTAGCATGCCGTATTGGCAGCTTCAGCCCAATACTTCATAGGATGCTTCGAGTCTGCAATCATGGTGCAACGGCTTCTTTGATGATTTGATTTCTTCTTTCAGCAACTCCATTCTACTGAGGTGTTCGTGCTGAGGAATTTTGATGTGCTATGCCATGCTCCGTGCAGTAAGCTTCAATGGTTGAGTTCAGGAACTCTGTGCCTTTGTCGGAGCGAATGGTCACAATTGCTTGATTCTTTCCACAGTCAATCGCTTGAGTAGTTGTGGTAGCTTGGTCAGTGTCTCCTTCTTGCTGAAGAGAAATACAACCCAAGTATAGCGAGAGAAGTC
Source organism: Thymus mandschuricus (assembly GCA_029379335.1). Taxonomy (NCBI): domain Eukaryota; kingdom Viridiplantae; phylum Streptophyta; class Magnoliopsida; order Lamiales; family Lamiaceae; genus Thymus; species Thymus mandschuricus. Next base: position 35,522,684 of record CM057073.1, on the reverse strand, counting down.
GTCGACTACAACTAGAGTGTACTTCCTTCCATTCACACTAACTGGAGTGACTGGACCAAACAAATCCATATGAAGCAGCTCGAGCACTCGCTTGGATGATGCTTCTTCAAGACTGGCGAAGTGCTATTTCGTCTGCTTCCCGCGTTGGCATGGTGAGCATGGATGATCTTTAATAAAGACTTCATTCGGTATGCCTTGCACCAAACCTTTTCGAGCTACGTGATTTATGGCTTTGAAGTTGAGATGGTTCAAGCGTCTGTGCCAAAGCCATCCAATTTCTGTAGCACTCCTTGCAACTAAGCACGTCTCCTCTTTGCAGCTGTCCCATTGTGCTATGTAGACATTCCTTTGTCTAACTCCAGTGAGCACAATCTGGGACGTGAGTTTGCTTTTTACAATGCACTTATTGGAGATAAACTCCACCTTGTATCCCTTGTCACAAAATTTTGAGATGGATAGCAAGTTGTGCTTAAGTCCTTCCAAGTAGGAGACTTCTTCAATCATAAGCTTTCCAATCTTCAATGCGCCGTATCCTTTGGTGCTTCCTCGAGAGTTATCACCAAAGGTAACGTATGGACCCTTCTTCTCTATGTAGTCGTGAAGTAGAGCTTTCATGTCGGTCATGTGTTTTGAACATCCACTGTCCAAGTACCATACTTGTTGACCCTCACTTGGCATGGGATCCACGGCGCTCACCTGCAATTAGACAAGTTTTGGTACCCAAATCAGTTTGGGTCCTTGCAGGTTAGTTCCCTTAGGTACCCACACTTGCTTCACTCTCTTTTGAGATGAAGTTTGTGTCTTAGGCTTCTCGACCTTTGAAAACTTGGTGTACTGCTTTGAAGCAGCTTTACACGTGCAACAGTGTGTGCAAGAGGGGTAGCGGCTCACTTCAGTCCTACCTATGCTCTTCCCACTTAGCTTATATCCTGAAGCGACTCTCTTCGGATTAGCTACGGGTTTAGAGACTGACTTAGAGCTAGACTGTCGAAGCGGCTCGCTTGGTTTCCTCGAAGCGGTCAAACTAGGGTTTTGACCCCGACTCGCTTGAGAAACCTTGGGAAGCGACCTAGTGGGAGCTTCAAAATCTTCCCCCTCAATGTTAGTCCGGTTGGACCATCTCCAGTCCGGATAACGTGACACAGACATTACTCCTTTTCTTGAAAGGAAGATCCTTTGTCTCTCGTGTCTTGGCTTCAGATTTAGAAGCTTCAACTGGTTTCCCTTTACCTTTAGATTGGTAAGACTTAGCATTGTGAGTGCTAGGGACAGTTGAGTTTTGCTTACCCTTAGGGTCTGCCCGTAAAGATATAGACATCTTCATAGGCTTCCTTTTAGGGTTCTCAGCCACTTTGCCTTTGTCTTTGTTAGTGGTCGCTTTGGAGGTAGTGGGCACATCCAAAGTGACTGATGGTGTGGTGTTTGAGGCACCAACAAAGACAGTAGGCTTGGAAGGTCCACCCTCATATCCAAGTCCTCCCTTTCTACCAAAAGGTAGAAGCGAGCTCTCTAGTGCCTGCCAAGCATATGATGCTTTGTTTAAGTTGGCAACTAGAGCGGACTGGGTTTCATACCTTCCCTCCAAGCTTTTATGTCTAGCGAAGAGATCCTCGAACTTACTAGTCATAGCCCTTAGTTTAAGTTTGACTTTGTCAAGCTCAATGGCTAGCTTTCGGTTCTCCTTCTTGCTTTGAGACAAAGCTTGTTTTAGCACTTCGTGGTCGCTTGACAATTTCTGGTGCTTGTCAAACAACTCACTCCATGTAGAGGATTGTTCTTCCTCATTGACAGTGTGTGCTAGTGTAATTGACGTGATTGAAGGATAGAGGAATACCTCCCCAGTTTCTTCATCGGTGAGCGCCATGAGTCCCAGATCCTCTCCCTCACTTGAGTTAGGATCTGTGAATGCATCGGAGTCGCTTAAGAGTTCTTCGGTTGAAGCAACCGGCATATCACTCGCTACGAGCGCTCGCCTGGGAGCATCCCTCTTGGCCTTCAATTCCTCGCGCTCTTTGGCACTGAGCTTTGGGCAATCAGATCTGTAGTGGCCCATCTTGTGGCTGTGGTAGCATTCCACTTCCATCATGTCGCGCGGGATCGGCTTGGTCGTCTCCTCTCTTTTCCCTTTTCCTTCTCGAGCATAAGTGATCCTCCCCTTGTACTGTTTGTAGAATCTTTTGTATTTGCCCACACGCGAATTCATCTTGTTGAAGTTCTTTGATAGGAATGCGATCTGCTCTTCCAGCTCCTCTCTAGACATCTTGGCTAGCGACTGGTCGCTTGGCCCTTCAGCAGCTTTGAAAGCTACTCCTTTTGATGTCGTGGGAGCTTCATCCTCTTCATCGAGGTTCATTCGATTCAGATCGAATTCATGGGCTTTGAGCTCGGAGAGCAGTACTTCGGGTGTGAGCTTCGTCAGATCTTTGGTAGCTAGATAGAGCTCCTTCATAGTCTGCCACTTCCTTGTGAGAGCTCGGACTATCTTCAGCTTCACTTCCTTATTTGTGAGTTCTTTTCCAAGTGAGTTAAGAGTTGCAGTGATGTTGGTGACTCTCAGCTCGAAGGCGTCGATGGACTCTCCTGGCTTCATCACAAGATTTTCAAACTCCCGCATCTGCACGGCAAGCTTGTTTTCTTTGATCTTGTCTGTGCCTTGAGAAATGAGGGCTAGGGTTTCCCACATTTCTTTGGCAGTCGCACACTTCCTTATCCTCGGTAGATAGGCGTCCGACACGGTGCTCTGCATCGTGTGGCGTGCGATCTTGTCCAGATTGGCAATCATGAAGTCATTTGGAGTGTACTCATCTTTGTCCTTGTCCACATACTGTTGACGAGTATGGGCTGGTCGTCCTTCCGCTGCTGGGACGGCCACAATGATGGCCTTCTTGATTTCTATCGGTCCATCTTCTATGACCTCCCACATGCGATCGTGGACGGAACATAGAAAGCTCTCCACGCGAAAGCTCCAGATCTCATATCCTTCAATAGAGAACTGTGGAAGACTAGAAGCATTCATGGCAAACGATTAGTAGTATATGCAGTATGCGTGGGTGAGGTTTTGATGCACTTAGGAAAATAGGATCCGGTTCAGTGAGACAACAGAAGCAAGTGGGGACTCGCTTCGGATATGCAAAGCAGAGGCTCGAAAGAACCGCTGCTCTGATACCACTTGTTGGTCCCGGTTTGTTAATAGGGAAATACGTAGAGGGGGGGGGGGGGTGAATACGTATTTCAAGTTTTTCAACTTTTTCCCTTTAACTCAGAGTGACAAGTAAAGAGCTCGCCTGAAACTTAAGACCTAGCTGAAGCTAGATCTACAGTACGTAGCTTGCCTGCTTGACCGAAGTGAGCACTTGATCAAAAGGGAGTCTTTACTCGTGTATGCGGAAATTCGGTGAGCTAACAATCTTTCCTAAGTAATTAAAACTTCCAAGTTGAGTTTGTTTATATGCAATGCAATGAATAATCAAGGGAAATAGAGTTTGAGGGTTAGAGAGATACGACACCAGATTTATAGTGGTTCGGAGATAAAGCTCCTACGTCCACTTTGTTGCACTCGGCAACTGTTTCTCTTCACTCAAGAAACTTGAAGATTACGGGCTCTTCAAAAGCCTGGTCAAGATCGGGCTTCACTTGCCTAGATCCGACGACAGACGCAGTGATTACGGGTTCACTACAAAAACCTAGACAAGACTGGAAGCTTCACTCGCTTCAGTCAAACACAGACAGGGAGATTACGGGCTCTCCTTACAGCCTAGCTTCGATCGAGCTTCACACAAACGATGTAAGTGTAAGCTTGGATCTAGACTATATGATCGAGGCTTCTATGATCGATGAAGGTAGAGCCTTGGATCAAATCAACCTAACGACGACACTCAAAAACCTAACAGACAAACTTTAGGGTTAGGGTTTTTGGTTTCGACAAACACACTATGAAGAGCACTTTACAGTAGATGCAAAGATGGCTAGAGCTCTTCTTCTAAGCTTGGATATTTGAAGTGGGCTTAGACTCTAAGTGTGAAGGTTGTGAAGACGAGTTCCAATGAACTGAAAACTCGGAGAACACTTGAAACAAAGACTCGAAGATTTCTCTAAGGCTTGGGAGTGTTTGTTTGCTGTAGGCGCTCAAATGCTCAGGAAGTGTTCTTCACGTCTTGGTCCTTCACTATTTATAGGCGGAGGGATGCCAAGATCCGTTGCTTGGTTGGTGGCCTTGTCCCTCCTCCTCTCGACAGTACTTGCGCAGGCTGGCACCTTTTCAGACACCCAGATTTGGCATTTTGCCAAAAGTGGCTAACTTACAAACCTAACAGTAACTGGAGCGAGCCAGTACTGTTGCGGCGGCTTTGTCGGCCTGGCAGTCAACTCCGCTGCTCCACTCCGCTTTCGACACGTGGAGATCTCGTAATTAATGCGACGATCTCTTTGTTGACTGGAGTTCAAAATATGGGCGGGAGTCGCGCTGTCGCTTTCTGGTAGGTGATGGCTCGCTTCGCTTTTGAAGTTGTAGTGGCCGCTTTGAAGTGAGACGCTTCAGGGTCATACTGTAGCGGGTCGCTTGGGAAATGAGATTCCGTAGTGACCGCTTTAATAAATGTTGACCCGTGTTGACTCGCTTCGGCTTTTGTTTGTAGCGCTCGCTTCGCTTCGCTTTAGTGGACTCACTTCGATTCCACTGTAGCGCTCGCTTCGCTTCGCTAGCTTCGGCACGCTTCACTTCAGCTTCGGTAGACTTGCTTCGCTTTGGAAAACACACTCAAGTGAGTGGCCTTCACTTGGAAATTCTTCAGTCTAAAACCTAAGTAAAAAAAAAAACCATCCTAACAGAGTAGGCTTAGAAATTTCTAACCTATTATCTACATCAAAATGGGTCGTTTGGGAACATAACGCTTTGGGGTTTTGGGATCAAATCAAAACAATAAAATATCCCTTATAGGTTCCCCCTTAATACTTTGTTCTTAACAATTCCCAACACATCGTTCATTCAAACACTCACACATAGAGAGCAAATAGAAAGCAAGTGAAGGCACAAAAGGGAGGACCGATTTCCAGCCGAGAAGGCAGCCGGAGATCAGCCCGTCGTCGCTCGTTCGAGCATCAACTTCTCTACATTTTCCTCTAGGTATTGCCTCTAGTCCTTCTCCTTTCAATGGCCTAGTTTGTACACACCCTAACCAGAGCACTTGACTACTAACTCTAGGCGAAGACGAGAGGAGAAGAAGGCCAATGAAGTGAATTACAAAGAGAGGGCAGCCCTTGTTCACCAACCCCGACTTCATTTCGACTTTGTAATATTGAGTAAGAGTTTCTATCACCCTAATAGAACGATTGATTAAGGCCGAATGCATAGAAGCTAACTCTAAACCTCTAGGTGACAAGCTATTATCGGAAGGGAGAAGAAACGAGAAGAAAGACGCAACGAGAGGCAGCGAAGAGAGGCGGACAACCACCTATCTAGCCCAAAAATTCGACCTCTCTAAAAATTAGGAAGCCTCAAACATGTTTCCCTCCCCATTAGGAACCCGAGAATGACAATATGAAACTGATTTAGCACCCTACACTCCTCTCAAAGCATGAAAAACGTAGTTAAGGCCGTAAGGATTGAAGCATGAAAAACATAACAACCACATAGAGACAATGCATGTATATGAGTCCAAAAATAAGATTTAGATCCTTGCTTGAGCCCCTAAGATTTCAGTTTCAACAAGCATAACACATTGGTTTAACATGATCCTCACTCGAACGAAACAACCCGATATAGAATACTAACTTCGTACATGCTTAAAATCCGAAATCACTCATAAACCCCAAGAATACGTGCTGCCTCAATCAAGAGTTTAAGCATTAACGAAACTAGAATAAAACAAAAAGGCTAGTAAGCAGCAGGTCCGAGAGGAAGAGACGAGCCCTAGCCACAAGGGCTAGGGCATCGATGGGAGAGGGAGGTAGGGCCGCGCCCGGACTGGCGGAACGCCGCCGGCAAGAGGCGGCGAAGGACGACCGGCTGCAGCAGGAGACGCGGCGGCTGACGCGATGGCAAAGGACGAACGGCGCCGCCGGCGGAGAAGCCGCAAATTGAGAAGAGGGGAGCATCGGCGCACCTCATTGACGGAGGCGAGGCCGGCGCCGGAGAAGACGAAGCCCGACGGGTCTCTCCAATTTTCCCCCAAGTTGCCGAATTCTTTCGAAGTTAAGGCTTCCCTTTGGCATAAATCGAGAAATTGAGAGAGGGGAGACGATGACCTACGGCGGAGGAGACCGCCGGTCGATGTACGCCGGCGGGAAGACGGACGACAATGGCGACGGTGAACTGTCGAGAGGGAGAGAGAATTCCGCGAGAGAGGGAGAGAGGGATCGCGTTTGAGAGAGAGAAGGGTGATATATCATCCTCAAGACCGGGTCGGGCGGGCCGGTCTGTACTCGGGCCGGGCGAGCTGTTGGGCCAGAGAAATTGTTATGGGCCGCGAATTGGTTGGGCCGAACCTTTAAATCATGGGCCGAGCTTCATAATCGGATTGGGCCGGATTTATTATTCAATTGGGCCGAAGGTGACAAATTGTTGGGCTTGATTTAAATCCCATTTGGGCCTATTCTATTAAACAAGTGGACTGGACCTTCATTTTCTAATGGGCCTCTTATAATAATTCTTGGGCTTTAATAAAATCCAATCCAGTAATATTAGTTTCATGTGTGGACCGCTTACGACTAGTAATAAAATCACTAAGCCCTATTAACGACTAAGTCAAAATATCCTACGATTCCTGTCGAGGATGAAAATCCGTAAATCACAAGAATCGATCGAGGTGATCGACTTCGAACGAAAATTGGAAGATTCTCGGTTAAAGAACAACCTCAATATCTCTTATAATAAAAGAGATCATAGCCTTGACTAAAAGACGACCTTCGCATAGATCGATAAGATTATCGATTTTTATTCAAGTCTCTCATTCCTTGTTCTTTGAACGAAGTTAGGCGAAGGAGCAAGCCGAGACTAAAGAAACACCACAGGAGTTATATATTTATTCCAGGAAGCTATCAAGGTGGGCTTTCGTTACAACTAAATGTTTATTAGCGTTATAGTTCTTTTCTTAAAGAATTGACATGCCATAAAATGTTTTGTTTTGTATGAAGTCAATCTGTGCATAGTTGTACCATGAAAGTTAACCAGGACGAATTCGGGCCCGTCGAGATCACGATCTCGATGGGTTAGTGCACTCATGGGCCGTGTCACAAAAGGTGTTGACCGGTCGGCGTTCAGGGAAGGTGGCCACCCTCTCCTGGATGCACCCGTGGGACTGGGAGCCGACGTAAGTTGGTCGGTCCGGTGTACAGGGAGGGTGGCCACCCTTACCTGGATACACCAAGAGCTCAGATATGACGGATTACACCCAAGAACTTAGCCTGCGTAGGCACCTTTTCGCAAATGTCTTAGTGAGCATAGGCCTTTTACGTAAAAACCTATGTCTCGCTTGAATGCTGGCAATTAAATGTTTTGGCATGTGTTCACTGAGTACTTTGTACTCAGCCCTGTACATATTTCCCATGTGCAGGTTGATCGAGATGGAATGAAGCAGTCGGAGGAGCTTTTGTCGAGCAATATCGTGATGAAGTCTCTTGGTGGTGCATGTCTTCATACATGCATCTCGTTACTCTTCCGCTATGTTTGGTTAATCAGTCAAGGCTCATTTTCAATCAGATTGTAGTAAAGCCACTTGATGGCACTATCGTAGACCATATCGTATTCCCTTGAACATCGCTTCCCTTGTTAACTCTCGTCGTATTCCTTTTGATTGGACATCGTCTTTCCTTATATATCTTCGATGAATGTTGCCAAATATAGACTTGGACTTAATGATATTCCTTCACATCACTTTTCCATTATAAATTATTTTTTCCTTTTTCTTAAGTCGCGGCCTCGCTTAGCTAGTTTGGCGGGGTGGGGTCGTGACATTGTGATCCCAGCAAGGCTTTCATCCGGATACACCAATTGTCATAATTTTCTTTGGCGAGTTTGGGAAATTGGAAGGTAAACATTCCTCCGCTCAACATTTTTTCAAACCTCGCTCTTGATACCACTTTGTTGGCTAGAAGATGAAAAGATAAACTCTCAAATGCGGAGGAATTCAAATTAAATTATCACTTCTCACTCAAACAAGGGATACATAAAAGCCTATTTAAAGGCCATGAGTAATAAAACGGAGAAGATCCTAGAAACACCCTTGAAACGACGCAACCATTAAACTCACTAGTACATGAACCGACTTATACATTGAAACAATGTATCTGACTCATGATGAACTTATAATAAGAATTCATGTTTATCTCCTAACACAGTTTATATAAACAAGAGAGAAGTTTAGTCCAAAAGTTAAAGGGGTTCTTAGGTCAAGTTTGACCTAACGTGGACGTAGGAGGGTTATCTCTGAACCGCGATACATCGGTTCTCTCTCTCTCTCTTTCTCTCTCTGACGATCATACAACCTGCACTTCATCAAACAACCTTGTATCAAAATACATGGCTAAGAATTTTTGTAAAAGTTAACCAACCACCCACCATATTTTCACTTACACAGTTTAACAAATCAAGTTAATCCTTCAACGAGCTTGATAGATCAACTTGTCTCTGATTGATCGACTTTAACTAAGTACCTTACATCGCAATTTTTTTTAAGTCGAAAACTTAAGAACTCTCATACACTCTTGGATGCACAACGGCAATGAGAAGTCATCACATATATATATCCGCATGAGATACACTCGAAACCCTAGAAGATCTTCGATGAGACTATCTTTATCCACAACCTTCAACAACCCAACCTAAAATAAAAATATTAATTTCTCTCTCTTCCACCTATACAATCTACAACTCACCCAATTTCACAACTTAAAATATAATTTATTTTATACATTATTTTTATATTATGATTTGTTATATTTAAAATTTATTACATTTTTAAAATTAGAAATTATATATAATTAAAAAAATTGTCATACTTTTAAAGTTACACATTAAGTAAAACAAATAAAGTTAAAACAATACAATTTGAAATAAACTAGAAATTTCATTTTAATTTATATGCTTAAAAAATACATTTCAGCCATTCTAAAATATTGACAAGTGGCATTGAACATATCACAACAATAAAATGTGTCGATAATTAATGCTATCAAAAGAAAAAGGAAAAAAACATGACACGTGGCTAGGGGTGTCAGCGGGTGGGTAAAACCCGGAACCGGTCCGGACCCGCTCAAAACCCGCTCGTTAATTAACTTACGGGTCCGGGTCCGGGTCCAGGTCCAACCCGGTCAGACCCGTAACAGCAGCAGACCCGACCCTACCCGACCCGTTACTTCTGGGTCCGGATCCGACCCGGCCCGATTTTTTTTTATTTTTTTAAAAAAAATTATAAATTCTTTTCTTTCTTATAAATTAATTCAACCATTTAGTTTTTTCAACTTATCAATTTTGTATATTTTTATATATTAAGATACATTAAAGTTTCGATTTGCACGTCAGTAGGTATGGCAATGGATCCAGGACCCGGCCCAGATCCGGTAGATCCTATCCAAAAATTGGATATGGACCTTGCAAAATTTTTATTGTAATTTTTATTTTCAAAATTTTAATTTAGAAATAAATGCTACGGATTTGGGTCCAGATCCGTAAACCCGTTGATCTGTCGGATCTGGACATGGATCTCAATGTTTTGGACCCGGCGGTGCGAAGAAGGGAGGGAGAGAAGAGAAAGCGGCGGCAGAGAAGAGGGGTTCAGCACTTCCCGGCAGAAGAGCGAGTCCAAATTTGATGAATTTGGGCAATTGAATTAAAAACTTAAAAAAATGTAAAGGTGTAGCAATTTTAATTTTCAGGTCCATTGTTACGGGACGGGTCCGGGTCCGGGTAGCAGCTAAGGTTCCGGGTCCGGGTCCGGGTCCAATGTGGCCAGGTCGGGTCCGGGCCAGGTCCTTTGTTATTTGAGCGGGTTCGGGTCCGAGTTTTACCCACCCGCTGACTCCCCTATACGTGGCAATGTATTAGAGGGCCATAGAGGTTGTGGTTTTAGGTTCAAGGACTACCGGTACCGGGTTGATGATTTTTACATTCTTTTCCAATTTCTTTTTTTCAAATTTTTTTTTTGTCTTTAGTGGACAACCTCAAGTGGTCACCGATAAACTTAGGGGGTGTTTGGCTAAGCTTATTTTGAGGAACTTATAAGCACTAAGTGCTTATAAGATGTTTCAAGAGCTTATAAGCTCTTAGATTTAAGATCTTATAAGATTTCAAAGTGTTTGGATAAAAGAGCTTATAAACATAAAATAAACTAAAATAAAAAAAATAAAAAAAATATTTTTTGGAATTTATAATTTATAACAATCAAATGGAAGTGTGTATAACTGAAATATGAAAGAAAAAAAACATAATAATAAATAAATAAATAAAAAAATAGAAGCTATACAATGAAAAAGTCATTTTTTGAAAAAATAAGTTGGGGTGGAGGAGCTTATTTTTTGGAGGGCTTATAAGCACTTAGAGCTTATTTTGGGAGCTTATAAGCTCTTTGGGAGCTTATTTTGTCAAACACTTTTAAAGTGCTTATAAGCTCTCAACAACTTATAACTTAAAGTAGCTTATAAGCTTAGCCAAACACCCTCTTAGTCTGAATATCTTCTCTCCTAAGCCTAAAGTACATGTATGAGACTTTCCTTGAAATGATATATCCTTATACAAATAGATAATAAAGGAAAATAAATCCCTTAATATTTTGCATAAGGAGCCGCTCTAATTTATAAGGAAATAAATTTTATAAAATTCATACATACATAATATTATACATAATATTGCCAAAATAAACATGCAAACCCTAATTGCATTCACAAATTCTTTATTAGATAATTGGGATTGTAATATCATTGGTACATTGGAATACTCAATATATAAAGGGGCAAAAATTAATATGGCTTATTAGGATAGTGATGATTAAATTTTGGTCAAATTATAAGAAAGTGTAAAATTTGGCCAAATTTGGGATATTCTCCCTAATTTACCCCCCACTCTCCCACTCTCCCACATCTCTCGCCAACTCTCACTCCCTCACTCGCCCACACCCAACCACCAGATTCTCACTCGCCCACTGCAGATTCTCACTCGCCCACTGTAGATTCTTACTCTCACTTGCCCACTCTCACTCCCTCACTCGCCCACACCCAACCACCAGATTCTCACTCGCCCACTGCAGATTCCCACTCGTCCACTGTAGATTCCCACTCTCACTCGCCCACTCTCACTCCCTCACTCGCCCACTAACCTTCCCCCACTCTCCGATTCCCACTCTCTCTCGCCCACTCTCTCTCCCTCACTCGCCCAATTTCTAACTATGATATTAATTTATTTATTTTTCCTAATCTCGATTGGATTTTTTTTTTTTTTTTTCTATTTTAGATCTGATACACTATACTAAAAATATCATAGTTAGAAATTGTGAATTATTCATTTTCTTACTAAACGAATTCGCATGTTTGGTTAGATATTAACTAATTCTAACCTAAATGGTATACATTCTAACCGATTGGTTAGAATGAGATAATTTCTAACCAAAACTTTGAATTTATTTAGTAAGATAATCAATAATTCTACCAAAGTTGATTGAATCGAGTGTATTATTACGTAACGTATGAATTCATTTCGTAAAGAATAAAATAATTCAAACTACTTGATTTAACCGGTTAGAATGTATGCGATTAGTTAGAATTAATGAATTTATAACCAAACATGTTAATTATTTAGTTAGAAAATGAATAATTCTAACAGGTGGATTGAACCAATTAAAATGCATGCCACGGGACGGGTTAGAATGCCAAGGGATGGGTTAGAATATAGTAAATTCTAACCGATCATTTTGCGATTGTAACGTTAGAAAGTCGGTATTTCTAACGGGTGGACTGAACCTGTTGGAATACCACGGAACAGGTTAGAATATAAAAAATTCTAACCGGTCATATGCGATTATAACGTAAGAAAGTGTGTATTTCTAACGGGTGGACTGAACCTGTTGGAATGGCCACGGAACAGGTTAGAATATACAAAAATCTAACTCGTGATATGCGATTTTAACGTAAGAAAGTGGGTATTTCTAACGGGTGGACTGAACCTGTTGGAATGCTACGGAACAGGTTAGAATATACAAAATTCTAATTCGTGATATGCGATTACAACGTAAGAAATTGGGTATTTCTGACGGGTGGACTGAACCTGTTACCATGCCACGGGACGGGTTGGAATATACTAAATTTTAACCGGTCATATGCCATTGTAACGTAAGAAAGTAGGTATTTCAAAACTGGTGGACATAACCAGATAGAATGCCACATGTTTGGTTAGAATCTTAAATATTCTTACTTATTACAGCGGAAGGATGGTTAAAATTTATTAAATTCGTATGCATCGCATTTCTTCATTTTGCACTTTAAATGAAACAAGCATCTATTATTTCGAATCAAACAACAATTATTCTGAAAATTATAGATCTATTACACTATGAAATTATAAAAAATCAAGAGTGCAAGAAACAATACAACTAGTTAGAATTATTAAAATAACAAATAATGTGTATTCAATTTCATAAAAGGAAATGACATATTCAATTTCATTACACATCCAAAAACAAAATCAGTCTTTCATGACTGAATTCACACCACCAATCAAAACACTAAACACAAAAATATATTATTAAATACATTATTGAGTAAGAAATTACGATGCATATACAAATTCTCATCCCTGTTACATTTGAAAAAAAATCAAAAAACACAACCCACACAAATTCTTACTATGATTTTATTTATCATAATTTATAACTACGATTTTTATGAATTTCTTACTGCGTGAGACCTTCTTCCTCTTCTTCTTCCTTTTGCACCAATTCTTCACCAATTCTTCAATAAAAAAATCAAAAAGAAAAACAAATCCAATCCATGAGTGTAAATTTAAACTTAATTTTTCACCAATTCTCAATAGCACTCTTGAGCGTCTGCATTGCGCGAATATCCTCTTTACGGTGATGTCGTGCAGCATCATCGAAAGTGGTTCGCCTCGGAAAATCGCACGGTAAATTCGAGCTCCACTCCATGTAATCGAACAAGAATGTACCAATTGACTGTTTCACGCCTCTCGTTTCCAGAAACTCTTTGAAAGCCGTCTGCAGCTCGCCCTCCGGCCTGTTTCGATAAATTTTTTCGAGATAAAAATACGAAAAGGTTAATTACTAGCTGAATATATTCAGTAAATGGAGAATAATTTCGATGAAAGAAACGTACGGGATGTACAGCTGGAGGAGAGGGCGGAGGAGTAGCCGGCGGAGTCGAGGGCGAGCTCGGTGACGCGGGAGGAGGAGGAGTCGCCGGATACTGAGTAAACAAATCAAATTATGCAACATAGAACACATATCGTATAGAATTAAAATGAGAGGGAAAGGAAAAGCGAATATGATGGAACAAGGGGTGAGAACTGTCTAATGATAAGGGGAACTCCCTGAAGTAGCCGCATAGACAGAATCGACGGTGGAGATGATGACCTCGTCGGCAGAGGCTGCACCGCCAGCCTAATCGCCGGCTTCCAGGACCTGCGAGTAAGAGAGACATGATGTTAGACAGAGAGTTAAGATTAGAAGAGAGAGGGTTTGAGCGGCTGGAAATCCGGCAGCCCGTACCGTGGCTGGGAGCTCCGCCGTCGTCCGCCGACGCCTAGAAGCCCGACCACCGCCCCTGCCCTACTCCGCCGTCTCCGCCGTCGCCAAGCGCTGCCGCTGCCCAGCACCGCCGTCGTCGTCTCCATCTCCGCTGTCCAGCACCGCCGTCGTTGTCGCCAAGCGCTACAGCTGCTCATCCGCCGTGGTCGCCGTCTTCCCCATCTCCGTCGTCGTCTCCATCTCCGCTGCCCAGCGCCGCCTTCCATCGCCGCTGCTCATCCGTCTCCGTCTCCAACTCCGTTTGAAAGCCGCCGCGCCGCCGTCATCATCTCTTGGAGAGGGAGAGGTCGCCGCCGCTCACGTCCTCTCGTCCATGCCGGAACTCGTCTTCTCGTCCATGCCGGAGAACATCTCGTTTGAGAGAGAAATAGAGAGATGAGAGAGAAAGAAGAGGGGAAGAAGAAAGAGAGGAAGAATGATATGAGAGGGAAAGTAGCTAAATAAATTCAAAATTGATTTCAAAAAGTGGAATAGTAACAAGGGTAATTTGGGGTCTTCACTCCTAAATTGGCCAAAATTTGATGTTTTTTATATTTTGGCCAAATTTTAGTATATATATGTGTTGGGAATTGTTATGGACCAATTTGTTAAGGGGGAACTATGTGGGATACTTGATGAACGAAGTCATTTGTTTTGATTGGATCCCAAAACCCCAAGTGTCCAACTCCCAAGTGACCCACTTTGATGTAGTTAATAGGTTAGAATTTTCTAAGCCTACTCTGTTAGGATGGCTCTTTAATTTTTGTTTAGATTATAGGCTTCAAGAGTTCAAGTGAAGGCCACTCACTTGAGTGTGTTTTTCCAAAGCGAAGCAAGTCTAGCAAACTGAAGTGAAGCGTACCGAAGAACAGTGTAGCGAAGCGATCGCTACAGTAGATTCGAAGTGAGTCTGCCAAAGCGAAGCGTAGCGAGCGCTACAGTTCAAAGCTGAAGCGAAGCGAAGCAAGCGCTACAGTTCAAAGCTGAAGCGAAGCGAAGCAAGCGCTACAGTGAAGAGTCAAAGCTAGTCAACTCTAGTCAGCAGTTTCCAAAGCAGTCACTAGGGAACTTTATTCCCCGAAGCGGCTCACTACAGAATGACTACGAAGTGACTCAACTAAAGCGGACGCTACTACTTCAAAGCGAAGCGAGCCACTACCTACCAGAAAGCGACAGCGCGACTCCCGCCCATATTTTGAACTCCAGTGAACAGGAGATCGTAGCATTAATTACGAGATCTCCACGTGTCGAAAGCGGAGTGGAGCGAAAGAGTTGACTGCCAGGCCGACAAAGGCGCCGCAACAGTACTGGCTCGCTCCAGTTACTGTTAACCTTGTAAGTTAGCCATTTTTGGCAAAATGCCAAAACTGGACGTCTGAAAAAGGTGCTAGCCTGCGCAAGTACTGTCGAGAGGAGGAGGGACAAGGCCACCAACCAAGCAACGGATCTCAGCCAACCCTCCGCCTATAAATAGTGAAGGATGAAGACGAAGAAGAGTAGAACACTATTTTGAGCATTCGAGCGCATACAGCAAACAAACACTCCCAAGCCTTCGAGCAAATCTTCGAGTCTTTGTTTTCCAGTGTTCTCCGAGTTTCCAGTTCATCGGAACTCGTCTTCACAACCTTCACACATAGAGTCTAAGCCCACTTCAAATATCCAAGCTTAGAAGAAGAACTCTAGCCATCTTTGCATCTACTGTAAAGAGTTCTTCATTAGTGTGTTCGTCAACCAAAAACCCAAAACTTTGTCTGTTAGGTTTTTGAGTGTTGTCGTTAGGTTGTTTCGATCCAAGGCCCTTCTTTCATCGATTGAAGAAGCCTCGATCATAGAGTCTAGATCCAAGCTTGCACCTACATCGTTTGTGTGAAGCTCGATCGAAGCTAGGCTGTAAGGAGAGCCCGTAATCTCCCTGTCGTGTTTTGACTGAAGCAAGTGAAGCTTCCAGTCTTTGTTAGGTTTGTGTAGTGAACCCGCAATCACTACGTCAGTCGTTTGATCCAGGCGAGTGAAGCCCGATCTCGACCAGGTTTTTGAAGGAACCGTAACCTTCAAGTTCTTGAGTGAAAAGAACAGTTGCCGTCGTGCAACAAGTGGACGTAGGAGCTTTATCTCCGAACCACTATAATTCTTGGTGTCGTATCTCTCTAACCCTAAACTCTTACTTGTTTGATTATTCATTGCATACTGCATCTTAAACAAACTTAATCTGGAAATTTCAATTACTTAGGAAAGATTTTAGCTCACCAAATTTCGCACATACGAGTAAAGACTCCCTCTTGATCAAGTGTTCACTTCGGTCAAGTAGGCAAGCTTCGTACTATAGATCTAGCTTCAGCTAGGTCTTAAGTTTCAAAAGAGCTCTTTACTTGTTACTCTGAGTTAAGGGATTTGAAGTTGAAAAACTTCAAAATACGTATTCACCCCCCCCCCCCCCTCTACGTATTTTTCCTATTAACAAACCGGGACCAACAAGTGGTATCAGAGCAGCGGTTCTTTCGAGCCTCTGCTTTGCATATCCGAAGCGAGTCCCCACTCGCTTCACGTTGTCTCACTGAACCGGATCCTATTTTCCTAAGTGCATCAAAACCTCACTCACGCATATTGCATTTACTGCTGATAGTTTGCTATGTCTACATACAGTGCCTCAAACCTTCCACAGTTCTCGATCGAAGGATACGAGACATGGAGTTTCCGAGTCGAGAGCTTCCTATGCTCCATCCACGACCGGATGGGGGAAGCCATAGAGGAAGGACCAATCGAAATCAAGAAAGCCATATCTGTGAACGTCCCAGCTGCTGAAGGACGCGAAGCTCATGTCAGACAAGAGTACGTCGAGAAGGACAAAGATGAATACAATCCCAACGACTTCAAGATCGCCAACCTGGATAAAATTGCACGTCACACGATGCAGAGCACCGTGTCTGATGCCTACCTTCCTAGAATCAGGAAGTGTGCGACGGCGAAGGAAATGTGGGAAACTCTAGCCCTCATTTCTTAAGGAACAGACAAAATCAAGGAGAACAAACTCGCCATTCAGATGCGGGAGTTTGAGAATCTGATAATGAAGCCAGGAGAGTCCATCGACACCTTCGAGCTGAGAGTTACGAACATCATTGCAACTCTCAACTCGCTTGGGAAGGAACTCACAGATAAGGAAGTCAACCTTAAGATTGTCCGAGCTCTCACAAGGAAGTGGCAGACTATGAAGGAGCTGTACCTAGCAACCAAGGATCTATCAAAGTTCACACCGGAGATTCTGTTTTCCGAACTCAAAGCTCATGAATTCGATCTGAATCGAATGAACCTCGACGAAGAGGATGAAGCGCCCACTACGTCAAAAGGAGTAGCGTTCAAAGCTGCTGAAGGGCCAAGCGAGCAGTCGCTAGCCAAGATGACGAGGGAAGAGTTGGAAGAACACATTGCGTTCTTATCCAAGAACTTCAACAAAATGAATTCTCGAGTGGGCAAATACAAAAGATTCTATAAGCAATACAAAGGGAGGAGCACTGATGCTCGAGAAGGAAAAGGGAAGAGAGAAGAGACGACGAAGCCGATCCTGAGAGACATGATGGAAGTGGAATGTTACCATTGCCACAAGATGGGCCACTACAAATCCGATTGCCCAAAGCTGAGTGCGAAGGAGCGAGAAGAACTGAAAGCAAAGAGGGATGCACCAAGGCGAGCGCTCGTAGCAAGTGAGGTGCCGGTCGCTTCAACTGAAGAAATCTCAAGCGACTCGGATGCATTCACAGATCCCAACTCCAGTGAGGGTGAGGATCTTGGACTCATGGCGCTCACCGATGAAGAAACAGGAGAGGTATTCATCTATCCCCCATCTAGTTCAATTACACTCGCACACTCGCACCAAGAGGAACCCAATTCCTCAACATGGAGTGAATTGCTTGACAAGCACGTTAAACTGTCAAGTGATCACGAAGTGCTGCAACAAGCTTTGTCTCAAAGCGAGAAGGAGAACCGAAAGCTAGCCACTGAGCTTGACCAAGTCAAACTTAATCTAAGGGCTATGACTAGTAAGTTCGAGGATCTCTTCGCGAGACATCAAAGCTTGGAAGGAAGGTATGAAGCCCAATCCACTCTAGTCGCCATCCTAAACAAAGCTTCATATGCTAGACAGGCACTAGAGAGTTCTCTTCTACCTTTTGGTAGAAAGGAAGGACTTGGATTTGAGGGTGGATCTTCCAAGCCGACTGTCTTTGTTGGTGCTTCAAACACACCATCAGTCACTTTGGAAATGCCCACTGCATCCAAAGCGACCACTAACAAAGACAAAGGCAAAATGGCTGAGAACCCTAAGAAGAAGCCAATGAAGATGTCTTTATCTTTAAGGACTGAATCTAAGGGTAAGCAAAATACAACTATCCCTAGCACTCACAATGCTAAAGATTACCAATCCAATGGTAAAGGGAAACCAGTTGTAGCTTCTAAGCCTCAAGCCAAGACACGAGAGACAAAGGATCTCCCTTTCAAGAAGAGGAGTAATGTCTATGTGTCACGTTATCCGGACTGGAGATGGTCCAACCGGACTAACGTTGAGGGGGAGAATTCGAAGCACCAAAGAGGCTGCTTCGAACTCCCAAGGTTACTCAAGCGAGTCGGGGTCAGAACCCTAGTTGGACCGCTTCGAGAAAACCTAGCGAGCCGCTTCGACAGCCTAGAAATCCTAAGTCAGTCTCTAAAACCATAGCTAATCCGAAGCGAGTTGCTTCAGGATATAAGCAAAGTGGGAAGAGCATTGGTTGGACTGAAGCGAGCCGCTACCCCTCTTGCACACACTGTTGCACATGTGAAGCTGCTTCAAGGCAGAAGTCACTGTTTTCGAAGTTCGAGAAGCCCAAAGCACAAGCTTCCTTTCAAAAGAAAGTGAAGCAAGTGTGGGTACCTAAGGGAACTAACCTGCAAGGACCCAAACTGATTTGGGTACCAAAATCTGTCTAATTGCAGGTGAGCGCCGTGGATCCCATGCCATGTGAGGGTCAACAAATCTGGTACTTGGACAGTGGATGTTCAAGACACATGACCGGCATGAGAGCTCTACTTCAAGATTACATAGAGAAAAAGGGTCCACACGTTACATTTGGTGACAACTCTCGAGGAAGCACCAAAGGGTACGGCGCACTGAAAGTTGGAAAGCTCACGATTGAAGAAGTCTCCTACGTGGAAGGACTCAAGCACAACTTGCTATCCATTTCACAGTTTTGTGACAATGGATACAAGGTGGAATTTATTTCCAACAAGTGCATTGTAAAGAGCAAGCTCACATCCCAGATTGTGCTTACTGGAATTAGACAAAGAAACGTCTATATAGCACAATGGGATAGCTGCAAAGTGGAGACGTGCTTAGTAGCGAGGAGTGCTACAGAGATAGGATGGCTATGGCACAGACGCTTGAACCATCTCAACTTCAAAGCAATCAATCGCTTAGCTCGTAAGGGTTTGGTGCAAGGCATACCAAATGAAGTCTTCATCAAAGACCATCCATGCTCACCATGCCAACGAGGGAAGCAGACGAAGAAGCACTTCGCCAGTCTCGAAGAAGCCTCATCAAAGCGAGTGCTCGAGCTGCTTCACATGGATCTGTTTGGTCCAGTTACTCCAGTTAGTGTGAATGGAAGGAAATACACTCTAGTTGTAGTCGACGACTTCTCTCGCTACACTTGGGTCGTATTTCTCTACAGCAAGATGGAGACTCTGACCAAGCTACCACAACTGCTCAAGCGATTGGCTGTGGAGAAAAATCAAGCGATCGTAACCATCCGCTCCGACAAAGGGACAGAGTTCTTGAACTCTACCATCGAAGCTTACTGCACGGAGCATGGCATAGCACACCAGACCTCCTCAGCACGCACACCACAGCAGAATGGAGTTGCTGAAAGAAGAAATCGTATCATCAAGGAATCAGTTCGAACCATAATAGCAGACTCAAAGCTTCCAATGAAGTATTGGGCTGAAGCAGCCAATACAGCATGCTACACGCAGAATCGAACGCTTCTCTGCAAACGACACGACAAAACACCATATGAAATATGGACAGGAAGAATTCCTAACATATCTTATTTACATATCTTTGGTTGTAGGGTCTTCATCCATGACAATGGGAAGTCACAGTTGAAAGCCTTTGAAAGCAAAGCTGATGAAGGAATATTCTTAGGATATTCCACATCAAGCAAAGCTTACAGGGTGTTCAACTGTAAAACCCTGATCGTGGAAGAATCACCCCATGTCGTATTTGATGAATCTTCTTTAAGTCATCCACAGGAACAGGATATATCTAAAGACGGAAAGTCAAGTGAGGAACCCATCAACACTCTTACTTGGGACATACTTGAGGATGAAGAAGAGATCAAAGGCTCAAGCGAGCAGAATGTCCAAGGAAAAGATGAAGCTGCTTCCAAGACTTCTAAAGCGAGTGCAGGCCAAGCACCCAATCCAGTTGCTTCAGATGGTGAAGCAAGCAACAAAGAAGAAGATGAAGATGAAGCTGGCGGGTCCAAGCGAGCGTGGCTCAAAGATCACTCACCAAGTCAAATCATTGGAGATCCATCCAAGGGTGTAGTGACCAGAAGTCAAGTGTTTGAAGAAAGTGCCATGTTCAGTTGCTTTCTCTCAAACATTGAGCCATCAAGCGTGGAGGAAGCTCTAGCCGACTCAAACTGGGTGATCGCCATGCAAGAAGAGCTGAACCAGTTCACCAGGAATGACGTATGGTACCTCGTGGATCGTCCCAAATTTCAGCACGTTATTGGCACCAAATGGGTGTTCAAAAACAAGACGGACGAGGATCACAACGTAGTGAGGAACAAAGCGCACCTTGTTGCCAAAGGCTACTGCCAAGAGGAAGGAATCGACTTTGACGAGACCTTCGCTCCAGTGGCACGGCTTGAAGCTATCAGATTGTTTCTAGCCTATGCAGCAACCAAGAAGTTTAAGGTTTATCAAATGGATGTGAAGAGCGCATTCCTCAACGGTGAACTCAAGGAAGAAGTGTATGTGGAGCAGCCACCGGGTTTCGAGAAAGGAGACAAAGTGTATCGCTTGAAGAAAGCTCTATATGGGCTGAAGCAAGCTCCCAGAGCTTGGTATGATACTTTATCTCAATTCCTAGTGGACAATGGATTCCACAAAGGAAAGATAGATCGGACTCTCTTCACCATCAACCATGGAGAGGATATGCTATGGGTTCAGATCTACGTAGACGACATCATATTTGGATCGCCAAACCAGTCGCTTAGCGAGAAGTTTGGAGAGCTGATGAAGACCAAATATGAGATGTCAATGATTGGCTTGATGAGCTGCTTTTTAGGTCTTCAAGTGAAGCAGCAGGATGATGGTATCTTCATCAATCAAGCAAAGTACACAAGAGATATGCTTGCTAAGTTTGGTATTCAACATGCTAAAGCTGTGAAGATCCCAATGAATACCAACTGGAAGATGGAGCCAGACGAAGAGGGAAAATCTGTGAATGCTACAGATTATCGTGCTCTTATTGGATCCCTCCTATATCTCACTGCAAGTAGGCCAGATATTACTTTTGCAGTTGGAGTCTGCGCTCGCTTCCAAAGCAACCCCAAGCACAGCCATCTTGAAGCTGCCAAAAGGATTCTTCGATATTTGAAGGGCACTATCAACATGGGTCTGTGGTATCCAGCGGAGGACAACCTGGAGCTCACTGGATATTCCGATGCTGACTATGGAGGGTGCAGAGTTGATAGGAAGTCAACTTCGGGCACATGTCAGTTCTTAGGAAGTAAGCTGATCTCGTGGTTCTCAAAGAAGCAAACAAGCGTAGCTACTTCAACAACTGAAGCTGAATATATGGCCGCAGGAAGCTGCTGTTCTCAAATCCTATGGCTTCGTCAACAGTTGAAGGACTACAAAGTTGAAGCGAATGAAATTCCGGCCTTCTGCGATAACAACAGTGCCATATGTATTTTGCAGAATCCAGTGCTTCACACCAGATGCAAGCACGTGGAAATTCGACACCATTTCATTCGAGATCATGTCGAGAAGAAGGATATCAAGCTCGAGAAAATTCATACTGATCTCCAGCGAGCAGATATCCTCACCAAGCCTCTAGCTGAGTCTCGTTTCAACCAGCTATGCATGGAATTAGGGTTATTAGACCCTGGTGAAGAATGCTAGATCCAGGATGCACGAAGGAGTGATCGCTAGTTTTTCGTAGCGTCACTCGCTTCGGATCTTCACCAACTCAAGCGAGTCACTTCAAAATCTCACTCGCTTGAAGAAGGAGAAATAAGGTGGAGTAAGGTGGAGTGTTGGAAGACGTTCCCTACCCGCTTACAGGAATTGTTAAGCCATTGGTTAAGGGGGAACTATTGTTTGCTCCCGGAGCAAGCTACTTCCAAAGCGAGCAAGGAAAGCTGCTACCTAGCCTAGGATTCCTAGCGAGTGGGTATAAACACTCGCAAGTGCCGTTTCTAGTAACGGTTGTGGGGTCTTGTATCGGGCCTTCCCACATAAAAATGGTGAAAGCTTAGGCAGGGCTGGCACCTAGACCTTGTGTCCTCTTCCCATCTTTCCGCCGAAGAGGAGCAAGTCTTCTCATCTCCTTCATCGTGGATAAATGTCCATTCCTTACTCACTCTTCACTGAGTTGAGCTGCCGGATGTCTATCCATTTCCCTCTCACTTTGAACTTTGCATCGCTTCAATTTGCCCAAGCTTGGGTCAAAGCGAGTCGATTGCAAGTTCATTCTGTAGTATGTAGGAGGATGCTTGAAGGTTTACCTTTTTCTACAAAAGGTTGCAGGGCTGGTGACATGCTTCTGCGTAAAATACGAGATTGTCTTGTTAGAGCATTCTCATTGTCATCCTGTCCATTTCTGCTCTGAGATAAGGACTTGTACTCATCCCCCATTCGTCGTGAATATGTACACTTACGTGAAACTCCCCTCTGGGTTGTAGTAAGCTTGTGTACTATATTCATTCCTCCCTCATTCACTTCGATGGAGGACTCTCTAATTCGTAGAGGAAGATGAATGCCATGAAGACAAATGCCAAGAAGTTGAATTACCCAACAGGTAGTATCAACAAGCTTCAAAGCAAACAAGTGGATTCTACAATCTGAAGTCCAAATCAAATGAAGTCTTAAAATAGTGGTATCAATCTCCTACGAAGTGAGATTGACTGGTAAGCGTTTCAATATTAAGTACACTAAGTGAGCTGAAGCGTGCTAGAAACCTTCACTCGCTATGTGGAAAATATGAAATGAATCTGACACAAATACAAAGAGGAAAACACTCTTGTTTATCCTCGAAGTATGTAAGTCAGAAACATTTTAAATTTAAATAAAGAAATTCAATTTCTTATTCAAGTCGCTTCAGATGGCCAAGCGAGTGCTACGTCACTCAAAGCTAGCCATCGCAAGCGAGTGCGGAACAGTCACGTGAAGCGAGTACTCCGCAAGCGAGTGGATGCTGTAGCGGCTACACTCGAAGCTAGCGGATACGTAGCGAAGCGTATGAGCTGTCAGCACTCGAGTGCATATTTTACTTTCTGCCAAACATTTAATGCAGCGGCGCGTAGAAGAAGAAACGACAGGCGCGTGGACGTCAAAGCCGAGGAAAGCGGGAAAAACCGCACTCAATCCAGCCGTCGAATCTGAACCGTCTCTAAATCTCAACCGCTGGATTGACTACTATTGGAAGAGACGAATCGAAAGCTGCCACGTGGCCACGTCAAACCAAATTGGCGGTTCACTTTTCCAGTGATGACGCCGGACACGTCAGATCCATCACCGAAGGTCCGCCGCCCCTGCACAGGATCTTGGAAGATATTACTGTCTTGCCCCTGCCTCGACAGCCGAACCCTAGTTCTATATATATGTAACACCAAAGGCTGCAGAAAAATTTCACAAGTCTCAAAACTACCATCTTAGTGAAACCTCTGCACCTCTGAAATTTCAAACCTAAAATCCCTCAAAGCCTTTCACAACCTTCAATATTAGCCATTCTCGTGCTTAGATCTGCAACCTCTGCAACTCACGAGTCTCAACCCTTACACTGTTAAAATCTCGTTTCAAAACCTCCCAAATCTCACCATGGGCAAAAAGCTGAGTACAGAAACAATGGAGCAATTCATGACGAAGGTAGACAAGCACATCAACGTCGAGCCCCATCTCGACCCAATTGTCATCGAGAGAAAGGGCCTCTTCCGTAGAGCCGTGACCACGGCCGGTCTTTGGAAGTTTGTAACGTTGATTCCGACGAAGGTCTTGGCAAAGGCAGTGGGAGAGCTACTTCTGAACTTGAAGAAGGAACAAAACACAACATCATTTATAGATCCACAAACCCGGAAGCCGGTGGAAGTGGACTTGAACGAGCTCATCAGCGTGTTTGATTTGCCAAGGGAAGGAGGAGATTCCTTGTTGGATTTGGGATTCTCGGCCGAAGACCAATATGGTCGTTTCGCCGTCGACAAAGCAGAACCAAACTTTAGAGTGGCCAGCATTCGTTCAAATTTGAAGGCCCCTTTCAACCTCATCTGCGAACTCTTTACAAAGAGCATCGCATGCTATGTCGGATCCCTAGAGACGCTGTCGGAAACAAAACTGATCGGTACCACCATGATCGTCGACAGCCTCACTGGAACTAAATTCAACTGGCACGGGTGGTTTCTCAAACAAATCTACGAGGTTGCTGAAGATTTTGCATTTGTACCAGGAACTGCAAATAAGATTCTCCGCAAAGGGAAGTTGAAATTCTTCTCAAGACTATCCGTCGCGTTGGAGTTGAAGTTTCCGGAGAAAAGATGGCCGGATTCCGACACGGCCATATACAACAAGCAGACAATCTTCTACGAAAAATGGAAGAAAACAAAGATACCAATGGATCAGGGACTTCTAGTTGTAGAAGTGCCCGCAGCAACGCCAGTTGCGAAAACACCAGCTGAAGCTCCCCACGCAAAGCGAGCCACTTCACCTTTGAAGCAAGCGGCTGCAAAGCAAGGGAAGAAGAAATTGAAGCAAGTCACTTCACCTGTCCAAGGAAGCGAGGCGGAGGAGAAGCCGCTTGAGGACACTGAAGTTAACAAATCCCAATCCTCATCTACTAAAGCTATCCAAATCCCTGAAACCCAGCAAACACAGCCAGTCTCAGAACCCATCCATATCCCTGAAACCCCTGAAGCTACGTCATTCCAATCCCCTTCAACATCGGCAGAAACAGCCGATACAGCCCATACATCCATAATTCCCAGTTCCAAATCCCCAAAACCCCCTCACAGGTGGATGCTCTCAAAAGATACAAGAGAGACAGAGAGCAAGCAGCTGAAACCCTCAGAACCCGCTATCCCTCAGTGCCTATGTCAGACGACTTCTTCACCAAGATAGTCGATTTCTTGACATACGTCACCTACCGCGGCACAGAGTTTTACAAAGTTTTCAAGCTCCTGGAGGCCTTCTCAAAGGAAGATCTCATCCAGATGGAAGGAAAGCTCCTGGACTTCATCGGTGAGAATGGCTTTCACGCATTTCTCACTGGAACCAGCTTCTGGGATAAGCTGGACACAAAAGTAAAGCGTGCCTATCCGGACGCTAAAGTCCCTGAGCACACTCCGACCATTCATGAGAAGAAACTAATGAGGGATCACGCAGAGGAGGTGGAAGTTAAAGAGGCGGAGATCTCAAGTATACAAAGCGAGATCACCAAAAAGAAGATGGAGTTGGAGGAGAAGGAGAAGGCGCTGGAGGCGCAAATGAAGCTAGTGAATGATCACACAAAATCAATCAACGAACTCAAGGGCTCGCGTGACGCAGAAAGGAGCCGCTTGAGAGAGGTGAATACCAAGCTTGTCACATTTGGTAAAGAGAAGGAGGCATTGGAGAAAGAGGTGAAGAAGTTGAAGGAAGCAGTAGAGAAGAGAGATGAAGAAGTGATAAGAAAAGGGAGTGAGCTGATAAGCACCAAAAAGACCCTCGACTTACTTCAAACTAAACTGAAGGAACTCAAAGAAGAGAGTGACATTGACAAGAAAGAATTGGAGAGTCGAAGGAGGAGTGCTCAAGCTCTTGATTTACAGAGTGCCGAGCTCTCAATTCTGCTAAAGACAGTCAAAGAATTGGGTGAATTGTACACCGAGAAGGTAGCTGCAGGTGCCGAATTCCATCTCTCTCTCAATCAGAGAGAGAGATCGCTTGAAACCTTGGAGGCAGAACTTCAAGCGGCACAGGATTTCTGGTACTTCAACCTGCAAGAGCAAAAGAAGGATATGAAGAGAGAAATTGAAGCGGAGCTGGAGGCTCGCTTCAGAAGACTAGAGCCATTGGAAAGAATGATGAGATCTGTAGTTGAGAGAGAAAAGCAATGCGAATATTTGCTGGAAGAAATCTCGATCAAAACAGTAGGAATGGTACTGTCGGAAGAGCAAGTCTTCGTGATACGAACGGAAAGTATGCTTCGTGCTGTACTTGATAAGATTGAAGGACTTTACAAGTCTCTTGCTGGAAAGACAATCGTCCCAACCCCTGGCAGTGATGATGCCAAAAAGGGAGAAGGGATGGTACTGAAAAATACCAATCTCTTGGAACCACAATGTGGAGTTACTGGTGCATTTGAAGTAGAAAGGTTGTTGGAAGAAGGTAGTGGTACCAGAGAAGAGGAGAAGGAGGCAAAGCTTGCCAAGAAAGGCAAAGAAAAGCTCACAGAGGAAGAACTAATGAAGAAGCCCGATGAACCTCGCAGGCCACTTGAAGAAAAAGTGCTTGCTTCTTCTATCGCACGACATCCTCCAGTTACGGTGTTAACCAAGGAGGAAAGGCGGAAGCAAGCGGAGGAAAACGAAGCCACAGCCAGGCAGTTGAAGCTAGGAAGGTTAACTCTTGCAGGTGCTTCGAGTTCCAGTGCACATACTTCAGCCGCCGCGCCCACTTCAAGTGCTGCACTCACCTTAGCAACTGCAGAAGTCACTCCATCTGCAATTGTCGCTTCAAGTGCAACCACAAAGAAGGACATGCCGCCTCCCCCACCACCAAAGCAAATTGTGAAGCGAACTGCTCCAGAAACTAAAAGAGATGATTCAGCATCCAAGCGCCAAAAGGTCGAGAAGGCAGTTGCTTCAAGGTCAGAGAAGGACGAGAGAAAAGGGAAGAGAAGAGATGTAGGAAGGGATGAAGCAGAGAAGGAAAAGAGAATAAAGGCAAAGCGAGTGCAAGTCATTGACGACCGGATTGAGGAACACTTCAATGAAGTGAGACTCATCCAGTCCGTCTTAGTCCGAAGTGCCTTTGTTCCGGTCATACCAGAGGAGTCCGATGCATGCCTAGCTCAGGCTATGATCGATACATGCCACGAGACTGCTAAAGAGATGATTAACTCTGGTCGCTACCCTCTCAAAGAGGAACGCAATTACATTCGCAAGCAACTCAACCAGAAGCTTCCTATCTGGAGCGGCGAGTCAGGAAAGAAGTTCAAATCGGTCATGGCACAGATGTCCAGCCGGTCGGAAGAGGAGTTGACTGTGCGCAGAAATGAGCACCCAGATGCCCGTGAGATTGAGCAATTCATCCCTGACGAATTACTCGAGCAATGGCTACATTACAAGGAGAAATTTATCAAAGCATACTACTATTGGGAGGTAGTGCCATTGCAGACCGAATGCTCAAGGGTCAGTGCGCTCAACAACTTTCTCAGTGCCTATGATGAGAAGTTTAGGCGAGAAGTCTTCGCTCTTGCACAGCTTGCAGAGCCCACGCCGTTAATCATCAAGGTACCAGCCAAGAAGGAATTTCCTATGCCATTCCTACCTGGCACCAATGTCCCCAATCGCAGCATCATCGACGCTGAGGTGGATGAAGCCTTCCAACTGGAAGAGACTTGGAGGAGGCCAAGTATCCACAGTGTTGATTCGCTGGAAGCAAAGGTTTTCAGTGCATACACCATACCAGAAGAAATGATTGCAAAGGATTTGGAGGCAGAGGAAGAAGAGAAGGAAATGGAAGTGACGAAGGGAAAGGAGGATGACAGGGAAGGAACTGCAGGAAACCGTTGAGTTTCAAGTTTCATATTTTTGACTATGTGAACTGCTTGTTCATCTATCAAATTTCAATTTCTGTCAAAATTTGTCATTTACCTGCTTTGTGAATGACCTTACCTTTTGCTACAAACTCAAATAATTTAACCGAAAAAAAAAAAGGGAAAGGAACTTAAAAATTTACAAACGAAGCTGCAAAGGAAGCAGTCGCTTGGAGTTCCCTTCACGGTTAGATAGGCTGGAACTTTCTAAGTCTTAGCCTTTGGGTTTTGGCATCATCAAAAAGGGGGAAATTGTTGGGAATTGTTATGGACCAATTTGTTAAGGGGGAACTATGTGGGATACTTGATGAACGAAGTCATTTGTTTTGATTGGATCCCAAAACCCCAAGTGTCCAACTCCCAAGTGACCCACTTTGATGTAGTTAATAGGTTAGAATTTTCTAAGCCTACTCTGTTAGGATGGCTCTTTAATTTTTGTTTAGATTATAGGCTTCAAGAGTTCAAGTGAAGGCCACTCACTTGAGTGTGTTTTTCCAAAGCGAAGCAAGTCTAGCAAACTGAAGTGAAGCGTACCGAAGAACAGTGTAGCGAAGCGATCGCTACAGTAGATTCGAAGTGAGTCTGCCAAAGCGAAGCGTAGCGAGCGCTACAGTTCAAAGCTGAAGCGAAGCGAAGCAAGCGCTACAGTTCAAAGCTGAAGCGAAGCGAAGCAAGCGCTACAGTGAAGAGTCAAAGCTAGTCAACTCTAGTCAGCAGTTTCCAAAGCAGTCACTAGGGAACTTTATTCCCCGAAGCGGCTCACTACAGAATGACTACGAAGTGACTCAACTAAAGCGGACGCTACTACTTCAAAGCGAAGCGAGCCACTACCTACCAGAAAGCGACAGCGCGACTCCCGCCCATATTTTGAACTCCAGTCAACAGGAGATCGTAGCATTAATTACGAGATCTCCACGTGTCGAAAGCGGAGTGGAGCGGAAGAGTTGACTGTCAGGCTGACAAAGGCGCCGCAACAGTACTGGCTCGCTCCAGTTACTGTTAACCTTGTAAGTTAGCCATTTTTGGCAAAATGCCAAAACTGGACGTCTGAAAAAGGTGCTAGCCTGCGCAAGTACTGTCGAGAGGAGGAGGGACAAGGCCACCAACCAAGCAACGGATCTCAGCCAACCCTCCGCCTATAAATAGTGAAGGATGAAGACGAAGAAGAGTAGAACACTATTTTGAGCATTCGAGCGCATACAGCAAACAAACACTCCCAAGCCTTCGAGCAAATCTTCGAGTCTTTGTTTTCCAGTGTTCTCCGAGTTTCCAGTTCATCGGAACTCGTCTTCACAACCTTCACACATAGAGTCTAAGCCCACTTCAAATATCCAAGCTTAGAAGAAGAACTCTAGCCATCTTTGCATCTACTGTAAAGAGTTCTTCATTAGTGTGTTCGTCAACCAAAAACCCAAAACTTTGTCTGTTAGGTTTTTGAGTGTTGTCGTTAGGTTGTTTCGATCCAAGGCCCTTCTTTCATCGATTGAAGAAGCCTCGATCATAGAGTCTAGATCCAAGCTTGCACCTACATCGTTTGTGTGAAGCTCGATCGAAGCTAGGCTGTAAGGAGAGCCCGTAATCTCCCTGTCGTGTTTTGACTGAAGCAAGTGAAGCTTCCAGTCTTTGTTAGATTTGTGTAGTGAACTCGCAATCACTACGTCAGTCGTTTGATCCAGGCGAGTGAAGCCCGATCTCGACCAGGTTTTTGAAGGACCCGTAACCTTCAAGTTCTTGAGTGAAAAGAACAGTTGCCGTCGTGCAACAAGTGGACGTAGGAGCTTTATCTCCGAACCACTATAATTCTTGGTGTCTTATCTCTCTAACCCTAAACTCTTACTTGTTTGATTATTCATTGCATACTGCATCTTAAACAAACTTAATCTGGAAATTTCAATTACTTAGGAAAGATTTTAGCTCACCAAATTCCGCACATACGAGTAAAGACTCCCTCTTGATCAAGTGTTCACTTCGGTCAAGTAGGCAAGCTTCGTACTGTAGATCTAGCTTCAGCTAGGTCTTAAGTTTCAAAAGAGCTCTTTACTTGTTACTCTGAGTTAAGGGATTTGAAGTTGAAAAACTTCAAAATACGTATTCACCCCCCCCCCCCCCCCCCCCCCCCCCCCCTCTACGTATTTTTCCTATTAACAAACAGGGACCAACAATATGGTTTTTGACTAGAAGACTACATTTCCTCATATATAAATGTGCATTTTAACTACTGGAATTTCGATCGTCATTTATTCGGTAGTCAAAAGAATTAATGACTGGAATTTTAGCCTTTGTATTTATTATTTAACTGCTGATATGTTTTGGTAAATCATCGAAATAACGAGATGGGATCCTCTGTCCCCAAATTGGTGTACCAATTGTGTACCATACACAAAATTAGGAAGTTTTGGCATACACTAATAACCAAATTATAAATGACCACTAATAAAGAGAATTCAAAACTTCCTAATTTTGTGTATGGTACACCATTGGTATACCAATTTGGGGGCAAATCGAATATCTCAATTTTTTATATTTTACCATGTAACAAATATCAATTTCTAATTAGTTTTATGCATTTATTTTAACAATTTAGATAATTTAAAATAATTTTACAATTACTTATTTGGTACAAAATAATTATTAAATTTTTTTGGCATTTAATTTCACTTTTAGGAGTTAACGTAGCGTTGGTAATCCAAACACAAGGTGTATATATATAACGTAAAAAAGTTTGATTTTTAACTATAAACATCTATATATATATAATTAATTATAATTAATTATAATGAAAGTTCTACACTGCATAAAATTCTACGTGCATGCATGAAAACTGCATACCTTCGTAATCATCGTCTAATCCCATTTATGCGATACTCATCATTCGACACATATGTATCACATGTTGATATTATAGTTCTACAGATTAATTTAGATAATATACTGTATACACATACTCAGTGGTGGGGCTAGAAATTTCAGATGGGGTGCACTCCATCAGTTAGTAACAACTGACAGCGCTGAAATTACTCTTTTAATTTCCTCATAATTAGCATGGGCTTACCATGAAAAATTCCGACAAATATAGAAAATATAAGAACTATAAGAAAAAAGTCAATGACAACACATGGCTCCGCCAATGCACATACTCCATCATGTCTTTGGTATATATGTTGAAATTTCTTATTGGGATATCCCATAATATATGTTACTATTCCCAAAAAGGAAATACATTGTTACTACCATTCACATAAATGAGATTCATCATCCACTAACGACATCTTCATGATCAGTTTTTTCTTAAAGCACGTGTCGATCTAAATCTAACATATATATCAGGAGCAAGAAGCTACCAGAGGGAGTAATTAAGTATAATTAAGCACCCCATTTCTCCAAAGAGTGAAGACGATGTATGAGCTAGAATATGATGGCATATATGGTGCATTTACAAAGAGATTCTATGTCGATCGATCGATGGCCAGAATATGATGATAATGAGGCCATTCACCTTCTTGATATTCTTATACATAGATCTTGATGTTAACTAACTCGTATGCAAAACATCGCTAGGGTATGATGACATAGGAATATAAAATGCATTTTATGCGACATTGTACATATATATTGCATTTTATTTACTATTATAATGCATAATCTGAGTTATTGTAATGCACCTATTAATCTAGACCGTCCATTATGCAAAGATAAACTTTCATATGTGATATCAATGGTCTTTTTTGTTTGATCCCTTCCTAAAGCTTACTATAGCCTATAAATATGGATCATTAAGTTCAAAAACTATATGAAAACGAACCTTGTTTTGTTTTGTTATTCATTTTTTTATGTTCAATTAACGAAACGGGATATAATTCGTATAAAATTTGAGAATTTAATGATATGTAGTTCGCAATTAGAATTAAATTCAAATAGAAAATAAGAAAATATAATGACAATGGTGCTTAGTGACTAAGTAGCATATCATGATTAATTGAAATGCATATCATTAAACATTGAACACAAAAAAACTAAGTTAATTTTAATGTTATAAGGTTTATAAAAGGGCTACGAAGCACGTAGACTAAAACAAGATTTCCTCTGTTCCTCTAAATCAAAAAACAAGAAGAAGAAAAGGAAAGGGTAAAAAAAGAAAGGAAAAAAACTAGTACGTATTAATTAGGTATGTATGTGTAGCTACATCCATATAACATCCATATAGCATTGGCTTTGATGAGCAACGGCTTGAGCTTTCCTTTGATATATATTGAGGCTAAAGATCTCATCGGAACCATCTAGAAAATTCTTCCCCACGAACACCGCCGGAACACTAGGGTTACACCCTAGTCTCATCAACGCCTTCTCCATCTCAGCTCCTCCGCTGTCAGCCTTGTCGAGCTCGTAAACCACGGGGCTCGCCCTGAAACTCCGGATCAACGTCACTATCGCATGCGACATGCAGCAGCTGCTTTTGCTGAATACCACCACCGCGCTTCCCGCCACTATTTCTTTCACCATTTCCATATCTTCAATCTAGAGAGAGGGGGAGTGTGAAATTAATGAATGTTGTGTGTTAGGTTTGGATGGATGGATATATGTTGAGAAACTTGGGGTTATTTGAAGCTCCTTATATAGAGAATTAATAATCTCGAGTAGTGCAAGTTGTAGAGGAATTTGAAAAATAGAAGGTGGATAAAACTGTTTTTACCTTTTAATTTATGCTGGAATATTGCATATTACCACTTTAAGTAAGTAGGCTAATGTTTAGAAACGTGATTTAAGTTGGAGGAATAAAGGGATATATATCATTTACAGTAGGGGAAGGGTCATTTACCGGTACTACACATTTATGAGGGGGGCAAATAAAGGAGAATATCATTTTATCTCTCTCTCTCTCTCTTCTTCTTCTTTTTTTTTTTTTTTTTTTTTGTTTTTTTTGTTTTTCCCCTTACAAGCAGAAAACACAAGTACTCACACGTACCCATTTAGGATGATTCGAACTATTTATTGAAAGGAAAACATCTTAATAATGACATGTTTGAAGTATTTTTAAGCCGAAATCTAGTTGCTGAGTTATTAAATAAGACAAAAGCTATATGAAATAATTGTTGGTCACAAAAGGAATAAATTAAATTGGTGTATGGGGAAGGGAATACATCAATCTCCAACGGTTTTTAATTTTTCAAACAAGGATCGATCAGGTCGATGGGTTAGGTTGAGATCAGAGAGTCGATTCGTCAACTTGAGTTGATGTACAACTCAGCCTATCATATTGAGCTAGGTACGAAAGTTGGTGGTCTATTGGTTACATTTAAAAAATTTCTTTTCGTCTCACTTGTATTAGCAAGGTCAATTTATCTGAGTGATGTGCAGATTGATATAATTAATCAAGGCTAGTAAGAGAATAAGATCGACAGAATGTAAAGAGGAGAGGGGGAGAGAGAGAGAGAGAGAGAGAGAGAGAGATGATTTTAGCATGGCTCGGGAAAACACTCTGCGTCCACGTTAGAACACAACAAATCTAAAAATTCGTTACTCGGATTCTCTCTTCTTTATACTGGTTGAATATTAGCCTCGACCTTTGTCCAGCTAAACATCTATCGAGCACAAATGATGGATCGTGGCCCTTACAAACTTTCTAACTTGTAAACGCATACTACTTCATTTATAGAGTCTAAGTATGGTGAAGTTACAACACTTTCTTTTACTTTAAAAATTACTACTCCCTCTATCCTAATTAGCTCATCTAGTTTTATTATTATGATAGACTTATACAGTATGAGTAAAAAAATAGACAAGATAGTTGGAACAGAGGGTGTGTATATCAAATTTGTAGAGAGAGATGGTTGTTGAGTTTTTTCTTAGCAGTAGTGAACGGCAAACATTGATTCTAGAATAAGAAAATCTTGAGATATCAACACTTGAAAAATTGTCTTGGTTCGGGTGTTGAATTCGCTTAAAAAAAGCTAAGATATCTGGAGAGTTTTTGCTTGAATTCTTAAATTTCCCATGCTTGATTCTAGAAATGGCTAAGGTATTTATAGGTTCGATTTTGAAAAGGATTCGTTGGAGTAGCAGAGATGGTGGAACGAGCGTGACTGCTGACTCGATTTCTAGTCATTAGGGTTTATATTAGCTGATGTCTTTCGTGGCAGAGAACAGGTCAAGATCAATCCATATAGGCAAATCGAATAGACTTTCACAGATAGAACTCTATCAACCTTGAGATCTTCAAGGTAGAGCAGCTGAATTCCACATAGCAAATTGAGGAATGACCACGAGATCGAATCGATCTCTATAGGTCAAGTCGAAGAATGACCTTGATATAGTTTGATCGCACATATATTACTCCATGCGTCCCAAATTAATTGTCTCATTTCTTTTCGGTACGAGAGTTTAGACGTAGTGTTAAAAGTTAAAAATAATGAGTTCACACTAAAAAGTACTAATAGTTATTCTTTCCATTTTAGGAAACATGATAATTAATGTCAGATAACACAATCAGTAAAATAGTACAATTAAAGTGGACAGGGGAGTGAGTAATAATTATCAATATTATATTGATAGTAATCAATTTCATTATAACTATGAAGTCGGTGGAAGCCTATGAAATTTATGAAATTAATTGCTTATCATATAACGTGTAGATATGAACAAATCATGTTTATATAGTTTGTATGTTCGGAGGACACGGCGTAGAAACTGAGGTTGTGTTCTCTTTGATACGAAAGAAAATGAGAGAAAAGCGAAAATCACCTTATAAATTCCACCTTTTTCTCACATTTTTTACTCTTTCCCCTTCATTTGCACTACATTGGAGAGAAAATATTATCTCACAAATTTGGTGTTGTAAATATTTTCTCCAATTTAATGAGTAAAATCCCCCCTTATTGATAAAAGGTGAGAAAAGGTGAGAAAAGGAGTGGAATTTATAGAGTAATTTTCTCTTTTCTCTCATTTTCTTTCACATCAAGGAGAACGCAACATGAAAAAAGAAAATTAAACTTTAAAATTGTAATTTGTCTATATTCTGCCCCCAAGTTCTTTGTAGAGGTTTTTTTTAATTACCTACTCCCCGTCTATTAGACTATGACACTTTTATTCAATAAAATAAATACACATTAATAAAGTATCATGATAAAATTATAAATTATTTTATATTTATTTATAGTGGAAGTACCCGCTTGGATTTTAGAGTACTGACATAGAACAAGAACCTCAACAATTTGCAGCACCAAATCGTGAGTGGACCAAACTCAATTGAAGATAAATCACGTAAGGAGATGAGATACGACTATTAAAGATAAATTCGTCGACATATCACTCTGCATATTTATCTGGATTACCAACAGTTTCTCTTTTAAGGAACAAAATAAAGAAAGTGTAAAGGCTACCTTTCCATATTCGAATTCAAAACAATTAAAAATTTTACTCAACAGTAAATCATACTCTCTAGTCCTTTTGTCTCACGATTCATGACCCCTATCTTTTCGATATGGGATTTAAAACAAGAATGTGTTGTGTTTAGAAATATAATGTGGTTTATATATTTTAGACATATTTTCAAACTAGACCGTCATGGATGCATAAAAACATATTGATGTATGATTTTTAAATAAAAGATCGTATCAATGCCTTTAATTTGACATAAAAATCATAAAATCGGAGAACAGACGAACAAGTTATGATGATTTAAACTTTTCGAATTTAAATAATATAGGAAAATATGTTGAGAGTTGAGTAAATGATAGATTCAATTAAAAAATGTTAATTGTAATACGGGATTACTAATGGTACGATTAGTTCCCTAATTATTTCCCAAATGAGAAAGAGGTTATGAAATATGAGACGGCAAATAAGGAAATAGGGTAATGATTAGTCGGAGGAAGTATAAAGAGATGAGATACGATTCTTGACCCTTGACCCTTGAGAGTAACCAATTAATTATACTACTAGTGTGCATTGTACGTGAAATTCCCTAAAGGAAAGAATTATAGAAACTTCACTATGCATTTAGCACCAATATAAATATTCCACACATGCATAAAAACTGTAGCGTTTCTGAATGTGGATATTATTATTCCACCACCCTATCTCTTCACCATCATAGTACAGTATATAGTCCGATTCCCTTTTATCCAAACCCCACTTCACCATTGTCACGCGTTTATAACTTATAATCAATGTGTTCTACAAATTAAAAATGAGGGAAAAGCTTGCTGATCTTTAACATAAGGAGTAGTGCAAGGCTCGCCCCAACGAGAAACGCCTCGACTTTGTTGGGACAGAGCGAGTAATATGACACGTTCAAAAAGAGGTGAAAAAATGCTTGATTATCTTAAACATAACGAGCATTAAAGTCCGGTGGAGTAGGATGTCGATCTCACCATTATCATCGACAAACAAGGGAGAGAACATCATTGTGTTCTAATCAAGCATTCATATGCACGATGAACATATATATCACGAGGTCTGAGATGTCTAACAAAAAAAACTCATTCAATGTAGAGAAAACAATGCAAGCATCAATTTTCCCAGGATTCGTCAAACAAAATCCAAAATCTAGTTTCTATAATCATCTCCATTCTTGATAAAGAAAGATACATTGCGCAGGCATCATATAAACATAAAATCATCCCCCATGATTAGATAATGACTATAGACCCGAAATAGGAATGACGGAATTGTAATGCTCACCGAGACCAAAGGCGTGCTTGTGATAAGACAGCATGATGCTCGCAGCAGCCTCGTTGCCCGATTTGTACTCCTTTCCCATCTCTACATCAGGAAAAGATCCAGAAAATATCAAGATATGTTTCTTCAAACAGTGGGTCAGAGCACCGAGTTCCAACTGTCCTCCCCAGACAGCTGTTGATTCTATTTCTTTGCAGTAATTCTCGAATCTTTCTGTAAGGGACTCATCCGATTCTCCATCTGCCTCGTTCTCAGACAGAAAGAACGGTAGAAAATCTGTTGAATGTTCCCTCATATAAGCAGCCACCATTTTCCGAAGCTCTTGGTAAGTATAAGGAGGCGAAGAGCCTCTAGATTGAAGAGCCAACTGATTCTCAACAGCCCGATAAAGACAGTGCCCATCAGGCTTAATTTCGTTAACCGTAAATCCAAGGGGCTCGAGCTTTTTCTCCAACCTCTCGTCTTCAATCATTCGGTCACTCACAATTTGGCTCTGCTCCTCTTGTATCCTTCGCTCCCTGGCTGCTTCCTCTTGAGCTCGTTTCTTGTGCTTTTTTGCGCCTTTACTAAGTTTTGGCTGCTCAGCTTGATTCGTGACTGAAACCCCAGCAATAGCCTTAACCAGGTCATCGAGATTTCCTTTCTGGCTTGTGTTGCTGCTTTTATAGCCCAATGACGCGAGTTCCTGCGCTTGTTTATCTTTGAGATCCGACGAGAGTCTAGATATCTCTTCGTCGACTTGTTTCTTCTTAGCTTTCTGTTCGGCCTTGCTGCCTTTGGCAGCTGCCTTCTTCATCGCAACTTCCTTGTTCTGCAGCTCATTCGTCTCTTTCCTGTAAATCGTTGCAATTTTTAATAAACCAACGCATAATTTCACACACTTTTCAGAAAGGGAAAAATTTCCTAGCAATTTAGCCATAATGCATAAATTTTCCTATACCTGTGCCTCGAAAGCACCTCTTCGAGGGTCTCTTGCTTCGTCTGCGATTCAGTTTCTGAGGTCTCCTCGCACAATTTGCCTTCATCCGCCATTGATAAACCTTCAATTCCATCAATTAAACACAACCAGTCGAAAAAACAGAGAAATTTTAGGGGATTTTAACACATACTGTATAAATCAAATTACAGATACAGAAGTATAGAAGGATTTTCGACATAATCAAACCAGCTCATTACTCATCAGTGATAAATTACACGATTTTTTTCCGATTAATTTATCGGCCACAGTCTTCAACCCTAACATGCATATGCCGAGATACTAATAAAATGGAATCAACCTCATTGAATTTTAGTAGAAGAAGCCAACCTGTTATTGCTCGGATTCATCGATTTTCCGGCGGAATCAGCAGCCGGCGTTGGAGAGAAGACTGCGGCGGCGAGGAAGAAGAAGCAACTGCGGAACTCAGCGCAAGAAGAACAAGTGAGGCGGCTGTTTTTAGTTTTTAGTTTCCTTTTTTGTTTATTTTTTTCCTTTTCGAGTGAGTAGGGTTTTTGGTAGAAATAATATTTCAATTTTTATGTATTTGGAATTTAATTTTCCATATTATTGTTACAACTTTTTCACCAAATAGACTATAGGTGTATATTATTTTGAAATATTTTTCCTTAGCTTTTTCTCAATGGCATGAAAAGATACCAAAATTTTGTAACTCTACCAAAAAAATACACATATTTATTGTGAATTCACCCTTGTTCACTTTAAATAAGCAATGGTTTTTCTCTAAACCGATGTGATTAACAATATGTAAGTCATTTACATAGCTTTGTGGGTAAGTATTTTGCCTTCACGAAACAAAACAAAACCGTCACTCGCCGCTCTAAGGAAAGTCTATAAACCACAAATTCCATTGGTTCTTTATTCGACTTTACGAATGATAATGGGTGGTATGTTGTGGAGAATGAAAGATATTAATTTCATATTGTGTATCTCGATTTTATGTGTTCATGCTTATTTTCCAGGCGAATAAATGTTACGAGAGGTTGCATGTATTTGGAAAATGTGATGACATAAATCTTTCACTGTCTTTGGTAAATTTGTGTTCAAAGCAAGGGAACGATTCGATTTCAAGGTGTACTAAGGCTGAATTTGTTAATTTATATGTTGATTAATTTTCTTTTGTTTCACATAACTATATAAAATGTTTATGATATATATGGAAACTGTAGGAATATTGGTTTTTAAATCAATATTTAAATATATTTAATTTATTTATTAAATTAAATAAGAGATTGTTAATCGTCTCCGAGAGTTGATTAAAGTGATTTATTCATATTCTCGAAACCAATATGTGGTGAGTGAGATATGGATGATTAAAGTGTAGTGTTGGTGGAGTTAATTCATTGTTTAATGAATGTTTAAGTTGTTCTACATTGATTAAGCTTCATTAATTTAACTTGTTTAAAGTAATTAAACAAGTGAGCTTAGAATCAAGTGGACTTAAGTGGACTAGAGAGTTTAGGCTCTCTCGTGTATAGATACACGCAAGCGTCGTTGGCCGGCTCGAGCTCGAGCTCGGGTTTCGGGGTTCGGAGTTTTTGGCCAGAAATGCGTCCAGATTCGTTGAACCTAGTGTTCAACATTTGAATGTGTAACGTTTGTAACCGTCGGGAGTTACGAGTGTAACTCCTCCACTACTGCATAATGGACGGGAGGTTACAAACGAAACCTCCAACAACTCCTTAACGGGTCGATTGAAACCGCCAACGAGCCATCATGGCTCGTGCGTAACCGTCAACGACACTTTAATGGATCGTGTGTAACTGTCAATGAGCAATCATGACTCGTTGCGTAACTGCCGACGAGCAATCATGGCTCGTGTGTAACTGCCAATGAGCAATCATGACTCTTGCGTAACTGCCAACGAGCCATCATGATTCGTGCGTAACCGCCAACGAACCATGATGACGTCTTCATGACGATATTAATTCCCCGGGTGATGACACGCCTATAAATAGAGGAGTTGCATGCACTTGTCAAACACACCGCAAATCGAGCATCTCTTTGCATCTGCATTCTTCTCCTTTCTACATTTCATTTTCCGAGCTCAGTCCTCGCCTCCTACAGTTCGTCGGAGCTCCAAGGTCTTGCGGTGCTGCTGCCTTCGAGACGTAGCCGTTTTATCTTTGGGGACGATACGCCAAACCGAGAGCACTACCGGGGCGTATCTCGTCTTGCGGAAAGAGGACTTTCCTCGACTCGGCTTTTATCTAGTTCGAATTTCCTCTTCGTCATTTCCTTGTAATTTGTATTTATATTTCTCGAGTTGTATTACGCCCGGTGATAGGAAATGGCCCATCTCCCTAGGCCCAATTACCCCACATCGGCACAGGCCCAACCAAGACGGTACAACCCAACACCAGCTCGGCCCAATACCAGTTCGGCCCAACAGCAGTTCGGCCCAGCCCAGCTCGAAGACAGGCCTAGGGAGTTGAGCCCTAACCACCCTAAGCGTGGAGTGATGGAGAGAAAAGCGGCAACCACCCATGATCTCCACAACCCCACTCCCATAACCGGCGGAAACTTAGCTATAAATAAGACAATTAAATGTATTGTACACACTCATGCTACTTTGAATACAAAACTCTCTCTTTCTCCCCGTGGACGTAGATCTCACGATCGAACCACGTAATTCCAGTGTTCATACTTTCTTGCGCACAAACTTCATACACAAATAATCTACTTCACCGAGCAACGAATCGAGGATTCATCACTGGCGCCGTCTGTGGGAACCGACAAATTCGTGATTTGATTCATGTTTTTGTTGCTCATACCTACCATCCATGGCTTCCGGAAGAATATTGTTGCGAGGAACTCCCTCCCGGAGTTCAGGCAGTGTTCCACGACGCCGGCGGAGTCATCGGAGGCAGCATGAAGAACCAGACACCGCGGCAACTCACGAGCAGCCGCACCTTGATGTTCCCGTCGACAACCAGGCTGGAACTGGAGATATCCCGGAGATCCCTCACCCCGACGAACAGAACCCCGGAGAAGGCACGGCGGCACCACCGCCGCCGCCTTCCCCGCAAGCGCAACCAACCCAGCCACGCCGAGGCCCCGTAAGCTCACGCCTAGGACCTCGGGCTCATCAACCAACACCGGAGGGCCACGTCGAGGACCTCACCTCGGACCGTGAACGTGAGCTGTTTGAACCAGGAGTAGCCCGACGTCCGTCCCCGGTCATCTGACAACCGTCTCCGGTTATCCGACCGAATCCGGCAGCCCCG
Source organism: Thymus mandschuricus (assembly GCA_029379335.1). Lineage (NCBI taxonomy): Eukaryota > Viridiplantae > Streptophyta > Magnoliopsida > Lamiales > Lamiaceae > Thymus > Thymus mandschuricus. The sequence continues at coordinate 35,482,010 of CM057073.1, read as the reverse complement.
ACGCCTCCTCCACCTCCTGGAATCGAAGAGTTGTTGAGAAACTATCTCATCACTGTCCAAGGGCGCGAATTCCTTAACCAAAACAGCGGGGCACAGGAAGCCTCTCATCTCGGCCCCGAAATCCGAACTGGGCCATATGGGATGCCCGGAGGACAGGACTTGCGGCACCACCTCCAGCAGATCCGAGGCCAACTCCAAGGAATTCCTCTGCCGCACTAAGTGGCTGTGCCACCCCACGGTGCGCCCCCCCAATGACACCTAACTGGGGGTGCACAAATTTTCAATGCGTTCAGAAGGATCGTTAGTCCGCTCTCCGAGGACATTCTCAACACACCTATGCCTTATGGGTACAAGGTGCCGAACATCAAGACATACAACGCGATAGGGAATCCCAACAACTTCCTAACTCAGTTCAAGTATAGCATGCTAAACCAGAACTTAGGAAGTGTTCACATGTGCAAGCTATTCCCCGAACTGCTGATCGACAATGCGTGGGAATGGTTCGATAGCTTACCAGCCGGGTCAATCAGGTCGTATGCCGATCTAATGAACGCTTTCTCGCGGAGTTTCTCCCAGCGTGTCGAAGTGAGGCACACCCCGGCCCACCTACTCACTGTGAAGCAGAACCGAGGTGAATCCCTCCAGGACTTCATGACCCGGTTTGACAGAGAGTGCCTGCAAACTCGCTGCACCAATGATCTTCTCATCATCTCGGCATTTCAGAATGCCATCAGTTTGGACCTCCTTTACAAGGAGATTCTGGCAAAAGAACCACAAACTACCACTGAGTTGTGGGCAATCACGGATAAGTTCGCCAAGATTGATGAGGCGACCAGGCGACGAAGAGAAGTAGACCGAGGAGAGACCTCGAAAAAGAAAGAAGACCCACCTCGGAAAGGTGTGATGGAACGCATTCAGCGTGGTCCACTGGAGTCTCGCCTCGGACCCCGGCAGAACTCGGCACAACCACGAGGTCCGCCCACATCTCAGCCCGCTCAGCGACCCCCTCCACAATTCACTCCGCTGACAAAGCCGAGGACTGAGATCCTCGAGCTACACGCTAACTTGTTCGAGAAACCCCGGCCGATGAGAGAGGGCTGCAAGCCGAGGTCAAAGAACAAGTTCTGCCAGTTCCATGACGACTATGGGCATGAGACAGAGAACTGCAGGAATCTGGCTTATGACATCGAAAGCCTAGTCCGCAGTGGCCCACTAAAGAAGTACCAAGACCGGAACGCGGGAGTCAATCAAGTAGACGCCCCCCGAGGTCACAAGAAGAAAAGGCAATACCGAGGTGGTAGTTGCAATGCGGAAGCCGAAATGAAGGTCAAGTATAATGACGATGATGCTGACGAGGACGGGGACCACCAGTACGACGGAGTCATTGCCACCATCTCCGCACTTACTAAAGGTTAGACGAAGTCCTCTCTCAAATGGTACCCGGACTCTCCCGAGTAGAGAACCCACAAATAAGAGGTTCAAAAAAGATGAAACGATAACATTTTCTGCCGAGGACCCAGTGCCTCCCTTGACCCCCCATTCAGATGCCATCGTCATTGAGGCTGTTGTAGCCAACAAGCTCACTAGAAGGATCCACGTCGATACGGGGGCATCCATGAACATCATGTTTAAGCATTGCTTCGATCAGATGGGGATTGAGAAGTCAAAAGTCATGCCGACAACACGGCCTTTGCGTAGTTTTGCCCAAGAGGAAACACATCCTGTGGGAACGATCGAACTCCCAGTTACTATTGGGAAAGGGCCGAGGATCTCCACCGACGTAACATAATTCATTGTGGTAGATGCCAAGTCCCCTTACAACATCATCCTAGGTCGGACTTGGCTGAATGCGGTAAAAGCAATATGCTTCACCTATCACCTAGCTCTGAAAATCCCAACTAAGGGAGGGATAGCCTTGATCCGAGGTGATCAAAAGACAGCAAGGGAATGCTTACACGTGGCACTCAAAAGGCAGGGAGCTCCACCCCAACTGCCCCAAGCATAACAATTACAAAACTCCGAGGAGCCGAAGAAGACGTCGCCTGCCGAAGACAGCTCGGTGAAAGAGGTAATGTTATACGAGGACGACCCCGCTAAAATTGTCAAAGTAGGCTTCACCGAGCTCCCACATCTTCGTGAACAGGTCATTCGGCTCTTGAAGGAGTATAGAGATGTCTTTGCATGGTCCCCACTGGACATGACAGGAGTGTCACCTCGGCTGATCACACATCGGCTCAACATCGACCCCGAGGTCAGGCCCATTAAACAAAAACGCTCTTTCGCCGCTGAGCGAAATCAAGTCATAAAGTCTGAGGTGACGCAACTGCTGAATGCCGGGATCCTATTTGAAATCACGTATCCGACTTGGATAGCGAACCCGGTGATGGTCAAGAAAGCTGGGGGAGGGTGGCGAATGTGTATTGATTACACCGATCTCAACAAGCACTGCCCGAAGGACTGCTACCCCCTTCCCGACATCGATAAGAAGGTGGATTCTCTAGTCGGCCACAAGATCTTCAGCTTTCTCGACTTATACAAAGGATATCATCAAGTCCTAATGGACACCGAGGACGCGGCTAAGACAACGTTCATTACGGACTTCGGCATCTTTGCTTACCGCAAGATACCATTCGGGCTGAAAAATGCATGAGCTACCTATCAGAGGATGGTAGACAAGATATTCAAAGAACACATTGGGAAGGAAGTCGAAGTCTATGTTGATGACATAGTAGTTAAAGCAAGGAAGAGAGCGCCAGTATTGCCGATCTCCGAACTGTGCTCTCCCTACTCCGCGAAGTCAACCTAAAACTTAACCCCCAAAAGTGAACCTTTGCTGTGACCTCGGGAAAGTTTCTAGGTTGTTGTCTCCCGAGAAGGGTTAAAGGCAAATCCATCAAAAGTCAGAGTTGTGTTGGAAATGAAGATCCCGAAATCAATTAATGACGTACATAAGCTCACTGGATGCCTTGCCGCACTGAGCAGGTTTCTCTCCAAAGTTGCAAAGAAATAGTTACCCTTCTTCAAAATTTTGAAGAAGGCACCCGAATTCAGCTGGAGCTCGGAACATCATCTCGCGCTCAACCAATTGAAAGAGTATCTTAACAACCTGCCAACCTTATCGGTGCCAAAGGAAGGGGAGATACTATTCTTATATCTGGCTACCTCGGAGGAGGCCATCAGTGCGGTCCTCGTGCGGGAGGAAGCGGGGTACCAACTCCCCGTGTATTTCATAAGCAGGTCCCTTAAGGGACCCGAGGTGCGATATCAGCCACTCAAGAAGCTCACCTTGGCATTAGTCAATGCCGCTCGGCGCTTGCGCCCATACTTTCATGCGCACCCCATCCAGGTCCGAACAGATTCCCCACTTCGGCAAGTACTGACAAAACCCGAAGCATCGGGCCGAATAGCGAAGTGGGCCATAGAATTAGGGGAGCATGACGTTACCTACGCTCCTTGTCAGGCCATAAAAGGGCAAGCCCTAGCAGACTTTCTGGTTGAAACCTCCATACCCAATGTCCCGACCTCCACATCGGTGCCGACGACAACCCTAGCTCGCTCAACCGTGGTAGAACCTCCCGATTGTTGGCACATGTATGTTGATGGCGCTTCCGGGAAGACAGGAAGCGGAGCTGGAGTACTCCTCATCAGTCCAGAAAAGAAGGAACTCACATATGCACTTCGTTTTCAGTTCGCAACGACTAACAACGAGGTGGAGTATGAAACACTACTGGCCGGACTCCGGATAGCTACAAATCTGAAGGTCACCGCCATCAAGGTACACAGTGATTAACAAGTAGTTGTAAATCACATGCTGGGAAAGTACGAAGCAAAGGGGGACAGGATGAAGATATATTTAGCTAAGGCACGGGGTATGCAGGAAGCCTTCACATACTTCCAGCTCGAACGCATACCCCGAACTCAGAATTCCCGAGCTGACGTTCTCAGCAAATTGGCGGCGGTACCCGGCTCTTCACCTGTTGAAGATGTCCAGCACAAAAGTATAGAAGAGGCTGAGGTCAACGATTTGGACGAAGAGCAACAACCCGGATGACGCCTCTACTCGACTACTTAGTAAGGGGAAAGTTGCCCGAGGACAAAACAGAAGCGCGGAGGATATTGTCGAAGTCATTGTGATACACCATTGTGGACAACATTCTTTACAAGAAATCGTACCTCCAACCCCTGCTCAAATGTGTTGGTCCCACCTCGGCAAATTATGTCATGCGTGAGGTGCACGAGGGGTCTTGTGGAAGCCATATCGGACCTCGGGCCCTAGCCAAGAAGATCATGAGATGGGGTTAGTTCTGGCCCACGATGCTTAAAGATTGCACCGAACTTGTGCAAAAGTGTGAGAAATGCCAGTTACATGCAAATGTAACAAGGCTGCCCCAAAGTGAACCCTCCTCATCAGACACGTCGGGGGAGAGAGGGTAGGTCTTTAGCTTCTCCCGAAAGGGGCCAAGGAGAGCTTCAAACTCCAAGTCCCGGTCCACGGGACACTCCTGCACCTCCTCCTCGGTCATCAATGTGCTCTTCCCGGCAAGGTGCTCCACAACCGGGAAGGCAGACGTCTTTTTGGCCAGCTGCCGGAAGTAGATGCGGAGCATCTCTTCATCTTCAATGACCTTGTAACCGTATTTTCCCTTGTCCAGTTCGGGAAAATCGGCAGCAACAAGGTCCAGCACCTCGGCGATGGCCCGAGTGCCAGCAGGTTCAGTCAGTGCCTTGACCAAGGCACTGAATTTCTTGCTAAGGAACATCCTCTCAGCAAGAGCCCGGACGACCCCGCCCTGCGTTGCGGCAATCTCCTCTTCTCGGGAGCGCGCAGCCATCAGTTCCTCCTCGCTCTTCGCTGTTTTCTCTTTGGCAGCAGCGAGTTCGGTGGTGACAGCAGCGAGCTGCTTCTTCAGCTCCTCCTCTCGGACTGAGGCCGACGCAAGCTCCTTGGAAAATTTGGACTTGCTCTCGGCCAAGTCCCGAACCTTCGTGGTGGCTCGGGTATACTTTGACACCGAGCCCTGGAGGAGCTTCAAAATCACGCCGGAGACGTGGTTGTAGTCCTCAATGGCGGACTCCACTCCCTGTATACGGCAAAAGGATTTTTATTTTTTATTTTTAAAAAAAAGAAGGGGGGAGGGGGGGGGGGGGGGAAGTCAAATGAAAAATGCAAAAGTACTTACCGCCGGGAAAACTGGAGATGGAGGCCGAGCACCAGTAATGGCCACATCCATCTCGGATGAGGCCGAAGTGACCAACTTGTGTACTCCCGCAGTGTCAACCTCCTTGATAACCACATATTTAGCATGCGTTAGAGTGCGTCTCGATGCGTGTTTTGGTTCGGATTTGTGCTTAAATGAATAGGGAATGATAGGTTTTTACAATTTATACATTTTCTATATGCTTTGCATTTTCTCTCGGTTTCCGTGCTGCTTTCAGGTGTTGCGGTAATTTTCTGGGCAAGTTTGACTCAACCTATGTCGAAGAGGATCGAAAGAGGAAGCCGTAGCACTTTGCGGATTAATTTTCCGATGCCGGACGAGAGAGAACGAGCCAAAACCGTGAGAGCGCGCGAACTGTCAAATGTGGGCGGAAAGTACACGAGTCAACCGAAAATGAAATAGTCAACCCTTCATTTAACTTTCCAGAAATTACAGATTTTACCCCACCTTCTCAACTTAAGTTTCTAGTATTTGCAATTTGACCCCAATGTGTGGGAAAACTATATATAGCTAGATATTTTCCTTATTTGTCATCTAATTTCACTTGTAATTCACTTTGACACTTTCTCTTATAACCCTAGCTATTTTCCCTCTTTCTACTTTGGTATTTTTCAAATATTTGTGGATGATCAAGCTTGGAGATTGAAGTTTATTGAAGAATTTCTATTCCTTTTACTTTCCTTGTCATTTCTATTATGAATTCTCTTATTTTCCATGGTTTGATTGCTAGATTTATGGCTAGCTAAGCTTGCATATGGCTCCAAGTGATGGATAATTTGATGTAGATGATAGGTATTAGATTCTAGGATGTGGATCTACCTTCCTCTTGGATTGCCTATGGATTGGGACTTTAATTTGTATGCATGAATAATTGATCACTAGGAGTGCATCTAAGGTGTTTGAGGGAATGCCTAGGAAGCTTCCTTTCATAGCACTTGGCATCAATCCATACCCATATCACTTGATTTCATCTCTTATAGTTCCTAGAAAGAATTAGATGAGTTGGATGAGAGTTGGTAGGTTATCTTAGACATAATTTGAGCTATTTGGAGTTGATAGAGTAGTTAAAGGCTTAGAAAGCATTTGTTGCTCTATTAATCAACTTGTTAATCACCCTAGTAAGGTAGGTTAGCATAAATGATATAAGAAACCATCCAAGGTGGATTAAATTGGCTTGAAACACCTAGATTCTAAGACCTACATGTTGGTCCCGGTTTGTTAATAGGAAAAATACGTAGAGGGGGGGGTGAATACGTATTTTGAAGGTTTTCAACTTCAAATCCCTTAACTCAGAGTAACAAGTAAGGAGCTCGCTTTAAACTTAAGACCTAGCTGAAGCTAGATCAACAGTACGTAGCTAGCCTGCTTGACCGAAGTGATGACTTGATCAAGAGGGAGTCCTTACTCGTGTATGCGGAATTTGGTGAGCTAAAATCTTTTCCTAAGTAATTAAAATATCCAGATTAAGTTGTTTAGATGCACGTGCAATGGATAAACAAATACAGTAAAGAGTTTAGGGTTAGAGAGATACGACACGAAGATTTATAGTGGTTCGGAGATAACGCTCCTACGTCCACTTTGTTGCACGACGGCAACCGTTCTTTTCACTCAAGAACTTGAAGGTTACGGGTCCTTCAAAAACCTGGTCGAGATCGGGCTTCACTCGCCTGGATCTGACGAACAACGCAGTGATTACGGGTTCACTACTAAGACCTAAATTGGACACGAAACTTCACTCGTTTCTGTCCGAACAACAGGGAGATTCCGGGCTCTCCTTACAGCCTAGCTTCGATCGAGCTTCACACAAACGATGTAAGTGTAAGCTTGGATCTCAACTCTACGATCGAGGCTTCTTCAATCGATGAAAGAAGGGCCTTGGATCTGGACAACCTAACGACAACACTCAAAACCTAACAGACGAAGTATAGGGTTTTTGGTTGACGACACACTATGAAGAACTCTTTACAGTGAATGCAAAGATTGGCTAGAGTTCTTCATCTAAGCTTGGATATTTGAAGTGGGCTTAGAATCTAAGTGTGAAGGCTGTGAAGACGAGTTCCGATGAACTGGAAACTCGGAGAACACTTGAAAACAAAGACTCGAAGATTGCTGGAAAGCTGGGGAGTGTTTGTTTGTTGTATGCGCTCGAATGCTCAAGTAGTGTTCTCTCTTTTCTTCGTCTTCATCCTTCACTATTTATAGGCGGAGGGATGGCTGAGATCCGTTGCTTGGTTGGTGGCCTTGTCCCTCCTCCTCTCGACAGTACTTGCGCAGGCAGTAGCTTTTGCAGGTGCCCAGTTTGTCTCTTTGCCGAAAATGGCTAAGTTACAAACTTAACAGTAACTGGGGCGAGCCAGTACTGTTGCGGCGCCTTTGTCGGCCTGGCAGTCAACTCTTCCGCTCCACTCCGCTTTTGACACGTGGAGATCTCGTAATTAATGCGGAGATCTCCTGTTGACTGGAGTTCAAAATATGGGCGGGAGTTGTGCTGTCGCTTTCTGGTAGGTAGTGGCTTGCTTTGCTTTGAAGTTGTAGCGTCCGTTCTGAAGTGAGTCGCTTCAGGATCATACTGTAGCGGTTCGCTTTGGAAACGAAGTTTCGTAGTGACCGCTTTAAAAAGTGTTGACCCGCGTTGACTCGCTTCTGCTTTTCTTTGTAGCGTTCGCTTTGCTTCGCTTTGGTGGCTTCACTTTGACTCCTCTGTAGCGCTCGCTTCGCTTTGCTGGTTTCGCCACGTTTCACTTCGGTTTGCTAGACTCGCTTCGCTTTGGAAGAACACACTCAAGCGAGTGGCCTTCACTTGAATTCCTGCAGTCTAAAGCTAAGCAAAATAAAGTCATCCTAACAGATTTAGGCTTAGAAAAATTCTAACCTATTAACTACATCAAAATGGGTCGCTTGGGAATAGGACACTTGGGGTTTTGGGATCTACTCAAAACAAGTGACTTCGTTTATCAAATATCCCATGTAGTTCCCCCTTAACAAATTATTCCTTAACAATTCCCAACACTACATCATCATCATATTGGAAATCACTTGGAACCATACCTTTTAATATTGATATTCTACATATGCATTCTACTTGCTTTGTTTGCTTTGCATTGTTGAGTTTACATTTCACTTTATTCTTAGCCTAGTTTAGTAAAAAACCAAATCATGATCATGTGCTTAGATAGTATAATGGAGACGATATAGACTACTTGATTTGTTATCGCCATATTCACTCCTTGTGGTTCGACTCGGACTACTAGCTAGTTCGGTATTATTGCTAGGCTAGAAAATAGCTCTAGTCAATTTTTGGCGCCGTTGCCGGGGAGTGATTAGATAGACATTTCAATAGTTTGTTTAGTCACTTGTTACTAATCTAAGCTTGTTTTTAATTTCTCTTTTCTTTTTGTTTTGAAGGTACATGCTCACAAGGTCCAAGGGGTGACTTGTAGAGCCACTTGTCTTGCAATTTGAGAGAAGACATCGAAGAAGGAATTCTAGAGAAGAGCAAGATATGGGTGATCAAAACCCAAATATGGAGGCTATTATGAGAAGGATGGAAGAAATGCAATTAGAAATTGATGAGCAAAAGAGGAAGGCTAATGAGGCGCCACCACCTCCTATCAACTTTATGTATCAAGCTCCAACGGATCAATATCAAGGAGGAGAGTGGGGCACTATCAATGCCAACAATTTCGAGTTGAAGACCGGCTTGATTCAAATGGTGATGAATGCTCAATTTGGAGGAAGCCCCTTGGAGGATCCAAATTCACATCTTACCTCTTTCTTGGAGATATGTGACAACGTTAAGCTCAATGGTGTCCCTTGTGATGCCATTCGACTAAGGATGTTTGGTTTCTCTTTGAGGGATAGAGCCAAAGATTGGTACAAGGGATTGAACAAGTCGGAGATTCATACTTGGCAAGATCTTTGCAAGGCCTTCTTAGCAAAGTACTTCCCTCCCTCAAAGGCTCACAAGATGATCTCGGAGATTTCTCATTTCTCTCAACATGGGGATGAGACCTTATTTGAAGCTTGGGAAAGGTATAGAGAGCTCATCCGGAAATGTCCTCAACACGGTTTAAGTGAAGATCAACAAGTAACTCACTTCTATAGTGGACTCACTTCTCACACAAGAAGTGTAGTTGATGCCACCGCGGGGGGTTGTTTGTTGAACAAGCATGCCAAGGAAGCATTGAGGATAATTGAGGAGATGGCGGCTCATGCCTACCAATGGCCTATGGAGCGGACCTCCACAAAGAGGGTTGCCTCTCTATCGGATGAGAGATATGATGAGTTGACTTCATTAATTACTACTCTAAAGAGTGATTATGATAAGGGCCGAAGAGACATGATGGAGATAAGAGCCATTGAGAAGTATAAGAATGATGAGGTCTTAAATGAGGAGGAGGTGAAGTACGTTAACCGTTGGAATCAAGGTAACTTTCAAAGAAATTATGGAAGTCCTACCTTCAACAATCACCCAAACCTCTCCTATGGAAATCCGCAAAATGCTATCAATGCTCCTCAATCTTATCCTCCCGGATTTGGTGTTCCACATCAAGTTGTTGAAGAGAAGAAGCCTCCTCAACCGGGGTTGGAAAGCATCATCCAACAAATGGCCGCTCAACAAAGCACTTTCATTGCTCAAACGGGGCAAAAGGTCACCACATTGGAGAACACGATTTCTTCTATGGACAAGCACATCAAGATGCTTGAGGGTCAAATGAGCCAAATGGCTAACCATGTTGCTTCTCAACACAAGCAAGGGCAATACCCTAGCAATACGGAGGTGAATCCCAAGAAGAATTGTAGTGCTATCTTTACAAGAAGTGGAAGAGCATATGGAAGCAAAGAGAAAGTTGTGGATGTCGATGAGGAGCCATTAGTTGAGGATTTGCCATATGAAGAGGAAGACCACGTGGTTGAGACAAAAAATGAGGAAGTGAGAAATCCTATTCTTGAGAGGGAGTTTCTTAAGAGGAATGATGTGGTGGAAGTTCCTTTACCTACAAAGGATGTCATCACCAAGGCACCTTTCCCTCATCGTCTACCAAAGCCCAAGATGAATGAAAAAATGAAGAGGTTCTTGGCCATGATTAGCAAGGTGCAAGTTAATATTCCTTTGTTGGATGCATTGAAAGATATGCCCGGGTATGTGAAATTCTTGAAGGATGCCGTTTCTAACAAAAGGAAGTTTGATTTGCTTGAAACCATCAATATGAGTGAAGAGTGTAGTGCGGTTCTCCAACGAAAGCTACCTCTCAAGCAAAAGGATCCGGGATCGTTTACCATTCCTTGTCTCATTGGAGGTCAAAAATTTGGTAATGTTCTTTGTGATCTTGGAGCCTCTATCAATTTGATGCCCTTGTCTATCTTTAAGAGGCTTGATATTGGGAATCTTCGTCCTACTCCGGTTTGTCTACAAATGGCGGACCGATCTATTACTTATGCACAAGGGATTGTTGAAGATGTGCTAGTGAAGGTTGAATCCTTCATATTCCCGATGGATTTTGTTGTTCTTGATATGCCGGAAGACAAAGAGATGCCTCTCATTCTTGGGAGACAGTTTTTAGCAACCGGGAGAGCCTTGATTGATGTGCATGAAGGGAATCTCACCTTTCGAGTCAACAACGAAACCCTCACTATTTCGATCTATGATGCAATGAAGAAATCAAAGGATCATGACTTTGAGGAGTGCAATGTCATAGGGGTTGTATCACCATCTCAAAGAGAGGATCGTTTGGAATTCCAAGACTCCGTCTACCCATACTCCGAGCTTGATGAGGCTTGTGATGAACTTTTAAGCGCCCTAGCTCTTATGGAGTCTCAAGTGTCTTTGTCTCCTATCGACCCACGAATTATCTCGTCTTCTCAACATGAGCATGATCTATTCCCGAAAAGCGCCGAAGAGAGTCCATTCCAAGATTGGAGATCTAAGGATGGAGGTATTTCTCATACTCTAACTCCTAAGGATTCTCTAGGAAGTGTTGATTTGTTTGAGCCGAAAGAGAATAGCATGAAAGATGTGGCAATTCCTTTTGAGTTGAAAGTCGAGAAAGACGATGATGAGGAGCAAGCTAAGTTTGGGGGTGTTACCCCTCATAAAGAAGTTGTGAAGTTCTTTGAGGATGTAGACGAAAGGAAGGAGGAAATGGATGACGGTGATCCTTTGATCCATGGTTTGTCTTTCATGCCTACAAGTCGAGTTTTGGGGGAATTGTGTAATGAAAGCCTCACTTTTCGAGTTAATGGAGATGAGACGACGTTTCATAAGCCGGAAGTTGAGATTGAATTGCCAATTCCGAGTGAAGAGAAGTGCTACAAGATCGGGGTCGAGTCTCGGGTGAAGCTTGTGTATCCGTTTCATGGAGGAGGCACAAGGGTGAATGAAGCAAAGCCTCCTTGGAAGATAGGAGATCCAATTCACAACGAATGTGGAGACGTCAAATTTCGAGGCAAGGATTCATTTGATGTACCATGAGCTTCATTGAGGTATCGTCGAGCTAGCGACGTTAAACAAGCGCTCGTTGGGAGGCACCCCAACACGTATCCTTTATTTTCTTGTTTTCTTCAAGTTTAGTCGTTTTAGTCGAATAAAAGTTGAGAGTGGGTTAATTTGTTATGGAAAAATATTTCTAAGTGTTGGATGTTTTCTTATGCCTTAGAAAATTTTTGAGATTTTTCAAGTTGGCAATTTCATGCCTTAGAAAAATTTTGAGAATTTTCAAGTTCTTGTATTCCAACACTTAGAAAAATTTTGAGGGTCTAAGTTCTACTTTTGCGCAGTTCGGCGGTAAAATCGAAAAAAAATAGCAAAACTTGTCGGAATTTGATTCCGTCGATTGCATTGAGTTCCTAAGACTGGGGAGTAGGGGGAGGACCGACTTTCGTCCCGGACCGGCCCGGAAATGCCCGGGCCAAGCCCGGGGACCAGACCCGTTTGCGACCGAGCCGTGGGTCGCTGTCCAGCTCGCAATCCACGTCTTCATTTGCGACCCATCCAGCTCGCAAACTGGGATGCCTCCGAAGGCATCTCGTTTGCGGTCAACGCCCGTTGACCGCTGCTCCTCCTCCCCTATGCGCACTTTCGTCGTTTCGCCTCGTTCTCCCTCATACGAACTCCGAATTGCATTCCGTTTTTTGCTATGGATTCCTATTTCAACCCTCTACAACATGGAATAGTTTTGAGTAATTTTTTTTGTTTGTTAGTTTGGTGTAAATAAGTTGTCAAATTAGGGCTGGAACATGAGGAGGAAGGTATCTCAAATCATCCCCTTACATGAGCTTATTGTTCACCCCTTGAGCTATGCTTTGATATGTGATTACTAATTTGTGAATTGAGATTGAATGTTGCTAGGGGGTGACAAAGAGAAGCAATGCATGAAGAAAGGGAGGTCATTCAACTTAATCGAGCGCGTACCGGAATGGGTAGCATTGAATGTGATATCCATCCAAAGCTTGGACCTTTGTGAGTGTAGTTTAAATTCCTTATTATTCTTCCCTCCAAACTCATTTTAGACTTTGTTTCTAACATAAGTTTGGGGGAGGGGGGTAAGATAAGGACTTTAAACTATGTTTCTTTCTTCGGTTTTTCATTAAGTTGTGTGCTTAGTGATTTATAAGCTTGTATTTGCTTGATAAAGTTGATTGTGCTTGATTTGGATGCTTGAAAGTGATGAATGTGTTTGAGTGTGTTTGGTATGTGATGAGGGTGAATAAGTTGGAATGTGACTCAAGTGATTCATATGTGTGTAAATGTATGCTTACTTGCGAATTTTGCAAAATTTTTAAAAAACTTCTTTCGAATGAATCACTTGAAGTCTTGGTTCTCATAGTGTGGTTGTCAATTCCTTTGCTTTCAAGAGAGATGTCGATGATGAGTTGAGCGAAAATTGATATCATATTTTGTGGGATTTCTCATGTGTGTATTGACCATGAAATGGTTGCATAGCATGATTAACTAGGAATGATTGATCTTAGGCACATGAACTCTAAACAAAAGCTTGTGAGATTTGAGCCAAAACGTTGCATTAATAACGTTACTTTTTCTTTCTTGAGAGTTTGCCATGTATTGCATTGTTATCTTCTAGAACTTGCCTTCAATCTCGATCGAGGTTGCTATATGTGCTACTAGAACTTAGAAATGATTTTAGGCCCTCACTTGTTAGCCTCATTAATCCCTAAACACTAACCAAATGAAACGTTAACTTTGTGGTCCCCCTTGAGCCTTTGAAGCCCTTGTTGTTAAACCGGATGAAAGGGGGTGAAGGTTGGTTAAGGGAATCTATAGAGAGGTTGTGAAGTAGGTGAGAAAACGAGGTTTGAGTAGTTTGATTGAAGAGGTTGTTTTAAGATGAGAATACTCCTATGAGCTCTAGTAAAAAAAAAAAAAAAAAAAAATGAAAGAGATGAGAATGGAATTCTCATAGGAAAAAAAAAAGAAGTGAAAAAAATGATGAGAAAAGAAGAAAAAAAAGAAAGAAAAGAGTTGAAAAGAAAAGAAAGAGTTTGTATAAAGATTAGTTGTGAATGAGAGCATAAAGGAGTTATTCATGAATATTTGAGAAGCTTCAATCAAGCTTATGTACTTAAGAGTGTAAAGAGGTGAGATGGTGAAGGTAGAAGGTGGAGAAATTCACACTTAGAGTGGAAAAGAGAAGGTGAAAGGACTTAGGAGATTTCTTAGTCACTTAGCCTAAAAAATCCCTACCTAAACCAATGTCCCCACATTACAAGCCTAAATAAAAGATCTAATTGATCTTAGCTCGAGTGCACAACCAAGCGATGGAGATCTTGAGGTTTAGGGCAAGCTTATGGTAAGAGCAATGCATGCATGAGTTCGATGAGTGTAAATTTCCAACCATACACTTGAGAGAAAGAGTGATACACTTGCATCTAGAGAGGTTTGGAGTTTCATTATGCTTGAGTGATTGATTTCTCGGTTGAAAGTGTTGTGTGATTGTGGATTGTTAAATGCACCTTGGGAGTTCCATGTTCAAAAATGCTTTATTGAGTGAGTATTTTGAGGCATCGATGATCTTGATTAGCATACCCATATGTGCTTATGTGCTTTGATTGTTCGTTCCATTGTCGGGACGAGCAATGGCTTAAGTTTGGGGGAGTTTGATAACCACATATTTAGCATGCTTTAGAGTGCGTCTCGATGCGTGTTTTGGTTCGGATTTGTGCTTAAATGAATAGGGAATGATAGGTTTTTACAATTTATACATTTTCTATATGCTTTGCATTTTCTCTCGGTTTCCGTGCTGCTTTCAGGTGTTGCGGCAATTTTCTGGGCAAGTTTGACTCAACCTATGTCGAAGAGGATCGAAAGAGGAAGCCGTAGCACTTTGCGGATTAATTTTCCGATGCCGGACGAGAGAGAACGAGCCAAAACCGTGAGAGCGCGCGAACTGTCAAATGTGGGCGGAAAGTACACGAGTCAACCGAAAATGAAATAGTCAACCCTTCATTTAACTTTCCAGAAATTACAGATTTTACCCCACCTTCTCAACTTAAGTTTCTAGTATTTGCAATTTGACCCCAATGTGTGGGAAAACTATATATAGCTAGATATTTTCCTTATTTGTCATCTAATTTCACTTGTAATTCACTTTGACACTTTCTCTTATAACCCTAGCTATTTTCCCTCTTTCTACTTTGGTATTTTTCAAATATTTGTGGATGATCAAGCTTGGAGATTGAAGTTTATTGAAGAATTTCTATTCCTTTTACTTTCCTTGTCATTTCTATTATGAATTCTCTTATTTTCCATGGTTTGATTGCTAGATTTATGGCTAGCTAAGCTTGCATATGGCTCCAAGTGATGGATAATTTGATGTAGATGATAGGTATTAGATTCTAGGATGTGGATCTACCTTCCTCTTGGATTGCCTATGGATTGGGACTTTAATTTGTATGCATGAACAATTGATCACTAGGAGTGCATCTAAGGTGTTTGAGGGAATGCCTAGGAAGCTTCCTTTCATAGCACTTGGCATCAATCCATACCCATATCACTTGATTTCATCTCTTATAGTTCCTAGAAAGAATTAGATGAGTTGGATGAGAGTTTGTAGGTTATCTTAGACATAATTTGAGCTATTTGGAGTTGATAGAGTAGTTAAAGGCTTAGAAAGCATTTGTTGCTCTATTAATCAACTTGTTAATCACCCTAGTAAGGTAGGTTAGCATAAATGATATAAGAAACCATCCAAGGTGGATTAAATTGGCTTGAAACACCTAGATTCTAAGACCTACATCATCATCATATTGGAAATCACTTGGAACCATACCTTTTAATATTGATATTCTACATTTGCATTCTACATGCTTTGTTTGCTTTGCATTGTTGAGTTTACATTTCACTTTATTCTTTGCCTAGTTTAGTAAAAAACCAAATCATGATCATGTGCTTAGATAGTATAATGGAGACGATATAGACTACTTGATTTGTTATCGCCATATTCACTCCTTGTGGTTCGACTCGGACTACTAGCTAGTTCGGTATTATTGCTAGGCTAGAAAATAGCTCTAGTCACTCCTCTACGACCAGAGAAGGCGAGGTGTGAGTCCGCGGGAGTGGGATCTCGGACCGGGTCCTCTCTGTTAACCCGGTCGCCTGTCGCTTCGCGTCAGCCGAAGCGCCCGAAGCCTCGCCCTTTCTTTTCTTTTGGGCCGGGCCCCTTTTCTTTACCATGTTCATGATATAGGTGAAAATTACCTTGTTTTTATAATCAAAAAGGGTCGATTTTGAGTCTCGATTGTGTGATGTTGTCTATATTTTCTATAGTTTTTATTATATTGGACAATATTATGCTTGCGGGTGTTTTGTTGTATTTTTAGGCATATTTCGATGATAAAACCCCGAGACGAGACAAGGCGTGAAGATCGAAGTTCGACGTACAAGTTTTGAAGTTCGAGAGATGACCTATCGATACCTCTCTCGATCGAGAGGTCTATCGAGAGGAAACCTTCTGGAGGAGCTATCGATCGAGAGCAGTTTGGCACCTCTCGATACCTCTCTCGATCGAGAGGTCTATCGAGAGGTGGTGTGTCGAGAGGGGCTTTCCAGCCGAGAATTTCCACCCTAATTAATTAGATTCCTTTTTGGTTTATAATTCCTTATGTAAATTTCCCCTATATATATATTCCTTAGCCTAGCATTGTAAATCAATCTAGCAACTAATATTTTCTAGCACTTTTATATTTTACTTAAGAGTTTTTATTTTCTTGTATTCGATATTGGAGATTATTCAAGTTTATGCAAGATTCAAGATTCGAAGTTCTTCGTTTGTGTTCAAGTTTTTCTTACTCTTACTCTTTAATTATGTTCTTTCAATTCTTTGTGTTTATGTTTGCTTTAATTATGTCTAGCTAAATTCCTTAGTTGATTTTAGGGATTGAATGCCTAATTGAATTTGTGTAAGTGTTTTTGTCTACAATTAGTCTTCCAATCTAGATGCATGTTTCATGGTGCTTATTCTCATGCATGATTAACTGGCCATTAATTATGTGTGCATAGTTATGTGTTTATGCCTTAATTGGATAATTGCATAATAGATCTCATGAATACATGGTATGATGATTTGATTTTCTTAGTCGATGATTGAATTATCATATGTTTGCATATAGTTGATTTAGGTGTCATAATTGAACCTTATTGATTATATCATTGATACTTGTTCTATTTTACACTTGATTTGATGTCTATGAATCCGAGAGGAGATTAGGATCTTATTAGGTGACGACTTGCATTGCTTTAATCGGGGGTGTAGGTTATTTTTCATGTATCACATTTACATTGGATTAAATTGGTTAATTGTATGCATTAATTACTTGCATAGATTTGATTAGGTAGGCTTCCCTAGAATCAACATTTTTTCTTAATTGAACTTTTCCTTATTTGATTTATATGACTTTGCTTTGTTTAGTTATTTCCTTAATTGTTATTTGCTTTATTAATTGTTATTTCTTTGTTTACTTAATTGAGTCTTTTTAGTATTTGTCTAGTTATAAATACCACAATCCCAAATTCCTAATTGCTTAGACATCAGTTTAGTTCTAGAGTAAAGGTATTGTGTGTGGTTTCGACTTGTCAATCCCTGTGGATACGATACTCGTACTTTCTTATACTATACCTATTTTTGTGTAGTAGAAAATACTGCGATCAAATTTTTGTGCTGTTGTCGGGGATTGATTAGATTTCATACGCATATTTTTGAAATAGAATTAATAGGTGATTTAGGCGCTTTATTTTTCTGTTTTTCGGTTTATTGATCTAACGTTTTCTTTTCTTCTCTTTGATTTTAGGTAGTGCATGACCACAAGGTCTAAAGGGATAAATCTTATTCCGATAGACTTGGAGTTGGAGAGCTCACTTAGGGCATTGAGACGAGAGAAGGAGGCAAGCAAGATCGATACACCACCCTCTTCACCACCCGATTCACCAAGGAGTTTCGATTCGATGGGGGATCAAGCAGCAAGGAGGACTTTGAACGACCGTTTCAAACCGGTTGTGGACCAATTTCAGCAAGGAGGATGGGGGACCACGGATGCTAACAATTATGAGATCAAGACGTCCCTCATCAACATGGTGCAATCTATCCAATATGGAGGCACACCCATGGAGGATCCAAATGCTCACTTGAAGCAATTTATGGACATTTGTGCAACATACAAGGCTAATGGAGTATCTTCGGACTACCTCAAGCTCAGTTTGTTCGTGTGGTCTATCAAGGATGATGCGAGGGAATGGCTTGATGGATTGGACAAGACGGAGATTAGGACTTGGGCCGAGATGTGCACCAGATTTTTGAACAAATTCTTCCCACCTTCGAGGGCTCAAAAACTCATCAACGAGATCAACCAGTTTCAACAATACGAGGATGAGTATTTCTACGAGGCGTGGGGGAGATTCAAGAAGCTACTGCGAGCATGCCCGAACCATGGAATTAGAAAGGAGGATCAAATCACGTGCTTCTATTGTGGTTTGAACAAGTTATTTAGGAAGGAGCTCGACTACGCTTCGAAAGGTGGATTTCTGAACAATGAGTATGATGTGGCTATGGAGATTATTGAGCTGACCGTGAATTTAAGTTATGAAGAGGCTACTGACTGACGAGTTGGAAGAAGGAGAGTTGCCAATATTGGGATCGATTCTTACGAGGACTTGATGGAGAAGTATACAAAAACAGCAAGTGAGTTGGATTCAATCAAGAAAGGGGTACTTCGGTGCGATGCTATAACTGATGAACAAGCAAACCCAACCGAAGAGGAAGATGCCAATTTTGTGCAACAAGGGGGCAAGTGGCAACCAAATCAAGGAAACAAGTGGGGAGGACAAGGAGGTTCGAACTACCAAGGAGGATACAAGAAGCCTTACGTTCCCAACAACCGAAATCATCCGAACTTCTCTTATGCCAATCCGAACAATGCCTTGCAACCACCTCCTGGCTTCCATGTTGAAAACAGAGTTATTCAAGAGCCAAAGATAGAGATGTCGACTGACGATTTGATCCGTCAATATATGGCACAATCGGAGAAGAGGATGACTCAGCAAGATGCAAAGTTGAGGACAATGGAGCTTACTCAAAACACCTTGGGCAACAACTTGGGGAGTAGCATCAATGCGTTGACTAAGCAAATGCAAATGTACGCAAATGAGTCAAATAGCCAATGCTCAAGGAGGAGTCCATAAGCCAGGCCAATTCCCAAGCAACACCGAGCAAAATCCGAAGAACAACCATCATGTTCATGCTATTGAGCTTCGGAGTGGCACAAAATACCACAAATCCATCCTTGGAAGCTGAGAAGAAAGGAGACGGGAACCTCAAGAATGCGGAGCTCGAGGAGACGAGGACCCAAGCGCCAAAGCGAGGGCCTCTCGACACCTCTCTCGATCGAGAGGGGGATCGAGAGGTCCCAACTGGAGGACAGAATCCACCTCTCGATACCTCTATCGATCGAGAGGAGGATTGAGAGGTTTTTGACGAGGAGATTCAGTGTGATCCTCTCGACACCTCTCTCGATCGAGAGGGGAATCGAGAGGTCAAAACCAGAGGTCAGAAGGTACCTCTCGACACCTCTCTCGATCGAGAGGGGTATCGAGAGGGTGCTCAACCGCCCAAAATCCCGACATACACTCCGAAGGCCCCTTTCCCACAACGTTTGAACAAGACGAAGCAAGACGAGAAGTATCAATGGTTCTTGGAGATACTTCTGAAGGTCAACATCAACATTCCGCTTCTTGATGCTCTTCGAGACATGCCCAACCATATGAAGTTCATCAAGGATGCGGTTTCGGGGAAGAAGTGGGGAAAGTTCGTGACAATCAATCTCACGGAGGAGTGTAGCGCGGTGATCCAAAAGAAGCTACCATTGAAACAAAAGGATCCCGGGAGGTTCACTTTGGCATGCAAGATCGGTGATCATGTCTTCCACAACGTCCTTTGCGATCTTGGTGCTAGCATCAATTTGATGCCCCTCTCTATATTCAATCGGCTTAAGATCGGGAGGATGAAGCCAACCATCTTCTCTCTATTTATGGCAGACCGATCGGTTTCTTATCCAAGGGGGATAGTGGAGGACGTTCTCGTTCAAGTGCACAACCTTGTCTTCCCGGCGAATTTTGTAGTCTTGGATATGCCCGAGGATGCAAATCAACCATTGATCTTAGGACGGCCATTCTTAGCTACAAGGAGAGCTTTGATCGATGTTCAAGATGGAGACCTCACCTTTCGGGTCAACGGAGAAGAGCTGAAAATTTCTATCTACGAAGCCATGAGGAGGCCCGACGATCACCGTGAGGATATCTTCTCCATCGAGACATTGGTACCACCTACTTCGGAGGAGGCACTCAACCATTGCATCTCAAGTTCTTTATATACCTACTTGGAGTTGGATGAAGCTTGCGATGAGATTCTCGAGTATCTACATCAATTGGAGGTGAACCAACCACTACTTCATCACGAGGAAGTTCCTTACCTTGACATCAACCAGAAGGTGGATGATGGAATTCTCGAAGAGGAAGAAAAGAAGGATGCAGCCCCGAAGGTGGAGTTGAAGCCACTACCCGAGCACCTCAAGTACAAGTTCTTAGGAGAAGAAGAGACGTATCCGGTGATCGTGTCTTCTCAACTCACGGAGGCAAATACGGACAAGTTATTGAGGGTCCTAAGGAAGCACAAATCTGCAATTGGATAGACGATTGCCGACATCAAAGGTATTAGTCCTTCGATTTGCATGCATAGGATATTGCTCGAAGATAGTCATCGCCCAAGAGTCCAACCTCAAAGGCGATTGAACCCAGCTATGCAAGAAGTGGTGAGGAATGAGGTGCTAAAATTTCTTGATGCCGGCATGATCTACGCTATTTCGGATAGTGAGTGGGTGAGCCCTACTCAAGTGGGTGAGCCCTACTCAAGGGAGGCATGACGGTCATCAACGATGAAAAGGGGAAACTAATCGCAATAAGGCTTGTCACGGGATGGCGAGTTTGTATCGACTATCATCTTCTCAATTCAGCAACTAGGAAGGATCACTTCCCCCTCCTGTTCGTAGATCAAATGCTCGATAGGTTGGCCCGACACGAGTATTATTGCTTTCTCGATGGATACTCCGGCTACAACCAAATCGCCATCGCTCCTGAGGACCAACACAAGACGGCGTTCACTTGTCCATATGGAGTCTTCGCTTATAGGAGGATGCCGTTCGGGTTGTGCAACGCACCGGCCACCTTCCAACGATGCATGATGGCCATCTTCCATGGATTGATCGAAAATATTATGGAGGTATTCATGGACGATTTCTCAGTTTTTGGTTATTCTTTTGATCAATGCTTGGAGAATCTTGCCACGGTGCTTCAAAGGTGTGAAGAGACGAACCTCGTTCTCAATTGGGAGAAGTGCCACTTCATGGTGCAAGAAGGAGTTGTTCTCGATCACAAGGTGTCTTCATATGGATTGGAGGTGGATCGAGCCAAAGTTGTAGCCATCGAGAAGTTGCCACCACAAACCAATGTCAAATCGGTGAGAAGATTCCTAGGACATGCCGGCTTTTATAGGAGATTCATCAAGGATTTTTTCGAAGATCACAAATCCGTTGTGTGGATTGCTCGAGAAGGATGTCAAGTTCGTATTTGATGAGGATTGTTTGGAAGCCTTCGAGACATTGAGAAGTCTCTTATCTCTACTCCCGTTTTGGTGTCACCGGATTGGAGTGCCCCGTTCGAGCTCATGTGCGATGCAAGTGATTGGGCGATAGGAGCTGTTTTGGGGCAGAAAAGGGAGAAGCTTTTCCGAGTGATCTACTATGCTAGCAAGACATTGGACTCAGCTCAAAGGAACTACACCACCACGGAGAAGGAGTTACTCGCTGTGGTCTATGCTTTCGACAAGTTTAGGCCTTATTTGGTGGGATCTCACACGATTGTGCACACTTACCATGCAGCCATTCGCTATCTATTCAACAAGAAGGACTCCAAGCCGAGGTTAGTTCGATGGATTCTACTTCTTCAAGAGTTCGATATGGAGATCAAGGATAGGAAAGGTTGCGAGAATGTGGTGGCCGATCATCTTTCGAGATTGGAGCAGCCCATGGAAGGAGAAGATGCAGGAGTCGTCATCAAAGAAAGTTTCCCCGATGAGCAGATTTTAGAGTTGGACGATTTGACACCTTGGTTTGCCAACATCGTTAATTATTTGGTAATTCATCATGTGCCCAAGGATCTATCGTCTCATCAAAAGAAGAAGTTCCTCCACGATTGCAAATTCTACTATTGTGATGATCCATACTTGTACCGGAGTTGTGCCGATGGGATCATTAGCCGATGTGTTCGACAATCGGAGTGGAAGAAGATCATCGAGGATTGCCATAACGCTCCGAATGGGGGACACTTCGCAGCAAATCGCACCGCCCTCAAGATATTTCATAGTGGTTTTTATTGGCCATCGATCTACAAGGATTGTCATGAGTACATCAAGTCATGTGATCGATGCCAAAGTATGGGGAACATCACGAAGAGGGACGAGATGCCGCAACGCACTATCATGGAGGTGGAGCTCTTTGATGTTTGGGGGATCGACTTCATGGGCCCCTTTCCCAAATCTCAAGGGTTCTCGTACATTCTACTTGCGGTGGAGTATGTTTCTAGATGGGTCGAGGCCATTCCCACGACGACCAACGATTCGAAAGTGGTGATCAAGTTCCACCAGTGGAATATTTTGACTCTGTATGGAACTCCGAGAGCTTTGCTTAGCGATGGGGGGAGCCACTTCAACAATCGTTGGTTAGGATCGCTTCTTGCGAAGTATGGAGTCAAGCACAAGGTTACAACGCCCTACCACCCTCAAGCCAACGGTCAAGCCGAGCTAGCTAATCGAGAGATCAAGCAAATCTTGGAGAAGACTGTCACCAACAAGAAGGAGTGGGCGAAGTACTTGGAAGACGCACTTTGGGCCTATAGGACGGCTTTCAAGACGCCAATTGGAAGGTCCCCATATTAATTGCTATTTGGCAAATCTTGCCATTTACCATTGGAGTTGGAGCACAAAGCTTATTGGGAGACAAGAAGGATCAATTTCGAGTTTAAGGAAGCCATGGGACAAAGGTGTGACGACTTATTGGAGCTTGATGAATGGAGGAACGAGGCTTTCGAGAATTCGAGGATTTACAAAGAACGAGCCGCAAGATTTCACGACTTGAGAATCAAAAAGCGTAAGTTTGAAATTGGTGATGATGTTCTTGTATTTAATTCTCGACTTCGTTTGTTCCCAGGAAAATTGCAAAGCAAGTGGTCCGGGCCATACGTTATCTACAAGGACTTGAAGAATGGTGCATTCGAAGTGTTGAAGAATGACGGTGAGAAATTCGTGGTGAATGGACATCGACTCAAGCATTACTTCAAGTCGTTGCCTCTCTACCCCAAGAAAGCAGCCACTTATCTTGATGACCCGAGCTAGAAAAGAGGTATCGTCGGGCTAAAGACGTTAAACGTAGCACTTGTTGGGAGGTAACCCAATATTCGTACCCAGTTTTTATTATTTTCTTTATTTTTATTGTTTAGAGTCGTAGGTAAATTTTTCGTATTTTAGAGTCGAACCCCTTAATATACTAACAAATTTGAAGTGTTGTGTAGAAAACAAAAATCCGGGCAGGACCTCTCGACACCTCTCTCGATCGAGAGGGGTATCGAGAGGTTCTGAATTATCGTGCCCAGGTTTGTCACGTGAGGCCTCTCGATCGAGACCCCCGTGTTTTCGATCGAGAGGGAAGGACAGTTTGTACATTACATGACCTCTCGATACCTCTCTCGATCGAGAGGCCTATCGAGAGGTCAAAACACGGAGTCCATTAGCCACCTCCCGACACCTCTCTCAATCGATAGGGGTATCGAGAGGGTCGTTGACAAACCCTAAACTGACTTTGACCAGGTTTTTTCTACCCTATTTATATACCATATACACACAATTCATATACCATTCACACACAAACACAAATTCTCTCAAGAACACAAGAGCACTCTTCAATTTTCTCTCTTCGATTCTTCTCAAGGTACTCGATTTCTCGCCACTCTCTTATCAATTCTTGATTCTCTACATAAATAAGCATGTTTTGACCGATTGTAATTCGTTTTTATTGGTTAAATTCTTGGATTAATAGATTGGGTATTAGATTGAGAATTTTGATTTGAATCTATGAATTACTTTGTGTTATTTGCATGAATTGGATTCATTGAGGATTGAAAAGTTGAATGCATATTGATGTCTAATTGGGTCTTTGAATTTGTCTACGAATTTGAGGATATTCATCGAGTTATATGCATTGAATTGATATTGTGCTATGAAGTAAATTATGTTGGGAGATTTGGTGTGTTGAATGTGTAGATTTGCGATGCAAATATTGAATTGATAATGGGGGAGTATTGAGTTTGGTTGAAGTTTGGGGGATATTAAATATATGTTGCTACAATCTTGTTTGCCTAGTATTGATTTGTTAAATTTTTAGGTACTCAAATGGCAATAGACAAGGGAAAAAGTGTTGCTTCGACTTCTTCAAGCAAGGGCAAGGGGAAGGAGAAGGCCAACGAGACATGGAAGAACGACAAGACCATTCCGGAGAACCGAATGCCGCCGGCTAGATCGTTGCCTGCAAATTTGGAGCCGAAGGCATTCAAATTGAAGCTCACCACAGCGGAGTCGAAGAGGAGATGGTCCCATCTTGTGCAACTCAGCACAAGCATTGTCGTTTTCTCCACCAAGAGACGATAGTGGCCATGGGGATAGCCGATGAGATCACGCAAATGATGCAACAAGGAGGCTTCACCAACATTTTTCAGGGCAACCACTTGACCTATCATATATTGACGGTGGAGTTTCTCTCGACATTGGTGGTGGAGCGAGTCAACCAAGTGCCTCACATCATCAGATTTCAGTTGGGTGGTCAACCAAGGGAGCTCATCATGGATCAACTTGATGATGCCATTGGATGAGACAAGAACGGGGAATACTTGGGCAACAACCACCCTAATCTTCAAGATTTGTGGAGCCACTTCATGGATTACGAGGAGGAAAGGAAGAAGTCCTACAACCCGGCGATTGCAAGGCCACCTCTATTCGGAATCCCACGATTCGATATTTTCATCGGTTGATCTCTTGCACCATTCATTCCCGCCATGACTCCGGCACCTTCCTTGTCACCGATGCACATCTCGTTTGGACTTCTTATCGAGGCCACTCCCAAGATGCAGCCCTCTACCTAGTCGACCACATGGAGAATCAAGCTTACTTGTTCGGAGGACAAAAGATTGGGATCGGAGCATTCGTTACTCCCATTGCTCAATACTTCCGGATTCCGATTCGGGAGCAGCCGGTGTCTAGGTCTATCTTTGTGGATAGACGCACTTTGGAGTTTGCTAGGATGATCGCATTCGACACGTCCGGGTGGTTCTTCAAGCTCCATGGGTTGAGTGGTGTTTTTCTCTTCCCATTGCCGAACAACTACTTAACTTCGGTGATTGGGAACGAGAACTTGCAAAGAGGGAATGGGAGGATGAACTCTCCTCAACACAAGCAACTTATGTGGGCCGAGGGAGGTCAAAGGCCACAAGAAGACGATGAGGAAGGAGATGACGAAGAAGAAGCCGAGCAATACGATCAAGGATATGATCAAGAGGAGAAATATCAAGAGGGCGATGATCAAGAAGGTGATGGAGTTGGAGGTCCACAGCCCGCGTTCCAAATGTCCGCCCCGGATTTTCATGAGGCGATGCGCGGCTACCAAGAGGAGAATGCGCAACTTTTCGACAACTACCACTTGCTTTATCGGGAGTATGTTGGTGAGCAAGTGGCTGGAATTCGTCAAGAAGTGGGGACGTTGAGGGATGAGGTTGGATGACTCCGACATTCTTTCAACACTTTCTTTGAGGAGGAACGAGCAGCCCGAGAAGCGGAGAGGAAGCGAAGGGAAGATGAAAGGGCGTACCAAGAGCAATACCGGAGGATGATGTATGACATGCATCAATTCTACCCCTTCTTCTCGGATGGGTATCAAAGGTACGATCCCAATGACCCACCTCCCCCTCCCTTTCAATGAGTGTTTATTGAGTTACCTTAGCCTACTTCTTTTCTTTAAACTTATTTCTTTGCTATGCTTTGAAATAAGTTTGGGGGAGGGAAAGAGTGTCTAAGTTAACCCAATTTTAATTGTTTTCTTGTTTTTAAGAGTCTTTTATTTGTTTAGTATTATTTTGGGGTATGTTTTAGTCTTTTATTTTTCGAGTCTTAGGTTAAATCGAGTCAAATAAGCATGTGATGATAGTATTGTGAATTTGGCCGATGATAGAAATTTTTGTTGATTTTTGGAGAAAAATTTCATGATCTTTATTATGCATGGAACCTTGGCGAAGCGACGTGATTTATTTGATGAATTTGAAGCATGTTATGATGTCGGGAACTAGTTAGTTTGAACCCGTGAGATTTGAGCTTTTTGTGCATGTTTATCCTATTCTTTGATTGAGTGATCATGTATGCTTCATTGTTTCTAGAACTTGCCCTATTTCTCCGTCAAGACCTTAGTATATTTATGAACAAAGAGATGATCTTAGGCCATCTTTCTTTAGCCACATGATTCCCATACACTAACCTTGATCATAATCCTTTGTTTACCCCCTTTGAGCTTTTTATGAACCTTTCTTTCTTAAGCTTGGATGATAGGAGGTTTGGATGGATAAGGGTATCTTTAGTGGATTTAGTTGGAGATGTGGGAGGAGTTGAATAGAAAATATTTGTTGTGGTGTAGAAGGAAGAAAAAGAAAAGAAATTTTAGATGCTTGTTTAAGTGTAGTTAGCTATCCCTATAAGCTTAGAAAAAAAAAGAGAGAGAAAAAATATATATATAGAGCTTTTGTTCAACATTAGAAAATATTTATTAGTTGAGCTCTAATAAAAATAAAAAAAAAAAAAAAGAGAAAAAAAATAATAAGAATAAGCATAAGGGGATAGTTAGCTTGAATTGTATTGCTTGCATCTATGATATTTTGGGTTTTGTAGTTGGTGTTGGATGGTAGAAGATGGAGTAAAATTCATACTTGGTTTGGAGTTGGAAAAGAGGTTGATGTTTTGGATTTATTTGAGTCACTTAGCCTATACATTCCCTACCTTAACCAATGTCCCTACATTACAAGCTTTATAAAGACCTTTTTGATCTTAGTTTGTAAATATTACATTAGGTGGAGATGTTGAGATTAGGGGCAAGCCTATGGTAAACATGTTGCATTACATTGATGTTGAGTGAACCCTATGATGTGCATTATATTACATCTTTTCTTTGGGAGAGTTGAGAGTTCACCTTTATATATATATATATATCTCACATGTTGGAGAGTGTTCTTGATTGATTGGCATGTTTTGAATTTGTTGGGTAAATTGTGTTATTGATGCTAAGGTTGTGTGCATAGTTTTGATCATGATCATGAGTTTGTTTTTGAAAAAGCTTTGAGGCCTATATAGTTCACAATGCTAGAGTCTATTGTTTATGTTTTGGTATTATTCGGGACGAACAATGTTTAAGTTTGGGGGATTTGATATAGGTGAAAATTACCTTGTTTTTATAACCAAATAGGGTCGATTTTGAGTCTCGATTGTGTGATGTTGTCTATATTTTCTATAGTTTTTATTATATTGGACAATATTATGCTTGTGGGTGTTTTGTTGTGTTTTTAGGCATATTTCGATGATAAAACCCCGAGACGAGACAAGGCGTGAAGATCGAAGTTCGACGTACAAGTTTTGAAGTTCGAGAGATGACCTCTCGATACCTCTCTCGATCGAGAGGTCTATCGAGAGGAAACCTTCTGGAGGAGCTATCGATCGAGAGCAGTTTGGCACCTCTCGATACCTCTCTCGATCGAGAGGTCTATCGAGAGGTGGTGTGTCGAGAGGGGGGTTCCAGCCGAGAATTTCCACCCTAATTAATTAGATTCCTTTTTGGTTTTTAACTCCTTATGTAAATTTCCCCTATATATATATTCCTTAGCCTAGCATTGTAAATCAATCTAGCAACTAATATTTTCTAGCACTTTTATATTTTACTTAGAGTTTTTATTTTCTTGTATTCGACATTGGAGATTATTCAAGTTTATGCAAGATTCAAGATTCGAAGTTCTTCGTTTGTGTTCAAGTTTTTCTTACTCTTACTCTTTAATTATGTTATTTCAATTCTTTGTGTTTATTTTTGCTTTAATTATGTCTAGCTAAATTCCTTAGTTGATTTTAGGGATTGAATGCCTAATTGAATTTGTGTAAGTGTTTTTGTCTACAATTAGCCTTCCAATCTAGATGCATGTTTCATGGTGCTTATTCCCATGCATGATTAACTGACCATTAATTATGTGTGCATAGTTATGTGTTTATGCCTTAATTGGATAATTGCATAATAGATCTCATGAATACATGGTATGGTGATTTGATTTTCTTAGTCGATGATTGAATTATCATATGTTTGCATATAGTTGATTTAGGTGTCATAATTGAACCTTATTGATTATATCATTGATACTTGTTCTATTTTGCACTTGATTTGATGTCTATGAATCCGAGAGGAGATTAGGATCTTATTAGGTGACGACTTGCATTGCTTTAATCGGTGGTGTAGGTTATTTTTCATGTATCACATTTAGATTGGATTTAATTGGTTAATTGTATGCATTAATTACTTGCATAGATTTGATTAGGTAGGCTTCCCTAGAATCAACACTTTTCCTTAATTGAACTTTTCCTTATTTGATTTATTTGACTTTGCTTTGTTTAGTTATTTCCTTAATTGTTATTTGCTTTATTAATTGTTATTTCTTTGTTTACTTAATTGAGTCTTTTTAGTATTTGTCTAGTTATAAATACCACAATCCCAAATTCCTAATTGCTTAGACATCAGTTTAGTTCTAGAGTAAAGGTATTGTGTGTGGTTTTGATTTGTCAATCCCTGTGGATACTGTTTCACCAAAAAGTATTCGCAATAGACGAAATCTATCGTAGCACTAGCAAGTAAAAACCCAATGTCGAATCTCAAGGAAAACTTTGCAGGGCAAATAACTGTGTAGCAAAAATCCTAAACTAGCCTAAATCTAAGAAAGCAAGTAAAAGGAATTTTGAGTTTTGATTTTTAATTCCTAGGCAAGAAAATAAATCAAAGCAATAAATCAAAACAAGTAAATAACTAATCTAAAGAGCAAGAAATAAATCTAAGAATTAAGCTAAAATAAAGCGATTAATCTACCTAGGCAAGAATTGAAAAGAAAGCAATAAAGAAAGCAATAACTATTCTAGACATGTTTAATAAATTCTAGAAATTAAAAAGCAAATAAATCTAACTATGAAAGCTTTGAAAACTAGAGAATTGAAACTAGAAAAACGAATCTAAACTTTAAACTAGAAATCGAAAGAACAAAATTAAACTAAGGAAATTAAAAGAAGCAATTACGAAATAGAATCTAAAACTAAGTAAAGCAATTAAAGCAAGTAAACGAAAGCAATAAATAACTTACGAGAATTGAACGAAGAACGAAGAACTCGAAATAAGAGAAAAGTCTTGAATTAAATTGCACGAACGACTAAGAATCCGGATCCGAACAAAGTAAAACTAATCTAGAGAATTTTAGTGCTGAAAAATAAAGCTAACTAATGCTAAAAACTGATACAAATTCGTCCCAAAGTACTAGTATTTATATTAGGGAGAAAACCTAATTATATAAGGAAACAAAATCTGGACGCGGACTTCTGGCCGATCGTCCAAATGCGGGAGGAATTCTGGCAGATCGGCCAGATCAGGAACTGTGAGCCTCGAGCAATGTACTTGGCCGATCGTCCAGATCCCTAAGGAAATCTGGCCGATCGGCCAGATCGGGTACTGGCAGATCCCTCACGATTCTTCCTTCACTTCATGCACTTTTCGTCCCGTTTTCTTCTAATTTCTCACCATTTGCTCCTACAATAACCAAAGCTCCAAACAAACGAATCATAGCAAAAGACACACTAAAAGAAACAAAAACACATTGAAAACGGACACGAAAACATAACGAAAAACCTAACATCTAGACACCAATCAAAATCCCCCACACTTAGACCCTTGCTTGTCCTCAAGCAACATAAACACATAACTTAGATTCAATCCAAACTATCCAAAGTATAGAACATTTAATCACCGGAATCGACAAACTCAAACAAGGTCACTTTAATCCCAAGTTACGAACAATCATCATCAACAAACTATGCGGCTTATAAATCAATCCAAGAAAGAGGAAAAGCAATGATAACACACATCTCACAAATATCTAGATCACCACAATTTAGACTAATAGCCTACTTCCCCTTCTTATTCAACAATAAACAACTCTTTTTTTTTTTAAACATGTGAACGTTTTTGGCACAAAATTCACTAGGTTTAATCATCGATGGGTCACATCGAGCCTCCTAGTGCGGTTTCCCGTACCCATTGTCAAGAGGGGTAGAATGCCTACGAACACTTATTCTAATATACACGAGTATCATCTAGGACAAAGTTCATGAAATGTAATCATTCGAGGGTCTCTCGAAGCCTTTTCATGTGGTTTCCCATGCTCATTACTCTAGTATTTTCATATGTTACAAGTAAGAGGAGCAGAATCATATCAACTCTTTTATTCACATAAACACAACTCTTTTTTTTTTTTCTAAGGGGAAAGTAAACTAGCAATCCAAAATCGCAAAAATCTAGACTTATCACTCAACCAAAAATCATAAATCATTTTCCTCAAACTTAAATCAATTCATGCCCCACAATTCATCGAATCATAATATATCACAACTCAAGATTAAACCAACCTAATTTATGCTCAAATCAATTCCAACAACTAAAGATTCCATCTTTGAATCATTCACATTGATCCTAAGTTACATGCTTATAGGGCTCAAAATCAAACAAAATCCTAAGTGAGGGAACATGAAGACTCGACCAATACCAAATAAGACTCGATCAACAAGACATAAAAACGAAAATTGCATGCCAAAAGTTCAAAGACCCCCCCCCCCCCCCCCCCCACACACACACACTTAAAATCAAGCAATGTCCCCATTGCAAGAAAATAAAAAGGAAAGGGATAGAGAGAACTTATCGCAATATGACGACCAAATACTCAAAATCTCGAGAGACTCCGAGTATCACCTACAAAACAAACACAAAACACAAATACCCAAGCATAACATCGAACAAAATATAGAAAAAAACAATAAAAGAGTCAACCAAAAAGAAAAGGACACAAAAATAAGCTATGAATCGAATGGACCTCGGAATCGTGTATCATTCCATCGGGGATCATGACTAAGCTAGAAGTGGGCCTCCATAGGTTTGGCCGATCGTCCAGAATTCATTAATGAATCTGGCCGATCGGCCAGAATAGATACTGGCCAGAAATCGTTCGCACAGGTTTGGCCGATCGTCCAGAATCCCTAAGGAAATCTGGCCGATCGGCCAGATCAAAGACTGAGTGTCCACGCCTATTCCTGCAAAAACACACAAACTATACGAAAAATCAAATATAAAAAATAAATACTATGAAAAATAGAAATATTTTTTTTTTTACGTGGGTTGCCTCCCACCAAGCGCTTGTTTAACGTCATTAGCTAGACGAAGGATACAATCAACCTAAGCCCGTAGCACCAAGCGACGTCTTGATGCTCCTTGCGACACACTCACACTCCCTTCTCGAACAATCTCGACGATCCAAAACGTGGTCATCATCAACTCTCGACTCCCCCACACTTAGCTCGAACTTCTCCTCAAACATCTTCGAGTTGAACTCTGCAAGAAAAGATGTTTCACAAATGGTGAGGTTAGAAAGAAAAGAGTTAATGATCACTTCCTCTTTCGATGAATGCGTCGAGCTTTCTTCTTCCACTTCATCAACTTCCTCCAAATTCCGTAGAAATTCTTCGATTATGTCCTCTTCTTCATCCATGCAACTAAATAATTCTTCATCTTCAATGGACTCTTCTTCGTCAATGAATTCTTCAAGAGCGGCTACCCTGTCAGAAATCTCACAAACATTTTCCTCAACAAGGGTTAGCAAGCTTAACAAAAGAGCATAAATGAAGAGAGGGAGTAGGAATAGAAGTTAAATTTCCAAAAAACGAAAAGGTTACCGATCCTCCTTCGCCGGCCATGCTCAATGTGCCGGTACCAACGTCAATCCGGGCTCGAGTAGTGGCCATAAATGGTCGTCCCAACAAGAGTAGATGTCTGGTTGCACTCTTAGCTCCTTTGCCCTCGTGAAGCACAACAAAGTCGGTAACGACTCGAATTCCACCAACGAGGACAGTAACATCTTCCACAACTCCCAATGGACTTCTCACGGTGCCGTCTGCTAGCTCAATGCGCATATCGGTAGGTTGAAGGACTCTTGAGTTAATCTTCTTGAAAATAGAATACGGCATCAAGTTCACCGCAGCTCCTAAATCCATCAATCCCGAGGCGGTCTCTCCACTATCCAAGATAATACTCAAGTCGAAACCTCCCGGATCTCCTCTTTTTGGAAACGAATTGATAGGCTCAAAATCCTTCTTCTCCTTCTTCACGATACTCCGAATAGGTGGAACATAAGGGTTGTGCGTCTTGTGAAGAGGCTGGGCTGCTTCCTTCTCGGGCTCCTCGGACTTCGTGTGCTTCTCGCCGGATTTGGCCGATCGGCCAGAGTCGAGGTGACTTGGCCGATCGTTCAGACATGGTACTGATAAGTCGCTCACGTTGAAGGTTTTGGCCGAGCGGCCAGATTCTGGCCGACCGGCCAGATCACCTCCTGGACGGGTTTGGCCGAAGGTTGTTGCCGGCGTTCTCGGGCCATTCCATTGAGGGTTCGGGCCCCGTTTATCTCCCATGGGCCCTTGAGAAGGCATCGGAACTCCATTGCGTTGTAACACCGAGATTGCGTGGATTCCTTGAGCTGAAAATTTGTCCATTTGATTCATCGATTCCAATATTTGCTCCAATTCCGTTGATAGACGCTCGATCTTGGCTTGGTTAGCATCACTTATCAACTTTTCCTCTTGCATGAAGGTGTTAAGTTCATCCCTCGTTGGTGAAGAAACTCGTGGAGAATACGGTTCTTGAGAAGATGAAGGTTGAGGTGAGAAATATGGTAACGGTGAAGGGTAGTATGGTTGATATGGTGGTGGTGGAGATGGTGGTGCATATGGTTGGTTTTGAGGAGGATAGTAGGGTATTTGTGGTGGATAGTAAAGTTGGTGTGGTGAGTATTGAGGAAGGAACTGAGGGTTTGGTGGAAAGTATACTGGCGGCGGTGGTGAGGAGAAGGTGGAAGTGGTGTATGTGGGACATGAAAAATTGCCCATAACCATTGCCATGGCCTTGGGCTCTTCAAGACTAAACTGTAGTCCTCAACACTTGATCTCTTCCTCCCTTTTAACTATAAGCACTTAACAAACAAATTAAATGCACCGAGTGGAAGAAACAAGAAATCGAATAAAAATAAACTAAAATAAAATAAACAAAATACTACACAATTAAATAGCCTAAAGTTTTCCCCGGCAACGGCGCCAAAATTTGTTTCACCAAAAAGTGTTCGCAATAGACGAAATCTATCGTAGCACTAGCAAGTAAAAACCCAATGTCGAATCTCAAGGAAAACTTTGCAGGGCAAATAACTGTGTAGCAAAAATCCTAAACTAGCCTAAATCTAAGAAAGCAAGTAAAAAGAATTTTGAGTTTTGATTTTTAAATCCTAGGCAAGAAAATAAATCAAAGCAATAAATCAAAGCAAGTAAATAACTAATCTAAAGAGCAAGAAATAAATCTAAGAATTAAGCTAAAATAAAGCGATTAATCTACCTAGGCAAGAATTGAAAAGAAAGCAATAACTATTCTAGACATGTTTAATAAATTCTGGAAATTAAAAAGCAAATAAATCTAACTATGAAAGCTTTGACAACTAGAGAATTGAAACTAGAAAAACGAATCTAAACTTTAAACTAGAAATCGAAAGAACGAAATTAAACTAAGGAAATTAAAAGAAGCAATTACGAAATCGAATCTAAAACTAAGTAAAGCAATTAAAGCAAGTAAACGAAAGCAATAAATAACTTACGAGAATTGAACGAAGAATGAAGAACTCGAAATAAGAGAAAAGTCTTGAATTAAATTGCACGAACTAAGAATCCGGATCCGAACAAAGTAAAACTAATCTAGAGAATTTTAGTGCTGAAAAATAAAGCTAACTAATGCTAAAAACTGATACAAATTCGTCCCAAAGTACTAGTATTTATATTAGGGAGAAAACCTAATTATATAAGGAAACAAAATCTGGACGCGGACTTCTGGCCGATCGTCCAAATGCGGGAGGAATTCTGGCAGATCGGCCAGATCGGGAACTGTGAGCCTCGAGCAATGTACTTGGCCGATCGTCCAGATCCCTAAGGAAATCTGGCCGATCGGCCAGATCAGGTACTGGCAGATCCCTCACGATTCTTCCTTCACTTCATGAACTTTTCGTCCCGTTTTCTTCTAATTTCTCACCATTTGCTACTACAATAACCAAAGCTCCAAACAAACGAATCATAGCAAAAGACACACGAAAAGACAAAAAAACACATTGAAAACGGACACGAAAACATAACGAAAAACCTAACATCTAGACACCAATCAGATACGATACTCGTACTTTCTTATACTATACCTATTTTTGTGTGGTAGAAAATAGTGCGATCAGTTCACTGCAACACAAGAACTTCTTTTGCCAGTTCGGTACTTTCGAGGGCGCAGTCACAGAAAAATAGCTGCGGGATGAAATGAAATACTATCCGTTTCCTATCCTTGAAAGTAAATAAGGCCCCAAAAGTCTTGGCCGAATACGGGATATTCAACCGCGAACAGGCAATTTCCAATCCGGTAATCTGCAAGATACCGTTCGGAGTAATTTGGGAAGGAGAGAGACCAAAAGCATAAAAAATCTCGGCATAAAAAGCCGGATAGGGAATACGGAGGCCGGCTTTCAGATGGTCGGCGTAAACTGTAACGTAACCCCGGGGAGGGAAGCAAGCCCTATCACCGGCCCGGGGCTGGAGGAGAAGAATGGAAGGAGGAAAGTTGTATTTTACAGCAATATTATAAATAGAAGAGGATGAAAGTATGGAATCGAGAGTCCCCACCTTCCCGGCGACGCCGGAATAAACCGGGAACTCTACGGGCTCCGCATAAGGAGTAAAACAGTCCGACCGAACGCATGGCCGCGTATGGTCAGGAAAAACGATGGGTTGAGAAGAAGACGATGCGGCGGCGGAAGAAACCGCAGCCGTAGAAGATGAAGAAATTGTGGCGATGGGCACATAATTTGTAGAAGAGGAATCTGAAGTAGAGATCGACAAAGAAGAGGCCATAATTTACTTGTTTTTGGGTTCTTGAAGGACTTGCAGAGACTAGAAGATAACGATGAACAGTGTAGGGGAATTGACCACTAGGGTTTCTTTCAATTTAAGAGAGAGAGAATAAATGATTTCTCTCCTTCAATCATTATACATTAAAGGGGGGGGGGGGGGGGGAGAATTTAATGCGTACTCAATACGCCATTCAATGCGACGGCGTTTCAAGTAACGGCCAGTCCCATCCCCGCTTTATCGGGCCACCAAACGTCCGCATTTAATGCACCTGACACGCTTTACGCGTATTCGGTGGCCAACCCACTTCGCACTTCGGCATGCAAGCTAATTACCGAAGTCCGGTCTTCGAGCGGGGTCGAGCTCAACAGTGGTTCACACGGATACGCAACTCGGCAACATGACCTCAGCAAGCACGCCGAAAGTTCCTTTTAAGGAGGGGTACGACGACTGGGATCAACTAACCTCAGTTCGGCAGACAAGTGCCACAACATCCCAACCACGTCCATCACCCCACGTCTTTTGGGGGGGGGGGGGGTGTGATAGGAAATGGCCCATCTCCCTAGGCCCAATTACCCCACATCGGCACAGGCCCAACCAAGACGGTACAGCCCAACACCAGCTCGGCCCAACACCAGTTCGGCCCAACCCAGCTCGAAGACAGGCCCAGGGAGTTGAGCCCTAACCACCCTAAACGTGGAGTGATGGAGAGAAAAGCGGCAACCACCCATGATCTCCACAACCCCACTCCCATAACCGGCGGCAACTTAACTATAAATAGGACAATTAAATGTATTGTACACACTCATGCTACTTTGAATACAAAACTCTCTCTTTCTCCCCGTGGACGTAGATCTCACGATCAAACCACGTAATTCCAGTGTTTTTCACTTTCTTGCACACAAACTTCATACACAAATAATCTACTTCACCGAGCAACGAATCGAGGATTCATCACCCAACAAGTTCATTTATTTTTCAGATTTATCTTATTAAATCTCCAACAACAACATAAGGCTCGGAGCAACAAAGAGATTGTATGATTGTCCTTTTAAGTAAATCCTAAAATATATTTCTCCAATCATATAGCTAAAAAGATATGCTAACGATGTTTTATTGAAATTCATTGAGCAACAAAAGCTAAAGATGAACATTAAGCAGAGTGGAGAAGAACTCAAGAAGCAGCTGCAACACAAAGAAAAATAAGCTAGTTTATTTTCTTTAATTTCTTTTGGTCTTTTTTTTTTTTTTTTTTGGTTGATTCTTCAAATCTTTTACAATATATATGATATTCTACTTTACTTTTTTGAAGTTCATCAATTTTGATAGTGAAAATAATGGAAGGGCAAGCTCAACATATGCCTATGATAACATTAGCATTAGAGAACATAAGACCAGTGCATAGTCTGGGTTATGTGGAAATGGCAGAATTATGTTCTATTTAATCAAAAGGATTGAGACTTCAAAAGAATTGAAGAGGAAATCAAGTGTCGCTTCTGGAGTTGGTGTGTGGCTAGAGACAAGGCGGACTCAAAAATGAGTTTCATTGAGTGGAGTACAAATTTCTCTTCTTTCATTTTGCGTGATTTGTAATTCATTTCTCACTCGGCACATCGTGTACCGGTGAACAATTTTTTCTTTAATAATCAACCTTTTCTGATAAAAAAAAAAAAATGTTGGCTAGGAGCAGTGGCGCAGCCTGAAATTATTCATGACAGGGGCTGGGTTGGCTAGTGATATAAACAAGACAAAAATGACTCATGTTTTTTACAATTGGCACGGGCTGACAAAAACAAAATTCGACAAAAATAAAAAGATTCAAGAACTATATATATATATATATATATATATATATATATATATATATATATATATAGGGTTGGGATATGGTGAAAACCACCCTTAGTGTGAAATATAGAAACCTGTAACAACCCTTGATTATAGTGGAATCAATGGTCAAGATTAAAACAAAATTTATTAATTTGAGATTTAAAAATGTGAATTAAATAGAAAAATTAAATCTGAAAGGTTAAAGTATGTATTTAGTTATAGGGAATTTGATCTTAATTAGGAAGTGGCCATTTTTTTAGAGATTGAGTCAAACCACAATATTGAAAAGAAGTTGAAAACTCCATTGTCGTCAATACTCCTTCATCGACTCCACGAAGCCGAGAATAGGTTTCTGCTCTCCCCAAAAAGCAAAATCGAGACCAAGGTATGTAGTTTCTCCCACTCTCGATTCTCTCTATGGGTCTCTCAAACTATAAATTCTATTTGATTTATAGGATGAGTGTGTATTTTTGGAGAACCCTGCATCAATTCCATCGATTAATCTCCTAATATTTGGGAGATTTATTTCAAAGATTGTAAGTTGATGAATTGTTGTAATGTTTAGGAGATTTATTTCAAAGATTGTTGCATAAAATTGTTTTTCTCAGATTATTTGTGTTTGTGACTAATTTTTTTGGGTGGAGATGCAAAAAATTTGATTATCATACACATATATAAGTGATGCATATAAGGTGTTCGATTTAATGCATAAAAGAAATTTTTGCTTCTGTTTTACCAAATATTCGGTTGTTAATTTCGTTCTTGAGACGGTGATGCAATACATTTGAGTACCGTAGACATTATTATGCAATGCATAATTACACATATGGATGCATTAAGGTATATGGTGTACAAGATGCAGTGTTCTAATTTCCCCGTTTTTTTATTTGCTTCTTCTATGGTTACAATAAAGATCCCTGCTCTAACTCTGTTTTCTTTGCCTCCAATGTTTCTTGTGTGGGATTAAACAAACTTTAAGTTGAAATTCCGATACTAAAAAAAGGAGGCTAGTGTTGATGACGGTGTATACTTCACTATCAAGTAATGATATTCTGAAGTCCTCGTGAAGTATTTTTAAAATGGGTTATTGGAAATTAAATACATGAACTATGGCTGATTGACGAGTTCATACATGAATTTTGACTCGGCATAAATAAATACATGAATTTAACGAGTTTGCTGAGTTCGCCCGCGAGTTGGATTTTGTCCGACGTGGTAGTCGGAAAAACTACGTGGACTTCAACGACGGCGAAACAAAACGACGTCGTTTCGAAAGAAAAAAAAATGACATCATTTTTACATAAAAATTAAAATTAAAATTAAAAAATGACATCATCTTCTTCGTCATCTCTCCTCTCTTCTCCGATTGGCTCTCCGTCATCTCTTCTCTCTTCTCCGATTGGCGACCGGCGGATCTCTCGATTGTTTCTTCTTCTCCGAATTCTCAAGCCATTGTTATGGTGGCTCTCGATTTTTCTTCTTCTCCGCTTTCTCCGAGCTGCTGCCTTCTTTGATCTGTGAAGGCAAATGAAGAGCTAAGAAGCATGTTTCCTCTGTTCGATGAGATCTCGAGTGGTGGGAATGCATTAGCCAGAGTTCTTGCATTGGAAATCGAGCTTGCTGAAGCCTTAAAGATGAAAAATAAGTCGAACACCCTTTTCTAGAGGTAGGTCTTCAAACAAGTTCTGCAAAAACTCGATCCAACCCAAATTGAATCTGAGGTCTTGGTTTCAATCAGTTCATGTTTCGGCTGAAGTTGAGTATCCTTCACTAACAAATCTCCTTTCTTCAGCTCTTTCTTGAAACAACATAGCGACGAAGAAGCAATTTTCAAGAGCTTCAGAGACATCAATGAACTGATCAAAGAAATGCTCGAGCTCAAGGGAAGACACGCTGGAGTCGAGGCCGAACTCCGAGAAATGCACGACCGCTACTCTCGACTCATCCTCCAGTTTGCAGAAGTCGAAGGCGAGAGGCAGAAGTTGAAGATGACACTGAAGAATGCCCGGTCAATAAACCGGCGCTTCTCATCTGACAATGTGATGGACCACAACCAACCCTTTTAGGCGCTGCGAAGAGAACCTCATCGTTTTTTTGCCTCGTTTTTTCGTGGATATGAAGGCGTCGGTAGCAGCTCCAGAGGCTCGGTGTAAATAGTTATTGCAGTGGCTGAGTGACTCTTCTTCTTCACTTAGAACTAGTGAGCTAAACACACCCAAACCCCTCTCCACCGAAAACCCCCAAATTCACAGATCCGCTACCAAAAAATGTCCGCCGCCTCGGCGCAGCCCGATCCGATTCTCCACGCCATCCGCGTCCTGCCGTTCTCCTTCCTCCGACCGCCGTGCCTCCGGCTGAAGCTACCGTCCTTCAGCCTCCCCTCCGCCATGACCGTCTACGCCTTCATCGTCCTCGAACCCGGTGCTGAGGTGTCTGTACTCGTGCTCGTCCTCGCTGCAGCCCGATCCGATTCTCCACACCATCCGCGTCCTGCCGTTCTCCTTCCTCCGACCGCCGCGCCTCCGGCTGAACAAGGCGAAAGTGAAGGAGCAGAGACGTATGGTGGAAGGAGTTGGAGAGATGAATTATTATTTTTTAATTTTTTTTTAATATAAAACGATGTCGTTTTTGCCACAAGATTGCCTTGTTGGATCGGATTTGCCACGTAGGATTCAGTTTTGGCCGAAAATTGAATGTGTGACAAAATTGTGCCGATTATAAGGTTCATGTATTTATTTATGCCGAGTCAAAATTTATGTATGAACTCGTCAATCAGCCATAGTTCATGTATTTAATTGCCAATAACCCTTTTAAAATTTAAGGTATAGTTTTCGACAAAAATGAACTATTAGATGTCAATAAGAGCTTTGCTGAGTGGATTGGAACATGAATCATGGTGGTTATACTTTATGAATCATGAGCTTATTAGGGAAAGATGTCCTGGTCATTTCTGTAAGATCCTTGTACAGATTTTAAGGAAGGTGATAATTGGATTATATACTTATTTGGTTTCATAGGAAGGTGATTAAGAAATTTTTGCTTCTATTTTACCAAATATTCGGTTGTTAATTTCGTTCTTAAGACGGAGATGCAATACATTTGAGTACCGTAGACATTATTATGCAATGCATAATTACACATTTTGTGTTGCATATTTTGTAAAAGATCTAATCAAAATACTCCTACTTTATGCTCAGAATTATGCTACTACTTTATTATAGTGTAGTATAGCTGTTTATAACAAAGTAGAAAGAGGTGGGTGCACTATGCATTAAACTTTGACACACATGAATCATGATAGACTAAGTTAATGAAAGGGTGGAGATGCAAGGTACCTGCTTGTGGTCTACTGCTTCAGACTTGCTACCTTCCTCTGTATTTCCAGTTAGATGGAAAGGAAAGCCAGCCTCCCAAATCCTTCATTCGTTCTAATAATGTTATTGCTATCTATTTATTCTAATTCTTATAGTAATTGTGTGTGCATTTTTTTGTACTAGTAACATTTAGCATATGGTTGAATGCATTGCATATTTTTTAGTATATCGATGCATTTCCTAAGATATGAACTTAGTTTGAGTAACATGATTACACTATGATATTACAGGTCGTTGCTGATAATAATGTCAAGATCAACGTCAACAAATGAAGGCTCGTCAGAGAGTGATACAGACGATATGCAGTCGCTTGCAGATTATTTAAAATTTAGAAGAAAATGTGAAAGTGTTACATATGTTTTTAACTTGTTAATTTGTTATATATCATATTATTTTAATACAAATAATGCAAGAATAACAAATATGCAGATAAAAACAAAGGTGGATATGTAAAGGGCGAAAGAATTGGTGATGACATCCTGGAGGGTTTTTGTTTACTAAGTAAAGGTTAGTATTTAAACATGTATATGTATGAAGAATGCTCATTTAAATTACAACTAAAGTACTAGTTATGCATTAGATGCTAAAATCGATGCATTAATCAATGTGTGTAGATGCATTTAGTGCATGGTAAAACTTTTGCTTAGGGTGATTGTAGTTGCCTACCTTTCGGTTGTTGCATAATTTGAATAATTTGATGCATTTTTTTTTACTACGAACAGATTCAAGACTATTTACAATGTATTATTGGATTTAGCATTCATCGAAAAGGACCACAAGGCCAAAGAAACCGAGTGAGAAAATGTGTTCCCCGTATTTGGAGCGCACTACAAAATTTGTTGAACGTCTCACCAAGACAGAGCGCGAAGTCGCATACTATATGATGCATGGTCAGCTTGGAGACAGGTAAGTATGTAAGTTGAATGTTTATGTTGGCTATAAATTAATACTCTATATAATTTTCGTTTACTAATTAATGCAATAGGGAGATCATTGTTTTTAAAAATGGTAATATGACATTGAGGAGGTTTGAGATGCTATCACTCCGGCCGACCATGTACATCTATGCAGAAGTCGTAAATACATGGAGCGTAATTCTAAATGACAATGAAAAATTTCGTGCAAAAAATTCGCCCACACGGTTTTTTGCAACTGCATATGCCACGGTACTTATTATTTCAATTGCCTACTCTCAATATATAGTTTATAATTCTTTTGAAAACTCATGAATAATATATTGTTAAATAATCTTATATTCTTAACAATGTACAAATGAATCCCCTTACAAACTCATTTTCGGGTTGGAACGAACAAAGGAAGGTGACATGGTTTTGTGAAAACCTCTCACATGAATTAAATATGTTAGGGGATACTCCATTGGACAAGATTGACTTTGGTAATATGCAAATTTAAATTCTGTATTACATGGCATTAAAAAACATATTACACTAAATCTTATTATAACTTACATTTTTTCAGATGTTTTTGGATAACCACTTCTATGTGTTGTGCTTTAACATTGTAAAGTCACTCCTTATTGTGATAGACAATGCCAACACGAGTGGTGCATACAGAAATATCAAAGATTATGATGGCATTCCGGGAAAGCTGGTGAGTACATTGTGTATATTTTTTGTACGATTTCTTGATGGGATTTGCTATGGATAGTTAAACTTTCAATTATTTTCGTCAAATGCAGAAGAGATATGTAGGTGCATTTATGAGAAAACAAACTTTAGTTGATATGGCTTCCAAAATTGAAAATAGCAATATAATTGCACCTCCTTTGTCATGGGCTGATCCTGAGAATGATTGAGGCTGTGGAGTTTATGTGATGAGACACATGGAGACTTATATGGGAGATATGGGTAAGAAGTGGGCGCATGGCCTGAATAAGAAAGCAACGAAGCAGTTGAGGTACTTGAGGGCAAAGTATTGTGTAGCAATTGCAACTGCAGGATGCAACGAAAAACGAGTTGCAAATGTGGAAAGTGCTTCTTGCTACTGCGACCTTGTTCAAGGGACAGATCCAGCAGAAATAGAAAGAACGATTATAGATTGGGTATGTAAGAGTCACGAAATGTTTAAGGACAAATAGTTTTAGTCTCTTAATTGCATTCTACTGGTTTAGACATTTTAGAATGTTATGTTTTTGGATGGTTTTAAATATAATTGTTACCTTTTTGATGATTTAATGCATTTCTTACAACTTCGTAGTGTTAGTATTGTTACATTGTAATAAAATTATAGTAGTTAACATGGTTTTGAAGTGCTATAACCTGCATTATAAAATATAGTGTTATAATATGACATGCGAATATGCAGCAAAATGTATTATAAAATGCATCGATACAAAAAATATATGCAGTAACATGTACAAAAAATACGTATCGTAATAGTGTAAAATTTTAAAAATGCATTATCTTATTGTATTGTGTTAAAAAATGCATCGATTTCAACACAAATATGCATCAACATTTTAACAAAATTAATTACGTATTGACTGTTATTACATGTCGTTAATTAAACAAACATACATAAGTTGATATAATACACACTTCGAAAAGATTAAATCATTATATTTGCATTTTTTTCGAAAAAATGCAATGTAACATTAAGCACAATGCAACAACTAATATAGATGACTATGAAATAATGTAACTGAAACCACACAAGTCTTTTTAATATATTAAAACTAGGGTGAGAATAAGATTTATGTGATAATACCGTACTTGAGTTGTGATGAAAAAAAATTAAAAACAAAGATCTAGGAAAACATTAACCAACATTATCACAATTCCTAGCATTGTGTTTTGCCACCTGCTTACACTTGCTGCATTTTCTCAATGTCTTGTTCGCATCACGTAGCGCCTTCTCCTTCCTTGACTTTAAACGACTCCCATTTCCTTTCGTTTTAACTGGATCGGGCGGCAACACGTAAATTTTATCTGGAACTATACATCCATAAAACGTCTCCAACAGCTGCTTCTTACCACTATAATCAGTACAATCACCACCATCGTTTTTGTACTTAGCAAACAACTCATCAAGATCTTGTAACATTGCTTTCATCTTCTCCGGGATTCCTTGTACAACACCAATGCACCTTTTAGCGGAAATATGCAACTTACTCAGCATATCGATAACCTCATTTTGCCTGGAATCTGTGTTTGAAGTATTGTCCGGCAAATTAACAGATACAACATGCTTCGTCCACCTACTCAAAATATATTTCTCCGGAATCTTATGAACGCGCAAGTTTCTGAACACTACAAAAATA
This sequence comes from Thymus mandschuricus, assembly GCA_029379335.1. Classification (NCBI taxonomy): domain Eukaryota; kingdom Viridiplantae; phylum Streptophyta; class Magnoliopsida; order Lamiales; family Lamiaceae; genus Thymus; species Thymus mandschuricus. The sequence goes on along the minus strand of CM057073.1, from coordinate 35,438,401 downwards.
TGACGGCATAACAAACCATGCTTGAGAAAATTCTTGCATTCACATTCGAACGACATTTCTTCTACATTCACAAAAACCATAAAACTCTTCATCAAAAAGGAATCGCGAATCTCGTACGTGCTGGTTTTCTCCCCACTACGTATGTTAGCGATAGAGCACGATTGGACGCTAAATTTCATCTCCTTTTGCAACCTCTCAAATATATTTGAGGTGTACCTTAAACCAGCATGCTTCTCAAATAAACAATTTGTCCTCATGATGGGAAATGTAGATTCATCCTTGCTGCTAAGCTTCTCTTGTTGGTTTCTCTGTGCATCAATTGCACTGTCAAAGTGCATATTGTTGTATCTTCGAAAGAAGCTGTTCTCAGATTCCGATATAGACGTGGTACGAAACAATCCACCCATGTGAATATCTCGAAAAAATGCAGGGATCCAAAACTGACGAAGATCAAACATCGTATCGAACCATTCGTTATCAACCAAACCGTAAGTCTCAGCAATGTTACGCCACTCTAGATCAAAACTTCAGGTTCAATATATTGAGACCAAACAATACCATTAAACCTCTTGGCAAACATTTCATCATCCCTCAAGGAAACTGGTATTTTGTCGGCAACTTTCAACATTATATGCCACATACAAAAACAATGATTAGTATCGGGCATCACCTTTTCAATAGCAATCTTCAGTGCGGGATCTTGATCGGTAATGATCATTGATTGTTTCTTCTTCATACATTCCAAAAACTTATCCAGAATCCACGTGTAAGCATCTACATCCTCCCTAGAAAGAAGACCAGCGGCAAATGTGACGCACCGTCCGCAGGCCCGTCTCAATGAATATTGAGGCCCTGTTCTAATTATAAACTGGGCCCTTAAATTTGATCAAAATATAAAATAAAAACAATAATTATATTACGACATAATGTTTTACTTTGTGTTGGAAAATTGGAACTGAAATAATGAAATTAATTATAAGGAGCTTCGATTGAAGAAAAGAGAAGAAAGGGGGAAGAAAAGAGCGGTCGCGGCGCGGCCTGTGAAGAAGGAAGAACTGAAATAAATTTGCATTTTTTTTTTCTATGACACTTGAAAATAAAATGTTAATAATAGAATAATATAATTGGGCTATTGGGCTTTTATAATTTTGGGGGGCCCTAGTAGATTGGGGGCCCTGTTCTTGAGAACAGGTTAGCCCCCTTCATAGACGGGCCTGACCGTCCGTGATTATCCTTTCCAGTGAATGGTGTGAAAATCATATTGTACCTACGAAATTAATAACCATATTGGATAAATAAATAAACGACCAAAACCAAAAATTAAAACTCATATAACCAAATAAGACGTATAAAAAAGTCGATAAGTCAAACATACTTGTTAGAGGAGTATGTAGCATCAAAGGATACCGCCTCTCCAAAAATACGATATATTTTTTTTGATATATGATCTGCCCAAAACAATCGGGTCAACTTTCCATCCTCGTCGACAGAGTAATCATAAGAAAAATCCGAAAATATCTCTTGCTTATTCTTAAATTTATCAAGCAGAATCTGAGCATCGACACCATCCACAAATGCATTCAAATCGCGGGAGAAATTCTTGAATTCCAGCCCAGTACACCCGACATCCCTATAGCTGCCAACTATCTCCTTAAACAATCGAAACGATCTCATCGGTCCAATGTTTGCTTCACAATTCAATATAAAATTATGTCGAACATCGTCAAGATTTCTGTTGGATTTCAAGAAATGTTTGTGATTGTCAGACACAAATTCATGCGTGTGACCCTCGTGAAATACTTTTACAGAATATCCTTCATGACCACAAAATTGAAATACAACTCTGGCTTTGCACGACACCCTTGTATCACTTCTCCTCTTTCTTTTTGGCATTGTCAAACCAGAAGGTACAATTGACGATGCTTTCACTCCCTCACGGTTACAATACATATAACGCCACAAAACGGTACCATCCGTTGCTCTTTTGTTCTGCCCAAGACGCACGTCAAAACCACATTCAGCCCCGTATGAACGATAAAACTCCTCAGCTTCCTTCAGAGATAGGAACTTGCTTCCAACATATGGCTTATTCGGACTAAGGCATGAAGGGATAAACTCCATAATTGAATCATAAACATGGTTATCTGCTGCGTTATCCGCTTGTTGTACGTCTGTGGAACAATAATTCAATATGTGCAACAATTAGTGAACAAAAATGCATCAAAATGATTAAAAAATGCAAAGCTAAAAAATATAAATGTAAACCTCCTACATAACCTTTAAACACAACTTAACTGTAAACAATTCATAAATAAATTAAAAAATAAAACAAACGTAAAAATACCTTGCAAATCCATCTCTAATTTGGCTGCTTTCCACCGAATCTCAATATTCGACAACTATAGTCAGTCAGATTAGGAGAAACATTAGAGTTTTTTACAAGACATTTTCTGGAATACAATGAAAACGAAAGATTGAGGAGAAGCAATATAAGAATGTTGGCAAGTTTATTCCATTGAAAGTAGTGATCAATGCTTTATCGGTGCTGCTGAAATTCCAATGGGGTGAATTCATATGGATTAAATACTTTCTTAATCATCCTTACCTTTGAAACACGTCGCTGTCAAGCAAATGCTTTTCTCAAGCTTTTATGGTGAAGTAAAATTCAAAAATCTGGGTAAGAACACAAACTTGCAGCGCCATCTATTCGAAGAACAAAAAATTATTGCAAAAAGAAATCAAAATTTAAAAAATCGTGATGTAAGAAATCAAAAGAAAACAACATTTAATTATTCAATTCAATCATGAACGATTACTTACAGTGTGCATCGACGGCTTTTGGAGAATGAGCAAGAAAGACTCAGAATTTTTTTTACGCAAATCGCAAACCAAAAAAAATGAAAAATATTCAGTTTCCATATAAAAGTTTCATGGGAGTTAATAAATCCCATATTTTTAGGAAACTTTTAAAATAATATGGTGTAATTTACTTGTTTGCCCCCATCTTCCAATTAATAATTCAATAAAACAATTAAAAAATCAGTTATAACATTTATGACGTGTCAAAATCATATCCATCGGATCTACGAAATCAACGGTATCTGTCGGTTTTCATATTTCACCAAAATTTTGGTTTTCATTTGATCCACTCCCTATATATATATATATATATATATATATATATATATATATAAGTAAAAAAGATGTTGGAGTGGGCTTAAGGTGGCCGCGCCACTGGCTAGGAGGTTGTTGAAGTGTAATAGAGTGTTGCATTGAAGAGTTGCTGACTAGAGGTTATTGTTCAGTATTTTAATATTGATTGGATCTCGCAATTTGTTTTCCATTTCTTATTTCGATATAAATTTTTCTATGTTTAAATTAAATTGTATTGCACCATTAGAAAATTACAATAAATATAAATCGAAAAAAAATTAAAGAAAGGAAATAAATAAAATGAAAACAAAAAAACCGAAAAGAAAACGAAATAAAAAAGAAAAAGAAAACAGAAAACAAGATGAAAGAAAAAAGGAAAGGAAATAAAAAAGGATATCAAATCGAAGAAATCAATAAGGAAAAAAAAAACGAAAGAATTAAAAAAGAAAGGAAAAAAAAGGGAAAGAAAAGAAAGTGAGGTGGCCAATGGGTGAGCACCACGTGGCAGTCACCCCCTCACCAAAAGATTGCTCAGTCAACCATAACATCAGCCACCTGTTGCCATGTTGCATCAGAAACCGGCGGTCAAGTGCTGATGTGGCGGCGTCACATGGGCAGCCACGTGGTGGTTGACCGAGAGCCACAATTGCTGTTGTTGATGCTCTAATCGGTATCATTTTGAAAATGATCCATATTACGCTTATATACAACCTAAGACTCAATATTTAAATTGTCAAAATTATGCCTCTATTGTCATCGGTGCATATAGCTGTGTCACTTATTTGATTCAGCTACGTATGTTGTTGATTAATATGAAAATTTTATAGCAAATCTATTTTCTTTTTTTCGTACTTATGAATTAAAGTATTTTTTCCTAAAGAATTAAATTGGTAATCTTAAGTTACATCCCATGCATTAATTTGTTTGTGAGCGTGTGTTAACTTATTTAGCGGCAGAAGTTAATGCCTAAAACTGAAAGTCTATTACTCAAGTTATTCGCAACGGTTTATAATATGGAATTTAAAGACCATACGGCAAAGGATTTAAATTTACGACACTTTGTTTTAGACGTTGACGTAATGCCACTTTTTGGCAGCACGCACAACACACTATGAGGGTGTTTGGCTAAGTTTATAAGCTAGCTTATAAAATGTTTGACTGCTTATAAGTTGTTTGACTGCTTATAAGCACTCTAAATGTGTTTGGCAAAATAAGCTCCTCAAGAGCTTATAAGATGCACAAATAAGCAAAAAGTGCTTATAAGCACTCCAAAAAATAAGCTCCCCAACCCCAACTTATTATTATTTTTTTAATTTTGCTTATTTACCACTATAATTCTATTTTGTTTTTATATTTATATTATATACACTTCCATTTGATGTTACAACATTATGATTTCAAAAAAATTATTTTATTAATTTTCAGATTTTATTTTTTTATTATCTCTTCAAACTTACAAGCTCTTTTATCCAAACACTTCAACAACTTATAAGCACTTACCCACATACATCTTATAAGTTCTTAAACAGCTTATAAGCACTTAGGGCTTATAAGCACTTAGGGCTTATAAGCATTTGGCTAGGGCCCTGTATGTGTAATGCACAGATTCTCCTTAAAACTTTACATTTGCAGTATCGGATACGCCTGGGCTGCGGTTGCGGATGGGATTCGCATGGGATACGCACCCGATACGCCACCTGGCGTTTCCTGAGAATAAACTTTAAAAATGATTCGGATACGCGAGTCGGGTGCGGGTGCGTCGCGAATCGGGTGCGTCTGGGGTGATTTTGTAATTATTTGATTTTTTGGATTTCTTTTTTATTCTTATTTTACCCTAAAAATTGAAATAATTCAATAGAGAGGCTGTATTATTTGACTTATTAATATATTTTAAGTTAATTTAAGCAATGTAGTATTTGATTTATGAATTTATTTTTATTTAAAAAAAAAATATGTGGTATATATATAAATAATAAAATATAAAATATACAGACGTATCCTTCACGAATCGCACCCTAATTTTTTTTAAAATCTGTATCCACGTATTCGTATCGTATCGCACCCGCACTCGCGTATCCGTATCCGTGCAACATAGCCCTGTATCCTTAGATTTATGTATCAATACTAAATACTACCTCCATCTCGTTATATTAGTCCACGTTGTCTTATCGGGACATCATATATTAGTCCACTTTCTAAAAATGGCAAAGAATATATGGCCACAATTAACTCTCTCTCCTTAAAATTAACTATAGCCACATATCTCTCTTTGCATATTAGCTATTGTGCTCATCCCATTATGGACTAATATAATAAGATGAAGGTAGTACTAGTATTGTTTTTATTTATTTATTAATTTTATACATTTTCTTTCATCAATTCAATGTATCTTTAAAATTATTTCACGAACATCACTCACACAATTACGATTTATAACTATTATTTATATTTAATTTTTAGATAAAATAAGGTTGATAGCTGTGTATTTTTATTTTTATTTTGAATTTCATTTTTTAGTTGTAAACATTTATTAAATATAGTAGTATATAAAATATTGTAAGAATAATAAAATTCATTATAGCTAAAATTCTGGGATAGTGATAGAGCTGGCAAAGTAGCGGGCCCGGCCCGGCCCATCGGGCTTTTGTGGCTTTTCCATGTAGGCCCGGCCTGGCCCACAATATTTCGGGCTACTACATTCCACCTAAAGGCTGCCGGGCGGGCGGGCCAAACCGGCCCGGAAATTTTTTTCCTAAAAATTTATATTTTAAGGTATTAAGTAATCTATAAAATAAATTGCAACAAGTTAAATAAAATAAAATAAGTTGTATTCATACCAAAAAATCAAAAATAAAATTAATAAAACAATAAAAAACGACTAAATGTCTTCCAATTCATCATCTAAATTAAAAAATAAAACAAAAAAATAGTCGTTAATCACTGTTTTTAATTACAAAGTAGCGTGACAGAAAAAATAGTATAGAAAATAGGGTTTTAGAATTAAAATATGAGAGTAATTAATTAAAAATAATTAAATAAAATTAAAGATATGAGCGGGCCTTTTTAGCTCGGAAACCATGGGCTTTTTAGCCCCAAAGCCCGGTCAACCCGGCGGGCCACATGAACGGGCCGTTGCGGCCCAATTTCTTATGGGCCTAAATTTTTCTGGCCTAGCCCAACCACAAACCCTGGGCTTATTTTGCCAGCTATAGATAGTGATCCCATCCGGTGCAGGTTTATGTTATAACTCAAATCATTTGATCACCTACCATATTAGAATAACTGATTTCCTTATTGTAAGCTCTACAAAGACATGTATCACATCTTGGAGGATTATTTTTCTACCCATCGTTCGTATATTTAATGTGTTCACTGATAATGCAGTGACGATAAAAATACACTCATAGTTTTATATTCTTTTTTTAAAATAGGTGCCGAAACTACATTCCTCAATTTTTGTGACGAGAGAGTATGATATATAGACAAATGGTATTAAGATATATACTTAATTATAGTTAAGGAATACTCTTTTATTCAACAGAGACATGCTTGATTTGTCTACAAATAATATGACGATAATACAATTAAAGAAAATGTATATATTATAGATATATAGCATAAAATAAACTTCCACTGAAAAATATTAAACCCGGCCTACTAAATTAGTTGAACCCTTGATGAAAAATTATTTACATGATACTACTAATCACTCATGGCCACATTAACGATGCATATGAGAGCATTTTTCTAATTACAATTTGGAGGTTTTAATCTTCTTTGATATGATTTATTATAGGATACATAGTTATAATGTTTTCCTTAATTAATTATATCTTCACGGTATAAATTATGGGCATACGTAAACATATTAAGTATGTTCATGCATGATTGGTATAGAGTATTTCTTATGAGTTTAACAGAATGCTCTGTTGTAACGGAATAGGATAATTGTGTAATCGAAAGAACATAATTCGTAAAGAGAGACACAGATTTACGTGGTTCACCAACGTTGTGTTGGCTACGTCCACGGGCAGAAAACGGAGAACAAATTGTATTATGACGGTTTTCAGAGTTACAGAGTATTGTGCCCTATTTCTATATAAATAGATTACATCAGACGGGCTAGGCCCAATATGTCAATTAGGCCCAAATAAACAGACAGCGAGACCCCCGCCCAGCTCTGCGAAGGGACAACTGATTCAAGGCATACTAACATGCTCCCTAACTACTACTCCCTCTGTCTCTTCCTAAGTGACCCTTTTTATTATTATATACCTCACATATGAATATAAAAGGGGTCACTTAGAAAGAGACGGAGGGAATATTATTCATGGTTGATGTATTGGTGTCTCGTCAAAAAGAAATTCTCTTCGCTATAGTTTTTTTTCGTATGTACTTTTATTATGACTTACTTTTATATATGGTATACAATTATAACTATTTTCAAATTATATTATCTTCACGTCATTTGCGTACATAGTGGAACATTTTTATCTACGATGAATTAATTACTCGTGAGCTTGATGATACATATACATACGTGAGCTTGTTAATACATATACATACGTGTGTATGTAGATAAATTTTGTTATCAATACCCCAAACCTTGCATTATTTGTCCTGTAACAACTCACCATATATTGATTTATGCTATATTATCAATCATTTCACGTACCATAATAGGATTAGTGTTTTCTCAATCTGGGTACGGAATTATACTTTACTCCGTATTCTATAATGTAAAAAATAGTTTTTTCCCCTTCGAATCAATATATTATTATTATTTTATGTTATTTTAAAATTACTACTATTAACTATTCATATTTATTAAATTAAATACGGTTGTAATTATTTATTAAGGAATTAATTTCATTTTTATTAGTGAGAAATAATTATTAGAGTAGATGAATCTGAATCATCTGATATTGGGAATATATATTTTTAAAAGGTAAAGATGCTAAAAGAAAGACGGTATAGAACATGAAATTTCTTTGGTAAACATGACACATGAATATATATTAAGATGTTGAGAAATGATCCAACGCCCACCGTAGGCATGCTTAATATGATCATGGGTGATGCAATAATACTAGTAACGGGTAAAATGATTGAAATATATACTATGGTCTATCTAAATAAAATGAACAATAATAGAAAAATTGCAAACGTGACACTACCACATTAGCGATGATCATATTAAGAGTGCCCACATTAGGCAGGAGAACGATTGTGTTAAGGTGCTACTTAGTCGTTTTGCTTATTCTAATTAATAATACCAATAGATGGTAAATTAATACACATTTAGAACATCACAAAATGTAACATTTTTATCTCTCGAAAAAAAGAAGAACAAATAATTATACGCAATCTCTAAATCAATATTTAAAAGTGATTGATTCCTTACTTTAATTCATAAAAGTCTAACTTGGCTTTGCCTTTTCTCAAATGTATTCATAATATTTTGTGCAACCATGCAAAAATCTTATAACAATCCACTAAATAAAACAATAATTACGTGTAAAACATCACTTCAAAAAACTAGTTTAAGCCTCTTCTTCACCCTATACAAAGCCCCCACTCTTCACCCTCATTCATCACCTCCTCACCTTCAATTCCCTCTCTCTCTCTCCTCCTCAATGGATTTCGCCATTGCTACCAAGGATTCAAGCTGGTGGGTTTTCACCCTCCCAGCCTTTCTCGGCTCCAAAACCCTCCTCGATGAATACGTAATCATAGCTATCCTCTTCTCCTTCGTCTCCGTCGCCCTCTTCTCGTGGGCCTTCTCCCAAGGCGGCACCGCCTGGAAGAACGGCCGCAACAGAGCCGGCACCGTTGCCATCCGCGGCCCACGCGGCCTCCCCGTCTTCGGCAGCCTCTTCACCCTCAGCCGTGGCCTTGCCCACCGCTCCCTAGCCGCCATGGCTAAACTCCACAACGCCAAGCAGCTCATGGCCGTCAGCCTCGGCTCAACTCCGGTGGTGGTGGCGTCCGACCCCCACACGGCGAAGGAAATCCTCAACTCCCCGGACTTCGCCGACCGTCCGATCAAGCAGTCGGCTCGTAGGCTCATGTTCAGCCGCGCCATCGGCTTCGCCCCCAACGGCTCCTACTGGCGCCAGCTCCGCCGCATCGCTGCCTCCCACCTCTTCGCCCCGCGCCGCGTGGCCGCTCACGAGAACGGCCGCCAGGCTGATTCCGCCGCCATGCTTGCCACCATCGAGAAGGAACAGAGGCTTAACGGTGCCGTCACTTTGAGGCAGCACCTACAGGCCGCGGCTCTCAACAACATCATGGGCAGCGTCTTCGGCAAACGGTACGACCCGACGGTAGACAGCGAGGAGTTGACGGAGCTCAAAGAAATGGTGAGGGAAGGCTTCGAGCTCTTGGGCGCCTTCAACTACTCCGATCACCTCTCGTGGCTGTCTTACTTCTACGACCCTTCACGCGTTGTTGCCCGATGCGAAGCCCTCGTACCCCGAGTTAGGAAACTCGTCGCCTCCATTATCGATGAGCACAAGCTCAAGAGTCAGAGCCGGGATTCCGTTTCCGATGAAGCCGACTTCGTTGACGTTTTGCTATCTTTGGATGGCGAAGAGAAGCTCAATGAAGACGACATGATTGCAGTTCTTTGGGTACACAATTTCAATTTCAATTTTTCTTATTTTAATTTTAGTATTACAAAACCCTGATTCCCAAACCCTAATTCACAAACCCTAGCTAAATCGAGATTTTTGTCGTATTATGTAGGAAATGATATTCAGAGGCACCGACACAACCGCGCTGCTGACGGAGTGGATAATGGCGGAGCTGGTGCTGCACCCTGAGGTACAATCCAAGATGCGGGAGGAGCTGAAGCGCGTGGTCGGCAACCGCGCCGTGACCGATGCTGACATGGCAAGGCTGCCATACGTGCAAGCGGTGGTGAAGGAGACCCTCCGGCTCCACCCTCCGGGCCCTCTGCTGTCGTGGGCCCGCCTCTCAACCGCTGACGTTACCCTCAGCAACGGCATGGTTGTCCCCGCCGGTACAACGGCGATGGTGAACATGTGGGCCATCACCCACGACCCGGCCGTGTGGGCCGAGCCCCTCGAGTTCCAGCCGGAGAGGTTCGTGGCGGCGTTGGGTGGAGAGGAGGTTGACGTCCGCGGCCGCGACATGAGGCTGGCGCCATTCGGGGCCGGGAGGAGGGTCTGCCCGGGGAAGAACCTCGGGATGAGCACGGTGGAGCTGTGGGTGGCGCAGCTGGTGCAGAGGTTTGAGTGGGAGGCGGACGTGGCTAATCCGGTGGATCTCAGCGAGGAGTTGAAGCTCTCCTGCGAGATGAAGTACCCATTGGTTGCAGTGGCGAAGAAGGCCGCCGCATAGAAACGCCGTCGTCGTTTCGATTCTTTCACGGCAACATATGAAACCACCGAGTAGTACTTCGCCATGACTTCGAGTGGTGCTCGGTATTGCTCGAGTTAGTTGGTTGATTTTTCCCTTTCTTTCAATAAGTGTGGGATCTATGTATGTTGTCAATTCTATTAAGTGAACGGTTTTATATTAATTATGGTATAAGCGTTTTTGAGTATGCTTTTAGACATATAATAATAATAATAATAATAATAATAATAATAATAATAATAATAATAATAATAATAATAATAATAATAATAATAATAATAATAAAATAATTAACAACAACGAGTAAAAAAACTAATACGAAAAAAATACATACTACTAGTATATAGAAAAAAGAGGAAATCGGTCATTTACCTATTCAAGATAATTAAGGGAAAAAGAATACATATATAACTTTTTACCTCATATACAAATGTAAAAATAAATGCATATATGTATATACGTAAAGATAAAAGCTAATATTAGTCTATCGGTCTCATTGATAATGAGATGATTTTTTTCCAATATAGAATTAAGACGAAAGTGATAGTAATAGGTTAAAAAAGGGTGAATGAGTTTTTGTGAATTAAAATTTTACTATTTCAGGTAATAAAAATTTCTTTATGAATGGAACATATCGAAATTAAATTCAGTATACCTCTTTATAAATGGGACGCAGTGAGTAATAGCTAGTCTTACCAATTTAATGCTGACAATTCAATAGTGGAACTAAATGACATGCATTCTTTCTCTTCAATTTTGTTTTATACATGTTTTTCTCTCATCCTCCCTACCTACGTTCTCCTCTCTCTCTCTTTCCTTTCAAATTTGAGGGATTCCATGCCGATGAAGGAGAAGATTTCTCCATATATATATATGAGACAGAGAAACCCATATCCGCCAATGTTTTAATCTAAAAGGGTGAAGGATTGATTTACATGTCATGTAATAATGTAATTTGAATATTTCATAGTGATTATGAGTTTGCGGATGTGTTTTTCATGTTTCTCTTTGCGTTTATGAATGTATTTTCCTCAAATTTAATTTTATGCCATTTTTCTTGTAAATAAATGTGGAACGAATTTACATGTCATGTAATAGTATAATTCGAATATTTCTTGGTGATTATGTAGCTAATTAATTTCATGGTTTTATGAGGATTTGGTGTTCTTTTTTATGTTTTGTACTATTTTTTTTTTAATTAATGATAAATGGTCGTTGTATATATGAATTAACAATTGGGAGAGAAATTCTAATACCCCTTTTGAAAACATGTATTCACAAAATACCCCTTATTGAAAAAGCATACACAAAATACCCCTTTGTATATTTTAATAGGGTGGGTCCCACTTTTTATAATTCTTTTAAATCAAAATTGTAGTATTTATTATGGGATTTAGTATTTTGTTGTTGACTCCCGATTTTTGAGGGAAGATTCCCAATTTGGGAGAGAAATAAACAGCTACAAGACAAAAAAAATTGATTCCCCCCCAACCCCCCCCCCCCCCCCCCCTCTAAACACGCTGCCCCCCCCTTTCTTGCACCATCTCTCTCTCTCGCAGCTCTCTCTCTCTCGCTCCCGAAGCTCTCTCTCTCTCTCTCTCTCCCAGTATCGCAGCTCTCTCTCTCTCTCCCCATCGGAAGGGAATTGCTACTCCGACAATTCGCCCTCTCTCCCATCTCTCTCTAGTCTCTCCCATCTCTCTCTCTCTCCGGCAAGCAACCACCGCGCCGGCAAGCCTCCCCGACACCGGAGAATACTCGGATCTCGTCGACAGTAAAAAAAAAAAAGGTAATATTATATGAGTACAACAGTTGAAGTTAAAAAAAAATTTGGGATTATTTGGCCAATTTCACGCCGGAGTGTGTGATTGGTGTTTAAATGTTAGGATTTTCGTAGTGTTTTCGAGTCCGTTTTCGTTATGTTTTGTGTCTCTTTCGTTTGTCTTTTGCTATGATTTGGTTGCTTTGGAGTTTTTGGTATTGTAGGATAAAAAGGACGGAAATGAGAAGAAAATGAGAAGAAAGAAGCATTATATCAAAGAGGGGTTCGATAGGAGCATGTAGGCGAAAACGGAGGTCGATTTGGAGTTCGGACGAGGAAGATACGACCGAAACAAGAAAGGCGCGCAATCGTCCAGCGTTGGACGACCGTCCAGAGTACGGTGGACGAGCGTCCAGAGTAGAAAAGAAAGAAGAATGCGAGTGCGACGTTGGACGAGCGTCCAACGTACGTTGGACGACCGTCCAACGTTCCGGCCAGCTATTGTTTCCTTATATAATTAGGTTTTCATACCTATTATATATACTATCCCTTGTACACAAATTCTAGACATCTTTAATCATCTTTTAGGCTTAGTTTTCAGTTCAAAATACTTTAGCTTTAGTTTTTATTGCTTTCTTTTGTTCGGATCCGGATTCCTCGTTTAGTTCGTTTAATTCAAGTTCTTCGTTCTTCGTTAATTTCGTAAGTTATTTATTGCTTTCGTTTACTTGCTTTTAATTGCTTGCTTTAGTTTTAGATTCGTTTTCTTAATTGCTTCGTTTAATCTACTTAGTTTAATTTCGTTCTTTTGATTTCTAGTTCTAGTTTAGATTCGTTTTCCTTCGATTTCAATTCTCTCGTTTTTCAAAGCTTTCGTAGTTAGATTTATTTGTCTTTAAATTTCCAGATTTTATTCATTATGTCTAGAGTAGTTTATGCTTTCTTCGTTGCTTTCTTTCTTGCTTTCTTTTCGATTCTTGCCTAGGTAGATTAATCGTTTTATTTAGTTTAATACTTAGATTTATTTCTTGAGTTCTAAATTAGTTATTTACTTGCTTTTATTTATTGCTTTGATTTATTTTATTTGCCTAGGATTTAAAACAAAAACCCCCAAAATCTTCTTTACTTGCTTTCTTAGTTTTAGGCTAGATTAGGTTTTTACTACATAATTGATTGCCCTGTTAAGTTTTCCTTGAGATTCGATACTTAGTTTTTACTTACTAAGTGCTAGGATAGATTTCGTTCTATTGCGAACACTTTTTGGTGAAACAAATTTTGGCGCCGTTGCCGGGGAAAACTTTAGGCGATTTATTGTGTAGTATTTTTATTTGTTTTATTTTTATTTGTGTTTATTTGATTTTCCTGTTTCTCCCACTCGGTGCGTTTAACCCTTTTGTTGAGTGTTGTTTATGCATGGTCGCCGAAGTCTTCAAAGGAATTTAGCGCCCTACTTCGACAACATCCATCAAAGGAAAGCGATTTTAGCCGCGAAGGAGAAGGAGGAGATTGCTTCTCAAGACTTTGGTTTAGTCTTGTTGTTTGCAGAGCCCGAAGCCATGGCAACTAGAGTCATGGGCGATTTTGCTCGCCCCACATTCACAGCCACCACTTCGGCGATTGTCCTGACGGAAGCGGTCAGGAATCATGAGCTTAAACCTCATCACATGGCGTTGCTTCCATCCTACCTAGGGCTGCCCAACGAGGATGCTTTGACATTCATCCGAGAGTTCTGCACGGTGGTGCAAACTTTCCCACTCTCGGGACTCACGGAGGATAACTTGAAGATGAAGTGCTTCCCGTACACCCTCAAGGATCGAGCAAAGTCATGGTATTTGGCGCTCCCGGCCAACTCTCTCACCACATGGAATGCGGTGTGTGAGAAGTTCATGCTCAAGTACTACCCGAACCGTAAGACTCAAGAGGTGCGGTTGAAGATTATGAATTTCTCCCAAGACAACGATGAGCCTTTTCACGAATCATGGGAGAGGTTCCAAGAGCTACTTCAACAATGCCCCCATCATCAAATGGCATCGGAGTTGCTTTGGAAATATTTCTACGACGCCCTCAACCAAACTTGTCAATTCATGGTGGATAGTTCGGCCGGAGGCAACATAGCGGTCAAGACAGCTGACGAGTTGAAGGATATTTTCGAGACGCTCGCTGCGAGTTCTCAACAAAAATCAGCTAGACCAAGGAAAGTGGAGGTGAGTGCAATTTCGATGAGCCCCGATTTGAAGAAGCAAATGGCCGACATGTTGAGGGATCTCGAAAACTTGAAGATGAAGCAAAGTGCACCGACCCCAAAGGAGGAAGAGAGGAAGCCCGATCAATGCGAGATTTGTGGAGAGCTTGGACACATCAAGGAGGTGTGCCACAATATGGGAGCATTCACTCATGAAGGAGGAGCCGATGTCTTTGCTGCCCAAGGTTACATGCCACAAGGACCACCACCTCAAGGGCAAGGTACGAACCCGAATTTTCAATATCGTCGCCCTCCACCATATAACAACCCATATCCTCCTCCACCAAATCCCTACTACCCTTCTCCACCATATTATCCACCTCCTCAATACCCTCCACATCCCTATTATCCACCACCTCCATATTACCCACCTCAACCTACTCCTACATCACCACCATCATACCCAAATTCTCGTCCTCAAGGACCTCCACAAAAGCCTTCCGTCGATGAGGATCGTCTCCATGCACTTGATGCGAACATAAAGAGGCTCGAGTTGGCCATTAGCCAAATTTCTAGTTCCATGCACCTGATGCAACAACCGGGGCGAATTCCGAGCCAAGGGATTCAACCACAACAAGCCAACGAGGTGCAAGCCCCATACCCTCCATATGTTCCTCCCGTTCCACCTCACCAAGCTCATGCAATCACGGTGTTACAACGCAATGGTGGCTCGTTGTCGACTCAAAGCCATTCTAGCCAAAGGTGGAGCCCGAATTCGCGTTGGGAATCGAGCCAAAACCATGCAGCACATCACGTTGGACGGGCGTCCAACGTTTCTGGACGACCGTCCAACGTTGGACGGCCGCCCACCTTCACGCCAGCCCCTGGACGAGCTCCACCTCCTTCTCCAGCGAAACCCGCGCTGGACGGGCGTCCAACGTACGTTGGACGACCGTCCAACGCTGAAGAGACGCCAAGCACGACGCCAACCTTGGACGAGCGTCCAGCCTGCACTGGACGAGCGTCCAACGCCCAGAATGCACGCACGGAGTTCGAGGAAGCCGAGAAGGAGGCCAAACCTCTTCACAAGACGCCCGATCCGTACGTTCCCCCTATTCCATTCCCGAGTAGAGTGAAGAACAAGAAGCAGACGCTCAACCCTTATGTTCCACCTATTCGGAGTGTTGCTAGGAAGGAGAGAAAGGATCTCGAGCCTATCAACTCGTTTCCTAAGAGAGGAGATCCGAGAGGTTTCGACTTGAGCATTGTTTTGGATAGTGGAGAGACCGTCTCGGGATTGATGGATCTAGGAGCTGCGGTGAATTTAATGCCGTATTCTATTTTCGAGAAGATGAACTCAAGAGTCCTTCAATCTACCGACATGCGCATTGAGCTAGCAGACGGTACCGTGAGTAATCCATTGGGAGTTGTGGAAGATGTTACAGTCCTTGTTGGTGGAATTCGAGTCGTTACCGACTTCGTCGTGCTTCATGAAGGCAAGGGAGCCAAGAGCGCAACCGGTCATCTACTCTTGTTGGGACGACCGTTTATGGCCACTACCCGAGCCCGGATTGATGTAGGTACCGGCACATTAAGCATGGCCGGCGAAGGAGGTTCGGTAACGTTTTCGGTTTTTGGAAATTCACCTTCTAGTCCAACTTCTTCTCTTCATTCATGCTCTTTTGTTAAGCTTGCTAACCCTCTTGTTGAGGTACATGTTTGTGAGATTTCTGATAGGGTAGCATCTCTTGAAGAATTCATTGATGAAGAAGAGTCCATTGAAGATGACGAATTCTTTAGTTGTGTGGATGAAGAAGAGGATATTATCAAGGAATTTCTACAAAATCTGGAGGAGGTTGATGCGGTGGAAGAGGAAAGATCAACACACGCATCGAATGAGGAAGTGGTCCTTAACTCTTTTCTTTCTAACCTCACCATTTGTGAATCGTCTTTTCTTGTAGAGTCTAACTCGACGATGTTCGAGGGGGAGATGAGTGTCCAAGATAACCCTCTTTTCGAGTTTCAAGCCGAAGAGAAAGAAGAGTCCCCCTTTGCACCGAGAGTCACCGATGGATGGTTAAAGACGTTGCTCGTTGCAACAGATTTAGGATGAGCATTTGTGGTACGTCAAGCTAATGACGTTAAACAAGCGCTTGGTGGGAGGCAACCCACTTTCTTTATCTTATTTTTGTAGAATAGGATTTATTTTGTTTTTTTTTTTTTTTTTTTTTTCGTTATTTTTCGTTCGTATTTCGTTAAATGTTTGTGCAGGGATTAGTTCCTACGGATTGCAAATGGCACGGAAGGCCTCGAGAGGAAGAAAAGGGGAGAATTCGGGCAAATTTTCGCGAGGGCCGCGCTGGACGGGCGTCCAACGTGCAGTGGACGAGCGTCCAGCATAATTTCAAGTTTTTTCGGATTTTCAGCGAAGGCTACGTTGGACGGGCGTCCAACGTGCGTTGGACGAGCGTCCAACGTAATTAAATCCTCCAGTTTTCAGCGCAAGACGGGGACCCTATTTGATTCAAAAGCAGCAAGCCGCCGCCGTTCACCTCCGCTCTACCGAACCCAAACGACCCTCGGTTTTGGTCTTCTTATGATCCTCGTTGGCAAGATCCACGATTCCAAGGTTTCTCAACCCATAGCATTGTTTGTGTCTTTTAATTTTTGTTTTGGGTCTTTTATTTCTTTTTCTTTATTTTGTGCAATTTTACGCTTTGGTATTGCGTTTTGTGTTTGTTTTGTAGGTACTACTTGGAATTTCTCGGGATTTCAAGTGTGTGGGTCGTCATCTTGCGATAAGTTTCTTCTATCCCTTCTGTTGGTCCCGGTTTGCTATAGGAAAAATACGTAGAGGGGGGGGTGAATACGTATTTTGAAGTTTTTCAACTTCAATTCCTTAACTCAGAGTATAAAGTAAAGTGCTCTTTGGAAATACTAAGATCTAGCCGAGGGCTAGATCAAAAGCAATCACGAATCTCTTGACCTAAGCTTAGAGCTTGATCAAGAGTGAGACTTTACTCTTTGTGCGGAATTTGGTGAGCTATAATCTTTCCTAAGTAATTGAAAATCCAAGTTAAGTTTGTTTATATGCACGTGCAATGGATAATCGAATACTGTAAAGAGATTAAGGTAAGAGAGATACGACACAGAGATTTATAGTGGTTCGGAGATAACGCTCCTACGTCCACTTTGTTGCACGACGGCAACTGTTCTTTTCACTCAAGAACTTGAAGGTTACGGGTCCTTCAAAAACCTGGTCGGGATCGGGCTTCACTTGCCTAGATCAAACGACAGACGTAGTGATTGCGGGTTCACTACACAAACCTAACAAAGACTGGAAGCTTCACTCGCTTCAGTCAGACAGACAGGGAGATTACGGGCTCTCCTTACAGCCTAGCTTCGATCGAGCTTTACACAAACGATGTAAGTGTAAGCTTGGATCTCAACTCTACGATCGAGGCTTCTTCAATCGATGAAAGAAGGGCCTTGGATCTGAACAACCTAACGACAACACTCAAAACCTAACAGACGTAGTTTAGGGTTTTTGGTTGACGACACACTATGAAGAACTCTTTACAGTGAATGCAAAGATTGGCTAGAGTTCTTCTTCTAAGCTTGGATATTTGAAGTGGGCTTAGAATCTAAGTGTGAAGGCTGTGAAGACGAGTTCCGATGGACTGGAAACTCGGAGAACACTTGAAAACAAAGACTCGAAGATTGCACTAAGGCTTGGGAGTGTTTGTTTGCAGTAGGCTCGTATGCGCAAGTAGTGTTCTTTAAGTGTTCTGCGTCTTCACGTCTTCATCCTTCACTATTTATAGGCGGAGGGTTGGCTAAGATCCGTTGCTTGGTTGGTGGCCTTGTCCCTCCTCCTCTCGACAGTACTTGCGCAGGCAGTAGCTTTTGCAGACGCACAGTTTTGGCATTTTGCCGAAAATGGCTAAGTTCCAAGTTTAACAGTAACTGGAGCGAGCCAGTACTGTTGCGGCGTCTTTGTCGGCCTGGCAGTCAACTCCTCTGCTCCTCTCCGCTTTCGACACGTGGAGATCTTGTAATTAATGCGGAGATCTCCTGTTGACTGGAATTCAAATTCGGAGCGGGAATTTGTGCTGTCGCTTTCTGGTAGGTAGTGGCTCGCTTCGCTTTGAAGTTGTAGTGGCCGCTCTGAAGTGAGTCGCTTCACAGTCAAATTTGTAGTGAGTCACTTGAGAAATAAATTTCCCGTGACACTACTAAATTAAGTGTTGACTTGTGTTGACTCGCTTCGGCTTTTCTTTGTAGCGCACGCTTCGCTTCGCTTTAGTGGGTTCACTTGATTCCACTGTAGCGCTCGCTTCGCTTCGCTTTGCTTTGAACTGTAGCGCTCGCTTCGCTTCACTTTGGCAGACTCACTTTGAATCTACTGTAGCGATCGCTTCGCTTCGCTGTTCTTCGGCACGCTTCACTTCAGCTTGCTTGACTTGCTTCGCTTTGGAAAACACACTCAAGCGAGTGGCCTTCACTTGAACTTTTGAACCCTAATCTAAGCAAAATAAAAGAGCCATCCTAACAGTGTAGGCTTAGAAAAATTCTAACCTATTAACTACATCAAAATGGGTCGCTTGGGAAAAGGACGCTTGGGGTTTTGGGATCTAATCAAAACAAATGACTTCATTTATCAAATGTCCCATGAAGTTCCCCCTTAACATTTTAGTCCTTAACAATTCCCAACAATTTCCCCCTTTTTGATGATGCCAAAACCCATACGACTTAGATAAAAATAAATCTAGTCTATCTAACCGTGAAGGGAACTCCAAGCGACTGCTTCCTTTGCAGTTTCGTTTGTAATTTTCTTTTAAGTCCCTTCCCCTTTTTTTTTGGTTAAATTAATGAGTTTGTAGCAGAAATATAAAGCCATTCACAAAGCAAGTAAATGACACAGAAAAGACAGAAATTGAAATTTGGATATATGAACAAGAAGTTCACACAAGATATGTTCAGAAGCTTGAAACTCGAAGGTTTCCTGTAGCTTCATCCTCCTTCTCCTACTCCTTTCCTTCTTCCTCCTTCTTCTCTTCTTCTTCAATAGCAGCAGTATCCACGTAAGCTGATAGCACTCTTGATTCCATAGAGTCTACTGTGTGGATACTAGGTCTTCTCCATGCACTCTCCAGCCTGAAGGCTTCAGTTACTTCCTCATCGATAATTCCTCTGTTAGGAACGTCCGTGCCTGGATGATAAGGCATGGCAAATTCCTTTAAAGCTGGTACCTTGACAACAATTGGCTTGGGCTCTGCTTGTTCAGCCATTGTGAAGATTTTGCGGCGCAATCTGTCGTCATAGGCGGCAAGGAAGTTGTTGAGTGCACTTATTCGAGAACACTCATTCTGCAGCGGCACTACCTCCCAGAAATAATAGGCTTTGATGAATAGATCTTTGTAGTACAGCCACTGCTCGAGCAGATCTCTCGGAATGAAATCCTCGATTTCCCTTCCGTCCAGGTGCTCATCTCTCCGTTTGGCCAATTCCTCCTCTGACCTGCTTGACAGTTGAGCCATAGTCTTTTTGAATTTTGCTCCCGACTCACTGTTCCACGATGGACGCTTCACATTGAGTCGTTTGCGGATGTAATCTTGCTCCTCTTTGAGAGGATATCGACCAGACTCAACCATCTCCTTCGTAGTCACGTCACATGCATCAATTATGGCTTGAGCTTCACATGCTTCGGACTCTTCTGGCATGAGAGGGATGAAGGCGCTGCGCACTAATGAGGACTGGATGAGTAACACTTCACTGAAGTGTTCCTCGATCCGTGCGTTGATCACTTGGAGTCGCCTTTCATTACTCCTTTCCTTCCTCTCTCCTTTGCTCCTTCCCTCTTCTCTTTCCTTCCTCTTTCTCTCCTCTCTTCCAGCTTTTGAAGCGACTGCTTGCTTGACCTTTTGGCGCTTGGCCTTGGGGTCATCTTGCTTAGAATGTGGGGCAGCTCGCTTCAATGGCTGCTTCGGTGGTGGGGGAGGTGGCATGTCCTTCTTGGCAGCACTTGTAGGGACGACTGCTGACGAAGTGAGTGCAGCAGTGGTCGTAGTGAGTGCGGCTGTCGAAGTTGGCGCGGCGTCTGAAGTGGGCACTTTGGGAGTAGCGGCCACTTGGGAGCTAGATGAAGCACCTGCAGCAATAGAATTTTTTGTTAGCTTAAACACTTGCTCCAACTCCCACGCCAAGGCAGCATCCTTCTCCTCCTGCACCCTCTTTTCCTCCTTCGTGATCACAGTGACTGGAGGATGTCGTGCAATAGAAGCACTCAGCACTTTTTCTTGAAGTGGCCTACTGGGCTCTTCAAGTTGTTTCAGTAATTCCTCCTTCGAGAGTTTTTTCTTCCCCTTCCTTGCTTCATCATCCACTCCCTCCTTATCTCCTCCATCTCCACTTCCTCCTTCCAGCATTAACTCCACACCGACTCTCCTTCCTCCTGAACCTCCAGCTTCACCTTGCTCTACTAGCCCTTCCCTCATTTGTCCTTCCCCCTTTTTGGCATCATCAAAGCCAGGGGTTAGGATTGTTGAGATTCGACGGCTGGATTTTCTCCGCCTTTTCCCGCTTCAAATTCAAGCGTGTGAACACGCGCCCGTTATTTCCGTCGTTCCTGCACCTGCATTAAATGCACAGCAGAAAGTAAAATTGCACTCGAGTGCAGACAGCTCATACTCGCTTCATGACCGCTCGCTTCGAGTTGGGCCGCTACGCCTTGACTCGCTTGAGAGGCATTCGCTTGAGTGACTGTTCTGCACTCGCTTGCGATGGCTAGCTTTGAGTGATGAAGCACTCGCTTGGCCATCTGAAGCGACTGGAATAAGAAATTGAATTTCTTTGCTTAATTTAAAATGTTTCTGACTTACATACTTCGAGGATAAACAAGAGTGTTTTCCTCTTTGTATTTGTGTCAGATTCATTTCATATTTTCCACGTAGTGAGTGAAGGTTTCTAGCACGCTTCGGCTCACTTGGTGTACTTAAAATTGAAACACTTACCAGTCAATCTCACTTCGTAGGAGATTGATACCACAAATTGAAGACTTCATTTGAATTAGATACCACCTGTTGAATGCTACACGTTGAGCTAGATCTTCATGGCATTCATCTTCATGGCATTCATCTTCCTCTACGAATTAGAGAGTCCTCCATCGAAGTGAATGAGGGAGAAAATGAATAAAGTACACAAGCTTACTTCAACCCGAAGGGAGCATCACGTAAGTGTACTTTTTCACGACGAATGGGGGATGAGTACAAGTCCTTATCTCAGAGCAGAAATGGACAGGATGACAATGAGAATGCTCTGACAAGACAATCTCGTATTTTACGCAGAAGCATGTCACCAGCCCTGCAACCTTTTGTATAAAAAGGTAAACCTTCAAGCTTTCCTACATTCTAAAGAATGAATTTGCAGTTGGTTCGCTTTGACCCAAGCTAGGGCAAATTGAAGCAATGCAGAATTCAAGATTGCAGCATTCTTGCTCGCTTTGGAAGTAGCTTGCTCCGAGAGAAGCATTAGTTCCCCCTTAACCATATACTTAACAATTCCAATAAGTTGGTAGGGAACTTCTTCCAATACTCCACCTTTCTCCACCTAACTTCATTTTCTTCAAGCGAGTGAGTTTTGAAGTGGCTCGCTTGAGTTGGTGAAGATCCGAAGCGAGTGACGCTCATGAGAACAAGCGAACACTCCTTCGTGCATCCTGTAACTAGCATTCTTCACCAGGGTCTAATAACCCTAATTCCATGCATAGCTGGTTGAATCGAGACTCAGCTAGAGGCTTGGTGAGGATATCTGCTCGCTGGAGATCGGTATGAATTTTCTCGAGCTTGATATCCTTCTTCTCGACATGATCACGAATGAAATGATGTCGAATTTCCACATGCTTGCACCTGGTGTGAAGCACTGGATTCTGCGAGATACATATGGCACTGTTGTTGTCGCAGAAGATCGGAATTTCATTCGCTTCAACTTTGTAGTCCTTCAATTGTTGACGAAGCCATAGGATTTGAGAACAGCAGCTTCCTGCGGCCATGTACTCAGCTTCAGTTGATGAAGTGGCTACGCTTGTTTGCTTCTTTGAGAACCATGAGATTAGCTTGCTTCCCAAGAACTGACACGTGCCCGACGTTGATTTCCTATCAACTCGGCAACCTCCATAGTCAGCATCGGAATATCCAGTTAGCTCCAAATTGTCTTCTGCTGGATACCACAGCCCCATATTGACAGTGCCCTTCAAATATCGAAGAATCCTTTTGGCAGCTTCAAGATGGCTGTGTTTGGGATTGCTTTGGAAGCGAGCGCAGACTCCGACTGCAAAAGCAATATCTGGCCTACTTGCAGTGAGATAGAGAAGTGACCCGATTAGGGCACGATAATCTGTAGGATCTACAGATTTTCCTCCTTCGTCTGGCTCCATCTTCCAGTTGGTATTCATAGGAATCTTCACAGCTTTAGCATGTTGAACACCAAACTTGGCAAGCATATCTCGAGTGTACTTGGCCTGGTTGATGAAAATTCCATTATCCTGCTGCTTCACTTGAAGACCTAGAAAGCAGCTCATCAAGCCAATCATCGACATCTCATACTTGGTCTTCATTAGCTCTCCAAACTTCTCGCTAAGCGACTGGTTTGGTGACCCAAATATGATGTCGTCCACGTAGATCTGGACCCATAGCATATCTTCTCCATGATTGATGGTGAAGAGAGTCCGATCTATCTTCCCCTTTTGGAATCCATTTTCCACTAGGAATTGAGATAATGTATCGTACCAAGCTCTGGGAGCTTGCTTCAACCCATACAGGGCTTTCTTCAAGCGATACACTTTATCTCCCTGCTCGAAACCCGGTGGCTGCTCCACATACACTTCTTCCTTGAGTTCACCGTTGAGGAATGCGCTCTTCACATCCATTTGGTACACTTTGAATTTCTTGGCCGCTGCATAGGCTAGAAATAAACGGATCGCTTCAAGACGTGCCACTGGAGCGAAGGTCTCATCAAAGTCGATTCCTTCCTCTTGGCAGTAGCCTTTGGCAACTAGTCGCGCCTTGTTCCTCACTACATTGTGGTCCTCGTCCGTCTTGTTCTTGAACACCCATTTGGTGCCAATAACATGCTGAAACTTGTGACGATCCACGAAGTACCATACGTCGTTCCTGGTGAACTGATTCAGCTCTTCTTGCATAGCGATCACCCGGTTAGAATCGGCTAGGGCTTCCTCCACGCTTGATGGCTCAATGTTTGAGAGAAAGCAACTGAACATGGCACTTTCTCCAAACACTTGACTTCTGGTCACTACACCCTTGGATGGATCTCCAATGATTTGGCTAGGTGAGTGATCCTTGAGCCACGCTCGCTTTGATCCGCCAGCTTCATCTTCATCCGCTTCCTTGTCGCTTGCTTCACCGTCTGAAGCGACTGGATTGGGTGCTTGGCCTGCACTAGCTTCAGGAATCTTGGGGGCAGCTTCGACTTCTCCTTTGGAATCCTGCTCGCTTGAGTCCTTGATCTCATCATCTTCATCAAGCACGTCCCAAGAGAGTTGATTTGAGGGTTCCTTGCTTTGATCCTTTTCATTCGCTTGGGCCTGTTCCTGTGGAAGACTTAAAGAAGATTCATCAAATACGACATGGGGTGATTCTTCCACAATTAGGGTTTTACAGTTGAATACTCTGTAGGCTTTGCTAGATGTAGAGTATCCTAAGAATACTCCTTCATCTGCTTTGCTTTCAAAGGCTTTCAACTGTGACTTCCCATTGTTGTGAATGAAGACCCTACAACCAAAAATATGGAAATAAGAAATGTTAGGAATTCTCCCTGTCCATATTTCATATGGTGTTTTGTCGTGCCGTTTGTTGAGAAGCGTCCGATTCTGTGTGTAGCACGCCGTGTTGGCAGCTTCAGCCCAATACTTCATCGGAAGCTTCGAGTCAGCAATCATGGTGCGAACGGCTTCTTTGATGATTCGATTCCTTCTTTCAGTAACTCCATTCTGCTGAGGAGTGCGTGCTGAAGAAGTTTGATGTGCTATGCCATGCTCCGTGCAGTACGCTTCAATTGTAGAGTTCAGGAACTCTGTGCCTTTGTCGGAGCGAATGGTCACTATAGCTTGATTCTTTTCCACCGCCAATCGCTTGAGTAGTTGTGGCAGTTTGGTCAGTGTCTCCTTCTTGCTAAATAGGAATACAACCCATGTGAAGCGAGAGAAATCGTCGACTACAACTAGAGTGTACTTCCTTCCATTTACACTAACTGGAGTAACTGGACCAAACAGATCCATGTGAAGCAGCTCGAGCACTCGCTTTGATGAGGCTTCTTCGAGACTGGCAAAGTGCTTCTTCGTCTGCTTCCCTTGTTGGCATGGTGAGCATGGATGGTCTTTGATGAAGACTTCATTCGGTATGCCTTGCACCAAACCTTTTCGAGCTAAGCGATTGATAGCTTTGAAATTGAGGTGGTTCAAGCGTCTGTGCCATAGCCATCCAATTTCTGTAGCACTTCTTGCAACTAGACAAGTTTCCTCCTTGCAGCTGTCCCATTGTGCTATGTAGACATTCCTTTGTCTAACTCCAGTGAGCACAATCTGGGATGTGAGTTTGCTCTTCACGATGCACTTGTTGGAGATGAACTCCACCCTGTACCCTTTATCACAAAACTGTGAAATAGATAACAGGTTGTGCTTGAGTCCTTCCACATAGGAGACTTCTTCAATTGTGAGTTTTCCAATTTTCAGTGCGCCGTATCCCCTGGTGCTTCCTCGAGAGTTGTCACCAAAGGTTACATGTGGACCCTTCTTCTCTATGTAGTTGTGAAGTAGAGCTTTCATGCCAGTCATGTGTCTTGAACATCCACTGTCCAAGTACCAAACTAGTTGACCCTCACTTGGCATGGGATCCACAGCGCTCACCTGCAATTAGACAGATTTTGGTACCCAAATCAGTTTGGGTCCTTGCAGGTTAGTTCCCTTAGGTACCCACACTTGCTTCACTCTCTTTTGAGATGAAGCTTGTGTCTTGGGCTTCTCGACCTTCGAAAACTTGGTGTACTGCCTAGATGCAGCTTCACACGTGCAACAGTGTGTGCAAGAGGGGTAGCGGCTCGCTTCAGACCTACCTATGCTCTTCCCACTTTGCTTATATCCTGAAGCGACTCGCTTCGGATTAGCTCTGGGTTTAGAGACTGACTTAGGGTTTCTAGTCTGTCGAAGCGGCTCGCTTGGTTTCCTCGAAGCGGTCCAACTAGGGTTTTGACCCTGACTCGCTTGAGAAACCTTGGGAATTTGAAGCGGCCTCTTGGGTGCTTCAAGTTCTTCCCCCTCAACGTTAGTCCGGTTGGACCATCTCCAGTCCGGATAACGTGACACATAGACATTACTCCTTTTCTTGAAAGGGAGATCCTTTGTCTCTCGTGTCTTGGCTTGAGACTTAGAAGCTTCAACAGTTCTCCCTTTACCCTTGGATTGGTAAGACTTAGCATGTTGAGTGCTAGGGATTGTTGAATTTTGCTTGCCCTTCGGATCTGCCCTTGAAGATATAGACATCTTCATTGGCTTCCTTTTAGGGCTCTCAGCCATTTTGCCTTTGTCTTTGTTGGTGGTCGCTTTGGATGCAGTGGGCAATTCCAAAGTGACTGATGGTGTCGTGTTTGAAGCACCAACAAAGACAGTTGGCTTGGAAGGTCCACCCTCATATCCAAGTCCTCCCTTTCTACCAAAAGGTAGAAGAGAACTCTCTAGTGCCTGTCTAGCGTATGATGCTTTATTTAAGTTGGCGACTAGAGTGGATTGGGTTTCATACCTTCCCTCCAAGCTTTGATGTCTAGCGAAGAGATCCTCGAACTTACTAGTCATGGCCCTTAGATTAAGTTTGACTTGGTCAAGCTCACGGGCTAGCTTTCGGTTCTCCTTCTCGCTTCGAGACAGAGCTTGTTTTACCACTTCGTGGTCGCTTGACAATTTTTGGTGCTTGTCAAACAAATCACTCCATGAAGAGGATTGTTCTTCCTCATTGACAGTATGTGCTAGTGTAATTGAAGTGATTGAAGGATAGAAGAATACCTCTCCTGTTTCCTCGTCGGTGAGCGCCATAAATCCAAGATCCTCACCATCACTGGAATTTGGATCGGTGAATGCATCTGAGTCGCTTGGTGGATCTTCAGTTGTAGCGACCGGCACTTCACTCGCTACGAGCGCTCGCCTTGGAGCATCCCTCTTGGCCTTCAATTCTTCGCGCTCTTTGGCACTTAGCTTTGGGCAATCGGATTTGTAGTGGCCCATCTTGTGGCAGTGGTAACACTCCACTTCCATCATGTCGCGCGGAATCGGTTTGGTCGTCTCTTCTCTCTTTCCTTTTCCTTCTCGAGCATCAGTGCTCCTCCCTTTGTACTGCTTGTAGAATCTTTTGTACTTGCCCACTCGAGAGTTCATTTTGTTGAAGTTCTTGGATAAGAATGCAATGTGTTCTTCCAATTCTTCTCTCGTCATCTTGGCTAGCGACTGCTCGCTTGGCCCTTCGGCAGCTTTGAATGCTACTCCTTTTGACGTAGTGGGTGCTTCATCCTCGTCGTCGAGGCTCATTCGATTCAGATCAAACTCGTGAGCTTTGAGCTCGGAGAACAGCACTTCTGGCGTGAGCTTCGTTAGATCCTTGGTAGCTAGATATAGCTCCTTCATGGTCTGCCACTTCCTTGTGAGAGCACGGACTATTTTCAGATTTACTTCCTTGTCTGTGAGTTCCTTCCCAAGCGAGTTGAGAGTTGCAGTAATGTTGGTAACTCTCAGCTCGAAGGCGTCGATGGATTCTCCGGACTTCATCACCAGATTTTCAAACTCCCGCATCTGAACGGCGAGTTTGTTCTCCTTGATTTTGTCTGTGCCTTGAGAAATGAGGGCTAGGGTTTCCCACATTTCCTTTGCCGTTGCACATTTCCTTATCCGTGGTAGATAGGCGTCCGACACGGTGCTCTGCATCGTGTGACGTGCAATCTTGTCGAGGTTGGCAACTTTGAAGTCATTTGGAGTATACTCATCTTTATCCTTCTCCACGTACTGTTGTCGAACGTGGGCTGGACGACCTTCAGCGGCTGGAACCTCCACAGATATGGCTTTCTTGATTTCGATTGGTCCGTCTTCAATGACTTCCCACATCCGGTCGTGGATTGAGCATAAGAAGCTCTCGACTCGGAAACTCCATATCTCGTATCCTTCGATCGAGAACTGTGGAAGATTTGATGCACTGTATGTAGACATAGCAAACTATCAGCAGTAAATGCAATATGCGTGGGTGAGGTTTTGATGCACTTAGGAAATAGGATCCGGTTCAGTGAGACAACGTGAAGTGAGTGGGGACTCACTTCGGATATGCAAAGCAGAGGCTCGAAAGAACCGCTGCTCTGATACCACTTGTTGGTCCCGGTTTGCTATAGGAAAAATACGTAGAGGGGGGGGTGAATACGTATTTTGAAGTTTTTCAACTTCAATTCCTTAACTCAGAGTATAAAGTAAAGTGCTCTTTGGAAATACTAAGATCTAGCCGAGGGCTAGATCAAAAGCAATCACGAATCTCTTGACCTAAGCTTAGAGCTTGATCAAGAGTGAGACTTTACTCTTTGTGCGGAATTTGGTGAGCTATAATCTTTCCTAAGTAATTGAAAATCCAAGTTAAGTTTGTTTATATGCACGTGCAATGGATAATCGAATACTGTAAAGAGATTAAGGTAAGAGAGATACGACACATAGATTTATAGTGGTTCGGAGATAACGCTCCTACGTCCACTTTGTTGCACGACGGCAACTGTTCTTTTCACTCAAGAACTTGAAGGTTACGGGTCCTTCAAAAACCTGGTCGGGATCGGGCTTCACTTGCCTAGATCAAACGACAGACATAGTGATTGCGGGTTCACTACACAAACCTAACAAAGACTGGAAGCTTCACTCGCTTCAGTCAGACAGACAGGGAGATTACGGGCTCTCCTTACAGCCTAGCTTCGATCGAGCTTTACACAAACGATGTAAGTGTAAGCTTGGATCTCAACTCTACGATCGAGGCTTCTTCAATCGATGAAAGAAGGGCCTTGGATCTGAACAACCTAACGACAACACTCAAAACCTAACAGACGTAGTTTAGGGTTTTTGGTTGACGACACACTATGAAGAACTCTTTACAGTGAATGCAAAGATTGGCTAGAGTTCTTCTTCTAAGCTTGGATATTTGAAGTGGGCTTAGAATCTAAGTGTGAAGGCTGTGAAGACGAGTTCCGATGGACTGGAAACTCGGAGAACACTTGAAAACAAAGACTCGAAGATTGCACTAAGGCTTGGGAGTGTTTGTTTGCAGTAGGCTCGTATGCGCAAGTAGTGTTCTTTAAGTGTTCTGCGTCTTCACGTCTTCATCCTTCACTATTTATAGGCGGAGGGTTGGCTAAGATCCGTTGCTTGGTTGGTGGCCTTGTCCCTCCTCCTCTCGACAGTACTTGCGCAGGCAGTAGCTTTTGCAGACGCGCAGTTTTGGCATTTTGCCGAAAATGGCTAAGTTCCAAGTTTAACAGTAACTGGAGCGAGCCAGTACTGTTGCGGCGTCTTTGTCAGCCTGGCAGTCAACTCCTCTGCTCCTCTCCGCTTTCGACACGTGGAGATCTTGTAATTAATGCGGAGATCTCCTGTTGACTGGAATTCAAATTCGGAGCGGGAATTTGTGCTGTCGCTTTCTGGTAGGTAGTGGCTCGCTTCGCTTTGAAGTTGTAGTGGCCGCTCTGAAGTGAGTCGCTTCACAGTCAAATTTGTAGTGAGTCACTTGAGAAATAAATTTCCCGTGACACTACTAAATTAAGTGTTGACTTGTGTTGACTCGCTTCGGCTTTTCTTGTAGCGCACGCTTCGCTTCGCTTTAGTGGGTTCACTTGATTCCACTGTAGCGCTCGCTTCGCTTCGCTTTGCTTTGAACTGTAGCGCTCGCTTCGCTTCACTTTGGCAGACTCACTTTGAATCTACTGTAGCGATCGCTTCGCTTCGCTGTTCTTCGGCACGCTTCACTTCAGCTTGCTTGACTTGCTTCGCTTTGGAAAACACACTCAAGCGAGTGGCCTTCACTTGAACTTTTGAACCCTAATCTAAGCAAAATAAAAGAGCCATCCTAACAGTGTAGGCTTAGAAAAATTCTAACCTATTAACTACATCAAAATGGGTCGCTTGGGAAAAGGACGCTTGGGGTTTTGGGATCTAATCAAAACAAATGACTTCATTTATCAAATGTCCCATGAAGTTCCCCCTTAACATTTTAGTCCTTAACAATTCCCAACACCTTCTCTATTTTATTTTCTTGCAATGAGGTCATTGCTTGTTTTAAGTGTGGGGGAGGGGGGGGGGGGGGGGGGGGGTCTTTGAAACTTTTGGCATGCAATTTTTAATTTTGTTGAGTCTTAGGAGTTAATTGAGTCAAATGAGCATGTGATGATAGTATTGTGGATTTGGCCGATGATAGAAATTTTTTATTGATTTTTGGAGAAAAATTCATGATCTTTATTATGCATGGAACCTTGGTGAAGCGACGCATTTTATTCGATGAATTTGATGTATGCTATGATGTCGGGAACTAGTTAGTTTGAACCCGTGAGATTTGAGCTATTTGTGCATATTTATGCCTATTCGTTGATTGAGTGATCATGCATGCTTCGTTGTTTCTAGAACTTGCCTTGTTTCTCCATCAAGACCTTAGTACATTTACGAACTAGGAGATGATCTTAGGCCATCTTTCTTTAGCCACATGATCCCTATACACTAACCTTGTTCATAAACCTTTGTTTACCCCTTTTGAGCCTTTGTTAGCCGTTCTTTGTAAAACCGGATGATAGGAGGTTTGGATGGTTATGGGTATCCTTAGTATTTGTTGTTGGTGATATGGAAGGAGTTGAATAGAAAAATTTGGTTGTGGTGAAGAAGGAGGAGAAAGGAGTTTTAGATGCTTGATTTATGTAGTTAGCTATCCCTATGAGCTTAGGAAAAAAAAAAAAAAAATAAAAAAAAAGGATGAAAAAAAAAAAATAGAGCCTTTGTTATACATTAGAAAGAACATTTATTAGTGGAACTCTAGAGAGAAAAAAAAAAAAAAAAAAAAAAAAAAAGAAAGAAAGAGAGAATAAGAATATAAGCATAAGGGGGTAGTTAGCTTTGATTTATATAGTTGATATTTTAGCATCTTTGAGTTTGTATTTGGTATGTTGGATGGTAGAAGATGGAGTAAATCCATACTTTGGTTGGAGTTGAAAAGAGGTTGATGATTTAGTTTTATTTGAGTCACTTAGCCTATACTTTCCCTACCTTAACCAATGTCCCTACATTACAAGCTTATATAAAGACCTTTTTGATACTAATTTGTAAGTATTACATTAGGTGGAGATGTTGAGATTGAAGGCAAGCCTATGGTAAACATGTTTGCATTGCATTGATATTGAGTGAACCCTATGATGTGCATTATCTTATACATCTTTTCTTTGAGAGAGTTGAGTGTTCACTTCCATATATAAAATTTCACATGTTGGAGAGTGTTCTTTGATGGATTAGCATATTTTGAATTAGTGGAGTAAATTGTGTTGATTGATGCTAAGGTTGTGTGCATAGTTTTGATCATGATCATGAGAGTTTGTTTTCGAAAAGTTTTGAGGCCTATATAGTTCACATTGAGTCTATTGCTTATTTCGTTTTTGTTATTGTTCGGGACGAACAAAGGACTAAGTGTGTGGGAGTTTGATTGGTGTTTAAATGTTAGGATTTTCGTAGTGTTTTCGAGTCCGTTTTCGTTATGTTTTGTGTCTCTTTCGTTTGTCTTTTGCTATGATTTGGTTGCTTTGGAGTTTTTGGTATTGTAGGATAAAAAGGACGGAAATGAGAAGAAAATGAGAAGAAAGAAGCATTATATCGAAGAGGGGTTCGATAGGAGCATGTAGGCGAAAACGGAGGTCGATTTGGAGTTCGGACGAGGAAGATACGACCGAAACAAGAAAGGCGCGCAATCGTCCAGCGTTGGACGACCGTCCAGAGTACGGTGGACGAGCGTCCAGAGTAGAAAAGAAAGAAGAATGCGAGTGCGACGTTGGACGAGCGTCCAACGTACGTTGGACGACCGTCCAACGTTCCGGCCAGCTATTGTTTCCTTATATAATTAGGTTTTCATACCTATTATATATACTATCCCTTGCACACGAATTCTAGACATCTTTAATCATCTTTTAGGCTTAGTTTTCAGTTCAAAATACTTTAGCTTTAGTTTTTATTGCTTTCTTTTGTTCGGATCCGGATTCCTCGTTTAGTTCGTTTAATTCAAGTTCTTCGTTCTTCGTTAATTTCGTAAGTTATTTATTGCTTTCGTTTACTTGCTTTTAATTGCTTGCTTTAGTTTTAGATTCGTTTTCTTAATAGCTTCGTTTAATCTACTTAGTTTAATTTCGTTCTTTCGATTTCTAGTTCTAGTTTAGATTCGTTTTCCTTCGATTTCAATTCTCTCGTTTTTCAAAGCTTTCGTAGTTAGATTTATTTGTCTTTAAATTTCCAGATTTTATTCATTATGTCTAGAGTAGTTTATGCTTTCTTCGTTGCTTTCTTTCTTGCTTTCTTTTCGATTCTTGCCTAGGTAGATTAATCGTTTTATTTAGTTTAATACTTAGATTTATTTCTTGAGTTCTAGATTAGTTATTTACTTGCTTTTATTTATTGCTTTGATTTATTTTATTTGCCTAGGATTTAAAACAAAAACCCCCAAAATCTTCTTTACTTGCTTTCTTAGTTTTAGGCTAGATTAGGTTTTTACTACATAATTGATTACCCTGTTAAGTTTTCCTTGAGATTCGATACTTAGTTTTTACTTACTAAGTGCTAGGATAGATTTCGTTCTATTGCGAACACTTTTTGGTGAAACAGTGTGTTTGCTGGAACACATATCACGCCGGCGTTAAATTGTTGCCGGAAAATAAAACACGCCGGCTACATGTCACGCCGGCGTGTTTTATTTTCCGGCAACAATCTTCGGGCGTGAAATGTTTATACATGTTCATATTTATTTTTTTTGTTGTTATGTATGTCCTTTTAATGATATTTGTGTATTTATTAAATTGTATTATATATGGTTTTAAAAATTATTTATAAAAAATATACAATAGCAGTTTATAAATATAGGTTTATACACATTGTTTGCGAAAATATAATTAAATATTTTTGGTATAAATCACGCCGGAAAATCAATGCCGTGACACAAATCACGCCGGTCGTGAATTTGGCCGGCGTTATTTGTTTTCCGGCGTCCTTTTTCCGGCGTGAAATATATTTTTGAGTTAATAAAAATTTTAGTTTTTTAATTATATTATTAAGTTAGCAAAAAGTGGTTCTCTTATGACATATGTTTATTAGGAATGTAATGTATATATTTTATTAACAATATTTGATAGGAAAATTTTGAAATTTGTTGTAAAATACATGTAAATAATATTTTTTATTTTTAAAAAATTAGATAAGAATTTTTTGAAAAATCACGCCGGCGAAGATCCACCGGAAACATATCACGCCGGCGTTATATAACGCCGGCGTTTTTTGTTTCCGGCCGGTCCTCTCCAGCGTGAAATTTGGCCGATTTTATAATATGGTTTTTTTCACCATTTCCTGTATTTATTTTTTAATTATAATCTGTTTTTCGTTTTATTTTAATTTATCTTCGTATGTATGCGGTTCACTTGCTTGGATCTGACGATGACACTGGGTGATTACGGGTTCACCACAAAAACCTAAACTTGATTTGAAGCTTTACTCACTTCAATCCGACGACAGGGAGATTACGGGTTCGCCTTACAACCTAGCTTCGATCGAGCTTCACACAATCGATGAAAGTGTAAGCTGGGATCTAGACTCTATGATCGAGGTTTCTACTATCGAAGAAAGTAGAGCCTTGGATCTAAACAACCTTTCGACGACGAACACAAAACCGAACTGAGCTTAGGGTTAGGGTTTTCTGTTTCTCAACAGACACACTAATGAAGAGCTCTTTACAGTAAGTGTAAAGAAGGCTACAACTCTTCTCTAAGCTTGGATATGGAATGGGCTTAAAACTCTAAGTGTGAAGGTTGCGAAGACGAGTTTCGATGGAACTGAAACTCGGAGAACACTTGGAAACAAAGACTCGAATGTATGCTGAAAGCTGGGAGTGTTTGTTTGCAGTAGGCGCTGAATGCTCAAGTAGTGTTCTACTTCTCTTCATCTTCATCCTTCACTATTTATAGGCGGAGGGTTGGCCGAGATCCGTTGCTTGGTAGGTGGCTTTGTCCCTCCTCCTCTCGACAGTACTTGCGCAGGCCAGCAACTTTTCAGTGGCGCAGATTTGGCATTTTGCCGAAAATGGCTAAGTTACAAACTTAACAGTAACTGGAGCGAGCCAGTACTGTTACGGCGCCCTTGTCGGCCTGGCAGTCAACTCCGCTGCTCCTCTCTTGAGTCGACACGTGGAGATCTTGCAATTAATGCGGCGATCCTCAGTTGACTGGAGTTCAAATTCGGAGCGGGAATTGAGCTATCGCAATCTGTTAGGTAGGGCTCGCTTCGCTTTAGAATTGGAGCGTCCGCTTCAAAGTGAGTCGCTTCAAGGTTATACTGTAGCGTGTACTTGGAAAATAAATTCCCGAGTGACTGCTTTAGCAATTGTTGACCCGCGTTGACTCGCTTTGGCTTGTCACTGTAGCGCTCGCTTCGCTTCGCTTTGGTAGACTCGCTTCGAATCTACTGTAGTGCTCGCTTCGCTTCGCTATATTTCGGCACGCTTCGCTTCGGCTGGGTAGACTCGCTTTGCTTGACTAACACACTCAAGCGAGTGGCCTTCGCTTGAAAATCCTGCAGTCTACAACCAAAGTGACTAAAGCAAAAATAGCCATCCTAACAGTATAGGCTTAGAAAAATTTCTAACCTATTCTACATCAAATTGGGTCGCTTGGGAATAGGATGCTTAGGGGTTTTGGGATCAAATCAAAACATACATTTCATTTCTAAAATGTCCCATATAGGTTCCCCCTTAACATGTGATCCTTAACAATTTCCAACAAACTGGGAACCAGATCTAGCTCATTCAGGATGTTAAAGAGCTTCACAATCTTTTAGTATCCTTACAAGAAGCCACATACTAGGCTACATGGTAAAGTCTATGACTCTATCCTGCGTCACACTCTTCCAAGTGATAGCCCTACCTCCCAAGGTGAATATATATTCCAAGATAGATTTCCTCTCATCTCGATCACAACTTGGAAGTCAGAGTCCGTATACCCTATCGGGATCAACTCATTAAATCTATCACTAGCACATGATCTCTAGTTTTCTTGAGATACTTCAAAATGTGTTTAACCGCTGTCCAATATCGCTGACCAGGGTTAGACTGATATATAGCCACCATGCCAACCGCATAGCAGATATGCGGTCTAGTACACATCATCGCATACATGAGACTCCCAACTGCAGAAACATATGGTACGGTTTTCATGTTCTCTACTTCCTCTTGTGTCTTCGGACACATATCCTTAGATAGAGGAATGCCATATCTGAAGGGAAGAAAACCCTTTTTGGCATTTTGCATGCTAAAACGGGGATCAAAATATCTATATATGAAGCTTGGCTTAAGCCTAACATCCTCTTACGGCAATCTCTGATCACCTTGATCCCTAGGATGTAACCAGCTTCTCCCAAGTTTTTCATCTGAAACTGTTCAGAAAACCAATCAATTAGGCCTGACAACACGTTCACATTGTCGCCAATGTGAAGTATTTCGTCTACGTACAATACTAAGAATACCACGCTTCTGTCCACACTGAGTCTGTAAACACAACTTTCCTTTAAGAACTGGATAAAACCGTAAGATTTTATCACTCCATCAAAATGAATGTTCAAGGACCTGGTAGCATGTTTAAGTCTGTATAAGGACTTTTTGAGCTTCCAAACGAGATGCTATTGACCATCCCTCACATAACGTTCTGGTTGGCGCATATAAATGTCCCTACCTTTTTCATGGTACTTGTTCAAGAATGCAGTGTTGTCGTCCATTTGCCAAAGCTCTAGATCTAAATGTGTCACCATGGACAAGAGTATTCTGATGGATTTAAGCATGGCAACCGGCTAAAATGTCTCATCATAATCGATTCCCTCTTTCTGAGTGAATCCTTTCGCCACCAATCTAGCTATAAAGGCTAAACCTTCCCATCGGGTCCTTTTTTGTGCTTGTACACCCATGAGTAGGCTATTTCTAACCTATCAATAATATCAAACTATGGAAGTCCGAGTATCGAACACGGAGAGGGAATGTATCGATTGAAAATCAAGTAGTTCACTTAGTCTCCATCATACTATCTAAGCACATATTCGTGATTTTTGGTTTCTTAAATAGGCAAAGATCAATGTAATGTGAGAAATTAGCAATGCAAAGTAAGTAAAACTATAGCAAATAACAAGTAGGAAATATTAATAATAAAAGGTATGGATCCAAGTAACATTCCGACATGATTGTGATGAGGGCTTTAGAATCTAGATGCTTCAAACCTATTTAATCCACCTTGAATGGTCTCTTATATCATTTATGTTAACCTACCTTACTAGGGTGATCAACAAGTAGATCAATAGAACAATAAATGCTTTCTAAGCCTTTAAATGCCCTACCAACTCAAAATAGCTCATTCTAGTCTAAGATAACCTACCAACTATCATCCAACCCATCTAATTCTTCATAGGAATCATATGAGATGCAATCAAGTGATATGGGTATGAATTGATGCCAAGTGCTATGAATGGAAGCTTCCTAGGCATTCCATCAAACACCTTAGATGCACTCCTAGTGATCAATTAGTCATGCATTCAAATTAAGTTCCAATCTATAGGCAATTCAAGGGGAAGGTAGATCAACATCCTAAACTCTAACACCCATCATCTAAATCAAATCATCCATCACTTGGAGCCATAGAGGTGCTTAGCTAGCCATAGATCTAGCAAGAAATCCAACAATAACAAGAGAAATCATAATGAAAAGAACAAGGAATGAACAAGGAATAAAATTGCTTCAATAATCTTCATGATCCAAGCATGATCATCCAACACAATTCAAATTCACCAAAGAGGAAAGTAGTTGTCTCCTAGGGTTCTTAGAGTGTTAATACATCCAAAAGTAAGTGAAAAGATAGCCAAAAATGGCTTAATCCATGCCTAAATACTAAGGGTCCATGAGAGTCAAAAGTCAAAGTAATGACATGGCAAAAGGAGGACAAAATGCGAGTGGAGCCTTGGTCGCCGGCAGGTGGAACCTCAATTGCCATTTTGCGCAACTTCACTGTTTTGCTTCGTTCTCCCTCGTTTCAACTCAGAATCTTGATCATCTTTTCCCTATGGCTTCCTCTTTCACTCCTCTACAAGATAGTATGATTCCTTCATTCCAGAAAGTCCGCCAAAATACCTAAAATTGGCACGGAAATCGAGAGAAAAATGAAGAACTATAGGAAATGCAAAAGTTGAAAACCCTAACATTTTCCTACCTACTTAAGCACATAAGTCACACTTTAACCTCAATAGACGTTCCTAAACACATACAAAATACGTGTTTGTCAACCCATTTGCAACCGATGGATTTTGCCCCATTCGGCAGCTCCGCAAGGTCGTACACGCCCATGTTAACTAATGATTCTATCTCCGAATCCATGGAAACATTCCAGGAATCGGCATCCTCATCTTCCATTGCCTCCTTGTAAGTCTAGGGGTCGATCTCATCATGTTCGGTACCTGAGAGAAATTCAGTGGATTCTCCCACGAACATGAAACAGTTTGGTTGACGAACAACCCTCCCACTGCGACGACAATGGTGTAGATATAGTGTCGGATATAGGTGCAGTTATCTGTGGTATCTCTACTTGTACTCCCGGCTATTTTGGAATACTAGCTGCATTCATCTAGGAATCGGGCATTAGTGCTCAAAATGACTTTTTGATCCCGAGGGCTATAGAAATAACCTCCTTTCGTTCCTTTCTGATATCTTACAAACAGCCTAACCTCAGTCACATGCCTCAATTTGTCGGCCTCCTTTGTCAGCACGTGTGCTGGACATCCCCAAACCCGAATATGACTTAAACTAGGCTTATTGTCCATAATTTGGAAGGAGTTTTAATTGCCGACTGTGATGGCACTAGATTGAGGAGATAACCTATTAGTTCCAAGGCATATCCCCAGAACGAAATTGGCAAAGATGCATAACTCGTCATTGATCTAACTGTATCCAAAAGAGTTCGATTCTGTCTCTCTGATACACCGTTCTGTTGGGGAGTTCTCGGTGCAGTCAACTGAGATGTAATCCCATTATCTAACAAGAACTTTTGAAACTCAATTCTGAGGTACTCACCACCCCTATTAGAACAAAGTGATTTGATAGTTTTACCTAACCTCTTCTCTACTTCCGCTTTGAAATCTTTAAACTTATCGAAGCATTCAGATTTCCTGTGGAGTGGGTAGATAAAACGTATCTCGAGTAATCATAAATAAAGTGACGAAATACTCGTAACCTCCTCGAGCTTGAACGGACATCGGTCCACACAAGTCAGAATGAACTAGCTCTAAGAGCTCTTCAGCTCGATATCCTATGGCCTTGAATGGTATGGTCACCATCTTTCCTTCCAAACACGATTTACATGTTGATAAAGGTTCTATTTGGAAATCCAAAACACCTTCTCTTACCAACCTTTGAATCCTCCTTTGGTTGATGTGACCCAATCTAAGATGCCAAAGTAGAGTTTAATTCATTTGGACGGATTCTTTCTCTTTTTAGTATTCAATGATGAAGAAACATTATAAGAAGAAGAATTATTCATTGGACAAGTAATAGTATAGAGAGAACCAAACAATGTGCCATAAACGATAACCTCATTGTCATTCACGATAGAAACACCACAATTAAAAACAACTAAATATCTGTTGATAGATCCGGGTTGAAGATCCACAACAATTTAGGTGATTATTCATCATATTTGCAAGGAGCATTCACAGATAAAGCATTACAATGATAGAGAGCAAGAGATTCATGCGTTTTGTGGATTATAATCGTGTATTTCATACAGAGCATTGTTCGTGCAAGGATAACGAGTCATAATCGAGCTATATGCTTAAATAAAGGGCATATCCAGCCATAAACTAGTCAAATCCATGGAGTTTAGAACTCATTCAAGCAGAAAATGGAGAAACGAAGTAAGAAGAGAGAGAGAAGCAAAGAGCGTGGAGCTCTGTTGAGCTTTATCTCCTCTTAGCAACGAGGGTTTTACCTTAGGCTCAAGGTAATGTGTACGAGAGATTCTTCCCGGTATCGAGAAGGATGTGATGGAAGTGATCGTGGGTGAGGCTTCCCGAAAGAAGGCCCCGGACACCTTGACTGCCTGAGCTCGAAGGAGCTCGCGGAAGAGTGTGTGAATGAATGAAACAGTACGCAGAGTGCATGTATGTATGAAGAGTTATGTTGTGATGATCATCCAGTATTTATAGATGTAGAAAGGATGAGAAAGTGAACATTCGTGCGGAGGGAGGACAGAAAAGGAATTCCCATAGAGACAAGATTTCCTTCGTCATCCAGTTGGTGGTCCTTACTCTAGAGTTCGTAGAGTCACGCGGACTATGTGTCGCGCAGAACCTTGGATCCTCTCAGATGCTCGTAGGGTTAAGATGGCTTCTGCGTAAACTTGGATCTGTACAGATCCTTATTACTCTTGTACAAGTCTAGGCATCTGAGGTTTTGGAGAGGATGATCTAACCATTATTGAGAGAACACCACGTGGCAGAGCTGATATTTATTCCTATCAGCTACTCCCCCCCCCCCCCCCCCAGGTCCAGAAGCATGCTTTGTTAGCTTCTGGTGGAGGTATTGGCGGGGAAAAGTTATATTGTAGATGTCACAGCATCTTGTCGCGTGAAAAACAGTGCAACGTTTAGTCTTCCAAGGACATAAAGATGTAAGAGCTCTTGTCTTCATCATCATTACTTCTCCAATGTGACTAAAGCACAAGAGAAGATGGGTTTTGTTATTTTTTATCTATAAGAGGCCTTAGCTTCTCTTCACTACTTATTACTGCTGAAACCCATGATTAAACTTCATTCATTAAGCTTGAGCTTCTCCAAGCTATAAAGGTGCTTTCTCCGTGTTATATGAGGTTCTGGTAATTCCCTTGGGATGATTTTGAAGCTCTTTTGCTATTTCGTGAAAAAATTAGCCTTATTTTCTGAAGGGAAAGGATCCATATTCTTGTTTATCTCCCTTTACTTTTTATTACTTTTCTCTTGCAACCTGTTTTGGGTGATTCCATTGGAGGAGAAAAGTTGGATAACCGCATATCATTTTATCGTGATTATACTATTATCATTTATTTTTAATTTGCGCGTGTGAGCACGCTTAAAGAGAGGATGAGATCCCTCTTCTGGAATTAATTAGATTCTGGTGCATTGGGGAAACGCGCTTTCTCTTCTCCCCATTTTTCCCTTTATTTTTTCTTTTCCAAAATTTATGAGTAGTAACTACTCATCTTCCTTTATATTTTTCAAACTTCCGGAGGAAGAGAAGAAACTTTTTCCATTCCCTTTCAATTCCTTGACGCTCCTTCTCCCTACTACACAGGTATTCTTTAAATTTTGCCCTTCTCTTAGATTTTCCGCTATCATCTCTTTAGACGACTGCTATGAAATCTTCCTCTTCTCGGCGAGGTACTTCTGACCATCAAGGCCGTAGTAGGTCTACTAGATTTGTTTCGGGATCTGAGGTACAGAGGGGGAACATGGAGGATAAACCAAAGAAGCAGATTTTACCCTTAGAAAAATACGAATCTTCTCCTCTAGATAGAGCAGCATTAGACGTTTTTATAAAAAGAGTGAAGGAGTTTGGGGGATACTCTTTAAGAGTCCCCGAGGAGAATGAGCGTCCTTCATTATTGGCGCCTCCTCTAAAAGCCTTCTGGTTTTTTCAATTGGGGGCCGGATTGCGTTTTCCCGTGCCCTCCTTCTTTTCTTGCATTGCCTATTTATACAACGCTCCTCTGAATCAATTGAACCCGGCTTCCATTCGTAAGGCAGTTTTTTTTTTTTCCATATAATTGCTAGCCTAGAGGGGGTGAAAGATAAAGCGTTCCTCTTCTTTCGCACTCATGAACTAAAACACAGGGACTCTCATCTTTATTTTTCTCCCAATGTTCGCTTTGCTGATATATACGACAAGTATGAGTCCATAGATAAAGACTGGCATAAATGCTATTTGACAGTTAGCCCTCCTCCTGGCACTTCTTGGAATATCCCTGACATCAATTTGTATAGGAATCCTGGTAAAGAAAAAACCTCTCGGTCTCTCCCTTCTAGTTTATCTTCTTGGGAGGAAGAAATAATGTCTACACTTTTGCATGAATATCCTTCTGATCATACTATGCTTAGGCCTCTTGTAGAGAGTGAAGGTACTCTTTCCCTCTTTGGTTTGACACCCAGCATTCCCTGGTCTCCGTTAATGGGTAAAAAATTTCTTTGATGTTACTGCTATATTCCAATTTTTCATATATCCTTCGTTAGGTATATGAGCAATATTAATTTTTTCAATGTACATAGGAATGGACGTCTCCAAACAAAATTTGAAGAAGAAGGCATTGTTGGGGTTGTTGTATATCTAAAGCAAAACTGGTTGTTTTAGTGGTTACGACACCGGTCCACTGTTAACAATCCCTATCTGGAAGAATATGTATAAACAAGAATAAAGTCCATTATCTCATGTTTTAGACCACGTGTCGATCTGAGTTAAGATGGGATCACGAAGGTCGTTAACAATGATGAGTGTTGGTCCCGGTTTGTTAATAGGAAAATACGGAGGGGGGGGGGGGGGGGGGGAGGGGGGGGGGGGGGGAATACGTATTTTGAAGTTTTTCAACTTCAAATCCCTTAACTCAGAGTAATTAGTAAAGAGCTCGCTTGAAACTTAAGACCTAGCTGAAGCTAGATCTACAGTACGTAGCTAGCCTGCTTGACCGAAGTGAGCACTTGATCAAGAGGGAGTCTTTACTCGTATGTGCGGAATTTGGTGAGCTAAAAATCTTTCCTAAGTATTTAAAATTTCCTGATTAGGTTTGTTTAGATGCAATATGCAATGGATAATCAAACAAGTAAGAGTTTAGGGTTAGAGAGATACGACACAGAGAATTATAGTGGTTCGGAGATAACGCTCCTACGTCCACTTTGTTGCACGACGGCAACCGTTCTCTTCACTAAAGAACTTGAAGATTTCGGGCTCT
Source organism: Thymus mandschuricus (assembly GCA_029379335.1). NCBI lineage: Eukaryota > Viridiplantae > Streptophyta > Magnoliopsida > Lamiales > Lamiaceae > Thymus > Thymus mandschuricus. The sequence goes on along the minus strand of CM057073.1, from coordinate 35,396,615 downwards.
TCAAAAGCCTGGTCAAGATCGAGCTTCACTCGCTTGGATCTGACAGACGCTGGGTGATTCCGGGTTCACACCAAAAACCTAACTAGACTGGAAGCTTCACTCGCTTCAGTCGAACAGACAGGGAGATTACGGGCTCTCCTTACAGCCTAGCATCAGTCGAGCTTTACACAAACGATGTAAGTGTAAGCCTGGATCTAAACTCTATGATCGAGGCTTCTTCAATCGGTGAAAGAAGGGCCTTGGATCGAAACAACCTAACGACAACACTCAAAAACCTAACAGACAGATTTAGGGTTTTTGGTTGACGAACACACTATGAAGAGCTCTTTACAGTAAGTGCAAGAATGGCTAGAGCTCTTCTTCTAAGCTTGGATATGGAATGGGCTTAGACTCTAAGTGTGAAGGTTGTGAAGACGAGTTCCGATGAACTGGAAACTCGGAGAACACTTAAAACAAAGACTCGAAGATTTGCTCGAAGGATTGGGAGTGTTTGTTTGCGGTAGGCTCGAATGCTCAAGTAGTGTTCTACTTCTTCACGTTGTGATCCTTCACTATTTATAGGCGGAGGGTTGGCTGAGATCCGTTGCTTGGTTGGTGGCCTTGTCCCTCCTCCTCTCGACAGTACTTGCGCAGGCTGGCTGCTTTTCAGACGCGCAGATTTGGATTTTTGCCGGAAATGGACAAGGTCAAATTTTAACAGTAACTGGAGCGACCCAGTACTGTTACGACGCCTTGTCGGCCTGGCAGTCAACTCCACTGCTCCTCTCCGCTTTCGACACGTGGAGATCTCGTAATAAATGCGGAGATCTCCAGTTGACTGGAGTTCAAATTTGGAGCGGGAAGTGTGCTGTCGCTTTCTGGTAGGTAGTGGCTCGCTTCGCTTTGAAGTAGTAGCGTCCGCTTTAGTTGATTCACTTCGTGGTTACTCTGTAGTGAGTCGCTTCGGGAAATAAAGTTCCCTAGTGACTGCTTTGGAAATAGCTGACTAGAGTTGACTAGCTTTGACTTTACACTGTAGTGCTCGCTTCGCTTCGCTTTGAACTATAGCGCTCGCTTCACTTCGCTGTAGCGCTCGCTTCGCTTCGCTTCGCTTTGGCAGAATTACTTCAAATCTACTGTAGCGATCGCTTCGCTACACTGTTCTTCGGTACGCTTCACTTCAGTTTGCTAGATTTGCTTCGCTTCGAAAAACACACTCAAGTGAGTGGCCTTCGCTTGAAAATTTGAAGCCTAAAATCTAAGCAAATTAAAGAGCCATCCTAACAGAGTAGGCTTAGAAAAATTCTAACTTATCAACTACATCAAAATGGGTCGCTTGGGAACAGAACGCTTTGGGGTTTTGGGATCAAATCAAAACACTAAGATATCCCTTATAGGTTCCCCCTTAACATATTCGTTCTTAACAATTCCCAACAATGAGATATAAACAGATCACAGTCGAGATAGCTTGGGCAGAGCTATCGGTCTAGACTACAGCTTAAGGTAGTGATGAGTCCCAATCACTAGTTATGCTGGTACGGTGGAACGTATTGAGGATCAAAGGAGATAATGCTCTTCTGATACTGACCCTGTATCAAAGGTGATATAGGTGAAGAGCTACAGATCTCAGGCATTAGTAGCTCGATCTTAACCTTGGTAAACTATTAGATGTATATGTATTCTTCCATGTTACCTTGATTTACGAAGATATGAACTTCTCGTTAGTTCATCTTAATCATGTTGTACTTTGGGTAACATGGAGATGCATAGTATGTCTAATATGTGTTATCAATAAGCCGTGTCCTACGTGAGTGTAGGTTGACGTTATCCCCTCAGGGAGTTCACAAGGTTTGTTATACCAAGTCATGCTTGCTGATTAAGTTCAGGTATAATAATGAGGTGTGAACGGGTACTACCTGAGGAATGAGATGTTAATTAATTAGGAGCAGTCATGGTAGCTCTAATTAATTAATGGATATGGAAGGTCTTAAACACGGGGGTCGAACTAAACAAAATACCAACCCCAATCTACATAATTGGGACAGAGCGGTGAATCAGATATGACACTTTAGTGGAGTGCGTCATAGCTCTAAAGAGATACATGTTCAGGGGTGGACATGGAAATATCAAATTAGATAAGGCCCAACTCTGTCTGGTATCCGATCCCTAGGATGGCCCAAACAGACCTCGGGAATCGATCTAAATTGTATTATTGAGTTTGGACTCAATAATTGTACTCAGGCCCAGTATATGATATATATTGGATTTATGTCCGTTGAATAGATATTAAATATAATTAATTAAGATTTATATCCTGTGGGATAAGATTAAATCTAATTAGTTATTATTTAATTATTCAAGGATAAGATTAAATCTAATAGGATAAGATTTATTTATTAAAATCTTATGGGGATAAACATCATATATAAATACATTTGATATATATTTATTTATTTATTCTTCTACTGGTAATAGGATTAAATTCTATTTGTTAGAATTAATTCCGGATATACAGTTGCATAACGGAACAGATTAATTCCTTATTAATTTCGTATTAATTAAGGGAATAAGATTTGTAGTTATGGAAAAGAATAAATATGGGATAGGCATGGATATGGTAAAGAGATAAATAAGGAATCATATCTTCTTATTTATGTACCATATAAATACTCTAAGTCTCTCATCTAAAACCCTAGCCGCACTAGTGTTGTCAGAAAGGTTTTTACGCAAAACCTAGACGAGAAAGAGAGTTGGCCGTCCAGTGCTTCTGAGGAAGGAGATTGAGGTTCCAGCGATCTCGAGATGCCCACCAAGTCTCGGATCTAGCGGTGTGGGATCACATCCTAGAAGATCAGAACCGTAGAATTGCTCAGACTCGACTCAAATTCTTCGTCTCTTATAATCATAAGGTATGTAGTCGAGCCCTTGCATGAACTTATGTGCACGATCGAATCACCGCATCCAGTCTAAGATCTGGGATTCGGGCGGCTTTCAAGTAGCCGTTTCAACAATTGGTATCAGAGCCCGAGGTTTTGGATTGGCTCTGTGTTGATTCGAATTTAATGTTCATGCATTCGAGTCATTATGATTATGTGTGCATGCTGCTGTCCGAGATTTAATGTGCGTTGTTTTATCGTTTATTCGTTTTATCGTTGTTCGTTTTTTTTTAAATTGGCGAGATAATAAGGTGTCGATTAGATTAGGATTCGTTTTTCTTGTATTTTTCAATTTTTGTATTGTATTGTATGCTGGAAATCGAAATATCAGAGGAGGAACGAGGTCCGAGGACGAACACGAGGACGAAGGCAACGACGGCCGCAGGCGGCGGCGCGTCGGCCAACGCACGGCGACGGGCAGCGTAGTCTGCCGCGATTCGAGCGGTTGCCCCCTCGTCGTTCACAGCGGCTGAACCCCTAGGGTTCATCCTAGGGTTCAGGTGATGCCGGAACGAGGGCTGGCGGTGGCAGAAGCGGCGGCGGACGGCGGGACGGGCTGGTGCAGTGCGGCGGCGAGAAACCCTAGGTTTCTCAAGCCTGCCGGCGCTGCTGTAGGCCTGAACCGCGGCTTCCCGGCAGGTCCGGTGCCTGGCTCGACGTCGGAGACGGAGCAGGACGACGGCGGACAGCGCGGCGACGGCGGTGGCTGCGAGTAATGGCCGCGGCGGCCGAAACCCTAAAGGTTTTGGCGCGCGGGCTGTTCTGCCCACCACGGGCCCGTCGTGGTCTGCCGAGGCTAGTTCGATGGCGAGGGTGGCTCGGACGGAGGCGGACAGGAGGTCCGGTGGTCCCCTGACCACCGGAGGCGGCGGCTGTGGCGTGATCGTACGGCAGCGGCGGCGGCTGGGTTTTTCCCCTGCGCGCGCGTTGCTGCCGGAGCTAGCCACGGCTACTCAGGCTCGAACCCAGCACCTTCCGTGGTGCTGGGGACACCGGCGAGCTAGTGGGAGCGACCGGTGGCGCTCCAGCCACCGGCGACGGCTCACGGCGGCGGCGCTGCTTTGTGCAGCGGATAACGGCGAAGGCGACGACGGTTGTCGGCGACGGTGACGAGCGGTGGCTCGGGCTGGGCTGCAACAGACGCACCCATCCCGGACCCAGCCACGTCAGGCTCGTCGTGAGCCGAGACGGCAGCACCGGCGCGTGGCCGGATTTTTCGAACGAGGGCTGTTCATTTTTACGACGTTCAGCCCATGACGTTGACGACGGCTAGGGTTTTCCGAAACCTTGGCATGATCGTCGACGGCTAGGGTTTTCGTACCCTAGTTCGTTCAAAATTAAATCGCTTTCCGTTTTTGGTAATTAGGGTTTTCCGCACCCTAGTTATTTCGAGCAGTTGCTATTTTGGAAGGTGGACTTGAAGACCGGGGTTGACTTCCAAATTGAAGATTGAAGACCGGAGCTTGTTCCGGGATTTTTTTAATTAAATGTAATAGATAGGGCTTTCTATTCCCGGTCGGCAGCCTATTTATTTATTTTAATTATTTGCAAGCTATCGATGATTTAAATTATGCGATGAGATGATTAGCATGTTTTGCATGTTATAGTTGCTTTTCATTGTTTGCGTAATAGAAATAACATGCATAGGGGTCATAGCATGCCGGTTTTATGATTTCAATTAGAGCATGTTTTATTACTTGCGCTTAGAAATCATGTGATAGGACTTAATTGTCTATGTGCTACGTTGTCACACAAACCCTTAAAAAGACTAAGCGATAAAATTAATCGATTATTTGTTAATTGATCTAAAAGGACCTCCATATTTGGTTTAAAAATGAAATAATTAGCATTCGTGTTGATCTTGGGTCTTCCTCCCTATAGGAGATGCTGGTTATGGATTTCATTGGTTTAGACTTCAAAAGGATAATTTGATTTAAAATGAAATAATTAGTATTCGTGCTGACGATGAGTCTTCCTCCCTATAGGAGATACTAATTATAGAGTTCATTGGTTAATTCAAAATTTATAATATGGAAAAATGATTTTATAAAGATAATTCCTCCTTCTCGGTAGGGTTACTCTTAATAGAATTAATTTTTCAGAATATTATAATATGGTTGTAGCTTAGCTGCTCATTGATGAATCCTCCTATAGAGGTCACTTCTCGATTTAGCAGGGTCCTGAGGCACGGGTTATTATTTCTTTGTTTCACTAAAGTCCGTGTGATGGGATAAGAAATAAAATTGACTGAGGTCATGGTCGGTAATTTTATGGATAGCATCCACCTATAGTGGACTATTTGTAAATAGTATCGGGCTACTCGTTTGTTGGTTCAATGTTATTTTAGGGTTTTTAACATTGATAACATAAATTATTTTTGCTTACGAGTTGTTTATTATTGTTATTTATTTCAGATATGTCTATTGTTTCTATTCGCACGAATATTTGTCGTTTAGCTTATTCCGATAATGTTCCGGAGTCCTTTCGGTTCCGACTACTTAGCTTCCTAGCCCGGAAAGAGATGGATTTTATGGACTTTGATGATTTCCCTAACATGAGGGCATATCTTAAGAGGTTCAAAAATCTCTTTACTCAGTATGAGATGTATGGTGGGTACATGACGGAAAGGGGAAAGTGCGAGATTATTCTTGCATCTCTACCGGGATGGTACCAAGCTTTCAGAAATGAGGTTGTCAAGAACCATGTAGACCATGAGCATGTTTCTACTCTTGTAGATGAGTTGCTCGAGGTTGAAAAGGTTAGGGATAACATGATCTGGCATGCTCGCCAGTGGCAGAAAGAGCTAGATTTTGATCGACTTGTTCGGAAAGTCAAAAAAGCTGCAAGGGCTAAAAGTAAGAATAGACTTCCAATCGTGAAGGTCTATGAAAGGAGGAACAAGAAGTTGAAGGTAGATGGAGGTATGTCAGACTCTTGTAACGCAACCAAATTATACTAGTTCAGTCCTCACGGACGGATTTAACTGGTGGATACTAATTATGGTTTGTTGCAATCTTTGTAGGTTCAGCTACGAAGGAAGAGTAGGACGACTTCAAGTTCTTGAGCTCGACATGCATCATTCAGTTGATGCAGTTGTCCAGAAGACTTGGAGAGTTTCATCTTATGTTTTATCTTGGTTTTTGGATATTAGATTCTGGTTTATTACTCTTCTACCACATTAGTTGCCTTATTTTGGCAGGATACTTATGTTTTTGGATATTGATGGATGATTATTTTCTTACACTGTATTAAGGATTTATTTCTTCAATACTGGTTGTTTTGATATATCATTCATAGTGGGAGTAATACCTGTGAATTTTGAAAGATATTCCAAAATGTGTTATGATAAATGTCGTACTTCTTGTTCAATATTGTCTTTTAATGAAATACTACGTCACTATGTCTAAATCTATTTCCTTTCCTTATTTGAAATGAAGTGATTAGCATTCGTGTTGATCATAGATTTCATTGTGATTTAATATGAATTAATTAGCATTCGCGCTGACCTCGCGTCTTCCTCCCAACGGAGATGCTAATTGTAAATTTCATTGATTAAATCTGTTCGGAAATAAGGATAATTTGCACACGAAGTGTCGCAATTTTAATATTAGATTTAGTGATTGGTTGGATAAGTAGTTATTTTTCAAGAAAAGACAAGCATTCTTGATTAACGTCCAAGAATAAAAGGAATTTATGGATTGGAACATCATAAGGCCGGAAGTATAAGACAGATAACCAAAAGGATCTGCACAAGATTATTTAGGGATCCTGGTCACGGTGGGAGTATTTTCGGGTGTGTCTCGAAAATTGTAAATTGTTCATCAAGAAATCTAATTTCTTGGATAATGAATAAACCAGGTTGACTATTAAGGATTAGTTAAATGAAAGTGGTTGCATATCATTGATTAGTCTATGAGTTTAACACTCGGAAGACTTGCAGTTGTAAGCTCATATTCGTTGAGGACATACATAGGGAGACATGGATGTAGTTTGAGAAAAGTAAGCTTTCTCTCAAAAGTTCTATGTTTCGGTGCAAAACACATTGTAATGTGTAGTTCAATGATTAAAGCATTCGTTTGTCAGACAACACATATAAATTCGTTTATAAAATGTGTTGACGAATGGTATATCTTTCATCTACAAAAGATGTTGGAGTGGTTGTCTTGTACATTGTGTGATAGTATTACTAGCACTTGGAAACAGTGTGAAAGTATTATCTGACACAATAGGTGGTGATTATCCAAACAGTTTAGAATGAAGGTTAGGAGTAATGTTGGATATATCCTACTCAGACGGATAGTATAACATTATTCAAGTACTATTCATAAGATTATTGTTCTTGGCAAAGTTTGCAGTACACTTGGATATTGCATAAAGAGCCAGATATATGTTAATGCTCTGTGCATGGTAACGGATATAGTCCATCATTCTTAAATGTTTGAGGACACGGATAATCGAATGGTAGCTAGAAACGAAATCATCGACCTTATACTATGGATTCACGTAGAAAGCAGAATTGTCTTGAAGATTCTCACGCAGTGAAATGCTGAGAGGGAGCTAGATAATTCTGGGCTTGGCTTCGTGAATTGGCAGTAATCTCAAATTTGTAAGAATTCTTACACCCCCAGGAAGAATTCTAAGTGCAGTAACAAGTTTCTGAGATTTAGAAATGCCGGTAACAACATAGTGAGTACCGAACATTAAGGCGATATCGTGGAAAGATAGAAACACTAGAGGAATGTACAATGACGGTTCCTTCACTAAGTGTAACATGTCAGGTATACCGTAGCACGTGGCTGACATGTCTTAGTGAGCCTCCCACGGCAAGGTAAAATCTTTGAGTATAAGTGGGAGAAAATGTATGATGGTTGTTAACGATTACGATTGTTAACATTGTACATAGATGAAGTCATATGGTTTCCTGTAGATGCGTTGGTATACTAAAAGGTTTTACTTTAGTATAAGTGGGAGATTGTTGGGGTTGTTGTATATCTAAAGCAAAACAGGTTGTTTTAGTGGTTACGACACCGGTCCACTGTTAACAATCCCTATCTGGAAGAATATGTATAAGCATGAATAAAGTCTATTATCTCATGTTTTAGACCACGTGTCGATCTGAGTTCGGAGGGGATCACGAAGGTCGTTAACAATGATGAGATATAAACAGATCACAGTCGAGATAGTTTGGGCTGAGCTATCGGTCTAGACTGCAGCTTAATGGTAGTGATGAGTCCCAATCACTAGTTATGCTGGTACGGTGGAACGTATTGAGGATCAAGGGAGATAATGCTCTTCTGATACTGACCCTGTATCAAAGGTGATATAGGTGAAGAGCTACAGATCTCAGGCTTTAGTAGCTCGATCCTAACCTTGGTAAACTATTAGATGTATATGTATTCTTCCATGTTACTTTGATTTACGAAGATATGAACTTCTCGTTAGTTCATCTTAATCATGTTGTACTTTGGGTAACATGGAGATGCATAGTATGTCTAATATGTGTTATCAATAAGCCGTGTCCTACGTGAGTGTAGGTTGACGTTATCCCCTCAGGGAGTTCACAAGGTTTGTTATACCAAGTCATGCATGCTGATTAAGTTCAGGTATAATAATGAGGTGTGAACGGGTACTACCTGAGGAATGAGATGTTAATTAATTAGGAGCAGTCATGGTAGCTCTAATTAATTAATGGATATGGAAGGTCTTAAACACGGGGGTCGAACTAAACAAAATACCAACCCCAATCTACATAATTGGGACAGAGCGGTGAATCAGTTATGACACTTTAGTGGAGTGCGTCATAGCTCTAAAGAGATACATGTTCAGGGGTGGACATGGAAATATCAAATTAGATAAGGCCCAACTCTGTCTGGTATCCGATCCCTAGGATGGCCCAAACAGACCTCGGGAATCGATCTAAATTGTATTATTGAGTTTGGACTCAATAATTGTACTCAGGCCCAGTATATGATATATATTGGATTTATATCCGTTGAATAGATATTAAATATAATTAATTAAGATTTATATCATGTGGGATAAGATTAAATCTAATTAGTTATTATTTAATTATTCAAGGATAAGATGAAATCTAATAAGATAAGATTTATTTATTTAAATCTTATGGGGTTAAATATCATATATTAATATATTTGATATATATTTATTTATTTATTCTTCTACTGGTAATAGGATTAAATTCTATTTGTTAGAATTAATTCCGGATATACAGTTGCATAACGGAACAGATTAATTCCTTATTAATTTTGTATTAATTAAGGGAATAAGATTTGTAGTTATGAAAAAGAATAAATATGGGATAGGCATGGATATGGTAAAGAGATAAATAAGGAATCATATCTTCTTATTTATGTACCATATAAATACTCTAAGTCTCTCATCTAAAACCCTAGTCTCACTAGTGTTGTCAGAAAGGTTTTTACGCAAAACCTAGACGAGAAAGAGAGTTGGCCGTCCAGTGCTTCTGAGGAAGGAGATCGAGGTTCCAGCGATCTCGAGACGCCCACCAAGTCTCGGATCTAGCGGTGTGGGATCACATCCTAGAAGATCAGAACCGTAGAATTGCTCTGACTCGACTCAGATTCTTCGTCTCTTATAATCATAAGGTATGTACTCGAGCCCTTAAATGAACTTATGTGCATGATCGAATCACCGCATCCAGTCTAAGATCTGGGATTCGGGCGGCTTTCAAGTAGCCGTTCCAACATGCATTTGATAAACTTCAGCGGATGATTGCTGAAGCTGGCCCTAATGATGGGGCTCCTGGTCTTGTTAGGGAAGCTTCCGCAGCCGAGCGTGAAGCCTTCTCTTCTCCTACAGGAGGTTCTAGAAGCTTGCCCAAACCTCCACGAGGAACAGATGCGTCTTCTTCCCCTCGGTCAAAGATAACCGCTCAATGGCAGGGGAAAAGCAAAGTTTCTACCAAATCAGGGCCAACGACGGATGCAGAGTGCCTTGATCCTTCTTCCCCTCTCCCTGTCACCCCTCCTTCTATGGAGGGTTTTGTCTTTTCTTCATCAGGTCAGGACTTGACTACTGCAGAGGCTTCTTCCACCTTTAAGCAGGACCTGAGGACCACCTCGACGGATCCTCCTCCCTCATCTGATAAGAGGAAAGGCTCATCTTCTCTTGATCCCTTTGCTAAGAAAGGACGATATGAATCCAGCTCGATGGTACCCAGCTCCACTTCAGGAACTATGGTCCTTTCAACTTCGGGTTCCACCGTTCCTAGATCCCCCACTCTTCCTGAGCGGGATTCTCAAGTTCAGGCTTTGAATCCTGTAGCTACATTTGCTAGCGTTAACCCCTATCTTCCTCAGAGAGAGATTCAGGCTTCTCAGTCCTGTCTTTCCTCATCCTCTACCAGCTCTTTGGCCTTCATCCACTCTCTTCGTCAGAAAGGTTTAGACGTTCCCCCTTCTACCATACAAGGGAGGGGTGCAAGCGTCTCCTTTCCCGGTATGGTCAATGCAATAGACGGGGGTTTGGCTGCTATGATCTTAGATAGCATTCCCCGTGAAGAGGACCGGCGGTTGGCAGAAGCTCAACCTTCTGATTTTTTATTAAAGAGAGCTGCTAGCTTCGAGTTACATGTATACTTTAGCTTACTCAGTTTCCTTTCCCGGATAGGGGAGGGTGTTAGTAACATTTTCATTGACTGCTTATATTATTTTCAGGCTGCTAGTTGTAGATCTATGTTAGGCATCAATGCTTTGGCCTATGACAATTTACACGCTCATCACTCTCATGCGGAGAAAGAGAAAAAGAAACTCCAGGCCGAAGTGTGCCGCCTCCAAGAGAGAGCTCTTCAACACGAGACTTTTCAAGCTCTTCAAGCCCAAAAAACGAAGCTTGAGAAGGAGCTATCCGAATTGAAGAAAAATGATCAAGATAGGGAGACCTATCTTCAGGCCCAAGAGAAAGAAATTTCTCAACATCGGGTTAGCTCTGCCTCTTACGCTCAACAAGCGGAGGATTTTCACGAGGCCTTAAAGGCTTCTGTCATGCAAATAGCAGGGGCGCATGATGCCCGCTTCGCAGAAGTGGAACAGCTTAAGAGGCAACATGAGCAAGAATTGGCACGGATGAAGGCTTCTTCTCATGCCGAAGGCCTGAGGGACGGGTTAGAACAGGGCTCATTTGGGGCATGAGATGTTGCCGATCCCAACTTCTTTTCACCCCCTATGGGCAGGCTTTCCTTGATTATCTAGCTAACCACTTACCTGAGGCCTATCTCCATTCCCCTGGTTTCTGGGTTAGGATGACTGAGCCTCTTTCCGAATGGGCAACAAAGTCTGTGTTTGAGTGTTGTAGGATGCTAGGCATTCCTGAGAGATCTGCATCTGTGAACCAAGGCCCCATCGTGGAGGCCTTCAGTAGGGCACCTGAGACACTAGCTCTTAATCGCCGGATCAGTGACCAGAACCCTTGGTATCTTCGAGTGGTTCGAAAGGCGGCTAATATTCTTCATCGCCCTTGATTGGTGTCTAGATGTTAGGTTTTTCGTCAGGTTTTTGTGTCCGTTTTCATTGTGTTTTTGTGTCTTTTCGTGTATCTTTGGCTATGAATTGGTTGTTTGGAGTTTTTGGTACTTGTAGGATGAAAAGGGTGGAAACGAGAAGAAAATGAGTAGAAAGGTTGTTGAGCAATCACTGACCTCGAGTTCTAACCTCTCATGATTTTATTGAAGATTCATTTTGGATGTAATGAAAGCATTATATCGAAGAGGGGTTCGATAGGAGCACATAGGCGAAAACGGAGGTCAATTTGGAGTTCGGATGAGGAAGATACGGTCGAAACAAGAGAGTCGCGCGCAATCGCCCAGTGCCTGATCTGGACGATCGGCCAAGTCCTCAATGAATCTGGCCGATCGGCCAGATGTCCGCGTCCAGGATTTTGTTTCCTTATATAATTAGGTTTTCTTCCTAATATATATACTAGTACTTTGGGACGAATTTGTATCATCTGTAACCTTAGTTTTAGCTCTAGTTTAGCATTCAAATACTTTAGTTTAGTTTTCCTTTGTTCGATCCGGATCGCTACTTTGTTCTTCAATTAATTCAAGTTTTTACTTAGTTCTTCGTTCTTCGTTTGATCTCATAAGTTCTTTATTGCTTTCTTTTATTTGATTTAATTGCTTTCTAGTTCCTTAGATTTAATTCTTAATTGCTTAGTTTAATTTTGTTCGTTCGTTTTCAAGTTCTTAGATTAGATTCGTTTTTCTTAGTTTTCAATTCCTTCGCTTTCAAGTTTTCGTAGTTAGATTTATTTGCTTAATTTTCAGATTTAATAATTATGTCTAGATTAGTTTTCTTCGTTGCTTTCTTTATTGCCTTCTTTTCAATTCCATGCATAGGTAGTTTAATTGCTTTCGCTTAATTTCTCTAGTTTAATTAATTTGGATTTACTTCATTGCTTTCGAGATTAGATTTATTTACTTGTTTTTATTTATTGCTTTGATTTATTTTATTGCCTAGGGTTTAAATACAAAAAACCCAAATTATTCTTTTTACTTGCTTTCCTAGTTTTAGGCTAGTTTAGGATTGTTTTGCTACACGATTATTTGCCCTGCAAAGTTTTCCTTGAGAATCGACATTGGGTTTTTACTTACTGAGTACTAGGATAGATTTCGTTCTATTGCGAACACTTTTTGGTGAAACAAATTTTGGCGTCATTGCCTGGGAAAACTTTAGGCGTTTAATTGTATAGTATTTTTATTTTTTTATTTTTATTTGTGTTTATTCGATTTTCTTATTTCTCCCACTCGGTGCGTTTAACCCTTTTGTTGAGTGTTGTTTATGCATTGTCGCCGAAGTCTTCAAAGTAGTTTAGCGCCCTACTTCGACAACATCCAGCAAAGGAAAGCGATTTTGGCCGCTAAGGAGAAGGAGGAGATCGATTCCCAAGACTTTTCTTTGGTCTTGTTATTTGCAGAGCCCGAAGCCATGGCAGCTAGAGTCATGGGCGATTTTTCTCGCCCCACATTCACGGCCACCACTTCGGCGATTGTCGTGACGGAAGCGGTCAGGAATCATGATCTTAAACCTCACCACATGGCGTTGCTCCCATCCTACCACGGGCTGCCCAACGAGGATGCATTGACGTTCATTCGAGAGTATTGCACGGAGGTGCAAACCTTCCAGCTCTCGGGACTCACGGAGGACAACTTGAAGATGAAGTGCTTCCCGTACACCCTCAAGGATCGAGCAAAGTCGTGGTATTTGGCGCTCCCGGCCAACTCTCTCACCACATGGAATGCGGTGTGTGAGAAATTCATGCTCAAGTACTACCCGAACCGTAAGACTCAAGAGGTGTGGTCGAAGATTATGAACTTTTCCCAAGACAACGATGAGCCGTTTCACGAAGCATGGGAGAGGTTCCAAGAGCTACTTCAACAATGCCCTCATCATCAAATGGCATCGGAGTTGCTTTGGCAATATTTCTACGACGCCCTCAATCAGACTTGTCAGTTCATGGTGGATAGTTCGGCCGGAGGCAACATAGCGGTCAAGACAGCTGATGAGATGCATACTATATTCGAGACACTTGCCGTGAGTTCTCAACAAAAATCAGCTAGGCCGAAGAAAGTGGAGGCGAGTGCAATCTCGATGAACCCCGATTTGAAGAAGCAAATTGCCGACATGTCTCGAGAACTTGAAGATGAAGCAAAGTGCACCGGCCCCGAAGGAGGAAGAGAGGAAGCCGGATCAATGCGAGATTTGTGGAGAGTTGGGACACATCAAGGTTGTTTGCTACACGATTATTTGCCCTGCTAAGTTTTCCTTCGAGATTCGGCATAGGGTTTTACTTGCTAGTGCTACGATAGAATTTCGTTCTATTGCGAACACTTTTTGGTGAAACAAATTTTGGCGCCGTTGCCGAGGAGCATTCACTTATGAAGGAGGAGCCGATGTCTATGCTGCCCAAGGTTACATGCCACAAGGACCGCCACCTCAAGGGCAAGGTACGAACCCGAGTTTTCAATATTGTCGCCCCCCTCCATATAACAATCCCTACCCTCCGCGAAATTCATACTACTCCTCTCCACCACCATATTATCCACCTCCACAATATCCTCCCAATTCACAATACCCTCCAAATCCATATTATCCACCATCTCCATACTACCCACCTCAACCTACTCATACACCACCACACCCTACTCCTCGTCCCCAAGGACCGTCTCAAAAGCCTTCCGTCGATGAGAGTCTTTCGAAATTCCTTCATGAGGTAAAATTGGCTCGAGAGGCTCAAGATGCTACAATTAAGAGGCTCGAGACGGCCATTGGCCAAATTTCTAGTTCCATGTACTTGATGCAACAACCAGGGCGGATTCCGAGCCAAGGGATTCAACCACAACAAGCTCAAGAGGTACAAGCACCATACCCTCCATATGTTCCTCTTTGTCCACCTCATCAAGCCCACGCAATCTTGGTGTTACAACGCAATGGAGTTCCGATGCCTCCTCAAGGGCGCATGGGAGATAGATGGGGCCCGAGCCCTCGATGGAACGGCCCAAGAACGTCGACAACAACCTTCGGCCAATCTCGTCCAGGAAGGAATCTGGACGACCGTCCAGAATCTGGCCGATCGGCCAGATCCCTCAACTCGCGCATCGACCCAGTATCCAATTTAGACGATCGGCCAAATCCGACGAACAATATACGGAGTCCAAGGAGCTCGAGAAGGAAGCCCAACCTCTTCACAAGGCGCTCAACCCTTATGTTCCGCCTATTCGGAGTATTGTGAGGAAGGAGACAAAGGATCTCGAGCCCATTAACTCGTTTCCTAAAAGAGGGGATCCGGGAGGTTTCGACTTGAGTATTATTTTGGATAGCGGAGAGACCGTCTCGGGATTGATGGATTTAGGAGCTGCTGTGAATTTAATGCCGTACTCTATCTTTGAGAAGATGAACTCAAGAGTCCTTCAAGCCACCGACATTCGCAATGAGCTAGCGGACGGCACCGTGAGTAGTCCATTGGGAGTTGTGGAGGATGTCACTGTTCTCGTTGGTGGGATTCGAGTCGTTACCGATTTTGTTGTGCTTCATGAAGGCAAGGGAGCTAAGAGTGCAACCGGACATCTACTCTTGTTGGGACGACCATTCATGGCCACTACTCGAGCTTGGATTGATGTAGGAACCGGCACATTGAGCATGGCCGGTGAAGGAGGTTCGGTAACATTTTTGGTATTTGGAAACTCACCTACTATTCCTACTTCATCTCTTCATTCATGCTCTTTTGTTAAGCTTGCTAACCCTTGTGTTGAGGAAAATGTTTGTGAGATTTCTAACAGGGTAGCTGCTCTTGAAGAGTCAATTGAAGATTACGAATTCTTTAGTTGTGTGGATGAGGAAGAGGACATCATCGAGCAATTTCTACGAAATTTGGAGGAGGATAAAGAAGTTGAAGAGGAAAACTCGAAACATGCATCGAACGAGGAAGTTGTCATTAACTCTTTTCTTTCTAACCTCACCAATTGTGAAACATCTTTTCTTGCAGAGTTTAACTCGGAGATGTTTGAGGAGGAGTACGAACTAAGTGTGGGGGAGTCAAGAGTTGATGATGACCACGTTCGTCGAGATTTTTCGAAAAAGAAGTGTGGGTGTGTCGTAAATAGCATCAACACGTTGCTTGGTGCTACGGGTTTTGGTTGATCACATCGTGCGTCAAGCTAGTGACGATAAACGAGCGCTTGGTGGGAGGCATCCCACGTAAAAAAAAAAAAATAAAATAAAAATTTAGGACTTTATTTTTAGTATTTCTTGTTAATATTTGATTTTTCGTTTTAGTTCAAGTATTTTTGCAGGAATTGGCGTCGGAGGTCCAGGCCATAATCTGGACGATCGGCCAGATCCCTAAGGTAATCTGGACGATCGTCCAAATCCGTGCAAACAAGTCCCGTCCAGTCTCTCTTTCGGCCGATCGGCCAGATTCCTTAGGGTAATCTGGACGATCTTCCAAAGCCGTGGGCCCAGGCATTTTCGACTTTTCGGTTGGCTCTACCTCTGCTCCACCGTACCCGAATGATTCTCGCTTTTGGTCTCCTAATGATCCCCGTTGGCAAGACCCAAGGTTCCGAGGTCCATTCGATTCATAGCTTTATTGTGTGTCTTTTTCTTTTTGTTTGAGTCTTTTATTGCTTTTTCTTTATTTTGTTTGATTTTATGCTTTGGTATTTGTTTTGGTGTTTGTTTTGTAGGTATTACTTGGATTCTTTTGGGATTCCAAGTGTGTTGGTCGACATCGTGTGATAAGTTCCTTCTATCCCTTTCCTTTTTATTTTCTCGCAATGAGGCCATTGCTTGATTTTAAGTGTGTTGGGGGGGGGGGGGGGGGGGGGGGGGGGGGGGGGGGTCTTTGAAACTTTTGACATGATGTGTTCATTTTTATCTTGTGTATTGTTTTGTTTGATCGAGTCTAGTTATGATCGAGTCTTGATGATTTCCCCACATAGGAATTTGTTTGAAATTGAGTATATAAGCATGTGACTGGGATTGATTCAAATGATTTGATGATGGAGTATTTAGTTGTTGGAATTGATTGGAGCATGAGTTAAATTGGTTTAATCTTGAGTTTTGATATATTATGATTCGATGAATTGTGGGGCATGAATTGATTTGAGTTTTAAGGAAAATGATTTATGATTTTTGGTTGAGTGATAAGTCTAGATTGTTGCAATTTTGGATTGCTAGTTTACTTTCCCCTTAAAAAAAAAAAAGTGTGTGTTTATGTGTGAATAGAAGAGTTGATAGGATTCTGCTCCTCTTACTTGGGACGTATGAAAATACTAGAGTAATGAGCATGGGAAACCACATGAAAAGGCTTCGAGAGACCCTCGAATGATTACATTTCATGAACCATGTCCTAAATGATACTCATGTATGTTAGAATAAAAGTGTTCGTAGGTACTCTACCCCTCTTGATAATGGGTACGGGAAACCGCACTAGGAGGCTCGATGTGACCCATCGATGATTAAAGCTAGTGAATTATGTGCCATAAACGTTCACATGTTTAAATAAAAAGTTCTATTTATATTTGAGTTGGATAATAGGGGAAGTTGGCTAGACGTCTAAGTTGTGGCGATTCTAGATATTTGTGAGATGAGTGTATCATTGCTTTTCCTCTTACTTGGATTGATTTATAAGCCACATAGTTTGTTGATGATGATTGTTCGTAACTTGGGATTAAAGTGATTTTGTTCATTGCTTGTTGATTCCGGTGATTAAATGTTCTATGATTTGAATGGTTTGAGTTGAGTCTAAGTTGTGTGATTATATTGCTTGAGGACAAGCAAAGGTCTAAGTGTGGGGGATTTTGATTGGTGTCTAGATGTTAGGTTTTTTGTCATGTTTTCGTGTCCGTTTTCATTGTGTTATTGTGTCTTTTCGTGTGTCTTTGGCTATGAATTGGTTGTTTGGAGTTTTTGGTACTTGTAGGATGAAAAGGGCGGAAACGAGAAGAAAAAGAGAAGAAAGGTTGTTGAGCAATCATTGACCTCGAGTTCTAACCTCTCATGATTTTATTGAAGATTCATTTTGGATGTAATGAAAGCATTATATAGAAGAGGGATTCAATAGGAGCACATAGGCGAAAACGGAGGTCAATTTGGAGTTCGGATGAGGAAGATATGGTCGAAACAAGAGAGTCGCGCGCAATCGCCCAGTGCCTCATCTGGACGATCGGCCAAGTCCTCAATGAATCTGGCCGATAAGCCAGATGTCCGCGTCCAGGATTTTGTTTCCTTATATAATTAGGTTTTCTTCCTAATATATATACTAGTACTTTGAGACGAATTTGTATCAACTTTTACCTTAGTTTTAGCTCTAGTTTAGCATTCAAACACTTTAGATTAGTTTTCCTTTGATCGATCCGGATCGCTACTTCGTTCTTCAATTAATTTAAGTTTTTACTTAGTTCTTCGTCTTCGTTTAATCTCGTAAGTTCTTTATTGCTTTCTTTTATTTGATTTAATTTCTTCCTAGTTCCTTAGATTTAATTCTTAATTGCTTAGTTTAATTTCGTTCGTTCGTTTTCAAGTTCTTAGATTAGATTCATTTTTCTTAGTTTTCAATTCCTTCGCTTTCAAGTTTTCGTAGTTAGATTTATTTGCTTAATTTTCAGATTTAATAATTATGTCTAGATTCGTTTTCTTCGTTGCTTTCGTTATTGCTTTCTTTTCAATTCCATGCCTACGTAGTTTAATTGCTTTCGCTTAATTTCTCTAGTTTAATTAGTTTGGATTTATTTCATTGCTTTCTAGATTAGATTTATTTACTTGCTTTTATTTATTGCTTTGATTTATTTTATTTCCTAGGATTTAAAAACAAAAAACCCAAATTATTCTTTTTACTTGCTTTCCTAATTTTAGGCTAGTTTAGGATTGTTTTGCTACACGATTATTTGCCCTGCAAAGTTTTCCTTGAGATTCGACATTAGGTTTTTACTTACTGAGTGCTAGGATAGATTTCATTCTATTGCAAACACTTTTTTGGGAAACAACCCTCATGATCATCTGGAGCCATCGGCCTCTTGGGGCTCCCCACGCATTCAGACCTATCTTCCTGATGCTGAAGCCCAGAGGTTATTGAAGCAAATTTTCGAAGAGGTATTGCTCTGTGGCCTTAAAACCTCTTTCTTATTCGCATTTTGCGTTGATTGTGATTAGGAAACAGCAATTTCCTTGATTGTTTATTTTTATAATTTACCATTGTATTATATTTTCCTTTGTTCTTTAGGAAAAAGAATCTTCCAATTTTCTTCCGCCTGAATGCGAACTTCCCTTTGAGATTTCTTCTCCCGAGTCGTTCTCCTCTGATTCCTCAGATACGGAGTCTGACAGCGATGTGCGCACTTTGGCTGATCATGCTGCCCTTCTCAAAGGTCCTGGGAAAGTTTCCACTACTCCCTCTGCGGAGACTCAAGTGGAGGGAACAGCCGAGGCTAATATACCTACTTCCGGCGCTGAGCAGATCAATGAGGAGTCTGTTACCACTCATGATTCTCCTGTAGTCCCTCCTACCATTGATACTACTGTCCCTCCTTCCGAGGATCCTGTGGGACTTGCTCAGGGTGCTCCTACTAACCCTATTCAGGATGCTGCTGCAGATCCCAATCAGGATGCCGCTGACCGTTTTGTGGCCAATTTATTCAACCCTGATGCTGCTGAGCCTTCTGCTCAAGAGTAGAATTTTTTATCGACTTTTCATTTATGCCGACTGATGTTCTGAAACAAATCTTTTCTGTTTCTACTCTAGATTTTATTCTGAGTTTTTGGATGGCTGAGATAACTTTATCTTTCAAAATCTGCTTTCTACTTTTGTTGGCATGATCCCTTTTATTTTTATGGGTATATATGACTTCTTATCTTGTCTTTACTTGTTGCCTTCATAGGCAATGTAACATAAATATCGATACAGAAAAAGCATTTTAAGATAATGGAATATAGATATCCCTATAGGGGGATACTCCCTACTCTCCCCCCCCCCCCCCCCAAGTGAGGTATAAGGAGTCTGAGGAATTATACCTCATTTTTAGGTAATGTTTTTCAAAAAATGCCCCTTTGACTTTAGGGACTCAGTTCGATCCTTCCATATACTATGAAACTAAGAAATAAAGCATTGTCAAAATGTATAATTGATTTTGTTCTCTTTTTCCCTCCCGTGGAATGATACTCATTCTTCCATGTCTGAGGAGCTGTTTTCTTTGGCGCGGCTCTCGTATATCATATTGATAACTCCTTTGCATTCCGGCACCTCTTCTGCCTCGGGCGTTTTATCCTCCGCCTCTTTTCGCTTTTTGTTTTGATCACTCTGTTTTTTGACATATTCCAGGAGCTCTCCTTCCTGGATCAGCTTCTCAATGGTTATTTTCAAAATTCTGCATTCGTTAGTTACATGTCCATAATCATTATGAAACCTGCAGAATTTATCAGAGGGTGGTTTCCTCGGGGGATGCCTATGTCCCCCAGGGATCTGCACTCCTGGTTTCTTCATGACTATTTCGAACAAGTCATCAGGCTGTTTGATCAAAGGAGTGAAAGGTCCCAAGAACCGCTCGTTTTGGTCGGTTTTCTTAGCATCTGGGGTTGACCTTTTCCTGTTTCTGGCTTCTTTTCTTTTTGAGAGACCAACTCAGCTCTCTTGCTACTTAGGGCCTCTTCCATGTGGATATACTTTTGGACCCTTGTCAGCAGTTCTTCGAATGAAGTAACCTCTTTCTTAATGAGGGATGCAAAGAACTGCCCAAGTTTTAAACCATCTACGCAGGCATGTACTTTCAGTTTCGGCTCTACTCCTGGAATTTCCAGGACGGCTTCATTGAAACGTGTCATATAATCTCTCAGACTTTCATTGGTACCTTGCTTAATAGTTGTAAGGTGTAAGGAATTTCTAGTAGTCCTTTTAGCGCTAACAAATTGTTGCAAGAAAACTTCTTTCAGATCTCTGAAGGAGTGGATAGAAGCTTTTGGTAACTGTTTAAACCAATGTTGCGCAGTCCTAGAGAGAGTAGTAAGGAATCCCCTACATTTGACGCCTTCTGAATATTGATGAAGAAGGCATAAGCTCTCAAACTTCATCAGATGTTCTTCGGGGTCACCTTTCCCTTGATATTCACAAGAGACTGTTTTGAAATTGTGGGGGACAGGATCTGCCTGAATGTCCACTGAGAATGGACTGTTCTCGTCGATACACACCGACGTTAGTTCCGATGTGTGCTCCCCGCTTCTTTGATTGGAAAAGTTCTTGAGATTTTCCTTCGAAGTCCTCCCCGGGGCTTGCTTCTGCTTCTTCAGCTCCTCTACTTTATTGGTTAAGAGCTTCATTTGCTTTTGTTGTTGAGCACATTTCTTGGCCCATACATGATCAATACTCTCTTTGAGGCTGTCATCAGGCTCTAGGGACTCCGATCAGTGAGGAATCCCTCTTCCTGTTCATTAACTATCAATGGTAGATTAGTGGCCAATTTTCGCGTGATGCGCAGGGCAACAGGCTTCTGTTTTTGCATTTGAGGTGTGCTTTTACTTCCTCCACCTTCTTGGGTTTCACCCAGAAGGTTTGTGTTTTTGGTATTTCCTCCCAAGGCATGTGGCCTTTTCTCGACAACCCCCTCGACTACACCCTATATGAGTGCTTTCATCTGGAGGAGCATGGTTGGAGAAAACTGAGCTTCCATGTTGACACTAGCTTCTGTCATCATAGTGCCTTTTCCTTTGTTTCCAAGTAAGGAATTTTCTAGATTTGCAGTAGCTTGGCCAGCTTCTTTTGAAGCAACATCTGCTGCAGTATTCATCCTAGCCAGATTCTGCAGATATTTGAGGTTGCTCAGAGAATTAATTTCAGATGCTCTACGAAGGAGGCTTAGCATATATGTATTTTTGTTTTTAATATATTTCTTGTAATTGGGAATCATTTACGGTAGTTTTAACAAACATTGCCTGTTTGTTACAAGGCTCTTAAAGAGTGGCTTCTGCCAGTGTGAGGTTGAGGTAAATAACACCTGCTTTTGCAAGACCCATTACTATGGTGTCCATTTTCCTAAAGCCTTCTACATGAAGCTTTTGAGAAGGATCTAATTATGGTGGGAGGTACTTTAAGACTCGTATAGCATCTTATTTTATAAGACTCAATGCAAGATGTCCGGTCATGTAGGCCTTATATATATAACGCCTATTATGTAGAGCTTCTTATATGTTGCCTGCTTTGTAGGGCTTTTTTGTGGGGTGCTACCTGTTAGACATGGCTTATGAGAATAATATCCCTTATATGGGATTTATGAGAATATTGCCTATTAAATAGGGCTTATGAAAGTGTTGCCTATTAAATAGGGCTTGTGAAGGACTCTGCCCATTATATGGGGCTTACGAAAATATTGCCTACTGAGTAGGGCTTATGGAAGGTTCTGCCCATTATATGGGGCTTACGAAAGTGTTGCCTATTAGATAGTGCTTGTAAAAGGTTCTGCCCATTATATGGGGCTTACGAGAGTGTTGCCTATTAGATAGGGCTTATGAAGATGTTGCCTGTTAGACAGGGCTTATGAAGATGTTGCCTGTTAGACAGGGCTTCTGAAGGTGTTGCCTTCAGATGCGGGGCCCTTTCATCAAAGTGAAAGGGGTGACCTCGTCATCTTCAGCTCTCCATTTTTTAATGTTTTTACTCCATGGGTTTTCAGTTCATGGCAATACAGGGGCATGCGACTAGCTTTAGTAGTGATGCTTCCTCCGTAATCACCAATCCCTTATAACCCGCAAGTTAATTTCATATTTGGCAGATAGTTAATGGTGTTGTAAACTCACCAATTACACAAGGTGAACTGAATGTATTCTGAAATTGCTGCAATTTTCGACTCAGTTTTCCTTTGGATTCTTCACAACCTTAGGATTTTGACAGACAAAACAGTTTAGTCATCACAATTCATATCATGAAGGAAATATGATCTCGAAATCGCCTCCGACTACTTGATTGGCTATTATGGACATTTCAGCTGGAATGAATTCATAGTATATATGCTCAAATTTTCTGGGCATAACATCAAACTAACATTTAATATACACTCATTCTATTATACGACCGCCATCTTAGGCATTCCTCACACCAGGGGAATAACAGGGCAAATTCATAAGCATATCATCAAAATCAGCTAAAACTTCAAAGATAGCAGGGAGGTAGCGTTCCAGATTCATCAGCCTCAACGGCGTTTACAATTAGCAGATTTAAACTCACGTACAAGGAAAAAGAATCAACATCTCAAACACGAGTTTCCCTTCAGCGGGGTATCTATTGCAATTTCTGCTAAAAAGAGAGCATAATCTAAAAATCATACCACATTCTGCCCCTCACAATCATGGAAGGCTTAACAAAAATCAGGCAATAATATTCGTATCTGGGTCTTTGTAGACTAAGCAGTAAATGCAGCATGCCCATTCAATCTAACACCTAGTTTTCTCATATTCTTCACATAAGGAAATGACAAGGAAAATCATTCACCGCATTATAACAACGAGCTCGAATTTCACATAAAACAGGGGAAATCGACATCTCAGACTCAAGTTTCCCACAGACAGTGCCAGTTGATAGATCCGGGTTGAAGATCCACAACAATTTAGGTGATTATTCATCATATTTGCAAGGAGCATTCGTAGATAAAGCATTACAATGATAGAGAGCAAGAGATTCATGCGTTTTGTGGATTATAATCATGTATTTCATACAGAGCATTGTTCGTGCAAGGATAACGAGTAATAATCGAGCTATATGCTTAAATAAAGGGCATATCCAGCCATAAACTAGGTAAATCCAAGGAGTTTAGAACTCATTCAAGCAGAAAATGGAGAAACGAAGTAAGAAGAGAGAGAGAAGCAAAGAGTGTGGAGCTCTGTTGAGCTTTATCTCCTCTTAGCAACGAGGGTTTTACCTTAGGCTCAAGGTAATGTGTAAGAGAGATTCTTCCCGGTATCGAGAAGGATGTGATGGAAGTGATCGTGGGTGAGGCTTCCCGGAAGAAGGCCCTGGACACCTTAACTGCCTGAGCTCGAAGGAGCTCGCGGAAGAGTGTGTGAATGAATGAAACAGTACGCAGAGTGCGTGTATGTATGAAGAGTTATGTTGTGATGATCATCCAGTATTTATAGATATAGAAAGGATGAGAAAGTGAACATTCGTGCGGAGGGAGGACAAAAAAGGAATTCCTATAGAGACAAGATTTCCTTCGTCATCCAGTTGGTGGTCTTTACTCTAGAGTTCGTAAAGTCACGCGGACTGTGTGTCGCGTAGAACCTTGGATCCTCTCAGATGCTTGTAGGGTTAAGATGGCTTCTGCGTAAACTAGGATCTGTACAGATCCTTATTACTCTTGTACTAGTCTAGGCATCTGAGGTTTTGGAGAGGATGATCTAACCATTATTGAGAGAACACCACGTGGCAGAGCTGATATTTATCCCTATCAGCTGTGAAC
Organism: Thymus mandschuricus; assembly: GCA_029379335.1. Taxonomy (NCBI): domain Eukaryota; kingdom Viridiplantae; phylum Streptophyta; class Magnoliopsida; order Lamiales; family Lamiaceae; genus Thymus; species Thymus mandschuricus. Next base: position 35,372,723 of record CM057073.1, on the reverse strand, counting down.
ATAAAGTTTCGAAACTAAATTCAAGTTTTGCCGAAAGGCAGACACATATAAAATGTCTCTCAAAACTAAACTAGAATGTCCAAAATAAAACTACATGTCTCCAACCGCGACAGCTGAAACTCTTGATGCATTGCCCAAAGAGATGGTAATCTTGTCATCACTCAGCTGCCATGTCTGCAGAAAGCCATGCTAGGTGTAACATACATGGTCAGTTGCTCCCGTATCTACTACCAAATTATGGGTAGAACATGCACCTAAACATGTTTCAGTTACCAAAGAGCATGACGTACCAGAATTCTTCTTCTTTAGAGGGCAGTCAGCTTTCCAGTGTCCTTTCTTGTTGCATATGAAGCACTTCCCCTTGAACTTCGGTTTCCTTACAACACCGAGAGGGACATTTCTAGCTTCCCTAGCAGCTCGATCCAAGTGCTTGGTGTTCCTCAATTTCTCTTCAACGTCTTCGCTGTTGGAGTGATTCCAAACGACTTCTCGGTGGCCTTTACAACCGTCGAGTTCAGGTCGCGCGACTTTCGGCATCATCTCTTCATCTAAGAAGTCCTCGAAAGTCACAATCATATGGAACGCAGTCACCATAGGCTTGACCATATACTGCATCCCATCTGACACAAACGATAAGACAATTTTCATAGCCTCATCGTTTTTCTTGTGCTAGTTGTCATGAATGTCTCTTTCTTCCTGAGATGCTAACTCGGTAAGGGTAGGAGGAGCTGGATTTGCAAGCATATCAGTATACTCACCCGCAACAAGGACGTTTTCGAGATTCTTCCTCCACTCAATGTAGTTGTAATCCATGAAAGGACTCGAAGTGAGAATGTTATCAACGGGCCTAAAGTCTTAAATGAAAAAACAATAAAACACGTAGACACTCTTAAGAAAAGATTATACATCAATTGGTAACGAAAATTATTGTAACCTTTTTATAAACTAATAATTTTGAAACCTTCAACAGCCCAAACAGTGTGGAACGCAAGCCACGTTCGTGTGGACATTACGCTCCCACTGATCAACCAAATATCCAGATCTTTCACTCTACTTATCATGCCAAACTATCCTTATGACAAATAGAACTAATAGTTGAACCTTAACTAGACCATATTAGATAGAATAAGGACTCTCTTAGCAAGATAGAATAGTGACTGCCACCGGCGACTCCAGCCACGGCCGCCACTGCTGCTGTTGATGTCGTCGTCAATCTTCGCCGCTGCTGCACGGACCTCCGCCTCGATCTCCTGCGGCAGAAACCCCAATCGGGTTTTGCCACCGCCGTGCTGCTGCTCCGACGCCGCCCACTGCTGTCAACGATGGTGGCCATGTGGAGTCCGTCAGTGGACTCTGTGGTCGACGTCTCCGGCGTCCATGTAGGCCACGATTGTTGCCGCGACGTTGAAACCTATCTAGGGTTCCACTGAGGGGATGTTTGCGCCGCTCCATCGCATTTCCTCTGATCTCCTCTGGCAACGACCGAACTCCTACAATCATGCTGGAGTCGCGTTAATCACGGGAGAGAGAAGAAAACGCCGTCGAGGGTGACTGCACGCGCGCGTACGGCAGCGCGTGTGCGATACGCGCCACCGCGTGCGGCGGTCGTCCAGTCGGTGCTCTTCCCGTTCTTCGTGTTCTTTGTCTCCATGTAGCAGTTACAATACGAAAAAACTAATATATGCCTATTCAAGATCGTACCTTATTATCTCGCGATCAAAATTTACATAAATAGCCGAATTGGCACCCAAAAAAACGAAAACACCACGTAAAGCAACATAAAATCGATCATACACATGTATAATAATCGACAATTAATTTGATAGAGCCGAAAATTTTATCTTGGGCTCTGATACCAACTGAAGGAACCAGATTGATTCATGCCCCGATGATCTATTTCGGTTATCTAACTGATTGAATTAAACCTATCATGATCCTATGAATTTAATACAGAACATAGGGTGTCTTAGAACAATTACCACTGATTTGGAGAGAACTCGCGGATAGATCTTTTAATCTGTATCCCTGCTCAATTCCGACGTTGGATGGACAACGAACTTCGGAATCAACCACAGAAAAGAGACCGTCGTCGATGTGCTCAACGCCGCCGCCGCCGACTTCACTCTCCTAATCCCTAGCCTCCCAATCTTGTGGAATATAATGAGTGCACTCGTAAATTCCAACAACAAAGTCAACGAGCCTTTTAGGCGTTACTTAAATGAGAGATCAAGTAAGACATGAGCTTATGCTCCGTGCAGTAAGCTTTGATGGTAGAGTTCAAGAACTCTGTTCCTTTGTCGGAGCGGATGGTCACGATCGCTTGATTCTTCTCCACAGCCAATCGCTTGAGCAGTTGTGGTAGCTTGGTCAGAGTCTCCTTCTTGCTGTAGAGAAATACAACCCAAGTGTAGCGAGAGAAGTCGTCGACTACAACTAGAGTGTATTTTCTTCCATTCACACTCACTGGAGTAACTGGACCAAACAGATCCATGTGAAGCAGCTCGAGCACTCGCTTTGATGAGGCTTCTTCGAGACTGACGAAGTGCTTTTTTGTCTGCTTCCCTCGTTGGCATGGTGAGCATGGATGGTCTTTGATGAAGACTTCATTTGGTATGCCTTGCACCAAACCCTTACGAGCTAAGCGATTGATTGCTTTGAAGTTGAGATGGTTTAAGCGTCTGTGCCAAAGCCATCCTATCTCTGTAGCACTCCTCGCTACTAAGCACGTTTCCTCTTTGCAGCTGTCCCATTGTGCGATGTAGACATTCCTTTGTCTATCTCCAGTGAGCACAATCTGGGATGTGAGCTTGCTCTTCACAATGCACATGTTGGAAATGAATTCCACCCTGTACCCTTTATCACAAAACTGTGAAATGGACAACAGGTTGTGCTTGAGTCCTTCCACATAGGAGACTTCTTCAATTGTGAGCTTTCCAACTTTCAGTGCGCCGTATCCCCTGGTGCTTCCTCGAGAGTTGTCACCAAAGGTTACGTGTGGACCCTTCTTCTCTATGTAGTTGTGAAGTAGAGCTTTCATGCCAGTCATGTGTCTTGAACATCCACTGTCCAAGTACCATACTAGTTGACCCTCACTTGGCATGGGATCCACGTCGCTCACCTGCAATTAGACAGATTTTGGTACCCAAATCAGTTTGGGTCCTTGCAGGTTAGTTCCCTTAGGTACCCACACTTGCTTCACTTTCTTTTGAAATGAAGCTTGTGCTTTGGGCTTCTCGACCTTCGAAAACTGTGACTTCTGCCTTGAAGCAGCTTCACATGTGCAACAGTGTGTGCAAGAGGGGTAGCGGCTCGCTTCAGTCCTACCAATGCTCTTTCCATTTTGCTTATATCCTGAAGCGACTTGCTTTGGATTAGCTGTGGTTTTAGAGACTGACTTAGGATTTCTAGACTGTCGAAGCGGCTCGCTAGGTTTTCTCGAAGCGGTCCATCTAGGGTTTTGACCCTGACTCGCTTGAGTAACCTTGGGAGTTCGAAGCGGCCTCTTTGGTGCTTCGAATTCTTCCCCCTCAACGTTAGTCCGGTTGGACCATCTCCAGTCCGGATAACGTGACACATAGACATTACTCCTCTTCTTGAAAGGGAGATCCTTTGTCTCTCGTGTCTTGGCTTAAGGCTTAGAAGCTACAACTGGTTTCCCTTTACCTTTGGATTGGTAATTTTTTTAGCATTGTGAGTGCTCGGGATAGTTGTATTTTGCTTACCCTTAGATTCAGTCCTTAAAGATATAGACATCTTCATTGGCCTTTTCTTAGGGTTCTCAGCCATTTTTCCTTTGTCTTTGTTAGTGGTCGCTTTGGATGCAGTGGGCATTTCCAAAATGACTGATGGTGTGTTTGAAGCACCAACAAAGACAGTCGGCTTGGAAGGTCCACCCTCAAATCCAAGTCCTTCCTTTCTACCAAAAGGTAGAAGAGAACTCTCTAGTGCCTGTCTAGCATATGAAGCTTTGTTTAGGTTGGCGACTAGAGTGGATTGGGCTTCATACCTTCCTTCCAAGCTCTGATGTCTCGCGAAGAGATCCTCGAACTTACTAGTCATAGCCCTTAGATTAAGTTTGACTTGGTCAAGCTCAGTGGCTAGCTTTCGGTTCTCCTTCTCGCTTTGAGACAGAGCTTGTTGCAGCACTTCGTGATCACTTGACAATTTAATGTGCTTGTCAAGCAATTCACTCCATGTTGAGGAATTGGGTTCCTCTTGGTGCGAGTGTGCGAGTGTAATTGAACTAGATGGGGGATAGATGAATACCTCTCCAGTTTCTTCATCGGTGAGCGCCATAAATCCGAGATCCTCACCATCACTGGAATTTGGATCAGTGAATGCATCTGAGTCGCTTGGTGGATCTTCAGTTGTAGCGACCGGCACTTCACTCGCTACGAGCGCTCGCCTTGGAGCATCCCTCTTTGCTTTCGGTTCTTCTCGCTCTTTCGCACTCAGCCTTGGGCAATCGGATTTGTAGTGGCCCATCTTGTGGCAATGGTAACATTCCACTTCCATCATGTCTCTCGGAATCGGCTTTGTCGTCTCTTCTCTCTTTCCTTTTCCTTCTCGAGCATCAGTGCTCCTCCCTTTGTGTTGCTTGTAGAATCTTTTGTATTTGCCCACTCGAGAATTCATTTTGTTGAAGTTTTTGGATAAGAACGCAATGTGTTCTTCCAATTCTTCCCTCGTCATCTTGAATAGCGACTGCTCGCTTGGCCCTTCGACAGCTTTGAATGCTACTCCTTTTGACGTAGTGGGCGCTTCCTCTTCTTCGTCGAGGTTCATTCGATTCAGATCGAATTCATGAGCTTTCAGTTCGGAAAAAAGAATCTCCGGTTTGAACTTTGATAGATCCTTGGTTGCTAGATACAGCTCCTTCATAGTTTGCCACTTCCTTGTGAGAGCTCGGACAATCTTCAGGTTGACTTCCTTATCTGTGAGTTCCTTTCCAAGCGAGTTGAGAGTTGCAATGATGTTTGTAACTCTCAGCTCGAAGGTGTCGATGGACTCTCCTGGCTTCATTATCAGACTCTCAAACTCCCGCATCTGAACGGCGAGTTTGTTCTCCTTGATTTTGTCTGTTCCTTGAGAAATGAGGGCTAGAGTTTCCCACATTTCCTTCGCCGTCGCACACTTCCTGATTCTAGGAAGATAGGCATCAGACACGGTGCTCTGCATCGTGTGACGTGCGATTTTATCCAGGTTGGCGATCTTGAAGTCGTTGGGATTGTATTCATCTTTGTCCTTCTCAACGTACTCTTGTCTGACATGAGCTTCGCGTCCTTCAGCAGCTGGTACGTTCACAGATATGGCTTTCTTGATTTCGATTGGTCCGTCCTCTATGACTTCCCACATCCGGTCGTGGATGGAGCAGAGGAAGCTCTCTACTCGGAAACTCCATGTCTCGTATCCTTCGATCGAGAACTGTGGAAGGTTTGAGGCATTGTATGTAGACATAGCAAACTATCAGCAGTAAATGCAATATACGTGAGTGAGGTTTTGATGCACTTAGGAAAATAGGATCCGGTTCAGTGAGACAACGTGAAGCGAGTGGGGACTCGCTTCGGATATGCAAAGCAGAGGCTCGAAAGAACCGCTGCTCTGATACCACTTGTTGGTCCCGGTTTGTTAATAGGAAAAATACGTAGAGGGGGGGGGGGTGAATACGTATTTTGAAGTTTTTCAACTTCAAATCCCTTAACTCAGAGTAACAAGTAAAGAGCTCTTTTTGAAACTTAAGACCTAGCTGAAGCTAGATCTACAGTACGTAGCTTGCCTACTTGACCGAAGTGAACACTTGATCAAGAGGGAGTCTTTACTCGTATGTGCGGAATTTGGTGAGCTATAATATTTCCTAAGTAATTGAGAATCCAAGTTAAGTTTGTTTATATGCACGTGCAATGGATAATCGAATACTGTAAAGAGATTAAGGTAAGACAGATACGACACCAAGAATTATAGTGGTTCGGAGATAACGCTCCTACGTCCACTTTGTTGCACGACGGCAACTGTTCTTTTCACTTAAGAACTTGAAGGTTACGGGTCCTTCAAAAACCTGGTCGAGATCGGGCTTCACTCGCCTAGATCGAACGACAGACGTAGTGATTGCGGGTTCACTACACAAACCTAACAAAGACTGCAAGCTTCACTCGCTTCAGTCGAACAGGGAGATTGCGAGCTCTCCTTACAGCCTAGCTTCGATCGAGCTTTACACAAACGATGTAAGTGTAAGCTTGGATCTCAACTCTACGATCGAGGCTTCTTCAATCGATGAAAGAAGGGCCTTGGATCTGGACAACCTAACGACAACACTCAAAAACCTAACAGACAAAGTATAGGGTTTTTGGTTGACGACACACTATGAAGAACTCTTTACAGTAGATGCAAAGATTGGCTAGAGTTCTTCTTCTATGCTTTGGATATATGAAGTGGGCTTAGAATCTAAGTGTGAAGGTTGTGAAGACTAGTTCCGATGAACTGGAAACTCGGAGAACACTGGAAAACAAAGACTCGAAGATTGCTATGAAAGCTGGGAGTGTTTGTTTGCTGTAGGCGCTCAAATGCTCAAGTAGTGTTCTACACTTCTTCGTCTTCATCCTTCGCTATTTATAGGCGGAGGGCTGGCTGAGATCCGTTGCTTGGTTGGTGGCCTTGTCCCTCCTCCTCTCGACAGTACTTGCGCAGGCTGGCAACTTTTCAGATGCGCAGTTTTGGATTTTTGCCGGAAATGGCTAAGTTCCAATTTCAACAGTAACTGGAGCGACCCAGTACTGTTACGGCGCCTTGTTGGCCTGGCAGTCAACTCTTCCGCTCCACTCCGCCTTCGACACATGGAGATCTCGTAATTAATGCTACGATCTCCTGTTGACTGGAGTTCAAAATATGGGCGGGAGTTGTGCTGTCGCTTTCTGGTAGGTAGTGGCTCGCTTCGCTTTGAAGTTGTAGCGTCCGCTCTAGTTGAGTCACTTCGTAGTCATTCTGTAGTGAGTCGCTTCGGAAAATAAAGTTCCCTAGTGACTGCTTTGGAAACTGCTGACTAGAGTTGACTAGCTTTGACTCTTCACTGTAGCGCTTGCTTCGCTTCGCTTTGGCGGACTCACTTCGAATCTACTGTAGCGATCGCTTCGCTACACTGTTCTTCGACACGCTTCACTTCAGTTTGCTTGGCTTGCTTCGCTTTAAAAAACACACTCAAGCGAGTGGCCTTCACTTGAACTTTTGAAGCCTAATCTAAGCAAAATAAAAGAGCCATCCTAACAGAGTAGGCTTAGAAAAATTCTAACCTATTAACTACATCAAAGTGGGTCACTTGGGAGCTGGACACTTGGGGTTTTGGGATCCAATCAAAACAAATGACTTCGTTTATCAAGTATCCTACATAGTTCCCCCTTAACAAGTTGGTCCATAACAATTCCCAACAATTTCCCCCTTTTTGATGATGCCAAAACCCAAAGGCTAAGACTTAGAAAATTCCAGCCTATCTAACCGTGAAGGGAACTCCAAGCGACTGCTTCCTTTGCAGCTTCGTTTGTGAAATTTTTTTTTTTAAGTTCCTTTCCCTTTTTTTTCGGTTAAATTATTTGAGTTTGTAGCAAAAGGTAAGGTCATTCCCAAAGCAGGTAAATGACAAATTTTGACAGAAATTGAAATTTGATAGATGAACAAGCAGTTCACATAGTCAAAAATATGAAACTTGAAACTCAACGGTTTCCTACAGTTTCATCACGTTTCTTCTTCTCCTCCTCTTTCTTTCTTCTTCTCTGAATAGTAAGCAGATCGGACATTCAACTCCATTGTCCAGATGTTGTACTGGTTGTCTCTCCAGCTTTTCTCCAATCTTAGTGCTTCATCCACTTCTGCACCAATTTCCTTTCGATTAGGAATCTCTGAATTTGGTTTGAGAGGCATAGGAAACTTTTTCGCAGCTGGCACTTTGACAATAAGTGGAAGGGGTTTTGCTTCTTCTGCCAACGTGAAGATCTTTCGCCTCAATCTCTCATTGTATTGATGCAGGAAGTTGCTGAGAGCCTCCATTCTAGGACACTTGTCTTGATACGGTACTACTTTCCACCAGTAGTAGGCTTTTATGAACTTATCCTTTAGAATCAGCCAAGTGCCGAGAAGGTCTCTTGGGATGAAATCCTCGATTTGTCTGGAGCCCGGATGATGATCTCTCCGTATAGCCAGCTCCTCTTCTGTCCTGCTTTTCAACTCCTTCATGATTGAGTTAAATTGTGTGCTGGCATCACCATTCCACTTCGGAAGCATATCATTAATTCGCTTCCGAATGAAGTCATGCTCTTCAGTCGATTAGCGACCGGAATTGATCATTTCTTTCAGTGTAACTCTGCCAGTATCCATCCAGGCTTGGAGATTGACAGCATCAGACTCTTCAGGCAAGTGAGGAATGTAAGCACTGCGCGTGATGGCAGATTGGATGAGCCTCACTTCATTCCATTTGGACTCGATCCGTTCATCCAATTTCATCAGTCTTTTCTCCCTTACTTCCTCATCCTTCTCCCTTCTTCTCTTCTTCTCCTCTGTCTTCTTTTGCCTCTTCTCGAAGCGACTAGCCTTCAATTTGACCACTTGCTGCATTTTCTGACGTTTGGCAGTAGTGTCATCTTCCTTTGTTTCAGGCGTTGATCGCTTCAATGAAACTTTCTGAACAGGAGGTGGCGGTGGTGGCATTTGAGTTGCAGTTTCTCTGGCAGGAACAATTCCAGCCAATGCTGAAGTGAGTGCTTGTGCAGAGACAGGGGCAGAGGGCGAAGCAACCGTTCGCGAAGATGAAGCGGGCGCATGCAAAGATGCACCATCTTGAGTGACAGTTCTTTTGAGCTCAAGCTCCACTTCTAAGGCTCGTGCGTAAGCTTCATCCTGTGCAATCTGTCGCTCCCTTTGTTCTTTGGATAAAGGAACACCAGGAATAACGGGATGAGTGGCGATTGATGAACCTAACAGTTTCCCAGCCGTCGGTAAGCGGGGCTCCTCCGTAACCTTCTCTTTGCCTTTTGTCCTTGCTAGTTCAGTTCTAGCTTCATCAGCCACTTCCTCCACTGCACTACTTCCTCCTTCTAACATCTTCTCAATCTCAATGATTTCACAGCCTCCAGACCCTCCAACACCTCCTTCGATCAAGCCTCTGGCTTCGATCGCCCTTCCTGCGTTGCTCGATCCTCCAACTTCACTTGATTGAATGATAGCTTTTTCACAGTTTTCCCCCTTTTTGGCATCATCAAGACTGCCGGGGGCGATTGTATACACCGTTCCGCTGATGGATTGGTGATTGTTTGTCAGCTTGCCTAGCACATCTTGTAGCATCTTTTCAGACCGTGCTGCAAACACATTTTCCTTGGCGAGGACGAGCTCTGCTGTCTTTATAGAAATTTCCTCAAGGAGATACTTGCACTGGTCTTCTCTCTCCTTTACCGACCGCATCAAGCTTTCTAATGGTTCTACTGCTCTGAAGCGAGCATCCAGCTCCGCTTCAATATCTGCACGGATAAGCTTGCTCTCTTCCTCCAGCTTGAGGTTGAAGAAGTTCTGCGAAGCTTCCAGTTCCGCTTGAGCAGTGGCAAGAGCGTTCTGTTTTTGCTTTAAGGTCACATAGACCTGAGCAGCTCCAGCCATGCGAGCAGCAAATTCTCCGGCCGTCTTTTGTGCCTTCTCGATGTCATTAGCAAGTTGAGCCTGCTTGAGAGCTACATCGAGACCAGCTTTCCTTCGGCTGTTCAACTCGGCATTTGCTTCGTCAATCTTGCTGGTGAGGATTTCAACTTCTTTTTCAAGACTGAGAGATTTCACTTTTCCTCTCGTCAGCTCGCTCTCCAGCTTCCTTATCTTTTCCTCATTATTGGAGATCTGCTTCTCCATCTTCTCAACATTACCAGTTGCTTTGTTGATATTCTCTCTGTACTTGTTTCTCATGATCCTCTTCTCCTCCTTTTCTGACTCCACCACCTTCTCTAGCTTCTCCTTCTCTCCACTCACTTCCACCAACTTCGTGTTTACTTCCCTAAGCCTGCTTCTCTCAGCATCTAGGGATTGGTTCATTTCCTGACTTCCTTTCTCTAACTCCTCTACCTGCTTTGACAAACTTGCTTTCTCATTCACAAGCTTTGTCTTTTCCACAACTAACTACTCCATTTCCGTCTTCCTCTTGTCACAAACTGCACGCAGATTAGTGACCTCCAATATTTTCGAAGTTAGCTCAGCATCCTTCTTGGTGATCTCATTTTGCAAATTAGAGATCACCGCGTCTTTTTCTCTCACTTCAGCTTCATGATCCTTGATCAACCGGAGCTCATGTAGTGAAGGCTCACGCTCTGGGATGTGCGCATCGGGATACTCCATCTTTACTCTTGCATCAAGCGCCTCCCAGTACTTTGCCTCACTGAGGTAGGTGTGGAAACCGTCTACTTGGGCAAATTTGAGCACTTCAACCTCCATGGCTTCTATCACCTCTTCTTCCATCGCCTTGCGCAGGTTAAAGATTTTGTAGAACTCTGTTCCTCTGTACGTGATGTACGTGAGGAAATCTACTGCGCGGGTGAAGAAGTCATCGGCCATTTTCACAGAGAGGTATCGCTCACGGATGAGCTCGGCAGCTTGTTCTCGGTCCTTCAGGTACCGCTCAAGGACCAATTCCTTTTCGGTTGGAGTTTGGGAACAATCTGGGATGATGTTGGGATAGGTGTTGGTTGTTTTGGCAGTTTGGGCGGTATCAGCGCTTTCGGCGGATGAGGATTGAGAGCTGGGGGTGGAAGCTTCAGTAGCTTCAGGTTGGTTGGATTCTGGTTGAGGATTGAGTGGGACAGAGAAAAGTTTGTAGGCATCGGTGAGGTCCGTGCCCAGAAAAGGTATGTTAGGAATTTGAAAAGATGAGTGGGTTGATTCTTGTGGTGAGAGTGATGTTTGAGTGATGGGAATGGCAGTGGTTGATGTTTGAGGTTCCGGTAGAGGCTGGGTTTGGGTTTGAATATGGGTAGAAGGTGATTGGATTTTGGTTGGTGAAGGCTGAGGTAGATCTTTTTCCGGTGAGGGTTGGGGATTTTCTTCTTCAACGATCTTCTCGAGCGGCTGTTCCTCAGCCTCGCTCGTTCCGATTATTGTTGAAACACTTCTCAATCTTTGAGGCCGCTTAGACCTTGCTTTCCTCGATACTCGCTTCAATGGTGATGAAGCTTCTATTTCTTCTTCCGCCTCGCTACAGGATTCAGCGACTGGAACGGAGGGAAGAACTATCACATCAACACAATCCTGGTCCATCGGAAGCTTCTCAGATTTCCACGAATCAAAGTAAAGAGTGTTCTTCTTGTATGGAGCAGTATCTGTCCATGGCATGTCTTTGAACAGTTTCTCCAGGGCGTAGGAGATCCTAGAGAAAAACTTCAACCTTCCTTTGCGGACGATTTCACTCGTGCTTCCCTTCTCGTATTCGAAATCCGCCGCAACTTCATGAATCTGGTTGATAAACCAGCGATGCCAGTTGAATTTTGTTCCATTTAAGCTATCTACAATTACGGAGGTGGCGTAGATCTTGGTGTCTGACAGTTGGCTGAGCGAACCAACTCCACAGAGAATGGACTTCGTGTACATCTCGCAGATCAGATTGAATGGAGCCTTCAAGTCATTTCTGATGTTGCTCAACTTAGGGTTCCCAAACTTTACGCCTCTTTGTTTGGCGAAGCGAGCATACTCCACCTGAGTTGACATGCCCAGTTCTGACAGAGATACTGGTCCGGTTGACGGCAAATCGAATACTCGTGCTATCCTGTCTAGCTCGATCTCCACGGGTGTTCCTCTCAGTGGATGAGAGAAAGTTGACGTATCTTCTCCCTTTTTGAGATTCAGGAGAACCTCGGCAACGGCCTTGCTCAGAATCTTTTGCGGCTTGGCAGTTACGAACTTCCACAGGCCGGCCGTGGTCACAGCCCTGCGGAGAAAGCCATTCTCCATTACCACATCTTCATTAAGATGCGGTTCAATGAAGACGTTGTCGTCGAGGTTTTTCAGGAATTCCTTCATTGTTTCAGTTTTCTCCTTCTTTCCCATGGTGTATACTTGTAGAGAGGGTTGAGAAAGAGTTAAGGCTTTGAGGGATTTTAGGTTTGAGATTTCAGAGGTGCAGAGGTTTCACTAAAATGGTAGTTTTGGGACTTTGAAATTTTTCTGCAGCCTTTGATGTTGCATATATATAGAACTAGGGTTCGGCTGACGAGGCAGGGGCAAGACAGTAATATCTTCCAAGATCCTGTGCAGGGGCGGCAGACCTTCGGTGATGGATCTGACGTGTCCGGCGTCATCACTGGAAAAGTGAACTGCCAATTTGGTTTGACGTGGCCACGTGGCAGATTTTGATTCGTCTCTTCCAATAGTAGTCAATCCAGCGGTTGAGATTTAGAGACGGTTCAGATTCGACGGCTGGATTGAGTGCGGTTTTTCCCGCTTTCCTCGGCTTTGACGTCCACGCGCCTGTCGTTTCTTCTTCTACGCGCCGCTGCATTAAATGCTTGGCAGAAAGTAAAATAGGCACTCGAGTGCTGACAGCTCATACACTTCGCTACGTTTCCGCTTGCTTCGAGTGTAGCCGCTTCAGCATCCACTCGCTTGCAGAGTACTCGCTTCACGTGACTGTTCCGCACTCGCTTGCGATGGCTAGCTTTGAGTGACGTAGCACTCGCTTGGCAATCTGAAGCGACTGGAATAAGAAACTGAATTTCTTTACTTAAATTTAAAATGTTTCTGACTTACATACTTCGAGGATAAACAAGAGTGTTTTCCTCTTTGTATTTGTGTCAGATTCATTTCATATTTTCCACATAGCGAGTGAAGGTTTCTAGCACGCTTCAGCTCACTTAGTGTACTTAAAATTGAAACGCTTACCAGTCAATCTCACTTCGTAGGAGATTGATACCACTATTTGAAGACTTCATTTGATTTGGACTTTAGATTGTAGAATCCACTTGTTTGCTTTGAAGCTTGTTGATGCTACCCGATTCGTAATTCAACTTCTTGGCATTAGTCTTCATAGCATTCATCTTCCTCTACGAATTAGAGAGTCCTCCATCGAAGTGAATGAGGGAGGAAATGAATATAGTACACAAGCTTACTACAACCCAGAGGGGAGTTTCACGTAAGTGTACATATTCACGACGAATGGGGGATAAGTACAAGTCCTTATCTCAGAGCAGTGATGGACAGGATGACAATGAGAATGCTCTGACAAGACAATCTCGTATTTTACGCAGAAGCATGTCACCAGCCCTGCAACCTTTTGTAGAAAAAGGTAAACCTTCAAGCATCCTCCTACATGCTACAGAATGAACTTGCAATCGACTCGCTTTGACCCAAGCTTGGGCAAATTGAGGTGATGCAAAATTCAAAGTGAGAGGGGAATGGATAGACATCCGGCAGCTCAACTCAGTAAAGAGTGAGTAAGGAATGGACATTTATCCACGATGAAGGAGATGAGAGGACTTGCTCCTCTTCGGCGGAAAGATGGGAAGAGGACACAAGGTCTAGATGCCAGCCATGCCTAAGCTTTCACCATTTTTACGTGGGAAGGCCCGATACAAGACCCCACAATCGTTACTAGAAACGGCACTTGCGAGTGTTTATACCCACTCGCTAGGAATCCTAGGCTAGGTAGCAGCTTTCCTTGCTCGCTTTGGAAGTAGCTTGCTCCGAGAGCAAACAATAGTTCCCCCTTAACCGATGGCTTAACAATTCCTGTAAGCGGGTAGGGAACATCTTCCAACACTCCACCTTACTCCACCTTGTTTCTCCTTCTTCAAGCGAGTGAGATTTTGAAGTGACTCGCTTGAGTTGGTGAAGATCCGAAGCGAGTGACGCTACGAAAAACTAGCGATCACTCCTTCGTGCATCCTGAATCTAGCATTCTTCACCAGGGTCTAATAACCCTAATTCAATGCATAGCTGGTTGAAACGAGACTCAGCTAGAGGCTTTGTGAGAATATCTGCTCGCTGGAGATCGGTATGAATTTTTTCGAGCTTGATATCCTTCTTCTCGACATGATCTCGAATGAAGTGATGTCGGATCTCCATGTGCTTGCATCTGGTGTGAAGCACTGGATTCTGCGAAATACATATGGCACTGTTGTTGTCGCAGAAGATCGGAATTTCATTCGCTTCAACTTTGTAGTCCTTCAACTGTTGACGAAGCCATAGGATTTGAGAACAACAGCTTCCAGCGGCCATGTATTCAGCTTCAGTTGTTGAAGTAGCTACGCTTGTTTGCATCTTTGAGAACCACGAGATCAGCTTGCTTCCCAAGAACTGACATGTGCCCGAAGTTGACTTCCTATCAACTCTGCACCCTCCATAGTCAGCATCAGAGTATCCAGTGAGCTCTAAATTGTCCTCCGCTGGATACCACAGACCCATGTTGATAGTGCCCTTCAAATATCGAAGAATCCTTTTGGCAGCTTCAAGATGGCTGTGCTTGGGGTTGCTTTGGAAGCGAGCGCAGACTCCAACTGCAAAAGTAATATCTGGCCTACTTGCAGTGAGATATAGGAGGGATCCAATAAGAGCACGATAATCTGTAGCATTCTCAGATTTTCCCTCTTCGTCTGGCTCCATTTTCCAGTTGGTATTCATAGGGATCTTCACAGCTTTAGCATGTTGAATACCGAACTTAGCAAGCATATCTCTTGTGTACTTCGCTTGATTGATGAAGATACCATCATCCTGCTGCTTCACTTGAAGACCTAGAAAGCAGCTCATCAAGCCAATCATTGACATCTCATATTTGGTCTTCATCAGCTCTCCAAACTTCTCGCTAAGCGACTGGTTTGGTGATCCAAATATGATGTCGTCTACGTAGATCTGAACCCATAGCATGTCATCTCCATGGTTGATAGTGAATAGAGTTCGATCTATTTTCCCTTTGTGGAATCCATTATCCACTAGGAATTGAGAAAGTGTATCATACCAAGCTCTGGGAGCTTGCTTCAACCCATATAGAGCGTTCTTCAAGCGATACACCTTGTCTCCTTGCTCGAAACCCGGTGGCTGCTCCACATACACTTCTTCCTTGAGTTCACCGTTGAGGAATGCACTCTTCACATCCATTTGATAGACCTTAAACTTCTTTGTTGCTGCATAGGCTAGAAACAATCTGATAGCTTCAAGCCGTGCCACTGGAGCGAAAGTCTCGTCAAAGTCGATTCCTTCCTCTTGGCAGTAGCCTTTGGCAACGAGTCGCGCCTTGTTCCTCACAACGTTGTGGTCCTCGTCCGTCTTGTTCTTGAACACCCATTTGGTGCCAATAACGTGCTGAAATTTGGGACGTTCCACGAGGTACCATACGTCATTCCTGGTGAACTGGTTCAGCTCTTCTTGCATGGCGATCACCCAATTTGAGTCGGCTAGAGCTTCCTCCACGCTTGATGGCTCAATGTTTGAGAGAAAGCAACTGAACATGGCACTTTCTTCAAACACTTGACTTCTGGTCACTACACCCTTGGATCGATCTCCAATGATTTGACTTGGTGAGTGATCTTTGAGCCACGCTCGCTTGGACACGCCAGCTTCGTCTTCATCTTCTTCTTGGTCGCTTGCTTCACCATCTGTAGCAAGTGGATTGGGTGCTTGGCCTGCACTTGCTTCAGAAGTTTTCGGGGCAGCTTCATCTTTTCCTTGGACATTCTGCTCGCTTGAGCCTTTGATTTCTTCTTCATCCTCAAGTATGTCCCAAGTAAGAGTGTTGATGGGTTCCTCACCTGACTTTCCGTCTTTAGATAGATCCTGTTCCTGTGGATGGCTTAAAGAAGATTCATCAAATACGACATGGGGTGATTCTTCCACGATTAGGGTTTTACAGTTGAACACCCTGTAAGCTTTGCTTGATGTGGAGTATCCTAAGAATATTCCTTCATCAGCCTTGCTTTCAAAGGCTTTCAACTGTGACTTCCCATTATCATGGATGAAGACCCTACAACCAAAGATATGGAAATAAGATATGTTAGGAATTCTTCCTGTCCATATTTCATATGGTGTTTTGTCGTGTCGTTTGCAGAGAAGCGTTCGATTCTGCGTGTAGCATGCTGTATTGGCTGCTTCAGCCCAATATTTCATTGGAAGCTTTGAGTCAGCAATCATGGTGCGAACGGCTTCTTTGATGATTCGATTTCTTCTTTCAGCAACTCCATTCTGCTGTGGTGTGCGTGCTGAGGAGGTCAGATGTGCTATGCCATGCTCCGTGCAGTAAGCTTTGATGGTAGAGTTCAAGAACTCTGTTCCTTTGTCGGAGCGGATGGTCACGATCGCTTGATTCTTCTCCACAGCCAATCGCTTGAGCAGTTGTGGTAGCTTGGTCAGAGTCTCCTTCTTGCTGTAGAGAAATACAACCCAAGTGTAGCGAGAGAAGTCGTCGACTACAACTAGAGTGTATTTTCTTCCATTCACACTCACTGGAGTAACTGTACCAAACAGATCCATGTGAAGCAGCTCGAGCACTCGCTTTGATGAGGCTTCTTCGAGCACAATCTGGGATGTGAGCTTGCTCTTCACAATACACATGTTGGAAATGAATTCCACCCTGTACCCTTTATCACAAAACTGTGAAATGGACAACAGGTTGTGCTTGAGTCCTTCCACATAGGAGACTTCTTCAATTGTGAGCTTTCCAACTTTCAGTGCGCCGTATCCCCTGGTGCTTCCTCGAGAGTTGTCACCAAAGGTTACGTGTGGACCCTTCTTCTCTATGTAGTTGTGAAGTAGAGCTTTCATGCCAGTCATGTGTCTTGAACATCCACTGTCCAAGTACCATACTAGTTGACCCTCACTTGGCATGGGATCCACGGCGCTCACCTGCAATTAACCAGATTTTGGTACCCAAATCAGTTTGGGTCCTTGCAGGTTAGTTCCCTTAGGTACCCACACTTGCTTCACTTTCTTTTGAAATGAAGCTTGTGCTTTGGGCTTCTCGACCTTCGAAAACTGTGACTTCTGCCTTGAAGCAGCTTCACATGTGCAACAGTGTGTGCAAGAGGGGTAGCGGCTCGCTTCAGTCCTACCAATGCTCTTTCCATTTTGCTTATATCCTGAAGCGACTTGCTTTGGATTAGCTGTGGTTTTAGAGACTGACTTAGGAATTCTAGACTGTCGAAGCGGCTCGCTAGGTTTTCTCGAAGTGGTCCATCTAGGGTTTTGACCCTGACTCGCTTGAGTAACCTTGGGAGTTCGAAGCGGACTCTTTGGTGCTTCGAATTCTTCCCCCTCAACGTTAGTCCGGTTGGACCATCTCCAGTCCGGATAACGTGACACATAGACATTACTCCTCTTCTTGAAAGGGAGATCCTTTGTCTCTCGTGTCTTGGCTTGAGGCTTAGATGCTACAACTGGTTTCCCTTTACCTTTGGATTGGTAATTTTTAGCATTGTGAGTGCTCGGGATAGTTGTATTTTGCTTACCCTTAGATTCAGTCCTTAAAGATATAGACATCTTCATTGGCCTTTTCTTAGGGTTCTCAGCCATTTTTCCTTTGTCTTTGTTAGTGGTCGCTTTGGATGCAGTGGGCATTTCCAAAATGACTGATGGTGTGTTTGAAGCACCAACAAAGACAGTCGGCTTGGAAGGTCCACCCTCAAATCCAAGTCCTTCCTTTCTACCAAAAGGTAGAAGAGAACTCTCTAGTGCCTGTCTAGCATATGAAGCTTTGTTTAGGTTGGCGACTAGAGTGGATTGGGCTTCATACCTTCCTTCCAAGCTCTGATGTCTCGCGAAGAGATCCTCGAACTTACTAGTCATAGCCCTTAGATTAAGTTTGACTTGGTCAAGCTCAGTGGCTAGCTTTCGGTTCTCCTTCTCGCTTTGAGACAGAGCTTGTTGCAGCACTTCGTGATCACTTGACAATTTAACGTGCTTGTCAAGCAATTCACTCCATGTTGAGGAATTGGGTGCCTCTTGGTGCGAGTGTGCGAGTGTAATTGAACTAGATGGGGGATAGATGAATACCTCTCCAGTTTCTTCATCGGTGAGCGCCATAAATCCGAGATCCTCACCATCACTGGAATTTGGATCAGTGAATGCATCTGAGTCGCTTGGTGGATCTTCAGTTGTAGCGACCGGCACTTCACTCGCTACGAGCGCTCGCCTTGGAGCATCCCTCTTTGCTTTCAGTTCTTCTCGCTCTTTCGCACTCAGCTTTGGGCAATCGGATTTGTAGTGGCCCATCTTGTGGCAATGGTAACATTCCACTTCCATCATGTCTCTCGGAATCGGCTTTGTCGTCTCTTCTCTCTTTCCTTTTCCTTCTCGAGCATCAGTGCTCCTCCCTCTGTATTGCTTGTAGAATCTTTTGTATTTGCCCACTCGAGAATTCATTTTGTTGAAGTTTTTGGATAAGAACGCAATGTGTTCTTCCAATTCTTCCCTCGTCATCTTGGCTAGCGACTGCTCGCTTGGCCCTTCGGCAGCTTTGAATGCTACTCCTTTTGATGTAGTGGGCGCTTCCTCTTCTTCGTCGAGGTTCATTCGATTCAGATCGAATTCATGAGCTTTCAGTTCGGAAAACAGAATCTCCTGTGTGAACTTTGATAGATCCTTGGTTGCTAGATACAGCTCCTTCATAGTTTGCCACTTCCTTGTGAGAGCTCGGACAATCTTCAGGTTGACTTCCTTATCTGTGAGTTCCTTCCCAAGCGAGTTGAGAGTTGCAATGATGTTTGTAACTCTCAGCTGGAAGGTGTCGATGGACTCTCCTGGCTTCATTATCAGACTCTCAAACTCCCGCATCTGAACGGCGAGTTTGTTCTCCTTGATTTTGTCTGTTCCTTGAGAAATGAGGGCTAGAGTTTCCCACATTTCCTTCGCCGTCGCACACTTCCTGATTCTAGGAAGATAGGCATCAGACACGGTGCTCTGCATCGTGTGACGTGCGATTTTATCCAGGTTGGCGATCTTGAAGTCGTTGGGATTGTATTCATCTTTGTCCTTCTCAACGTACTCTTGTCTGACATGAGCTTCGCGTCCTTCAGCAGCTGGTACGTTCACAGATATGGCTTTCTTGATTTCGATTGGTCCGTCCTCTATGACTTCCCACATCCGGTCGTGGATGGAGCAGAGGAAGCTCTCTACTCGGAAACTCCATGTCTCGTATCCTTCGATCGAGAACTGTGGAAGGTTTGAGGCATTGTATGTAGACATAGCAAACTATCAGCAGTAAATGCAATATGCGTGAGTGAGGTTTTGATGCACTTAGGAAAATAGGATCCGGTTCAGTGAGACAACGTGAAGCGAGTGGGGACTCGCTTCGGATATGCAAAGCAGAGGCTCGAAAGAAACGCTGCTCTGATACCACTTGTTGGTCCCGGTTTGTTAATAGGAAAAATACGTAGAGGGGGGGGGGGGGGGTGAATACGTATTTTGAAGTTTTTCAACTTCAAATCCCTTAACTCAGAGTAACAAGTAAAGAGCTCTTTTTGAAACTTAAGACCTAGCTGAAGCTAGATCTACAGTACGTAGCTTGCCTACTTGACCGAAGTGAACACTTGATCAAGAGGGAGTCTTTACTCGTATGTGCGGAATTTGGTGAGCTATAATCTTTCCTAAGTAATTGAGAATCCAAGTTAAGTTTGTTTATATGCACGTGCAATGGATAATCGAATACTGTAAAGATATTAAGGTAAGAGAGATACGACACCAAGAATTATAGTGGTTCGGAGATAACGCTCCTACGTCCACTTTGTTGCACGACGGCAACTGTTCTTTTCACTTAAGAACTTGAAGGTTACGGGTCCTTCAAAAACCTGGTTGAGATCGGGCTTCACTCGCCTAGATCGAACGACAGACGTAGTGATTGCGGGTTCACTACACAAACCTAACAAAGACTGCAAGCTTCACTCGCTTCAGTCGAACAGGGAGATTGCGAGCTCTCCTTACAGCCTAGCTTCGATCGAGCTTTACACAAACGATGTAAGTGTAAGCTTGGATCTCAACTCTACGATCGAGGCTTCTTCAATCGATGAAAGAAGGGCCTTGGATCTGGACAACCTAACGACAACACTCAAAAACCTAACAGACAAAGTATAGGTTTTTGGTTGACGACACACTATGAAGAACTCTTTACAGTAGATGCAAAGATTGGCTAGAGTTCTTCTTCTAAGCTTTGGATATATGAAGTGGGCTTAGAATCTAAGTGTGAAGGTTGTGAAGACGAGTTCCGATGAACTGGAAACTCGGAGAACACTGGAAAACAAAGACTCGAAGATTGCTATGAAAGCTGGGAGTGTTTGTTTGCTGTAGGCGCTCAAATGCTCAAGTAGTGTTCTACACTTCTTCGTCTTCATCCTTCACTATTTATAGGCGGAGGGCTGGCTGAGATCCGTTGCTTGGTTGGTGGCCTTGTCCCTCCTCCTCTCGACAGTACTTGCGCAGGCTGGCAACTTTTCAGATGCGCAGTTTTGGATTTTTGCCGGAAATGGCTAAGTTCCAATTTCAACAGTAACTGGAGCAACCCAGTACTGTTACGGCGCCTTGTCGGCCTGGCAGTCAACTCTTCCGCTCCACTCCGCCTTCGACACGTGGAGATCTCGTAATTAATGCTACGATCTCCTGTTGACTGGAGTTCAAAATATGGGCGGGAGTTGTGCTGTCTCTTTCTGGTAGGTAGTGGCTCGCTTCGCTTTGAAGTTGTAGCGTCCTCTCTAGTTGAGTCACTTCGTAGTCATTCTGTAGTGAGTCGCTTCGGAAAATAAAGTTACCTAGTGACTGCTTTGGAAACTGCTGACTAGAGTTGACTAGCTTTGACTCTTCACTGTAGCGCTTGCTTCGCTTCGCTTTGGCGGACTCACTTCGAATCTACTGTAGCGATCGCTTCGCTACACTGTTCTTCGACATGCTTCACTTCAGTTTGCTTGGCTTGCTTCGCTTTGAAAAACACACTCAAGCGAGTGGCCTTCACTTGAACTTTTGAAGCCTAATCTAAGCAAAATAAAAGAGCCATCCTAACAGAGTAGGCTTAGAAAAATTCTAACCTATTAACTACATCAAAGTGGGTCACTTGGGAGCTGGACACTTGGGGTTTTGGGATCCAATCAAAACAAATGACTTCGTTTATCAAGTATCCTACATAGTTCCTCCTTACAAGTTGGTCCATAACAATTCCCAACATCCTTAGATAGAGGAATGCCATGTCTGAAGGGAAGAAAACCCTTCTTGGCATTTTGCATGCTGAAACGGGCGATCACAGTATCTATATATGAAGCTTGGCTTAAGCCTAACATCCTCTTACGACGATCTCTGATCACCTTGATCCCTAGGATGTAACCTGCTTCTCCCAAGTCTTTCATCTGAAACTGTTCAGACAACCAATCCTTTACGTCTGATAACACGTTCACATTGTTGCCAATGAGAAGTATGTCTAGTACTAAGAATACCACGCTTCCGTCCGAACTGAGCCTGTAAACACAGCTTTCGTTTAAGCACTGGACAAATCCAAAGGATTTAATCACTCCATCAAAACGAATGTTCCAGGACCTGGATGCTTGCTTAAGTCCGTATAAGGACTTCTTAAGCTTCCATACGAGATGCTCCTGGCCATCTCTCACATAACCTTCTGGTTGGCGCATATATATGTCCCTACCTTTTTCAAGGTACCCGTTCAAGAACGCAGTCTTGACGTCCATTTGCCAAACCTCTAGGTCTAAATGTGCCGCCATGTCTCTTATTTTGATAGTTTAGCTCATGATTTGAATTGTTTATGTTATCTCGAGCTAGATTACGCTTTTGGGTTGTTTTGAGTGTTTTTAGGGCTTTTGAGTCGAGAAAACCCAAGGCGAGACGAGAGGCGATGCAACCAAGGAAGATGACGAAGTATTAATCCCAAAGTTCTGACTTCTCACGATGTTATTGAAGAGTTTTTATGGAACTATGGAAGCATAGGATTGAAGAGGAGTTCGATAGGAGCATATAGGTGAAAACGGAGGTCAATTCGGAGTTCGGATAAGAAAGATACGATCGAAACAAGAAAGGTACGCAAACTGCGTGGATCCACTCGGACACCCACTCGGCCGAGTCAGTGGCCGAGTGAAGCTACTGCTGAACCTTCTCGGCCGAGTCACCATCCGAGTCGTTGGCCGAGTCAACCACACGGAAATCCTAAATTTGGGATATTTTTATTTCCTTAACCTAATCCTTGCCCACTTAGGTAACAATTATGAACCCCTACCCTATAAATACCTCTAAACCTCTCATTGTAATTAAGTCTTCGAATTTTTCACATATTTTAGATTAGTTTTTCTCTACACTTTTATACTTTAGATCTATATTTATTTTATGTATGAAGACAATCGAAGATTGAAGATTTATTCAAGATTCAAGAGTTTTTCTATCCCTTTCTCTTTTACTCATGCTTTTAATTATGTTTATTCTTCCTTCTACCTTTCTTTTAATTATGTCTAGCTAAATTCTTAGTTGATTTTAGGGATTGAATGCCTAATTGAATTTATGTGAGTGTTTTTGTTTACAATTAGCCTTCTAATCTAGATGCATGTTTCATGATGCTTATTCTCATGCATGATTACTTGATCACTAATTATGTGTGCATAGTTATGTTTTTATGCCTTAGCTGGATAATTGCATAATTGATCTCATGAATACATGGTATGATGATTTAATTGTCTTAGCCGAAGTTAGATTATCATATGTATACATATAGTCGATATAGGTGTCGTAGCTGAACCTAGTTGATTGTATAATTGATATTTGTTCTATTTTGCACTTAATTTGATTTCTATGAGTCCGAGAGGAGATTAGGATCTTATTAGGTGACAATCTATACTGCCTTAGCCGGAGCGTTAGGTTATTTTCGTGTATCACATCTAGATTGGATTAAATTGGTTAATTGTGTTCATTGATTACTTGCATATATTTGATTAGGTAGGCTTCCCTAGAATCAACACTTTTCCTTAATTGAGTTTTTCCCTTATTTGTTTATTTGCTTACTTGCTAGTTACTTTATTTGTTTAATTGTTTCCTTATTTGTTTATTTCCTTATTTATTTAATTGTGTCCTTTTATTTATTTGCCTAGCATAAATACCACAATTCTAAACTTTTATTTACACATCAGTTTAGTTCTAAAGTAGAGGTATTGTGTGTGGTTTCGGTATATCAATCCCTGTGGATACGATACTCGTACTTCTTTATACTATACCTATTTTGTGTGGTAGAAAATAGTGCGATCACACTGTGATGAAGCAGCGGTGGAGATACAGTATCAGAAATGGGTGCAGTTTGTGGTATAACCTCTTGTACTCTCGGCTGTTCTGGAATACCGGCTGCTGCTGATGCTCGCAACTCATCGAGCATTATTTCACTCCTTGTCCGATGGTTACTAATAAAGTCCTCCTCTAGGAATCGGGCATTAGTGCTCACAATGACCTTCTGATCCTAGGGACTATAAAAGTAACCTCCTTTCGTTCCCTTTGGATATCCTACAAACAGCCTAACCTCAGTCTTAGACCTCAATTTGTCGGCCTTCTTTGTCAGCACGTGTGTTGGACATCCCCAAACCCGAATATGACCCAAGCTGGGCTTTCGCCCTGTCCATAATTCGGAAGGAGTTTTAACCGTCGACTTTGTAGGTACTAGATTGAGGAGATAACCTGCTGTTTCCAAGGCATATCCCCAGAACGAAATTGGCAAGGATGCATAGCTCATCATCGATCTCACTATGTCCAAAAGAGTACGATTCCATCTCTCAGCTACACCGTTCTGTTGGGGAGTACCGGGTGTAGTCAACTGAGATGAAATCCCATTATCCGACAAGAATGTTCGAAACTTAGTTCTGAGGTACTCGCCACCTCTATCAGAGCGAAGTGACTTGATACTTCTACCTGTTCTCTTCTCCACTTCCGCTTTGAACTCTTTAAACTTGTCAAAGCATTCTGATTTCTTGTGGAGCAGGTAGATAAAACCGTATCTCGAGTAGTCAAAAATGAAAGTGACGAAATACTCGTAACCTCCTCGAGCTTGAACAGACATCGGTCCACGCAAGTCAGAATGAACCAACTCTAAGAGCTCTTGAGCTCGATATCCTATGGACTTGAAAGGTCTGGTCACCATCTTTCCTTCCAAACATGATTCACACGTCGATAAAGGTTCTATTTGGAAATCCAAAACACCTTCTTTTATCAACCTTTGAATCCTCTTTTAGTTGATGTGTCCCAATCGTAAGTGCCATAATAGAGTTTGGTTCGTTTGGGACAGATTTTTCCTCTTTTTAGTATTCAATGATGAGGAATCATTATAAGAAGAAGAACCATTCATAGGACAAGTAATGGTGTAGAAAGACCGGGACAATGTGCCAGAAACTATAACTTCATCGTTTTTCATGATAGAAACACCTCTATAAAAAACAACTGAATATCCGTAAACAAATAGTTTCGAAACAAAAATCAAGTTTCGCCTAAAAGCAGGCACATACAAAACGTCTCTCAAAACTAAAACAGTACTATCAAAAGATAAATGAATGTCTCCAACTGCGACAGCTGCAACTCTAGATGCATCGCCCATGGAGATGGTAATCTCGTCATCACTCAGCTCCCTTGTCTGCAGAAACCCCTACAAGGAGTAACATACAAGGGCAGTTGCTCCCGTATCTACTACCCAAGTCTGGGTAGAACTTGCAGCTAAGCATGTTTCAGTTACAAATGTGAATGACGTACCAGAATTCTTCTTCTTTAGAGGGTAGTCAGCCTTCCAGTGTCCTTTCTCGCCGCATATGAAGCACTTGCCCTTAAACTTCGGTTTCCTTACAACACCGAGAGGCACCTTGCTTGCTCCCCTTGCATTTCGAACCATCTTTCTAACGTCTTCCGATGTCAGAGTAACTCCTGTTGCCTTATTCACAGCCTGAATAAACTCTGCAACTGGTTCGGCATTCGGCACCACTTCATCAACCAAGAAGGTCTCGAGAGTTTCAATCATGCTGGATGCAGTCACCATATGACTAATCATATATTGCATTCCATCCGACACAGACGATAAGACTATTTTCATAGCCTCATCATTTTTCTTGTGCCAAATCGCATGAACCTCTCTCTCTTCCTGTGACGCCGACTCAGTAAGGGTAGGAGGAGCAGAAGTCGCGAGCATATCAGTATACCCGCCTGCAGCTAGGACAGTGTCGAGATTCTTCCTCCACTCCACATAGTTGGAATCTGTGAGAGGACTCGAAGTGAGAATGTTTATCAACGGGCCTAAAGTCATATCTGAAAAAGCAATAAACACGTAGACACAAGTAAGAAAAGATCATGCATCAATTCGTAACAAAAATTATTGTAACCTTTTGATAAACCAATAATTTCGAAACCTTCAACAGCCCAAACAGTGCGGATCGCAAGCCATGTTCGTGTGGACGTTTACGCTCCCACTGTTCAACCAGATACTCGGATCTTTAACTCTACTTATCTTGCCAACCTATCCTTATGGCAAATAGAGCTAACAGTTGAACCTTACTAGACCATATTAGATTAGAAAAGGGACTCCGTTGGGGAGTTGTATTCTAACTAATATCTAAGCTTTTAACAACAATCTTAGCCTAACTTGGAAAAAACACTATTTTCCTTAAGCTATCTTTGTTCAAAAACCAACTCCAGAGAAAACCGCAGTTACTATTCCGAGAAAGCCACGTTAGTGTGGACGTTTATTCAGAAAAGCTCCCACTTCTCATTTTGGTTAGAACATTTTTGTTAAGAAACCCTAAGTCTGGCGAACTAGTCCGATACGATGTGCAAGCCACGTTCGTGTGGACGTTTACACACTCGCACCAAACTTCACCTTAAGGTCAATTGTGGAGGTCTTAACATTTTCTATACCAAAAATGTTTTTATCTGCTTAGTATTTTTCTTTCAAAAGGTTGTCGACATGCCAGATCACGTTGTCACATAATCCTAAGCATAATTTTCTAAACGCAGCAAATAAACCATGCTCGCAGAAAATTAAAACATGCTTATATTGACAATCCTAAAACTTGCTCGACTAAGCGCAATTTATTCACCTAGACAGGCAAGACATGCTATAATAATTAAATAAATTGCATCCATAGCATGCTTAAGAAAAACGAGATAAAAACAAAAATAAAACTCGCTTTTCGTGGTGTGACGACCCCGTCTAAACTATTAAATAATAATAAAATCCGAAACAGGCTTCGGTCTTAAATAAGTCCTCCGAGTTGATCTCCCGTTTCTCCCCGAAAATAAATAAATTAATTAAATAATTTATTATCTAATTTTCGTTGCCATTGGGCTTCTCTAACCGAGATTGGGCCCACACCACGTGGCCCAAAGCTCTCGAAAAGGCCCAAACCGCGCTCGTTTCACTCTCATGGGCCCACGAACTCGAAACCGGACCTAAAACGGCCCGAGTTCGTGACTGGGCCCGAGCCCGAACGCAGGAGGCAGCCCGTAAACATGAACGGGCCGGGTTGGAAACCCTAGGCCCGTCCACGGGCTAGGGCACGGGCGTGCAAGGTTGCCCGCGTCGCGACCGACGGCGTGAGGCATTGCCGCCGGCCGCCTCCTCCACCCTGGCGCCGCTGCTGCTGCTGGCCGTCGTTCCCTGCCGGTGGCACGGCCGGCAGCCCTCTCCGGCGACGTTCACGGCGTAGAGCCCTCTCTAGGGTTCCGCCGCGAAACCCTCACGCCTGCTGCCGCCGATTCTGCCGCCGGCGACGTCCGCCGCGGCCACCACTGCTGCTGGCTGATGTCGCCGTGCCTCCGCTGAGTCGCTGGACCCTCCCCGTCGCCGTCACCGTCGCCAGCTGCCGCTGCAAATCGCGGCAGAAACCCTAACGGGTTCTGCCGCCGCTGCTGCTCCTCCGGCGCTGCTCCCTGACGGCCTGCTGCTGCCGGCAACGCTCGCGGCCACGTCGAGTCCGTTGCCGGACTTCGTGGTCGCCGTCGTCGGCCCCCATGCAGTCCACGGCGTCTGCCGCGGCGTCGAGCCCTAATTAGGGTTCCGTCGCGGCGCCGTTCTCGCGCCTCCGGTGCTGCCGCCACCTCTCCGGCCTCCCCCATCCTCCTCCGACGACGTGCAGGCTCCAGCAGCCTGCTGGAGCCACGTCGACCATCGGAGAAGAAGGAGACAGCCCCGTTGGGTGACTCGCACGCGTGTGCGGTGGCGCGTGTGATTCACGCGCCGCCCCGTGCGACGGAGCCCAGCTGGTGTTAGTCTCCTTCGTTCTTCGCGTTCTTCGTCTCGATGCAGCAGGTACAAATGAAAAACAGAAGAAAAAATCTATCTAATCCTATTCTAGATCGCACCTTATTATCTCGCGATCAAAAATTACATAGATTTGCCAAATCGGCCCCGAAAAATGAAAAACACCACCAAAAGCGACATCCTAATCGATCTAACATGCATAATAATCGATAATTACTCAGATAGAGCCGAAAATCTGATCCTTGGCTCTGATACCAACTGAAGGGACCATATATGATCGGTGAAGATCGGTTCGCCCGAGGATCTATTTCGGATATCTAACTATCGACATAAACCTATCATGCTCCTATGAATTAAGTGCGGAATCATAGGGGGTATATAGATCGATTACCTAAAGAAGTAGAGAACTCGCGAATAGATCTTCTGATCTGTATCCCTGCTCGATTCTGACGTTGGATGGACAACGATCTTCGGAATCAGCCACGGAAAACGGGATCCCACCGAACTGCTACTCGCCCGGCCGCGCGTCTCTCTCTCTCTCTCTAACCCTAGCCTCCCTTTCTTGTTCAGAATATTTAAGTGCACTCGATTATTCTGATCATTAGGTCTAAATAAGACCTTGAGGGGGTATATATAGAGGAGACCAAGTGAGACTTGGGCTTAAGTTGCAGGCCAGGCCTGCAACACATGGACTGGCTGCCCATTAGCAGAGTTGGCGCCACATACTGGGCCCAACTTAGTGGTGGCCCACTTATTCCTTATACTGTGGCCTGTTGAGATTTTTGGGCCAGATTAGGGATCTACTAGCTGGTAAAACCGAGGCCTCCCAATGGCTAAATTCTCCATACTCAGCCCAGAGTATAATTTAGTCCATAAGTACTAAAACATTCCACTAGAGTAATAGTACTGAATTACCTGTTTTACCCCTGTTGAGTTCAGGGCTAGTATTAGACTTAGCGACCCCCATATTTAAGAAATCCCACATCCGTTGATTAACTTAGAGCTTCTGACTGCTCGTGTTATTCAACTTCTTTATTCCTGAGTAGTACCATTCATTCCTTATTAATCATACCGGAAATTAATCCACCTGCAGGGTTTGGTATGATAATCATTAATGAATTCCTCAGGGGATGTGATCAACCTGTTCTACCAGGATATGGTGCTCTGTTGTAGTTACACTAAGAGTCGTACTAGTTGTAGTTGCTTCCCAAGATACGGAGCATATTGAGTTGCAGCATATTGAGTTGCAGATACTCTGAACTCTCACCCATGGTAAATCAAAGAAGCAGACTACAACTATACACCCTTAGGACTCAACTAGAGTTAAGGTTCATCATAAGTCATCGAGGTCTTGATTCTTTCTACATCTGGTCAGAATAGAAGAATACACCTCACTGTGATTCTATCAGTACACGCACGTACTAGTATAGACAAGTAGCCAAGACAAGCTACTTATGCAGCCTATACTACAGCCTAAACCGACAGTTATATCCAGAACTGTCTCAACTGTGATACCCTTTTATATCTCATGAGGAACCGGCAACTATGGTCTTCTGTGATCTACAACACACCATAAAGCCTACAACTTTGAGATAATGGATAGATGTTTGATGCATGGATGACAATTCATACTTAATCAGATAGGAGATTGTTAGTGGTTATGGACAACACATGCATACAAGCTAAAAGGCCTGCTTTCTAGTATACAAATCCATCATAGAACATAGAGGCTCACTTCGCTTTTGAATTTGGAGCGTCCGCTTTTGATGAGTAGCTTCAAGTCATATTGTAGCGTTTTCTTGGAAATAGATTTCCTGAGCTTCCGCTTTAGTAAGTGTTGACTTGCTTTGACTTTCACTGTAGCGCTCGCTTCGCTTCGCTTCAGCAGACTCGCTTTGATTCTACTGTAGCGTTCGCTTCGCTTTGCTATTCTTCGGCACGCTTCGCTTCACTTCGGTAGACTCGCTTCACTTTAAAAACACACTCAAGCGAGTGGCCTTCACTTGAAAATCTAGCAGTCTAAAACCTAAGCGTCTAAAGCATAAAATCAAGCCTTCCTAACATCACTACAAGAAATTTGGTCATAGGTAACACATCATACATAACGGTATTTTTACAAAACCATTATGTATGAGTGTGTTTGTCAGATAGATAATGGTGACCGTTATCTATATAAGTGTTTCCTTAAACAATAATAACGGTTTCTAATAAAGTGTAATCTATGTATATCATTTTACTTAACGGTTTACAAATAATTGTTATCTATGTAAGTGTTATCTATTATTTTAATAACGTTTTGAAATACTGTTAACAACATATTGTTACCTAAGTGAATGAAAAATTAAAAAAAATAAAATTGTGAAACTATAATATTATCTCACTCCCTTCCCTAACATTGGTTCCCATCTCTACATCAAAATAGGGTCGCTTGGGAAAATGATACATAGGGGGTTTTGGGATCAAATCAAAACATTTACACTATAATTTTAAAGCGTCCCGTTAGGTTCCCCCTTGTTGGTCCCGGTTTGTTTAAAGGGAAATACGTAGAGGGGGGGGGGGGGGGGGGGGGGTGAATACGTATTTCAAGTTTTTCAACCTTTTCCTTTAACTCAGAGTATAAGG
Source organism: Thymus mandschuricus (assembly GCA_029379335.1). Taxonomy (NCBI): domain Eukaryota; kingdom Viridiplantae; phylum Streptophyta; class Magnoliopsida; order Lamiales; family Lamiaceae; genus Thymus; species Thymus mandschuricus. The sequence continues at coordinate 35,342,908 of CM057073.1, read as the reverse complement.
CAAAGTGCTCGCTTCGAATACTTAAGACCTAGCTAAGGGCTAGATCTACAGTAAAAGCAATTCTCTTGACCTAAGCTTAAAGCTTGATCAAGAGTGAGACTTTACCCTAAATGCGAAAATTCGGTGAGCTATGTTCTTTCCTAAGTATTTGAAATAAGTTAAGTTTGTTTAGATGCAAGTGCAATGAATAATCAAACAAGGAATTAAGAGTTTAGGGTTAGAGATACGACACCAAGAATTATAGTGGTTCGATGGCAAAGCACCAACGTCCACTTTGTTGCGCAAGGCAACTGTTCTCTTCATTCAAGAACTTGAAGGTTATGGGTCCTTCAAAAACCTGGTCGAGATCGAGCTTCACTCGCTTGGATCTAACGACAGACGCAGTGATTACGGGTTCACTACTAAGACCTAGACAAGACTGGAAGCTTCACTCGCTTCAGTCAGACACAGGGAGATTCCGGGCTCTCCTTACAGCCTAGCTTGCTTCGATCGAGCTTCACACGAACGATGTAAGTGCAAGCTTGGATCTAGACTGTATGATCGAGGCTTCTACTATCGATGAAAGTAGGGCCTTGGATCGAAACAACCTATCGACGACACTCAAAAACCTAACAGACAGACTTTAGGGTTAGGGTTTTTGGTTGACGAACACACTATGAAGAACTCTTTACAATAGATGCAAAGATGGCTAGAGTTCTTCTTCTAAGCTTGGATATGAAGTGGGCTTAGACTCTAAGTGTGAAGGTTGTGAAGACGAGTTCCGATATGACTGGAAACTCGGAGAACACTTGAAACAAAGACTCGAAGATTGCTCAAAGGCTGGGAGTGTTTGTTTGCAGTAGGCGCTCGAATGCTCAAGTAGTGTTCTACTTCTTCACGTTGTGATCCTTCACTATTTATAGGCGGAGGTTTGGCCGAGATCCGTTGCTTGGTTGGTGGCCTTGTCCCTCTTCTTCTCGACAGTACTTGCGCAGGCAGATCACTTTTACAGATGCGCCAGTTTGTCTTTTTGCCAGAAATGGCTAAGTTACAAACTTAACAGTAACTGGAGCGAGCCAGTACTGTAGCGGCGCCCTGTCGGCCTGGCAGTCAACTCCTCTTCTCCAGTCCGCATTCGACACGTGGAGATCTCGTAATTAATGCACCGATCTCCTGTTGACTGAAGTTCAAAATATGCGCGGGAGTTGCGCTGTCGCTTTCTGGTAGGTAGTGGCTCACTCCGCTTTGAAGTTGTAGCGGCCGCTTCAAAGTGAGTCGCTTCACGGTCATTCTGTAGCGAGTCGCTTGGGAAGTGAAGTTCCCGAGTGGCCGCTTTAGTAAATGTTGACTCGTGTTGACTGCTTCGGCTTTACTTTGTAGTGCTCGCTTCGCTTTGCTTTGGTGGAGTCGCTTCGATTCCACTGTAGCGTTCGCTTCGCTTCGCTAGCTTCGGCACGCTTCACTTCAGCTCGGTAGACTCGCTTCGCTTGGAAAACACACTCAAGTGAGTGGCCTTCACTTGGAATTTCTGCAGTCTAAAAATCTAAGCAGATTGAAGCCATCCTAACAGTTTAGGCTTAGAAAAATTCTAACCTATTCTCTACATCAAAGTGGGTCGCTTGGGAATAGGACACTTGGGGTTTTGGGATCAAATCAAAATAAAACATTCCATTTCTAAAATGTCCCATGTAGTTCCCCCTTAACATATTCGTCCTTAACAATTCCCAACAATTTCCCCCCTTTTGATGATGCCAAAACCCAATGACTAAGATAAAAAAAATCAAGCCTATCTAACCGTGGAAAGAACTTCAAGCGACTGCTTCCTTTGCAGGCTTCGTTTGAATTTTTCTTTTAAGTTCCTTTCCCCTTCTTTTTTCGGTTAAATTATTGAGTTTTGTAGCATAAAAGGACAAATCATTCACAAAGCTTGTAAATGACGCATTTTGACAGAAATTGAAATTTGGATAAATGAACAAGCAGTTCACAAAAGTATAAGAGACTTGAAACTCAAAGGTTTCCTGCAGCCTCTTCCTGTTCTTCCTTCTCCTCTTCTTTCTCTTCCTCCTTCTTCTCTTCCTTCATGAAATAAGCAGACAGGACATTTGGCTCCATCGTCCTGATGTTGAATTGGTTTTCTCTCCATCTGCTCTCCAATCTCAGAGCTTCATCCACTTCCGCGTCAATAATCCTCCGATTAGGAATATCTGAGTTCTGTAGGAGGGGCATGGGAAAGTCCTTAGCTGCTGGCACTTTGACGATGAGAGGTAGGGGCTTTGCTACTTTTGCCAGAGTAAAGATCTTCCGACGCAACCTCTCGTTGTATTGGCGCAAGAAGTTGTTGAGAGCTTCCATCCGCGAGCACTTGTCTTGGTAAGGCACTACCTTCCACCAGTAGTACGCCTTAATGAATTTGTCCTTCAGATTCAGCCAAGTGTCGAGAAGATCTCTCGGAATGAAGTCTTCAATTTGCCTCGAGTCTGGATGATGATCTCTTCGCATGGCCAGCTCCTCCTCCGTCCCACTTGTCAATTTCTTCATGACTGATTTGAATTGGGCAGTGGCGTCAATGCTCCACTTCGGAAGCATCTCATTCACTCGCTTCCGGATAAAGTCATGCTCTTCGGGCGGGTAGCGACCAGAATCGATCATCTCCTTCAGTGTTACTTTGCCAGTGGCCACCCAGGCTTGGAGTTGGACGGCTTCAGACTCTTCAGGCATGTGAGGAATGAAGGCACTGCGCGCGATGGCGGATTGGATGAGCCTCACTTCATTCCAGTGCGACTCAATCCGTTCGTCTAATTTTCTCAGCCTCTTCTCCTTCACTTCCTCATCCTTCTCCTTCCTCTTCTTCTTCTCTTCTCTCTTCTTCTGCCTCTTCTCGAAGCGACTAGCCCTTTCTGCGACCACCTGTTGCATCTTTTGCTATTTGGCAGAAGGGTCGTCTTCCCTTGTCTGGATGGCAGCTTCACTGGCTGGAGTGGCTCCGGCAGAAGCTGAAGCGAGGGCCATCTTTGAAGCAGGGGTAGAGGCCGAAGCGGGCGCTTGCGAAGATGCACTTGCGCCTGCTTGAGTGGCAGTTCTTTTAAGCTCGAATTCTGCTTCCAAGGAACGTGCATAGGCCTCATCTGCCGCAATCTGCTGCTCTCTCTATTCCCTGGTCAGAAAAGCAACAATTGGGTGAGTGGCTATTGAGGAGCCAAGTAGCTTTCCGGCTGTCGGCATGTGGGGCTCCTCTGTCACTTCCTCGAGCTCCTCCGGCACTTTCTCCTTGCCCTTCTTCCTGGCTTGCTCAGCCTGAGCCTCATCAACTACTTCCTCCACTGCTCCACTTCCTCCAACACCTGTTCCTCCTTTGATCAAGCCACTGGCTTCGATCCTTCTCACTCCACTACTCGACCCTCCAACTTCCCTTGATTGAATGGCTAATCTCTCAATGATTTCCCCCTTTTTGGCATCATCATGACTGCCGGGGGTGGTTGTGAACACCGTTCCGCTGATGGATTGGTGGATTATTGTTAGCTTGCTGAGCACATCATGAAGCATTCTCTCAGCTCGTGCTGCAAACACATTCTCCTGGGAAAGGACAAGCTCTGCCGTCTTTACAGAGATCTCGTCGAGTAGGTAGTTGCATTGCTTCTCCCTTTCCTTTACTGACAGCATCAAGTTCTCCAACGGTTCTACGTCTCTGAAGCAAGCGTCCAGCTCCGCTTCAATCTCAGCAGTGATTTTCTTGCGATCCCTCTCCAATATCAGCTCGAAATGATTTCGTGAAGACTCAAGTTCAGCTTCGGCAGTCAAGAGGTTTCGCTCTCGTTGGTTCAACGAAAGATGGAGTTGAGCCATTGCAGGCATTCTGCGGGCAAAGGCCTCCGCTTCTTTCTGCACTTTCTCGAGTGCAATGCTCAACTCTGCTTCCTTCAATGTGACGGCATTGGCACTCCTCCGTCGACTCTCCAACTCAGCATTTATCTCATCCTTCTAACTCTTGAGAATGTCATTCTCCTTATCTCTGCTGTGGACCTTCAGTTTTTCTCTGTTTAGGTCGCTTCCCAACTTGGTCACTTCAGAGCTCTTCTTTTCAAGCTCCTTCGTCACTTTCTTCAATTCCTTCTCTATCTTCTCCTTCTCTCCACTCACTTCCACCATCTTCGCATTCACTTCCCTAAGTCTGCTCCTCTCAGCATCTAGGGATTGTCTAAGATCTTGGCTACTCTTCTCCAAGTCCTCTACTCTCTTCGATTTCTCTTCCACCAAACTTGCTTTCTCCTCTGCAAGCTTCGCCTTCTCCTCTACCTTCTCCTCCAGTTCCTTCTTCCTCCTGTCAAAATCTGCACGCAGATTAGTGACCTCTAACACCTTTGTTGTCAGCTCAGCATCCTTCTTGGTGATCTCACACTGCAGATTAGAGATCACCACCTCCTTTACCTCCACCTCGGCTTCATGCTCCTTGATCAATCGGAGTTCATGCTGTGAAGGCTCACGTTCTGGGATGGGCGCATCAGGGTACACCTTCTTCACCCTTGCGTCGAGCAACTGCCAGTAGTTGGCCTCATTGATGAAAGTGTGGAAGCCATCAACTCCTACAAATTTGAGCACTTCCACTTCCTTGGCCTCGATCACTTCTTCCTCCATCGCCTTGCGCAGGTTGAAGATTTTGTAGTACTCTGTTCCTCTGTACGTGATGTCCGTGAGGAAGTCTACTGCGCTGGTGAAGAAGCCGTCGGACATCTCCACGGAGGGGTAGCGTTCGCGGATAAGCTCGGCCGCTTGCTCTCTATCCTTAACATACCGTTCAAGGATTTTCTCTTCCTCGGTCGGAGATGGGGGAGTTTCTAGGATGATGGCGGGGATGGTGTCGGCTGTTTTGGCAGTTTGGGCGGTATCAGCACTTTCGGCTAATGAGGATGGAGAGTTGGGGGTGGAAGCTTCAGTAGCTTCGGGTTGGGTGGTTTCTGTTTGAGGAATGGGTGGAAAGTTGTAGAGTTTATAGGCATCGGTGAGGTCCGTGCCCAGGATGGGTAGATTAGGAATCCGAAAAATGAGTGGGTTGATTCCTGTGGAGAAGATGGAGTTTGAGTGGTGGGAATGGCGGTGGTTGATGTTTGGGGTTCCGGTGGTGGCTGGGTATGAGTTTGGATGTGGGTAGGGGGAGTTTGGTCTTTGAGCGGTGAAGGCTGGGGTGGTAGTTCTTTTGCAGGTGAGGGTAGGGGTTGTTCCACTTCTTTCTCGAGCGGCTGCTCCTCAGCCTCGCTCGCTTTGATGATGTTGTCTACGCGCCGGATTTTCACAGGTCGCTTCGACCTGGCCTTCTTGGGAGTTGTTCGCTTCCCGGAAGAAGCAGCTTCCCTTCCTACAACCGCCTCGCCATGGATTTCAGCGACTGGAGCGGCTACAAGAACTTCTACGTCAATGACTTCTCGATCAATCGGGAGCTTCTCCGACTTCCATGACTCATAGAAGAGAGTATTCTTCTTGTAGTCTGCAACACCTGTCCACTGGCGATTCTTGAACAGGTTTTGCAGTGCGTAAGAAATTCTCGAAAAGAACTTCAATTTTCCTTTGCGAACGATTTTGTCTTCACTCCCCTCCTCGAACTTGAAATCTTTCGCTAACTCGTGAATCTGGTTGATAAACCAGCGATGCCAGTTGAATTTTGTCCTTGTCAGACTGTCGATGATGATAGAGGTGGCGAGAATCTTGCTGTTGGATAGTTGGCTCAACGAACCAACACCGCAGAGAACCGATTTTGTGTAGGCTTCACAGATAAAGTTGTAAGGCGGCAACAGATCCTTCCTGATGTTGCTTGATTTGGGATTGTCGAATATCTTGTTTTTCTTCTTGGCAAAACGAGCATACTCCACTTGAACAGACATTTCAAGTTCTGTGAACGAAACCGGTCCGACCTTCGGCAGATCGAAGACTCCGGCGATCCTGCTCAACTCGATCTCCACAGGCATCCCATCCTGTGGGTCAGTGAAGGTTGAGGATTCTTCTCCTTCCTGCAGATTCAACAGGATCTCAGCAACAGCTTTCGCAAGAATCTTCTCAGGTCGTGCCGTTATGAACTTCCACAGTCCGGCCGTGGTCACGGCCCTGCGGAAGAACCCGTTCTCCGTCACCACTGTCTCATCAAGATGTGGTTCAACGTTGATGTTGTTATCGAGATCCTTGATGAACTCCTCCATCGGTTGGGATGCTTCTTTCTTTCCCATGGTGAGAGTGTTTATAGAGAGATTTGGGAAAGTTTTAGAAGCAAAAGGAGGTGAGACTCGTGAGTTTGCAGAGGAGCAGATCTTGCATGAGAATGGTAGTTTTTGAGATTTGTGAAGGTTTCTGCAATTCTCCGTCTTGCATATATATAGACCTAGGGTTTTGCTGACGTGGCAAAGGTAGTATGGTAAATACACTCCTAGGGTACTGTGCGTAGGCGGCGTCTCCCGGTGATGGAACTGATGTGTCCGGTGTTATCACAGTAAAAGTGAACCGCCATATTGACTTGGCGTCTCCACGTGGCTGCTCGCTATTCGTTTGTCTTATACGGCGTTGATCCAACGGTTGAGATTTAGAAACTCTTCAGATTCGACGGCTGGATTGAGGACGATTTTCCCGCTTCTCTTTCGGTTTGAATTGCACGCGCCTGTCGTTTCGAGATGTACGCGCCGCTGCATTAAATGCTAAAGTAAAAGGTGAAATCTACACTCGAGTGCTGACAGCTCGTACGCTTCGCTTCGTACCCGCTCGCTTCGAGTGTAGCCGCTACGGCTTTCACTCACTTGCGAAGTACTCGCTTCACGTGACTGTTCCGCACTCGCTTGCGATGACTTGCGAAGTGACGTGGCACTCGCTTCGCCATCTGTAGCGACTGATTTTAAGAAATTGAATTTTCTTTGCTTTATTTAAAATGTTTCTGACTTACATACTTCGAGGATAAACAAGAGTGTTTTCTTCTTTGTATTTGTATCAGATTCATTTCATGTTTTCCACATAGTAAGTGAAGGATTCAAGTATGCTTCAACTCACTTAGTGTACTTCAATTGAAACACTTACCAATCAATCTCACTTCGTAGGAGATTGATACCATATGTGTAGACTTCATTTAGCTCCTTTGGCATCACTTGATGATTTTGCTTGAAGCTTGTTGACACCACCTGTTGAGCACTACATGTTGGACTTGGTCTTCATGGCATTCATCTTCCTCTACGAATTAGAGAGCCCTCCATCGAAGTGAATGGGGAAGAAAATGAATATAGTACATAAGCTTACTACAACCCGAAGGGAGCTTCACGTAAGTGTACATATTCACGATGAATGGGGGATGAGTACAAGTCCTTATCTCAGAGCAGAATAGGACAGGATGACAATGAGAATGCTCTGACAAGACAATCTCGTTTTTAAGCAGAGGCATGTCACCAGCCCCGCAACCATTTTAAGAAAAAGGTAGCTCTTCAATCTTCCTCTATAGGTCTACAGAATGAATTTGCAATTGACTCGCTTTGCCCAAATTAGGGTTTGTCGAAGCGATGCAGAATTCAAGAAGAATGAATAAACACTCAGCAGCTCACTTCAATGAAGAGTGAGTAAAGAGTGAATGTTTATCCACGATGAAGGAGATGAAAAGACATGCTCCTCTTCGGCGGAAAGATGAGAATAGGACGCAAGGTCTGGGTGCCAGCCCTGCCTAAGCTTTCACCGTTTTTACGTGGGAAGGGTCGATTCAAGACCCCACAACTGTTACTAGAAACGGCACTTGCGAGTGTTTATACCCACCACTACAAGAATTTCGCTAATAGACAACAGCTAAAACCTGTTGTCTATAATGAATTTTGGTGTTGTCTATGGCTGTGTTGTCTATTAGGGGCGGTTATAGACAACAGCTATTACCAGTTGTCTATAAATGTATAGACAAGGGCTAAAACGTGTTGTCTATTAGCGTGACCTCTTTTGTTGTCTATAAAGCTAATAGACAACAGGTATTTTGTATTGTCTATTAGCGCAAATTTCATGTGGTCTATTATATTATAGATGACACAAAATATAGCCGTTGTCTTTTCTTTTCTTTTCTTTTTTTTTTTCCTTTTTTTTTCCCTGTAAATTTGCTATATTTTATAAATATCAATATTAAAAATACTTGATTAACCAAATACTAAAAGGTAAATAAACTATTGAATTTCATAAATAATATCTCACTATTTAACAACAAAAAAGATAACAATATGTCACAATGTTGTATGTATCCATACTAAAGTATTTCTAAACAATGATAGCATAAATATACTACTATACTTATCAACTACTAAATCTTGCAATCTCTTATGCCTTCCATCAACCGACATTACTTTAAGAGAGAAGTCATCGAACAAACTTTCACCTACACCAAAAAAATAAATAAATAAATAAAATTACAACATATTCAAAAAAATAAATAAACATATAAGTATATTTTAAAATACTAAGAAAATATCATTAGTAAATTATTCTTTTAGTGAGACAAAGAATAGAGGAAGGGGGCTTGAAGTTTATTTCGGCATATCCAGAAACAAAAGGAGATGCACAATAGCTTCGGAAAATGTCACTTTGTTAATGCGTAGAGAACGATTAAGATCAGATCCTAAATATGTCAAAGCAACGTATAGTAAAAATAGTAGCCTGACTTTGACGTAGGTTGAGAAGCTAAAAATGAGGAAGCTTACAGCGATGATGCAGGCAACATATCCTGGTTTCTCACGCAGAAAGTCCAGATCTTGGAAAAGACAAAACCCAGATCAAGAAACAACAGTTAGCTTCGACTACAAGGATCTGTTCAAATTTTCAACCATATATCATGTCTCAGTTGCTCAAAATAAGTAAAGATAAACTAGGTAGTTAAAAATTAATTCCTTGCAAAGCTGCTGCGAAGAGGCATACTTCACTGCAGTCTTAATTCTATGTAAGGTCTCATTATTTATAGTCCCGTATTTCATACACAGAACTCTAACCATACAACATTCCCTCAAAGAATAGTAAGACAAACTAGAACCGTATAACAAAAGAGAGGAAAGGGAAAATACAAAGCTTCCCGTACTTTATTCAAACAAGAAACATAAAGGAAAAGCATGTTTTCAACCATGACACTATTAAAATACCTCAAGAGTGAGAAGAATATCACGATTCTGCAGAACCTTGCGATCCCAATCAGCTAACTTCCCAGTATGCTCCTGCAGTTCTGCATTCCATTCTTTAATGATCTGCAACAAACTAAGGCATGAGAGATGGAGTATAGGGACAAACATTTCAGGCATACTAACAGTAAAAAGATGATTCAAGCGGAGTGTAAGAAACTAAGGAGCCATCTATTTCCAAAATTTCTATACTCATTTACTCCTTCCTTTTTTATCATTAGGAGGGGAAGGAGAATAAAGAGCAAAAACGATGTTGCCGCTGCTAGAAGGCCCTGAGTTATATTGACCACTGAACAAAGTGATTGAAGGTAAGAACAAATATTACCTCCTCAACTGATATAGTCAAACTTCACATCGAATAAACTCAAGTAACACTTACGTCAAAACAACACAAAAAGCTACCGAAGATCGCAATTTAGAAGATGGAATCTAACTGAGCTCGTTATTAAGCACTACTAACATACGCTATATCACAGCAAAGCATCACTTAAGCCACACAAGAAGCAAAATACAGATAACCATTCATATATCTGATTAGCGGGAACAACACGTGAGCATACATAAGAGCACAGTTAGAAGATTGAAGAAAACTGAAATTAAAAATATCTATGATCATAAAACTGAATTTTACAGTAACCAAGGAAAACTCCAACCACACTGAGGAGAAGTTCAATAACAATTCAGCTAAAAAACAGTTGGAATTTTCAAGCTGAAGAATCGGTAGCAATCTCATTCATAACTCATATCAAAATCAACTCAATAATCAGCTAAACAGATATCACTTCACATGGCTGCTTATGGTTACCCAAGGATTGCATATCTAAGAATCGGTAGCAATCTCCTTCATACTCATATCAAAATCAACTCAATAATCAGCTAAACAGATATCACTTCATATGGCTGCTCATGATTACGCAAGTATTGCATATCTAAAGCTAGAGATACCATTACCAAACACTGACATTCACAAGTTATATAATTAATCTTAACTCTGAAAAATGTTATGAGACGTTTATATCTCATAAAATAAAGCTTCCGCCCTGCAGCTCCACACTTATGATTTGGTAATAACTCTAGAAGCAAAATACCAGAAACTTAACCATACTTGTAACAAAATACCCCCCAGATAAATTAAACAATCAGTCAATCACAAGCTAGTCCTTCAGCAAAAATACCAGAAACTTTAAACTCAGAAATTACTTTTGAGGAAATCAATTTCGTTCACTAATTCTCCAATATACAGGCCTAACGATTTTGGATCAAAAATTAAATCGGTTTTACAGCAGCGGAGTGGAAATTACCTGAAAACAGAGTCGGAGATGAAATAGAAGTGCCTGATTCACAGAAATTGAAAACGTGTTCTGCCTGAGAATCACATAGCTAAGACCGACTGTGCGTATGAAAGCAGTGTAATTAAGTAGTGTAATTCACACGAACCTCGCATTCTGGTGGATATCTTCAGCTGGAACGCGTGTCAGATTATCAAACAGCAGGTCATCGGGGAGCAATTCCATGTTTGTTGAAATCCCCCCTTTTGCACCAAATTATAGGTGTTCGAGTGAAGAAGAATCCCCTGCAAATTGAGTTAAATTCCCTCAGCAACCAGATGTTTTCTACCGAAATTACAGGCCTAACTATTCATTCTTCAGTTTAATTGAACAAATTCCAAGGCCGAGCAACAAAAACAAAAATTACAACCAAAACTTAAAAGCGTTCCGCTCTGAAATTTGAAGAGACAGAGACAGAGAGAGAATGAAGGAAGAAGAGAGACTTATGTTGTAGCTTGGAGGAGCCTCAGCCGTCGAGCTGGGGTAGTGGCTTGACTCTCCGCGGCGACGGTGGCGGCGGCAGCCGCTTGTCGAGGGAGAAGCAACTATACTATAAATTAAAGAGTGGTGGATTTTATGAGGATAGGGCATGAGGAATTATGCGAGAGTGGAAGGCGGCGGCGGAAACGGTCGGCAGCGAAAGTAGTCGGCGACGGTGCTGTTGGAGTTGAGAGTTACAGCCATTAGGGATTTTTATTTTTTTTCAAATTAGGGTTCCAAGTTAGACAACAGCCTTTGTAATTGCATTGTCTATGTAAAAATTAGAGACGCTTAAAGACAACGACCATAAACCTGTTGTCTATCAAACCGAGCCCGATGTCTATCAAATTTAAAACACGGCTATAGACAACAGCTTGGAAACCCATTGTCTATACAGTGATAGACAACAGTTTATTTTACCTATTGTCTAATAGTGATATAGACAACAGGTTTTTTCATGTTGTGAGTTAAAACAACACAAAATTAAAATAAGAGACAACAGGTTCATCCTAAACCGTTGTCTATATTGTTATAGACAATACATGCACTAAATCCGTTGTCTATATCCTGTTGTCTATAACATATTTTCTTGTAGTGCACTCGCTAGGAATCCTAGGCTAGGTAGCAGCTTTCCTTGCTCGCTTTGGAAGTAGATTACTCCGAGAGCAATCGATAGTTCCCCCTTAACCAATGGCTTAACAATTCCTGTAAGCGGGTAGGGAACGTCTTCCAACACTCCACCTTTCTCCACCTTGTTTCTCCTTCTTCAAGCGAGTGGAATTTTGAAGTGACTCGCTTGAGTTGGTGAAGATCCAAAGCAAGTGACACTTGAGGACAAGCGTCCACTCCTTTGTGCATCCTGGATCTAGCATTCTTCACTAGGGTCTAGTAACCCTAATTCCATGCATAGCTGGTTGAAGCGAGACTCAGCTAGAGGCTTAGTGAGGATATCTGCTCGCTGTAGATCGGTATGAATTTTCTCGAGCTTGATATCCTTCTTCTCGACATGATCACGAATGAAGTGATGTCGGATTTCCACGTGCTTGCATCTGGTATGTAGCACTGGATTCTGCGAAATACATATAGCACTGTTGTTATCGCAGAATATTGGAATTTCATTTGCTTCAACTTTGTAGTCCTTCAACTGTTGACGAAGCCATAGGATTTGAGAACAGCAGCTTCCGGCGGCCATATATTCGGCTTCCGTTGTTGAAGTGGCTACACTTGTTTGCTTCTTTGAGAACCATGAGATCAGCTAGCTTCCCAAGAACTGACATGTGCCCAAAGTTGATTTCCTATCAATTCGGCACCCTCCATAGTCAGCATCTGAATATCCAGTGAGCTCCAAATTGTCCTCCGCTGGATACCACAGCCCCATATTGACAGTGCCCTTCAAATATCGAAGAATTCTTTTGGCAGCTTCAAGATGGCTGTGCTTGGGATTGCTTTGGAAGCGAGAGCAGACTCCGACTGCAAATGCAATATCTGGCCTGCTTGCAGTGAGATAGAGAAGTGACCCAATTAGGGCACGATAGTCTGTAGGATTTACAGATTTTCCTTCTTCGTCTGGCTCCATCTTCCAGTTGGTATTCATTGGGATCTTTACAGCTTTAGCATGTTGAATACCAAACTTGGCAAGCATGTCTCTAGTGTATTTGGCTTGGTTGATGAAGATTCCATCATTCTGCTGCTTCACTTGAAGACCTAGAAAGCAGCTCATCAAGCCAATCATCGACATCTCATACTTGGTCTTCATCAATTCCCCAAACTTCTTGCTAAGCGACAGGTTTGGTGATCCAAATATGATGTCGTCCACGTAGATCTGAACCCATAGCATATCCTCTCCATGGTTGATAGTAAATAGGGTTCGATCTATCTTTCCTTTGTGGAAGCCATTATCCACTAGGAATTGAGATAGTGTATCATACCAAGCTCTAGGAGCTTGCTTCAATCCATATAGGGCGTTCTTCAACCGATACACCTTATCTCCCTGCTCGAAACCCGGTGGCTGCTCCACATACACCTCTTCCTTGAGCTCCCCGTTGAGAAACGCACTCTTCACATCCATTTGGTAGACTTTGAACTTCTTGGCTGCTGCACAGGCTAGAAACAATCTGATAGCTTCAAGCCTAGCTACTGGAGCGAAGGTCTTGTCGAAGTCGATCCCTTCCTCTTGGCAGTAGCCCTTTGCGACGAGTCGAGCTTTGTTTCTCACGACGTTGTGGTCATCGTCCGTCTTGTTCTTGAACACCCACTTGGTGCCAATAACATGCTGAAACTTGGGACGATCCACGAGGTACCACACGTCGTTCCTTGTGAACTGATTGAGCTCTTCTTGCATGGCGATCACCCAATTTGAATCGGCTAGGGCTTCCTCCACGCACGATGGCTCAATGTTTGAGAAAAAGCAGCTAAACATAGCACTCTCTCCAAACACTTGACTTCTGATCACTACACCCTTAGATGGATCTCCAATTATTTGACTTGGTGAGTGATCTTTGAGCCACGCACGCTTGGATCTGCCAGCTTCATCTTCTTCTTCATTCGGGTCGCCTGCTTCTTCTTCTGAAGCGACTGGATTGGGTGCTTGGCCTGCACTCACTTCAGGCGTCTTGGGGGCAGCTTCGACTTCTCATTTGGGAATCTGCTCGCTTGAGTCTTTGATCTCATCATCTTCTTCGAGCATGTCCCAAGTGAGTGGATTTGTGGGTTCCTCGCTTTGATTCTTATCATTCGCTTGAGCCTGTTCCTGTGGAAGACTTAAGGAAGATTCATCAAATACGACATGGGGTGATTCCACCACAATTAAGGTTTTACAATTGAAAACCCTGTAAGCTTTGCTAGATGTAGAGTATCCTAAGAATACACCTTCATCAGCTTTGCTTTCAAAAGCTTTCAACTGTGACTTCCCATTGTTGTGAATGAAGACCCTACTGATAGGGATTAATATCAGCTGTAATGCCCAAATAGCTCGAGTTGATAAGAATATGCACTTGAAGTCAACTCTGAGATATCATTTCCAAAGTCACGACATATTTGAAGCTACAATGAACGTAGAAATCTTACTAAGAAGAAATGGAATGATAGGTTCTGGGTGAAACAAGCCTTACCATCATTATTATTTAATTGATAGTAATTCCAATAGAAGTCAATGGAAGTTGTTCTGCATATAAAGCATATTATCAAAGAGATTTCCTGAGCGTTAGATTCTCAGCATGATCAAGAACTATATTCCACGTAGAGGCTGTGGAGTTTTTAACTCTTCCCAGGAGCCTTATGGGATTTGTAAGGATGTGCACAGGTAGTAGGATCTGACCAGATCCTATAAGCGTTTAGCAGAACTCAAGGTTCTGCACAGCATGCGGTCCGCGTGACTCTATGTACTATAGAGTGAGGACCACTTCATCCATGATGGAAAATACTTCTCCTCCGACGAAATCCCTTTTCTGTCCTTCCTTCACACGAATGCTCGCTTTCCACCCTCCTCACACCTATACATACTAAGTGAACGCACACTTCATTCATCATCATCATCGCAACCACAACACACCTCACTACTAACAACACGCATCCTCGCGTACTGTTCCATTCATTTTCCACACTCTCTCCCGTGAGATCCTCCAAGCTCAGGCGGTCAAGGCGTTCGGAGCCTTCTCCCGGGAAGCTTCAGTTCCCCTCTCGCGTTCATCCATTCTTCTCGACGCAAGGAGAACCTCCTTTTGTCCTGCTTTACCTCAAGTCTAAGGTAAAACCCTCATTGCCCAAGGGGAATGAGGCTAAACGGAGCTCCGTTCTCTTTGTTCTGCACATTTGCTTGCTCTATTTCCGCATTATTCGTTTATATAAGTGCAAAACTCCACAAATCTAGCTGGTTTATGGTTAAACACGCTTTTTGGCTGCTACACTTAGCTCATCTATCATCCATTGTTTTCACTCAAGTCATACTCTGTACAAAATGCTCGTTTATGGCTTTCTATACACATGAATCTCTTGCTCTTTACTGCTATATCGCTTAACCTATAAATACTCTTTGCAAAACATGATTAACGATACCCTAAATTGTTGTGGATCTCCAACCCGGATCTATCAACTGGCGCCGTCTGTGGGAAGATATCTTGAGTTGAGATGTCGATTTCCCCTGTTTTATGCTAAATTCCAGTTTGTTGATTATAATGTTGTTGGTGATTTCCCTTTGTTATGTCCCTATGCTGAGGATATGAGGAAATCTGATGTTACAATTGATTGAGAATGCTCTGTTTGCTGTATAATCTGCAAAAACCCAAATGTGTATGTTATTGCTTGGTATTCGCTAAAGCTATCCATGGTTATGAGCCGTTGAATGTGATGTGGTTTTATGATTATGCTCCCCTTGAAGTGGGAATGGTGATAAATGCTTTGATTGAACAGAAACTCGTATTTGAGAAGCTGATTTTCTCTCTTTGAATGTGAGTTAAGATTTGATGTTTGAAAGGATTGTCAAAGCCCACGAACTCAGAGGACTAATCCTCTGTTCCTCTTTGAATTTCTACTTGATCTTGATGATATGCGCATAAAATTGCCCTGTTATTCACCCTGTTATGAAGAATGCCTAGAATGGTGGCTATATGTTAGATGGAGTATGTATCGAATGCAAGATTGATGTTATCCTCGGAGAATTTTAGCATGTATCTCATGAATTTGTTTTAGCTACATTGTTTGTGGCAAATGAACCTGGTAATCAGAAACGATCTTAAGACCATACCCCTTTTATGACATGAATTGTGATGGCTAATCTGGTGTTGTTGTCAAAATCTTAAGGTTGCGAAGGATCCGGAAGAAAGCCGGGTTAAAAACTGCAGCCCTCTCAAAACGCACTCGATTCACCTTGCATACTTGGTGAGCATACAGTCTTGTCTATTATATGTCGAATATGAAATCCATCTGCGAGTTGTAAAGGATTGGTGATTACAGAGGAAGCGTCGCTACTAAAGCTTGTTGAATGCCCCTGAATTGCCATAACTTGAAAACTCACCAAATAATAAAAACATTAAAACAAATGGAGAGCCGAAAGATGATGAGGTTGCCTCATCCATTCAGATGAAGGGAGCCCACATCTGGAAGCAGAACCTCCTCTCAGAAGCCCTGTTTAACAGGCAACTCTCTCGTAAGCCCCGTATAACGGGCAGAACCCTCTCTCAAAAGCCCTGTCTAACAGGCAATTCTCTCGTAAGCCCCGCATAGCGGGCAGAACTCTCAGAAGCCCTACACAGTAGGCATCTCTTTCATAAGCCCCGCATAGCGGGCAGAACTCTCAGAAGCCCTACATAGTAGGCATCTCTTTCATAAGCCCCGCATAGCGGGCAGAACCCTCAGAAGCCCTACACAGTAGGCAACACCCTCGTAAGCCCCGTATAACGGGCATAACTTCTTCTCAAAAAAAGCCCTGTTTAACAGGCACCGCAATCGTAAGCCCCATCCAATGGGCAGAACACTTCATAAGCCCTATCTAATAGGCACCTCTCTTGTAAGCCCTATCTAATAGGCAACCTCTTTTACAAAGCCCTATCTAATAGGCAACTCTTTCGTAAGCCCCATACAATGGGCAGAACCTCCTACAAAGCCCTATTTAATAGGCAACTCTTTCGTAAGCCACATACAATGGGCAGAACCTTTCCTAAGCCCTACTCAGTAGGCAGCATTCTCACAAGCTCCATATAATGGGCAAAATTCCTTACAAGTCCCGATTAAATGGGCAATGTATCCCTAAGTCTTGTCTGAGAAAGGAGACATTTGTATCATTCCCATAAACATTACCCATCTCATCCTGGTGGGTAAAGTCTCACCTAAATCTCGCCTCATAAATGACATTCTTAAAAAATTATATTTGACAAACAATACCTTCATAAATCTCTACAGAGGATATTACTTCCATAAGCTCAACCTGATAAGCAGCGCTTCTATAAGTTCGACAAAATAGACCAAGCTCACGTAAGTTCGGTTTGGCAAGTAATGCCCTCATCAAATCCCACATAAGGGATATCACTTTTACAATCCTTGGCTAAAAGGGAATATCTCATAAGAAAGTCCTGTAAAGTAGGTACTGAATATAAGAAAGGGCCTATATGACCAAGGCATCTCATATCGAGCTTAATAAAATAAGATGTCAGACAAATTCTTAAATAACCTCTCCTCCTAATCAGATCCCTTCCAGAATCTTCATAAAGAAAGCCTTAGGGAAACCAACACTCTAATAAAGTGGGTTTTGTAAAGACAAATGTCACCGACCCTAACCTTATCCGGGCGAAAGCCATCCTTGAAATGCCTTATACTAAGTAAACAACGCTCGTTAAAGCCGCCATAAGTGGTGGGCGGTTATAAGGGGATCTGTTAAATCAGCAGCATGTTATAACTAGATCCTACATAATCAGATGCCTCATGTCAAGGGAAAGGGACTGTGTCAGAACCTTTCGTCATAATCAACTTTTTACCTTTAAGTTGTAATTTACCTCTATCTTATGCTGGCAGAAGCCACCCCTTCTAAGAACCTCATAACAAATAAGCTATGCTTGCTAAAACTATCATAAACAATGCTTAAATGCATAAGGTTGGCTGATAACAAATTATATATATGTCAAATCTCAAGTCTCTTTTAAAGAGCATCAGGAATTAATCCTCCAAACATCCTCAAATATTTGCAGATTATTGTAAAGATGAACACTGCATCAGATGCTGCCTCCAAGGAGGCCGGTCAAGCCACTGGAAATCCAGAAGATTCTGTAATTGGAAACAAAGGAAAAGACACTATGCTGACAGAAGCTAGTGTCAACATGGAGGCTCAGTTCTCTCCAGTTATGCTTCAACAAATGAGAGCCCTTGTCGAGGGAGCCGTTGAGAAAAGACTTCACACCCTAGGAGTGAATTCGCAAAACACAGATCCTGCGGGCGACGCCCAAGAGGGAGGGGGAAGTAAAAACACTCCCGTAATACACAAGCAGAAGCCTGTACATCAAGGCATAACTCAAGAGCTAGTCTCAAAGCTGCCCCCGATAGTGGCTGTGGAAGAAGAAGGTTTCCTCACTGATTGGGAATCCCCAGATGAGGGAAGACCTGAGGAACTGGAGGAAAATCTTAATGAGAATACTGATAATGCATGGGCCAAGAAGTATTCCCAGCAACAAGAGCAGATGAAACTCTTGGCCAAAGAAGTCAAGAAGCTGAAAGAACAAAAACAGGCTGCAGAAAGGGCCTCAAAAGAAATCTAGACAAGTGAAAGGGAGGTTCGTAACCCGAACGAAGAAGGAAACCCTAAACCTTTCTCATGTAACAAGAATGGGAGGGATAAGCCAGAGCTCTTTCCCTTATATATTGATGAGAACAGCCCGTTCTCAGTGGACATCCAAACTGATCCTGTCCCAAGTAATTTCAAAACAATCTCCTGCGAGTATCAGGGAAAGGGAGATCCCGAAGAGCACTTGATGAAGTTCGAAAGCTTATGCCTCCTTCATCAATACTCAGAGGGCGTCAAGTGCAGGGTATTCCTCACAACTTTGTCAGGAACTGCTCAACACTGGTTTAAGCAGTTACCAAGAGCCTACATACACTCCTTTATGGACCTGAAAGAAGTCTTTCTACAGCAATTCGTCAGCGCTAAAAGGACCACTCGGAACTCCTTGCACCTGACGACCATAAAACAAGGTGCCAATGAAAGTCTGAGAGACTATATGACACGTTTCAATGAAGCCATCCTGGAAATCCCAGGAGTAGAGCCAAAGCTAAAGGTGCATGCCTGTGTGGACGGTTTGAAGCCGGGACAGTTCTTTGCTTCTCTTATCAAAAAAGAAGCTACCTCCTTTGAAGAGCTATTGACAAGAGTCCAAAATATATCCATATGGAAGAGGCTCTGAGCAGCAAGAGGGCCGAGCTGGCCTCCCAAAAGGAAAAGAAGCCGGATGAAAGGAAAAGGCCGGCCCCAGATGCCAAAAAGACTGACAAGAATGAAAGATTTTTAAGATCTTTCACTCCGTTAATCAAGCAGCCAGTCAACCTGCTCGAAGTAGTCTTGAGAAAACCTGGGGTCCAGATCCCCGCGGGACATAGACAGCCCCCAAGAAATCCACCTTCTGAAAGGTTCTGTAAGTTCCACAATGACTTCGGTCATATGACCAATGACTGCAGAAACTTGAGAATTGCCATCGAAAAGCTAATCCAGGAAGGAGAACTCTTGGAACATGTCAAAAGAGAGACAGAGCAAAACAAGAGGCGCAAAGAGGCTCCTGAGAAAGCGTCTGACACTAATCAGAAGATAGAGCCCAAGGGCGTTATTAACATGATATATGGAGGGCCTACCATGGGAGACTCCAACAGAAGCCGAAAGACATCTGCCAGGGAATTGCACATGCATGAAAGACATGGAATCTGGAAGGTCGAGCAAGGCCTACCCCCACCGGAAATCTCATTTGGACCGGAGGATAATCAAAAGGTGATTCACCCACATGATGACGCGCTGGTCATCACTGTGGAAGTGGAAAGGTATCAAGTTCAAAGGGTCTTTGTGGACACAGGGGCTGCAGTCAATGTCATATTTGAAAGTTGTTTTAACCAAATGAGCCTCCAGAAGCCTTTGAATGGGGTAACCACGGCTCTGCATGTTTTCTCAGGAGATCCTGTAATGTCACTCGGATCGATTGACTTAATGCTCACTCTGGGCGAAGGGTTTACACGGGTATCAAAGCCGGTCACCTTTTTGGTGGTGCGACAACCATCTTCCTACAATATCATTCTAGGAAGAACCGCCTCGAATCCATTCCAAGCAGTGGTTTCCACTTATTATCTGATGATGAAATTCCCCGTAGGAAATCAGGTGGGGCAAATATCGGGAGATCAAGAGGTCTCGCGGAAATGCTATGTCCAATCGGTGCTAGCAGGAGAGGCCAGGAAACGGCCAATGGCAGAACCCATCACTGAAGAAGCTGAAATGGAACTAGAGGGGAAAAGGCTTAAAACCCTGACCCCAGTAGGAGAAGGCCAGAACCTCTCCGTTCCAATGGAACACTTGCTGATCACCAGCCGCAACCCTCCTGGAGAGCTAATGATATCCCAGGACCCGGCCAAACAGCTGCTTCAACAGATAAACGAAAGCAAAAAACCTGAAGCAGAAGCAGCAAGCATATGACATGTTCCAATTGTGAAAGGTGCAATGGAAATGCTGGACCAAGAAAATGTCGAGAAGGCAGTAAGCAAGGAAAAATAGAGATTACTCTCAAGAAGGTATCACCCCTTATTCGTTTTGGAAAAAAATTTTCCCATGGTTAAGTTGATGTATGAAACATTGGATCATACCTCTTTATCTTTAAGATAATTATATGTCATGAATGTTTAGCCCTCAAATGAGGTGTAATTCCTTCGGTCCCTTACACCTCACTTGGGGGGGGGGGGGGGGGGGGGGGAGTAGGGGATACCCATATCCCATTATCTTAAAATGCTTCCATCATCTTGAAATGCTATTTTACACCAAGATGTTATTCTACTATTTTGCTTCATCACCTTAAAAAATGTTGGAGATATCCCTACTTCACCATTTTTAAATGCTCTAGCGGGCAGAAGCGAGGTAAAAAGCAAAGCTCATGTAAGTACAAGAATAAGAAGGGATAACATTCCAACTAGTAGCAAAAACATGGCCTCGAAGACGCATACGGCCGAAAACAAAAATAACGATTGCTGAGGTCCTAACAGTACGATCCTGGGGTCATGAATAAGCACCCCATCACACATACCCAAAAAATATAAATTGTTTAAACAAACATCTTATCCAAAGCAATGAAATTAAGGCGAAGGATTTGGAATAGGAGCTAAATCCTCAGAGCTTGATGAATGAGAGGAAGAAGCCCATTCCTCAACAGCAGCCAAAGCAGAAGAAGTAGAAGGACCACCTTTGGGAGAGGCCGCAAGAGCCTGTAGAGCACCCCCTTCATTAGAATCATCTCCCACCTCCTCAGAAATGGGTAGTAGGAAAGCAGATGCCCTGCTGATAGATGGACCCGAAGCCTTCTTTTCTCTTAATTCCTAATAGAGAAGAGAATTCCATAATAAGCGGATAAAATTCCAAAACTAAAACGAGCGACGAGAAAGCAAGAAAATACCTGGTCGAAAACCTTCCGAATAGATCTCATAACCATGGTGTTATGAGGAAAGAGAGGGAATAAAGGCGCTTCCCAAGAAGGGAGATTCTCGACAGTCATAGTAGGCTGGCGGAGGATTTGAGCTGCCTCTTTCAACACAGACATATACCACGGCTCTGTAGAGAGAAGGGGACGACCTCTTCGGAGGGACTCGGGCTCTGTGTCGAACATTCTTACTATTACCTCGGCGTTGACAGAGGTAGCACGCTCTGGAATCCCTAATTGCTGGCAGCATTCAAGGATAGCTGAAGCTGTCCACGCGGTTAAAGGCTCAAACATACGCAGCCAAAAATCACGGGACTGAAGATAGGCTTCAGGCAAGCGCTTGATCAGAGAATCCAGGAAGGCCTGACCATGAGAGGTCATCAATAGGTTGGACCTGCAATCTCTGACTCCAGAAGAAAAACTCTGGCTCATCCCTTCTCTCATCCCTTGAGTGAATGAGGAGTTTCGAGCTTGTTCTAGTTCCTTCTCGTAGCTAAGTGTAAGCTGCGCTATTTCTGTTACTTGAATGTCCATTAGTTGCTCTACCCTCTCGGACGAGGCCTTTAAAGCTCCCTCAAGTTCTTTTATCCGTTCAGAGAGAGAAAGTGTGTGCTCCTCTCTGGTTAGCAAGAATCCCCGAAGTTGGTAGACTTCAGCCTGGAGTTGTTCTTTGCTCTTCTCAGATTGAGAGAGATGCTCTCGTAATTGCTCTAGACTTAAATCTTGAGCGGAAGGAGAACAATCCGATGCCTTACCCTTCTTCCTAGCCAAGAAGGGGGAGAACTCGCTCTTCCTCTTAGGGGAAGAAGAATAAGGCACTGGAGAAACAAGAGGGGAAACACCAGCACCCCCATCAATGAAAATAGGAGGAAACGAAGCTGATCGATCAGAAGCAACCAGGTGAGGGAAATAAGGCTTTAATCGAGGCTTACCAATCTCTACCTCCCGAGGATTCTCTCGGGAAGGGTTACAATCCTCAGGACCCATAGGTTCCTGGGTAGAAACGTTGCCCATTGATAAGGGGGAAGAGGAGCCGCCAGATCTCGTTTGCTCCATCATTTGCAATAGCTTTCCGCGAGCTTTTTGCCCCATACCCAGTTTGTTAGAATCCATAACTGCAAGGCGGAGATAACCGCCAAAGAGCAACAACAGATGGAAGGATGTGAATAATGGAGGTAAATCCAAACTCTACAAATCTTAATAACCGAGTAATAATTCCAAAAACAAAACATCAACCACATTCGCGTCGTGGTCAGTTTCACAATCCTGAAAAATCGGAGCTAGCGATGTCCCCCCAAAACGGGAACAGGGGAAGGAGTAAATGTGGCCCTAAAGAAGTTCAAAATAAACCTGTGCAAGAGCACGTGAAAGTAAAATTGTAAGGAAATACCTGAACGGAAAGGTAATCATCGAAGTAATCGCTGGGAATGGCAGATGATTCACACTATCGCCCTCCTCTTTCTAGGGTACAATGCAGAGAGAAAGATGAAGAGGTTGGAAAGAAAGAGTGGAGTGGTTTCCTACTTATCACCCCGCGATGTTTCAGAAAAAGGGAGGTGCCTTTTCGCCTGCAGATAAAACAAAGTAGTAATAAGGCATATCTTAAAATATTAAATAGCCCCGTGTTCTTTCACCTTAAAAGAAGGAGTAATGATGAGAAGTAAAGAATAGGTCTAACTCTATTCTCGGGAGGATAACCGTCGTTTCGGTTTCTCACGCCATCAGGCATCTGCAAAAAAAAAAAAAAATAATAAAAAATTAAAAAAAAAAAAAAAAAGGAGAAAGGAAAAGAGAGAAGAAGCAATAGCTGAAACAAGATTTATTTCCCCGCCAAAATACTCGTCAGAAGCCCTCGTACCGGTGCTTCTGGACCTGGGGGGGAGTATCTGATAGGGATTAATATCAGCTGTAATGCCCAAATAGCTCGAATTGATAAGAATATGCACTTGAAGTCAACTCTGAGATATCATTTCCAAAGTTACGACATATTAGAAGCTACAATGAACGTAGAAATCTTACTAAGAAGAAATGGAATGATAGGTTCTGGGTGAAACAAGCCTTACCATCATTATTATTTAATTGATAGTAATTCCAATAGAAATCAATGGAAGTTGTTCTGCATATAAAGCATATTATCAAAGAGATTTCATGAGCCTTAGATGCTCAGCATGATCAAGAACTATATTCCACGTAGAGGCTGTGGAGTTTTTAACTCTTCCCAGGAGCCTTATGGGATTTGTAAGGATGTGCACAGGTAGTAGGATCTGACCAGATCCTATAAGCGTTTAGCAGAACTCAAGGTTCTGCACAGCATGCGGTCCGCGTGACTCTATGTACTATAGAGTGAGGACCACTTCATCCATGATGGAAAATACTTCTCCTCCGACAAAATCCCTTTTCTGTCCTTCCTTCACACGAATGCTCGCTTTCCACCCTCCTCACACCTATAAATATTAAGTGAACGCACACTTCATTCATCATCATCATCACAACCACAACACACCTCACTACTAACAACACTCATCCTCGCGTACTGTTCCATTCATTTTCCACACTCTCTCCCGTGAGCTCCTCCAAGCTCAGGCGGTCAAGGCGTTCGGAGCCTTCTCACGGGAAGCTTCAGTTCCCCTCTCACGTTCATCCATTCTTCTCGACGCAAGGAGAACCTCCTTTTGTCCTGCCTTACCTCAAGTCTAAGGTAAAACCCTCATTGCCCAAGGGGAATGAGGCTAAACGGAGCTCCGTTCTCTTTGTTCTTCACATTTGCTTGCTCTATTTCCGCATTATTCGTTTATATAAGTGCAAAACTCCATGAATCTAGCTGGTTTACGGTTAAACACGCTTTTTGGCCGCTACACTTAGCTCATCTATCATCCGTTGTTTTCACTCAAGTCATACTCTGTACAAAATGCTCGTTTATGGCTTTCTATACACATGAATCTCTTGCTCTTTACTGCTATATCGCTTAACCTATAAATGCTCTTTGCAAAACATGATTAACGATACCCTAAATTGTTGTGGATCTCCAACTCGGATCTATCACCTACAACCAAAAATATGGAAATAAGATATGTTAGGAATTCTCCCTGTCCATATTTCATATGGTGTTTTGTCGAACCGTTTGTTGAGAAGCGTCCGATTCTGTGTGTAGCATGCCGTATTGGCAGCTTCAGCCCAATACTTCATCGGAAGCTTCGATTCTGCAATCATGGTGCGAACGGCTTCTTTGATGATCCGATTCCTTCTTTCAGCAACTCCGTTCTGCTGGGGTCTGCGCAGGGACGTTCGGTTTCCAGAGCATGCCTTTTCGCTTGAAGAACGCAGGTGCCACTTATCAAAGATTGATGGACAAAATTTTTAAGAATCAAATTGGTAAGAACATGGAAGTATACGTGGATGACATACTGGCCAAAAGCGCTAAGGCTCAAGATCATGTACAGGATCTGGAGGAGGTGTTTGCCGTGGCCAGATTCTATCATCTCAAGTTAAACCCTGCCAAGTGTTCGTTTGGTGTGCAAGCTGGAAAATTCCTAGGATACATGGTTACTCCTAGAGGGATTGAGGTTAACCAAGCCAAGGTGCAAGTTGTACTGGATATGATGCCTCCACGAAATGTTAGAGAAATTCAAAGACTTAATGGAAGAATTACAGCATTAAGTCGTTTTATCTCCCGATCCGCCGACAGAAGCTTGCCGTTCTATAAAATCTTGAGAAAAGGAAGTAGGTTCGAATGGACGGATGAATGTCAGAAGGCTTTTGAGGAACTAAAAAAGCATCTTGCCGAGCTGCCCTTGCTTACCAAGCCACTCCCACAAGAAACCTTGTACATATATATAGCTATGGGAGAAGAATCTATCAGTTCAGTGTTCCTGAGAGAAGAGGGACCAACCCAGAAGCCCATCTACTACACCAGCAAGATGATACAAGGTGCAGAAGTGCGGTACCCGAGTATCAAAAAAGCAGTGATAGCTGTGATGGTCACAGCAAGGAAATTGAGACCATATTCCTTATCTCATAAGGTAGTGGTCAGAACAAACGAACCACTAAAGCAAGTGCTAGGTAAGCCAGACCTATCACGAAGGCTAGTCAAATGGGCAATAGAGTTGAGCGAATATGACGTGGATTTTGAGCCGAGAGTAGCTATTAAAGCACATGCATTAGCCGGCTTCTTACAAGAAACCACTAGAAGATCAGAAGAAGAATACCAATGGTGGAAGGCTTATGTGGATGGTTCGGTGACCAAAGAAGGGGCCGGAGTAGGGATCTTTATCCAAGATCCTGAAGGCCACAATTACAAAATCGCCATCAAGTTGAACTATCATGTCTCTAATAACGAGGCAAAATACGAAGCCTTGGTAAGGTGCCTGGGTATATTGCAGAATATGGGTGCAAGACACATAGTAGTTCACTCAGAATCCCAATTGGTGATACATCAGGCCCTGGGGACCTGCAAAAAAAGAGAAGAACGGATGATGGCATATGCTAGTACCGTGAAAGAATTATTGAGCGGTTTCTCCGGATCCGAGGTAATTCAGATCCCTCGTGAAGAAAATACGGAAGCTGACAAATTGGCACGAGTAGCCAGCTCCGTTGAAGAAACGTGGACAAAAGGAATTGTACTGTACAGCGCAGATGCCAAATGGGTTAGGGCTAAAATACAAGCTATTGAAGTAATGGATGATTGGAGAACTCCGATCATCAAGGCCTTAAAAGGGGTTCCTGAAAGTACGGTGGCTACGATCCTCACAAGCGACGGCAAGTTACTGCGTGCTTTCAAAGCAAAATTCTGTTTGATAGGGGATAAGTTGTACAAGAGGGCATTTACGCACCACTATCTCAAATGCTTATCAGAACCGAAAGGAGAATATGCCTTGCGTGAAATCCATGAGGGTGCTGCAGGAGCTCACACGGGATTTAAGGACCTAATTAGGAAACTCCTTAGAGCCGGTTTTTTCTGGCCTACAATGGAGAAAGATGCCAAGGATCTGGTTAAAAGATGTGATAGCTGTCAGAAAAATGGGAGGCTTATCCATAAGCCTGCAGAGGAACTGGGGGCTATGTTCGCGCCTTGTCCGTTTGACAAATGGGGTATTGACATAGTTGGAAAATTCCCAACACTGGTGGAAGGATATTCTTGATTGTGGCTGTAGATTATTTCACTAGATGGGTTGAAGCTGAGGCAGTTGTAAAAATTACAGAGCAAGTGGTGAAAAAGTTCATCTGGAGAAACATATGCTGCCGATACGGAATCCCGCGAATTTTGGTAGCTGACAATGGTACTCAATTCACATGGTCTCTTGTGCACACCTGGTGTAAGGAAATGAGGATTGAGCAAAGATTTGTGGTTGTGGCACACCCACAAGCTAACGGGCAAGTCGAAGTCACCAACAGAACTATTGTAAACGACATTAAAGCCAGGCTAGAGAAAGCCAAGGGAAATTGGGCCGATGAACTAGATTCTGTATTATGGGCATATCGAACCAGTCCCAAAACAGCTACAGGTGAGGCTCCTTTCAATCTGGTCTACGGAGCAACAACAGTAACCCCAGTAGATGCAGAACTCAAATCATTAAGAATAACCGCTTATGACGAGGATCTGAATCCATCGTTAATGAGGGAGAACTTAGACATGATTGAGGGGCTCAGAAGCAGAGCCCTTCAAAAGGCGGAAAGATACAAGAAGCAAGTACGGAATTCATACAATAAGAAGGTGCAGATCCGAAGGTTTTGTAAAGGGGATCTGGTGTTGAAAAGTGCAGATGCCCTCAAGCCCATGGGGAAGCTTGACGCTAACTGTGAAGGACCATATATTGTAAAAGAAGTATTAAAAGGAGGAGCATATGAATTACAAGATGAGGAGGGAAGGGTACTACCCTGCCCATGGAATGTTAATAATCTAAAGAAGTATTACGCTTGAAACGCAGAAAAGGCAGAGGAAGGTTTACTTTTGGGAGTCACCCTACGAGGTATGAGAAATTCCTTAAGAAAAATTGAAATGTTTCTTCATGAAGCACTTGTTTAAAATTAGCAATAACATGAGTCATAATTCTTTCGATTTCTTATAACCTACTCAGGGGGAGGGGAGGGGGGGGGAGTAGGGGGATACCTCTTATATCCTATAATCCATTATCTTAAAATGCTTTATTGAAGAAATATTTGGAAAAAATAAATAAAAATGAAATGAGTAAATGAAACTTGGTTGTTTAGCAATCTAAAAGAGCAAAACAAACATTAAAGGAGTGGAAGCATATTAACATTCAAGGTTATAAGATAGATGCTTGGCTAATAGTAAAAAGAAACTAACGTGTCTTTTATCTAACTACCATGCCCAGAAGCCATAGAACAAGCACCTCAACAAAAAGTTTCAAAAGGGGAATTGTTTTTGAACAGCAGACTAAGCAAAAGCAAAGTTAAATTAGATAGAAGAATCTGAGCCAGAGGACAGATCTGTAGAACTCTCGGAGAAAGAAACAGAAACATTATTGTTCTCCCTGGCCGAACCTGCAAAGATGGCAATGAGCTAAGGATTAACATCCACTAATCAAACCCAGCTATGAGGATGGAACTAGCATAATTCGATTTTCATATTACGAAAAGTATGGCATACCTCCATCTAGCTTCATCTTCATGTTCTTTCTTTCATAGACTTTCTTAATGGGAAGTCTATTCTTACTATGGGCCCTTATAGCCTTTCTGGCCTCCAGAGCGCGACGGTCAAGTTCTAACTCTTTCTGCCATTGACGGGCACGTTGTATATCGTCATCCCTAGCTTTTTCAACCATGAGTAGTTTGTCTACCAAAGTAGAAACGTGCTCGTGAGCTACTTTGTTCAGGACGACCTCATTTCTAAATGCTAAGTACGAACCCGGTAGAGATGCAAGGATAATTTCGCACTTTCTCTTTCCAGTCATGTATCCACTGTACATTTCATAGTGAGTAAAGAGATTCCGAAACCCTTGGAGATATGCCCTCATGGCAGGAAAATCAGCATAATCCATAAAGTCCATCTCTTTCCGGGCGAGGAAGCCCAGCAGTCGGAATCGAAGGGATTCCGGAATACTATCGGAATATGCCAAATGACAAATCTTCGAGCGAATAGAGTCAATAAACTTATCTGAAATAATAACGAACAAACATATACCTCGAAAGCAAAAGTAATCAACTAATGAATCTTGTAAGTGGCACCTCTATAGGGAGGGAAGACCAGAAACAACACAGATGACAGTTGTCTCATTGTAAATCAAACTATGTTTTATGAAATATCGATAGGAAGCAGTGTTTTTTTTATAAAAAAAAAAGGGGGGGGGGGGGGGGGGGGGGGGGGGGAGGGGGAGGCAGTATATGGTGTCGCCTAACAAATTCGAAGCTCAACCTATTTTATTTAAGCTGGTTAACTCCGAAGCTTAACCTATTTCACTCTCTTTCGAGAAAGTGAAGAAAGGAACAATAGGAAAATTAAAGATTTCCCAACTCCAAATTCATCAAAATACGGTTTATAGAAAGGCGGGAGAAGATGGTAGGGTAAAAAGAAGAATACCTGGTTCGTCCTTAATAGATTAAGAAACAGAGAAGATGGTAGCCTTTTTGGGCGTAGAAAAAAGACGAAGGAATGAGGGCGTTGTTCTTTTCTCTCTAAATCATGTGGGAAATGAGAGAAGGAAGAAAGAGAATAGGAGAAGTTGGGAATTCCTCCTAAAAATAGGGAAAGAGAGAGAAAGAAATCATGGAAAATAAGATGAGAGTATCTCATCCACTGTACCACACTGCACCACACTGTACAACCATCATTAATGAATCTGGAAAAGTTCTCGCACGGTCCCCTGCGCTCAGAAAGAGAAAGCACTTATAGAATAAATTATGACTCAAATTGCTCAAAGCGGGGAAATTAATTTCACCAGTTGCCAAAATTGTTTCCGTTAAAAAAAATGAAACGAACGAATAGACAAAGAAAATAAACCTCTATTTTCCTCTCTCGAAGATAAGCTGTCTTTTTCCTACCTCGATTATACAAGATGGAAATGATGATTAAAGAGGGAGTCTCTACACTTCCCTCCCCTCGAAAAGTGAACCGTCGTGCCACTTTTTCCATGCGACAAGACATTTAAGACGTCAATAAAGAAACAGTTCTCCCACTAAAAGCGTCTAACAGAAGCTAACAGCACTCGCTTCTGGACCTGGGGGGGGGGGGGGGGGGGGGGGGGGGGGGAGTAGCTGATAGGGATTAATATCAACCTTGCCACATGGAATCCTTTAGTGCTGACTAGATCTGAATAACAGATGCCTCAGGTGCTACCCTTGGGGCAGACGCCTTGTCCCATGTAGAAGCTGTAGGGTTCTGTGCAGATCCATCCCCGTGCAGAAGCTATTCCAGACCCATCGGCATCTGCCTATGCTCAGGGATCTGCCGAACACGCAGTCCGCATGCCTCTACATACCTTAGGGTGAGGACCACTAAATTAATGACGGAGGGAATCTTGTCTCCCCAAAAATTCCTTTTTCTGTCCTCCACGGTACATTCACCTTTTTACCCCTTTCTACACTTATAAATAGATAGTGATTTCACCATTCTGAGGTACAAGTTCTACACTTTTCTATACTATTCCATTGGCGTTCTTCCTTAGAGTTTTTCGTACTCTTACTGACTTGAGCGTCGGAGGTTCTTTCCGGAGGAACCTCCCCCTTTGTTCCTCCGGCTCTGTTTTGCAGGCGCAGTGCGGTCACGATAACTGAGCTTGAAGGTATAACACTCGCCATTACCCGAGGATGAATGGAAGAACGCTTTGTGTTAACCATTTCATCCTCCATTCTTCCCCGTTATGTCTCGCCTCTCGTGAACATGGTCGGATGGATAGTTTGGACGCTTTGCGTTTTGCCTCTATCTCAATCCCCTTTCATGGAGGAGTGATGTTTCATGGGAGCTAAGTTAGGAATATTGATGCCTTGCATTGATTCTCCTTGTATCTCTGTTTATGATCGTTTGTATATGAATTTTCTTTGTAAATCTGTAAATATGATGAATAATGATGTTATTGTTGTTAATCTTTGACCCGGATCTAACACATTTGACATAGATATCACTGAGAGATATAGAGAGAAATCACTCTACGAGATAATCTCCAAGCACACGCTGCTTCATCTCTTTCTTTTGTTCTGTGCTTGGCCTTTCAATACCGAGAAGGTGGAATGCTTCCCTGACTTCACGGTCAATGACTGCGCGATCAATGATAATAGATTTTCTGATCTTCGGCCGCTCGAACAACTCTCTCTCTGGAATCTTGATGATAAGCTTGGGCTCAGCACACTCTGTAGAGATCAGAATTTTTATCCAAAGCTCTATATAATACACAATCATGAAATTGTGTAGAGCGTCAAATTTTGAGCACTCGGGTTGATTGAAGAATACTTCCTAGAAATAATAAGCTTTAATGAATTTGACTCTGCAGTCCATCCACCTTTCTTTCAGATCGTTAGCAATGAAGTCTTCAATGTAGCGTGCATCCGGATGATGAGCTCTTCTCTCCTCGATCTCATTGAAAGGCATGTCCTAAAGCGTTGGTAAGACTTTGCCAAATCTGTCGCTTAGTTCGCTGTTGAACCTAGGCTTTCTGTCGTGGATGATCATTGTCATGAATTCGAACTCTTCTCTGGAATATCCATCAAGCTTCTCGATGTATTCAAACGACATCATGCACGCTTGAATTCCAGCCTCATGCTCACAAGCTTCGGATTCATTAAGGTTGAGTGGGATATAGTCACTTCTCATTAAGCCTTGTTGAACTAGGATGTCATCATTCACGAGAGTGTTTGTCTGTTCTGTGAGAAGTTCGAGCCTAGCCATCCTCTTTGCTTCGGCCCTTTCCACTCGCTTCTTCGAGTCCTCCTTCTTTTTCTTTTCTTGCTCAGCTTGACTCACTTTCACTGCAAGATTCTCCTTAATTTTCTGACGCTTGGCCACAGGGTTAGCATCTTCAGCAGCTTGAGCGGGTCGCTTGGTGGATTTGGCTGGCACACCGGTATGGCTTGAAGAGCCTCGACTTGTTGTAGTTCCACAATCCCTTGTCTTTGAAGCTCATGGGATTGGGTCGCTTCCAAAGTCTCTCCAAAAGGGATCGACTCTCTCAACGCAGCGCTGTAGAAAGTGGTGGAGGAGGAAGCGAGTAGCTTGGTAGTAGACTCGACAGCTCGGGCTTCGGAGGGAGCGGACTTACTTGAAAAGATGGCTATTTCCTTGCCTTTGGATTGAACGGCTCCTCTTGGAAGGGGTTTGTCTTCCCCCTTTTTGGCATCATCGCCAATGGGTGTAGGAACCACTTCTCTCTTATTGATGGCATTGCGAAGACTTGCAAATTCTTCCGTCATAGCCTTCAATGCTCCAACCGTGTGTTCCGAGAAGGAACCTTCCTGGATTAGCATGAGCTCTGCCGTCTACTTAGAAATTTCATCCATCAAGATGAAGGATTGCCTTTCACACTCAGCGACGGCATACTCTCTTTGTGCAACCTCCTTCATCAAATTTTCGAGAGGCTTGACATTTGTTTCTCTGTCCTCGACTGCTGGGAAGCGAGACTCAAGCTCTGCCTCGATTTCTGCTTTAATCTCCTTCCTATTCTCCTGAATTTTAAAGTCACAGAAATCTTGAGTCAGAGCAAGCTCCGCCTCAAGCGAGGATAGATTAGATTCCTTGGCAGCGAGCTCTGCAGATAGAGCATTAAGCTCTTCTCATTTGATAGCGTCCTCAGCAGCTTGTAGAGTTAATCTGTTCGCTTTGATTCTCCTGTTGTTCATCTTGCTTGTGGCCTTCTCATAGGAAGCTTTGAGAGTTGCATGCTCTCCATCCAGCTTAAGCTTTGTAGCTTTGCTCCGGGTAAGCTCTCCATTCAGCTTCATGATTTCATTCAGCTTCTCATCACTAAGCTTCTCTCTCTTAGATATCTCATCCTCAAGATTCTTGTGTTTCTCCATCATGGAAGCAATTTCAGATTCTTTCTTTTTCAACTCCTTGTCTTTCTTAGCAAGCTTGAGCTTGACCTCGTCAAGCTTCTTGGATCCATCTACAGCTCGCGACTTCAGATCACTTTCCCTTTTGATGTTTGCCCTCTTCTGTGCAGTAAGCTCCTCGCTTAACTGGGATTTTTCTTCTTCAATTTTCTTGATAGCGTCTGCCAGATCAATTATTTCTTGATTGAGCCCATTTAGCATCTCTTCATGCTTAGTCTTCAAGGCAAGCTCGTAGTCGGTGAGCTTCCTCTCTGGCAGCATGACATCAGGGTACTCTCGCTTGACGACTGCATCAAGCAGCTCCAGGTAGTTTGGCTTGTTGAACAAGGCTTTGAAGCCATCAACACCAATGTATTGCAGTTGGGTGGCTTCTTGTTTAGCAACCACATCATCGCTGAACGCTTTGATCACCCTGAAAATCTTGTAGTACTCTGTACCTCTGTACGCGACGTACGTCAAGAAATCGGCGGCTTGTTCTATGGATTCATTCGACATTTGGACTGAGGGGTATCTTTTTCTGATTTTTTCTACAGAACGTTTCCAATCCTGATGGAAAATATCCAAGGCTTCATTTTGGGCAATTTTGGGGGCAGTTTCTTGGGCTTTTTGAGGTGTAATGGTTTTGGATGGGTTGGAGGAGGAGGGGATATCTGGGTTGACTATTTCGGTAGTTTGAGAGGGTGAAGGGCTGTGGATTTCGAAAGGTATAATTTTTTCGGGTTGAAGGAAAGGGATATTTGGAAGTAGGAGTGTAGTTTCAGAATTCTCATCATCATAGATGACTCTTCTTTTGGATCGGGGTTACTCCACCTCTTCTCCTCCGGGTATAGCGGCTCGCTCCTCTCCGCTTGTATTGAGCTCCGTAATGTCGAGCGACACGGAGGGTGAATTCAGCCTCCTTGTCTCTTGGTTTGGCAAGCGTTCGAATTCGCTTTGCTTGCTTCTTTGCTGGAGGGGTAGGGGCAAGCTTTTTCTTTCCCTTGATTGCCTTTTCCTTCTATACAATGGCCACTCCTGGGCGTACATCAACTTCAATCAGGCCGGCGTCGATGATTGGTGTGTTCCTCACCAAATCATAGAACACGCTATTCTTTCGGTAAGCTTGGGTGTCCGTCCAAGCACGTCCGGGGTAGAGCCTTTCTAAAGCAATCGAAAGCTTCCCGATGAGGTGAAGCTTCCCTTTCTTCACTATCTTGGCTGGGTTCTTTGTATCTCTCTCAAAGTCCTTGGCCGTTTCTTGAATCAACTGGATGAACCAGTTGTTCCAGTTAAACTTGAATCCTGAAAGGCTATCCACAACTGTAGAAATTGCGAAGATCTTGGAGTCGGTGATTTGACCAAGGCCGCTAATGTGGCAAGCTACAGTTTTGGTGTAAAGCTCACCGATGAAATTGAACGGCTTCAGTAAGTCCTCTCGTATGTTGTTCCCTCTGTTGTTCCATAACGCATCATGCTTGACTGTGTATCGTTGGTATTCAGCCACGACGTCCAATCCAACGTTTGATATGCTTGTTTCTCCATCAGTCGGCAGGTTGAAGGCTCCGGCAACCTCCAGCAAGCTTACTTACACGGGGAGTCCCGTGCTTGGATCTGTAATTCTTGTAGTGAGTTCTCCTTCACGGAGATTAAGGAGAAACTCTACTACAGATCTTGTGAGGATCTTTGACGGCTTAGCAGTTACATAGTTCCACAGGTCGGCAACAGTTGCAGCCCGTCGTAAAACTCCGTTGGCCTCTACGAGAGTCTCATCGAGATGAGGCTCCACAGAAATGTGAGAGTCTGGCTTGGCTAGGATAACATCCATGGTGACGACGTCAGTTTTCTTTCCCGTGACGAGAGTGAATAGGGATTTCTGAGAAAATATATATGATTTCTGTGAATAAGAACAAGGGAGTAGATTTGCAAATTTGCAAGGATTCGCAGTTGCAGAGAAGCTTTCTTAGAAATGGAAATTTGGGGGTGACAGAAATTTTGCACAGTGCAGTCCCCATATATATAGATTAGGGTTTGATGCTGACGTGGCGAGGCTGAGTTGGTGAGAAGTGACGTGGCGACGAACGGAGTGGCGACGTGACTGACGTGTCGAAGTAACTTCTTTGTGTAACCGTGGTTAAAGTATGAACCACAGTGGTGCGTGTCAAGCTAAAAGAGGTCCATGCTTCGCGCATGATCGTGTGGCTGGAGTGAAGCGTCTGCTCGGCTTCAACGGTCCAGATCATCTCCGCTTTGGCGCTCCTTTTTGGCGGTGAGATACACGCGCCCGATTAATAGAGCCCTAGCACTGAAGGCATTAAATGCAAAGAAAAAAGTGAGTTATGCACTCGAGTATACTCAGCTCGTACGTCTCGCTTGACTGGAACTCGCTTGCGATGGTAGCCACTTGGCTATCCTACTCGCTTGTATTTCCAGTAGCTTGGTGTGACTGGTGTATACTCGCTTGTGATGGTGAGTTCGAGTGACGAAGCACTCGCTTGACCATTTCCGAAGCTATACATGATGAAAATTGAAATGACTAAATTAATTTATAATGTTTCTGACTTACATACTTTGAGAATAAACAATAGTGTTTACCTCTTAGTAATTGTGTCAGATTACATTTATATTTTCCACTTAGCAAGCGAGGGTTTCTAGCACGCTTCGCTTTGCTTAGTGTACTTTGTATTGAAACACATACCTGTCAGTCTAGCTTCGTAGTAGACTGATACCTCATTGTAGACTTTAAGCTTGATACTTCATGGCATTCATCTCTTCCATCTTCCTCCTCGCTTGGAGAGTCCTCCATCGATAGAATGGGGGGAGAAAGAATGAATTAGCATTTTGAACCGCTCAACCCATATGGGGAGTATACGGCAATGCTTACCCACGATGAATGGGGGATGAGAGACGTGCTCGTTTTCACAGATCGTGGGAAAAGCATTCATGATTTTACCTAGGGATATGACGCATACCCTACAACCTTTTCTAGTAAAGGTACTTGTAAACGTTTATACCCACTTGCGGAATCCTAAGCTAGGTAGCAGCTTTCCTTGCTCGCTTTGGTAGTATATTATTCCGAGAATAACCAATAGTTCCCCCTTAACCGTAGACTTAACAATTCTGTTAGTTGGTAGGGAACATCTTCCAAATCTCCACCTAGATCCACCTTATAACTTCTCAAGCGAGTACAGAAGGAAGTGACTCGCTTGGGCTTGGTGAAGACTCAAAGCGAGGGTTTCCCCCTTGCTTTGTGCTTCCTCATCTAGCTTTCTTCACCAGGATCTAATAATCCTAATTCCATGCATAGCTGATTGAAGCGAGTTTCAGCTAGAGGCTTGGTGAGGATGTCAGCTCGCTGGAGATCGGTATGAATCTTTTCGAGCTTGACGTCCTTCTTCTCAACATGATCACCAATGAAGTGATGCCTTATCTCCACATGCTTGCACCTTGTGTGAAGCACTGGATTTTGTGATATACATATAGCACTATTGTTATCACAAAATATTGGAATCTCCCTTGCTTCAACTTTGTAGTCCTTCAACTGTTGACGAAGCTACAAGATTTGAGAACAACAGCTTCCGTCGTTGAAGTCGCTGTGCTTGTCTGCTTCTTTGAGAACCATGAGACAAGCTTGCTTCCCAAAAATTGACAAGTGCCTTGTTGATTTCCTATCAATTCAGCATCCTCCATAATCAGCATCGGAATATCCAGTGAGCTCCAAATTGTCCTCACTTGGATACCAAAGGCCCGTGTTGATTGTGCCTTTGAGGTAACGAAGGATTCGTTTGGCGGCTTCATAGTGACTCTGCTTTGGATTGCTTTGAAAGTGAGTGCAATATCTGGCCTACTCGCTGTGAGGTATAAAAGTGATTCGATTAAAGCTCTATAATCCGTAGTATCCACTGATTTTCCTTCGAGATCTGGCTCCATCTTCCAGTTGGTATTCATCGGAATCTTCACAGCTTTAGCATGATGAACAACGAACTTTGCAAACATATCTCGAGTATACTTTGCTTGATTGATGAAAATTCCATCATCTTGCTACTTCATTTGAAGTCCTAGGAAGCAACTCATCAACCCAATCATTGAAATTTCATATTTGGTCTTCATAAGCTCTCCAAAATTCTCACTAAGAAAGCTAGATAAGGAAGTGACTCGCTTGGGCTTGGTGAAGACTCAGAGCGAGGGTTTCCCCCTTGCTTTGTGCTTCCTCATCTAGCTTTCTTCACCAGGATCTAATAATCCTAATTCCATACATATCTTCACCATCATTGATTGTGAAGACGGTTCTATCTATTTTTCCCTTGCGGAATCCATTATCCACTAGGAATTGTGAAAGTGTATCGTACCATGCTCTAGGGGCTTGCTTTAAGCCGTAAAGAGCCTTCTTCAAGCGATACAATTTGCTTCCTTGCTCGAAGCCAGGTGGCTGCTCCACATAGACTTCTTCTTTGAGCTCGCCGTTAAGGAATGCACTCTTCACGTCCATTTGATAGACCTTGAACTTCTTGGCTGCAGCGTAGGCTAGGAACAATCTGATCGCTTCGAGTCTAGCCACTGGAGTTAAGGTTTAATCAAAATCGATTCCTTCCTCTTGGTAGTAACCCTTAGCGACTAGCCTCGCTTTATTCCTTACAACGTTGTAATCTTCATCAGTCTTGTTCTCGAACACCCATTTGGTGCCAATAACATGCTGGAATTTGGGTCGATCCACTAGATACCATACATCATTCCTTGTGAACTAGTTGAGCTCTTCTTGAATGGCCAGAATCCAATTTGAGTTGGCTAAAGCTTCCTCCACGCTTGATGGCTCGATGTTGGATAGAAAGCAGTTGAACATGGCGCTTTCTCCCATAACTTGACTCCTAGTCACCACACCTTTGGATGGATCATCAAGAATGACATTGGGTGAGTGATCTTTGAGCCATGCTTGCTTGGATCCTTTAGCTTCAACATTCTCCTCAGTCTGGTGATATAGGTGAAATTTACCTTATTTTTATAACCAAAAAGGTCGTTTTTGAGTCTCGATTGTGTAGTATTGTCTATGTTTTATATGGTTTTAGTTATCTTGGACAATATTATGCTTGTGGGTATTTTCTTGTGTTTTCAGGCTTATTTCGATGATAAAACCCCGAGACGAGACAAGGTGTGAAGATCGTAGCTTGAAGTGCAAAGTTGGAGTTCGAGTGAAGGCCTCTCGATACCTCTCTCGATCGAGAGGTATGTCGAGAGGTACCTTCTGGAGCAGCTATCGATCGAGAGCATATTTCACCACCTCTCGATACCTCTCTCGATCGAGAGGTCTGTCGAGAGGTGGGGTGTCGAGAGGAGGTTCCAGCCGAGAATTTTTCCCTTAATTAATTAGACTCCTTTTTGGCTTAGGTTTTCCTTATGTAAATTTCTCCTATATATATTCCTTAGCCTAGCATTGTAAACCCTAACTAGTTACATACTTTCTAGCACACTTTTATATTTTTACTTTAGAGTTTTTATTGTATTCAACATTGGAGTTTATTCAAGATTCAAGATTCGAAGTTCTTCGTGTTCAAGATTCAATTCCAAGTTTTTCTTACTCTTACTTTTTAATTATGTTCTTTCAATTCTTTGTGTTTATGTTTGCTTTAATTATGTCAAGTTAAATTCCTTAGTTGATTTTAGGGATTGAATGCCTAATTGAATTTATGTGAGTGTTTTTGTTTACAATTAGCCTTCCAATCTAGATGCAAGTTTCATGGTGCTTATTCTCATGCATGGTTAACTGGCCATTAATTGTGTATGCATAATTATGTGTTTATGCCTTGATAGGATAATTGCATAACAGATCTCATGAATGCATGGTATGATAGTTTGATTTTCTTAGTTGATAATTGAATTATCATATGTTTGCATATAGTTGATTTGGGTGTCATAGTTGAACCTAGTTGATTATATCATTGATACTTGTTCTATTTTGCACTTGATTCGATTCTTATAATTCGAGAGAATATTAGGATTTTGTTAGGTGACGACTTGCATTGCTTTAATCGGGGTGTAGGTTATTTTGCATGTATCACATTTAGATTGGATTAAAGTGGTTAATTGTATTCATTATTTGCTTGCATATATTTGATTAGGTAGGCTTCCCTAAAGTCAACACTTTTTCTAAATTGATTTTCTTTCCATATTTGTTTAATTGCTTGCTTGTTAAGTTTTCTTATTTGATTAAATATTTGCGTTCTTTATTTGTTTGTTTCCTTATTTTTTTAATTGAGTATTTTATCTATTTGCCTAGTTTATAAATACCACATCCACTAAACTCTTAAAAGCCTAGACATCAGTTTAGTTCTATAGTAGAGGTATTGTGTGTGTTTTCGGTTTATCAGTCCCTGTGGATACGATACTCGTGCTTCTTTATATTACACCTATTTTTGTGTGGTAGAAAATAGTGCGATCAAATTTTGGCGCCGTTGCCGGGGATTGATTAGATTTCATACACATATTTTGAAATAGGATTAATAGGTGATTTAGGCGCTTTATTTTTCTGTTTTAGGTTTATTGATCTAACGATTTCTTTTTCGTCTCTTTGGTTTTAGGTAGTGCATGACCAGAAGGTCTAAAGGAATAAACCCTATTCCGATAGACTTGGAGTTGGAGCGCTCACTAAGAGCATTGAGACGAGAGAAGAAGGCAAGTAAGATCGATACACCACCCTCTTCACCACCCGATTCGCCAAGGAGTTTCGATTCAATGGGGGATCAAGCAGTGAGGAGAACTTTGAATGACCGCTTCTAGCCGGTCGTGGATCAATTTCAGCAAGGAGGATGGGGGACCACCGAAGCCAACAACTATGAGTTCAAGACGTCCCTCATCAACATGGTGCAAAACAACCAATATGGAGGTTCACCGGCGGAGGATCCAAATGCTCACTTGAAGCAGTTTCTGGATATTTGTGCTACATACAAGGCCAATGGAGTGTCTTCGAATTACCTCAAGCTTAGCCTATTTGTGTGGTCTCTCAAGGATGATGCAAGAGAATGGCTAGATGGATTGGACAAGACAGAGGTCACTACTTGGGCTGACATGTGTACGAAGTTTCTCAACAAGTTCTTCCCACCTTCGAGGGCTCAAAAACTCATCAACCAGATCAATCAGTTTCAGCAATACGAGGATGAGTACTTCTACAAGGCATGGGGAAGATTCAAGAAGCTACTACGAGCATGCCCGAACCATGGAATTAGCAAGGAGGATCAAATCACGTGCTTCTATCGTGGTTTGAACAAGATGTGTAGGAAGGAGCTCGACTACGCTTCGAAAGGAGGATTTTGAACAATGAGTACGATGTGGCCATGGAGATTATAGAGCTGACCGTGAATTCAAGTTATGAGGAGGCAACTGACCATCATCTTGGAAGAAGGAGAGTTGCCAACATTGGGATCGATGCTTAAGAGGACTTGATGGAGAAGTATACAAAAACAGCGAATGAGTTGGATTCTATCAAGAAAGGAGTACTTCGGTGTGATGCTATCACTGACGAGCAAGCAAACCCAACCGAAGAGGAAGATGCCAATTTTGTGCAACAAGGGGGCAAGTGGCAACCGAATCAAGGAACCAAGTGGCAAGGAGGGCAAGGAGGACAAGGAGGTTCGAACTACCAAGGAGGGTACAAGAAGCCATATTTTCCCAACAACCGAAATCATCCAAACTTCTCTTATGCCAATCCGAACAATGCATTGCAACCACCTCCCGGCTTCCATGTTGAGAACGGAGTCATCCAAGAGCCAAAGAAGGAGATGTCTACCGACGACTTGATTCGTCAATATATGGCTCAATCGGAGATGAGGATGTCACAACAAGATGCAAAGTTGAGGACGTTGGAGCTTACTCAAAGTACCTCAACCAACAACTTGGCAAGTAGCATCAATGCGTTGACCAAGCAAATGCAAATGTTGGAGACGCAAATGAGTCAAATAGCCAATGCTCAAGGAGGAGTCCACAAGCCCGACCAATTTCCAAGCAACACCGAGCAAAAACCGAAGAACAACCATCATGTTCATGCTATTGAGCTTCGGAGTGGCACAAAGTACACAAATCCATCCTTGGAGACTGAGAAGAAAGGAGAGGGAAACCTCAAGAATGCGGAGCGTGAGGAAACGAGGATCCAAGTGCCGAGGTGAGGACCTCTCGACACCTCTCTCGATCGAGAGGAGGATCGAGAGGTCAATATTGGAGGTCAGAATCCACCTCTCGATACCCCTATCGATCGAGAGGAGGATCGAGAGGTTTACGATGAGGAGATTCAGTGTGATCCTCTCGATACCTCTCTCGATCGAGAGGTCAAAAGTCGAGGTCAGAAGGGACCTCTCGACACCTCTCTCGATCGAGAGGTAGGTCGAGAGGCCAAGCAGCAGCCCCAAATGCCGACTTACACTCCGAAGGCCCCTTTTCCGCAAAGATTGACCAAGACGAAGCAAGATGAGAAGTATCAACGTTTCTTGGAGATACTACAAAAGGTCAACATCAACATACCACTTCTGGATGCTCTCCGAGACATGCCCAACCATATGAAGTTCATCAAAAATGCGGTTTCGGGAAAGAAGAAGTGGGGGAAGTTTGAGACGATCAATCTCACGGAGGAGTGCAGCGCGGTAATCCAAAAGAAGCTACCATTGAAACAAAAAGATCCCGGGAGGTTCACATTGTCATGCAAGATTGGTGATCAAGTCTTTCAAAACGTACTATTGACTAGGCTATTTCTAACCTAGCAATAATATCGAACTAGAGAAGTCCGAGTATCGAACACGAGGAGTGAATGTGTCCAGAGATAGTCAAGTAGTTCGTCTTGTCTCTATTATCCTATTTGAGCACATAGACTTGGTTTGGTTTTTTCTATAACTAGGCAAGAAGTAAGTAAATGACAAACTTAAACATGCAATGAGTAAATGGAAATAACATGTAAACAAGTTAGAATTCAAGTAATAAAGGTATGGATCCAAGTAACTTCCGATGTGATTATGATGAGGGCTTACGAATCTAGATGCTTCAAACCAATTTAATCCACCTTGAATGGTCTCTTATATCATATATGTTAACCTACCTTACTAGGGTGATCAACAAGTAGATCAATAGAACAATAAATGCTTTTTAAGCCTTTAAATGCTCTACCAACTCCAAATAGCTCATTTTAATCTAAGATAACCTACCGACTCTCATCCAACCCATCTAATTCTTTCTAGGAACTATATGAGATGAAATCAAGTGATATGGGTATGAATTAATGCCAAGTGCTATGAATAGAAGCTTCCTAGGCATTCCACCAAACACCTTAGATGCACTCCTAGTGATCAATTAGTCATGCATACAAATTAAAGTCCCAATCCATAGGCAATCCAAGAGGAAGGTTGATCAACATCCTAGAATCTAATACCTATCATCTACATCAAATTATCCATTGTTGGTCCCGGTTTGCTATAGGAAAAATACGTAGAGGGGGGGGGGGGGGGGTGAATACGTATTTTGAAGTTATTCAACTTCAATTCCTTAACTCAGAGTATAAAGTAAAGTGCTCTTTGGAAATACTAAGACCTAGCCGAGGGCTAGATCAAAAGCGATCACGAATCTCTTGACCTAAGCTTAGAGCTTGATCAAGAGTGAGACTTTACTCTTTGTGCGGAATTTGGTGAGCTATAATCTTTCCTAAGTAATTGAAAATCCAAGTTAAGTTTGTTTATATGCACGTGCAATGGATAATCGAATACTGTAAAGAGATTAAGGTAAGAGAGATACGACACAGAGATTTATAGTGGTTCGGAGATAACGCTCCTACGTCCACTTTGTTGCACGACGGCAACTGTTCTTTTCACTCAAGAACTTGAAGGTTACGGGTCCTTCAAAAACCTGGTCGGGATCGGGCTTCACTTGCCTAGATCAAACGACAGACGTAGTGATTGCGGGTTCACTACACAAACCTAACAAAGACTGGAAGCTTC
This sequence comes from Thymus mandschuricus, assembly GCA_029379335.1. Lineage (NCBI taxonomy): Eukaryota > Viridiplantae > Streptophyta > Magnoliopsida > Lamiales > Lamiaceae > Thymus > Thymus mandschuricus. Next base: position 35,300,882 of record CM057073.1, on the reverse strand, counting down.
ACTCGCTTCAGTCAGGCAGACAGGGAGATTACGGGCTCTCCTTACAGCCTAGCTTCGATCGAGCTTTACACAAACGATGTAAGTGTAAGCTTGGATCTCAACTCTACGATCGAGGCTTCTTCAATCGATGAAAGAAGGGCCTTGGATCTGGACAACCTAACGACGACACTCAAAAACCTAACAGACAGAGTTTAGGGTTTTTGGTTGACGAAACACACTATGAAGAGCTCTTTACAATAAGTGCAAAGATGGCTAGAGCTCTTCTTCTAAGCTTGGATATGGAATGGGCTTAGACTCTAAGTGTGAAGGTTGTGAAGACGAGTTCCGATGAACTGGAAACTCGGAGAACACTTGAAAACAAAGACTCGAAAATTTGCTCGAAGGCTTGGGAGTGTTTGTTTGCAGTAGGCTCGAATGCTCAAGTAGTGTTCTACTTCTTCACGTCTTCATCCTTCACTATTTATAGGCGGAGGGTTGGCTGAGATCCGTTGCTTGGTTGGTGGCCTTGTCCCTCCTCCTCTCGACAGTACTTGCGCAGGCAGTAGCTTTTGCAGACGCGCAGTTTTGGCATTTTGCCAAAATTGGCTAACTTCCAAGTGTAACAGTAACTGGAGCGACCCAGTACTGTTGCGGCGCCTTTGTCGGCCTGGCAGTCAACTCCTCTGCTCCTCTCCGCTTTCGACACGTGGAGATCTCGTAATTAATGCGGAGATCTCCAGTTGACTGGAATTCAAATTCGGAGCGGGAATTTGTGCTGTCGCTTTCTGGTAGATAGTGGCTCGCTTCGCTTTGAAGTTGTAGCGGCCGCTCTGAAGTGAGTCGCTTCGCGGTCATATTTGTAGTGAGTCACTTGGGAATAATTTTCCCGAGAAACTTTTTAAGTGAATATTGACACGCGTTGACTCGTGTTGACTCGCTTCGGCTTTTCTTTGTAGCGCACGCTTCGCTTCGCTTTAGTGGGTTCACTTGATTCCACTGTAGCGCTCGCTTCGCTTCGCTTTAGTGGGTTCACTTGATTCCACTGTAGCGCTCGCTTCGCTTCGCTTTGCTTTGAACTGTAGCACTCGCTTCGCTTCGCTATTCTTCAGCACGCTTCACTTCAGCTTGCTTGACTTGCTTCGCTTTGGAAAACACACTCAAGCGACTGGCCTTCACTTGAACTTTTGAAGCCTAATCAAGGCAAAATAAAAGAGCCATCCTAACAGTGTAGGCTTAGAAAAATTCTAACCTATTAACTACATCAAAATGGGTCGCTTGGGAAAAGGACGCTTGGGGTTTTGGGATCTAATCAAAACAAATGACTTCATTTATCAAATGTCCCATGTAGTTCCCCCTTAACAATTTAGTCCTTAACAATTCCCAACAATTTCCCCCTTTTTGATGATGCCAAAACCCATACGACTTAGATAAAAATAAATCTAGTCCATCTAACCGTGAAGGGAACTCCAAGCGACTGCTTCCTTTGCAGTTTCGTTTGTAATTTTTCTTTTAAGTTCCTTCCCTTTTTTTTTCGGTTAAATTAATGAGTTTGTAGCAGAAATATAAAGTCATTCACAAAGCGAGTTAATGACACAGAAGAGACAGAAATTGAAATTTGGATATATGAACAAGAAGTTCACAAAAGGAAATAATAGGAAGCTTGAAACTCAAAGGTTTCCAGCAGCTTCATCCTCCTTCTCCTACTCCTTTCCTTCTTCCTCCTCCTTCTTCTCTTCTTCAATAGCAGCAGTATCCACGTAAGCTGATAGCACTCTTGATTCCATAGAGTCTACTGTGTGGATACTAGGTCTTCTCCATGCACTCTCCAGCCTGAAGGCTTCAGTTACTTCCTCATCGATAATTCCTCTGTTAGGAACGTCCGTGCCTGGATGATAAGGCATGGCGAATTCCTTTAAAGCTGGTACCTTGACAACAATTGGCTTGGGCTCTGCTTGTTCAGCCATTGTGAAGATTTTGCGGCGCAATCTGTCGTCATAGGCGGCAAGGAAGTTGTTGAGTGCACTTATTCGAGAACACTCATTCTGCAGCGGCACTACCTCCCAGAAATAATAGGCTTAGATGAATAGGTCTTTGTAGTACAGCCACAGCTCGAGCAGATCTCTCTGAATGAAATCCTCGATTTCCCTTCCGTCCAGGTGCTCATCCCTCCGTTTGGCCAACTCCTCCTCTGACCTGCTTGACAGTTGAGCCATAGTCTTTTTGAATTTTGCTCCCGACTCGCTGTTCCACGATGGACGCTTCGCATTGAGTCGTTTGCGGATGTAATCTTGCTCCTCCTTGAGAGGATATCGACCAGACTCAACCATCTCCTTCGTAGTCACGTCACATGCATCAATTATGGCTTGAGCTTCACATGCTTCGGACTCTTCTGGCATGAGAGGGATGAAGGCGCTGCGCACTAATGAGGACTGGATGAGTAACACTTCACTGAAGTGTTCCTCGATCCGTGCGTTGATCACTTGGAGTCGCCTTTCATTACTCCTCTCCTTCCTCTCGCCTTTGCTCCTTCCCTCTTCTCTTTCCTTCCTCTTTCTCTCCTCTCTTCCAGCTTTTGAAGCGACTGCTTGCTTGACCTTTTGGCGCTTGGCCTCGGGGTCATCTTGCTTAGAGTCTGGAGCAGCTCGCTTCAATGACTGCTTCGGTGGTGGGGGAGGTGGCATGTCCTTCTTGGCAGCACTTGGAGGGACGACTGCTGACGAAGTGAGTGCAGCAGTGGTCGTAGTGAGTGTGGCTGTCGAAGTTGGCGCGGCGTCTGAAGTGGGCAGCTTGGGAGTAGCGGCCACTTGGGAGCTAGATGAAGCACCTGCAGCAATAAAATCTTTTGTTAGTTTAAACACCTGCTCCAACTCCCACGCCAAGGCAGCATCCTTCTCCACCTGCACTCTCTTTTCCTCCTTCGTGATCACAGTGACTGGAGGATGTCGTGCAATCGAAGCACTCAGCACTTTTTCTTGAAGCGGCCTACTGGGCTCTTCAAGTTGTTTCAGTAACTCCTCCTCCGAGAGTTTTTCCTTCCCTTTCCTCGCTTCATCATCCACTCCCTCCTTATCTCCTCCATCACCACTTCCTTCTTCCAACATTAACTCCACACCGACTCTCCTTCCTCCTGAACCTCCAGCTTCACCTTGCTCTACTAGCCCTTCCCTCATTTGTCCTTCCCCCTTTTTGGCATCATCAAAGCCAGGGGTTAGGATTATAGATTTTCCAGAGAGGGATTGTTGTAGTGAATTGACTGTGTTGAGGACAGTCTGAAGCATCTGCTGGGTTTTGTCCATGGATGGCGCCACAATTTCAGCAGTCTTGATAGATATCTCTTCAAGTAGATATTCGCACTGCCTCTCTCGCTCTACAACAGACGCCATCATGCTCTCTAAAGGCTCCACCTCTCTGAAGCGAGCCTCCAGCTCCGCTTCTATGGCTTTGGTGATCTTCTTGGTTTCTTCTTGAAGTGTGAGATCCAAGTGTTCCTTGGAAGCTTCAAGTTCTGCCTTCATTCCGGCAAGTCTCCTTTCCCTTCGATTGAGAGAGTTGTGAAATTCGGCATCTGCAGTGATCCGTACTGTGAGAGTTTCTTTTAGTCTCTTGACTTTCTGCAGTAGGATTGACAGTTCAGCATTTTTCAAGTCAAGAGCCTGTGCACTGCTCCTCAGACTCTCCAGTTCTCTCTTGTCAACTGCACTCTCATCCTTGACTCCCTTCAACTCAGTTCGAAGTGAGTCAAGAGCCTTTTTGGTGTTGAGTAGTTCGCTTCCCTTCAACACTAGTTCTCCCTCCCTATCCTCCAGTTTCTTTTTCAGCTCCTTCACCTCCTTTTCCAACGTCTCCTTCTCTTTACCAACTGTGACCAGTTTGGTATTCACCACTCTCAAGCGGCTCCTTTCTGCGTCACGCGAGTTCTTGAGATCATTCACCAGATTTACTTGTGCCTCCAACACTTTCTCCTTCTCCTTCAACTCCATCTTCTTTTTGGTGATCTCGTCTTGTAAACTTACGATCTCTGCGTTCTTAACCTCCATCTCTTCTGCATGATCCCTCATTAGCTTCTTCTCATGCATGGTTGGGGTGTGCTCAGGGATTTGGGTAGTTTCAGTAGGTGAGGATTGAGATTTGTTAACTTCAATGTCGTCAAGCGGCTTCTCCACAGCCTCGCTTTCTTGGACAGGTGAAGTGTCTTGCTTCACTCTCTTTTTCCCTTGCTTTGCAGCCACTTGCTTTGCTGCGGGCACTTCTACAACTAGAAGTCCCTGATCCATTGGGATTTTTGTTTTCTTCCACTTGTCGTAGAAGATGGTGTGCTTGATGTACATGATCGTGTCAGATTCTGGCCATATCATCTCTGGATACTTCATTTCCAGTGCGACAGACAGCCTTGAGAAGAATTTCAATTTTCCTTTGCGCAGAATCTTATCTGGAGTTCCTGGTACGAATGCAAAATCGTCAGCAGCTTCGTGGATTTGCTTGAGAAGCCACCCGTGCCAGTTGAATTTCGTTCCAGTGAGGCTGTCGATGATCACGGTGGTGCCGATCAGCTTCGTTTCTGACAGCGTGTCGAGGGAACCGACATAGCATGCAATGCTCTTCGTAAAGAGTTCGCAGATGAGGTTGAACGGTTCCTTCAGACTTTTGCGAATGTTGGCTTCCTTGAAATTCGGATCAGCTCCAGCGACTGCAAATCGGCCATACTGCACTCCGGCCGAAAGACCTAGATCTAGCAGAGAATCTCCTCCATCTCTTGGCAGATCGAACACCTCGATGAGTTTACTCATATCAACCTCCACCGGCTTCCTGGTCCGTGGATCAGTGAAGGAAGATGTATTTTGTTTCTTCTTCAGATTCAGCAGAATCTCTCCAATGGCTTTCGCCAGAATCTTCGTCAGCACTAACGTTATGAACTTCCATAGACCGGCCGTGGTCACGGCTCTACGGAAGAAACCATTTACTTCGACGACAATAGGGTCGAGATGGGGTTCGACGTTGATGTGCTCGCCAACATTTGTCATGAACTCCTCCATTGTCTCAGTATTCTTTTTCTTGCCCATGGTGGATTTTGAAAGAACTTTGAAGAAAAATTTTAACAATGAAGTAGAAAGGGTTGAGACTCGTGAGTTGCAGAGTAATTGCAGATCTAACACGAGAATGGCAAATTTAGAAGGCTGTGAAAGGTTTGCAGTTCTGCCTCGTCCCATATATATAGAGTTAGGTTATGGCTGACGTGGCAGGGGTAGGACGGTAATAACACCGAAAATCCTGTAGGTAGGCGGCGGACGTGCGGTGATGGATCTGACGTGTCCGGCGTCATCACAATAAAAGTGAACCGCCACTTGCTCGGCGTCGCCACGTGGCCTTCTATGGTTGGCTTGTCGTATACGGCGTTGATCGAACGGTTCCATATTGGGGGCTGTTGAGATTCGACGGCTGGATCTTCTCCGCCTTTTCCCGCTTCAAATTCAAGCGTGTGAACACGCGCCCGTTATTTCCGTCGTTCCTGCACCTGCATTAAATGCACAACAGAAAGTAAAATTGCACTCGAGTGCAGACAGCTCATACTCGCTTCATGCCCGCTCGCTTCGAGTTGGGCCTCTACGCCTTGACTCGCTTGAGAGGCATTCGCTTGAGTGACTGTTCTGCACTCGCTTGCGATGGCTAGCTTTGAGTGACAAAGCACTCGCTTAGCCATCTGAAGCGACTGGAATAAGAAATTGAATTTCTTTGCTTAATTTAAAATGTTTCTGACTTACATACTTCGAGGATAAACAAGAGTGTTTTCCTCTTTGTATTTGTGTCAGATTCATTTCATATTTTCCACGTAGTGAGTGAAGGTTTCTAGCACGCTTCGGCTCACTTAGTGTACTTAAAAATTGAAACACTTACCAGTCAATCTCACTTCGTAGGAGATTGATACCACAAATTGAAGACTTCATTTGAATTAGATACCACCTGTTGAATGCTACACGTTGAGTTAGATCTTCATGGCATTCATCTTCATGGTGTTCATCTTCATGGCATTCATCTTCCTCTACGAATTAGAGAGTCCTCCATCGAAGTGAATGAGGGAGAAAATGAATAAAGTACACAAGCTTACTACAACCCGAAGGGAGCATCACGTAAGTGTACTTATTCACGACGAATGGGGGATGAGTACAAGTCCTTATCTCAGAGCAGAAATGGACAGGATGACAATGAGAATGCTCTGACAAGACAATCTCGTATTTTACGCAGAAGCATGTCACCAGCTCTGCAACCTTTTGTATAAAAAGGTAAACCTTCAAGCTTTCCTACATTCTAGAGAATGAATCTGCAGTTGGTTCGCTTTGACCCAAGTTAGGGCAAATTGAGGCAATGCAGAATTCAAGATTTGCAGCATTCTTGCTCGCTTTGGAAGTAGCTTGCTCCGAGAGAAGCATTAGTTCCCCCTTAACCATATACTTAACAATTCCAATAAGTTGGTAGGGAACTCCTTCCAATACTCCACCTTTCTCCACCTAACTTCATTTTCTTCAAGCGAGTGAGTTTTGAAGTGGCTCACTTGAGTTGGTGAAGATCCGAAGCGAGTGACGCTCAAGAGAACAAGCGAACACTCCTTCGTGCATCCTGGAACTAGCATTCTTCACCAGGGTCTAATAACCCTAATTCCATGCATAGCTGGTTGAAACGAGACTCAGCTAGAGGCTTGGTGAGGATATCTGCTCGCTGGAGATCGGTATGGATTTTCTCGAGCTTGATATCCTTTTTCTCGACATGATCACGAATGAAATGATGTCGAATTTCCACATGCTTGCACCTGGTGTGAAGCACTGGATTCTGCGAGATACATATGGCACTGTTGTTGTCGCAGAAGATCGGAATTTCATTCGCTTCAACTTTGTAGTCCTTCAACTGTTGACGAAGCCATAGGATTAGAGAACAGCAGCTTCCTGCGGCCATATATTCAGCTTCCGTTGTTGAAGTGGCTACGCTTGTTTGCTTCTTTGAGAACCATGAGATTAGCTTGCTTCCCAAGAACTGACATGTGCCCGACGTTGATTTCCTATCAACTCGGCAGCCTCCATAGTCAGCATCGGAATATCCAGTGAGCTCCAAATTGTCTTCTGCTGGATACCACAACCCCATATTGACAGTGCCCTTCAAATATCGAAGAATCCTTTTGGCAGCTTCAAGATGGCTGTGTTTGGGATTGCTTTGGAAGCGAGCGCAGACTCCGACTGCAAAAGCAATATATGGCCTACTTGCAGTGAGATAGAGAAGTGACCCAATTAGGGCACGATAATCTGTAGGATCTACAGATTTTCCTCCTTCGTCTGGCTCCATCTTCCAGTTGGTATTCATAGGAATCTTCACAGCTTTAGCATGTTGAACACCAAACTTGGCAAGCATATCTCTAGTGTACTTCGCTTGGTTGATGAAAATTCCATTATCCTGCTGCTTCACTTGAAGACCTAGAAAGCAGCTCATCAAGCCAATCATCGACATCTCATACTTAGTCTTCATTAGCTCTCCAAACTTCTCGCTAAGCGACTGGTTTGGTGACCCAAATATGATGTCGTCCACGTAGATCTGGACCCATAGCATATCATCTCCATGATTGATGGTGAAGAGAGTCCGATCTATCTTTCCCTTTTGGAATCCATTTTCCACTAGGAATTGAGATAATGTATCATACCAAGCTCTGGGAGCTTGCTTCAACCCATACAGGGCTTTCTTCAAGCGATACACTTTATCTCCCTGCTCGAAACCCGGTGGCTGCTCCACATACACTTCTTCCTTGAGTTCACCGTTGAGGAATGCGCTCTTCACATCCATTTGATAGACCTTGAATTTCTTGGCTGCTGCATAGGCTAGAAACAATCTGATAGCTTCAAGCCGTGCCACTGGAGCGAAGGTCTCGTCAAAGTCGATTCCTTCCTCTTGGCAGTAGCCTTTGGCAACAAGTCGCGCCTTGTTCCTCACTACGTTGTGGTCCTCGTCCGTCTTGTTCTTGAACACCCACTTGGTGCCAATAACATGCTGGAACTTGGGACGATCCACGAGGTACCATACATCGTTCCTGGTGAACTGATTTAGCTCTTCTTGCATGGCGATCACCCAGTTAGAATCGGCTAGGGCTTCCTCCACGCTTGATGGCTCAATGTTTGAGAGAAAGCAACTGAACATGGCACTTTCTCCAAACACTTGACTTCTGGTCACTACACCCTTGGATGGATCTCCAATGATTTGGCTAGGTGAGTGATCCTTGAGCCACGCTCGCTTTGATCCGCCAGCTTCATCTTCATCCGCTTCCTTGTCGCTCGCTTCACCGTCTGAAGCGACTGGATTGGGTGCTTGGTCTGCACTAGCTTCAGGAATCTTGGGGGCAGCTTCGACTTCTCCTTTGGGATCCTGCTCGCTTGAGTCCTTGATCTCATCATCTTCATCAAGCACGTCCCAAGTGAGTTGATTTGAGGGTTCCTTGCTTTGATCCTTTTCATTCGCTTGGGCCTGTTCCTGTGGAAGACTTAAAGAAGATTCATCAAATACGACATGGGGTGATTCCTCCACAATTAGGGTTTTACAGTTGAATACTCTGTAGGCTTTGCTAGATGTAGAGTATCCTAAGAATACTCCTTCATCAGCTTTGCTTTCAAAGGCTTTCAACTGTGACTTCCCATTGTTGTGAATGAAGACCCTACAACCAAAAATATGGAAATAAGAAATGTTAGGAATTCTCCCTGTCCATATTTCATATGGAGTTTTGTCGTGCCGTTTGTTGAGAAGCGTCCGATTCTGTGTGTAGCACGCCGTGTTGGCAGCTTCAGCCCAATACTTCATCGGAAGCTTCGAGTCAGCAATCATGGTGCGAACGGCTTCTTTGATGATTCGATTCCTTCTTTCAGCAACTCCATTCTGCTGAGGAGTGCGTGCTGAAGAAGTTTGATGTGCTATGCCATGCTCCGTGCAATACGCTTCAATTGTAGAGTTCAGGAACTCTGTGCCTTTGTCGGAGCGAATGGTCACTATAGCTTGATTCTTTTCCACCGCCAATCGCTTGAGCAGTTGTGGCAGTTTGGTCAGTGTCTCCTTCTTGCTGAATAGAAATACAACCCATGTGTAGCGAGAGAAATCGTCGACTACAACTAGAGTGTACTTCCTTCCATTTACACTAACTGGAGTAACTGGACCAAACAGATCCATGTGAAGCAGCTCGAGCACTCGCTTTGATGAGGCTTCTTCGAGACTGGCGAAGTGCTTCTTCGTCTGCTTCCCTCGTTGGCATGGTGAGCATGGATGGTCTTTGATGAAGACTTCATTCGGTATGCCTTGCACCAAACCTTTTCGAGCTAAGCGATTGATAGCTTTGAAATTTAGGTGGTTCAAGCGTCTGTGCCATAGCCATCCAATTTCTGTAGCACTTCTTGCAACTAGACAAGTTTCCTCCTTGCAGCTGTCCCATTGTGCTATGTAGACATTCCTTTGTCTAAGTCCAGTGAGCACAATCTGGGATGTGAGTTTGCTCTTCACAATGCACTTGTTGGAGATGAACTCCACCCTGTACCCTTTATCACAAAACTGTGAAATAGATAACAGGTTGTGCTTGAGTCCTTCCACATAGGAGACTTCTTCAATTGTGAGCTTTCCAATTTTCAGTGCGCCGTATCCCCTGGTGCTTCCTCGAGAGTTGTCACCAAAGGTTACGTGTGGACCCTTCTTCTCTATGTAGTTGTGAAGTAGAGCTTTCATGCCAGTCATGTGTCTTGAACATCCACTGTCCAAGTACCAAACTAGTTGACCCTCACTTGGCATGGGATCCACGGCGCTCACCTGCAATTAGACAGATTTTGGTACCCAAATCAGTTTGGGTCCTTGCAGGTTAGTTCCCTTAGGTACCCACACTTGCTTCACTCTCTTTTGAGATGAAGCTTGTGTCTTGGGCTTCTCGACCTTCGAAAACTTGGTGTACTGCCTAGAAGCAGCTTCACACGTGCAACAGTGTGTGCAAGAGGGGTAGCGGCTCGCTTCAGTCCTACCTATGCTCTTCCCACTTTGCTTATATTCTGAAGCGACTCGCTTCGGACTAGCTCTGGGTTTAGAGACTAACTTAGGGTTTCTAGTCTGTTGAAGCGGCTCGCTTGGTTTCCTCGAAGCGGTCCTACTAGGGTTTTGACCCTGACTCGCTTGAGTAACCTTGGAGGTTCGAAGCGGCCTCTTTGGTGCTTCGAATTCTTCCCCCTCAACGTTAGTCCGGTTGGACCATCTCCAGTCCGGATAACGTGACACATAGACATTACTCCTTTTCTTGAAAGGGAGATCCTTTGTCTCTCGTGTCATGGCTTGAGACTTAGAAGCTTCAACAGTTTTCCCTTTACCCTTGGATTGGTAAGACTTAGCATGTTGAGTGCTAGGGACTGTTGAACTTTGCTTGCCCTTCGGATCTGCCCTTAAAGATATAGACATCTTCATTGGCTTCCTTTTAGGGTTCTCAGCTATTTTGCCTTTGTCTTTGTTAGTGGTCGCTTTGGATGCAGTGGGCATTTCCAAAGTGACTGATGGTGTCGTGTTTGAAGCACCAACAAAGACAGTTGGCTTGGAAGGTCCACCCTCATATCCAAGGCCAGCTTTCCTACCAAAAGGCAGAAGCGAGCCCTCTAGTGCCTGCCTTGCATATGATGCTTTGTTCAAGTTGGCAACTAGAGTGGACTGGGTTTCATACCTTCCCTCCAAGCTTTGATGTCTAGCGAAGAGATCCTCGAACTTACTAGTCATAGCCCTTAAATTTAGTTTGACTTCGTCAAGCTCAGTGGCTAGCTTTCGGTTCTCCTTCTTGCTTTGGGACAAAGCTTGTTGCAGCACTTCGTGGTCACTTGACAGTTTAACGTGCTTGTCAAGCAACTCACTCCATGTAGAGGATTGTTCTTCCTCATTGACAGTGTGTGCTAGTGTAATTGAAGTGATTGAAGGATAGAAGAATACCTCTCCTGTTTCCTCGTCGGTGAGCGCCATAAATCCAAGATCCTTACCATCACTGGAATTTGGATCGGTGAATGCATCTGAGTCGCTTGGTGGATCTTCAGTTGTAGCGACCGGCACTTCACTCGCTACGAGCGCTCGCCTTGGAGCATCCCTCTTGGTCTTCAATTCTTCGCGCTCTTTGGCACTTAGCTTTGGGCAATCGGATTTGTAGTGGCCCATCTTGTGGCAGTGGTAACACTCCACTTCCATCATGTCGCGCAGGATCGGCTTGGTCGTCTCTTCTCTCTTTCCTTTTCCTTCTCGAGCATCAGTGCTCCTCCCTTTGTACTGCTTGTAGAATCTTTTGTACTTGCCCACTCGAGAGTTCATCTTGTTGAAGTTCTTGGATAAGAATGCAATGTGTTCTTCCAATTCTTCTCTCGTCATCTTGGCTAGCGACTGCTCGCTTGGCCCTTCGGCAGCTTTGAATGCTACTCCTTTTGACGTAGTGGGCGCTTCATCCTCGTCGTCGAGGCTCATTCGATTCAGATCAAACTCGTGAGCTTTGAGCTCGGAGAACAGCACTTCTGGCGTGAGCTTCATTAGATCCTTGGTAGCTAGATATAGCTCCTTCATGGTCTGCCACTTCCTTGTGAGAGCACGGACTATTTTCAGATTTACTTCCTTGTCTGTGAGTTCCTTCCCAAGCGAGTTGAGGGTTGCAGTAATGTTGGTAACTCTCAGCTCGAAGGCGTCGATGGACTCTCCTGACTTCATCACCAAATTTTCAAACTCCCGCATCTGAACGGCGAGTTTGTTCTCCTTGATTTTGTCTGTGCCTTGAGAAATGAGGGCTAGGGTTTCCCACATTTCCTTTGCCGTTGCACATTTCCTTATCCGTGGTAGATAGGCGTCCGACACGGTGCTCTGCATCGTGTGACGTGCAATCTTGTCGAGGTTGGCAACTTTGAAGTCATTTGGAGTATACTCATCCTTATCCTTCTCCACGTACTGTTGTCGAACGTGGGCTGGACGACCTTCAGCGGCTGGAACCTCCACAGATATGGCTTTCTTGATTTCGATTGGTCCGTCTTCAATGACTTCCCACATCCGGTCGTGGATTGAGCATAAGAAGCTCTCGACTCGGAAACTCCATATCTCGTATCCTTCGATCGAGAACTGTGGAAGATTTGATGCACTGTATGTAGACATAGCAAACTATCAGCAGTAAATGCAATATGCGTGGGTGAGGTTTTGATGCACTTAGGAAATAGGATCCGGTTCAGTGAGACAACGTGAAGCGAGTGGGGACTCGCTTCGGATATGCAAAGCAGAGGCTCGAAAGAACCGCTGCTCTGATACCACTTGTTGGTCCCGGTTTGCTATAGGAAAAATACGTAGAGGGGGGGGGGGGGGGGGGTGAATACGTATTTTGAAGTTATTCAACTTCAATTCCTTAACTCAGAGTATAAAGTAAAGTGCTCTTTGGAAATACTAAGACCTAGCCGAGGGCTAGATCAAAAGCAATCACGAATCTCTTGACCTAAGCTTAGAGCTTGATCAAGAGTGAGATTTTACTCTTTGTGCGGAATTTGGTGAGCTATAATCTTTCCTAAGTAATTGAAAATCCAAGTTAAGTTTGTTTATATGCACGTGCAATGGATAATCGAATACTGTAAAGAGATTAAGGTAAGAGAGATACGACACAGAGATTTATAGTGGTTCGGAGATAACGCTCCTACGTCCACTTTGTTGCACGACGGCAACTGTTCTTTTCACTCAAGAACTTGAAGGTTACGGGTCCTTCAAAAACCTGGTCGGGATCGGGCTTCACTTGCCTAGATCAAACGACAGACGTAGTGATTGCGGGTTCACTACACAAACCTAACAAAGACTGGAAGCTTCACTCGCTTCAGTCAGGCAGACAGGGAGATTACGGGCTCTCCTTACAGCCTAGCTTCGATCGAGCTTTACACAAACGATGTAAGTGTAAGCTTGGATCTCAACTCTACGATCGAGGCTTCTTCAATCGATGAAAGAAGGGCCTTGGATCTGGACAACCTAACGACGACACTCAAAAACCTAACAGACAGAGTTTAGGGTTTTTGGTTGACGAAACACACTATGAAGAGCTCTTTACAATAAGTGCAAAGATGGCTAGAGCTCTTCTTCTAAGCTTGGATATGGAATGGGCTTAGACTCTAAGTGTGAAGGTTGTGAAGACGAGTTCCGATGAACTGGAAACTCGGAGAACACTTGAAAACAAAGACTCGAAAATTTGCTCGAAGGCTTGGGAGTGTTTGTTTGCAGTAGGCTCGAATGCTCAAGTAGTGTTCTACTTCTTCACGTCTTCATCCTTCACTATTTATAGGCGGAGGGTTGGCTGAGATCCGTTGCTTGGTTGGTGGCCTTGTCCCTCCTCCTCTCGACAGTACTTGCGCAGGCAGTAGCTTTTGCAGACGCGCAGTTTTGGCATTTTGCCAAAATTGGCTAACTTCCAAGTGTAACAGTAACTGGAGCGACCCAGTACTGTTGCGGCGCCTTTGTCGGCCTGGCAGTCAACTCCTCTGCTCCTCTCCGCTTTCGACACGTGGAGATCTCGTAATTAATGCGGAGATCTCCAGTTGACTGGAATTCAAATTCGGAGCGGGAATTTGTGCTGTCGCTTTCTGGTAGATAGTGGCTCGCTTCGCTTTGAAGTTGTAGCGGCCGCTCTGAAGTGAGTCGCTTCGCGGTCATATTTGTAGTGAGTCACTTGGGAATAATTTTCCCGAGAAACTTTTTAAGTGAATATTGACACGCGTTGACTCGTGTTGACTCGCTTCGGCTTTTCTTTGTAGCGCACGCTTCGCTTCGCTTCGCTTTAGTGGGTTCACTTGATTCCACTGTAGCGCTCGCTTCGCTTCGCTTTAGTGGGTTCACTTGATTCCACTGTAGCGCTCGCTTCGCTTCGCTTTGCTTTGAACTGTAGCACTCGCTTCGCTTCGCTATTCTTCGGCACGCTTCACTTCAGCTTGCTTGACTTGCTTCGCTTTGGAAAACACACTCAAGCGAGTGGCCTTCACTTGAACTTTTGAAGCCTAATCAAGGCAAAATAAAAGAGCCATCCTAACAGTGTAGGCTTAGAAAAATTCTAACCTATTAACTACATCAAAATGGGTCGCTTGGGAAAAGGACGCTTGGGGTTTTGGGATCTAATCAAAACAAATGACTTCATTTATCAAATGTCCCATGTAGTTCCCCCTTAACAATTTAGTCCTTAACAATTCCCAACATCCATCACTTGGAGCCATATGCAAGCTTAGCTAGCCATAGATCTAGCAATTAAACCATAGAAATTAAGAGAAAACATAATAGAAATGAAAAGGAATTGAAATTCTTCAATAATCTTCAATCTCCAAGCTTGATCATCCACAAATATTTGAAAATACTAAAGTAGAAAGAGGGAAAATAGCTAGGGTTCTAAGAGAAGTTGCTCAAGTGAAATACAAGTCAAAATTAGATCCAAATAAGGAAAATATCTAGCTATTTATAGTTTTCCCACACATTTGGGCTAAATTGCAAATACTAGAAACTTAAGTTGAGAAGGTGGGGTAAAATCTGTAATTTCTGGAAAGTTAAATGAAGGGTTGACTATTTCATTTTCGGTTGACTCGTGTATTTTCCGCCCACATTTGACAGTTTGCGCGCCCTCACGGTTTTGGCTCGTTCTCTCTTGTCCGACATCGGAAAATTAATCCGCAAAGTGCTACGGCTTCCTATTTCGATCCTCTTCGACATAGGATAAGTCAAAATCGCCCAGAAAATTTCCACAGCACCTGAAATCAGCATGGAAACCGAGACAAAATGCAAAGCATATAGAAAATGTATAAATTGTAAAAACCTATCATTTCCTATTCATTTAAGCACAAATCCGAACCAAAACATGCATCGAGACGCACTCTAAAGCATGCTAAATATGTGGTTATCAACTATGCTATCTTGGTGCTAGCATCAATTTGATGCCTCTCTCCATGTTCAACCGGCTCAAGATCGGGAGATGAAGCCAACCACCATCTCTCTACTTATGGCGGACCGATCAGTTTCTTATCCAAGGGGGATAGTGGAGGATGTTCTCGTTCAAGTGCACAACCTTGTCTTTCCGGCAGATTTCGTAGTCTTGGACATGCCCGAGGATACAAATCAACCTTTGGTCTTGGGACGGCCATTCTTAGCGACGGGGAGAGCATTGATCGATGTTCAAGATGGAGACCTCACATTTCGAGTCAACGGGGAAGAACTGAAAATTTCTATCTATGAAGCCATGAAGAGACCCGACGATCAACGTGAGGATATCTTCTCCATCGAAACATTGATACCACCTACTTCGGAGGAGGCACTTAACCATTGCATCTCAAATTCTCTCTATGCCTACGAGGAGTTGGATGAAGCTTGCGACGAGATTCTCGAGTATCTCAATCAATTGGAGGCAAATCGACCATCAAGTCACCACAAGGAAGTTTCATATCTCGACATCAACAAGAAGGTGGATGATGGGTTTTTCGAAGAGGAAGAGAAGGAGGATGCAGCCCCTAAGGTGGAATTGAAGCCACTACCCGAGCACCTCAAGTACAAGTTCCTAGGAGAAGAAGAGACGTACCCGATGATCGTGTCCTCTCATCTCTCGGAGACGAATTCGGACAAGTTATTGAGGGTCCTAAGGAAGCACAAATCTGCGATTGGTTGGACGATTGCCGATATCAAAGGTATTAGTCCTTCGATTTGCATGCATAGGATCTTACTCGAGGAAGGTCATCGCCCAAGAGTCCAACCCCAAAGACGATTGAACCCAGCCATGCAAGAAGTTGTGAGGAAGGAGGTGCTGAAGTTGCTTGATGCCGGCATGATCTATGCTATTTCGGATAGTGAGTGGGTGAGCCCTACTCAAGTGGTGTCAAAGAAAGGAGGCATGACGGTCATCAACGACGAGAAAGGAGAGTTGATCGCAACAAGGCTTGTCACGGGATGGCGAGTTTGTATTGATTATCGTCTTCTCAACGCAGCAACAAGAAAGGATCACTTTCCCCTCCCGTTCGTAGATCAAATGCTCGATAGATTAGCCGAACATGAGTACTATTGCTTCCTCGATGGATATTCTGGCTACAATCAAATCGCCATCGCTCCGGAGGACCAACATAAGACGGCGTTCACTTGCCCATATGGAGTCTTTGCTTATCGGAGGATGCCGTTCGGGTTATGCAATGCGCCGGCCACTTTCCAAGGTGAATGATGGCTATCTTCCATGGATTGATCGAAAACATTATGGAGGTATTCATGGACGATTTTTCAGTATTTGGTTCTTCTTTTGATCAATGCTTGGAGAATCTTGCCACGGTGCTTCAAAGGTGAGAAGAGACGAACCTCGTTCTCAATTGGGAGAAGTGCCACTTCATGGTTCGAGAAGGAGTTGTACTTGGTCACAAGGTGTCTTCACATGGATTGGAGGTGGATCGAGCCAAAGTTGTAGCCATCGAGAAGTTGCCACCACCAACCAATGTCAAATCGGTGAGTAGTTTCCTAGGACATGCCGGCTTCTATAGGAGGTTCATCAAGGATTTTTCAAAGATCATGAAGCCGTTGTGTGGATTGCTCGAGAAGGATGTCAAGTTCGTTTTCGATGATGATTGCTTGGAGGCCTTTGAGAAATTGAATAAGGCGCTCATCTCTACTCCCGTTTTGGTGACGCCGGATTGGAGTGCCCCGTTCGAGCTCATGTGCGATGCAAGCGATTGGGCGATAGGAGCTGTTTTGGGGCAGAAAAGGGATAAGCTTTTCCGAGTGATCTACTATGCTAGCAAGACGTTGGACTCGGCTCAAAGGAACTACACCACCACGGAGAAGGAGTTACTTGCTGTGGTCTATGCTTGTGACAAGTTTAAACCTTATTTGGCGGGATCTCACACAATTGTGCACACCGACCATGCCGCCATTCGCTATATATTCAACAAGAAGGACTCGAAGCCGAGGTTAGTTCGTTGGATTTTGCTTCTTCAAGAGTTCGACATGGAGATCAAAGATAGGAAAGGGTGTGAGAACGTGGTGGCCGACCATCTCTCAAGACTTGAGCAGCCTGTGGATGGAGAGGATTCGAAAATAGCAATTAAGGAGAGCTTCCCCGATGAGCAGATTTTCGAGTTGGACGATTTGACTCCTTGGTTCGCCGACATCGTCAACTACTTGGTGATACATCATGTGCCCAAGGATCTATCGTCTCATCAAAAGAAGAAGTTGCTCCACGATTGTAAGTTCTACTATTGGGATGATCCATACTTGTACCGGAGGTGTGCCGACGGGATCATTAGGCGACGTGTTCGACTATCGGAGTGGAAAAAGATCATCGAGGATTGTCATAGCGCTCCGAATGGGGGACACTTCGCTGCAAATCGCACCGCCCTCAAGATATTTCATAGTGGTTTCTATTGGCCTTCGATCTACAAGGATTGTCATGAGTACATCAAGTCATGTGATCGATGCCAAAGGATGGGGAACATCACGAAGAGGGACGAAATGCCGCAGCGCACTATCATGGAGGTGGAGCTTTTTGATGTTTGGGGGATCGACTTCATGGGTCCCTTTCCCAAGTCTCAAGGGTTCTCTTATATCTTGCTTGCGGTGGAGTATGTTTCTAGATGGGTCGAGGCCATTCCGACTACAACCAACGATTCGAAGGTGGTGATCAAATTCCTCCAGCGGAATATTTTGACTCGGTATGGAACTCCGAGAGCTTTGCTTAGTGATGGGGGGAGCCACTTCAACAATCGTTGGTTAGGATCGCTTCTTGCAAAGTATGGAGTCAAGCACAAGGTCACATCGCCCTACCACCCTCAAGCAAACGGTCAAGCCGAGCTAGCTAATCGAGAGATCAAGCAAATCTTGGAGAAGACCGTCACCAACAAGAAGGAGTGGGCGAAATACTTGGATGACGCACTTTGGGCCTATAGGACGGCTTTCAAGACACCAATTGGGAGGTCGCCATATCAGTTGCTATTTGGCAAATCTTGCCATTTACCGATGGAGTTGGAGCATAATGCTTATTGGGCGACGAGAAGGATCAACTTCGAGTTCAAGGAAGCCATGGGTCAAAGGTGTGATGATTTTTTGGAGCTTGATGAATGGAGGAACAAAGCATTCGAGAATTCAAGGATTTACAAAGAACGAGCCGCAAGATTTCACGACTTGAGCATCAAAAAGCGTAAGTTCGAAATTGGTGATGATGTTCTTGTTTTTAACTCTCGACTTCGTTTATTTCCAGAAAAATTGCAAAGCAAGTGGTCGGGGTCGTTCGTAATTTACAAGGACTTGAAGAATGGAGCATTCGAGGTGTTGAAGACCGACGGTAAAAAGTTCGTGGTGAATGGACATCGCCTCAAGCACTACTTCAAGCCGTTGCCTCTATACCCCAAGAAAGCGGCCACTTATCTTGATGGCCTGAGCTAGAAAGAAGGTATCGTCGGGCTAAAGACGTTAAACGTAGCACTTGTTGGGAGGTAACCCAATATTCGTACCCCGTTTTTGTTATTTTCATTTTTAATTTTTAGAGTCATAGGATAATTTTTCGTGTTTTTAGAGTCGAACCCCTTAATGTACTAACAAATTCAAAGTGTCGTGTAGAAAACAAAAATTCGGGCAAACTTCTCGACACCTCTCTCGATCGAGAGGCCTATCGAGAGGTGAGATTCTGTTGTCCAGTAGGGGTCTCTCGACACCTCTCTCGATCGAGAGGTGTATCGAGAGATTCTGAAATATTGTGCCCAGGTTTGTCACGTGATGCCTCTCGATCGAGACACCCCTGTTTTCGATCGAGAGGGGAGGACAGAACATGCAGTGCAAAACCTCTCGACACCTCTCTCGATCGAGAGTCCTGTCGAGAGGTCAAAACGCGGAGTCCAGTACGTACCTCTCGACACCTCTCTCGATCGAGAGGCCTATCGAGAGGGTCGTTGACGAGCCCTAAACCGACTTTGACCAGGTTTTATCTCCCTTATTTATATACCATACACACATAATCCACATACTGTTTGGTGTCATTTTGTTAGGTTTTAGTCGTTATTTATTATTTGTTTTTGTGTCGTTTTTGAGTCGTTTTGTGTCTATATAGCTATGATTTGGGTGTTTCGAGTATTTTACTTGTTAGGGATCATGGGAGCCGAAAGAAGGAGAAAGAACGAGAAAAAGTGCAAAACTGGATATTCAGCGCGGAGCAGATGGAGCGCTCGCTCCAGAGATGTGGAGCGCCCGCTCCATGAACAGTGTTCGAGGAGGATTTGCACATGAGCGTTGGAGCGCCCGCTCCGGGTGTTTGGAGCGCCCGCTCCAGTTCAGCAGTTGAAGGATTTTTGCGAAGCCAATATGGAGCGCCCGCTCCCATCCTTTGGAGCGCCCGCTCCACGTCTGCGTTTTTCTTAATTACTTTCCTAGTTGGGATCAAACTCTTACCTTAGTATATATATGCCATTAGGGCACGAATTATGAGAAGCTTTTACCTTAGTTTTTCAGTTCTAAATACTCTAGCTTTAGTTTTTATTGCTTTCTTTAGTTCGAATCCGGATTCGTAGTTCGTTGCAGTTTAATTCTAGTTCTTCGTTCTTCGTTATTTTCGTAAGTTATTTTATTGCTTTCGTTTAATTGCTTTAATTACTTGCTTTAGTTTTAGATTCGATTTCTTTATTGCTCGTTTAATTTTGTTCGTTCGATTTCCAAAGTCTAGTTAGATTCGTTTTCTTTCGTTTTCAATTCTCTCGTTTTCAAAGTTCCTAGAGTTAGATTTATTTATTTAATTTCCAGATTTTCAGATTTAGTTTAATTATGTCTAGATTCGCTTTCTTCTTTGCTTTCTTTATTGTTTTCTTTTCGATTCTTGCCTAGGTAGATTTATTGTTTTCTTTAGTTTAATTCTTAGATTAATTTCCAGCTTTCTAGATTAGATTTATTTGCTTTGATTTATTGCTTTGATTTATTTTCTTGCCTAGGATTTAAAACCAAAAACCCAAAATATTCTTTACTTGCTTTCTTAGTTTTAGGCTAGATTAAGTTTACTACATAATTAATTGCCCTGCAAAGTTTTCCTTCGAGATTCGACATTGGGTTTTACTTGCTAGTGCTACGATAGGATTTCGTTCTATTGCGAACACTTTTTAGTGAAACACATACCATTCACACACAAACACAAATTCTCTCAAGAACACAAGAGCACTTGTCAATTTTCTCTCTTCGATTCTTCACAAGGTACTCGATTTCTCGCCCTTCTCTCTTTAATTCTTGATTCTCTACATGAATTTATATGTTTTGACCGATTAAAATTCGTTTTTATTGGTTAAATTCTTGGATTGATGGATTGGGTATTGGATTGAGATTTTTTGGATTGAATCTATGAATTGTGTTGATTATTCGCATGAATTGGATTCATTGAGGATTGGAAAGTTGAATGCATGTTGATTTTTGAATGGGCTCTTGAATTTGTCTATGAATTTGAAGAGATTCATTGAGTTATATGCATTATAGTAAATTATGTTAGGAGTTTTTGGTGTGTTGAATGTGTGGATTTGTGGTGCAACCATTGAATTGATAATGGGGGAGTATTGAGTTTGGTTGAAGTTTGGGGGAAGGATAAATTCAAGTTGTTATATTCTTGCACCTCTTGTACTAATTTGTGCACTTTTTAGGTACTAACATGGCAAGGGACATGGGGAAAAATGTTGCTTCGACCTCTTCAAGCAAAGGCAAGGGGAAGGAAAAGGCCAAGGAGACATGGAAGAACGACAAGACCATTCCGGAGGTTCGGATGCCACCGGCGAGGTCATTGCCTACGAATTTGGAGCCGAAGGCATTCAAGCTAAAGCTCACCACAGCGGAGTCCAAGAGGAGATGGTCTCACCTTGTGCAACTCAAGCACAAGCATTGTCGTTTCCTTCATCTCAAGACGGTTGAGGCCATGGGGATAGCTAATGAGATTACACAAATGATGCAACGAGGAGGCTTCACCAGAATTTTTCAAGGCAATCACTTGACCTATCACATCTTGACGGTGGAGTTTCTCTCGACTTTGGTGGTGGAGCGAGTCAATCAAGTGCCTCATATCATTCGTTTCCAATTGAGTGGTCAACCAAGGGAGCTTGACATGGATCAACTCGATGACATCATTGGAGGTGATAAAAATGGGGAGTACATTGGCAACAACCACCCTAATCTTCAAGATTTGTGGGGCCAAATTGTGGATTACGAGGAGGAAAGGAAGAATTCCTACAACCCGGCGATTGCAAAGGCCACCTCTATTCGGAATCCAACGATTCGCTACTTCCACCGGTTGATCTCTAGCACCATTCACTCCCGCCACGACTCGGGCACCTTCCTTGCCACCGATGCACATCTTATTTGGACTTCTTATCGAGGCCATTCCCAAGATGCAACCCTCTATTTAGTGGATTACATGGAGAATCAAGCCTACTTGTTCGGTGGATAAAAGATCGAGATTGGAGCATTCGTCACTCCCATTGCTCAATACTTCAATATGCAAATTCGGGAGCAGCCGGTATCTACATCTATTTTTGTAGATAGGAGGACTTTGGAGTTTGCGAGGATGATCTCGTTCGACACGTCCAGGTAATTTTGGAAGCTCCATGGGTTGCACGGAGTTTTTCTCTTCCAATTGCCAAACAACTACTTGACGGAGATAATTGGGAATGAGAAGCTAGCAAGAGGGAATGGAAGGATGAACTCTCCTCAACATAAGCAACTCATGTGGCCCGAAGGAGGACCAAGGCCAGACGAAGGAGGAGATGATGATGAGGAAGCAGCCCATGATGAAGAAGAGGCCGAGCAATATGAGCAAGGGTATGATCAAGAGGAGGATGCTTACGCACAAGGGTATGAAGGCGTTCCACAGCCCGGTTTTCAAATGAGAGCTCCGGAATTCTCTACAATGCAAGATTGGCATACGGAGACAATGGAGGCGATGGATAACTACCATTGGGATGGTAGAGAGTTTGTGGAGTCTCAAGTGCAAGGAGTTCGGGAAGAAGTTCAGACTTTGAGGACCGAGGTGGGCAATCTTCGTACATACATTGGAGGTCGTTTCGATACTCTCAACGCTTACTTTGAGAATGAGGCGAAAAGACGAGAGGAAGAGGCAAAGAGGCGTGAGGAGGAGAGAGCTTACATGGAGAATTACAATAGAATGGTGCATGAGATGCACTACTTCTATCCTCACTACCCGCCTCAACATCAAACATTCGACCCCAATAATCCCGACAACCCTCCCTTCCCGCCCCCATTCCCTTGAGGTACGTTTGTTAACTTAGCCTACTTCTTTTCTTTAAACTTATTTCTTTGCTATGCTTTGAAATAAGTTTGGGGGAGGGAAAGAGTGTCTAAGTTAACTCACTTTTTATTGTTTTCTTGTTTTAAGAGTCTTTTTATTTGTTTAGTATTATTTTGGGGTATGTTAGAGTCTTTTATTTTGAGTCTTAGGTTTAAGTTGAGTCAAGTAAGCATGTGATGATAGTATTGTGAATTGGGCCAATGATAGAAATTTTTGATTGATTTTTGGAGAAAATTCATGATCTTTATTATGCATGGAACCTTGGCGAAGTGACGCGATTTATTTGATGAATTTGAAGCATGTTATGAAGTCGGGAACTAGTTAGTTTGAGCCCGTGAGTTTTGAGCTATTGGTGCATGTTTATGCCTATTCTTTGATTGAGTGATCATGTATGCTTCATTGTTTCTAAAACTTGCCCTATTTCTCCATCAAGACCTTAGTATATTTATGAACTAGGAGATGATCTTAGGCCATTTTTCTGTAGCCACATGATTCCCATACACTAACCTTAATCATAATCTTTGTTTACCCCTTTTGAGCCTTTTATGAGCCTTTCTTTCTTGAACTTGGATGATAGGAGGTTTGGATGGATAAGGGTATCTTTATTGGAGTTAGTTGATGATGTGGGAAGGAGTTGAATAGAAAATTTGATGTGGTGTGAAGAAAAGGAAGTTTAGATGCTTGATTAAGTGTAGTTGGCTATCCCTATAAGCTTAGAAAAAATAGTTGTGAAAAAAAAAAAAAAAAAAAAAAAAAAAAAAAGAGAGAGAAAAAATATAGAGCCTTTGTTTGACATTGAAGAAATATTTGTTAGTTGAGCTCTAGAAAAAGGAAAAAAAAAAAAAAAGAGAGAGAGAGAGAGAGAGAGAGAGAGAGAGAGAGAGAGAATAAAAGCATAAGGGGATAGTTAGCTTAAATTGTATAAGTTGCATCTATGATATTTTGAGTTTTGTAGTTCGTGTTGGATGGTAGAAGATGGATGAAAGTTCATACTTTGGTTGGAGTTGAAAAAGGGTTGATGGTTTGAATTTATTTGAGTCACTTAGCCTATATATTCCCTACCTTAACCAATGTCCCTACATTACAAGCTTATATAAAGACCTTTTTGATCTTAGTTTGTAGATATTACAATAGGTGGAGATGTTGAGATTAGGGGCAAGCCTATGGTAAACATGTTGCATTACATTGATATTGAGTGAACCTTATGATGTGCATTATCTTACATCTTTTCTTTGAGAGAGTTGAGTGTTCACTTATATACATAATCTCACATGTTTGGAGAGTATTCTTTGATAAATTGACATGATTTGAATTTATTGGATAGGTTGTGTTATTGATGCTAAGGTTGTGTGCATAGTTTTGATCATGGTCATGAGTTTGTTTTTGAAAAGATTTGAGGCCTAGATAGTTCACAATGCTAGAGTCTATTGTTTATGTTTTGGTATTGTTCGGGACGAACAATTTTTAAGTTTGGGGGATTCGATATAGGTGAAATTTACCTTATTTTTATAACCAAAAAGAGTCGTTTTTGAGTCTCGATTGTGTAGTATTGTCTATGTTTTATATGGTTTTAGTTATCTTGGACAATATTATGCTTGTGGGTATTTTCTTGTGTTTTCAGGCTTATTTCGATGATAAAACCCCGAGACGAGACAAGGTGTGAAGATCGTAGCTTGAAGTGCAAAGTTGGAGTTCGAGTGAAGGCCTCTCGATACATCTCTCGATCGAGAGGTATGTCGAGAGGTACCTTCTGGAGCAGCTATCGATCGAGAGCATATTTCACCACCTCTCGATACCTCTCTCGATCGAGAGGTCTGTCGAGAGGTGGGGTGTCGAGAGGAGGTTCCAGCCGGGAATTTTTCCCTTAATTAATTAGACTCCTTTTTGGCTTAGGTTTTCCTTATGTAAATTTCTCCTATATATATTCATTAGCCTAGCATTGTAAACCCTAACTAGTTACATTCTTTCTAGCACACTTTTATATTTTTACTTTAGAGTTTTTATTGTATTCAACATTGGAGTTTATTCAAGATTCAAGATTCGAAGTTCTTCGTGTTCAAGATTCAATTCTGAGTTTTTCTTACTCTTACTTTTTAATTATGTTCTTTCAATTCTTTGTGTTTATGTTTGCTTTAATTATGTCTAGCTAAATTCCTTAGTTGATTTTAGGGATTACATGCCTAATTGAATTTATGTGAGTGTTTTTGTTTACAATTAGCCTTCCAATCTAGATGCATGTTTCATGGTGCTTATTCTCATGCATGGTTAACTGGCCATTAATTGTGTATGCATAATTATGTGTTTATGCCTTGATAGGATAATTGCATAATAGATCTCATGAATACATGGTATGATAGTTTGATTTTCTTAGTTGATAATTGAATTATCATATGTTTGCATATAGTTGACTTGGGTGTCATAGTTGAACCTAGTTGATTATATCATTGATACTTGTTCTATTTTGCACTTGATTCGATTCTTATAATTCGAGAGAATATTAGGATCTTGTTAGGTGACGACTTGCATTGCTTTAATCGGGGTGTAGGTTATTTTGCATGTATCACATTTAGATTGGATTAAAGTGGTTAATTGTATTCATTATTTGCTTGCATATATTTAATTAGGTAGGCTTCCCTAAAGTCAACACTTTTCCTAAATTGATTTTCTTTCCTTATTTGTTTAATTGCTTGCTTGTTAAGTTTTCTTATTTGATTAAATATTTGCCTTCTTTATTTGTTTGTTTACTTATTTGTTTAATTGAGTATTTTATCTATTTGTCTAGTTTATAAATACCACATCCACTAAACTCTTAAAAGCCTAGACATCAGTTTAGTTCTATAGTAGAGGTATTGTGTGTGTTTTCGGTTTATCAGTCCCTGTGGATACGATACTCGTGCTTCTTTATATTACACCTATTTTTGTGTGGTAGAAAATAGTGCGATCAGCTGGTCGCTTTGCTCATCATCTGAAGCGACTTGGATTAGCTTCATCTTCTTGAGTCTTGGGCACTGTCTTCACTTCATCATCTTGAGCAACTTGATCGCTTGACTCCTTCACTTCTTCATCATCTTCAAGTGAGTCCCAAGATAGTGAGTTGATGGGATTCTTGCTTGAAGCTTCTCCATTCGCTTGGGTTTCTTCAACCTGTTACTGAGAAAACTCTAAATTAGATTCATCAAACACAACATAGGGTGATTCTTCCAGTTAGGGTTTTATAATTGAAGACTCAATAAGCTTTGCTTGATGTGGAATATCCTAAGAATATTCCTTCATTAGCTTTGCCCTCGAAAGCTTTCAACTGGGTTTTCTCATTGTTGTGAATGAAGACCCGACAACCAAATATATGGAAATAAGAAATGTTAGGAATTCTCCCTGTCCATATTTCATATGGTGTCTTGTCGAAGCGTTTGTTGAGAAGCGTCCGATTTTTGATGTAACAAAAGCTGTGTTGGCAGCTTCAGTCCAATATTTCATTGGAAACTTTGAATCTGCTATCATCGTTCGAACAACTTCTTTGATGATCCGGTTTCTCCTTTCAGCTACTCCGTTCTGTTGGGGTGTACGTGCTACAGAGGTTTGATGTGCAATCCCATGCTCGGTGCAGTAAGCTTCAATTGTGGAGTTGAGGAATTATGTGCCTTTGTCCGAGCGAATGGTTGTTATTTCTTGGTTCTTCTCCACAGCGAGTCGCTTGAGTAGTTGTGGAAGCTTGGACAACGTCTCCTTCTTGCTGAATAAAAATACTACCTAAGTGTAGCGAGAGTAATCATTGACTACGACTAGAGTGTATATTCTTCCATTGACGTTCATCGGGGTGACTGGTCCAAGAAAATCCATATGCAGAAGCTCCAATACTCGCTTGGATGAGGCTTCCTCTAAGCTTTGGAACTGCTTCTTTGTTTTCTTCCCTTGTTAGCACGGTGAGCATGTGTGATCTATGACAAAGACCTCATTAGGTATGCCTTTCACCAATCCCTTGCGAGCTATGCGGTTGATAGTCTTGAAATTGAGATGGTTCAAGCGACGATGCCAAAGCCATCCTATTTCAGTGGCACTCCTAGCAACCAAGCATGTCTCTTCCTTGCAGCTCTCCCATTGAGCTATATACACGTTCCTTTTTCGTCCGCCAGTCAAAGCGACTTGAAAAGTAAGCTTGTTCTTCACGACACATTTATTGGAAATGAACTCCACACTATATCCCTTATCACAAAATTGTGATATGGACAATAGATTGTGCTTGAGTCCTTCCACGTGCGAAATGCTGTCGATGCTTAGCTTCCCAATCCTTAGCACGCCATAACCTTTGGTGGTTCCTTTTAAGTTGTCACCAAATGTCACTTGTGGACCCTTCTTCTCTATATAATCTTGTAGTAGAGACTTCATGCCCATCATATGTCTAGACCATCCATTATCCAAATACCATATAGCTTGATGACCTTCGTTGGGCATGGGATCCATGGCACTTACCTGCATTTAAAACAATTTTGCTATCCAAATCAGCTTGGGTCCTTGTAGGTTAGTGTTTTTGGGTACCCACACTTGTTTGACTCTCTTTTGAGCAGTCGCTTGTGTCTTGGGTCCCTCAACCTTTCCAAAGCGTGGACACTGCTTGAACGCAGCTCCACATGTGCATTTGTGTGTGTGAGGTGGGAAGGTTCGTGAGGAGCTTGCTTGGGCAGTACCCATGCTCTTGCTTTTATGCTTATGTCCTGAAGCTTGGAGCTTTGGACTAGCTATAAGCTTGGAGTCTGACTTGGGTTTCTTGCCTTCGCAAGCTTCTCGCTTGGTGTCTTCTGCGAAGTCAAACTTGGCTTTGGGCCTTAACTCGCTTTGGAAACACTGGGGTTTTGAAACTTCCTTTTAGGAATTTCAATTCCTTCCTCCTGAACTTAAGGGCGATTGGACCATCTCTAATCGGACTCACTTGACACATGAACATTAGTTATTTTTGGCAAAAAAACATACTTTGTTCCTGGTGTCTTAGATTGAGAGATTGATGCCTCAACAGTTTTCTTTCCACCCTTTGAATGGTGAGATATAGCATGTTTAGTGCTTGAAACTGTTGTCATTGGCTTACCCTTAGATTCTTCCCTTAAAGATATAGACATCTTCATTGGGGTTTTCTTAGATGTCTCAATCTTTCCCTTTTCTTTGTTAGTGGTCGCTTTGGGGGCAGTGGGCTTGTCCAAAGCGAATTATGATTTTGTGATGGGGGCACTAACAATTACTGTGGGTTTGGAGGGTCCACCCTCATATCCGAGGCCAGCTCTTCTACCAAAAGGTAGTAACGAGTTCTCTAGTGTTTGTCTGACGTAAGATGCCTTGTTCAAGTTAGCCACTAGTTCGGATTGGGTGTTGTACCTCTCCCTAAGATTTTATGACGAGCAAAGAGGTCCTCAAACTTACTAGTCATAGCCCTTAAGTTGAGCTTGACTGAGTCAAGCTCAGCGGCTAGCTTTCGGTTCTCGCTTTTGCTTTTTGTCAAAGCTTGTTGTAACATTTCATGACTCCTTAACAACTCATGGTGACTGTTAAGCAGTACACTCCATGTCGAGGAGTATACCTCCTCTTCGTGCTCGTGTGCAATAGGAATTGAAAGAGATGAGGGATAGATGGATACCTCTCCTGTATCCTCGTCGGTATTCGCCATCAATCTAAGATCTTCACCTTGGCTTGAGTTCGGGTAGGTGAAAGCGTCTGAATCGCTTTCTCTGTCCTCGCTCGGCTTGGATGGTGACTCGCTTGCGACTAGTGCTCTCCTCGGAGCGTCCCTCCTAACTTTCAGTTCTTCCTTCTCCTTAGCACTTAGCTTTGGGCATTTAGACTTGTAATGGCCCATTTTGTGGCAGTGGTAGCACTCCACATTCATTATGTCCTTTGCGATCGGCTTTGACGCATCTTCTCGCTTTCTTCCATCACGTGCTTCAGTGCTCTTCCCTTGGTACTGCTTGAAGAATCTTTTGTACTTTACAACTCTGGAATTCATCTTGTTGAAATTTCTTGAAAAGAACATGTAGTGTTCTTCAAGCTCTTCTCGCGACGTGTTGGAGATAAGCGAGTCGATTGGTGTCTCAGCAGCTTTGAATGCAACTCCTTTTGATGTAGTGGGAGCTTCATCCCCTTCATCGATTGTCATTCGGTTTAGATCGAACTCATGCGCCTTGAGTTCGGAAAACAAGATTTCTGGAGAGAACTTTGACAAATCCTTCGTGGTCAAATAGAGTTCCTTCATAGTCTGCCACTTTCTGGTCAAAGCTCTTACGATCTTGAGGTTGACTTCCTTGTCCGAGAAATCTTTCCCAAGCAGACAAGAGTCGAAACAACGTTGGTGACGCGTAGTTCGAAAGCGTCAATGGTCTGGTTTTGCTTCATGGATAAGCTCTCAAACTCCCTCATCAGGACATCAAGCTTGTTCTCTTTGATTTTCTCGGTACCTTGAGAAATGAGAGCAAGCGTCTCCCACATCTCTTTTGCAGTAGTGCATTTCCTAATCCTTGGAAGATAGGCGTCGGAGACGGTGCTTTGCATGATGTGCCGTGCAACTTTGTCCAGATTGGCGATTTTGACATCATTGGCCGTGAACTCGTCCTTCGCTTTGTAGATGTAGACTTGGCGAGTTGTGGCCTCTCTTCCTTCAACAGAAGGTATGTTGATAGTGTTGACTTTCACAATGTCGATGGGTCCTTAAGTCACTACCTCCCACATCCAGTCATGGACCGAACTGAGAAAGCTTTCGAGACGGAAACTCCATGTCTCATAGCCTTCGATTGAGAATTGAGTAAGATTTGAAGCACTGTAACTGGAAGACATCTTAAACTGTTAAATTTATGCAATATGAGTGGGCGAAATTTTTATGCACTTAAGAAAATGGATCGGTTCAAGTGAGACAACGTGAAGCGAGTGGCTCGCTTCCAGTATACAAAGCAGTGGCTCGTTAGAACCCCTGCTCTGATACCACTTGTTGGTCCCGGAATAACAAGTAGGATCACACGTGGGGGGGAGGGGGGGGGGGGGGAATACGTGTGATAGAAGTTTCTCAACTTCTTTTTCAATCTTGCCTCAGAGTAAGCAAAGTGAGCCGCTTGAAAACTTAAGACCAAAGTGTAAGCTTGATCTATAAAGCTTTCGAGAGACCTAAGCGAGAGCTTTATCTCTAGAGTTGCTCGCTTTCTAGAATGCGGAAGCTATTCTTTCTTAAGTAATTAAAATCTCGAGTTAAGTTTGTTTACGTGCGTATGCACGAATGATAATCAAAGCGAGTAAACAATCGAAAAGAGTAAGGAATATAAATACGACACCGAGAATTATAGTGGTTCGGAGACTGAAACTCCTACGCCCACTTTATTCCACACCAGAACAGTTTCTCTTCACTCAAGAAACTTGGAGATTATGGGTTCTCCACAAACCTTCGACACAGATCGAGCTTCACACAATTGATGAAGGTGCAAGCTTGGATCTCTAAAACACTTTGGAGATTACGGGTTCTCCACTAACCTAAGACACGGATCTAGCTTCACGCAATCGATAAAGGTGCAAGCTTGGATCTTACAACTCAACAACTTTCGATCGAGGTTTTTGCAATCGATGAAAGCGAAACCTTGGATCTTACAACAACCTTAACAACATAAACAACTCTAACACACTTGACACAACAAGGACAAGGGTTTTGGGTTGGGTTTATGAACACACACACTCTAAGTGAAGAATCCTTTACAATGAATGTAAGGGTAGGAATTCTTCTTCTAAGCTTTGGATGTATATATGAGCCTAGAATCTATAGTGTAAAGGTTGTAGATGCAAGCTCGATGGAACTGAAGCTTGGAACACTTCTGCAAGAACTCGAGAGAATGTAAGCTGAAAAACTCGTGAGTACTTGCAAATTTGAGCGCTGGAAATTTGTAGAAGTGTTAAAGTGTTCATGATCTGCATTCCTCTATTTATAGTGTGAGAGACATGTCGAAGCTATTTGAAAGTTGGTGGCTTTGTCTCTCCACTCCCGACAGTACTGGAGTTGACCGGTAGCTTTTCAGAGGGCAGCTTTGTCTTCTTTCCCAATTTGGCTAAAAGCCAATGTTGGTCCCGGTTTGATAAGGGAAACACACATAGAGGGGGGGGGGGGGGGGGGGGGGTGAATACGTGTGTAGAAGTTTTTCAACTTCTTTTTCCTTTATCTCAGAGTAACAAGTAAAGCACTCGATTCAAATACTCAAGACCTAGCCGCAAGCTAGATCTATAGTATAAGCTTGATTCTTAACTTAAGCAAATGCTTGATCAAGAGTGAGGCTTACTTGTAATGCAGAATTTAGTGAGCTATTCTTTCCTAAGTATTTAAAACTTCATTTTCAGTTTGTTTACGATGCAAGTGCAATATGAATAATCGAACCACGTAAAGAAATGGAAAGCTAGGATTAGAGAGATACGACACCTAGGTTTATAGTGGTTCAGTGATAAAACACCTACGTCCACTTTGTTTCACGCAGCAACGGATTCTCTTCACTCAAGAATCTTGAGGATTACGGGTTCCTCAAAAACCAAGAATGGATCGAGCTTCACTCGCTTGGATCCGACACAACAACTTTGGAGATTACGGGTTCTCAACACAAACGTAGCAGAGATCTAGCTTCACACAATCGAGGACTGTGCTAGCTTGAATCTACACTATACGATCGAGACTTCTACTATCGAGGAAAGTAGTGTCTTGGATCTTACAACACGACAACCTTTCTTCTAACACAAAACCTAACACACAGAACTAAGGTTTAGGGTTTTGGTTTTCGACGAACACTCTAAATGAAGAACTCTTTACAGTAAATGTAAAGATGGCTAGAGTTCTTCTCTAAGCTTTGGATATGGAATAGGCTTAGATCATTGGAGTGTGAAGGTTGCGGGGACGAGCTTCAATGAAACTGAAGCTCGGAGAACACTTAAACAAAAACTCAGAAGTTTGCTCGAAGGCTGGGAGTATTTGTTTGCAGTAGGCGCTGAAAGCTCAAGTAGTGTTCTACTCTTCTTCGTCTTCGACCTTCACGATTTATAGGCGGAGGGATGGGCAAGAGCCGTTCGATGGTTGGTGGCTTTGTCCCTCCTCCTCACGATAGTACTTGCCTCGGCCAGCAACTTTTCAGAAGCGCCAGTTTGTCTCTTTGCCGAAAATGGCTAAGAGCCAATTTCAATAGCTACTGAAGCGCCCAGTACAGTTGCGGCGTCCTTGTCGGCCTGGTAGTCAACTCCGTTGCTCCATTCTACAGTCGACATGTGGAGATACGCAATTAATGCGTCGATCTTCACTTAACTGGAGTTTGAACTCGTCATTTAAATTTGGAGCAGGAATCGAGCTGTCACTTTCTGTTAGGTAGGGGCTCGCTTCGCTTCAGATTTGGAGCGTCCGCTTTGGAATAGTCGCTGCAAGTCATACTGTAGCATTTGCTTGGAAATGGATTTACCGAGCGTCCGCTTTAGTAATCATTGACTCGCTTTGACTTTCACTGTAGTGCTCGCTTCGCTTCGCTTCAGCAGACTCGCTTTGATTCTACTGTAGCGTTCGCTTCGCTTCGCTATTCTTCGGCACGCTTCGCTTCGGCTCGGTAGACTCGCTTCGCTTGGAAAACACACTCAAGCGAGTGACCTTCCCTTGAACTTCTAGCAGTCTAAAAACCTAAGCATCTAAAGCAAAATTTAAAGCCATCCTAACAATATAGGCTTAGAAAAATTCTAACCAATCTACATCAAAATAGGGTCGCTTGGGAATAGGATACATAGGGGGTTTTGGGATCGAATCAAAACATATTCTCTAATTTCAAAGTGTCCCGTTAGGTTCCCC
This sequence comes from Thymus mandschuricus, assembly GCA_029379335.1. NCBI lineage: Eukaryota > Viridiplantae > Streptophyta > Magnoliopsida > Lamiales > Lamiaceae > Thymus > Thymus mandschuricus. The sequence goes on along the minus strand of CM057073.1, from coordinate 35,268,783 downwards.
CTTAACATATGATCCTTAACAATTCCCAACAATTTCCCCCTTTTTGATGATGCCAAAACCCACTATTTTTTAACCAATTAAGAACTTCAAGTGACTGCTTCCTTTGCAGCTTCCTTTATTTTATTTTTTTAAGTTCTTTATGGTTTTGTGAGTTTGTAGCAAAAGGATAAAAACTCATAACACAAATAAATGAGACTCGCTTGACAAGAAAGTAAAGATTGATAGATTGTTCAAGCAGGTCACAAAATATATATGCAGATTTAAGATTCTTCATTGGGCTCCTCCGAATCTTCCTTGGTGAAGTAAGCAGATACGACCTTTACCTCCATTGTTTTGATATTTTCTTTGCTCACTCTGTGAGAGTTGTCCATCAGCAACGCTTCATCCACCTCTACTTCGATGAGTCTTCTGTTTGGTACGCTTGAATTTGGCATGAGTGGCATGGGGAACTGTTTCTTCTTAGGCACAATGATGATCTTCTTCTTGGGCTCCGCGAGCTCCGCCTGTACGAAGATCTTCCTGCGCAGCTCCTCATAGCACAAGCACATGAAGTTATTCAGTGCATCAAGTTTGGAGCAATCCTCTTGGAGTGGCACGACTTGCCAGAAGTAATATGCTTTTATGAATTTGTCCTTGCACTCATTCCACTCGTTCATCAGGTCATCAGAGATGAACTTCTTAATCTCACAAGCGTCTGGATGTTGAGCTCTCCTCTCTACAATTTCCTCTTCCGACCACTCCGACAACTCCTTCATCTTTTTATTGAACTTATCACCCATCTCGGAGTTGAACTTGGGAAGCCTGAGGTTGATGCATTTGCGAATTATGTCGTACTCATTCTCAGTGTAGCGGTGGGAGTAAATCATTTCCTTAATAGTGACTCTGCACGCATCGATATCAGCCTGAGTAGCACACGCTTCAGATTCCTCAGGAGTGAATGGAACGAAAGCACTTCGGACGAGGCAAGATTGTATGAGCTTCACTTCTTCCCATAGGTTGGCAGCTCGCTCTTCCACTTTCTTTACTCGAGCAATTCTAAGCTTTTCTTCTCTAGCAGCTTTCCTCCTTCTCTCTTCTTCACCTTTCTTCTTCTGCTCCAAGCGGCTGGATTTTGCGGTGATGGACTGTTGGATCTTCTGGCGCTTAGCCGCGGGATCCAATTCCTTCTCCATTGGAGCGACTCGCTTTGGTGCTGAAGATGGTGGTGGCATTGACTTCTTCAGTGCTGGAGGTGAGGTAATTTTCTTTGATGCAGGGGCGGCCGCTTCAGTTGGGGCAGTGAGTGTAAGAGCCGGAGCGGGCGTAACTGAAGATGAAGCGCCGGCTTGTGAAGGCATGGCTTGAAGCAGCTTGACCATTGGTATTTCAGTCACTTCCTTCCCAATCAATCCAAAATAATGCTCCATCTGCATTGCCAGAGCAATTGCTGCATCTTCAGCACTCTGCTGTTCAACATGAGCGGCCGAAGCGGGATGAGCTGCAAGTGATGACGATAGCAGCTTCTCCGAATGAGGCTTGCGCTGCTCTTGATACACAGCAACTTGCTTCCCTTTTCTGCGCGCTTCCTCCACCCGCGCTTGCTCCATCTCCTCTTCAATATTTCTTTTCCCCTTGTGTGCAGCTTCCTCAAGGGCTACAATCTCTCTTCCTTTACATTCTCCTTCCCCCTTTTTGGCATTATCATTGCCAGAGGGAACTGGAACAAGGGCTTTCCCGGTGATGGCTTTACGGAGGGAGGAAAATTCGTTGAACACTGCAAGAAGCATTCCCTCGGCACGTTTTGCAAACGTTTCCTCCTTCACTAGGACAATCTCCACAGTTTTGATGGATATTTCCTCTAGTAAATGCTTGCATTGTTCTTCACGCTCAACAACTGAAGCTTCCCTTCGGACAACTTCAGTCGTCACATTCTCCAGAGGCTCTACTGCTCTGAAGTGAGCGTCCAGCTCCGCTTCAATCTCAGCTCTCATCTTTCTCTTTTCATCCTACAAGACAAGATCAAAGTTAGTTTTAACTGCATCGAGTTCGGCTTCTCGAGCATTCAGACTCCTCTCTCGCTTGCTAAGCTTTGTGTGGATCTGGGCAACAACACCCATCTTCAATGCTAGACTGTCAGCATCCTTGCTCGCTCTCGCCAGTGTAGCGATCAACTCACCATGCTTCAAGTTAAAAGCGTGAGCTTCCCTTCGACGGTTTTCGAGCTCGCAGTTAGTTTCATCAAGCTTGCTTTTTAGAACTTTGATCTTTGTCTCGAGACTGTGGATTCTTAGAGTTGCACGGTTGGCCTCGCTTCCGAGCTTGATGATTTCTCCTTCATAGTTAGAGATTTGCTTCTCCATCTTCTCAACATTGGCAGTGGCCTTGTTGATGTTCTCCCTGTACTTCTCCCTCATTGATCTTTTCTCCTCTTTCTCGGTTTTTATTTCTCCCTCCAAAGCTACCAGCTTGGAGTTGAACTCTCTCAACCGGCTTCTTTCTTCCTCAAGCGACTGCTTGGCATTATCCACACGCTTTACTTCCTCCTCGAGCTTTTTCGCTAGCTCGGATTTTTCCTTGTCGAAATCTCTACGCAGATTCTCGACCTTTAGACTCTTCTCCTCCACCTCCTTCGATCTCCTGGTTATCTCATGTTGGAGATTAGCAATCCCCTGCTCTTTTATCAGCAGCTCGGCCTCATGCTGCTTGATTAGTTTCTGCTCATGAGCAGATGGCGTTCGCTCTGGGAGCTCTGTGTTGGGATACGCATGCTTTACTTTGGCATCGAGCAGCTCCAGATATTTATCTTTGTTGATGAAGGCGTTGAAGCCATCTACACCTATGAATTGGAGTAATTCCGCCTCCTTCACCGCAAGGGTATTTTCTGAGAAAACGTGGCGGAGGGTGAATATTTTATAGTACTCCGTCCCACGGAAGGTTATATAGGTTAGGAAATAGGTGGCTTGATTGCGGAAAGTTTCAGACATTTGGAGGTTTGGGTAGCGGTTCTGCTGTTCCTCGGCGGCTAGATCCCTATCCGCTGTGTAGCGTCGTATGGCTCTTTCCTCCGCGGTTGGGGGTGGGGGTTTAGTAGGCACTGGGATAATGATTTCAGTGCCGGCCGTGTCGGTGGTGTCGACTGTGTCGGTGGGAGAATTGGGGGTTGAGGCTTGGATGGTTTGTGAAGCTTGGGTAGGGTCGAAAAGAGTTAAGGCGGCATCTGGATCGGTTTGTAGAAAAGGTATTTTTGGAATGGGGATTGAGGAAGCCGGTCTTTCCTCATATAGTGAGTGTTCGGAGGCTTTGGGTTGAGGTTGGGGAGTTTGGATAGTTCGTAGTTGAGTGGTGGAGGTTTGGGGTTCTTGGGGTTGTTGGACTTGGAGTTAAGAGGTTGAAGGTTGGGGAATTTGATGTGAGGATTGAGGGATGGTTTGGTCAACTTCTTGAGTTTCCACAAGCGGCTGCTCCTCCTCCTCGCTTGCTTCTATGAGTGAAGCGACTCGCTTCACTTTCTTGGCTCGCTTGGGAGCCACTCGCTTTGCGAGTGAAGCAGTTCGCTTGGCCTTTTTCCCACCTCGCTTCTCAGCGATAGGGACTGCAGGGAGCACCTCCAACTACAAAATTCCTCTATCCATGACAATCTTGTTGGTTTTGTACATGTCATAGAAGACACTGTTCTTCTTGTACTCTGTTGTTCCCGTCCAGTTCCTATTTGGGAACATTTGCTCCAGTGCGAATGAAAGTTTTGCGAAGAAGCGAAGCTTCGCCTTCCGAATGATGTCTTCGGTGCTTCCCTTATCGTATTCAAAGTCTTTGGCGGTCTCGTAAAGCTGGTTGATGAACCAACTGTGCCAGTCAAACTTCGTGCTAGTCAAGCTGTCAACAATGGTGATGACGGCAAAAATTTTCGAATTGGAAACCTGACCTAAGGTTCCGATATTGCACACCACTGACTTGGTGTACAATTCACAGATGAGGTTGAAGGGCTTCTCCAAATCAGTCCTCATATTGCTACCCTTCACCTTGAAATATGCGTTCTTGTCGGCGGCGAAATGAGCAAACTCGACGTCAACAGACAATTCAAGATCCGAAAGAGCATCCACCCCTTCTTTCGGCAGCTTAAAAACCTCGGCAACATCGGCGAGAACCACTTCCACCAACTCTCCATCGTCGGGATTTGTAATCGTCGATGTAGCTTGGTCCTTCTTCAAGTTTTGCAAAAACTGGGCTACTTGAGGAGCCAGAATTGCGGATGGTTTCGCCATGATAGAAATTCCAAAGGCCGGCCGTGGTCACGACCCTGCGGAAGAAGCCGTTGGGCTCCACTATCTGTTCATCGAGATGGGGCTCGATGTTGATGTTGTCTGCAACTGTAGCCAAAAATTGTTCCATCATCTGGGTTGCAGTTTTCTTCACAATGATTGGAGTTTTGAGAGAGATTTGAGTGAAGAAAATTGCAGGGGTTGCAGAAGCTTTCACAAGAATGGCAAATATAGGGGGGGTGATAAAATTTCTGCAGGTCTGCATCGATGCCCTTATATAGATTTAGGGTTTGGATGATGTGGCAATGGAGGCGTGGTAATTTCCTCGAATGTTCTGTGTAGGGGCGGCGGCTATCGACGACGTGACTGACGTGTCCGGCGTCATCACAGTAAAAAGTGAGCCGCCAAAGTGAGTTGGCACTCCACGTGGCCTCCCACGATTCACTTGCTCGAACGGTGCTAATCCAACGGTTGAGATTTGTAGACTGTTGCGATTCGACGGTTGGATTTCACGCGAATTTGGCGCTTCAAATTTGAAGTGTGCACCACGCGCCCAGATTCTTGGTCTTGTACTTCATCTGCATTAAATGCAAAGTAAAAGTAAAATTTGCACTCGAGTGTGTACAACTCAGACGGCTCGCTTCGTACCCGCTCGCTTTGAGTGTGGCCGCTTGGCTTTTACTCGCTTGCGAAGTACTCGCTTGACGTAACTGTTCCACTCCCGCTTGTGATGGCTCGCTTGAGTGTCGAAGCACTCGCTTGACCATCTGAAGCGACTGGTTTAAGAAATTGAAATTTCTTTGACTTAATTTAATGTTGGGAATTGTTAAGGACGAACATGTTAAGGGGGAACTTATAAGGGACATTTTAAGAAATGAGATATTGTTTTGATTTGATCCCAAAACCCCCAAGAGTCCTATTCTCAAGCAACCCAATTTTGATGTAGACTATAGGTTAGAATTTTTCTAAGCCTATACTGTTAGGATGGCTTGATTTTGCTTAGGTTTTTAGACTGCAGAAATTCCAAGTGAAAGCCACTCACTTGAGAGTGTTTTCCAAGCGAAGCGAGTCTACCGAGCCGAAGTGAAGCGTGCCGAAGAATAGCGAAGCGAAGCAAGCGCTACAGTGGAATCGAAGCGAGTCCACCAAAGCGAAGCGAAGCGAGCGCTACAAAGAAAAGCCGAAGTGAGTCAACGCGGGTCAACATTTACTAAAGCAGTCACTCGGGAACTTCACTTTCCAAGCGACTCGCTACAGAATGACCGTGAAGCGACTCACTTCGAAGCGGACGCTACAACTTCAAAGCGAAGCGAGCCACCACCTACCAGAAAGCGACAGCACGACTCCCGCTCATATTTTGAACTTCAGTCAACAAGAGATCGTCGCATTAATTATGAGATCTCCACGTGTCGAATGCAGAGTGGAGTAGAGGAGTTAACTGCCAGGCCGACAGGGCGCCGCTACAGTACTGGCTCACTCCAGTTACTGTTGGAATTGTAATTTAGCCATCTTTGGCAAATGGACAAACTGGCGCGCCTGAAAAGCTATCCGCCTGTGCAAGTACTGTCGAGAGGAGGAGGGACAAGGCCACCTACCAAGCAACGGATCTCGGCCAAACCTCCGCCTATAAATAGTGAAGGATCAAGACGTGAAGAAGTAGAACACTTCTTGAGCATTCGAGCGCCTACTGCAAACAAACACTCCCAAGCTTTCAGCAATCATCGAGTCTTTGTTTCAAGTGTTCTCCGAGTTTCCAGCTTCATCGGAACTCGTCTTCACAACCTTCACACATAGTTCTAAGCCCAGCCATATCTAAGCTTAGAAGAAGTACTCTAGCCATCTTTTCATCTACTGTAAAGAGTTCTTCATAGTGTGTTCGTCGAAAACCAAAAACCCTAACCCTTAGTCTGTTCGTTAGGTTTTTGTGTGTCGTCGTTAGGTTGTTTCGATCCAAGGCTCTACTATCATCGATAGTAGAAGCCTCGATCATAGAGTTTAGATCCAAGCTTGCACATATATCGTTTGTGTAAAGCTCGATCGAAGCTAGGCTGTAAGGAGAGCCCGCAATCTCCCTGTGTCGGACTGAAGCGAGTGAAGCTTCCAGTCCAGTCTAGGTTTTTGTAGTGAACCCGCAATCACTGCATCTGTCGTCGGATCCAAGCGAGTGAAGCTCGATCTCGACTAGGTTTTTGAAGGACCCGTAACCTTCAAGTTCTTGAGTGAAGAGAACAGTTGCTCTGTGCAACAAGTGGACGTAGGTGCTTTGCCACCGAACCACTATAAATCTCGGTGTCGTATCTCTCTACTCTTACCTTTTTGTTGTTTGATTATTCATTGCACTTGCATCTAAACAAACACAACTTGGAATTTTAAATACTTAGGAAAGAATATAGCTCACCGAATTTCCGTATTTAGGGTAAAGTCTCACTCTTGATCAAGCTCTAAGCTTAAGTCAAGAGAACTGCTTTTACTGTATATCCAGCCCTTGGCTAGGTCTTAAGTTTCCGAAGCGAGCACTTTGCCTTATACTCTGAGTTAAAGTAAAAAGTTGAAAAAAACTGAAAATACGTATTCACCCCCCCCCCCCCCCCCTCTACGTATTTTCCTTTATCAAACCGGGACCAATAAGTGGTATCAGAGCAGCGGTTCTCTCGAGCCTCTGCTTTGCATATCCGAAGCGAGTCCCCTCTCGCTTATGTTGTCTCGTTGAACCGGATCCTACTTTCCTAAGTGCATCAAAACCTCACCCACGCATACTGCATTTGCTACTAATTGTTTGCTATGAATGCATCTAGTCTTCCACAGTTCTCCATAGAAGGCTGTGAGATCTGGAGTTTTCACGTTGAAAGCTTCCTATGCTCCATCCACGATCGTATGTGGGAGGTCATAGAAGATGGACCAATTGAAATCAAGAAGTCCATCACCGTGGACGTCCCAGCAGCGGAAGGACGAGCACCCCATGTTCGTACGTGGAGAAGGACAAAGATGAGTACACTCCAAATGACTTCAAGATCGCCAATCTCGACAAGATCGCACGCCACACGATGCAGAGCACCGTGTCGAACGCCTATCTACCACGGATAAGGAAGTGCGCAACTGCAAAAGAAATGTGGGAAACCCTAGCCCTCATTTCTCAAGGCACATACAAGATCAAGGAAAACAAGCATGCCGTACAGATGCGGGAGTTTGAAAATCTTGTGATGAAGTCGGGAGAGTCCATCGACGCCTTCGAGCTAAGAGTCACCAACATCACTGCAACTCTCAACTCACTTGGGAAGGAACTCACAGACAAAGAGGTGAACCTCAAGATCGTCCGAGCTCTCATGAGAAAATGGCAGACTATGAAGGAACTCTATCTAGCTACCAAGGATCTGACAAAACTCACACCAGTAGTGTTGTTCTCCGAGCTCAAAGCCCATGAATTCGATCTGAATCGAATGAGCCTCGACGATGAGGATGAAGCTCCCACGACATCAAAGGGGGTAGCTTTCAAAGCTGCCGAAGGGCCAAGCGACCAGTCGCTAGCCAAGATGTCAAGGGAAGAGCTGGAAGAGCAGATCGCATTCTTGTCAAAAAACTTCAACAAGATGAACTCGTGTGTGGGCAAATACAAAAGATTCTACAAGCAGTAAAAGGGAAGGAGCACTGATGCTCGACAAGGAAAAGGGAAAAGAGAGGAGTCGACCAAGCCGATCTCGCGCGACATGATGGAAGTGGAGTGCTACCATTGCCACAAAATGGGCCACTACAAATCTGATTGCCCAAAGCTCAGTGCCAAAGAGCGTGAGGAACTGAAGGCCAAGAGGGATGCTCCCAGGCGAGCGCTCGTAGTGAGTGAAATGCCGGTCGCTTCAACAGAAGATCTGTCAAGCGACTCCGATGCATTCACAGATCCCAACTCAAGTGAGGGAGAGGATCTGGGACTCATGGAGCTCACCGATGAAGACACTGGGGAGGTATTCTTCTACCCTTCAATCACTTCAATTACACTGGCACACACTGATCACGAGGAAGTTCAATCCTCAACATGGAGTGAGTTGTTTGACAAGCACCAGAAATTGTCAAGCGACAACGAAATGTCAAAACAAGCTTTGTCTCAAAGCGAGAAGGAGAACCGAAAGCTAGCCCGTGAGCTTGACGAAGTCAAACTTAACTTATGGGCTATGACTAGTAAGTTCGAGGATCTCTTTGCTAGACATCAAAGCTTGGAGGGAAGGTATGAAACCCAGTCCGCTTTAGTTGCCAATTTGAACAAAGCTTCATATGCTAGGCAGGCACTAGAGAGCTCGCTTCTGCCTTTTGGTAGAAAAGTTGGCCTTGGATATGAGGGTGGACCTTCCAAGCCTACTATCTTTGTTGGTGCATCAAACACTACACCATCTGTCCCTTTGGATGTGCCCACTGCCTCCAAAGCGACCACCAACAAAGATAAAGGCAAAAAGGCTGAGAACCCTAAAAGGAAGCCAATGAAGATGTCAATATCTTTAAGGGCAGATCCTAAGGGCAAGCAAAGTTTAACAGTCCGTAGCACTCAAAATGCTAAATTTTACCAATCCAAGGGTAATGGGAAAGTTGTTGAAGCTTCTAAGTCTCAACACGAGAGTCAAAGAATCTACCTCCTAAAAAGAGGAGTAATGTCTATGTGTCACGTTATCCGGACTGGAGATGGTCCAACCGGACTAACGTTGAGGGGAAAGATTTTGAAGCTTCCAGGAGGTCGCTTCAGATTCCCAAGGTTTCTCAAGCGAGTCGGGATCAAAACCCTAGTTTGACCGCTTCGAAGAAACCAAGTGAGCCGCTTCGACAGACTAGAAACCCTAAGTCAGTCTCTAAACCTGTAGATAATCCGAAGCGAGTCGCTTCAGGATATAAGCAAATGGAAGAGCATAGGGAGGTCTGAAGTGAGCCGCTACCCCTCTTGCACACACTGCTGCACGTGTGAAGCTGCTTCAAAGTAGAACACCAAGTTTTCAAAGGTCGAGAAGCCCAAGACACAAGCTACCTCTCAAAAGAGAGTGAAGCAAGTGTGGGTACCTAAGGGAACTAACCTGCAAGGACCCAATCTGATTTGGGTACCAAAACTTGTCTAATTGCAGGTGAGCGCCGTGGATCCCATGCCAAGTGAGGGTCATCAAATCGGGTACTTGGATAGTGGCTGTTCAAGACACATGACCGACATGAAAGCTCTACTTCACGACTACATAGAAAAGAAGGGTCCACACGTTACCTTTGGTGATAACTCTCGAGGAAGCACCAAAGGATACGACGCACTGAAAGTTGGAAAGCTCACAATTGAAGAAGTCTCCTATGTGGAAGGACTTAAGCACAACCTGCTATCCATCTCACAGTTCTGTGATAAGGGATACAGGGTGGAGTTCATCTCCAATAAGTGCATTTTGAAGAGCAAGCTCACATCCCAGATTGCACTGACTGGGATTAGACAAGGGACAGCTGCAAAGAGGAGACGTGCTTAGTTGCGAGGAGTGCTACAGAATTGGGATGGTTATGGCACAGACGCTTGACTCATCTCAACTTCAAGACCATCAACCGTCTAGCTCGCAAAGGTCTGGTGCAAGGCATACCCAACGAGGTCTTTGTTAAAGATCATCCATGCCCACCATGCCAACGAGGCAAGCAGACGAAGAAGCACTTTGCTAGTCTTGAGGAAGCTTCATCCAAGCGAGTGCTGGAGCTACTTCACATGGACTTGTTTGGACCAGTCACTCCAGTTAGCGTTAATGGAAGGAAGTACACTCTTGTTGTAGTCGACGACTTCTCTCGCTACACTTGGGATGTATTTCTCTTCAGTAAGAAGGAGACACTGTCCAAGCTACCGCAACTGCTCAAGCGACTTGCTGTGGAAAAGAATCAAGCCATTGCCACCATCCGCTCCGACAAGGGCACAGAGTTTCTGAACTCTACCATTGAAGCATACTGCACGGAGCATGGCATAGCACATCAAACCTCCGCAGCACGTACACCTCAGCAGAACGGAGTTGCTGAAAGAAGGAATCGAATCATCAAAGAAGCCATTCGCACCATGATTGCAGACTCGAAGCTTCCGATGAAGTATTGGGCTGAAGCTGCCAATACGGCATGCTACACACAGAATCGGACGCTTCTCAACAAACGGTTCCACAAGACACCATATGAAATATGGACAGGGAGAATTCGTAACATATCTTATTTCCATATTTTTGGTTGTTGGGTATTCATTCACAACAATGGGAAGTCACAGTTGAAAGCTTTTGAAAGCAAAACTGATGAAGGAGTATTTCTAGGATACTCTACATCTAGCAAAGCCTACAGAGTGTTCAACTGTAAAACCCTAATTGTGGAGGAATCACCCCATGTCGTATTTGATGAATCTTCCTTAAGTCTTCCACAGGAACATGCTCAAGTGAATGAGAAGAATCAAAGCGAGGAACCCGTAAATCCACTCACTTGGGACGTGCTCGAAGAAGATGACGAGATAAAAGACTCAAGCGAGCAGATTCCCAAAGAGAAAGTCGAAACTGCCCCCAAGACACCTGAAGCGATTGTAGGCCATGCACCCAATCCAGTCGCTTCAGAAGAAGAAGCAAGCGACCCGAATGAAGAAGATGATGAAGCTGGCGAATCCAAGCGAGCATGGCTCAAAGATCACTCACCAAGTCAAATCATTGGAGATCCATCCAAGGGTGTAGTGACCAGAAGTCAAGTGATTGGAGAGAGTGCTATGTTTAGTTGCTTTCTCTCAAACATTGAGCCGTCATGCGTGGAGGAAGCCTTAGCCGATTCAAATTGGGTGATCGCCATGCAAGAAGAGCTCAACCAGTTCACAAGGAACGACGTATGGTATCTCGTGGATCGTCCCAAGTTCCAGCATGTGATTGGCACCAAGTGGGTGTTCAAGAACAAGACGGACGAAGACCACAACGTCGTGAGAAACAAGGCTCGACTCGTCGCAAAGGGCTACTGCCAAGAGGAAGGGATCGACTTCGACGAGACCTTCGCTCCAGTGGCTAGGCTTGAAGCTATCAGATTGTTTCTAGCCTATGCAGCAGCCAAGAAGTTCAAAGTCTACCAGATGGACGTGAAGAGTGCGTTTGTCAACGGAGAGCATAAGGAAGAGGTGTATGTGGAGCAGCCACCGGGTTTCGAGCAGGGAGATAAGGTGTATCGATTGAAGAAAGCCCTATATGGGTTGAAGCAAGCTCCCAGAGCTTGGTATGATACCCTATCTCAGTTCCTAGTGGATAATGGATTCCACAAAGGAAAGATAGATCGAACCTTTCACTATCAACCATGGAGAGGACATGCTATGGGTTCAGATCTACGTGGACGACATCATATTTGGGTCACCAAACCAGTCGCTTAGCGAGAAGTTTGGAGAATTGATGAAGACCAAGTATGAAATGTCAAAGATTGGCTTGATGAGCTGCTTTCTAGGTCTTCAAGTGAAGCAGCAGGATGATGGAATCTTCATCAACCAAGCCAAGTACACTAGAGACATGCTTGCCAAGTTTGGTATTCAACATGCTAAAGCTGTAAAGATCCCAATGAATACCAACTGGAAGATGGAGCCAGACGAAGAAGGAAAATCTATAAATCCTACAGATTATCGTGCCATAATTGGGTCACTTCTATACCTCACTGCAAGCAGGCCAGATATTGCTTTTGCAGCTGGAGTCTGTGCTCGCTTCCAAAGCATTCCCAAGCACAGCCATCTTGAAGCTGCCAAAAGAATTCTTCATTATTTGAAGGGCACTGTCAACGTGGGGCTGTGGTATCCAGCGGAGGACAATTTGGAGCTCACTGGATATTCGGATGCTAACTAAGGAGGGTGCCGAATTGACAGGAAATCAACTTCGGGCACTTGTCAGTTCTTGGGAAGCAAGCTGATCTCATGGTTCTCGAAGAAGCAGACAAGTGTAGCCACTTCAACAACTGAAGCCGAATATATGGCCGCCGGAAGCTGCTGTTCTCAAATTCTATGGCTTCGTCAACAGTTGACGGACTACAGAGTTGAAGCGAATGAAATTCCAATCTTCTGCGACAACAACAGTGCGATATGTATCTCGCAGAATCCAGTGCTTCACACCAGATGCAAGCACGTGGAAATTCGACATCACTTCATTCGTGATCATGTCGAGAAGAAGGATATCAAGCTTGAGAAAATCCATACTGATCTCCAGCGAGCAGATATCCTCACCAAGCCTCTAGCTGAGTCTCGCTTCAACCAGTTATGCATGGAATTAGGGTTACTAGACCCTGGTGAAGAGTGCTAGATTCAGGATGCACAAAGGAGTGGTCGCTTGTCTTCAAGTGTCACTCGCTTTGGATCTTCACCAACTCAAGCGAGTCACTTCAAAACTCCACTCGCTTGAAGAAGGAGAAATAAGGTGGAGAAAGGTGGAGTGTTGGAAGATGTTCCCTACCCGCTTACAGGAATTGTTAAGCCATTGGTTAAGGGGGAACTATTGATTGCTCTCGGAGCAGTCTACTTCCAAAGTGAGCAAGGAAAGCTGCTACCTAGCCTAGGATTCCTAGCGAGTGGGTATAAACACTCACAAGTGCCGTTTCTAGTAACGGTTGTGGGGTGTTGTATCGGGCCTTCCCACGTAAAAACGGTGAAAGCTTAGGCAGGGCTGGCACCTAGACCTTGCGTCCTCTTCCCATCTTTCCGCCGAAGAGGAGCATGTCTTCTCATCTCCTTCATCGTGGATAAACATTCACTCTTTACTCACTCTTCATTAAAGTGAGCTGCCGAGTGTTTATTCATTCCTCTTGAATTTTGCATCGCTTCGACAAACCCTAATTTGGGTGAAGCGAGTCGACTGCAAATTCATTCTGTAGATCTTTTAGAGGAAGCTTGAAGAGCTACCTTTGGCTTAAAAAGGTTGCAGGGCTGGTGACATGCCTCTGCGTAAAAACGAGATTGTCTTGTCAGAGCATTCTCATTGTCATCCTGTCCTATTCTGCTCTGAGATAAGGACTTGTACTCATCCCCCATTCGTCGTGAATAAGTACACTTACGTGAAGCTCCCTTCGGGTTGTAGTAAGCTTGTGTACTAAATTCATTTTCTCCCCCATTCACTTCGACGGAGGACTCTCTAATTCGTAGAGAAAGATGAATGCCATGAAGACCAACATGTAGTACTCAACTGGTGGTATCAACAAGCTTCTAGCTAAATCATCAAGTGATGCCCAAGGAGCTAAATGAAGTCTACATACTTGTGGTATCAATCTCCTACGAAGTGAGATTGACTGGTAAGTGTTTCAATTTTAAGTACACTAAGTGAGCTGAAGCGTGCTAGAAACCTTCACTTACTATGTGGAAAATATGAAATGAATCTGACACAAATACAAAGAGGAAAACATTCTTGTTTATCCTCGATGTATGTAAGTCAGAAACATTTTAAATATAGCAAAGAAATTTCAATTTCTTAAGTCCAGTCGCTTCAGATGGTCAAGCGAGTGCTTCGACACTCAAGCGAGCCATCGCAAGCAAGTGCGGAGCAATCACTCAAGCGAGTACTCCGCAAGCGAGTAAAAGACAAAGCGGCCAAACTCGAAGCGAGCGGGTACGAAGCGAGTATGAGCTGTCTGCACTCGAGTGCAAATTTTACCTTTTACTTTACATTTAATGCAGGTTCACGTACTGCTGAAAATAACGGGTTGCATGGTTTACACTTTGAATTCAAAGCAGGAAAAGTCGAATCAAATCCAGCCATCGAATCCAAACAGTCCCTGATTTGTAGCCGTTTGATCTACGCCGTATAAAACAGACGAATCACAGCAGGACACGTGGAGTGCCTACTCAACTTGACGGTTGACTTTTTAGTGTGGTGACGCCGGACACGTCAATCACTTCGCCGTTGGCCGCCGTATACGAACAGGATTCTCGGCGATATTACTGTCTTGCCCCTGCTATGTCAGCCGAAACCTAACTCTATATATATGGGACGTTGCAGAACTGCAAAACCTTTCACAACCTCCTATATTTGCCATTCTCGTGTTAGATCTGCAAACTACTGCAACTCACGAGTCGCAACCCGTTTCCAACTTTAAATCTCCGATCAAACTCACAAATTCTTAATCATGGGAAAGAAACTGAAAGTACAGACCATGGAAGAATTCCTTACCGGAATCAAAAATCACATCAATGTCGAGCCCCATCTCGACCCAGTAGTGGTCGAAGAACAAGGATTCTTCCGCAAGGCCATGACCATGGCCGGCTTGTGGAAGTTTGTGACGACGGCACCGTCAAAGATCTTGGCCAAGGCGGTGGCCGAACTTCTTCTCAACCTGCGAGAAGATCAAAATTTCTCAAGTTTCACAGACCCTCAAAACGGAGAACCGGTGGAGGTAGATATGAGTGACCTCATCGGAATCTTCAACCTGCCAAAAGAAGGTGCAAACTCCTTGTTGGAGATGGAGTTTTCACAGGGAGTGGAGTTTGCACGGTTCCGCGTCGAGGGAGTAGTTTTCGATGCAACGAAGGGCAGTATCAGGACGGACATGAAGGCGCCGTTCAAATTCATTTGCGAGCTTTTCTCCAAAGCTATCGCATGCTACGTCGGAAACCTGGGACAACCCTCCGACACAAAGCTGTTCGCCACATCTGTCATCGTCGACAGCTTTACTGGGACGAAGTTCAACTGGCACGGTTGGTTCCTCAACCAGATTCGTGAGCTTGCCAAGGACTTCAAGTTTGTGAAGGGAAGCACAGACAAGATTCTCCGCAAGGGGAAACTCAAGTTTTTCTCCAGGCTTTCTGTTGCACTGGAGGAGAAATATCCAAACAGAGTGTGGCCGGAAACTAACGTCACAGAGTACAAGAAAACAACAGTGTTCTATGACCAATGGAGGTCTGACAAAACACCAATCGATGAGGGGCTTCTTGATGTTGAAGTGCCCGCCGCAGTTCCAGTTGCCGAAAGGCAAGCTGAAGTGACCCAAGCCAAGTGAGCCGCTTCACCCGGGAAGCGAGCTGCTCCCAGCGAGGGAAGAAAAAGTTGAAGCGAGTCGCTTCACTCATCCAGTCAAGCGAGGCTGAGGAGCAGCCGCTTGAGAAAGGTGAAGTAACTCAACCCCAACCCACCAAAATCCAAACTCCCCCACCTCAAATTCAACCACCCCCAATCCAAACCCAAACTCAACCACCACCAGAACCCCAAACCTCATCAACAGCCCAAACTAAAACCCAGAAATCACCCCATTCCCCATTTGAAGAAGAAACTGGTTCTTCATTCCAACTACCCCCAATCCCTCTACTAAATGTAGACCCAGCTGATGCCTACACAACATTTCAACCCTTCCAATCCCAGCAAACCCAACAAACACCACCCCAAATCGAAACCATCCAAATCACCGAAACCAATGAATCCCTGTCCCCCTCGACATCGGCAGCTACAGCCGATACCACCCAAACAGCCGGTGAACTTACCATAATCCCACCATTCCTACCACCCTCTGTCACTGAAGAGATGCAGGCTCTCGATCGCTACATCAAGGATAAAGAGCAGGCTGCGGAGACCATCTCTACCCGCTACCCTGACGTTCCGTGGTCCGACGAGTTCTTCACCAAAACCGTCGACTTCCTCACCTACATCACCTACCGCAGAACCGAGTATTACAAGATCTTCAGACTCCTTAAGGCCTTCAAACTGATTCAACTGGAGCCCAAGCTGCTCGATTTTATTGGCGAGAACGGCTTCCATGCATTTCTCGATGGGACCAGCTTCTGGGACAAGCTGGATGTGAAGGTTAAGCGAACCTACCCAGACGCTTCAATCCCCAAGCGAGTACTGACTCTTCATGAGCAGCGGCTGATCAGAGACCATGCAGAGGAGGTAGAAGCAAAGGAGGTGGAGATCTCAAATCTGCAAAGTGAGATCTCCAAGAAGGATGAGGATGTGAACAAGAGGGTACTGGAGTTCAAGAGTCTTCGAGAAGACTTTGACAAGAAGAAGGCGGAGTTGGAGGCAAAGGTGGGGGAGAAAGGGAGGTTGTTAGAGGAGAAGGAGAAGACATTGGAGGAGCAGGTGAAGCTGGTGGGAGACCAGGCGAAAAATATCACCGAACTCAAGGACTCGCTTGACGCGGAAAGGAGTCGCTTGAGGGAGGTTAATGCCAAGCTAGTAACAGTTGGCAAAGAAAAGGAGAAGTTGGAGAAGGAGGTGAAGAAGTTGAAGGAGGATGTTGAGGAGAAAGAGGGAGATCTTGTGATGAAGGGTAGTGAGCTGCTCAAAACAAAGAAGGCCCTGGACACTCTCCAAAACGAAATGAAAATTCTTAAAATTTAAAGAGAAGAGGAGAAGAGCGAGCTTGAAAGCCGACGGAGGAGTGCGCAGGCCGTCGATCTGAAGAATGCAGAGTTGAGTATCCTTCTTGAAAAGGTCAAAAACATAGGATAATCCTATACTGTTAGGATTACTGCAGCTGCTGAATTCCATACTTCTCTCAATCAGAGAGAGAGGAGGCTTGAAACTATGAAGGCATAACTTGAAGCGAGCCAAGAGCACTGGGAATTCAGGTTGCAAGAAGAGAAGAAGAGGATGAAGAGTGAAGTTGAAGCGGAGCTGGACGCTCGCTTCAAGGCGGTGGAGCCACTTGAGAGTCTGATGCTCTCAGTAAAGGAGAGGGAGAAGCAGTGCAGTTATTTGCTCGAGGAAATAAGTGTCAAAACTGCAGAGTTGGTGCTCGCCCAGGAGCATACCTTCGCAGACAAAGCCGAGCGGATGCTGCACGCCGTCTTCGATGCTGTTAACAATCTTCATAAATCTCTCTCTGGGAAAGCAATCCCCTTGACCCCCGGCAGTCTTGATGATGCCAAAAGGGGGAAGGTTTAATGAAGGAAGGTGCTGATGGAGGTGTTGGAGGAAGTGGAGGAATGGAGAGGATTGAAGGAGGAAGTAGTGGAGTTGGAGGTGCTGGAGAGGAGGAATTGGATGACGAAGCAAGGGTGAAGCGTGCGAAGAAGGGCAAAGAAAAGCTGACTGATGAGGAACTCGCCAAGAAGCCCGAAGAGCCCCGCAGGCCAACCGAAGAGAAAATACTTGGCTCTTCAATTGCTGTTCATCCTCCTGTCGTTGTGCTCACCAGGGAGCAAAGGGAGCAGCAAATCGCGGCGGATGAGGCCCTGGCACGACAACTGGAGAAGGAATTTGATTTAAAATCACTAACAGTTGCAGGTGCTTCAGGTTCTCAAGTGCCCGCTTCAGCCTCATCCCCCGCTTCATCTTTGGCGCTCACTTCGACTGCAGGAGCCACTTTATCTGCTCAAGCAGTCGTCCCTCCAAGTGCTACGAAGAAGGACATGCCGCCTCCCCCACCACCAAGTCAGACCTTGAAGCGGCTTGCACCGGAAGCGAGAGAAGACGACCCCGCGGTCAAGCGCCTAAAGGTCAAACAAGCAGACGCTTCGAGGGCTGAGAAGACGGAGTGGAGAAGGAAGAGAGAAGGAGAATGGAAGGAAGGAGCAGAGAAAGAAAGAAGGATCAAGGCCAAGCGACTTGAAATTATTGACGGACGGATCGAGGAACACTTCAATGAAGTGAGACTCATCCAGTCTGCCATCACGCGAAGTGCCTTCATCCCGTTCATGCCTGAAGAATCTGAAGCGTTCCAGGCCCAAGCTATAATCGATGCATGCTATGGACAGGGAAAGAGATGGTCGATTTTGGTCCCTACCCCCGCAAGGAGGAACAAGATTACATCCGCAAGCGACTCAACGAGAAGCTTCCAATTTGGAACAGTGAGTCGGGTGCAAGGTTCAAAGCGATCATGACTGGGCTATCGAGCAGGACGGGGGAAGAGTTGGCTACGAGGAGGAATGAGCATCCGGACACCAGGGAGATAGAGGACTTTATCCCGAGAGATCTTCGTGATCAGTGGCTGTTCTACAAAGAGATTTTCATCAAAGCCTACTACTACTGGGAAGTAGTGCCACTACAGGATCAGTGCTCTCGGATAAGCGCCCTCAGCAATTTCCTATGCGCATACGACGAGAAACTCCGGCGGAAGATATTCACTATGGCAGAGCTTGCAGAGCCCAAACCTCTTATCATCAAGGTGCCCGCAGTGATGGACTTTCCCATGCCATTCTTGCCCGGCACAGGCGTTCCTGATTGCAGAATCATAGATGAGGAGGTAAATGAAGCTTTCAGGCTGGAAAGCGGATGGAGGAGACCAAGTATCCACACCGTTGGTATCTTGGAGACGAATGTCCTCTCTGCTTATGTTGTTGACAAGAAGGAGGAGAAGAAGGAAGACCAGGAAGAGGCTGCAGGAAACCCTTGAGTTTCAAGTCTCTTATATTTTGTGAACTGTTGTTCATCTATCAAATTTTAAATTTTGTTAACTTGTGTCATTTACCAGCTTTGTGAATGACTTTATCCTTTAGCTACAAAACTCAATCAGTTTAACAGAAAAAAAAAAAAAGGAAAGAAACTTAAAAGAAAAATTCAAACGAAGCTGCAAAGGAAGCAGTTGCTTGAAGCTCTTTCCACGGTTAGATAGGCTAGATTTCATTAACCTTAGTCATTGGGTTTTGGCATCATCAAAAAGGGGGAAATTGTTGGGAATTGTTAAGGACGAACATGTTAAGGGGGAACTTATAAGGGACATTTTAAGAAATGAGATATTGTTTTGATTTGATCCCAAAACCCCCAAGAGTCCTATTCTCAAGCAACCCAATTTTGATGTAGACTATAGGTTAGAATTTTTCTAAGCCTATACTGTTAGGATGGCTTGATTTTGCTTAGGTTTTTAGACTGCAGAAATTCCAAGTGAAAGCCACTCACTTGAGTGTGTTTTCCAAGCGAAGCGAGTCTACCAAGCCGAAGTGAAGCGTGCCGAAGAATAGCGAAGCGAAGCAAGAGCTACAGTGGAATCGAAGCGAGTCCACCAAAGCGAAGCGAAGCGAGCGCTACAAAGAAAAGCCGAAGCGAGTCAACGCGGGTCAACATTTACTAAAGCAGTCACTCGGGAACTTCACTTTCCAAGCGACTCGCTACAGAATGACCGTGAAGTGACTCACTTCGAAGCGGACGCTACAACTTCAAAGCGAAGCGAGCCACCACCTACCAGAAAGCGACATCACGACTCCCGCTCATATTTTGAACTCCAGTCAACAAGAGATCCTCGCATTAATTACGAGATCTCCACGTGTCGAATGCAGAGTGGAGTAGAGGAGTTGACTGCCAGGCCGACAGGGAGCCGCTACAGTACTGGCTCGCTCCAGTTACTGTTGGAATTGTAATTTAGCCATCTTTGGCAAATGGACAAACTGGCGCGCCTGAAAAGCTATCCGCCTGTGCAAGTACTGTCGAGAGGAGGAGGGACAAGGCCACCTACCAAGCAACAGATCTCGGCCAAACCTCCGCCTATAAATAGTGAAGGATCAAGACGTGAAGAAGTAGAACACTACTTGAGCATTCGAGCGCCTACTGCAAACAAACACTCCCAAGCTTTAAGCAATACTCGAGTCTTTGTTTCAAGTGTTCTCCGAGTTTCCAGTTTCATCGGAACTCGTCTTCACAACCATCACACATAGAATCTAAGCCCAGCCATATCTAAGCTTAGAAGAAGAACTTTAGCCATCTTTGCATCTACTGTAAAGAGTTCTTCATAGTGTGTTCGTCGAAAACCAAAAACCCTAACCCTTAGTCTGTTCGTTAGGTTTTTGTGTGTTTTCATTAGGTTGTTACGATCCAAGGCTCTACTTTCATCGATAGTAGAAGCCTCGATCATAGAGTTTAGATCCAAGCTTGCACTTACATCGTTTGTGTAAAGCTCGATCGAAGCTAGGCTGTAAGGAGAGCCCGCAATCTCCCTGTGTCGGACTGAAGCGAGCGAAGCTTCCAGTCCAGTCTAGGTTTTTGTAGTGAACCCGCAATCACTGCGTCTGTCGTTGGATCCAAGCGAGTGAAGCTCGATCTCGACTAGGTTTTTGAAGGACCCGTAACCTTTAAGTTCTTGAGTGAAGAGAACGGTTGCTCTGTGCAACAAGTGGACGTAGGTGCTTTGCCACCGAACCACTATAAATCTCGGTGTCGTATCTCTCTACTCTTACCTTTCTGTTGTTTGATTATTCATTGCACTTGCATCTAAACAAACACAACTTGGAATTTTAAATACTTAGGAAAGAATATAGCTCACCGAATTTCCGCATTTAGGGTAAAGTCTCACTCTTGATCAAGCTCTAAGCTTAGGTCAAGAGAACTGCTTTTACTGTAGATCCAGCCCTTGTCTAGGTCATAAGTTTCCGAAGCGAGTACTTTGCCTTATACTCTGAGTTAAAGGAAAAAGTTGAAAAAAACTAAAAATACGTATTCACCCCCCCCCCCCCCCCCCGCTCCTTATTTTCCTTTATCAAACCGGGACCAACATTTAAAATGTTTCTGATTAACATACTTCGAGGATAAACAAGAATGTTTTCCTCTTTGTATTTGTGTCAGATTCATTTCATATTTTCCACATAGCAAGTAAAGGTTCTAGCACGCTTCACTTTGCTTAGTGTACTTGTATTGAAATACTTACCAGTCATTCTCACTTCGTAGGAGATTGATACCACGTATGTAGACCTTTTTAAGCTTGATCTTCTAGGCATTCATCTCTTCCATCTTCATCTACGAACTAGAGAGTCCTCTATCGAAGCGAATGGGGGAGAAAATTAATAATACACTTAAGCTTTCTTCAACCCGGAGGGGGTACTCGCTTGAGTGCTATTCACGATGAATGGGAGATGAGTACAAGTCCTTATCTCAGTTCGGAATAGGACAGGATGATAATGAGAAGCTCTAACAAGCCATTCTCATTTTTACGCAAAGACATGTCACCAGTCATGCAACCTTTAGAAGTAAAGGGAAGCTGATAGGGATGAATATCAGCCCTGCCACGTGGCGTTCTCCCAATGATGGTTAGACCATCCTCTCCGAAACCTCAGATGTCCTGTTCAGTACAGATGCCTAGGCTCGTACAGGTGCAATAAGGATCTGTACAGATTCCAGCTTATGCAGAAGCCGTCTTAACCCCCACGAGCATCAGATGAAGATCCAAGGTTCTACGCTACACACAGTCCGCGTGACTCTACATACTCTAGAGTGAGGACCGCCACATTCATGACGAAGGAAATCTTGTCCCCATGGGAATTCCTTTTCTGTCCTCCCTTCGCACGAATGTTCACCTTCTCATCCTTCCTACATCTACAAATACCGAGTGATCGCACACCTCGTCATCCATCATCACAACACAACTCTTCATACACACACGCACTCTGCGTACTATTCCATTCATTCCAACATTCTTCCACGAGCTCCTTCGAGCTCAAGCAGTCGAAGCTTCCGAGGCCTTCTTCCAGGAAACCTCACCCACGATCACCTCCATCTCTCCTTCTCGTCACCGGGAAGAGTCTCTCTCACGCACCATCTCAAACCTAAGGTATAACCCTTGCTGTTAAGAGAGGACGAAGCCTCACAGAGCTTTACTCTCTTCGCTTCCCTCTCTCTTCACACTTCCTTTCTTCGTTTTCCACTTGAATGAATTCTAAACTCCATGGATTTGACTGATTTATGGCTAGAAACGCCCTTTATTTAAGCACATAACTCGATCATTACTTGTCATCTTTATGCGAACAATGTCGTGTATGAAATCTGTATGAAATACATGGTTATGGCCAATAAAACCATATGAATCTCTCGCTCTTTATCATTGTAATGCTTTATCTATGAATGCTCCTTGCAAAATATGATGATTAATCACTTAAATCATTGTGGATCTTCAACCTGGATCTATCAACTGGCGCCGTCTGTGGGAAATTTGAGTCTAAGATGTCGATTTCCCCTGTTTTATGCGAAATTCTAGCTCGTTGTTATAGTGATGTGGATGATTTTCCTTATCATTTCCTTATGTGAAGAATATGAGAAAACTTGACATTAGATTGAATGGGCATGTCGTATTTGCTGATTAGTTTGCAGAAATCTGGATACGAATATTATTGCCTGATTTTTGTTAAGCCCTTCATGATTGTGAGCAGTAGAATGTGGCATGATTCTTAGATTATACTCTCTTCTTAGCAGAAATTGCGATAGATACCCTGCCGAAGGGAAACTCGTGTTTGAGATATTGATTCTTTTTCCTTATATGTGAGTTTAAATCAGCTATTTGTAAATACTGTTAAGGTTGTTGAATCTGGAGCGCTAACCTTCCTGATATCTTTGAAGTTTTAGCTGATTTTGATGATATGTTTATGAATTTGCTCTGTTATTCCCCTGATGCGAAAGACGCCTGAGATAGGGGCAGTAAAATAAATATATATATTGAATGTCAGTTCGATGTTATTCCTAGAAAATTTGAGCATATATACTGTGAATTCATTCTAGCTGAATTGTTCATAATAGCAAATCAAGGAATCGGAGGCGATTTCGAGACCATATTTTCCACATGATACGAACCGTGCTAACTAAACTGTTTTATCTGTCAAAATCCTAAGGTTTCGAAGAATTTGAGGGAAAGCCGAGTCAAAAATTGCAGCAATTTCAGAACGCATTCAACTCACCTTTTGAAATTGGTGAGCTTACAACTCCGGTAACTATCTCAAAATATGAAATCAACTTGCGGGTTATAAGGGATTGGTAATTACAGAGGAAACATCACTACTAAAGCTAGTCGCATGCCCCTGTATTGCCATAAACTGAAAACTCATGGAGTAAAGACACTAAAAAAGTGGAGAGCCAAAGATGACGAGGTCACCCCATTCACCTTGATGAAGGGGCCCTGCATCTGAAGACAGAACCTCCCAGAAGCCCCATACAATGGGCAGAACCCTCAGAAGCCCTATCTAATAGGCAACATCTTCATAAGCCCTATCTAATAGGCAAACATCATCCATTAAGCCCTATACAATAGGCATCATTCTCATAAGCCCCATATAATGGGCAGAACCCCTCATAATCCCTATTCAATAGGCAACACTCTCGTAAGCCCCATATAATGGGCAGAACCCCTCATAAGCCCTATTCAATAAGCGACACTCTCGTAAGCCCCATATAATGGGCAGAACTCCTCGTAAGCCCAATCTAACAGGCAACACTCTCGTAAGCCCTATCTAATAGGCAGTAATCTCATAAGCCCTATCTAATAGGCAATACTTTTCATAAGCCCTATTTAATAGGCAATATTCTCATAAGTCCCATATAATGGGTATGATTCTCGTAAGCCCTGTCCAACAGGCAGCACCATACAAAAGAGCCCTACAAAGTAGGCATCATATAAAAAGCCCTACATAGTAGGTACCACCCAAAAAGTCCTATATAGTTTGGCATTATACATAAAATCCTGCGTGACCAGGCACCCCACAGTGAGTCTTATGAAATAAGATATTATGTTAGTCTTAAAAAGCCCGCACCATAATCATAACCCTATCAAAAGCTTCATCTAGAAAGCTCTATGAAAATGGACATTGTAGCACCGAGTCTTGCGAAAGCAGGCATTACTTACCCCTGTCTCATACTGGCATAAGCCACCCTTTAAGAAGTCCTGTAATAAACACGCAATGTTTGTTAAAACTATCACAAATGATTCCCAACTACAAAAGATCTGTTAGAAATAAATTACATATATTTTAAGCCTCCTTCAAAGAGCATCTGAAATTAATTCTCTAAACATCCTCAAGCATTTGTAGAATCTTGCAAGGGTGAATATTGCCTCAAATGCTGCTTCAAAAGAAGCTGGCCAAGCTACTGGAAATCCAGAAAACTCCCTACTTGGGAATAAAGGAAAAGGCACTATGATAACCTAGGCAAGTGTCAACATGGAATCTCAGTTTTCTCCGACCATGCTCTTCCAAATGAAAGCATTCGTAGAGGGTGTAGTCGAGGGGACCGTCGAAAAAAGACTTCATATCTTGGGGATAAACTCCCAGAACGCAGATCCCACGGGTGAAACCCAAGAGGGTGGGGGAAGTAAGAACACCTCCGCAATGCACAAGCAGAAGCCTATCAACCCTGGCATAACCCAAGAATTGATCTCAAAGCTGCCTCCAATAGTGGCTGAACAAGAGGAGGGATTTTCCACTGATTGGGAATCCCCAGATGAAGAGGGACCTGAGGAACTCGAAGGAAACCTCAATGAGAATACTGGCAATGCATGGGCCAAGAAGTATGCCCAACAACAAGAGCAGATGAAGCTCTTGGCAAAAGAAGTAAAAAGGCTGAAAGAGCAGAAGCAAGCCACAGAAAGGACCTCAAAGGAAACAGAGGCAAGCGAAAGAGAAATTCGCAACTTAAATGAAGAAGGAAACCCGAAACACATTCCAAATAATAAGAACGAGGGAAACAAGTCAGAACTTTTCTCTTTATATATCGATGAGAACAGCCCATTCTCGGTAGATATTCAAATTGATCCCGTTCCGAGCTACTTCAAAACAATCTCTTGTGAATACCAGGGGAAAGGAGACCCTAAAGAACATTTGATGAAATTTGAAAGCTTATGCCTCCTCAATCAATATTCGGAGGGCGTCAAGTGCAGAGTATTCCTTACAACTCTGTTGGGGACTGCTCAACATTGGTTCGAGCAGTTGCCAAGAGCTTCTATTCACTCATTCATGGATCTGAGGGAAGTTTTCCTATAACAATTCGTCAGCGCCAAAAGAACTACTAGAAATTCCTTACACCTAACAACTATCAAGCAAGGTGCCAATGAAAGTCTGAGAGACTATATGACGCTTTTCAACGAGGCCGTCCTGAAAATCCCAGGGGTAGAGCCAAAGCTAAAAGTACATGCCTGTGTAGATGGCTTGAAACCGGGGCAGTTTTTTGCCTCTCTCATCAAGAAAGAAGCTACCTCTTTTGAAGAGCTACTAACAAGAGTCCAAAAATATATTCATATGGAAGAGGCTCTAAGCAGCAACAGGGCTGAACTGGCCTCTCAAAGGGAAAAGAAGCCGGAAGAAAGGAAAAGGCCGGCTCCACATGCTAAGAAAACTGACAAGAATGAACGATTTCTGAGATCTTTCACTCCGCTAATCAAGCAACCTGTTGACCTGCTAGAAGTAGTCATGAGAAAACCAGGGGACCAGATCCCCGCCGGACATAGGCAGCCGCCAAGAAATCCACCTTCCGAAAGGTTCTGCAAGTTCCATAATGACTTTGGTCATATGACCAACGACTGTAGAAATTTGAGAATTGCTATCGAGAAGTTAATCCAAGAAGAGGAACTCTTGGAATACGTCAAAAGAGAGACAGAACAAAACAAAAGACGCAAAGAAGCTCCTAAGAAAACACCCGATGCTAGCCAGGGGCCAGAGCCTAAGGGCGTTATTAAAATGATATATGGAGGACCAACCATGGGAGACTCCAACAGAAGCAGAAAGGCATCTGCCAGAGAGCCACATATGCACGAGCGACATGGGGTCTGGAAGGTCGAAAAGGGCCTACCCCCGCCAGAAATCTCATTTGGACCAGAAGATAATCAAAAGGTGACTCATCCACATGACGACGCATTTGTCATCACAGTGTAAATAGAAAGATATCAGGTCCAAAGGGTCTTTGTGGATACAGGGGCCACAGTCAATGTCATATTTGAGAGTTGTTTCAATCAAATGAGCCTCCATAAACCTTTGTATGGGGTAGCCATGGCTCTGCATGGTTTCTCAGGAGACCCTGTGATGTCATTAGGGTCAATTGACTTGATGCTCACTCTTGGTGAAGGGCCTATGCGGGTATCAAAGCCAGTAACCTTTCTTGTGGTGTGGCAGCCATCTTCTTACAATATTATCCTGGGGAGAACTGCCCTAAATCCATTCCAAGCAGTGGTTTCCACTTATCATCTGATGATGAAATTCCCTGTGGGAAGCCAGGTAGGACAGGTGTCGGGAGACCAAGGGATCTCCCGAAAATGTTATATTCAATCGGTACAAGAGGGAGAAGCCAGAAAAAGGCCAATGGCAGAACCTGCCGGCGATAAAGCTGAAGTGAAACCCGAAGGAAAAAGGCTTAAGGCCACCGCCACTCAAAAAGAGAACCAGGATCTCTCCACTCCAATGGAGCAACCGATGATTACTGACACTAATTTCTCAGAAGAGCTCACGCTACCTAAAAACTCAGACAAGCAGTCGTTCCGACAGACTGATGAAAGCAAAGGACTTGAAGCCAAAACAACAGGCGCACACAACGCCCCAATTGTGAAGGGGCAATGGGAAACTTTGATGGCCAAGGCAAGGGCAAAAGTCAAGGGCGCAATCGAAATGCAAGATCAAGAGAATGCTGAAGGAACATCACACAAGAAAAAGGATAGCACCCTCAAAATATGCAGGGAAAATTGAGTGTGGCTCCTAAAAAGAAGGGAGTACGATTGATCATAACCCTTATCTATTTTGAAACTTTTTTATCTTATAATTAGTCAATATGCGGAAAACACAGGATCATGCCTCCTGTTGGTCCCGGTTTGTTAATAGGAAAAATACGTAGAGGGGGGGGTGAATACGTATTTTGAAGTTTTTCAACTTCAAATCCCTTACTCAGAGTGACAAGTAAAGAGCTCTTTTGAAACTTAAGACCTAGCTGAAGCTAGATCTACAGTACGTAGTTTACCTACTCGACCGAAGTGAACACTTGATCAAGAGGGAGTCTTTACTCGTATGTGCGGAATTTGGTGAGCTAAATCTTTCCTAAGTAATTAAAGAATCAAGTTTGTTTGTTTAAATGCACGTGCAATGAATAATCGAATATAGTAAGAGATAAGGGTAGAGAGATACGACACCAAGAATTATAGTGGTTCGGAGATAAAGCTCCTACGTCCACTTGTTGCACGACGGCAACTGTTCTTTTCACTCAAGAACTTGAAGGTTACGGGTCCTTCAAAAACCTGGTCAAGATCGAGCTTCACTCGCTTGGATCTGACAAATGCTGG
Organism: Thymus mandschuricus; assembly: GCA_029379335.1. Classification (NCBI taxonomy): domain Eukaryota; kingdom Viridiplantae; phylum Streptophyta; class Magnoliopsida; order Lamiales; family Lamiaceae; genus Thymus; species Thymus mandschuricus. The sequence continues at coordinate 35,241,649 of CM057073.1, read as the reverse complement.
GTGATTCCGGGTTCACACCAAAAACCTAACTAGACTGGAAGCTTCACTCGCTTCAGTCGAACAGACAGGGAGATTACGGGCTCTCCTTACAGCCTAGCTTCGATCGAGCTTTACACGAACGATGTAAGTGCAAGCTTGGATCTAGACTCTATGATCGAGGCTTCTTCAATCGATGAAAGAAGGGCCTTGGATTGAAACAACCTAACGACGACTCAAAAACCTAACAGACAGATTTAGGGTTTTTGGTTGACGAACACACTGTGAAGAGCTCTTTACAATAAGTGCAAAGATGGCTAGAGCTCTTCTTCTAAGCTTGGATATTTGAAGTGGGCTGAGACTCTAAGTGTGAAGGTTGTGAAGACGAGTTCCGATGAACTGGAAACTCGGAGAACACTTGGAAACAAAGACTCGAAGATTTGCTCGAAGGCTTGGGAGTGTTTGTTTGCAGTAGGCTTGAATGCTCAAGTAGTGTTCTGCTCTTCTTCGTCTTCATCCTTCACTATTTATAGGCGGAGGGTTGGCTGAGATTCGTTGCTTGGTTGGTGGCCTTGTCCCTCCTCCTCTCGACAGTACTTGCGCAGGCTGGCACCTTTTCAGATGTCCAGTTTTGGCATTTTGCCAAAATTGGCTAACTTACAAGGTTAACAGTAACTGGAGCGAGCCAGTACTGTTGCGGCGCCTTTGTCGGCCTGGCAGTCAACTCTTCCGCTCCACTCCGCTTTCGACACGTGGAGATCTCGTAATTAATGCTACGATCTCCTGTTGACTGGAGTTCAAAATATGGGCGGGAGTCGCGCTGTCGCTTTCTGGTAGGTAGTGGCTTGTTTCGCTTTAAAGTTGTAGCGTCCGCTTTAGTTGAGTCACTTCGTAGTCGATCTGTAGTGAGCCGCTTCGGGAGGTAAAGTTCCCTAGTGACTGCTTTGGAAACTGATGACTAGAGTTGACTAGTTTTGACTTTGCACTGTAGCGCTCGCTTCGCTTCGCTTTGGCTTTGAACTGTAGCGCTCGCTTTGCTTCCCTTTTGCTTAGAACTGTAGCGCTCGCTTCGCTTCACTTTGGCTTTGAACTGTAGCGCTCGCTTCGCTTTGCTTTGGCAGACTCACTTTGAATCTACTGTAGCGATCGCTTCGCTTCGCTATTCTTCGGCACGCTTCACTTCGGCTTGCTAGACTTGCTTCGCTTCGGAAAACATACTGAAGCGAGTGGCCTTCACTTGAAAATTTGAAGCCTAAAATCTAAGCAAATTAAAGAGCCATCCTAACAGAGTAGGCTTTAGAAAAATTCTAACTTATCAACTACATCAAAATGGGTCGCTTGAGAACAGAACGCTTTGGGGTTTTGGGATCAAATCAAAACACTGAGATATCCCTTATAGGTTCCCCCTTAACATATTCGTTCTTAACAATTCCCAACAATTTCCCCCTTTTTGATGATGCCAAAACCCATTCGACTTAGATAAAAATGAATCTAGTCTATCTAACCGTGAAGGGAACTCCAAGCGACTGCTTCCTTTGCAGTTTCGTTTGTAATTTTCTTTTAAGTTCCTTTCCCTTTTTTTTTCGGTTAAATTAATGAGTTTGTAGCAAAAATGTAAAGTCATTCACAAAGCGAGTAAATGACACAGAAGAGACAGAAATTGAAATGAGATAGATGAACAAGCAGTTCACAAAAGTGATATTAAGAAGCTTGAAACTCAAAGGTTTCCTGCAGCTTCATCCTCCTTCTCCTTCTTCTTTCCTTCTTTCTCCTTCTTCTTCTCTTCTTCAACAGCAGCAGTATCCACGTAAGCTGATAGAACTCTTGATTCCATAGAGTCTACTGTGTGAATACTAGGTCTTCTCCATGCACTCTCCACCCTGAAAGCTTCAGTCACTTCCTCATCTATGATACCTCGATCTGGAATGTCCGTGCCTGGATGATAAGGCATGGGGAAGTCCTTCACAGCTGGTACCTTGACGACAATCGGCTTGGGTTGAGTTTGTTCAGCCGTAGTGAAGATTTTTCATCGCAGTCTGTCATCATAGGCGGCGAGAAAATTGTTGAGGGCACTTATCCTAGAGCATTGATCCTGCAGCGGCACTACCTCCCAGTAATAGTAGGCTTTGATGAACAAGTCCTTGTAGTACAGCCACAGTTCGCGCAGATCTCCCGGAATAAAGTCCTCGATTTCCCTTCCGTCCAGGTGCTCATCCCTCCGCTTGGCCAACTCCTCTTCTGATCTCTTTGAAAGTTGAGTCATGACCTTCTTGAATTTCGCTCCCGACTCGCTGTTCCACGATGGACGCTTCTCATTGAGTCGTTTGCGAATGTAGTCTTGTTCATCTATGCGAGGGTAGCGTCCCGACTCAACCATCTCCTTTGTCGTCACGTCACATGCATCAGATATGGCTTGAGCTTCGCATGCTTCGGACTCATCTGGCATAAGAGGGATGAAGGCACTGCGCACTAAGGAAGACTGAATGAGTATCACCTCACTGAAGTGTTCCTCGATCTGTGCGTCAATTACTTGGAGTCGCCTGTCATTTGACCTACTCTTCCTCTCGCCTTCGCTTCTCCCTTCTTCTCTTTCCTTCCTCTTTCTCTCCTCCCTTCCAGCTTTTGAAGCAACTGCTTGCTTGACCTTTTGGCGCTTGGCCTCGGGGTCATCTTTCTTAGAATCTGGGGCAGCTCGCTTCAATGGCAATTTTGGTGGTGGGGGAGGTGGCATATCCTTCTTAGCAATACTTGAGGGGTCGACTGCTGACGAAGTGAGTGCAGCAGTGGTTGAAGTGAGTGCGGCTGTTGAAGCTGGCGCGGTGGCTGAAGCGGGCGCTTTGGGAGTAGCGGCCACTTGGGAACTAGATGAAGTACCTGCACCCACAAAAAAATTTGTTAGTTGCTCCATCTCCCACGCCATGGCAGCATCCTTCTCCACCTGCTCCCGCTTTTCCTCCTTTGTCAACACGGTCACCGGAGGATGCCGTGCAATTGAAGCACTCAGTACTTTTTCTTGAAGCGGCCTGCTGGGCTCTTCGAGTTGTTTCAATAACTCCTCCTCCGTGAGTTTTGTCTTGCCCAGAGCCCTCGCTTCATTTACATCCTCCTTTTCACCGGCACCACTGCCTCCCTCCAGCATCAGCTCCACACCAACTCTGCTTCCCCCTGAACCTCCAGCTCCTCCTAGCTTCACTTGTCCTTCCCCCTTTTTGGCATCATCACTGCCAGGGGTTAGGATCATTGATTTTCCGGAAAGGGTTTGGTAAAGTGAGTTGACAGTGTTGAAAATGGCCTCCAACATCTTTTCGGCTTTTCCCACAGTTGGAGCCACCAGATCAGCAGTTTTGATTGAAATTTCTTCGAGTAGATACTCGCACTGCTTCTCTCTCTCCACAACTGATGCCATCATCCTCTCTAAAGGTTCCACTTCTCTGAAGCGAGCCTCCAGCTCCGCTTCAATTTCCCTCCTTATATCCGCCTTCTCCTCTTGCAAGTTGAAGTACCAGAATTCCTGAGCCGCTAGAAATTCTGCTTGCATCGTCTCAAGGCTCCTCTCTCTCTGGTTTAGAGAGAGATGGAATTCGGCACTTGCAGCCATGTTTTCTGTGTATGCTTCACCCAGCTCCTTGACCTTTTCCAGTAGTAGAGTTAATTCAGCATTCCTTAGGTCAATAGCTTGCGCACTCTTCCTCCTACTCTCCAGCTCCTTTTTATCAGTCTCACTCTCTTGCTTGAGCAGCTTCATCTCATTCTTGAGAGAGTCCAGGGCCTTTTTCGTGCTCAGCAGCTCACTTCCCGACCTTATCAGCTCCTCCTTTCTCTTCTCATACTTCTCTTTCACCTTCTTCAACTCCTTCTCCAACTCCTTCTTTTCTTTGCCAACTGAGACAAGTTCGGCATTGACCTTCCTCAAGCGGCTCCTTTCCCCATCAAGCGAGCCCTTAAGTTCGGTGATTGTAATAGTTTGATCTCCCACCAGCTTCACCTGCGCCTCCAGCGCCTTCTCTTTCTCCTCCAATAACCTCTCCTTTTCCTCCACCTTTCCCTCCAAATCCTTCTTCTTCTTGTCAAAGTCTTCTCTAAGACTGATGACTTCTCCCGCCTTCCTCTCCATTTCCTCACTCTTCTTTGTTATTTCGCTTTGAAGGCTAGCGATCTCCGCATCTTTTAACTCCACCTCCTCCTTATGCTCCCTGATGAGCTTCCTTTCGTGGGAAGAGGGCACTCGCTTCGGAACTATGGCGAGTGGATAGGCTTCTTTCACCTTAGCATCCAGCTTCTCCCAGAAGCTGGTCCCTTCAAGAAAGGCGTGGAAGCCATTTTCGCCAATGAAGTTGAGTAACTTGGCCTCCATTTGAATAAGTTCCTCTTCTGTGAAGGCTTTGAGGAGTCTGAAAATTTTATAGTACTCCGTTCCACGATACGTGATGTACGTCAGGAAATCGACGACATTGGTGTAAAACACGTCGCTCCATGGAACGTTCGAGTGGCGAAGATTGTAGCGAAGATTGATTGTCTCTGCGGCTTGCTCTCAATCTAGGGCATAGCGTTCGAGAGCCCGCGTATGTATGGTGAGGGCAGGAGGTATGAACTGAGGGATGATGGGAAGTTCTCCGACAGTTTGGGCGGTATCGGCTGTAGCTGCCGATGTCGAGGGGGATTGGGAAGGTGATGAGGCTTCGGGGGTTTCGGATATTTGTATGGTTTTGGTGGGTGGTGGTTGTATTGGCTGGGATTGAAGTGGTTGAAAGGTAGTGTAGGCTGCAGCTTCATCAGTGCTGAGGAATGGGATAGTGGGGATGTGAAAAGAAGATGCAGATTCTTCTTCATGGGGAGAGAGGGGGGGTTATCTGTTTTAGTGGTTGTTGGGTTGATGAAGATTGAGGTTCTGGTATTTGGGTGATGTAGGTTTGGATTTGGAGTGGGGGTGATTTGGCTTGGATTGGTGAAGGCTGGGGTTGAGTCACTTCAACGTTCTCAAGCGGCTTCTCCACCGCCTCGCTTTCTTGAACGATTGAAGCGACTCGCTTCATCTTCTTGCCTCGCTTTGGCGTGGCACGCTTCCCGGGTGAAGCGACCGGCCTCACTTGGCTCACTTCGGCTTGCCTTTCGGCAACCGGTCTCGCTACGGGCACTTCAACCTCGAGAAGCCCCAAATCCATCAATGTCTTGGCTTTCCTCCATTTATCATAATAGATGGACTGTTTGTTGTAGACGATGGTGTCAGTTTCCGGCCATGCTTTCCCCGGAAACTTCTTCTCCAAAGCAAAGGAGAGTTTTGAGAAGAACTTTAGTTTCCCCTTGCGGAGAATCTGATCAGTGCTTCCCTTCACAAACGCGAAGTCATCAGCGGCTTCGTGAATCTGTTTGAGAAACCAGCCATGCCAGTTGAAGCTGGTTCCTATGAGGCTGTCGACAATTACTGCAGTGGCGATCAGCTTCGCGTCGGAGAGAGTCTCCAACGTTCTGATGTAGCAAGCGATACTCTTCGAAAAGAGCTCGCAGATATGGTTGAAGGGGGCCTTCAAACATTTTCGAATGTTGGCCTCCTTGTAGTTCGGATCTGCTCCGTCGGCTGCAAACCGACTGTACTGAACTCCTGCTGACAGACCCAAATCTAGCAGCGAGTCTCCTCCTACTCTCGGCAAATCGAACGTGCTGATGAGTTCACTCATATCCACCTCCACCGGCTTCCTGGTGCGTGGATCAGTGAAAGAAGACATATTCTGCTCCTTCCTCAAGTTGAGCAGTAGTTCTCCAACGGCCTTCGCCAGAATCTTTGACGGAACTGCCGTCACGAATTTCCATAGAGCGGCCTTCGTCACGGCTCTACGGAGAAAGCCATTCTTCTCGATAATGGCTGGATCGAGATGAGGCTCGACATTGATGTGTTTGTCGACCTCCGCGAGAAACTCCTCCATTGTTTCAGTCTTTTGCTTCTTTCCTAAGGTGAGATTTGAAAGATTTTGAATTGAGTTTTATCGATGAAGAACAAGGGTTGAGACTCGTGAGTTGCAGAAATTGCAGATCTATGCACGAGAATGGCAATTTTTGAAGGCTGTGAAAGGTTTTGCAGTTCTGCCTCGTCCCATATATATAGAGTAAGGTCTTGGCTGACGTGGCAGGGGTAGGACGGTAATATTGCCGAAAGTCCTGTAGGTAGGAGGCGGACGTGCGGTGATGGATCTGATGTGTCCGGCGTCACCACAGTAAAAGTGAACTGCCACTTGCTCGGCGTCTCCACGTGGCACGCTGCAATTGGTTTGTCTTATACGGCGCTAATCCAACGGTTGCAGATTGGGGGCTGTTGAGATTCGATGGTTGGATCTTTTCCGCCTTTTCTCGCTTCAAATTTGAAGTGAGAACCACGCGCCCGTTATTTTCGCCGTTCCTGATTCTGCATTAAATACTTGGCAGAAAGTGAAATAGGCACTCGAGTGCAGACAGCTCATACTCGCTTCATGCCCGCTCGCTTCGAGTTGGGCCGCTAGGCTTTGACTCGCTTGAGAGGCATTCGCTTTGAGTGACTGTTCCGCACTCGCTTGCGATGGCTAGCTTTGAGTGACGTAGCACTCGCTTGGCCATCTGAAGCGACTGGAATAAGAAATTGAATTTCTTTGCTTAATTTTAAAATGTTTCTGACTTACATACTTCGAGGATAAACAAGAGTGTTTTCCTCTTTGTATTTGTGTCAGATTCATTTCATATTTTCCACATAGTGAGTGAAGGTTTCTAGCACACTTCGGCTCACTTAGTGTACTTAAAAATTGAAATGCTTACCAGTCAATCTCACTTCGTAGGAGATTGATACCACTAGTTGAAGGCTTCATCCTCTTGGCATTCGTCATCATGGCATTCATCTTCCTCTACGAATTAGAGTGTCCTCCATCGAAGTGAATGAGGGAGAAAATGAATATAGTACACAAGCTTACTACAACCAGAAGGGAGCATCACGTAAGTGTACTTATTCACGACGAATGGGGGATGAGTACAAGTCCTTATCTCAGAGCAGAAATTGACAGGATGACAATGAGAATGCTCTGACAAGACAATCTCGTATTTTACGCAGAAGCATGTCACCAGCCCTGCAACCTTTTGTATAAAAAGGTAAACCTTCAAGCTTTCCTACAATCTAGAGAATGAATCTGCAGTCGACTCGCTTTGACCCAAGTTAGGGCAAATTGAAGCGATGCAGAATTCAAGATAGCAGCTTCTTGCTCGCTTTGGAAGTAGCTTGCTCCGAGAGTAAGCATTAGTTCCCCCTTAACCATTTACTTAACAATTCCAATAAGTTGGTAGGGAACTCCTTCCAATACTCCACCTATCTCCACCTAACTTCATTTTCTTCAAGCGAGTGAGATTTTGAAGTGGCTCGCTTGAGTTGGTGAAGATCCGAAGCGAGTGACACACAAGAGAATAAGCGGTCACTTCTTCGTGCATCCTGGAACTAGCATTCTTCACCAGGGTCTAATAACCCTACTTCCATGCATAGCTGGTTGAATCGAGACTCAGCTAGAGGCTTGGTGAGGATATCTGCTCGCTGGAGATCGGTATGGATTTTCTCAAGCTTGATATCCTTCTTCTCGACATGATCACGAATGAAATGATGTCGAATTTCCACATGCTTGCATCTGGTGTGAAGCACTGGATTCTGCGAGATACATATGGCACTGTTGTTGTCGCAGAAGATTGGAATTTCATTCGCTTCAACTTTGTAGTCCTTCAACTGTTGACGAAGCCATAGGATTTGAGAACAGCAGCTTCCTGCGGCCATGTATTCAGCTTCAGTTGTTGAAGTGGCTACGCTTGTTTGCTTCTTTGAGAACCACGAGATCAGCTTGCTTCCCAAGAACTGACATGTGCCCGAAGTTGACTTCCTATCGACTCGGCACCCTCCATAGTCAGCATCTGAATATCCAGTGAGCTCCAAATTGTCCTCCGCTGGATACCACAGCCCCATGTTGACAGTGCCCTTCAAATATCGAAGAATCCTTTTGGCAGCTTCAAGATGGCTGTGCTTGAGGTTGCTTTGGAAGCGAGCGCAGACTCCGACTGCAAAAGCAATATCTGGCCTGCTTGCAGTGAGATAGAGTAGTGACCCAATTAGGGCACGATAATCTGTAGGATTTACAGATTTTCCTTTTTCGTCTGGCTCCATCTTCCAGTTGGTATTCATAGGGATCTTCACAGCTTTAGCATGTTGAACTCCAAACTTGACAAGCATATCTCGAGTGTACTTGGCTTGGTTGATGAAAATTCCATTATCCTGCTGCTTCACTTGAAGACCTAGAAAGCAGCTCATCAAGCCAATCATCGACATCTCATACTTGGTCTTCATCAGCTCTCCAAACTTCTCGCTAAGCGACTGGTTTGGTGACCCAAATATGATGTCGTCCACGTAGATCTGAACCCATAGCATATCATCTCCATGATTGATGGTGAATAGAGTTCGATCTATTTTTCCTTTGTGAAAACCATTGTCCACTAGGAATTGAGATAAAGTATCATACCAAGCTCTGGGAGCTTGCTTCAGCCCGTATAGGGCTTTCTTCAATCGATACACCTTATCTCCTTGCTCGAAACCCGGTGGCTGCTCCACATACACTTCTTCCTTGAGTTCACCGTTGAGAAACGCGCTCTTTACATCCATTTGATAGACTTTGAACTTCTTGGCTGCTGCATAGGCTAGAAATAGTCTGATAGCTTCAAGCCGTGCCACTGGAGCGAAGGTCTCGTCAAAGTCGATTCCTTCCTCTTGGCAGTAGCCTTTGGCAACGAGACGCGCCTTGTTCCTCACTACGTTGTGATCCTCGTCTGTCTTGTTCTTGAACACCCACTTGGTGCCAATAACATGCTGAAACTTGGGACGATCCACGAGGTACCAAACGTCGTTTCTAGTGAACTGGTTGAGCTCTTCTTGCATGGCTATCACCTTGTTAGAGTCGGCTAGGGCTTCTTCTACGGACGATGGCTCAATGTTGGAGAGAAAGCAACTGAACATGGCAGTTTCTCCGAACACTTGACTTCTGGTCACTACACCCTTGGATGGATCTCCAATGATTTGACTTGGTGAGTGACCTTTGAGCCATGCTCGCTTTGATCTGCCAGCTTCATCTTCATCTTCTTCCTTGTCGCTCGCTTCACCGACTGAAGCGACTGGATTGGGTGCTTGGCCTGCACTAGCTTCAGGAATCTTGGGGGCAGCTTCGACTTCTCCTTTGGGATTCTGCTCGCTTGAGTCCTTGATCTCATCATCTTCATCGAGTAAGTCCCAAGTGAGTTGATTTGAGGGTTCCTTGCTTTGATCCTTTTCATTCACTTGAGCCTGTTCCTGTGGAAGACTTAAAGAAGATTCATCAAATACGACATGGGGTGATTCTTCCACGATTAGGGTTTTACAGTAGAACACCCTGTAAGCTTTGCTTGATGTGGAATATCATAAGAATATTCCTTCATCAGCTTTGCTTTCAAAGGCTTTCAACTGTGACTTCCCATTGTCATGGATGAAGACCCTACAACCAAAAATATGGAAATAAGATATGTTAGGAATTCTCCCTGTCCATATTTCATATGGAGTTTTGTCGTGCCGTTTGTTGAGAAGCGTCCGATTCTGTGTGTAGCACGCCGTGTTGGCAGCTTCAGCCCAATACTTCATCGGAAGCTTCGAATCAGCAATCATGGTGCGAACGGCTTCTTTGATGATTCGATTTCTTCTTTCAGCAACTCCATTCTGCTGAGGTGTGCGTGCTGAGGATGTCTGATGTGCTATTCCATGCTCCGTGCAGTACGCTTCAATTGTAGAATTCAAGAACTCTGTGCCTTTGTCAGAGCGGATGGTCACAATTGCTTGATTCTTCTCCACAGCCAATCGCTTGAGTAGTTGTGGCAGTTTGGTCAGTGTCTCCTTCTTGCTGAAGAGGAATACTCTCCTGTTTCGTCGTCGGTGAGCGCCATGAGTCCAAGATCCTCACCCTCACTGGAGTTGGGATCAGTGAATGCATCGGAGTCGCTAGCTGGATCTTCAGTTGAAGCGACCGGTACTTCACTTGCTACGAGCGCTCGCCTTGGAGCGTCCCTCTTGGCCTTCAATTCTTCACGCTCTTTAGCACTGAGCTTTGGGCAATCGGATTTGTAGTGGCCCATTTTGTGGCAGTGATAGCACTCCACATCCATCATGTCGCGCGGGATCGTCTTGGTCGTTTCTTCTCTCTTTCCTTTTCCTTCTCGAGCATCAGTGTTCCTCCCTTTGTACTGCTTGTAGAATCTTTTGTATTTGCCCACTCGAGAGTTCATCTTGTTGAAGTTCTTGGATAAGAAAGCAATGTGATCTTCCAACTCTTCCCTCGTCATCTTGGCTAGCGATTGCTCGCTTGGCCCTTCGGCAGCTTTAAATGCTACTCCTTTTGACGTCGTGGGAGCTTCATCCTCTTCGTCGAGATTCATTCGATTCAGATCGAATTCATGAGCTTTGAGTTCAGAAAACAGAATCTCCGGTGTGAGCTTTGATATATCCTTGGTTGCTAGGTACAGCTCCTTCATTGTCTGCCACTTCCTTGTGAGAGCTCGGACAATTTTCAGGTTGACTTCCTTATCTGTGAGTTCCTTCCCAAGCGAGTTGAGAGTTGCAATGATGTTTGTGACCCTCAGCTCGAAGGCGTCGATGGATTCTCCTGGCTTCATTATCAGACTTTCAAACTCCCTCATCTGAACGGCAAGTTTGTTTTCCTTGATTTTGTCCGTTCCTTGAGAAATGAGGGCTAGGGTTTCCCACATTTCCTTTGCTGTTGCGCACTTCCTTATCCGTGGAAGATAGGCGTCAGACACAGTGCTTTGCATCGTGCGATTTTATCAAGGTTGGCGATCTTGAAGTCGTTGGGATTGTATTCATCTTTGTCCTTTTCGACATACTCCTGTCTGACATGAGCTTCGCGTCCTTCAGCAGCTGGGACGTTCACAGATATGGCTTTCTTGATTTCGATTGGTCCGTCCTCTATGACTTCCCACATCCGGTCATGGATGGAGCATAGGAAGCTCTCAACTCGGAAACTCCATGTCTCGTATCCTTCGATCGAGAACTGTGGAAGATTTGATGCACTGTATGTAGACATAGCAAACTATCAGCAGTAAATGCAGTATGCGTGAGTGAGATTTTGATGCACTTAGGAAAATAGGATCCGGTTCAGTGAGACAACGTGAAGCGAGTGGGGGCTCGCTTTAGGTATGCAAAGCAGAGGCTCGAAAGAACCGCTGCTCTGATACCACTTGTTGGTCCCGGTTTGTTAATAGGAAAAGTACGTAGAGGGGGGGTGAATACGTATTTTGAAGTTTTTCAACTTCAAATCCCTTAACTCAGAGTGACAAGTAAAGAGCTCTTTAGAAACTTAAGACCTAGCTGAAGCTAGATCTACAGTACGTAGTTTGCCTACTCGACCGAAGTGAACACTTGATCAAGAGGGAGTCTTTACTCGTATGTGCGGAATTTGGTGAGCTAAATCTTTCCTAAGTAATTAAAGAATCAAGTTTGTTTGTTTAAATGCACGTGCAATGAATAATCGAATATAGTAAAGAGATAAGGGTAGAGAGATACGACACCAAGAATTATAGTGGTTCGGAGATAAAGCTCCTACGTCCACTTGTTGCACGACGGCAACTGTTCTTTTCACTCAAGAACTTGAAGGTTACGGGTCCTTCAAAAACCTGGTCAAGATCGAGCTTCACTCGCTTGGATCTGACAAATGCTGGGTGATTCCGGGTTCACACCAAAAACCTAACTAGACTGGAAGCTTCACTCGCTTCAGTCAAACAGACAGGGAGATTACGGGCTCTCCTTACAGCCTAGCTTCGATCGAGCTTTACACGAACGATGTAAGTGCAAGCTTGGATCTAGACTCTATGATCGAGGCTTCTTCAATCGATGAAAGAAGGGCCATGGATCGAAACAACCTAACAACGACTCAAAAACCTAACAGACAGATTTAGGGTTTTTGGTTAACGAACACACTGTGAAGAGCTCTTTACAATAAGTGCAAAGATGGCTAGAGCTCTTCTTCTAAGCTTGGATATTTGAAGTGGGCTTAGACTCTAAGTGTGAAGGTTGTGAAGACGAGTTCCGATGAACTGGAAACTCGGAGAACACTTGGAAACAAAGACTCGAAGATTTGCTCGAAGGCTTGGGAGTGTTTGTTTGCAGTAGGCTTGAATGCTCAAGTAGTGTTCTGCTCTTCTTCGTCTTCATCCTTCACTATTTATAGGCGGAGGGTTGGCTGAGATCCGTTGCTTGGTTGGTGGCCTTGTCCCTCCTCCTCTCGACAGTACTTACGCAGGCTGGCACCTTTTCAGACGTCCAGTTTTGGCATTTTGCCAAAATTGGCTAACTTACAAGGTTAACAGTAACTGGAGCGAGCCAGTACTGTTGCGGCGCCTTTGTCGGCCTGGCAGTCAACTCTTCCGCTCCACTCCGCTTTCGACACGTGGAGATCTCGTAATTAATGCTACGATCTTCTGTTGACTAGAGTTCAAAATATGGGCGGGAGTAGCGGTGTCGCTTTCTGGTAGGTAGTGGCTTGTTTCTCTTTAAAGTTGTAGCGTCCGCTTTAGTTGAGTCACTTCGTAGTCGATCTGTAGTGAGCCGCTTCGGGAGGTAAAGTTCCCTAGTGACTGCTTTGGAAACTGATGACTAGAGTTGACTAGCTTTGACTTTGCACTGTAGCGCTCGCTTCGCTTCGCTTTGGCTTTGAACTGTAGCGCTCGCTTTGCTTCGCTTTAGCTTAGAACTGTAGCGCTCGCTTCGCTTCGCTTTGGCTTTGAACTGTAGCGCTCGCTTCGCTTTGCTTTGGCAGACTCACTTTGAATCTACTGTAGCGATCGCTTCGCTTCGCTATTCTTCGGCACGCTTCACTTCGGCTTGCTAGACTTGCTTCGCTTCGGAAAACATACTGAAGCGAGTGGCCTTCACTTGAAAATTTGAAGCCTAAAATCTAAGCAAATTAAAGAGCCATCCTAACAGAGTAGGCTTTAGAAAAATTCTAACTTATCAACTACATCAAAATGGGTCGCTTGAGAACAGAACGCTTTGGGGTTTTGGGATCAAATCAAAACACTAAGATATCCCTTATAGGTTCCCCCTTAACATATTCGTTCTTAACAATTCCCAACACCTCCTTGTCATTAAAATAATTATGTTCTACAAATTGTTAGCTCTAAAATGAGGTGTAATTCCTTCATTCCCTTACACCTCACTTGGGGGGGGGGGGGGGGGGGGGGGAGTAGGGGATACCCGTATTCAATTATCTTAAAATGCAGGGGATACCCGTATTCCATTATCTTAAAATGTTTTAGCCTGTATTCTATTACCTCAAAATGCTTCAGCAGGAGAAACATAGCAGGCAGAAACAAGACAAGAAGTCATATAAACATAAAAATAGAAGGATAATATTCTAAACTGACAGGAAGTAGTAGAAACATGTCAAAGGCGAGGCCTTAAAAAGCACCTGGCCGAAAGCAGAAAGAAGTAATATTGTTTGTGCCCCACCAGCACGATTTCAGGGCCATAAAAAAGTGCCCTACTGCAAACACCAAAAATTAAATTGTTTTAAAACATCTCATGAAAAATAGCCGGGTTAAAGAGTAGGGTCTGAGGCGGAACCAAGATCCTCAGAACTAGATGAGTGAGAGGATAAAGCCTGACTCCCGGAAACAGAGGGAGTTTTAGCCGAATGCAAAGGAAAGTAATCTCTAGGATGATCTGCTGAAATACTAAAGGCATCATTTGCTCCCGAACCGCTCTCCATATTTGATAGAATATGTACGGTAGAAATAGTTTCTTGGGGAAAGGGGGACACAGAACCTTCTCCCTTCTTAGCTCCTAGAGAGAAAAAAGAATCACTAAGTAAAAAATGATAAACCGTTAATATGTGAACTTAACCATAAAAAAGAAAAGAGGGGCACCTCGTCAAATGCCTTTTTCATGAGCCGCATGACAGTAGTGTTAAGAGAAAAGAGATGAAAAGGGGGAGCATCCCAAGCAGGACGATCCTCGGAGGATTGAACGGGTTGACGAAGGGCCTCAGAAGCCTCTCTCAGCACAGGCATGAACCAAGGTTCCCCGGTAGGTAGGAAACAGTTCCTCTTAAGGGCCTCAGGATTTGTCTCAAACATATGCACTATAGGTCCCATGTTGATAGCGGCAGCTCGCTCAGGGATGCCCAGTTGATGGCAGCATTCAAAGACAACATCAGCAGCCCAATCTGTGAGAGGATCTATCATCCGTGCCCAAAAATACGGAGAGTTGATAAACGCCTCAGGCAATTGCTTCACTAAAGAATCTATAAAAGCCTGACCATTTGGGGTCATTAAGAAGTTAGATCGGCAATCTTTTATCCCCATGGAAATGCCTTGATCTAAGCCTATCTTTCTCCCCTTAATAAAGGAAGAAATTTGGGAACGCTCCAACTCTTGCTCATGTGCGAGCGTTAGCTGTTCTACTTGGGCAGTGAAGGTTTCTTGTGTTTGTATCGCTTGCTTTGACGAAGCCTCTAAGATTTTCTCTAATTCCCCAACCTGCTCCGATAATAAGGATACGCGTTGTTCAAGAACAGAGCAATATTTTTCCTTATCACGAAGATAATCCTTAAGATCACGAACCTCGACCTGGGATTGGTCCCTACTTTGCTCAGCTTGAGACAGAATTTCAATGAATTGGTCCAAAGCTAGGGCTTGGATACCGAAAGAAGGTCCCGAGACCTGGTCCACCTTTGTAGGCGCAGGTGGACGAATATCATTTGTCCTCTCGGAAGAAGAGGCATGAATGCCTACTCCGGCAGCAGGAGAGGAAGGAGAACAAGGTCTAGCGCACTCCTCAAAATGGCTGGCCAATGGCGGGTCAGGGAAGCAGAATCCCGAACGAGGTTTCATTATTATTATCTCCTAAGGGTTTTCTTGAGTAGAATCTGGAGTTCTGATATCTGCGGAAGGTAGCACAAGGGCATCGTCTGAAGAAGAAACAGGCTCGAGGTTTGCGGCTCTGACCTCAGCCATCTTCTGCGCCAATTTCATGCGAATTTTTTGTAGCATTTCTCCTTCATTGGAACTCATGGCTGAAAATAAATGCAAGTAAAACCCAATATTTAGAAATCTTGGGATTCCCACATGGAAGTTCCCACCACACTCGCCTTAAAATCGGGTTTACGAAAAATAAAGGCCAGTATCAACAATTTTTCCTAAAAAAAAAAAAAAAAAAAAAAAACCCCTTTGAGCGTAGGCTGCACGAACACGGGGGGGGGGGGGGGGGGGGGGTGATAAAAATAACGATACTAAATAAACTACCTGGGAAAAGAGGGAAACGATGTAATCACCGGAAATATAGAGCAAAAGAACGAGAATGTTACTATTTTTCTCGGAGATACAGTATGGAGAATGAAGGGGAGAAGAAGGGAAGGAAGGAAGTTAAAGGGCAAAAAGAGAGTGGAGTGATACCCCACTTATATTTCCACGTCGGCTTGTGAAAGGGGAGGAGACGCCTTTTCACTTCCAAAAAAGTAATACATCTTTCCTTCCAAAATATATTCATTATAATATTTCTCTATTTTCGAGGACAAAACCTTAACGAAGCAAAACAGAAGTAGTTTTCCCGCCAAAACACCAGACAGAAGCTTGTATATGAACGCTTCTGGACCTGGGGGGGAGTAGCTGATAGGGACTAGTATCAGCCTTGCCATGTAAATAATTCAAAATACTAAGACAAACATGCCTCCCACAACTTTGGGGTGTTACCTCCAAAAAGAGTTAATACCAGTAGTATCGTATAACAATCTTGAATAGTAAAATTTCCTAAGGCATTGAGTGTTATGTCAAAAACAGAAGCCTTGCTAGAACAATGGGAGTGGTGAGCTCTGGCTAGAATTAGTTTCCATATCATTAACGGGGATAAATATTAATCGTGATGAGGATCTATAATAATTGCGCCGAATGATAGCATTTATTACGATGTTGCAGGTTCTTAATGAACCTCAGATGACCTGCTCAATACAGATGTCCGGGCTCGTATAAGAGGCCAGAAAGATCTGCCCAGATCCCAACCTATGCAGAAGCCGTAAACATCTGCTATGATCTAAGGATCACCACAAGCAGCCCGCGTGACTCTATACACTCTAGAGTAAGGACCACCAAATGGATGACGAAGGAAATCTTGTCTCCAAGGGAATTCCTTTTCTATCCTCCCTTCACACGAATGTTCACCTTTTCACCCTCTATATATCTATAAATACCGAGTGATCATCACAACACAACTCTTCATACACACACGCACTCTGTGTACTATTCCATTCATTTCCACATTCCTCCACGAGCTCCTTCGAGCTCAAGCGGTCGAAGCTTCCGAGGCCTTCTTCCGGGAAACCACACCCACGATCACCTCCATCTCTCCTTCTCGTCACTAGGAAGAGTCTCTCTCACGCACCATGTCGAACCTAAGGTATAACCCTTGCTGTTAAGAGAGGACGAAGCCTCACAGAGCTTTACTCTCTTCGCTTCCCTCTCTCTTCACACTTCCTTTCTTCGTTTTCCACTTGAATGAGTTCTAAACTCCATGGATTTGACTGATTTATGGCTAGAAATGCCCTTTATTTAAGCACATAGCTCGATTATTACTTGTCATCTTTATGCGAACAATGCCGTGTATGAGATCTGTATGAAATACATGGTTATGGCCAATAAAACCATATGAATCTCTCGCTCTTTATCATTGTAATGCTTTATCTATGAAGGCTCCTTGCAAAATATGATGAATAATCACTTAAATCATTGTGGATCTTCAACCCGGATCTATCAACTGGCGCCGTCTGTGCGAAATTTGAGTCTAAGATGTCGATTTCCCCTATTTTATGCAAAATTCTAGCTCGTTGTTATAATGCTGTGGATGATTTTCCTTATCATTTCCTTATGTGAAGAATATTAAAAAAAAACTTGACATTAGATTGAATGGGCATGCCGTATTTGCTGATTAGTTTGCAGAAATCTGGATACGAATATTATTGCCTGATTTTTTTTAAGCCCTTCATGATTGTGAGAAGCAGAATGTGGCATGACTCTCAGATTATGCTCTCTTCTTAGCAGAAATTGCGATAGATACCCTGCCGAAGGAAAACTCGTATTTGAGATATTGATTCTCTTTCCTTATATGTGAGTTTAAATCTGCTATTTGTAAATGTTGTTGTGGTTGTTGAATTTGGAGCGTTAATCTCCCTGGTATCTGCTATTTTGAGTTTTAGCTGATTGTTATGATATGTATATGAACTTGCTCTGTTATTCCCCTGGGTGCGAGAAACGCCCGAAAGAGGGATATTAAAATAAACATATATTGAATGTCAGTTCGATGTTCTTCCTAGAAAATTTGAGTATGTATACTATGAATTCATTCCAGCTAAATTGATCATGATTGCAAATCGAGGAATCGGAGGCGATTTCGAGATCATATTTTCCTCATGATACGAATTGTGATAACTAAACTGTTTTATCTGTCAAATTCCTAAGGTTGTGAAGAATCTGAGGGAAAGCCAAGTAAAAAATTGCAGCAATTTTAGAACACATTCAGCTCACCTTGTGTAATTGGTGAGTTTACAACTCTGTTAACTATCTCGAAATGTGAAATCAACTTGTGGGTTATAAGGGATTGGTAATTACAGAGGAAGCATCACTACTCAGGCTAGTCGCATGCCCCTGTATTGCCATGAACTGAAAACTCATGGAGTAAAAACACTAAAAAAGCGGAGAGCCGAAGATGACGAGGTCACCCCATTCACCTTGATGAAGGGGCCCCGCATCTGAAAGCAGAACCTCCCAGAAGCCCCATACAATGGGCAGAACCCTCAGAAGCCCTATCTAATAGGCAACATCTTCTTAAGCCCAATCTAATGGGCAGAACCCCTCATCAAGCCCTATACAATAGGCAACATCCTCATAAGCCCTATCTAATAGGCAACATCTTAATAAGCCCTATCTAATAGGCAACATCATCCATCAAGCCCTATTTAATAGGCTACACTCTCGTAAGCCCCATATAATGGGCAGAACCTTTCATAAGCCCTATCAAATAGGCAACACTCCCGTAAGCCCCATATAATGGGCAGAACCCCTCATAAGCCCTATTCAATAGGCAACACTTTCATAAGCCCTATCAAATTGGCAACACGCTCGTAAGCCCCATATAATGGGCAGAACCCCTCATAAGCCCTATTCAATAGGCAACACTTTCGTAAGCCCTATCAAATAGGCAACACTCTCATAAGCCCTATATAATAGGCCACCCGTTCATAAGCCCTATCTCATAGGAAAAATTCTCATAAGTCCAATATTATGGGCATGATCTTCGTAAGCCCTGTCCAACAGGCAGCACCATACAAAAAAGCCCTACAAAGTAGGCATCATATAAAAAGCCCTACATAGTAGGCACCACCCAAAAAGTCCTATATATTTAGGCATTATACATAAAATCCTGCGTGACCAGGCACCCCACAGTGAGTCTTATGAAATAAGAGTTTATGTGAGTCTTAAAAAGCCCACACCATAATCAGATCCCTATCAAAAGCTTCATCTAGAAAGCTCTATGAAAATGGACATTGTAGCACCGAGTCTTGCGAAAGCAGGCATTACTTACCCCTGTCTCATACTGGCATAAGCCACCCTTTAAGAAGTCCTGTAATAAACAGGCAATGTTTGTTAAAACTATCACAAATGATTCCCAACTACAAAAGATCTGTTAGAAATAAATTACATATATTTTAAGCCTCCTTCAAAGAGCATCTGAAATTAATTCTCTAAACATCCTCAAACATTTGCAGAATCTTACGAGGATGAATACTGCCTTAGATGTTGCTTCAAAAGAAGTCGGCCAAGCTACTGGAAATCAAGAAAATTCCCTACTTGGGAATAAAGGAAAAGGCACTATGATAACCGAGGCCAGTGTCAACATGGAAGCTCAGTTTTCTCCGACCATGCTCTTCCAAATGAAAGCACTCGTAGAGGGTGTAGTCGAGGGGACCGTCGAAAAAAGACTTCATATCTTGGGGATAAACTCCCAGAACGCAGATCCCCCGGGTGAAACCCAAGAGGGTGGAGGAAGTAAGATCACCTCCGCAATGCACAAGCATAAGCCTATCACCCCTGGCATAATCCAAGAATTGATCTCAAAGCTGCCTCCAATAGTGGCTGAACAAGAGGAGGGATTTTCCACTGATTGGGAATCCCCAGATGAAGAGGGACCTGAGGAACTCGAAGGAAACCTCAATGAGAATACTGGCAATGCATGGGCCAAGAAGTATGCCCAACAACAAGAGCAGATGAAGCTCTTGGCAAAAGAAGTAAAAAGGTTGAAAGAGCAGAAGCAAGCCACAGAAAGGACCTCAAAGGAAACAGAGGCAAGCGAAAGAGAAATTCGCAACTTAAATGAAGAAGGAAACCCGAAACACTTTCCAAATAATAGGAATGAGGGAAACAAGTCAGAACTTTTCTCTTTATATATCGATGAGAACAGCCCATTCTCGGTAGATATTCAAACTGATCCCGTTCCTAGCAACTTCAAAACAATCTCTTGTGAATACCAGGGGAAAGGAGACCCTGAAGAACATTTGATGAAATTTGAAAGCTTATGCCTCCTCCATCAATATTTGGAGGGCTTCAAGTGCAGATTATTCCTTACAACTCTGTCGGGGACTGCTCAACATTGGTTCAAGTAGTTGCCAAGAGCTTCTATTCACTCCTTCATGGATCTGAGGGAAGTTTTCCTACAACAGTTCGTCAGCGCCAAAAGAACTACTAGAAATTCCTTACACCTAAAAACTATCAAGCAAGGTGCCAATGAATGTCTGAGAGACTATATGACGCGTATCAACGAGGCCGTCCTTGAAATCCCAAAGGCAGAGTCAAAGCTAAAAGTACATCCCTGTGTAGATGGCTTGAAATCGGGGCAGTTCTTTGCCTCTCTCATCAAAAAAGAAGCTACCTCTTTTGAAAAGCTACTAACAAGAGTCCAAAAATATATTCATATGGAAGAGGCTCTGTGCAGCAAGAGGGCCGAACTGGCCTCCCAAAGGGAAAAGAAGCCGGAAGAAAGGAAAAGGCCGGCTTCAGATGCTAAGAAAACTGACAAGAATGAACGATTTTTGAGATCTTTCACTCCGCTAATCAAGCAACATGTTGACCTGCTAGAAGTAGTCAGGAGAAAACCAGGGGTCCAGATCCCCGCCGGACATAGGCAGCCGCCAAGAAATCCACCATCAGAAAGGTTCTGCAAGTTCCATAATGACTTTGGTCATATGACCAACGACTGTAGAAATTTGACAATTGCTATCGAGAAGCTAATCCAAGAAGGGGAACTCTTGGAATACGTCAAAAGAGAGACAGAACAAAACAAATGACGCAAAGAAGCTCCTGAGAAAACACCCGATGCTAGCCAGGGGCCAGATCCTAAGGGCGTTATTAAAATGATATATGGAGGACCAACCATGGGAGACTCCAACAGAAGCAGAAAGGCATCTGCCAGAGAGGTACATATGCACGAAAGACATGCGGTCTGGAAGGTCGAAAAGGGCCTACCCTCGCCAGAAATCTCGTTTGGACCAGAATATAATCAAAAGGTGACTCATCCGCATGACGACGCATTTGTCATCACAGTGGAAATAGAAAGATATCAGGTCCAAAGGGTCTTTGTGGATACAGGGGCCGTAGTCAATGTCATATTTGAGAGCTGTTTCAATCAAATGAGCCTCCAGGAGATTTTGAATGGGGTAGCCACGACTCTGCATGGTTTCTCAGGAGACCCTGTGATGTCATTAGGGTCAATTGACTTTATGCTCACTCTAGGTGAAGGGCCTATGCGGGTATCAAAGCCAGTCACCTTTGTGGTGGTGCGGCAGCCAACTTGTTACATTATTATCCTGGGGAGAACGGCCCTAAATCCATTCCAAGCAGTGGTTTCCACTTACCATCTGATGATGAAATTCCCTGTGGGAAGCTAGGTAGGACAGGTGTCGGGAGACCAAGGATCTCGTGAAAATACTATATTCAATCGGTACAAGCGGGAGAAGCCAGAAAAAGGCCAATGGCAGAACCTGCCGGCGATAAAGCTTAAGTGAAACCCGAAAGAAAAATTCTTAAGGCCACCACTACTAAAAAAGAGAACCAGGATCTCTCCACTCCAATGGAGCAACTGATGATTACTGACACTAATTCCTCAGAAGAGCTCACGCTACCTAAAAACTCAGACAAGCAGTCGTTCCGATAGACTGATGAAAGCAAAGGACTTGAAGCCAAAACAATAGGCGCACACAACGCCCCAACTGCGAAGGGGCAATGGGAAACTTTGATGGCCAAGGCAAGGGCAAAAGTCAAGGGCGCAATCGAAATGCCAGATCAAGAGAATGCTGAAGGAACATCACACGAGAAAAAGGATAGCACCCTCAAAATATGCAGGGAAAATTGATTGTGGCTCCTAAAAAGAAGGGAGTACGATTGATCATAACCCTTATCTATTTTGAAACTTTTTTATCTTATAATTAGTCAATATGTGGAAAACACAAGATCATGCCTCCTTGTCTTTAAAATAATTATGTTTTGCAAATTGTTAGCTCTAAAATGAGGTGTAATTCCTTCAGTCCCTTACACATCACTTTGGGGGGGGGGGGGGGGGGGGAGTAGGGGATACCTCACATCCCAGTACCCGTATTTCATTATCTCAAAATGTTTTAGCCTATATTCAATTACCTCAAAATGCTTTAGCAGGAGAAACATAGCAGGCAGAAATAAGACAAAGAGTCATATAAACCTAAAAATAGAAGAATAATATTCTAAACTGATAAGAAATAGTAGAAGCATGTCAGAAGCGAGGCCTTAAAAAGCACCTGGCTGAAAGCAAAAAAGAAGTAATATTGTTTTGTGCCCCACCAGCACGATTTCAGGGCCATAAAAAGCACCCCACCACAAGCATCAAAAAAGTAAATTGTTTTAAAACATCTCATCAAAAGCAACAAAGATTAAAGAGAAGGATCTGAGGCAGAAGCTAGATCCTCAGAGCTCGATGAATGAGAGGAGGAAGACCATTCCTCGATAGTAGCCGAAGTCGAAGAGACCGAGGGGCCACCCTTGGGTGAGTTCGTCGGAATCTTTAGAGCGTTCCCCTCTTCAGAGCCATCCTTCGCCTCTATTGGAGTGGGTGGTAAGGAAGTACCTTCCCTGCTGGCGGATGGGCCTGAAGTGTTTCTTTCTCTCAACTCCTAATAAATGAGAAGGGTTGATAATAAATAGTAAATAAATAAACTTTAAAAATAACGAAAAATAAAGGAAAAGAGAGGGCACCTTGTCAAAAGCCTTCCGCATAGACCTTATAACCATAGTGTTAAGAGGGGAGAGAAGAAACAAGGGAGCATCCCAAGGAGAGAGATCCTCCGAGACCCCAGCAGGCTGGCAGAGGATCTGAGACGCTTCCCTTAGCACAGGCATAAACCAAGGTTCCTTAGGGGGAGTGAGGCGACTCCTCTGGAGAGATTCGGGCTCTGTATCAAACATCCTCACTATAGGCCCTGCATTGATGGTGGCCGCACGTTCAGGAATGCCTAGCTTCCGACAACATTCAAGAATGGTTGTCTGTCCATTCAGTAAGGGGGTCAAACATTCGAAGCCAGAAATCGCGAGATTGTAGATAGGCTTCTGGCAGACGCTTGACCAAGGAATCCAGGAAGGCCTGACCGGAAGGGGTCATCAATAGGTTAGACCTGCAATCCTTAATCCCAGAGGAAAGGCCCTGATTCATCCCTGCCCTTCTCCCTTGAGCAAAAGAGGAAGCTTGGGCTCGTTCTAGCTCTTGCTCGCGAGTAAGTGTTAGCTGTTCCACTTCCACTGCGTGAACTTCCTGTAGTTGCCCTACTCTATCTGATGAGGCTTTTAGAGCCCCTTTAAGCTCCCTTACCCGTTCAGAGAGGGAGAGCGTACGTTGCCCGAGAGCAGAACAGTGCTCCTCCTTGTCCCTTAAGAACCCTTGAAGCTGATGAACTTCAATTTGAAGTTGCTCCCTACTTTTCTCGGACTGGGAAAGATATTCTCGCAGTTGTTCTAGGCTTAATGCTTGGGCAGAAGGAGAACTCTCTGATACTTTACCCTTCTTAGTAACCAGAGAAGAAGGGGACTCACTCTTCCTTTTAAGGGAAGATGAGTGAGGCTCTAGGGCAACAGGAGTGGAAATGCAAGCATCCACATCAATAAGAATAGGGGAGGTTGAAATTGACCGACCAGAGGCAACTAAATGAGGGGAGAAAGGTTTCAATCGAGGCCTAATAGTTTTTTTTTTTCTTGAGGACCTGCTTGAGAAGGGTTATTATCCTCAGGCCCTGTAGGCGCTTGGGTAGAGGTATCACATATTGACAAAGCAGGATCGAAGCCACTGGTTTTCGCCTGCTCAATTTTCTGTAGTAGCTTTTCACGGGTTTTTTGCCCCATGCTCTGCTTTGTGGAATCCATAACTGCAAGATAGAGGCAACCACTAATGAATGATGGCAAAGAAACAAAGTAACAGACGGTATGAATAGATCCAATCTCTGAACACCTCAAGAACTAACTGTTAGTTCTAAGAGTGAGGCATCGGCCACATTCATCTCACAGCCCAAGAAATCTAGAACTAATAAGGTTACCCCCCTTTTTTCAGAACACAAAATGAGAAGAAGGGGGGAAATGAAGGATACCCTAATCTTAAGAAAATCAAAAAATAACCCATATATGAATAAAGGATGACAAAGAAGTAAAAGATTACCTGAAGGGGGATGAAAATAGAGTAATCACCGGAGTAAGCACTGGAGACGCCGAAGAGTCCAGAGTATTGCCCTTTCTCTTTGAAATACAAAACAAAGAAGAGAAAGAGGAGAAGTTAAAGAGAGAGGGAGAGTAAAGTAAGGTCCCATCTGTTACCCCACGTCGGTTCGCGAAAAGGGAGGCGCCTTTTCGCTTGAAAGAGGAAAAAGCGATAATAGCGCACCTCTCAAAATATATTTATTATTTTAATACTCTTTTGCCTTGGAGAAAGGAGCAATGATGAGCAAAGAAAATAAGTCCAACTTTATCCTTGGGAAAATAATCGTCGTTCCTATTTTCTACACGACAAGAAAGTTATAGCGTAAAAAAAAAAAAAAAAAAAAAAAAAAAAAAAAAAAAAAAAAGGGAGAGAAGGGGAAGGAGCAAGCAAAAGCAAAACAAAAGTAGTTTTCCCGCCAAAAAACTCGACAGAATCATGTATATGAACGCTTCTGGACCTGGGGGGGGAGTAGCTGATAGGGACTAATATCAGCCTTGCTACGTAAATAATTCTAAATACTAAGAAAAACATGCCTCCCACAACTTTGGGGTGTTACCTCCAAAAAGAGTTAATACCAGTAGTATAGTATAAAAATCTTGAATAGTAAAATTTCCTAAGGCATTGAGTGTTACATCAAACACAGAAGCCTTGCTAGAACAAACGGAGTGGTGAGCTCTGGCTAGAATTAGTTTCCATATCATTAATGGGGATAAATATTAACCTCAATGAGGATCTATAACAAATGCGCCGAATGATAGCATTTTATTAAGATGCTGCAGGTTCTTAAGGAACTTTGGATGACCTGCTCAATACTGATGTCTGGGCTCGTATAAGATGCCAGAAGGATCTGCCAGATCCCAGCCTATGCCGAAGCCGTAAACATCTGCTAAGATCTAAGGATCTGCTCGACACGCAGCCCGCGTGACTCTATACACTCTAGAGTAAGGACCACCAAGACGAAGGAAATCTTGTCTCCATGGGAATTCCTTTTTTGTCCTCCCTTCGCACGAATGTTCACCTTTTCACCCTCTCTATATCTATAAATACCGAGTGATCATCGCAACACAACTCTTCATACACACACGCACTCTGCATACTATTCCATTCATTTCCATATTCCTCCACGAGCTCCTTCGAGCTCAAACAGTCGAAGCTTCCGAGGCCTTTTTCCGGGAAACCTCACCCTCGATCACCTCCATCTCTCCTTCTCGTCACCGGGAAGAGTCTCTCTCACGCACCATCTCAAACCTAAGGTATAACCCTTGCTGTTAAGAGAGGACGAAGCCTCACAGAGCTTTACTCTCTTCGCTTCCCTCTCTCTTCACACTTCCTTTCTTCGTTTTCCACTTGAATGAGTTCTGAAATCCATGGATTTGAATGATTTATGGCTAGAAATGCCCTTTATTTAAGCACATAGCTCGATTATTACTTGTCATCTTTATGCGAACAATGTCGTGTATGAGATCTGTATGAAATACATGGTTATGGCCAATAAAACCATATGAATCTCTCGCTCTTTATCATTGTAATGCTTTATCTATGAATGCTCCTTGCAAAATA
Organism: Thymus mandschuricus; assembly: GCA_029379335.1. Taxonomy (NCBI): domain Eukaryota; kingdom Viridiplantae; phylum Streptophyta; class Magnoliopsida; order Lamiales; family Lamiaceae; genus Thymus; species Thymus mandschuricus. The sequence goes on along the minus strand of CM057073.1, from coordinate 35,216,280 downwards.
CGATGAATAATCACTTAAATCGTTGTGGATCTTCAACCCGGATCTATCAACTGGCGCCGTCTGTGCGAAATTTGAGTCTAAGATGTCGATTTCCCCTATTTTATGCGAAATTCTAGCTCGTTGTTATAATGTTGTGGATGATTTTCCTTATCATTTCCTTATGTGAAGAATATTAAAAAAACTTAACATTAGATTGAATGGGCATGCCGTATTTGCTGATTAGTTTGCAGAAATCTGGATACGAATATTATTGCCTGATTTTTGTTAAGCCCTTCATGATTGTGAGCAGCAGAATGTGGCATGACTCTTAGATTATGCTTTCTTCTTAGCTGAAATTGTGATAGATACCCTGCCGAAGGGAAACTCGTATTTGAGATATTGATTCTCTTTCCTAATATGTGAGTTTAAATCTGTTATTTGTAAATGTTGTTGTGGTTGTTGAATTTGGAGCGTTAATCTCCCTAGTATCTTTGAAGTTTTAACTGATTGTTGTGATATGTATATGAACTTGCTCTGTTATTCCCCTGGGTGCGAGAAATGCCCGAAAGAGGGACATTAAAATAAACATATATTGAATGTCAGTTCGATGTTCTTCCTAGAAAATTTGAGTATGTATACTATGAATTCATTCCAGCTGAATTGATCATGATAGCAAATCGAGGAATTGGAGGCGATTTTGAGATCATATTTTCCTCATGATACGAATTGTGATAAATAAACTATTTTATCTGTCAAAATCCTAAGGTTGTGAAGAATCTGAGGGAAAGCCGAGTCAAAAATTGCAGCAATTTCAGAACACATTCAGCTCACCTTGTGTAATTGGTGAGTTTACAACTCTGTTAACTATCTCGAAATGTGAAATCAACTTGTGGGTAATAAGGGATTGGTAATTACAGAGGAAGCATCACTACTCAAGCTAGTCGCATGCCCCTGTATTGCAATGAACTGAAAACTCATGGAGTAAAAACACTAAAAAAGCGGAGAGCCGAAGATGATGAGGTCACCCCATTCACCTTGATGAAGGGGCCCCGCATCTGAAAGCAGAACCTCCCAGAAGCCCCATACAATGGGCAGAACCCTCAGAAGCCCTATCTAATAGGCAACATCTTCGTAAGCCCCATCTAATGGGCAGAACCCCTCATCAAGCCCTATACAATAGACAACATCCTCATAAGCCCTATCTAATAGGCAACATCTTCATAAGCCCTATCTAATAGGCAACATCATCCATCAAGCCCTATTAATAGGGGACACTCTCTTAAGCCCCATATAATGGGCAGAACCTTTCATAAGCCCTATCAAATAGGCAACACTCCCGTAAGCCCCATATAATGGGCAGAACCCCTCATAAGCCCTATTCAATAGGCAACACTTTCGTAAGCCCTATCAAATTGGCAACACGCTCGTAAGCCCCATATAATGGCAGAACCCCTCATAAGCCCTATTCAATAGGCAACACTTTCGTAAGCCCTATCAAATAGGCAACACTCTCATAAGCCCTATATAATAAGCCATCCGTTCATAAGCTCTTTCTCATAGGAAAAATTCTCATAAGTCCCATATAATGGGCATGATTTTCGTAAGCCCTGTCCAACAGGCAACACCATACAAAAAAGCCCTACAAACTAGGCATCATATAAAAAGCCCTACATAGTAGGTACCTCCCAAAAAGTCCTATATAGTTAGGCATTATACATAAAATCCTGCGTGACCATGCACCCCACAGTGAGTCTTATGAAATAAGAGATTATGTGCGTCTTAAAAAGCCCACACCATAATCAGATCCCTATCAAAAGCTTCATCTAGAAAGCTCTATGAAAATTGACATTGTAGCACCGAGTCTTGCGAAAGCAGGCATTACTTACCCCTGTCTCATATTGGCATAAGCCACCCTTTAAGAAGTCCTGTAATAAACAGGCAATGTTTGTTAAAACTATCACAAATGATTCCCAACTACAAAAGATCTGTTAGAAATAAATTACATATATTTTAAGCCTCCTTCAAAGAGCATCTGAATTAATTCTCTAAACATCCTCAAACATTTGCAGAATCTTGCAAGGATGATTACTGCCTCAGATGCTGCTTCAAAAGAAGCCGGCCAAGCTACTGGAAATCCAGAAAATTCCCTACTTGGGAATAAAGGAAAAGGCACTATGATAACCGAGGCCAGTGTCAACATGGAAGCTCAGTTTTCTCCGACCATGCTCTTCCAAATAAAAGCACTCGTAGAGGGTGTAGTCGAGGGGGCCGTCGAAAAAAGACTTCATATCTTGGGGATAAACTCCCAGAACGCAGATCCCCCGGGTGAAACCCAAGAGGGTAGAGGAAGTAAGAACACCTCCGCAATGCACAAGCAGTAGCCTACCAACCCTGGCATAACCCAAGAATTGATCTCAAAGCTGCCTCCAATAGTGGCTGAACAAGAGGAGGGATTTTCCACTGATTGGGAATCCCCAGATGAAGAGGGACCTGAGGAACTCGAAGGAAACCTCAATGAGAATACTGGCAATGCATGGGCCAAGAAGTATGCCCAACAACAAGAGCAGATGAAGCTCTTGGCAAAAGAAGTAAAAAGGCTGAAAGAGCAGAAGCAAGCCACATAAAGGACCTCAAAGGAAACAGAGGCAAGCGAAAGAGAAATTCGCGACTTAAATGAAGAAGGAAACGCAAAACACTTTCCAAATAATAGGAATGAGGGAAACAAGTCAGAACTTTTCTCTTTATATATCGATGAGAACAGCCCATTCTCGGTAGATATTCAAACTGATCTTGTTCCTAGCAACTTCAAAACAATCTCTTGTGAATACCAGGGGAAAGGAGACCCTGAAGAACATTTGATGAAATTTGAAAGATTATGCCTCCTCCATCAATATTCGGAGGGCATCAAGTGCAGAGTATTCCTTACAACTCTGTCGGGGAATTCTCAACATTGGTTCAAGTAGTTGCCAAGAGCTTCTATTCACTCCTTCATGGATCTGAGGGAGTTTTCCTACAACAGTTCGTCAGCGCCAAAAGAACTACTAGAAATTCCTAGCTTACACCTAACAACTATCAAGAAAGGTGCCAATAAAAGTCTGAGAGACTATATGACGCGTTTTAACGAGGCCGTCCTGGAAATCCCAGGGGTAGATCCAAAGCTAAAAGTACATGCCTGTGTAGATGGCTTGAAACCGGGGCAGTTCTTTGCCTCTCTCATCAAGAAAGAAGCTACCTCTTTTGAAGAGCTACTAACAAGAGTCCAGAAATATATGCATATGGAAGAGGCTCTGAGCAGCAAGAGGGCCGAACTGGCCTCTCAAAGGGAAAAGAAGCCGGAGAAAGGAAAAGGCCGGCTCCAGATGCTAAAAAAACTGACAAGAATGAACAATTTCTGAGATTTTTCACTCCGCTAATCAAGTAACCTGTTGACCTGCTAGAAGTAGTCATGAGAAAACCAGGGGTCCAGATCCCCACCGGACATAGGCAGCCGCCAAGAAATCCACCTTCTGAAAGGTTCTGCAAGTTCCATAATGACTTTGGTCATATGACCAACGACTGTAGAAATTTGAGAATTGCTATCGAGAAGCTAATCCAAGAAGGGGAACTCTTGGAATACGTCAAAAGAGAGACAGAACAAAACAAAAGACGCAAAGAAACTCCTGAGAAAACACCCGATGCTAGCCAGGGGCCAGAGCCTAAGGGCGTTATTAAAATGATATATGGAGGACAAACCATGGGAGACTCCAACAGAAGCAGAAAGGCATCTGCCAGAGAGCCACATATGCACGAGAGACATGGGGTCTGGAAGGTCGAAAAGGGCCTACCCCCGCCAGAAATCTCGTTTGGACCAGAAGATAATCAAAAGGTGACTCATCCACATGACGACGCATTGGTCATCACAGTGGAAATAGAATGATATCAGGTCCAAAGGGTCTTTGTGGATACAGGGGTCGTAGTCAATGTCATATTTGAGAGCTGTTTCAATCAAATGAGCCTCCAGAAGCCTTTGAATGGGGTAGCCACGGCTCTGCATGGTTTCTCAGAAGACCCTGTGATGTCATTAGGGTCAATTGACTTGATGCTCACTCTAGGTGAAGGGCCTATGCGGGTATCAAAGCCAGTCACCTTTCTGGTGGTACGGCAGCCATCTTCTTACAATATTATCCTGGGGAGAGCTGCCATAAATCCATTCCAAGCAGTGGTTTCCACTTATCATCTGATGATGAAATTCCCTGTGGGAAGCCTGGTAGGACAGGTGTCGGGAGACCAAGGGATCTCGCGAAAATGCTATATTCAATCGGTACAAGCGGGAGAAGCCAGAAAAAGGCCAATGGCAGAACCTGCCGGAGATAAATCTGAAGTGAAACCCGAAGGAAAAAGGCTTAAGGCCACCACTACTGAAAAAGATAACCAAGATCTCTCCACTCTAATGGAGCAACTGATGATTACTGACACTAATTCCTCAGAAGAGCTCACGCTACCTAAAAACTCAGACAAGCAGTCGTTCCGACAGACTTATGAAAGCAAAGGAGTTGAAGCCAAAACAACAGGCGCACACAACGCCCCAATTGTGAAGGGGCAATGGGAAACTATGATGGCCAAGGCATGGGCAAAAGTCAAGGGCGCAATAGAAATGCCAGATCAAGAGAATGCTGAAGGAACAGCTCACAAGAAAAAGGATAGCACCCTCAAAATATGCAGGGAAAATTGAGTGTGGCTCCTAAAAAGAAGGGAGTACGATTGATCATAACCCTTATCTATTTTGAAAAAATTTTCTTATAATTAGTCAATATGCAGAAAACACAGGATCATGCCTCCTTGTCTTTAAAATAATTATGTTCTGCAAATTGTTAGCTCTAAAATGAGGTGTAATTCCTTCATTCCCTTACACCTCACTTGGGGGGGAGTAGGGGATACCCGTATTCAATTTTCTTAAAATGCAGGGGATACCCGTATTCCATTATCTTAAAATGCTTTAGCCTGTATTCTATTACCCCAAAATGCTTCAGCAGGAGAAACATAGCAGGCAGAAACAAGACAAGAAGTCATATAAACATAAAAATAGAAGGATAATATTCTAAACTGACAGGAAGTAGTAGAAACATGTCAAAGGCGAGGCCTTAAAAAGCACCTGGCCGAAAGCAGAAAGAAGTAATATTGTTTGTGCCCCACCAGCATGATTTCGAGGCCATAAAAAAGCTCCCTACTACAAACACCAAAAAGTAAATTGTTTTAAAACATCTCATCAAAAATAGTCGGGTTAAAGAGTAGGGTCTGAGGCGGAAGCCAGATCCTCAGAACTAGATGAGTGAGAGGATGAAGCCTGACTCCCGGAAACAGAGGGAGTTTTAGCCGAATGCAAAGGAAAGTCATCTCTAGGATGATCTGCTGAAATACTCAAGGCATCATTTGCCCCCGAACCGCTCTCCATATTTGACAGAATATGTACGGTTGAAATAGTTTCTTGGGGAAAAGGGGGACACAGAACCTTTTCCCTTATTAGCTCCAAGCGAGAAAAAAGAATCCCAAGCAGAAAAGAGGGGCACCTCGTCAAAGGCCTTTTTCATGAGCCGCACAGTAGAGTCAAGAGAAAAGAGAGGAAAAGGGGGAGCATCCCAAGCAGGAAGATCCTTACAACAAGATTACATAGAGAAGAAGGGTCCACAGGTAACATTTGGTGATAACTCTCGAGGAACCACCAAAGGCTACGGCTTGCTGAAAATTGTGAAGCTGAGCATTGAGAATGTTTCCTACGTTGAAGGACTCAAACACAATTTGTTATCTATCTCACAATTCTGTGATAAAGGATACAATGTGGAGTTCATCTACAACAAGTTTGTTGTGAGAAACAAGCTTACCTCCCAAATCGCATTAACTGGCGAAAGGAAAAGAAATGTGTATGTAGCTCAATGGGAGAGCTGCAAACAAGATACATGCTTGGTCGCTAGAAGTGCAACTGAATTTGGATGGCTTTGGCACCGCCACTTGAGTCATCTCAACTTCAAAACTATCAATCGCATAGCTCGCAAAGGACTAGTGAAGGGCATACCTAATGAGGTCTTTGTCAAAGATCATACATGCTCACCATGCCAGCAAGGAAAGCAAACATAGAAGCACTTCGCAAGCTTAGAAGAAGCATCATCCAAGTGAGTACTGGAGCTTCTACATATGGATTTGGTTGGACTAGTCACCCCTGTAAGCGTCAATGGAAGGAAATACACTCTAGTGGTAGTTGATGATTACTCTCGCTACACTTGGGTAATATTTCTATTCAGCAAGAAGGAGACACTGTCCAAGCTTCCACAACTGCTCAAGCGACTCGCTGTAGAGAAGAACCAAGCGATAGCAACCATTCGCTCTGACAAAGGCACATAGTTTCTTAACTCTACTATCGAAGCATACTGCACAGAGCATGGAATTGCACATCAAACCTCCGCAGCACGGACACCCCAGCAGAATGGAGTAGCTGAGAGGAGGAATTGCATCATCAAAAAGTTGTTCGAACTATGATAGCTGATTCAAAGCTTCCAATGAAGTACTGGGCTGAAGCGGCTAACACCGCTTGCTACACCAAGAATCGGATGCTTCTCAACAAACGCTTCGATAAGACACCATATGAAATATGGACAGGGAGAATTCCTAACATATCTTATTTCCATATTTTCGGTTGTCGGGTCTTCATTCACAACAATGGGAAAACCCAGTTGAAGGCTTTTGAAGGCAAAGCTGATGAAGGAATATTCTTAGGATATTCCACATCAAGCAAAGCTTTTTGAGTGTTCAACTGCAAAACCCTAATTGTGGAGGAATCACCCCATGTTGTTTTTGATGAATCTACATTAAGTATTTCTCAGGAACAGGTTAAAAGACCACAAGCGAATGAAGGAGCTTCTAGCGGGGAACCCATCAATTCGCTTACATGGGATGCGCGATGAAGTCAAGGAGTCAAGTGATCGGGCTGCTCAAGATAAAGAGGTGAAAGCTGGCCCCAAGACCCAAGAAGCTGAAGCTAGCCAAGAGCCAATCCAAGTCGCTTCAAAAGATGAGTCAAGCGACCCCCAGCTAGCTGACGGATCCAAGTGAGCATGGCTCAAAGATCATTCACCAAGCCTTATTCTTGGAGATCCTTCCAAGGGAGTGGTGAAAAGGAGTCAAGTCATGGGTGAAAGTGCTATGTTTGGTTGCTTTCTGTCCAATATCGAGCCATCAAGCGTGGAGGAAGCCCTAGCTGATTCAAATTGGATTCTGGCCATGCAAGAAGAGATGAACCAATTCACCAGAAATGATGTGTGGTATCTTGTTGATCGCCCCAAATTCCAGCATGTTATTAGAACCAAGTAGGTTTTCAAGAACACGATGGATGAAGACCACAACGTCGTGAGGAACAAAGTGAGACTCGTCCCTAAGGGCTACTGCCAAGAGAAAGGTATTGATATTGATGAAACCTTCGCTCTAGTGGCTAGGCTCGAAGCAATCAGACTATTCCTAGCCTATGCAACGGCCAAGAAATTCAAAGTCTATCAGATGGATGTGAAGAGCGCTTTCCTCAATGTAGAGCTGAAGGAAGAAGTATATGTGGAGCAGCTACCTGTATTTGAGCAGGGAGATAAAGTGTATCGCTTGAAGAAAGCTCTTTATGGATTGAAGCAGGCCCCAAGAGCTTGGCACGATACACCTTCCCAGTTTCTTATAGATAATGGATTCCGCAAAGGGAAGATAGATCAAACCCTCTTTACAATCAATGATGGTGAAGATATGTTAAGGGTTCAGATCTACGTCGATGACATCATTTTTGGTTCACCAAACTAGTCGCTTAGCGAGAAGTTTGGAGAGCTTATGAAGACCAAATATGAGATGTCCATGATAGGGTTCATGAGCTGCTTTCTAGGTCTTCAAGTGAAGCAGCAAGATGATGGAATTTTTATCAACCAAGCAAAGTATACTCGAGATATGCTTGCTATGTTTGGTGTTCAAAGTGCAAAAGCAGTGAAGATTCCCATGAACACCAACTGGAAGATGGAGCCAGATCTTGAAGGGAAATCTGTGGATGCTACAGGCTATAGAGCCTTGATTGGATCCCTTCTCTATCTCACAGCGAGTAGGCCGGGTATTGCATTCGTTGTTGGAGTATGTGCTCGCTTCCAAAGTAATCCCAAGCTTAGTCATTATGAAGTTGCCAAGCGAATCCTTCGCTATCTCAAAGGCACAATCAATATGGGTCTCTGGTACCCAAGCGAGGACAACTTGGAGCTTCTGTATATTCAGATACTGATTATAGAGGGTGCCGAATTGATAGGAAATCAACTTCGGGCACATGTCAGTTCTTGGGAAGCAAGCTTGTCTCGTGGTTCTCGAAGAAGCAGACAAGCGTAGCAACTTCAACGACTGAAGCTAAGTATATGGCTGCCGGAAGCTATTGTTCTCAAATTCTATGGCTTCGTCAGCAGTTGAAGGACTATAGAGTTGAAGCGAAGGAGATTCCAATTTTCTGTGACAATAATAGTGCTATCTGCATTTCACAGAATCCAGTGCTTCACACCAGGTGCAAGCATGTGGAGATAAGGCATCACTTCATTCGTGATCATGTTGAGAAGAAGGACATCAAGCTCGAAAAGATTCATACCGATCTCCAGCGAGCTGATATTCTCACCAAGCCTCTAGTTGAATCCCGCTTCAATCAGCTATGCGTGGAATTAGGGTTACTAGACCCTGGTGAGGAGTGCTAGTTCAGGATGCACAAAGCAAGGGGGAACCCTCGCTTTGGATCTTCACCAAGTCAAACGAGTCACTTTGTCCTCACTCGCTTGAGAAGTCATAAGGTGGAGTTAGGTGGAGTGTTGGAAGATGTTCCCTACCAACTAACAGAATTGTTAAGTCTATGGTTAAGGGGGGACTATTGGTCATTCCAGGAATGGCCTACTTCCAAAGCGAGCAAGGAAAGCTGCTACCTAGCTTAGGATTCCTGCAAGTGGGTATAAACGCTTGCAAGTACCTTTACTAGTAAAGGTTGTAGAGCTTGCGTTAGGCTTTCCTACGCAAAACCGTGAGTGTTTGGCTGATACGATCCTAGTCGAGCAAAAGATGCTGACGAAGATACGTAGCCCAGAATCGGAAGCCATAGAATAAAAAATAAACAAACGAAGAAAAAAGGATAGGATGGAATATCCCAATATACCTACGCTCAAACCCTCAAAATGATATAAGTCAGATTAGATCCGCCTATACCCCAAGAAACAGTCGTCGCAGTCACACGGGGACGATGAATGACACACAAACGAGGGTGATGAACTCGATTGATTCGCCGATAAGAAATACCACTATGAACTAAAAAATCCATATGATACACAAAGGTGATAAAATCTCACATTTTAATTGATAATCAAGTATATGGAGGCTTATTTTCGTCACCCCTCTTTAGGCCCTATTTATAGGCTTCAAAAAGTCCTAATAATACAAGGAAACTAGTCAAAAATCTATCCTAAGATATACCAAATCAAATCCTAATCTAAAAAGAAATAAAATCTCCAAAATAATGCTTAAAATAACCTTAACAACTAGAGAACTAAATAAAAACGAAAATTACATAAAATTTAATCTATTAAATAATATCTTCAAGCTTTATCCATAAAATCTTCAAATGTCGATCTAAAAGCTTGATATCTCGAACCATGGGCTGCATCATTCCCCTCCTCTTGAAGACGAGTTGTCCTCAAATCGTAGGAGTTGAGTAATTAAATCTTCAAGTCTCCTCCATCAGCAACCTATTTAATAAAACAAAATAATTTTTTTTTTTTTTTGCTCCTTTTTTTCCTCTCTTTTTTTTTTTAACTCTCTTTCTTTTTTCTCTTTTTTTTTTCCTTTTTTTTTCAATATGAATGATAATACAGGAAAAAAAATCCTAGGCTCTGATACCAAATGATACGATCCTAGTCAAGCAAAAGATGCCGACGAAGATATGTAGCCCAGAATCGAAAGCCATAGATTAAAAATAAACAAAGAAAGAAAATGGATATGATGGAATATCCCAATATACCTACGCTCTAACCCTCTAAATGATATAAGTCAGATTAGATCCGCCTATACCCCAAAGAGACAGTCGTCGCAGTCACACGGGGACCATGAATGACACACAAACGATGGTGATGAACTCGATTGATTCGCCGATAAAAAATACCTCTATGAACTAAGAAATCCATAGGATACACAAAGGAGATAAAATCTCACATTTTAATTGATAATCAAATATTTGAGACTTATTTTCGTCACCCCATTTAGGCCTTAGTTATAGGCTTCAAAAAGTCCTAATTAAATAAGAAAACTAGTTAAAAATCTATCCTAAGATATACCAAATCAAATCCTAATCTAAAAAGGAATAAAATCTCCAAAATAATGTTTAAAATAACCCTATCAACTAGAGATCTAAATAAAAACGAAAATTGCATAAAATAAAATCTATAAAATAATATCATCAAGCTTTATCCCATAAAATTTTCAAATCTCGATCTAAAAGCTTGATATCTCGAACCACGGGCTGCATCATTGGCAGGACTCTCACTATGACCCTTGCTTTCTCTTCCCTCGATCCGCTGAAGAGGAGCATGTCTCTCATCTCCCATTCGTCGTGGATAAACACTTACTTCATACTCAACCTTCGGGTCGAGCTGCCGAGTGCTTATTCATTTTTCCCTCTCCTTGAGTAAGCATTGCCGTATTCTCCCCGTAAGGGTCGAGCGGTTAGAGATGCTTATTCATTATTTCGATGGAGGACTCTCCAAGCGAGGAGGAAGATGCAAGAGATGAATGCCATGAAGATGCATACTTAAAGTCTACAATGAGGTATCAGTACGAAGCTAGACTGACTGGTAAGTGTTTCAATTTTAAGTACAGTAAGAAAAGTGAAGCGTGCTAGAAACCCTCGATTGCTAAGTGGAAAATATAAATGTAATCTGACACAAATACAAAGAGGTAAACACTATTGTTTATTCTCAAAAGTATGTTAGTCATAAACATTTTAAATTAAGCAAGAAAAATTAAGTTCATAATTTATTCGCTTAAAAATGGTCAAGCGAGTGCCACATCACTCGAACTCACCATCGCAAGCGAGTGTGCTCCAGTCACGACAAGCGAGTAAAATAGCCAAGCGGCTTCTATCGCTAAGCTAGCAACTGCCAAGCGAGTTGTACGAGCTGGGTACACTCTAGTGCCTACTTACTTTTTACTTTGCATTTAATGCGTACAGTACTAGGGAGCGTGTACTTCACCGTCAAATTGAAGCGCCAAAATGCAAAGTGATCCAACCGTTGAATCAGAACAGTCTTCAAATCTCAGCCGTTGGATCATGGGCGAGAAAGCGAGCGAACCGTAGCATGGCACGTGCCATGCTTGGTCACCTGTATGGTTCATCTTTAACCACAGTGACGCCGTTTTAACTGCGACACGTCAGCCATGTCGCCACTCGCTTGCAACCACGTCGTACTTTTATCGTCTCTCTCTTGCCACATCAGCGCAAACCCTAAAGATATAAAAGGGCGACTGTATCGACTGCAGAAACCATCACCCCCAAATTTGGCATTCTCGTGAAAACGTCTGCAAATCTCTCTGCAATTTGTTGATACTCTCCGTTTTCACAACCCTTTAAATTTCTCCCTAAAAGCCTTTCTCACTCTCATCATGGGTAAGAAAGAACAAGTTAATACCATGGAGGAGTTCCTAGCCAACGCCGAAAGCTTTACGAACGTTGAACCCCATCTGGATGTATCCATTGTTGAGCCTATCGGATTTTTCCGAAGGGCAGTGACGTCTGCAGGCTTTTGGAAGCTCGTCACTGCCATGCCTTCTTAAATCCTTACCCAAGCCGTTGTAGAATTTCTTCTAAACCTTCGCGAGAAGGAATACACTACCAGCATCACCGACCCCAGCACAGGCCAAGCTGCGTACGTTAGCATGTTCGACGTAGTGAAAGTGTTCAGTTACCGGAGGAGGGAGAGGAGTTGTTGCCAAACATTGGCCTCGCCATTGAAGATGAGTACATTCGCTTTGCAGCAAAGTGAACCACCATATGGAGAAAAAGAGGAAAGAACATGAGGGAGGATTTGGAGAGCCCTTACAATTACATCGGTGAAATGTTAACCAAATCCATGGTGTGCCATATTTGAGAACTAGGCCAGATTACAAACACAAAAAATTTCGCAATCACTGCGATTGTGGACAGTTTATCAGGCTCGAAATTCAACTGGAGCAAATGGTTCATTCAGAACATTCAAGAGGCTGCAAGGGATTTTGAAAGTGAGCCATCTAATCCCTACAATATTGTGAGAAGAGGCAAACTTTGCCTTCTAGGGAAGCTTTCCTATACCTTGGACTAGCTATTCCCGGACCGTGAATGGACCAGGACCCACCAGTACAAGAAGGTTAGTGTCTTCTCAAACCTAATCAAGCCGGAAAGACCATTGGTGGATGGAGGAATGATCAATGTGGATGTGCGCCTCGCGGTGGCCATCCCGAAAGAGAAGATGAAGGGGAAAGGAAAGAAGTGAGACGCTTCGCCCGCGAAGAAGAAAGCGTCCGCAAAGAAAACCAAGCGAGTCGCTTCGCTTGTGAAGCCAAGCGAGGAGGAGGCCTCGCCGTCTGGTACATCAATGAGCATTTCCGAGCTCAGAGCTTCTAAGGAGAAGCGAGCCCCGTCACCCGGTGGAGAAGAGGTGAATCAACCACAAGCTTCCCAAACCCAAGCTTCTCAACCACAAACTACCCAGCCCCAACCAAGCCAAGGCATCTGTGTGCACAGGGGAGCCATCCTTGAAGATGAGGACTCTGCAAGCACACACACAGTACCAAGAATTCCATTCCTTGATCTAGATGAAACTGCCGCCTACACCATTTTCGAGCCCTCACCCTCACAATCACTCAACACCAACATCCCAGATACCCCCTCCAACACTATCGATACCACCCTACCCCCAATGAGAACCTTTGAACCACCATCCATAACACCCCAAACAAAAGCTCTGGACAAATATCACGAGGACTGGGAGCAGTCTGTGATGAAGGTAAAGAAGAGGTACCCGTTGGTACAGATGAGCGATGAGTTCATAACAAAGCTGCAAACTTCTTGATGTACGTCGCGTATAGGGGTACGGAGTACTTCAAGATCTTCAACTTGATCAAAGCTTTCACGGAACAATCCATCGCTGAGCAGGAAGCTTTGCAACTGCAATTTATTGGAGCTGATGGGTTCAAGGCCCTCATCAACAAGCCCAAGTACCTGGAGCTGCTCGATGCTGTTGTTAAGCGAGCATATCCAGACGCAGAACTGCCGGAAATGAAGCTTTCCGAATATGAGCAGGCATTGATCGAGAAGCACGAGAAGGTGCTGTCTGGAAAGAATCAAGAAATACTTGATCTGCAAGGAACAATTCGGAAAAGAGATGAAGAGATCTTTCAGTTGAAAGAGGAGGTTGCCAGCCAGAAAAGGAACCTCGCTACAAGAGAAAGTGATCTGTCTGCTCAGATCGAAGAGGAGCAGAAGAAAGTGAAGGATGTCAAGCGTGTGCTTGAGGAGAAGTCAAAAAAGTTGGATGTGTTGACATCCAAGCTTGCTGAAAAGGAAGAAGAGTTGAGAAAGTAGGGGGAAGAGAATGCCTCGCTTGTGAGCAAGCACAATGAGGAAATGGAGGTTGTGAAGGAGAAGCATGAGAAGCTGATGGAAGAGAAGGCAGAGGAGATCATAAGGATTGGGAGAGAATGCAATCGTGTCTCTGCTGCCAAGCTAGCTCTGGAGAGTGACAAAGCCACTCTTCAAGATAAATTTGATGAAAACCTGAGCAAGCTCGAAAGCAGACGAAGGGAAGCGACTGCATTCACTTTGAAACATTTGGATCTGGATATGAAAGTAGTAGAAATGGAGGATAGAGCGGCCAATCCACCAGGCGTGAGAGAGCCATTGCCGCTTCGCAGGCCGAACTTAAAACTCGCGAAGCAGAAATTGCTGCTTCACAAAATTTTTCTGACCTTGTTGTGCAGGAAAAACTAAAGGAGCTGCGAGCGGAGGTCGTAGCGGAGCTTGACGCTCGCTTCACTGCAGTTGAAGCGAGAAAGCAAAATGTTGAGCCGCTCGAAAGATTGATGAAGGAGACAGCCCAGGGGGAAAATGCCCTAGCAGAGCGTGAGAGGCAATCTTATTTCCTGCTGGAGGAAATTTCCGAGAAGACTGCGGAGTTGATGATGATCAGGGAAGGCTCTTTCATGGAGCAGACAGAAGGTGCATTGAAAGCTATCACTGCCGAATTCGCCAGCTTGTGCAGGGCACTTGATGAAAAAGCAGTAGCTGCAACACCCGTTGCCGATGATGCCAAAAAGGGGAAGAGAAAGAGAAGGTCCCTTTAAGCAGAGCCGACAAGGGCAAGGATGTTGTTGTCTATCAAGACAAGCCCAAGAAGAGTCCCGAACCAACCAAGTTGCTCGCTTCATCAACTTCAGCTGCCTGCAAAGCGTCGGAGAGAGCTTCCATTCCCTTGGACACCACTTTAGAGATGATGAAATCCTTCCAGCTGATGGAAGAAGAAGTTGTGCAACTGCATCAAATCGAGCCGATCCAAGCTGTCCCGAGTGAAGCCGCCATCACTCAAGCTGCTCAAGCTGCCCCAGCTACGAAAGCACTTCTGGCCCCACCTGCCAAAGCGGCCCCATCCAAAGCAGCCCCATCTAAGGTCATCACCAAGCGACCCGCTCCAGCTCGAGAGGAAGCGGACCCCTCGGTCAAGCGCCAAAAGGTGAAGAAGGACCTGGCAGCCAAATAGAGTCGCTTTGAGCAGGAGAAAAAGAAAAATGAGGATAGATTGGAAAAGGCGCAAAGACAGAATGCTAGGATTCAAGCGAGATATGACAAGATTAGAGCGAGGATCACAGACATAATCGATGAGAACGTGCTTGTCCAAAGCAGTCTCATGCGAAGCGGGAACATTCCTTTTACCCCGGATGAATCTGAGATGTGTGATCTCGAGACCCATATCCAAACGTGCAAGAAATCGATGAAAGTTGTGGAGAGGATGAAGGACTACTCAAGCGATAAGTACGACTTCATGAGGAGAATCATCCATGATCGAGTGCCACTCTTCAACTCAGTGCTAAGCGAGAAGTTTAGCGTCATAATGAAGGAAATGACCAAAAGGCCATTCGATCAGATAGAGAGGAGGAGAGCTGAGCATCCTGACGCGCGCTTCATTGAGGATTTTATTTCTAAAGAACTGTAGGAGAGTTGGGAAGTGTGTTGAGAGAAATTTATCAAAGCTTACTACTTCTGGAAGGTAGTTTATGGCCAAGAGTCTTGCTCCAAGCTTGATGCTCTTAACAATTTCATGGTCGTCTTCAACAACAAGCGGTGGAGAAGGATTCTGATCGAAGCTGAGACTGCTGTGCCCGAGCTTATCATCAAAGTTCCAGAAAGGATGCTATTCCCAAAGCCCAGAGTTGCAGGCACTCTTATCCTTGATCGTGGAAGGATTGAAGACGAAGTTGATGAAGCCCTGCACTTGGACAAGCATCACAAGCCAAGCACGGAAACTTCCAAAACTATGAAGCCTAAAGTTCTCTCAGCTTATATTACGGATGAATCCTAATCTTCTGTGATCTGCTTGACTATCTATGATATTTACATTATTGTCAAGCTTCTTGTCTCACTTACTTATATAATTTACTAGCTTTATGTGAATTTTTATCCTTATGCTACAAAGCCTAGCTACACGAAAACAATAAGAACTTAAAAAAATTTGGATAAGACTGAGTAGGATTCAGTCGCTTGAATGTTCTTACAGTGGTCAAAGTGTTGGGTTTTGGAATCATCAAAAAGGGGGAAATTGTTGGGAATTGTTAAGTATTTATTTGTTAAGGGGGAACCTTATGGGACGCTTTAATAAAACTATTATGTATTTTTTATTAGATCCCAAAACCCTTTATATAAATCTTATTCCCAAGCGACCCTATTTTGATTAGATAGGTTAGAATTTTTCAAGCTTATATTGATAGGAAAGCTTGTTTTGTTTTAGTCGCTTTAAGTCTAGACTATAGGTTTCAAGCGAAGTGAGAAGACCACTCGCTTGAGTGTGTATCGAAGCGAAGCGAGTCTACCCGGACAAAGCGAAGTGACTGCTCCCGGTAAAGTTAAAGAGAGTCAACCCGACTACGCTAAAGTGAGCTCCAAGATTAAAGCGAAGCGAGCCCGTTCCAAAGCGTGGAAAGCGACAGTTCAACTACCAGCTTCATTTCAAACTTGAAGTTCAAACGAGTCAAGTGAAGATCTCCCGCATTAATTGAAGATCTCCATGTGGCACAAGAAGAATGGAGCATATAGTTGACCGGCCAGACCGACAAGCAGCCGCAACAGTACTAGAGGAGCCCAGTTACTGTTACGCTTGGCTTTTAGCCATTTTGGGAAAGAAGACAAGCGAGCGCCTGGAAAAGCTGCAGGTCAAAGCCAAGTACTGTCGAGTGTGGAGGGACAAAGCCACCAACCTTCAACGGCTCCAGTCCACTCCTCACACTATAAACAGTGGAGTGCAGAGAAGAGAAAAATAGAACACTTACGAAATTTCCAGCTCTCAAAGCAAACAAGTACTCACGAGTTATCAGCATACATCTGCTCGAGTCCTTGTCTAAGTGTTCCCAAGCTTCAGTACCATCGAAGCTTGTCTCTGCAACCTTCACTCTCTTAGATTCTAAGCCACAATACATATCCTAGCTTAGAAGAAGAACTCTAGCCTTTGCATCTACTGTAAAGAGTTCTTCATTTAGAGTGTTTTTCATAACCAAACCAAAACCTTTGTTCTAAGTCCAGTCAAGTGTGTTAGTGTTTGTGTTTAGTTGAAAGGTTGTTGTAAGATCTAAGTTTTCACTTTCATCGACAGTGAACACCTCGATCGTGTAGAGAGAATCCAAGTGATAGATCCGTGTTGAAGATCCACAACAATTTGAGTGATTATTCATCATGTTTTGCAAGGAGCATTCATGGATAAAGCATTGTAGTGATAAAGAGCAAGAGATTCGTACGCTGGAAGAGCTATAATCATGCATTTCATACAGAGTATTGTTCGCATAAAAGTAGCGAGTAATAATCGAGCTGTATGTTTAAATAAAGGGCGTATCTAGCCATAAACTAGTTAAATCCATGGAGTTTAGAACTCATTCAAGCGGATAATGAAGAAATGAGGTAAAGAGAGAGAGAGAAGCAAGGAGCGCGGAGCTCCGTTAAGCTTCATTCCCTCTGGATAATGAGGGTTTTACCTTGGGCTCAAGATGGTGGGTGAAGAAACTGCTCCCGGTGATGGGAAGGAGGGATGGAAGCGATCGTGGGTGAAATTCCCCGGGAGAAGGCCTCGGCAGCCTTGACTGCTTGAGCTCGAAGGAGCCCGTAGAAGAGTGTGTGAGTGAATCAAACAGTACGCAAAGGTGCGTGTTTGTATGCGGAGTTGAGTTGTCCTCCTCCATGAAGTGGGCGATCATTCGGTATTTATAGATGTAGAAAGGGTGGAAAGGTGTGCATACGTTCAGAGGGAGGGTAAGAAAGGAATTTCTATGGAGACAAAGTTCTTCTTCGTCATTAATTTTGTGGTCCTCACTCTAAGATGGGTAGAATCACGCCGATCGTGTGCTAATCAGATCCCAAGGTCCCGCAGATGCTAGCGAGACTAGGACAGCTTCTGTGCGGATCGGCTTCTGTGCAGAAGCCTTAGCGTGGGCTGGGATGTGCCCAAAATCTTTGTAATATCCATGACTTAGGTATCTTTTGAGCAGGTCCTCTTCAACTTTCAAGGGGATGGCCAAGATAAGTATGGGAAATGCCATATTAGAAAAGCTGATATTTTATCCCTATCAGCTACTCCCCCTCTAGGTCCAGAAGCGTTCACTATAAGCTTCTGATCAGCACTAATGCCAAGGATAATTATCTGGGATGATATCATGGAAGTCTTGTCGCTCAAAAGGGGAGTGCGTCGATTAATATTCCGAGGAGTGATGAAAGTGAATATTAGCCATTTGATCATTGCCTTTTGGCATACCCAAGAAAGAGGTGACCTACTTTTCAAGGAGCAACTTTCCACTTTCTTTATCCTCCTCCTTCTTTCTTCCTTCATTTAGTCACCAGAAGGAAGAGGGAAAAGAAGCCACACTTTGGACTTTCCGCTTTCCTTTTGCCCAGCAAGATCAATACTTTTCCTGCTCAGCAATCTTTTATAGACGAACAGGTATTTCTTCCCTATTTAGCTATTTGTTTTATGTTTTCTTGCGAGTCCCATGTGAGCGAACTAGCATTTAGAAAATTCTTTATTTTGCCCTATTCATTCAGCCATGTCTATTGTTTCTGTTCGCCGGATGATCTGCAAGTTAGCCTATTCCGACGATACTCCTGATTTGGTTCGACTCTGTTTGCTCGGTTTTCTAACTCGGCAGGAGATGGACTTCGTGGACCTCCATGATTTTCCGAATATGAAGGCATGTCTTGGGCGATTCAAGAATCATTTCACCCAGTATGAGATGTATGATGGCCGTTTATCAGAGAAAGAAAAATGCGAGCTCATCCTTCTGTCTTTACCCGGGGGGTATCTATCAATTGAGGTCGGAGCCACCAATCTGGGAGTCTACACACACCTTCCTACTCTGATGGCCGAACTACTTCGGATTGAAAGAGCTAAAAAAGGTTGAGGCAGCAACAAAGGTTGAAGATGGAGGTGAGTCCTCGACTAGGAAGATCCCAAGGGAAGAAACAAGAAGCTGAGAACAGATGAGGGTAAGTTATACGATCCTTCAGCTGTGCTAGTCCTGTTTTAACCACCATGGTTATTCGTTGATTTGGACTGATTAGTAATGATTTATTTATTTTTTAAGGTTCAACTGGTGGGGAGAACAGTGTCTCCTGCTCCTTTTCCCAGGCTTCTGCAGGCTCATCATCCAGCTCGGGTTCCTCTACCTTAGCTTAACCAGGCTGTAGATGGGTGTTCATAAAACAACTTCTCTCTTTTTTGGTGCTTTTGTTGGAGTGCTTATTTATGACTCTGAATTTTAGAACAGAATGCTTCTTTTTCTTTCTTCTTAAACTTAAGCGTTCGCTCCAAGCTCTTTTAATTGGCTACAATGGATTATATATCATTCTCTGTCTTTTTGATGTTTATTCGATGCTTCCATTCCCATGCATAATGTTTTTTTTTTAAGACTAAATTGTTCTGATTTTTGGTGGGATATTCATCTCGTACCCCCAAATTTGGGTTAACCTTTTTAAGGTAAGGAGATATGGAGGGTCTGGCATTTTAAGATAATGGGATATGGAGGGTACCCCCCCCCCCCCCCCCAAGTGAGTTATGAGAGATCGAATGAATCATAACTCATCTAGTGGATAACCTTGCATTCTCTTTTTCTTTTAAATAATCTTCCTTACAAGAAAACCTTTCTAATTTTCTTATGCTCTTTCTCACCTCCCACGAGATGGGTTTTTAGAAAGTCTGCTCATTTTTGCGCTAAGCATAGTATTTCTTTAGATTGTTTACATTCCAGGGCCGGGGTAGCACCCTTCCCTCCTCATCTTGCAGCTCATAGGCTCCCCCTTTCAATGCCTCTTTTACTAGGTAGGGTCCTTCCCAGTTTGCATCTAGCTTTCCCATAGGCTTGAGGGCATCTGCCCTTTTCAGAACTAGATCTCCTTTGCAGAACCTTCGGATCTGCACTCTCTTGTTATATGCATCTGTTGGGAATTGCTAAGGACGAATATGTTAAGGGGGAACTACATGGGACATTTTAGAAATGAAGTACTTTGTTTTGATTTGATCCCAAAACCCCAAGTGTCCTGTTCCCAAGCGACCCACTTTGATGTAGAAAATAGGTTAGAATTTTTCTAAGCCTAAACTGTTAGGATGGCTTTAATTTGCTTAGGTTTTTAGACTGCAGAAATTCCAAGTGAAGGCCACTCACTTGAGTGTGTTTTCAAAGCGAAGCAAGTCTACCGAGCCGAAGTGAAGCGTGCCGAAGCTAGCGAAGTGAAGCGAGCGCTACAGTGGAATTGAAGCAAGTCCACAAAAGCGAAGCAAAGCGAGTGCTACAAAGAAAAGTCGAAGTGAGTCAACGCTGGTCAACATATACTAAAGCGGTCACTCGGGAACTTCACTTCCCAAGTGACTCGCTACAAAAATGACCGCGAAGCGACTCACTTCGAAGCGGCCGCTACAACTTCAAAAGCGAAGCGAGCCACTACCTACCAGAAAGCGACAGCACAACTCCCGCCCATATTTTGAACTCCAGTCAACAACGAGATCATCGCATTAATTACAAGATCTCCACTTGTCGAAAGCGGAGTGGAGAAGAGGAGTTGACTGCCAGGCCGACAGGGCGCCTCTACAGTACTGGCTCGCTCCAGTTACTGTTGAGTTTGTAACTTAGCCATTTCCGGCAAAAAGACAAACTGGCACATCTGCAAAAGTGATCTGCCTGCGCAAGTACTGTCGAGAGGAGGAGGGACAAGGCCACCAACCTAGCAACGGATCTCGGCCATCTCTCCGCCTATAAATAGTGAAGGATCACAACGTGAAGAAGCAGAACACTACTTGAGCATTCGAGCACCTACAGCAAACAAACACTCCCAAGCTTTCAGCAATCTTCGAGTCTTTGTTACAAGTGTTCTCCGAGTTTCCAGTTGCATCGGAACTCGTCTTCACAACCTTCACACTTAGAGTCTAGGCCCACTTCATATCCAAGCTTAAAAGAAGAGCTCTAGTCATCTTTGCATCTACTGTAAAGAGCTCTTCATAGTGTGTTTGTCAAAACCAAAAACCCTAACCCTAAAGTCTGTCTGTTAGGTTTTTGAGTATCGTCGTTAGGTTGTTTTGATCCAAGGCTCTACTTTCATCGATAGTAGAAGCCTCGATCATATAGTCTAGATCCAAGCTTACACTTACATCGTTCGTGTGAAGCCCGATCGAAACTAGGCTGTAAGGAGAGCCCGCAATCTCCCTGTCTTTGTCTGACTGAAGTGAGTGAAGCTTCCAGTCTTGTCTAAGTCTTTATAGTGAACCCGTAATCACTGCATCTGTCGTCAGATCCAGGCAAGTGAAGCCCGATCTTGACTAGGTTTTTGAAGGACCCGTAATCTTCAAGTTCTTGAGTGAAAAGAACAGTTGCCTTGAGCAACAAAGTGGACGTAGGTGCTTCATCACCGAACCACTATAAATCTGGTGTCGTATCTCTCTAACCCTAATCTTTCTACTTTGATTATCCATTGCACTTGCATCTAAACAAACTTAACTTGGAAGTTTTAAATACTTAGGAAAGAACATAGCTCACCGAATTTCTGCATATACGAGTAAAGACTCACTCTTGATCAAGTGCTCACTTCGGTCAAGCAGTCAAGCTACGTACTGTGGATCTAGCTTCAGCTAGGTCTTAAGCTTCAAGCGAGCTCTTTACTTGTCACTCTGAGTTAAAGGGAAAAAGTTGAAAAACTTGAAATACGTATTCACCCCCCCCCCCCCCTCTACGTATTTCCCTATTAACAAACCGGGACCAACAAGTGGTATCAGAGCAGCGGTTCTTTCGAGCCTCTGCTTTGCATATCCGAAGCGAGTCCCCACTCGTTTCTGTTGTCTCACTGAACCGGATCCTATTTCCTAAGTGCATCAAAATCTCACCCACGCATACTGCATATTCTACTAATCGTTTGCTATGAATGCTTCTAGTCTTCCACAGTTTTCCATAGAAGGCTATGAGATCTGGAGCTTTCGCGTTGAGAGCTTCCTATGCTCCGACCATGATCGTATGTGGGAAGTCGTAGAGGATGGACCAATTGCTATCAAGAAAAGCATCACTGTGGATGTCCCAGCAGCAGAAGGTCGGGCAGCCCACGTTCGACAACAGCTCGTGGACAAGGACAAAGATGAGTACAACCCGACGGACTTCAAGATCGCCAATCTAGACAAGATCGCACGCCACACAATGCAAAGCACCGTGTCGGACGCCTATCTACCCAGGATAAGGAAGTGCGCGACTGCAAAAGAAATGTGGGAAACCCTAGCCCTCATTTCTCTAGGCACAGACAAGATCAAAGAAAACAAGCTTGCCGTTCAGATGCGGGAGTTTGAAAATCTTGTGATGAAGTCGGGAGAATCAATCGACGCCTTCGAGCTGAGAGTTACCAACATTACTGCAACTCTCAACTCACTTGGGAAGGAACTCACAGATAAAGAGGTGAACCTCAAGATCGTCCGTGCTCTCACGAGGAAGTGGCAGACTATGAAGGAGCTCTACCTAGCCACCAAGGATCTAACGAAGCTCACGCCAGAAGTACTGTTCTCCGAGCTCAAAGCCCATGAATTCGATCTAAATCGAATGAGCCTCGACGACGAGGATGAAGCTCCCACGACATCAAAGGGAGTGGCTTTCAATGCTGCTGAAGGGCCAAGCGAGCAGTCGCTAGCCAAGATGTCAAGGGAAGAGCTGGAATAGCAGATCGCATTCTTGTCGAAAAACTTCAACCAGATGAACTCGCGTGTGGGCAAATACAAGAGATTCTACAAGCAGTACAAGGGGAGGAGCACTGATGCTCAAGAAAAAGGGAAAAGAGAGGAGACGACCAAGCCGATCCCGTGCGACATGATGGAAGTGGAGTGCTACAAATCCTATTGCCCGAAGCTCAGTGCCAAGGAGCGCGAGGAACTGAAGGCCAAGAGGGATGCTCCCAGGCGAGCGCTCGTAGCGAGTGAAATGCCGGTCGCTTCAACTGAAAATCTGTCAAGCAACTCTGATGCATTCACAGATCCCAACTCAAGTGAGGGGGAGGATCTGGGACTCATGGCGCTCACCGACGAAGACACTGGGGAGGTATTCTTCTACCCTTCAGTCACTTCAATTACACTGGCATACACTGATCACGAGGAAGTTCAATCCTCAACGTGGAGTGAGTTGTTTGACAAGTACCAGAAATTGTCAAGTGACCACGAAACGTCAAAACAAGCTTTGTCTCGAAGCGAGAAGGAGAACCGAAAGCTAGCCAATGAGCTTGACGAAGTCAAACTTAATTTAAGGGCTACGACTAGTAAGTTCGAGGATCTCTTTGCTAGACATCAAAGCTTGGAAGGAAGGTATGAAACCCAGTGCACTCTAGTTGCCAATTTGAACAAAGCTTCATATGCGAGGCAGGCACTAGAGGGCTCGCTTCTACCTTTTGGTAGAAAAGCTGGCCTTGGATATGAGGGTGGACCTTCCAAGCCGACTGTCTTTGTTGGTGCATCTCACACTACACCATCAGTCACTTTGGATGTGCCCACTGCCTCCAAAGCGACCACTAACAAAGATAAAGGCAAAATGGCTGAGAACCTTAAAAGGAAGCATATGAAGATGTCTATATCTTTAAGAGAAGATCCTAAGGGCAAGCAAAATTCAACAGTCCCTAGCACTCAAAATGCTAAAGCTTACCAATCCAAGGGTAATGGGAAAACTGTTGAAGCTTCTAAGTCTCAAGCCAAGACACGAGAGACAAAGGATCTACCTCCTAAAAAGAGGAGTAATGTCTATGTGTCACGTTATCCGGACTGGAGATGGTCCAACCGGACTGACGTTGAGGGGGAAGATTTTGAAGCTTCCACTAGGTCGCTTCAGATTCCCAAGGTTTCTCAAGCGAGTCGGGGTCAAAACCCTAGTTTGATCGCTTCGAGGAAACCAAGCGAGCCGCTTCGACAGACCAGAAACCCTAAGTCAGTCTCTAAACCTGTAGCTAATCCGAAGCGAGTCACTTCAGGATATAAGCAAAATAGGAAGAGCATAGGTAGGTCTGAAGCGAGCCGCTACCCCTCTCTTGCACACACTGTTGCACGTGTGAAGCTGCTTCTAAGCAGAACACCAAGTTTTCAAAGGTCGAGAAGCCCAAGACACAAGCTACCTCTCAAAAGAGAGTGAAGCAAGTGTGGGTGCCTAAGGGAACTAACCTGCAAGGACCCAAACTGATTTGGGTACCAAAACTTGTCTAATTGCAGGTGAGCGTCGTGGATCCCATGCCAACTGAGGGTCAACAAGTATGGTACTTGGATAGTGGATGTTCAAGACACATGACCGGCATGAAAGCTCTACTTCACGACTACATAGAGAAGAAGGGTCCACACATTACCTTTGGGTATAACTCTCGAGGAACCACCAAGGGATATGGCGCACTGAAAGTTGGAAAGCTCACAATTGAAGAAGTCTCCTACGTGGAAGGACTCAAGCACAACCTGCTATCCATTTCACAGTTCTGTGATAAGGGATACAGGGTGGAGTTCATCTCCAACAAATGCATTGTAAAAAGCAAACTCACGTCCCAAATTGCATTAACTGGTATTAGACAAAGGAATGTCTATATTGCGCAATGGGACAGCTGCAAAGAGGAAACGTGCGTAGTTGCAAGGAGTGCTACAGAATTGGGATGGTTATGGCACAGACGCTTGACGCATCTCAACTTCAAGACTATCAATCGCTTAGCTCGCAAAGGTCTGGTGCAAGGCATACCCAATGAGGTCTTTGTTAAAGATCATCCATGCTCACCATGCCAACGAGGCAAGCAGACGAAGAAGCATTTCGCCAGTCTTGAGGAAGCTTCATCCAAGCGAGTTCTGGAGCTACAACACATGGATTTGTTTGGACCAGTCACTCCAGTTAGTGTAAATGGAAGGAAGTACACTCTTGTTGTAGTCGATGACTTCTCTCGCTAAACTTGGGTTGTATTTCTCTTCAGTAAGAAGGAGACACTGTCCAAACTTCCACAACTGCTCAAGCGACTTGCTGTGGAGAAAAATCAAGCGATTGCCACCATCCGCTCTGACAAAGGCACAGAGTTTCTGAACTCTACCATTGAAGCATATTGCACGGAGCATGGCATTGCACATCAAACCTCAGCAGCACGCACACCTCAGCAGAACGGAGTTGCAGAAAGAAGGAATCGGATCATCAAAGAAGCCGTTCGCACAATGATCGCAGACTCAAAGCTTCCGATGAAGTATTGGGCTGAAGCTGCCAACACGGCATGCTACACACAGAATCAGACGCTTCTCAACAAACGATTCGACAAGACACCATATGAAATATGGACAGGGAGAATTCCTAACATATCTTATTTCCATATTTTTGGTTGTAGGGTCTTCATTCACAACAATGGGAAGTCACAGTTGAAGGCCTTTGAAAGCAAAGCGGATGAAGGAGTATTCTTAGGATACTCTACATCTAGCAAAGCCTACAGGGTGTTCAACTGTAAAACCCTAATTGTGGAGGAATCACCCCATGTCGTATTTGATGAATTTTCTTTAAGTCTTCCATAGGAACAGACTCAAGCGAATGAGAAGAATCAAAGCAAGGAAACCTTAAATGCACTCACTTGGGACATGCACGAAGAAGATGATGAGATCAAAGACTCAAGCGAACAGAATCCCAAAGAAGAAGTTGAAGCTGCCCCCAAGATGCCTGAAGTGAGTGCTGGCCAAGTACCGAATCCAGTCGCTTCAGAAGAAGAAGCAAGCGACCCGAATGAAGAAGAAGATGAAGCTGGCGGATCCAAGCGTGCGTGGCTCAAAGATCACTCACCAAGTCAAATCATTGGAGATCCATCCAATGGTGTAGTGACCAGAAGTCAAGTGTTTGGAGAGAGTGCTATGTTTAGTTGCTTTCTGATGCAGCCCATGGTTCGAGATATCAAGCTTTTAGATCGAGATTTGAAGATTTTATGGATAAAGCTTGAAGATATTATTTATAGATTAAATTTTACGTAATTTTCGTTTTTATTTAGTTCCCTAGTTGATAGGGTTATTTTAAGCATTATTTTGGAGATTTTATTCCCTTTTAGACTAGGATTTGATTTGGTATATCTTAGGATAGATTTTTAACTAGTTTCCATGTGTAATTAGGGCTTTTTGAAGCTTATAAATAGGGCCTAAAGAGGGGTGACGAAAATAAGCCTAAAATATTTGATTATCACTTAAAATGTGAGATTTTATCTCCTTTGTGTATCATATGGATTTCTTAGTTCATAGAGGTATTTTTTATCGGCGAATCAATCGAGTTCATCACCCTCGTTTGTGTGTCATTCATCGTCCCCATGTGGCTTGGCGACCATCTCTTTGGGTTATAGAGGTTTCGGCTTATCTATAGTACTTAGGGGGGTTTAGTCCGTAGATGTATTGGGATTTTCCATCTTATCTTTATCCTTGTTTATTTATCTTAGATTCGTTCGATTCGATTTATGAATCAGACTAATGTTGTTGAGGCAACTGTCTCCTTGGGGTTTAGGGAGTTTCTCACCTTTTCAATTTGGAGGGTTAGTTTCAAAGGTGTTAGAGGTTCATTTCAATAAACGAACGATGGATTAAATGAACCTCTAACACCTTTGAAACTACCCTCCAAATTGAAAAGGTGAGAAACTCTCTAAACCCCAAGGAGACAGTTGCCTCAACAACATTAGTCTGATTCATAAATCGAATCGAACGAATCTAAGATAAATAAACAAGGATAAAGATAAGATGGAAAATCCCAATACATCTACGGACTAAACCCCCCTAAGTACTATAGATAAGTCGAAACCTCTATAACCCAAAGAGATGGTCGCCAAGCCACATGGGGACGATGAATGACACACAAACGAGGGTGATGAACTCGATTGATTCGCCGATAAAAAATACCTCTATGAACTAAGAAATCCATATGATACACAAAGGAGATAAAATCTCACATTTTAAGTGATAATCAAATATTTTAGGCTTATTTTCGTCACCCCTCTTTAGGCCCTATTTATAAGCTTCAAAAAGCCCTAATTACACATGGAAACTAGTTAAAAATCTATCCTAAGATATACCAAATCAAATCCTAGTCTAAAAGGGAATAAAATCTCCAAAATAATGCTTAAAATAACCCTATCAACTAGGGAACTAAATAAAAACGAAAATTACGTAAAATTTAATCTATAAATAATATCTTCAAGCTTTATCCATAAAATCTTCAAATCTCGATCTAAAAGCTTGATATCTTGAACCATGGGCTGCATCACTTTCTCTCAAACATTGAGCCGTCATGCGTGGAGGAAGCCCTAGCCGATTCAAATTGGGTGATTGCCATGCAAGAAGAACTCAATCAGTTCACAAGGAACGACGTATGGTACCTCGTGGATCGTCCCAAGTTTCAACATGTTATTGGCACCAAGTGGGTGTTCAAGAACAAGACGGACGAGGACCACAACGTCGTGAGAAACAAAGCTCGACTCGTCGCAAAGGGCTATTGCCAAGAGGAAGGGATCGACTTCAACGAGACCTTCGCTCCAGTGGCTAGGCTTGAAGCTATCAGATTATTTCTAGCCTATGCAGCGGCCAAGAAGTTCAAAGTCTACCAGATGGACGTGAAGAGCGCGTTTCTCAACGGAGAGCTCAAGGAAGAGGTGTATGTGGAGCAGCCACCGGGTTTCGAGCAGGGAGATAAGGTGTATCGATTGAAGAAAGCCCTATATGGGTTGAAGCAAGCTCCCAGAGCTTGGTATGATACCCTATCTCAATTCCTAGTGGATAATGGATTCCACAAAGGAAAGATAGATCGAACCCTATTCACTATCAATCATGGAGAGGATATGCTATGGGTTCAGATCTACGTGGACGACATCATATTTGGGTCACCAAACCAGTCACTTAGTGAGAAGTTTGGGGAGCTGATGAAGACCAAATATGAAATGTCAATGATTGGTTTGATTAGCTGCTTTCTAGGTCTTCAAGTGAAGCAGCAGGATGATAGAATTTTCATCAACCAAGCCAAGTACACAAGAGATATGCTTACCAAGTTTGGTATTCAACATGCTAAAGCTGTGAAGATCCCTATGAATACCAACTAGAAGATGGAGCCAGATGAAGAAGGAAAATCTGTAAATCCTACAGATTATCGTGCCCTAATTGGGTCACTTCTCTATCTCACTGCAAGCAGGCCAGATATTGCTTTCGCAGTTGGAGTCTGCGCTCGCTTCCAAAGCAACCCCAAGCACAGCCATCTTGAAGCTGCCAAAAGGATTCTTCGATATTTGGAGGGCACTGTCAACATGGGGCTGTGGTATCCAGCAGAGGACAATTTGGAGCTCACTGGATATTCGGATGCTGACTATGGAGGGTGCCAAATTGATAGGAAATCAACTTCGGGCACGTGTTAGTTCTTGGGAAGCAAGCTGATCTCATGGTTCTCAAAGAAGCAAACCAGTGTAGCCACTTCAACAACTGAAGCCGAATATATGGCCGCAGGAAGCTGATGTTCTCAAATTCTATGGCTTCGTCAACAGTTGAAGGACTACAGAGTTGAAGCGAATAAAATCCCTATCTTCTGCGACAACAACAGTGCGATATGTATCTCGTAGAATCCAGTGCTTCACACCAGATGCAAGCACGTGGAAATCCGACATCATTTCATTCGTGATCATGTCGAGAAGAAGGATATCAAGCTTGAGAAAATCCATACTGATCTCCAGCGAGCAGATATCCTCACCAAGCCTCTAGCTGAGTCTCGCTTCAACCAGCTATACATGGAATTAGGGTTACTAGACCCTGGTGAAGAATGCTAGTTCATGGATGCACAAAGGAGTGGACGCTTGCCCGCAAGTGTCACTCGCTTTGGATCTTCACCAACTCAAGCGAGTCACTTCAAATTCCACTCGCTTGAAGAAGGAGAAACAAGGTGGAGAAAGGTGGAGTGTTGGAAGACGTTCCCTACCCTCTTACAGGAATTGTTAAGCCATTGGTTAAGGGGGAACTATTGATTGCTCTCGGAGTAGTCTACTTCCAAAGCGAGCAAGGAAAGCTGCTACCTAGAGGATTCCTAGCGAGTGGGTATAAACACTCGCAAGTGCCGTTTCTAGTAACGGTTGTGGGGTCTTGTATTGGGCCTTCCCACATAAAATCGGTGAAAGCTTAGGCAGGGCTGGCACCCAGACCTTGCGTCCTCTTCCCATCTTTTCGCCGATGAGGAGCATGTCTTCTCATCTCCTTCATCGTGGATAAACATTCACTCTCTACTCACTCTTCATTAAAGTGAGTTGCCGAGTGTTTATTCATTCCTCTTGAATTCTGCATCACTTCGACAAACCCTAATCTGGGTAAAGCGAGTCGATTGCAAGTTCATTCTATAGATCTATAGAGGAAGCTTGAAGAGCTACCTTTTGCTTACAAAGGTTGCAGGGCTGGTGACATGCCTCTGCGTAAAAATGAGATTGTCTTGTCAGAGCATTCTCATTGTCATCCTGTCCTATTCTGCTCTGAGATAAGGACTTGTACTCATCCCCCATTCGTCGTGAATAAGTACACTTACGTGAAGCTCCCTTCGGGTTGTAGTAAGCTTGTGTACTATATTCATTTTCTCCCCCATTCACTTCGACGGAGGACTCTCTAATTCGTAGAGAAAGATGAATGCCATGAAGACCAACATGTAGTACTCAACTGGTGGTATCAACAAGCTTCTAGCTAAATCATCAAGTGATGCCCAAGGAGCTAAATGAAGTCTACATACTTGTGGTATCAATCTCCTACGAAGTGAGATTGACTGGTGAGTGTTTCAATTTTAATTACACTAAGTGAGCCAAAGCGTGCTAGAAACCTTCACTCACTATGTTGAAAATATGAAATGAATCTGACACGAATACAAAGAGGAAAACATTCTTGTTTATCCTCGAAGTATGTAAGTCAGAAACATTTTAAATATTGCAAAGAAAATTCAATTTCTTAAGTCCAGTCGCTACAGATGGCGAAGCAAGTGCCACGTCACTTCGCAAGTCATCACAAGCGAGTGCGGAATAGTCACGTGAAGCGAGTACTACGCAAGCGAGTGAAAGCCGTAGCGGCTACACTCGAAGCGAGCGGGTACGAAGTGAAGTGTATGAGCTGTCAGCACTCGAGTGCAGATTTCACTTTTTACTTTAGCATTTAATGCAGCGGCTCGTACATCTCGAAACGACGAGCGCGTGCAATTCAAACCGAAAGTAAAGCGGGAAAATCGCCCTCAATCCAGCTGTCGAATCTGAACAGTTTTTAAATCTCATCCGTTGGATCTACGCCGTATAAGACAAACCAATCACAGCAGGCCACGTGGAGACGCCAAGTCAACTTGACGGTTCACTTTTACTGTGATGACGCTGGACACATCAGTTCCATCACCGGGGGACGCCGCCTACGCACAGTATCCTAGGAGTGTATTTACCATACTACCCTTGCCACGTTAGCAAAACCCTAGGTCTATATATATGCAAGACGGAGAACTGCAGAAACTTTCACAACTCTCTAAAACTGCCATTCTCGTGCAAGATCTGCAATCTCTCTGCAACTCACGAGTCTCAACCCCCCCCCCCCCCCCCCTTTGCTTCTAAACTTTCCTCGAACCTCTCTATAAACTCTCTCACCATGGGAAAGAAAGAAGCAGCCCAACCGATGGAGGAGTTCCTCAAAAATCTCGACGACAACATCAACGTTGAACCACATCTTGATGAGACAGTGGTGACGGAGAACGGGTTTTTCCGCAGGGCCGTGACCACAGCCGGACTGTGGAATTTCATAACGGCACGACCAGAGAAGATCCTTGCGAAGGCCGTCGCTGAGATCCTGTTGAATCTGCAGGAAGGAGAAGAAACCTCAACCTTCACTGACCCATGGGATGGGATGCCTGTGGAGATCGAGTTGAGCAGGATCGCCGGAGTCTTCGATCTGCCAAAGGTCGGACCGGTTTCTTTCACAGACTTTGAAATGTCTGTTCAAGTGGAATATGCTCGTTTTGCCAAGATGAAAAACCAGATATTCGACAACCCCAAATCAAGCAACATCAGGAAGGATCTGCTACCGCCTTACAACTTTATCTGTGAAGCCTACACAAAATCGGTTCTCTGCGGTGTTGGTTCGTTGAGCCAACTATCCGACAGCAAGATTCTTGCCACCTCTATCATCACCGACAGTCTGACAGGGACTATGTTCAACTGGCATCGCTGGTTTATTAACCAGATCCACGAATTGGCGAAAGATTTCAAGTACGAGGAGGGGAGTGAAGACAAAATTGTTCGCAAAGGAAAATTGAAATTCTTTTCAAGAATTTCTTATGCACTGCAAAATCTGTTCGAGAATCGCCAATGGACAGGTGTTGCAGACTACAAGAAGAATACTCTTTTCTATGAGTCATGGAAGTCGGAGAAGCTCCCGATTGATCGGGAAGTCATTGACGTGATTGTTCCAGTAGCCGCTCCAGTCGCTGAAATCCTTGGCGAAGCGGTTGCAGGAAGGGAAGTTGCTTCTTCTGTGAAGCGAGCAACTCCCAAGAAGGCCAGGTCGAAGCAACCTATGAAAATCCGGCGCGTAGACGCCATCATCAAAGCGAGCGAGGCTGAGGAGCAGCCGCTCGAGAAAGAAGTGGAACAACCCATACCCTCACCTGCAAAATAACTACCACCCCAGCCTTCACCACCCAATGTCCAAACTCCCCCTACCCAAATCCAAACACAAACCCAGCCACCACCTGAACCCCAAACATCAACCACCGCCATTCCCGCCACTCAAACCCCATCTTCCCCACATGAATCAACCCACTCATCTCTTCAGATTCCTAACATACCCTTTCTAGGCACGGACCTCACCGATGCCTACGAGCTCTTCAAATTTCCACCCATTCTCCATACAGAAACCTCTCAACCACAAAACCCCCAGCCCGAAGCTACTGAAGCTTCCACCCCTGACTCTCCATCCTCATCAGCCGAAAGTGCTGATACCATCCCCATCGTCATCGTCATTGTCATCCCAGAAACTCCCCCATCTCCGACTGAGGAAGAGAAAGTCCTTGAACGGTACGTTAAGGACCGAGAGCAAGCGGCCGAGCTTATCCGCGAACGCTACCCCTCCGTGGAGATGTCCGATGGCTTCTTCTCCAGCGCTGTAGACTTCCTCACGTACATCACGTACAGAGGAACAGAGTACTATAAAATCTTCAACCTGCGAAAGGCGATGAAGGAGGAAGTGATCGAGAAAAAGGAGGTGGAGGTTCTCAAGTTTGTCGGAGTTGATGGCTTCCACACTTTCATTAACGAGGCCAACTACTGGGATCTGCTCGACGCAAGGGTGAAGAAGGAGTACCCTGATGCGCCCATCCCAGAGCGTGTGCCTTCACAGCATGAACTCCAACTGATGAAGGATCATGAAGCCGAGGTAGAAGTAAAGGAGGTGGTGATCTCTAATCTGCAGAGTGAGATCACCAAGAAAGATGCTGAGCTGACAACGAAGGTGCTGGAGGTCACTAATCTGCGTGCAGATTTTGACAGGAGGAAGAGGGAACTGGAGAAAAAGGTAGAGGAGAAAGCGAAGCTGGTGGAGGAGAAGGCAAGCTTGGTGGAAGAGAAAACGAAGCGAGCTGACGAACTCAAACAATCGTTGGAAGATGAGCGCAGTAGGCTAAGGGAATTTACCACCAAGCTAATTGCATTAGAGAAGGATTTGGAGACAGAGAAAGGGGAGAAGAGGAACATGAGGGAGAAATACAGAGAGAACATCAACAAAGCAACTGCGAATGTTGAAAAGATGGAGAAGCAGATCTCCAAGCATGAAGCTGGAAAGCGAGCTGAACAGAGCTAGGCTAAAAATTCACAGCCTTGAGAAGGAAATTCAGATACTCAACAGCAAACTCGAGGAAGCAACTGTTGAGTTGGAAAGCAGAAGGAAGGCAGGCAAAGATGTAGCTCTCAAGCAAGCCCAGCTTGCTGTCGACATTAACAAGGCACAGAAGTTGGCAGGAGACTTTTCAGTCAGGATGGCCGGTGCTGCTCAAGTCTATGTCACTTTGAAACAAAGAGAGAGCGCCATTGCCACTGCCAAAGTAGAACTCGAGGCATCTCAGGGTTTCCTCGACTTCACTCTGCAGGAGGAGCGCAAGCTAATCCGTGCAGATATTGAAGCAGAGTTAGATGATCGCTTCAAAGCGGTGGAGCCCCTAGAAAGGCTAATGACCTCAGTGAAGGAGAGAGGGGATCAATGCAAATACCTGCTGGAAGAGATATCGGTTAAGACGGTGGAACTCGTGCTGGCAAAGGAGCATGTCTTTGCAGAGCGTGCCGAGAGGATGCTCCAGGACGTTCTCAGTAAAATCAATGAAATACACCAATCCATCAGAGGAACGGTGACTATCCCCACCCCCGGCAGTCTTGATGATGCCAAAAAGGGGAAATCGTTGAGAGTTTAGCTGGAGGTTCGGGTAGTGGAGTGAGAAGGATCGAAGCCAGTGGCTTGATCGAAGGAGGATCAGGAATTGGAGGAAGTGTTGCGGAGGAGGATGTGGCCGATGAAGCTCGTGCGGAGCTGGCCAGAAAGAAGGGTAAGGAGAAAATGCCGGAGGAGCCCGAGAAAGTGCCGGAGGAGCCCCACATGCCGATAGCTGGAAAGCTACTTTGCTCCTCAATAGCCACTCACCCCATTGTTGCTTTTCTTACCAGGGAACAGAGAGAGCAGCAGATTGCGGCCGACGAGGCCTATGCACAATCTTTGGAAGCAGAGTTCGAGCTTAAAAGAACTGCCACTCAAGCAGGCGCATCTTCGCTAGCGCCCGCTTCGGCCTCTGCCCCTGCCCCTGCTTCAACATTGGCTCTCACTTCAACTCCTGCCGGAGCCACTCCTGCCAGTGAAGCTGCTACTCAAATGCCACCGCTGCCACCTCCTGCTCCAAAAGCACCCTTGAAGCGGACGACGCCTGAGACGAGGGAAGACGACCCTGCTGCCAAACGGCAAAAGATGCAGCTGGTGGTCACAGAAAGGGCTAGTCACTTCGAGAAGAGGCAAAAGAAGAAAGAAGAGAAGAAGAAAAGAAAGGAGAAGGATGAGAAAGTGAAGGAAAAGAGGCTGAGGAAATTAGACGAGCGGATTGAGTCGCACTGGAATGAAGTGAGGCTCATCCAATCCGCTATTGCGCGTAGTGCCTTCATTCCCCACACGCCTGAAGAGTCTGAAGCCGTCCATCTCCAAGCCTGGTTGGACACTGGCAAAGTAACACTGAAGTAGATGATCGATTCCGGTCGCTACCCACCCGAAGAGCATGACTTTATCCGGAAGCGAGTGAATGAGATGCTTCCGAAGTGGAGCACTGACGCCAGTGCCCAATTCAATTCAATCATGAAGAAATTGTCAAGTGGGACGGAGGAGGAGCTGGCAATGCGAAGAGATCATCACCCAGACTCGAGGCAAATCGAGGACTTCATTCCGAGAGACCTTCTCGACACTTGGCTGAATCTGAAGGACAAATTCATAAAGGCCTCCTACTGGTGGAAGGTAGTGCCTTACCAAGACAAGTGCTCGCGGATGGAAGCTCTCAACAACTTCCTGCGCCAATACAACGAGAGGCTACGTCGGAAGATCTTTACTCTGGCAGAGGAAGCAAAGCCCCTACCTCCCATCGTCAAAGTGCCAGCAGCTAAGGACTTTCCCATGCCTCTCCTACAGGATTCTGATATTCCTAATCGGAGGATTATTGACGCGGAAGTGGATGAAGCTCTGAGATTGGAGAGCAGATGGAGAGAAAACCAATTCAACATCAGGACGATGGAGCCAAATGTCCTGTCTGCTTATTTCATGAAGGAAGAGAAGAAGGAGGAAGAGAAAGAAGAGGAGAAGGAAGAACGGGAAGAGGCTGCAGGAAACCTTTGAGTTTCAAGTCTCTTATACTTTTGTGAACTGCTTGTTCATTTATCCAAATTTCAATTTCTGTCAAAATGCGTCATTTACTCGCTTTATGAATGACCTTACTCTTATGCTACAAACTCAACTAATTTAACCGAAAAAATAAGGGGAAAGGAACTTAAAAGAAAAATACAAACGAAGCTGCAAAGGAAGCAGTCGCTTGAAGTTCTTTCCACGGTTCGATAGGCTAGATTTCTTTAAGTCTTAGTCATTGGGTTTTGGCATCATCAAAAAGGGAGAAATTGTTGGGAATTGTTAAGGACGAATATGTTAAGGGGGAACTACATGAGACATTTTAGAAATGAAGTACTTTTTTTTTATTTGATCCCAAAACCCCAAGTGTCCTGTTCCCAAGCAACCCACTTTAATGTAGAAAATAGGTTAAAATTTTTCTAAGCCTAAACTGTTAGGATGGCTTTAATATGCTTAAATTTTTAGACTGCAGAAATTCCAAGTGAAGGCCACTCACTTGAGTGTGTTTTCAAAGCGAAGCAAGTCTACCGAGCCGAAGTGAAGCGTGCCGAAGCTAGCGAAGCGAAGCGAGCGCTACAGTGGAATCGAAGCAAGTCCACAAAAGCGAAGCAAAGCGAGCGCTACAAAGAAAAGTCGAAGCGAGTCAACGCTGGTCAACATATACTAAAGCAGTCACTCGGGAACTTCACTTCCCAAGCGACTTGCTACAAAAATGACCGCGAAGCGACTCACTTCGAAGCGGCCGCTACAACTTCAAAAGCAAAGCGAGCCACTACCTACCAGAAAGCGACAGCACAAGTCCTGCCCATATTTTGAACTCCAGTCAACAACGAGATCATCGCATTAATTACAAGATCTCCACGAGTCGAAAGCGGAGTGGAGAAGAGGAGTTGACTGCCAGGCCGACAGGGCGCCGCTACATTACTGGCTCGCTCCAATTACTGTTGAGTTTGTAACTTAGCCATTTCCGGCAAAAAGACAAACTGGCGCATCTGCAAAAGCGATCTGCCTGCGCAAGTACTGTCGAGAGGAGGAGGGACAAGGCCACCAACCTAGCAACGGATCTCGGCCATCTCTCCGCCTATAAATAGTGAAGGATCACAACGTGAAGAAGCAGAACACTACTTGAGCATTCGAGTGCCTACAGCAAACAAACACTCCCAAGCTTTCAGCAATCTTCGAGTCTTTGTTTCAAGTGTTCTCCGAGTTTCCAGTTGCATCGGAACTCGTCTTCACAACCTTCACACTTAGAGTCTAAGCCCACTTCATATCCAAGCTTAAAAGAAGAGCTCTAGTCATCTTTGCATCTACTGTAAAGAGCTCTTCATAGTGTGTTTGTCGAAACCAAAAACCCTAACCCTAAAGTCTGTCTGTTAGGTTTTTGAGTATCGTCGTTAGGTTGTTTTGATCCAAGGCTCTACTTTCATCGATAGTAGAAGCCTCGATCATATAGTCTAGATCCAAGCTTACACTTACATCATTCGTGTGAAGCTCGATCGAAACTAGGCTGTAAGGAGAGCCCGCAATCTCCCTGTCTGTGTCTGACTGAAGCGAGTGAAGCTTCCAGTCTTGTCTAGGTCT
This sequence comes from Thymus mandschuricus, assembly GCA_029379335.1. Taxonomy (NCBI): domain Eukaryota; kingdom Viridiplantae; phylum Streptophyta; class Magnoliopsida; order Lamiales; family Lamiaceae; genus Thymus; species Thymus mandschuricus. The sequence continues at coordinate 35,180,047 of CM057073.1, read as the reverse complement.
TTGTAGTGAACCCGTAATCACTACATCTGTCGTCAGATCCAGGCAAGTGAAGCCCGATCTTGACTAGGTTTTTGAAGGACCCGTAATCTTCAAGTTCTTGAGTGAAAAGAACAGTTGCCTTGAGCAACAAAGTGGACGTAGGTGCTTCGTCACCGAACCACTATAAATCTGGTGTCGTATCTCTCTAACTCTAATCTTTCTACTTTGATTATCCATTGCACTTGCATCTAAACAAACTTAACTTGGAAGTTTTAAATACTTAGGAAAGAACATAGCTCACCGAATTTCCGCATATACGAGTAAAGACTCACTCTTGATCAAGTGCTCACTTCGGTCAAGCAGTCAAGCTACGTACTGTGGATCTAGCTTCAGCTAGGTCTTAAGTTTCAAGCAAGCTCTTTACTTGTCACTCTGAGTTAAAGGGAAAAAGTTGAAAAACTTGAAATACGTATTCACCCCCCCCCCCCCTCTACGTATTTCCCTATTAACAAACCGGGACCAACAGCATCCCGCACCTGCTGTTTGTATCTTTCCGCCTTCTAGAGAGCTTTGATCCTAAGCTCTTCAACCATGTCTAGGTTTTCCCTCATCAGGGAGGAGTTTTGATTTTCATCATAAGCCACTATCCTTAATGACTTGAGTTCTGCCTCTACTGGCGTTACCGTTGTTGCCCCATAGACCAGATTAAATGGGGCTTCCCCTATGGTTGTCTTAGGACTGGTTCGATATGCCCACAGCACCGAATCCAATTCATCAGCCCATTTTCCTTTAGCTTTTTCCAGCCTGGCCTTAATACCACTTACGATGGTCCTATTTGTCACTTCGACTTGCCCGTTAGCTTGAGGGTGAGCTACAGCTACGAACCTCTGCTCAATGCCAATTTCTTTGCACCAAGCTCGTACCATGGATCCTGTAAACTGGGCACCATTGTCAGTGACCAGTATCCTTGGAATTCCATATCGGCAACATATATTTTTCCAGATGAACTTCTTTATCACCTGTTCCGTGATTTTTACTACGGCCTCAGCCTCAACCCATTTGGTAAAGTAGTCTACAGCTACAATTAAGAATATCCTTCCTCCCGTAGTTGTGGGGAATTTTCCCACTATATCAATCCCCCATTTATCAAAGGGACAGGGTGCCATCATAGCCCCCAACTCCTCAGCAGGTTTGTGAATGAGCCTCCCATTTCTCTGGCAGTTGTCGCACCTTTTGACCAGGTTTTTAGCATCTTTTTCCATTGTAAGCCAGAAAAACCCAGCTCTGAGTAGTTTTTTAATTAGATCTTTGAACCCGGTGTGCACTCCTGCAGCACCTTCATGTATTTCTCGCAACGCGTATTCTCCCTCAGGTTCTGATAGGCATTTGAGGAAAGGGTGTGTAAATGCCCTTTTGTATAGTTTATCCCCTATCAAGCAGAATTTAGTTTTGAATGCACGTGGCAACCTTCCTTCATTTGCTAGAGCCGTAGCTTCTGGCTTTTCAGAGAGCTCCTTTAGGGCTCTGATGATTGGAGTTCTCCAATCTTCCATTATTTCAATGGCCTGTATTTCAGCTTTGATCAATTTGGCATCTGCATTGCACAGTACGATTTCATCTGTCCATGTTCCTTCCACCGCACTGGCTATTCGTGCCAGCTTATCGGCTTCGATATTCTCCTCTCGAGGGATCTGGACTACTTCGGCTTTGGCGAAGCGTCCCATTAATTCATCCACCATCTTAGCGTACTAATTGGGAATCTGAATGGACCATTACATGGGTTGCCCCCATAGTTTGTAACAAGTCTAGACATCTGACCAGGGCCTCATATTCTGCCTCGTTATTAGAGACATGATAGTTTAATTTGATGGCAAATTTGTAGATATGACTCTTGGTGTCTTGGATAAAGATCCTGACCCCCGCACCTTCTTTGGTAACGGAGTCATCCACATAAGCTTTCCACCACTTGTATTCCTCTTCTTCTCCTCTGGTGGTTTCCTGTAGGAAATCGGCCAGTGCTTGAGCTTTAATAGCCACTCTTGGCTCGAAATCTACATCATACTCGCTTAGCTCTATTGCCCATTTAACTAATCTTCCCGACAAATCGGGTTTACCCAATATTTGCTTCAGTGGCTCATTCGTCCTGACTATCCCTTTGTGTGATAAGAAATAGGGTCTCAGCTTTCTAGCCGTGACCATTACTGCTAGGGCAGCTTTTTCGATACTCGGGTATCATATCTCTGCTCCCTATATCATCTTGCTTGTATAATAGATAGGCTTCTGCATTAACCCCTTGTTGGTCCCGGTTTGTTAATGGGAAAATACGTAGAGGGGGGGGGGGGGGGTGAATACGTATTTTGAAGTTTTTCAACTTCAAATCCTTTAACTCAGAGTAACAAGTAAAGAGCTCTTTTGAAACTTAAGACCTAGCTGAAGCTAGATCTACAGTATGTAGGTTGCCTGCTTGACCGAAGTGAACACTTGATCAAGAGGGAGTCTTTACTCGTATATGCGGAATTTGGTGAGCTAAAATCTTTCCTAAGTAATTGAAATTTCCAGATTAAGTTTGTTAAAGATGCAGTATGCAATGAATAATCAAACAAGTAAGAGTTTAGGGTTAGAGAGTTACGACACCAAGAATTATAGTGGTTCGGAGATAAAGCTCCTACGTCCACTTGTTGCACGACGGCAACTGTTCTTTTCACTCAAGAACTTGAAGGTTACGGGTCCTTCAAAAACCTGGTCGAGATCGGGCTTCACTCGCCTAGATCAAACGACAGACGTAGTGATTGCGGGTTCACTACACAAACCTAACAAGGACTGGAAGCTTCACTTGCTTCAGTCAAAACACGACAGGGAGATTACGGGCTCTCCTTACAGCCTAGCTTTGATCGAGCTTCACACAAACGATGTAGGTGCAAGCTTGGATCTAGACTCTATGATCGAGGCTTCTTCAATCGATGAAAGAAGGGCCTTGGATCAAAACAACCTAACGACAACACTCAAAAACCTAACAGACAAAGTTTTGGGTTTTTGGTTGACGAACACACTAATGAAGAACTCTTTACAGTAGACGCAAAGATGGCTAGAGTTCTTCTTCTAAGCTTGGATATTTGAAGTGGGCTTAGACTCTATGTGTGAAGGTTGTGAAGACGAGTTCCGACGAACTGGAAACTCAGAGAACACTTGGAAACAAAGACTCGAAGATTTGCTCGAAGGCATGGGAGTGTTTGTTTGTTGTATGCACTTGAATGCTCAAAATAGTGTTCTCTTCTCTTCATCTTCATCCTTCACTATTTATAGGCGGAGGGTTGGCTGAGATCCGTTGCTTGGTTGGTGGCCTTGTCCCTCCTCCTCTCGACAGTACTTGCGCAAGCTGGCACCTTTTTCAGACGTCCAGTTTTGGCATTTTGCCAAAGTTGGCTAAGTTACAAGATTAACAGTAACTGGAGCGAGCCAGTACTGTTGCGGCGCCTTTGTCGGCCTGGCAGTCAACTCTTCCGCTCCACTCCGCTTTTGACACGTGGAGATCTCGTAATTAATGCTACGATCTCCTGTTGACTGGAGTTCAAAATATGGGCGGGAGTCGTGCTGTCGCTTTCTGGTAGGTAGTGGCTCGCTTTGCTTTGAAGTTGTAGCGTCCGCTTTAGTTGAGTCACTTCGTAGTCAATCTGTAGTGAGCCGCTTCGGGAAATAAAGTTCCCTAGTGACTGCTTTGGAAACTGATGACTAGCTTTGACTCTTTACTGTAGAGCTTGCTTCGCTTCACTTTGGCTTTGAACTGTAGCGCTCGCTTCGCTTCGCTTTAGCTTTGAACTGTAGAGCTCGCTTCGCTTCGCTTTGGCAGACTCACTTCGAATCTACTGTAGCGATCGCTTCGCTACACTGTTCTTCGGCACGCTTTACTTCAGTTTGCTAGACTTGCTTCTCTTCGGAAAACACACTTAAGCGAGTGGCCTTCACTTGAAAATTTGAAGCCTAAAATCTAAGGAAATTAAAGAGCCATCCTAACAGAGTAGGCTTTAGAAAAATTCTAACTTATCAACTACATCAAATGGGTCGCTTGGGAACAGAACGCTTTGGGGTTTTGGGATCAAATCAAAACACTAAAATATCCCTTATAGGTTCCCCCTTAACATATTCGTTCTTAACAATTCCCAACAATTTCCCCCTTTTTGATGATGCCAAAACCCATACGACTTAGATAAAAATAAATCTAGTCTATCTAACCGTGAAGGGAACTCCAAGCGACTGCTTTCTTTGCAGTTTCGTTTGTCATTTTCTTTTAAGTTCCTTCCCCTTTTTTTTCGGTTAAATTAATGAGTTTGTAGCAAAAATGTAAAGTCATTCACAAAGCGAGTAAATGACACAGAAGAGACAGAAATAAAAGTGAGATAGATGAACAAGCAGTTCACAAAAAGATATATTAAGAAGCTTGAAACTCAAAGGTTTCCTACAGCTTCATCCTCCTTCTCCTTCTCCTTTCCTTCTTCCTCCTTCTTCTTCTCTTCTTCAACAGCAGTAGTATCCACGTAAGCTGATAGAACTCTCGATTCCATAGAGTCTACTGTGTGGATACTAGGTCTTCTCCATGCACTCTCCAGCCTGAAGGCTTCAGTCACTTCCTCATCAATTATTCCTCTATCTGGAATATCCGTGCCTGGATGATAAGGCATGGGGAATTCCTTCAGAGCAGGAACCTTGACAACAATTGGCATGGGTTGAGTTTGTTCAGCCAAGGTGAAGATTTTTCGCCGCAGTCTGTCATCATGGGCAGCGAGAAAATTGCTGAGGGCACTTATCCTAGAGCATTGATCCTGCAGCGGCACTACCTCCCAGTAATAGTAGGCCTTGATGAATAGGTCTTTGTAGTATAACCACAGATCAAGCAGATCTCTAGGAATAAAAGCCTCAATTTCCCTTGCATCAGGGTGATCGTCCCTTCGCTTGGCTAACTCCTCTTCAGACCTCTTTGACAGTTCAGCCATGGTCGCTTTGAACTTTTTTCCTGTTTCGCCGCTCCACAATGGACGCTTTTCATTTAAACGCTTCCGAATATAGTTTTGTTCGTCCATGCGGGGGTAGCGACCAGATTCAACCATCTCTTTTGTCGTCACGTCGCATGCATCAGATATGGCTTGTGCTTCGCATGCTTCGGACTCATCTGGCATAAATGGAATGAAGGCACTCCGCACCAATGAAGACTGGATGAGTATCACCTCACTGAAGTGTTCCTCAATCCGTGCGTCAATCACTTGGAGTCGCCTGTCATTTGACCTCCTCTTCCTTTCGCCTTCGCTCCTCCCTTCCTCTCTTTCCTTCCTCTTTCTCTCCTCCCTTCCAGCTTTTGAAGCAACTGCTTGCTTGACCTTTTGGCGCTTGGCCGCGGGGTCATCACCTTTTATCTCCTGTGCAGTTCGCTTCAATGGAAGTTTTGGTGGTGGGGGAGGTGGCATATCCTTCTTAGTAGCACTTGAGGGGACGACTGCTGACGAAGTGAGTGCAGCAGTGGTGGAAGTGAGTGCGGCTGTCGAAGCTGGCGCGGCGGCTGAAGCGGGCGCTTTGGGTGAAGCAGCCGCTTTGGAACTAGACGAAGCACCTGCACCAACAGAAAGTTTTGTTAGTTGCTCCATCTCCCACGCCATGGCAGCATCCTTCTCCACCTGCTTCCGCTTTTCCTCCTTTGTCAACACGGTCACCGGAGGATGCCGTGCAATTGAAGCACTCAGCACTTTCTCTTGAAGCGGCTTGCTGGGCTCTTCGAGTTGTTTCAATAACTCCTCCTCCGTAAGTTTTGTCTTGCCCAGAGACCTCGCTTCATCTACATCCTCCTTTTCACCGGCACCACTGCCTCCCTCCAGCATCAGCTCCACACCAACTCTGCTTCCCCCTGAACCTCCAGCTCCTCCTAGCTTCACTTGTCCTTCCCCCTTTTTGGCATCATCACTGCCAGGGGTTAGGATCATTAATTTTCCGGAAATGGTTTGGTGAAGCGAGTTGACAGTGTTGAAAATGGCCTCCAACATCTTTTCGGCTTTTCCAACAGTTGGAGCCACCAGATCAGCAGTTTTGATTGAGATTTCTTCGAGTAGATACTCGCACTGCTTCTCTCTCTCCACAACTGAAGCCATCATCCTTTCTAAGGGTTCCACTTCTCTGAAGCGAGCCTCCAGCTCCGCTTCAATTTCCCTCCTTATATCTGCCTTCTCCTCTTGCAGGTTGAAGTACCAAAATTCCTGAGCCGCTTGAAATTCAGCTTGCATTGTCTCAAGGCTCCTCTCTCTCTGGTTTAGAGAGAGATGGAATTCGGCACATGCAGCCATCTTTTCTGTGTAAGCTTCGCCCAGCTCCTTGACCTTTTCCAGAAGTAGAGTTAATTCTGCATTCCTTAGGTCAATAGCTTGCGCACTCTTCCTCCTACTCTCCAGCTCCTTTTTATCTGTCTCACTCTCTTGCTTGAGCAGTTTCGTCTCATTCTTGAGAGAGTCCAGGGCCTTTTTCGTGCTCAGCAGTTCACTTCCCGTCCTTATCAGCTCCTCCTCTCTCTTCTCATATCCCTCCTTCAACTTCTTCAACTCCTCCTTCAAATCTTTCTTCTCTTTCTCCAGTTTGATCAAACTGGCATTTACATTCCTCAAGCGGCTCCTTTCCGCGTCAAGCGAGCCCTTGAGGTCAGTGACAGTAATAGTTTGATCTCCCACCAGCTTCACCTGCGCCTCCAGCGCCTTCTCTTTCTCCTCCAACATCCTCTCCTTCTCCTCCACCTTTCCCTCCAAATCCTTCTTCTTCTTGTCAAAGTCTTCTCTAAGACTGATGACCTCCCCTGCCTTCCTCTCCATTTCCTCACTCTTCTTCGTTATCTCGCTTTGAAGGCTAGCGATCTCCGCATCCTTCAACTCCACCTCCTCCTTATACTCCCTGATGAGCTTCCTTTCATGGGAGGAGGGCACTCGCTTTGGAACTGTGGCGAGTGGATACGATTCTTTCACCTTAGCATCCAGCTTCTCCCAGAAGGTGGTCCCTTCAAGGAAGGCATGGAAGCCATTTTCGCCAATGAAGTTGAGTAACTTGGCTTCCATTTGAATCAGCTCCTCCTCTGTGAAGGCTTTGAGGAGCCTGAAGATTTTGTAGTACTCCGTTCCTCGATACGTGATGTACGTTAGAAAGTCGACTACATTGGTGTAAAACACGTCGCTCCATGCAACGTTCGCGGAGCGAAGATTGTAGCGAAGATTGATTGTCTCAGCGGCTTGCTCTCTGTCTAGGACATAGCGTTCGAGAGCCCGCTTGTGTACAGTGAGGGCAGGGGGAATGAATTGTGGAATGATGGGAAGTTCTCCGACAGTACGGGCGGTATCGGCTGTAGCTGCCGATGTCGAGGGGGATTGGGTAGGTGATGAGGTTTCTTGGGTTTCTGAAATTTGGATGGCTTCGGTGAGGGGTGGTTGTGTTTGCTGGGTTTGGAATGGCTGGAAAGTGGTGTATGCTTCGACTGGGTCGACATGGAGTAAGGGCATTTCGGGCATATGAAAAGAAGAATCAGTTTCTTCTTCACGGGGAGAGAGGGGGGTTGTTTTTGTGAGGGGTTGTTGGGTCGATGAGGCTTGGGGTTCGGGTATTTGGGTGATGTGGGTTTGGATTTGGAGTGGGGGTGATTTGGCTTTTATTGGTGAAGGCTGGGGTTGAGTCGCTTCAATGTCCTCAAGCGGCTTCTCCACCGCCTCGCTTTCTTGGACAAGTAAATTGACTCGCTTTGTCTCTTGCCTCGCTTCGGCACGGCTCGCTTCCCGGGTGAAGCGACCGGCCTCACTTGGCTCACTTCGGCTTGCCTTTCGGCAACCGTTCTCGCTACGGGCACTTCAACCTCGAGAAGCCCTAAGTCCATCAAGGTTTTTGTCTTCCTCCACTTATCATAATAGATGGACTGTTTGTTGTAGACGGCGACGTCGGACTCCGGCCAGATTTTGCCGGGGTATTTTTCTTCCAAGGCAGCAGATAGCCTCGAGAAAAATTTGAGTTTTCCTTTGCGGATGATCTGATCTGTGCTTCCTCTCATGAACGCAAAGTCTCTGGCAGCTTCGTGAATTTTCTTGAGAAACCAACCATGCCAGTTAAAGCTGGTTCCGGTGAGGCTGTCGACGATAACTGCCGTGGCGATCAGCTTCGTCTCGGAAAGTGTATCCAGGGTTCCGACGTAGCACGCGACACTCTTCGAGAAGAGCTCGCAAATATGGTTGAAGGGGGCCTTCAAACTTGAACGGATACTGGCCTCCTTGAAGTTTGGATCTGCTCCGTCGACTGCAAATCGGCCATATTGTACTCCGGCCGAGAGACCCAAATCCAGCAGAGAGTCTCCTCCTTCTCTCGGCAAGTTGAACATGCCGATAAGCTCGCTCATGTCCACCTCCACTGGCTTCCTTGTCTGTGGATCGGTAAAAGAGGATATGTTTTGCTCCTTCCTCAAGTTTACCAGGAGCTCGCCGACGGCTTTGGCCAGAATTTTTAACGGGACCGCCGTCACAAACTTCCATAGTCCGGCCTTGGTCACGGCCCTACGGAGAAAACCATTTCTCTCGATGATAGTTGGATCGAGATGAGGCTCGACATTGATATGTTTGTCGACCTCCGCGAGAAACTCCTCCATCGTCTCGGTGTTCTTCTTCTTTCCCATGGTGATTATAGAGAAATTTGAACAGAGTTTAAAAAGAAAGGGTTGAGACTCGTGAGTTGCAGAATTTGCAGATCTAAGCACGAGAATGGCAAATATTGAGGGCTGTGAAAGGTTCTGCAGTTCTGCATCATCCCATATATATAGAGTTAGATCTTGGCTGACGTGGCAGGGGTAGGACGGTAGTAACGCCGTAAGTCCTGTAGGTAGGCGGCGGACGTGCGGTGATGGATCTGATGTGTCCGGCGTCACCACAGTAAAAGTGAACCGCCACTTGTTCGGCGTCTCCACGTGGCATGCTGCAATTGGTTTGTCTTATACGGCGCAAATCCGACGGTTGCGGATTGGGGGCTGTTGAGATTCGATGGCTGGATCTTTTCCGCCTTTTCCCGCTTCAAATTTGAAGTGAGAACCACGCGCCCGTTATATTCGCCGTTCCTGATCCTGCATTAAATATTTGGCAGAAAGTAAAATAGGCACTCGAGTGCAGACAGCTCATACTCGCTTCGTGCCCGCTCGCTTCGAGTTGGGCCGCTAGGCTTTGACTCGCTAGAGAGGCACTCGCTTGAGTGACTGTTCCGCACTCGCTTGCGATGGCTAGCTTTGAGTGACGTAGCACTCGCTTGGCCATCTGAAGCGACTAAAATAAGAAATTGAATTTCTTTGCTTAGTTTTAAAATGTTTCTGACTTACATACTTCGAGGATAAACAATAGTGTTTTCCTCTTTGTATTTGTGTCAGATTCATTCCATATTTTCCACATAGTGAGTGAAGGTTTCTAGCACACTTCAGCTCACTTAGTGTACTTAAAATTGAAATGCTTACCAGTCAATCTCACTTCGTAGGAGATTGATACCACTAATTGAAGACTTCATTTGATTTGGACTTCAGGTTGTTGAATCCACTTGTTTGCCTTGAAGCTTGTCGATACCACCTGTTGGGTAATTCATCTTCTAGGCATTCGTCTTCATGGCATTCATCTTCCTCTACGAATTAGAGAGTCCTCCATCGAAGTGAATGAGGGAGGAAATGAATATAGTACACAAGCTTACTTCAACCCGAAGGGAGCATCACGTAAGTGTACTTATTCACGACGAATGGGGGATGAGTACAAGTCCTTATCTCAGAGCAGAAATGGACAGGATGACAATGAGAATGCTCTGACAAGACAATCTCGTATTTTACGCAGAAGCATGTCACCAGCCCTGCAACCTTTTGTATAAAAAGGTAAACCTTCAAGCATCCTCCTACATGCTACAGAATGAACTTGTAATCGACTCGCTTTGACCCAAGCTTGGGCAAATTGAAACGATGCAAAATTCAATGTGAGAGGGGAATGGATAGACATCCGGCAGCTCAACTCAGTGAAGAGTGAGTAAGGAATGGACATTTATCCACGATGAAGGAGATGAGAAGGCTTGCTCCTCTTCGGCGGAAAGATGGGAAGAGGACACAAGGTCTAGGTGCCAGCCCTGCCTAAGCTTTCACCATTTTTACGTGGGGAGGCCCGATACAAGACCCCACAACCGTTACTAGAAACGGCACTTGCGAGTGTTTATACCCACTCGCTAGGAATCCTAGGCTAGGTAGCAGCTTTCCTTGCTCGCTTTGGAAGTAGCTTGCTCCGAGAGCAAACAATAGTTCCCCCTTAACCAATGGCTTAACAATTCCTGTAAGCGGGTAGGGAACGTCTTCCAACACTCCACCTTACTTCACCTTATTTCTCCTTCTTCAAGCGAGTGAGAATTTGAAGTGACTCGCTTGAGTTGGTGAATATCCGAAGCGAGTGACGCTACGAAAAACTAGCAATCACTCCTTCGTGCATCCTGGATCTAGCATTCTTCACCAGGGTCTAATAACCCTAATTCCATGCATAGCTGGTTGAAACGAGACTCAGCTAGAGGCTTGGTGAGGATATCTGCTCGCTGGAGATCGGTATGAATTTTCTCGAGCTTGATATCCTTCTTCTCGACATGATCTCGAATGAAATGGTGTCGAATTTCCACGTGCTTGCATCTGGTGTGAAGCACTGGGTTCTGCGAAATACATATGGCACTGTTGTTGTCGCAGAAGATCGAAATTTCATTCGCTTCAACTTTGTAGTCCTTCAACTGTTGACGAAGCCATAGGATTTGAGAACAGCAGCTTCCTGCGGCCATATATTCAGCTTCAGTTGTTGAAGTGGCTACGCTGGTTTTCTTCTTTGAGAACCACGAGATCAGCTTGCTTCCCAAGAACTGACATGTGCCCGAAGTTGACTTCCTATCGACTCGGCACCCTCCATAGTCAGCATCGGAATATCCAGTGAGCTCCAAATTGTCCTCCGCTGGATACCACAGCCCCATATTGACAGTGCCCTTTAAATATCGAAGAATTCTCTTGGCAGCTTCAAGATGGCTGTGCTTGGGGTTGCTTTGGAAGCGAGCGCAGACTCCAACTGCAAAAGCAATATCTGGCTTGCTTGCAGTGAGGTAGAGTAGTGACCCAATTAGGGCACTATAATCTGTGGGATTTACAGATTTTCCTCCTTCATCTGGCTCCATCTTCCAGTTGGTATTCATAGGGATCTTCACCGCTTTAGCATGTTGAACACCAAACTTGGCAAGCATATCTCTAGTGTACTTGGCTTGGTTTATGAAAATTCCATTATCCTGCTGCTTCACTTGAAGACCTAGAAAGCAGCTCATCAAGCCAATCATCGACATCTCATACTTGGTCTTCATCAGCTCTCCAACTTCTCGCTAAGCGACTGGTTTGGTGACCCAAATATGATGTCGTCCATGTAGATCTGAACCCATAGCATATCTTCTCCATGGTTGATGGTGAAGAGAGTCCGATCTATCTTTCCTTTGTGGAATCCATTGTCCACTAGGAATTGAGATAGTGTATCATACCAAGCTCTGGGAGCTTGCTTCAACCCATACAGGGCTTTCTTCAAGCGATACACTTTATCTCCCTGCTCGAAACCCGGTGGCTGCTCCACATACACTTCTTCTTTCAATTCGCCGTTGAGAAACGCGCTCTTCACATCCATTTGATAGACCTTGAACTTCTTGGCTGCTGCATAGGCTAGAAACAGTCTGATAGCTTCAAGCCGTGCCACTGGAGCGAAGGTTTCGTCAAAGTCGATTCCTTCCTCTTGGCAGTAGCCTTTGGCAACGAGACGCGCCTTGTTCCTCACAACGTTGTGGTCCTCGTCCGTCTTGTTCTTGAACACCCATTTGGTGCCAATAACATGCTGAAATTTGGGACGATCCACGAGGTACCATACGTCGTTCCTGGTGAATTGGTTGAGTTCTTCTTGCATGGCTATTGTTGGTCCCGGTTTGTTAATAGGAAAATACGTAGAGGGGGGGGTGAATACGTATTTTGAAGTTTTTCAACTTCAAATCCCTTAACTCAGAGTAACAAGTAAAGAGCTCGCTTCGAGACTTAAGACCTAGCTGAAGCTAGATCTACAGTGCTAGCTTGCCTGCTTGACCAAAGTGAACACTTGATCAAGAGGGAGTCTTTACTCGTATGTGCGGAATTTGGTGAGCTAAAATCTTTCCTAAGTAATTGAAAATCCAAGTTAAGTTTGTTTATATGCACGTGCAATGGATAATCGAATACTGTAAAAAGATTAAGGTAAGAGAGATACGACACAGAGATTTATAGTGGTTCGGAGATAACGCTCCTACGTCCACTTTGCTGCACGACGGCAACTGTTCTTTTCACTCAAGAACTTGAAGGTTACGGGTCCTTCAAAAACCTGGTCGGGATCGGGCTTCACTTGCCTAGATCAAACGACAGACGTAGTGATTGCGGGTTCACTACACAAACCTAACAACGACTGGAAGCTTCACTCGCTTCAGTCAAACAGACAGGGAGATTACGGGCTCTCCTTACAGCCTAGCTTCGATCGAGCTTTACACAAACGATGTAAGTGTAAGCTTGGATCTCAACTCTACGATCGAGGCTTCTTCAATCGATGAAAGAAGGGCCTTAGATCTGAACAACCTAACGACGACTCAAAAACCTAACAGACAACAGTTTAGGGTTTTTGGTTGACAAACACACTAATGAAGAACTCTTTACAGTAGATGCAAAGATGGGTAGAGTTCTTCTTCTAAGCTTGGATATTTGAAGTGGGCTTAGAATCTAAGTGTGAAGGTTGTGAAGACGAGTTCCGATGGACTGGAAACTCGGAGAACACTTGAAACAAAGACTCGAAGATTTGCTCGAAGGCTTGGGAGTGTTTGTTTGCAGTAGGCTCGAATGCGCAAGTAGTGTTCTTCATCTTCACGTCTTCATCCTTCACTATTTATAGGCGGAGGGTTGGCTGAGATCCGTTGCTTGGTTGGTGGCCTTGTCCCTCCTCCTCTCGACAGTACTTGCGCAGGCAGTAGCTTTTGCAGACGCGCAGTTTTGGCATTTTGCCAAAATTGGCTAACTTCCAAGTTTAACAGTAACTGGAGCGACCCAGTACTGTAGCGGCGCCTTTGTCGGCCTGGCAGTCAACTCCTCTGCTCCTCTCCGCTTTCGACACGTGGAGATCTCGTAATTAATGCGGAGATCTCCTGTTGACTGGAGTTCAAATTCGGAGCGGGAATTTGTGCTGTCGCTTTCTGGTAGGTAGTGGCTCGCTTCGCTTTGAAGTTGTAGCGGACGCTCTGAAGTGAGTCGCTTCGCGGTCATATTTGTAGTGAGTCACTTTGCTTCAGCGTTCGCTTCACTTTGCTTTAGCGCTCGCTTCGCTTCGCTTTGCAGCGTTCGCTTCGCTTCGCTTTGCTTTGAACTGTAGCGCTCGCTTCGCTTCGCTTTGCAGCGTTCGCTTCGCTTCGCTTTACAGCATTCGCTTCGCTTTGCTTTGAACTGTAGCGCTCGCTTCGCTTCGCTTTGGCAGACTCACTTTGAATCTACTGTAGCGATCGCTTCGCTTCGCTATTCTTTGGCACGCTTCACTTCAGCTTGCTTGACTTGCTTCGCGTTGGAAAACACACTCAAGCGAGTGGCCTTCACTTGAACTTTTGAAGCCTTATCTAAGCAAAATAAAAGAGCCATCCTAACAGTGTAGGCTTTAGAAAATTCTAACCTATTAACTACATCAAAATGGGTCGCTTGGGAAAAGGACGCTTGGGGTTTTGGGATCTAATCAAAACAAATGACTTCATTTATCAAATGTCCCATGAAGTTCCCCCTTAACAATTTAGTCCTTAACAATTCCCAACAGCTATCACCCAGTTAGAGTCGGCTAGGGCTTCTTCCACGGACGATGGCTCAATGTTGGAGAGAAAGCAACTGAACATGGCACTTTCTCCGAACACTTGACTTCTGGTCACTACACCCTTGGATGGATCTCCAATGATTTGACTTGGTGAGTGATCTTTGAGCCACGCTCGCTTGGATCTACTAGCTTCATCTTCGTCTTCTTCCTTGTCGCTCGCTTCACCATCTGAAGCGACTGGATTGGGTTCTTGGCCTGCACTAGCTTCAGGAATCTTGGGGGCAGCTTCAACTTCTCCTTTGGGATTCTGCTCGCTTGAGTCCTTGATTTCATCATCTTCATCGAGCACGTCCCAAGTGAGTTGATTTGAGGGTTCCTTGCTTTGATCTTTTCCATTCGCTTGAGCCTGTTCCTGTGGAAGACTTAAAGAAAATTCATCAAATACGACATGGGGTGATTCCTCCACAATTAGGGTTTTACAGTTGAACACCCTATAGGCTTTGCTTGATGTAGAATATCCTAAGAATATTCCTTCATCAGCTTTGCTTTCAAAGGCTTTCAACTGTGACTTCCCATTGTCGTGAATGAAGACCCTACAACCAAAAATATGGAAATAGGATATGTTAGGAATTCTCCCTGTCCATATTTCATATGGTGTTTTGTCGTGTCTTTTGCAGAGAAGCGTTCTATTCTGGGTATAGCATGCTGTATTGGCAGCTTCAGCCCAGTACTTCATTGGAAGCTTCGAGTCTGCGATCATGGTTCGGACAGCTTCTTTGATGATTCGATTTCTTCTTTCAGCAACTCTATTCTGCTGAGGTGTTCGTGCTGAAGAAGTTTGGTGTGCTATCCCATGCTCCGTGCAGTAAGCTTCAATGGTAGAGTTCAAGAACTTTGTGCCTTTGTCGGAGCGGATGGTCACAATAGCTTGATTCTTTTCCACAGCCAATCGCTTGAGTAGTTGTGGCAGTTTGGTCAGTGTCTCCTTCTTGCTGAAGAGAAATACAACCCAAGTGTAGCGAGAGAAATCGTCGACTACAACTAAAGTGTACTTCCTTCCATTTACACTAACTGGAGTAACTGGACCAAACAGATCCATGTGAAGCAGCTCGAGCACTCGCTTTGATGAGGCTTCTTCAAGACTGGCAAAGTGCTTCTTCGTCTGCTTCCCTCGTTGGCATGGTGAGCATGGATGGTCTTTGATGAAGACCTCATTTGGTATGCCTTGCACCAAACCCTTACGAGCTAAACGATTGATGGCTTTGAAGTTGAGATGATTCAAGCGTCTGTGCCATAGCCATCCAATTTCTGTAGCACTTCTTGCAACTAGGCAAATTTCCTCTTTGCAGCTGTCCCATTGTGCTATGTAGACGTTCCTTTGCCTAATTCCAGTGAGCACAATCTGAGACGTGAGTTTGCTCTTCACAATGCACTTGTTGGACATAAACTCCACCCTGTACCCCTTATCACAAAATTGTGAAATGGATAGTAGGTTGTGCTTGAGTCCTTCCACATAGGAGACTTCTTCAATTGTGAGCTTTCCAACTTTTAGTGCGCCATATCCCCTGGTGCTTCCTCGAGAGTTGTCACCAAAGGTTACGTGTGGACCCTTCTTCTCTATATAGTTGTGAAGTAGAGCTTTCATACCGGTCATGTGTCTTGAGCATCCACTGTCCAAGTACCATACTAGTTGACCCTCACTTGGCATGGGATCCAAGGCGCCCACCTGCAATTAGACAGATTTTGGTACCCAAATCAGTTTGGGTCCTTGCAGGTTAGTTCCCTTAGGTACCCACACTTGCTTCACTCTCTTTTGAGATGAAGCTTGTGTCTTGGGCTTCTCGACCTTCGAAAACTTGGTGTACTGCCTAGAAGCAGCTTCACACGTGCAACAGTGTGTGCAAAAGGGGTAGCGGCTCGCTTCAGTCCTACCTATGCTCTTCCCACTTTGCTTATATCCTGAAGCGACTCGCTTCGGATTAGCTCTGGGTTTAGAGACTGCCTTAGGGTTTCTAGTCTGTCGAAGCGGCTCGCTTGGTTTCCTCGAAGCGGTCCAACTAGGGTTTTGACCCCGACTTGCTTGAGTAACCTTGGGAGTTCGAAGCGGCCTCTTTGGTGCTTCGAATTCTTCCCCTTCAACGTTAGTCCGGTTGGACCATCTCCAGTCCGGATAACGTGACACATAGAACATTACTCCTTTTCTTGAGAGGGAGATCCTTTGTCTCTCGTGTCTTGGCTTGAGACTTAGAAGCTTCAACAGTTCTCCCTTTACCCTTGGAATGGTAAGACTTAGCATGTTGAGTGCTAGAGACTGTTGAACTTTGCTTGCCCTTAGGATCTGCCCTTAAAGATATAGACATCTTCATAGGCTTCCTTTTAGGGTTCTCAGCCATTTCGCCTTTGTCTTTGTTAGTGGTCGCTTTGGATGCAGTGGGCAATTCCAAAGTGACTGATGGTGTAGTGTGAGATGCACCAACAAAGACAGTCGGCTTGGGAGGTCCACCCTCATATCCAAGGCCAGCTTTCCTACCAAAACGTAGAAGCGAGCCCTCTAGTGCCTGCCTAGCATATGATGCTTTGTTCAAGTTGGCAACTAGAGTGGACTGGGTTTCATACCTTCCCTCCAAGCTTTGATGTCTAGCGAAGAGATCCTCGAACTTACTAGTCATAACCCTTAAATTAAGTTTGACTTCGTCAAGCTCATGGGCTAGCTTTCGGTTCTCCTTCTCGCTTTGAGACAAAGCTTGTTTTACCACTTCGTGGTCGCTTGACAATTTCTGGTGCTTGTCAAACAACTCACTCCATGAAGAGGATTGTTCTTCCTCATTGACAGTGTGTGCTAGTGTAATTGAAGTGATTGAAGGATAGAAGAATACCTCTCCTGTTTCTTCGTCGGTGAGCGCCATAAGTCCAAGATCCTCACCATCACTGGAGTTTGGATCTGTGAATGCATCTGAGTCGCTTGGTGGATCTTCAGTTGTAGCGACCGACACTTCACTTGCTACGAGCGCTCGCCTTGGAGTATCCCTCTTGGCCTTCAATTCCTCGCGCTCTTTAGCACTTAGCTTTGGGCAATCGGATTTGTAGTGGCCCATTTTGTGGCAGTGATAGCACTCCACATCCATCATGTCTCGTGGGATCGGCTTGGTCGTCTCTTCTCTCTTTCCTTTTCCTTCTCGAGCATCAGTGCTCCTCCCCTTGTACTGTTTGTAGAATCTTTTGTATTTGCCCACTCGAGAGTTCATCTTGTTGAAGTTCTTGGATAAGAACGCAATGTGTTCTTCCAACTCTTCCCTCGTCATCTTGGCTAGCGACTGCTCACTTGGCCCTTCAGCAGCTTTGAATGCTACTCCTTTTGACGTAGTGGGCGCTTCATCCTCTTCGTCGAGGTTCATCCGATTCAGATCGAATTCGTGAGCTTTGAGTTCGGAAAATAGAATCTCAGGTGTGAGCTTAGATAGATCCTTGGTAGCTAGGTACAGCTCCTTCATTGTCTGCCACTTCCTTGTGAGAGCTCGGACAATCTTCAGGTTGACTTCCTTATCTGTGAGTTCCTTCCCAAGCGAGTTGAGAGTTGCAGTGATGTTGGTAACTCTCAGCTCGAATGCGTCGATGGATTCTCCTGGCTTCATTATCAGGCTTTCAAACTCCCGCATCTGAACGGCGAGTTTGTTCTCCTTGATTTTGTCTGTGCCTTGAGAAATGAGGGCTAGGGTTTCCCACATTTCCTTCGCCGTTGCACATTTCCTTATTCGTGGTAGATAGGCGTCCGACACGGTGCTCTGCATCGTGTGGTGTGCAATTTTGTCGAGGTTGGCAACTTTGAAGTCATTTGGAGTATACATATCCTTATCCTTCTCCACGTACTGTTGTCGAACGTGGGCTGGACGACCTTCAGCGGCTGGAACATCAACAGATATGGCTTTCTTAATCTCGATGATTCCGTCCCCAATGACTTCCCACATCCGGTCGTGAATGGAGCATAGGAAGCTCTCGACTCGGAAACTCCAGATCTCATAGCCTTCAATGGAAAACTGTGGAAGACTAGAAGCACTGTATGTAGACATGGCAAACAGTCAGTAGTATATGTAGTATGCGTGAGTGAGGTTTTGATGCACTTAGGAAAATATGATCCAGTTCAGTGAGACAACGTGAAGCGAGTGGTGGCTCGCTTCAGGTATGCAAAGCAGAGGCTCGAAAGAACCGCTGCTCTGATACCACTTGTTGGTCCCGGTTTGTTAATGGGAAAATACGTAGAGGGGGGGGGGTGAATACGTATTTTGAAGTTTTTCAACTTCAAATCCTTTAACTCAGAGTGACAAGTAAAGAGCTCTTTTGAAACTTAAGACCTAGCTGAAGCTAGATCTACAGTATGTAGGTTGCCTGTTTGACCGAAGTGAACACTTGATCAAGAGGGAGTCTTTACTCGTATATGCGGAATTTGGTGAGCTAAAATCTTTCCTAAGTAATTGAAATTTCCAGATTAAGTTTGTTAAAGATGCAGTATGCAATGAATAATCAAACAAGTAAGAGTTTAGGGTTAGAGAGTTACGACACCAAGAATTATAGTGGTTCGGAGATAAAGCTCCTACGTCCACTTGTTGCACGACGGCAACTGTTCTTTTCACTCAAGAACTTGAAGGTTACGGGTCCTTCAAAAACCTGGTCGAGATCGGGCTTCACTCGCCTAGATCAAACGACAGACGTAGTGATTGCGGGTTCATTACACAAACCTAACAAGGACTGGAAGCTTCACTTGCTTCAGTCAAAACACGACAGGGAGATTACGGGCTCTCCTTACAGCCTAGCTTTGATCGAGCTTCACACAAACGATGTAGGTGCAAGCTTGGATCTAGACTCTATGATCGAGGCTTCTTCAATCGATGAAAGAAGGGCCTTGGATCAAAACAACCTAACGACAACACTCAAAAACCTAACACACAAAGTTTTGGGTTTTTGGTTGACGAACACACTAATGAAGAACTCTTTACAGTAGATGCAAAGATGGCTAGAGTTCTTCTTCTAAGCTTGGATATTTGAAGTGGGCTTAGACTCTATGTGTGAAGGTTGTGAAGACGAGTTCCGATGAACTAGAAACTCGGAGAACACTTGGAAACAAAGACTCGAAGATTTGCTCGAAGGCTTGGGAGTGTTTATTTGCTGTATGTGCTTGAATGCTCAAAATAGTGTTCTCTTCTCTTCATCTTCATCCTTCACTATTTATAGGCGGAGGGTTGGCTGAGATCCGTTGCTTGGTTGGTGGCCTTGTCCCTCCTCCTCTCGACAGTACTTGCGCAGGCTGACACCTTTTTCAGACGTCCAGTTTTGGCATTTTGCCAAAGTTGGCTAAGTTACAAGATTAACAGTAACTGGAGCGAGCCAGTACTGTTGCGGCGCCTTTGTCGGCCTGGCAGTCAACTCTTCCGCTCCACTCCGCTTTTGACACGTGGAGATCTCGTAATTAATGCTACGATCTCCTGTTGACTGGAGTTCAAAATATGGGCGGGAGTCGTGCTGTCGCTTTCCGGTAGGTAGTGGCTCGCTTTGCTTTGAAGTTGTAGCGTCCGCTTTAGTTGAGTCACTTCGTAGTCAATCTGTAGTGAGCCGCTTCGGGAAATAAAGTTCCCTAGTGACTGCTTTGGAAACTGATGACTAGCTTTGACTCTTTACTGTAGCGCTTGCTTCGCTGCACTTTGGCTTTGAACTGTAGCGCTCGCTTCGCTTCGCTTTAGCTTTGAACTGTAGCGCTCGCTTCGCTTCGCTTTGGCAGACTCACTTCGAATCTACTGTAGCGATCGCTTCGCTACACTGTTCTTCGGCACGCTTTACTTCAGTTTGCTAGACTTGCTTCTCTTCGGAAAACACACTCAAGTGAGTGGCCTTCACTTGAAAATTTGAAGCCTAAAATTTAAGCAAATTAAAGAGCCATCCTAACAGAGTAGGCTTTAGAAAAATTCTAACTTATCAACTACATCAAATGGGTCGCTTGGGAACAGAACGCTTTGGGGTTTTGGGATCAAATCAAAACACTAAAATATCCCTTATAGGTTCCCCCTTAACATATTCGTTCTTAACAATTCCCAACACCCCTCCTCTCTCAGGAGTACCGAGCTGATAGATTCCACTCCCACAGCAATATATAAATATAGAACTTCCTGTGGTAACGGCTTAGTAAGCAGAGGCAGTTCTGCCAGGTGCTCTTTTAATTCTTCAAAGGCCTTTTGACATTCATTAGTCCATTCAAATCTGCTCCCTTTTCTTAATATTTTGAAAAGGGTGAGGCTTTTATCCGCTGATCGAGAGATGAAACGACTCAACGCTGTAATTCGCCCATTGAGCCTTTGGATTTCTCAAATGTTTCGAGGGGGTGTCATATCTAACACGGCCTGCACTTTGGCTTTGTTTACCTCAATCCCCCTAGGGGTAACCATATAACCCAGGAATTTCCCGGCTTGAACACCAAACGAGCACTTAGCTGGGTTTAGCTTAAGATGATATAATCTGGCTACAGCAAACACTTCTTCCAGATCTCGTATATGGTCTTGAGAGTGCACTCTTGGCTAATATATCATCGACATATACTTCCATATTTCTGCCGATTTGGCTCTTAAAGATTTTATTCATCATTCTTTGATAGGTAGCTCCCGCATTTTTTAGGCCAAAAGGCATGCTTTGGAAACCAAATGTCCCAGCGCAGACTCCGAATGCAGCTTTTGGGATATCTGATGGGTTCATTTTGACCTGATGGTAGCCCTGATATGCGTCCATCATAGATAGTAACTCACAACCTGACGTGGAGTCTACCAATTGATCAATTCTAGGTAGGGGGTAATGATCTTTTGGACAGGCTTTGTTTAGATCTCTGAAGTCAATACACATCCTCCAGGTGCCTGTATTTCCTTTAGCTATCGTTACTGCATTTGATAGCCATTCTGGGAATTGTATTTGCCTAATATGTTTAGCTTCCAATAACTTGGCGACTTCCTCCCTGATGATTTTATCTTTCTCAGGGCCAAATTGTCTTAATTTTTGCTTTACTGGTTTTACCGAAGGGTCCACATTTAGACAGTGCAACGCCACGGCTACATCTACCCCCACCAGGTCAGATGACCCAAAAGCGAAGACATCGGCATTCTTTTGCAAACATCTTATTAGTTGTACTGATATGTCTTGAGGCATCTGAGTGCCAATTCTGGTGGTGAATCCCTTTCGATCTGGGATCAATTCTATTTCTATCAGTTCCTCTGCAGGGATCATTAAGCTATGCCCTTCTTTGACAGTATCAGCCTCCTTAATCTTGCCCTCCTCCCTTTCTGGTTTATGTCGGGGGGCCACAGGTTCTAGGACAGCCCATTTCTTAGCTTCTCCCATTTTTACAGATTGGATGTAGCATTTTCGTGAGGTCATTTGACTTCCCGATATCCATCCTACTTGCTCTCCCACAGGGAATTTCATTATCAAGTGATATGTGGATACTATTGCTCGGAAAGAGTTCAGAGCAGCTCTTCCTAGAATAGCGTTATAGGATGATTCCTGATCAACTACCCAGAAGGTAGTCACCTTTGATGCTTTAACATACCCTTCCCCTAAAGTGAGTGTAAGATCCACTGATCCTACTGTCACAACAGGCTTCTGCGAGAAACCCTGGAGGGATATTCTGGTGGGTTTCAGGAGCCTCTTTTGGGGCATCTGATTAAGACAGCTCATGAGGATCACATTAACGGGGGTTCCCGTGTCGATGAAGATTCTTCGCACTTGGTACCCCTCTATTTCAGCCGTTATCACAAGGGCATCGTTGTGCTGATGTATAATGGCTTGGTTGTCTCCAAGTCCGAAAGATATTCTTGGCATGATATTGCCGACCCCCGGCTCCTCATGAGGATTGGATATTCTAGCAGATGCCTTTTCCAGATGAGCCTTTGAACCAATTGTCATCTTTTGCAGAGTTCTGCAAGTATTCGAAGATTTTCAAAGAATTAGCTCTGAATGTTTTCAAGATGAGTCTTGATATAGATACATCTTGCTCTGGGCAAGTTTCATGCGATTGGGGACTATCAATATTAGCCTTGGCCAATATCGCTTATTTATGCAAGATTTTTATAGAATGGCTTCTGCCAGTATATGATGAGAATAAGTGTTGCCCTATTTTATAGGACTTGATGTCATGGTGCTTGTCTTTATAGGACCCTATCATGAGATGCCTGATCAGGTGAAACCTTTTTGATAGGGAGCTAATTACAATGTAGGGTTTTTATATAATTTCTTCTTTCATAGACCTCGGTGGGAGGTACCTGGTCATGCAGAATTTTGTTATGTGATACTGTTTATTTAACAGATCCTTTTATAATTGCAAACCATTTATGGCAGTTTTAACAAACATTGTCTGTTTAGTACAAGGCTTTTTAAGGGTGGCTTCTGCCAGTATGAGGTTGAGGTCAATAGCACCTGCTTTTGCAAGACCCATCACTAGGGTATCCATTTTCCTAAAGCATTCTTTATGAAGCTTTTGAAAAAGATATGATTATGGTGGGAAGTCTTTTAGGACTCGTATAGTCTCTTATTTTTATAAGACTCAATGCAAGATGTCCTGTCATGTAGGCTTTTTATGTACAATGCCTACTATGGAGAGCTTTTCATATGATGCCTACTTCGTAGGGGCTCTTTTGTAGAATGCTACCTGTTAGGCAGGGCTTATGAAAATGATACTGCCTATAGGGGGCTTATGAGAATATTATCTATTGAGTAGAGCTTCCAAAAATACTGCCTATTGAATAGGGCTTATGAAGAATTTTGCCCATTATATGGGGCTTATGAGAGCATTGCCTATTTGATAGGGCTTTTGAGAGTGTTGCCTATTGAATAGGGCTTATGAAAGTGTTGCCGATTAAATAGGGCTTATGAAAGTGTTGCCTATTAAATAGGGCTTATGAGGGACTATGCCCATTATATGGGGCTTACGAGAATGTTGCCTACTGAGTATGGCTTATGAAAGGTTCTGCCCATTATATGGGGCTTACAAGAAGGCTGCCTATTAGATAGGGCTTGATAGATGATGTTGCCTATTAGATAGGGCTTATGAAGATGTTGCTGTTAAACAGGGCTTCTGAAGGTGTTGCCTGTTAGATAGGGCTTCTGAAGGAAGGTTATGCCCATTATATGGGGCTTACGAAGAGGTTGTCTGTTATACAGGGCTTCTGGAGATGTTGCCTGTTAGACATGGCTTTTGGGAGGTTCTGCCTTCAGATGCGGGCTCCCTTCATCAAAGTGAATGGGGTGACCTCGTCATCCTCAGCTCTCCGTTTTTTAATGTTTTTACTCCATGGGTTTTCAAACCATGGCAATACAGGAGCATTCGACTAGCTTTAGTAGTGATGCTTCCTCTGCGATCACCAATCCTTTACAACCCGCTAATTGATTTCAAATTTAGCAGATAGTTAATGGAGTTGTAAACTCACCAATTAGACAAGGTGAATTGAATGTATCCTGAAGTTGCCGCAATTTTCGATTCAGCTTTCCTTCAGATTCTTCACAACCTTGGGATTTTGACAAACAAAACAGTTTAGTCATCACATTTCATATCATGAAGGAAATATGGCCTCGAAACCACTTCTAATTACTTGATTGATTTACTATGAGCAATGCAGCTGGAACGGATTCACAGTATACATGCTAGAATTCTCTGGGAATAACATCAACCTTGTATTCAATATATATTCATTCTATAATACGACCGCCATTTTAGGCATCTCTCGTAACGGGGGAAACAACAGAGTAAATTCATAAACGCATCATCAAAATCAGCTAAAACATCAAAGATAGATAGGAGGTTAGCGCTCCCGATTCATAGGCTTTTACAGCGCTTACAATTAGCAAATCTAAACTCGCATACAAGGAGGAAGAATCAACATCTCAAACACGAGTTTCCCTTCGACAAGGTATCTATCACAATCTCCGCCAAAAAAGAGAACATAATCTAAAAATCTCGCCACATTCTGTAGTTCACAATCATGGAGAGCTTAGCAAAACTCAGGCAATAATATACGTATCTGGGTTTTCGCCGATTAAATAACAAATACAGCATACCCATTCACTCTAATATCAAGCTTTCTTATATTTTTCACATAAGGACATGACAGGAAAAATCATCTGTAGCATTACAACAGCGAGCTAGAATTTCACATAAAACAGGGGAAATCGACATCTTAGACTCAAATTTCCCACAGACGGTGCCAGTTGATAGATCCGGGTTGAAGATCCACAACAATTTGAGTGATTATTCATCATGTTTTGCAAGGAGCATTCATGGATAAAGCATTGTAGTGATAAAGAACAAGAGATTCATACGCTGGAAGAGCTATAATCATGCTTTCATACAGAGTATTGTTCGCATAAAAGTAGCGAGTAATAATCGAGTTGTATGTTTAAATAAAGGGTGTATCTAGCCATAAACTAGTTAAATCCATGGAGTTTAGAACTCATTCAAGCGGATAATGAAGAAATGAGGTAAAGAGAGAGAGAGAGAAGCAAGGAGCGCGGAGCTCCGTTAAGCTTCGTTCCCTCTGGATAATGAGGGTTTTACCTTGGGCTCAAGATGGTGGGTGAAGAAACTGCTCCCGGTGATGGGAAGGAGGGATGGAAGCGATCGTGGGTGAAATTACCCGGGAGAAGGCCTCGGCAGCCTTGACTGCTTGAGCTCGAAGGAGCCCGAAGAAGGGTGTGTGAGTGAATGAAACAGTACGCAAAGGTGCGTGTTTGTATGCGGAGTTGAGTTGTCCTCCTCCGTGAAGTGGGCGATCATTCGGTATTTATAGATGTAGAAAGGGTGGAAAGGTGTGCATACGTTCAGAGGGAGGGTAAGAAAGGAATTTCTATGGAGACAAAGTTCTTCTCGTCATTAATTTTGTGGTCCTCACTCTAAGATGGGTAGAATCATGCCGACCGTGTGCTAATCAGATCCCAAGGTCCCGCAGATGCTAGCGAGACTAGGATAGCTTCTGTGCGGATCGGCTTCTGCGCAGAAGCCTTAGCGTGGGCTGGGATCTGCCCAAAATCTTTGTAATATCCATGACTTAGGTATCTTTTGAGCAGGTCCTCTTCAACTTTCAAGGGGATGGCCAAGATAAGTATGGGAAATGTCATATTAGAAAAGCTGATATTTTATCCCTATCACCAAGCTTGCACGTTCATCGACTGTGCGAAGCTCGATTCTTGTCTTAGGTTTTTGTGGAGAACCCATAGTCTCCCTGTGTTGTTTTGTTGGATCCAAGCTTGTGAAGCTCGATCCTATCTTAGTTTTTGAGGAACCCGTAATCCTCAAAGTTTTCTTGAGCGAAGAGAAGTTGTTCCCGCGAGGAACAAAAATGGATGAAGGTGTTTTATCACCGAACCACTATAAACCCTGGTTTCGTATTTTCTGCCCTTAAGCTTTTCTATTATCTACTTGCCTTAATTATCTCATATTTGCACAAGCATATAAACAAACTTAAAACGAAGCTTTAAATACTTAGGAAAGAATAGCTCACTAAATTCCGCATATAAGCAAGCGAGTCACTCTGTGTTCAAGTGTCCGCTTAGGTCTTGAGTAAAGCTTTACTGTAGATCAAGTTTGAAGTTTGGTCTTAAGTTTTAAAGCGACCCCAGTCCTGCTCACTCTTAGATAAGTTTGAAAAGAAGTTTAAAAACTTCTGTTAGACGTGGTCAAAGTGTTGGGTTTTGGAATCATCAGAAAGGGGGAAATTGTTGGGAATTGTTAAGGATTTATTTGTTAAGGGGGAACCTTATGGGACGCTTTAATAAAACTATTATGTATTTTTGATTAAATCCCAAAACCCTTTATATAAATCTTATTCCCGAGCGACCCTATTTTGATTAGATAGGCTAGAATTTTTCAATCTTATATTGTTAGGAAAGCTTGTTTTGTTTTAGTCGTTTTAAGTCTAGACAATAAGTTTCAAGTGAAGTGAGAAGACCACTCGCTTGAGTGTGTATCGAAGCGAAGCGAGTCTACCCGGACAAAGCGAAGCGAGCGCTCCCGATAAAGTCAAAGTGAGTCAACCCGACTACGCTAAAGGGAGCACCAAGACTAAAGCGAAGTGAGCCCATTCCAAAGCGTGGAAAGCGACAGTTCAACTACCATCTTCAGTTCAAACTTGAAGTTCAAACGAGTCAAGTGAAGATCGCTCGCTTTAATTGAAGATATCCACGTGGCACAAGAAGAATGGAGCATATAATTGACCGGCCAGACCGACAAGCAGCCGCAACAGTACTGGAGGAGCCCAATTACTGTTACGCTTGGCTTTTAGCCATTTTGGGAAAGAAGGCAAGCGAGCGCCTGGAAAAGCTGCAGGTCAAAGTCAAGTATTGTCGAGTGTGGAGGGACAAAGCCACCAACCTTCAATGGCTCCAGTCCACTCCTCACATTATAAATAGTGGAGTGCAGAGAAGAGAAAAATAGAACACTTACGAAATTTCCAGCGCTCAAAGCAAACAAGTACTCACGAGTTTTCAGCATACATCTGCTCGAGTCCTTGTCTAAGTGTTCCCAAGCTTCAGTACCATCGAAGCTTGTCTCTGTAACCTTCACTCTCTTAGATTCTAAGCCACTATACATATCCTAGCTTAGAAGAAGAACTCTAGCCTTTGCATCTACTGTAAAGAGTTCTTCACTTAGAGTGTTTTTCATAACCAAACCAAAACCCTTGTTCTAAGTCCGGTCAAGTGTGTTAGTGTTTGTGTTTAGTTGAAAGGTTGTTGTAAGATCTAAGGTTTCACTTTCATCGATAGTGAACACATCGATCGTGTAGAAAGAATCCAAGCTTGTTCATCGACTGTGCGAAGCTCGATTCTTGTCTTAGGTTTTTGTGGAGAACCCATAATCTCCCTGTGTTGTTGTGTTGGATCCAAGCTTGGGAAGCTCGATCTTGTCTTAGTTTTTGAGGAACCCGTAATCCTCAAAGTTTTCTTGAGTGAAGAGAAGTTGTTCCCACGAGGGACAAAAGTGGACGTTGGTGTTTTATCACCGAACCACTATAAACCCTGGTCTCGTATTTTCTGCCCTTAAGCTTTTCTATTATCTATTTGCCTTAATTATCTCATAATTTCACAAGCATATAAACAAACTTAAAACGAAGCTTTAAATACTTAGGAAAGAATAGCTCACTAAATTCCGCATATAAGCAAGCGAGTTACTCTGTGTTCAAGCGTCCGCTTGGGTCCTGAGTAAAGCTTTACTGTAGATCAAGTTTGCAGTTTGTTCTTAAGTTTTAAAGCGACCCCAGTCTTGCTCACTCTGAGATAAGTTTGAAAAGAAGTTTAAAAACTTCTGTTACACGTATTCACCCCCCCCCCCCCCCCCCTCCTCGTGTAACCCTACTTATCAGTCCAGGACCAACATCTTTAAAACTCAACAACACTAAACCAACTCAACAAACACGCTTTAATCTTCACTCGACAGAGACTTGGGTTTTGGGGTAGGGTTTGTGTCTAAAATCTAACTTGAAGAATCCTTTACAATAAGAACAGTAAAGAGGTTAGGATTCTTCTATAAACTAAGCTAGTATTTTTAAGTAAAGCCTAGGACTTAGAGTAGAGCTGGGGTTGAAGAAAGACAAGCTTTGATGGTTCTAAAAGCTTGGAACACTTCGTAAGAACTCGAAAAAAGATTGCTTTGAAAATCATGAGAACTTGATGTTTTTGCCCTTGAAAATCTGAAAGAAGTTTTATGTGTTCATGTATCTGCATTGCCCTATTTATAGTAGAAGAGTGGAGATCAGTCCGTCGGAAGGTTGGTGATCTTTTCTCTTTACGCTCCAACAATACGACCTTTGACTGGCAGCTTTTAGAAAAGTGGATTTGTCTTCTTTCCTGAAATAGCTAAATTCCAAGCTTAACAGCATCTGTGCTCCTAAGAAAAGACCATTGTCTGCCGTTGGCCATAGTCAACTCTCTTCATCCAGTCTTTGAGTGCCGCGTAGCAGATCTTCAATTAATACATGCAGATCTTTACGTGACTCGGTTCAAACTAGAGTTTGAAATTGGATGGTAGTTGAGATGTCGTTATCTCTCTATGCAGATTGCTTGCTTGATAGTAAAAGACTTAGAGTATGAACTACGAATTTCAAATTTCACTAATTGTCAAACATTCCATGATGTGACTTTTGAAAGCAAGTAAGCTCGCTATGCCAAGTGTCACGTTGAGTGAGTGGTCTTCAAGCTTTAGTCAACTTGTAAACTAAACACCTAAGAGACTAAATAACAAAATAGAGCTTTTCTAACATTTTAAGCTCGTGAAAATTTCTAACCTAGTTGATCATCAATAGGGAGAGTTGAGAAGGATTTACAAGGAGGGTTTTGGGATCGATTCAAAATACTTAAGTCCTTTATTTAAGACTCCCAAAGTGGTTCCCCCTTGATACAAATACTTAACAATTTTCCAACAATTTCCCCCTTTTTGATGATGCCAAAACCCGACATGAACCATTGTAAGGAACTGAAGCGACTGATTCTTTTACAATCTTTAATTTTTAAGTCCTTATGGTTTGTGGGTTTGTATCAAAAAATTAAACATAAAGAGAGTAAATGAAACAATAAGATTTTGTCAAGAGAAAGAACTCGCTTGATATCATGGAGATACACATACAAAAATAATAAATGATGTTTACAGTAGCACGTCATTTACTATAAGCAAATGAGACCCTTTCCCAACATGCTTGCTTTAGTTCCGCAGAAAGAAGATCAATTTTCATCATCTTTAGCATATCCTTCACTTCTGCGTCGATGATCCTCTTGTCAAACATTGTTGAGCCACGGATTACTGGCTTGGGAAAGGTTTCTTAGAAAGGAACCTGGATGAAGTACTTCTCCTCGCCATTCTCTGCGCTCAACAGGATGTCATCCCACAGCTTCTTGTAGTAGATCATCATGAAGGAGTGGAGGGCTATAAATTGGTTGAATTGGAGGAACTACTTCTGTCACCTTCTAGTAGTAGTGAGCCTTGATAAAGCGAGTCTTTGCAGTTAGCCACTGATCCACCAGATTTTCAAGAATAAATTCCTCTATGTACTTTGCAGTGGACTCGTTGTATCGACACTCTTCGATCTCGCATTGAGGCCTTGCTATCATTTCTGCTTTATTCTCTCAAACAGCCTCGCTTGAGTTGAATTGAACAATGGATTCTTGGCATTCATAACCTCCTTCATCACAACCTTCTCTTCCTCATTGTACGCTTGGTGCGGATCAACGAATTCTAGGACGACATCACAAGCTTAGATTTTTGCTTGAAGCTTGCAAACTTTGTATTCATATTCGGTGATTGGCATAAGCTCATTTTTGTAGAGCTGATGGAAGACAGCGAAGTTGCTATCAAAGTATGATTTGGCCTTTGCTTCCATCACTTCTCTGGCTGTTTGTTTGGCTATCTCCGCCTCCTCCTTCCTCTTTTGTGCCTCCTCCTTCTTCTTCTTAGCCTCCTCCTTTCGCTTCGTGGTATGTTCTTGAACTTTCCTCTTCTTTGCCTTTTCAGCATCAACAGGAGTTAGGGCACGCTTGATAGGAGTTGGAGCACGCTGTGTAGGCATGCTCTGCATAGGAACGCTTGGTTGAGTTAGCTGTAGTGGCACGCTTCTGATCGGTTACCGCGCTATGGATTGGCACAAGAGCGGTCGCCGGATCAATGTCTGCTCTAGCTTCCGAGGTTGGTTCAAAAGAAACCAACTCGTTAGAGGTCGCAACTTCAATTTTCGCAGCTTCATTTTTTGCAACGATCGGTGCAGCAACGGCGGGTTCAGCGGGGGGCGGTAATGAGTGCAGCGGCAGGGCTCTCCTTCTCCCTTACGATTTCTCCCTTTTTGGTATCATCACTTGTCATGATAATTGCCAACTTTTTGGTAAGGGCGGAATCGCTAACCTTTGGTGCTGGAGCGTCAGCATCCTTTTTCTTCACAGCTGCTCAGAGTAGCGCCATCTCCATCGAAACTGTCTACAGTGCTTTGAGTGTTTTTGCAGTGAGCGTCTCCTCTTGGCTAGTCAAGAGCTTTACCGTGTTTTCCGTAAGCTCATCAAGGAGATCCCTCGTCATTTTCTCGCTCGCCTCCACAGCATCCTCACATGCTTTGATCTCCTCCAGTAAATCAAGTCGTAGGTCACACTTGATTTTCTATAATTTTAAATCACCTAGCGTCGTTGAGGCGCTTAACTCAGCCTCAAGCGTCATTACTCTTGTCTCCTTCTCCGCCAGCTCCTTTACTTCTGCCTTCTTTTCCTACAATTCCTTCTCCACAACCTTCAACTTCTTTTCTTTATTTACAAATTCCTCTTCCAGTCTCAGCAATTTCTTTGGGTAGTTGGATTCCGATCTCGCCTTCACAATCTCGCCATCTTTATCTTCAATGGCTTTCTTCACATTCTCACTCAGTTCAGCCGGTTCCTTCTTCATTCACTCCATCTCAGCCTGGTAGTTTTGCGCCTTGTCATCAGCCATCCTCATATCGGTGAGCGCCCACTCGCGGTCAGCTACAACTTGAGCGACCTCCTCTCCAAGCTTGGCCACTTCGGCAATGTATTGAGTGGTGAGCTCTGCCACCTTCTTCTCGAGCTCCGCAAGCTGTGGCGAGGGCGACCTTCGGCGGTGGAACAAATCCTGCAAAGTCTCGCATCCAACACATCCCATGTCTTCTCAATGTTAATCAATTCCTCAAAACCATGAATACCTACGTATTCCAGGATTTGTCCTTCCTCCATCATCACTCCCTCCTCGCCCTTGGCCTTGACAAGCGAGATAACCTTATAATACTCCGTCCCACATAATGCAAAATAGGTGAGGAAAGAGGCTGCCTTTTTGTTGGTCCCGGTTTGTTAATAGGAAAATACGTAGAGGGGGGGGGGTGAATACGTATTTTGAAGTTTTTCAACTTCAAATCCCTTAACTCAGAGTAACAAGTAAAGAGCTCGCTTCGAGACTTAAGACCTAGCTGAAGCTAGATCTACAGTGCTAGCTTGCCTGCTTGACCAAAGTGAACACTTGATCAAGAGGGAGTCTTTACTCGTATGTGCGGAATTTGGTGAGCTAAAATCTTTCCTAAGTAATTAAAAACTTCAAGTTATGTTTGTTAAAATGCTTGTGCAATGAATAATCGAATAAGAAAGATTAGGGTTAGAGAGATATACGACACCGAGATTTATAGTGGTTCGGAGATAACGCTCCTACGTCCACTTGTTGCACGACGGCAACTGTTCTTTTCACTCAAGAACTTGAAGGTTACGGGTCCTTCAAAAACCTAGTCGAGATCGGGCTTCACTTGCCTGGATCTAAAGACTGACGTAGTGATTGCGGGTTCACTACACAAACCTAACAACGACTGGAAGCTTCACTCGCTTCAGTCAAACACAGACAGGGAGATTACGGGCTCTCCTTACAGCCTAGCTTCGATCGAGCTTTACACAAACGATGTAAGTGTAAGCTTGGATCTCAACTCTACGATCGAGGCTTCTTCAATCGATGAAAGAAGGGCCTTAGATCTGAACAACCTAACGACGACTCAAAAACCTAACAGACAATAGTTTAGGGTTTTTGGTTGACGAACACACTAATGAAGAACTCTTTACAGTAGATGCAAAGATGGGTAGAGTTCTTCTTCTAAGCTTGGATATTTGAAGTGGGCTTAGAATCTAAGTGTGAAGGTTGTGAAGACGAGTTCCGATGGACTGGAAACTCGGAGAACACTTGAAACAAAGACTCGAAGATTTGCTCGAAGGCTTGGGAGTGTTTGTTTGCAGTAGGCTCGAATGCGCAAGTAGTGTTCTACTTCTTCACGTCTTCATCCTTCACTATTTATAGGCGGAGGGTTGGCTAAGATCCGTTGCTTGGTTGGTGGCCTTGTCCCTCCTCCTCTCGACAGTACTTGCGCAGGCAGTAGCTTTTGCAGACGCGCAGTTTTGGACTTTTGCCGAAAATGGCTAAGTTCCAAGTTTAACAGTAACTGGAGCGAGCCAGTACTGTTGCGACGTCTTTGTCGGCCTGGCAGTCAACTCCGCTGCTCCTCTCCGCTTTCGACACGTGGAGATCTCGTAATTAATGCAAAGATCTCTAGTTGACTGGAATTCAAATTCGGAGCGGGAATTTGTGCTGTCGCTTTCTGGTAGGTAGTGGCTCGCTTCGCTTTGAAGTTGTAGCGGCCGCTCTGAATTGAGTCGCTTCGCGGTCATATTTGTAGTGAGTCACTTTGCTTCAGCGTTCGCTTCGCTTTGCTTTAGCGCTCGCTTCGCTTCGCTTTGCAGCGCTTCGCTTTGCTTCGCTTCGCTTTGAACTGTAGCGTTAGCTCTGCTTCGCTTTGCTTTGAACTGTAGCGCTCGCTTCGCTTCGCTTTGGCAGACTCACTTTGAATCTACTGTAGCGATCGCTTCGCTTCGCTATTCTTTGGCACGCTTCACTTCAGCTTGCTTGACTTGCTTCGCTTTGGAAAACACACTCAAGCGAGTGGCCTTCACTTGAACTTTTGAAGCCTAATCTAAGCAAAATAAAAGAGCCATCCTAACAGTGTAGGCCTAGAAAATTCTAACCTATTAACTACATCAAAATGGGTCGCTTGGGAAAAGGACGCTTGGGGTTTTGGGATCTAATCAAAACAAATGACTTCATTTATCAAATGTCCCATGAAGTTCCCCCTTAACAATTTAGTCCTTAACAATTCCCAACAATTTCCCCCTTTTTGATGATGCCAAAACCCAAAAGACTTGGATAAAAATAATAAACCTAGTCTATTTAACCGTGAAGGGAACTCCAAGCGACTGCTTCCTTTGCAGTTTCGTTTGTAATTTTCTTTTAAGTTCCTTCCCCTTTTTTTTCGGTTAAATTAATGAGTTTGTAGCAGAAATATAAAGTCATTCACAAAGCGAGTAAATGACACAAGAAGAGACAGAAATTGAAATGAGATATATGAACATCAGTTCACAAAATATGAAGCATGTAATTTCAACGGTTTCCTGCCGCTTCATCCTACTCCTCTTTCTCCTCCTCCTTCTTCTCTTCTTCATCAGTAGCATCAACACTATAGGCTGATAAGACTTTTGTTTCCATAGTGCCTACTGTGTGAATGCTTGGTCTTCTCCATGCACTCTCCAGCCTGAACGCTTCATCTACTTCAGCATCAGTGACTCCCCTGTTAGGAACATCCGTGCCTGGATGATAAGGCATGGGGAAGTCCTTTATTTCTGGCACCTTGACGACAATTGGCTTCGGTTGAGCTTGTTCAGCCATCATAAAAATTTTTCGGCGCAGTTTGTCGTCGTAGACGGCTAGAAAGTTGTTGAGGGCACTTATTCGAGAACACTCATTCTGCAGCGGCACTACCTCCCAGTAGTAATAAGCCTTGATGAATAAGTCCTTGTAGTACAGCCACTGCTCGAGTAGATCTCGCGGAATGAAGTCCTCGATCTCTCTTGCGTCAAGATGCTCGTTCCTCCTCTTGGCTAATTCCTCCTCTGTTCTTTTTGACAGCTTAGTCATTATATCAGTGAATCTCTTCCCTGATTCACCACTCCACAGAGGACGCCTTTCGTTGAGTCGCTTCCTAATATAGTTTTGCTCTTCCTTTTTAGGGTAGCGACCCGACTCTACCATTTCCTTCGTAGTCACGTCGCATGCATCTTTTATGGCTTGGGCTTCACATGCTTCGGACTCATCAGGCATGAGGGGAACGAACGCACTACGAACCAAAGAGGACTGAATAAGCAGTACTTCGCTGAACTGCTCCTCGATTCGTGCGTCAATCACTTGAAGACGCCTGGCGTTCACTGTCTTTGATCTCTCCGCTTCGCTCCTTCCTCCTTCTCTCTCCTTTCTCCTCTTCTCTTCCTTTTCAGTTCTTGAAGCGACTGCATGTTTAGACTTTTGGCGCTTAGCCGTAGAGTCATCGACTTTAGATACTGGTGCAGCTCGCTTCAAGGGCAGCTTCGGTGGTGGGGGAGGTGGCATATCCTTCTTTGCGGCGGCACTCGAGGGGACAACTGCTGATGAAGTAAGTGCAGCAGTTGTAGTCGTAGTGAGTGCGGCGGCTGAAGCTAGTGCGGCGGCTGAAGCGGGCGCTTTGGGTGTAGCGGCCGCTTGGGAGCTGGATGAAGTACCTGCAGTAATAGAATTTTTGGTTAGCTTGAACACCTGATCCATCTCCCATGCCAAGGCATAGTCCTTCTCCACTTGCTCCCGCCTTTCCTCCTTTGAAATCACGGTCACCGGAGGATGCCGTGCAATCGAGGCACTCAGCACTTTTTCATGAAGCGGTCTGCTAGGCTCCTCGGGCTTTTTCAGTAACTCCTCCTCTGTGAGTTTAGTCTTGCCCTTCATTTCGCCCAGAGCCCTCGCTTCATCTACAACTCCCTCCGCACCTCCATCACCACTGCCTCCTTCAATCATCGACTCTATGCCAACTCCGACTCCTCCAGATCCTCCTAGATCCATTTGTCCTTCCATCTGTCCTTCCTTCATTTGTCCTTCCCCCTTTTTGGCATCATCACTGCCAGGGGTTGGGATTATTGATTTTCCGGAGATTGATTGGTGAAGTGAGTTGACTGTGTTCAGAATAGCTTGAAGCATCTGCTCGTTCTTTTTCATGGAAGGTGCTACCAGATCAGCTGTTTTGATGCTTATTTCTTCAAGCAAATACTCGCATTGCTTCTCTCTCTCAACCACTGATTCCATCATACTCTCCAATGACTCTACCTCTTTGAAGCGAGCCTCCAGCTCCACTTCAATTTCCCTCCTTATTTCTGCCTTTTCCTCTTGCAAATTGAAGTACCAAAATTCCTGAGCCGCTAGAAACTCAGCTTGCATTGTCTCAAGGCTCCTCTCTCTCTGGTTTAGAGAGAGATGGAATTCGGCACCTGCGGCAATCTTTTCAGTATAATCTTCGCCCAGCTCCTTGACCTTTTGCAGTAATATGGAAAAATCTGCTCGCTTCAAGTCAAGGTCATGGGCATCTTTCCTCCGGCTCTCCAGTTCTTTCTTATCTAACTCACTTTCTTCCTTCAGCAGCTTCATTTCAGTTTGAAGTGAGTCGAGAGACTTTTTCGTGCTTATTAGTTCACTCCCCTTCCTGATCAGCTCCTCATCCTTCTTTTCTACTACCTCCTTCTGCTTTTTCACCTCCTTCTCCAACACCTTCTTCTCTTTCTCAACGGTGATCAATTTGACATTAACCTCCCTCAAGCGACTCCGTTCTGCATCAAGCGAGTCCTTGAGTTTGGTGATAGATGTTGTTTGATCTTCCACTAGCTTCGCCTGCGCCTCCAGCGCCTTCTCCTTCTCTTCCAACAGTCTATCCTTCTTCTCCACCGTTCCCTCCAACTCCTTCCTCCTCTTGTTGAAGTCTTCTCGAAGACTGACAATCTCTCCAGCCTTCTTTTCCATCTCTTCACTCTTCTTGGTGATTTCACTGTGAAGACTAGCAATTTCAGCCTCCTTCATTTCCACCTCCTCCTTATGTTCCCTGATGAGCTTCCTTTCTTGAGCAGTGGGCACTCGCTTTGGTACAACGGCGAGTGGATATGCCTCCTTCACTTTGGCATCCAGCTTCTCCCAAAAGCTGGTCCCGTCAAGGAATTCATGGAAGCCGTTTGCGCCAATGAAGTTCAGCAACTTGGCCTCCAGAATGATCAGTTCTTCCTTCTTGAAGGCTTTGAGGAGTCTGAAGATTTTGTAGTACTCCGTTCCTCGGTACGTGATGTACGTCAGAAAGTCGACTACATTCGTGTAGAACACGTCGCTCCATTCAACGCTCGCGGAGCTGAGATTGTAGCTAAGGTTGATTGTCTCCGCGGCTTGCTCTCTGTCTCGAACATAGCGTTCAAGAGCTTGTTTATGTTCGGAGAGGGCAGGTGGTATGAATTCTGGAATGATAGAAACTTCACCGATAGTTTGGGCGGTATCGGCTGTAGCTGCCGATGTAGAGGGGGACTGAGAGGGTGATGAGGTTTCTTGTGTTTCGGATATTTGTATGGGTTCAGTGGGTGGTGGTTGGGTTTGAAGGGATTGGAGTGGTTTGAAGGTTGTGTAGGCTTCAATGGGGTCGACATGGAGTAGGGGGATTTCTGGGATCTTGAAAGAAGAACCAGTGTCTTCTTCGTGTGGGGATTTATGAGTTTGATGCTGAGCAGTGGAGGATATTTCGGTTAGGGTTTGAATTTGAAGTTGGGGAGTTTGGACTTTTAAAGACTGGGTTTGGGTTTGGGTAGCTTGGGTTTGGGGTTGAGTCACTTCAGTGTCCTCAAGCGGCTTCTCCAACGCCTCGCTTTCTTGGACAAGTGAAGCGACTCGCTTCAACTTCTTGCCTCGCTTTGGCGCGGCTCGCTTCCCGGGTGAAGCGACCTGCCTAGCTTGGCTCACTTCGGCTTGCCTTTCGGCAACCGGTCTCGCTACGGGTACTGCTACCTCAAGTAGTCCCAGATCCATCAATCTTTTCGTCTTTCTCCACTTGTCGTAGTAGATGGACTGTTTGTTGTAGGCAATGACGTCGGATTCCGGCCAGACTTTGCCGGGATATTTCATCTCCAGGGCAACGGATAGCCTTGAGAAGAATTTCAGTTTCCCCTTGCGGAGAATCTGATCGGTGCTTCCCTTCACAAACGCGAAGTCACCGGCAGCTTCGTGGATCTGCTTGAGAAACCAGCCATGCCAGTTGAAGCTGGTTCCGGTGAGGCTGTCAACAATAATTGCAGTAGCAATCAGTTTGGTCGCGGAGAGGGTCTCCAGGTTTCCGACGTAGCATGCGATACTCTTCGTAAAAAGCTCGCAAATAAGGTTGAAAGGAGCCTTCAAACTTGTGCGTATACTGGCCTTCTTGAAGTTTGGCTCGGCCCCGTCGACGGCGAATCGGCCATATTGCACTCCGGCCGAATAGCCTAAATCTAGCAGTGAATCTCCACCATCCTTTAGCAAATCGAACTCGTCGATTAGATCACTCAGATCCACTTCCACCGGCTCTCCATTCTGTGGATCGGAGAAGGATGGCGTATTCTGCCCTTTCCTTAGATTCAACAGAAGCTCTCCGACTGGTTTGGCCAGAATTTTCGTCGGCATAATCGTTACAAATTTCCATAGGCCGGCCGTGGTCACGGCCCTACGGAGAAAACCTTCTCTTTCGATGATTGTTGGGTCGAGATGAGGCTCGACATTGATGAATTTGTCTGCTTCCTCGAGAAACTCCTCCATCGTCTCGGTGTTCTTCTTCTTTCCCATGTTGAGATTTGAAGAAATTTGAATGGAATTTTTAGAGAAAAGGGGTTGAGACTCGTGAGTTGCAGAAATCGCAGATCTAAGCACGAGAATGGCAAATTTTGAAGGCTGTGAAAGGTTTGCAGTTCTGCCTCGTCCCATATATATAGAATTAGGTTATGGCTGACGTTGCAGGGGTAGGACGGTAATAACGCCGAAAATCCTGTAGGTAGGCGGCGGACGTGCGGTGATGGATCTGACGTGTCCGGCGTCATCATAGTAAAAGTGAACCGCCACTTGCTCGGCGTCGCCACGTGGCCTTCTTTGGTTGGCTTGTCGTATACGGCTTTGATCGAACGGTTCCAGATTGGGGCCTGTTGAGATTCGACGGCTGGATTTTCTCCTCCTTTTCCCGCTTCAAATTCAAGCGTGTGAACACGCGCCCGTTATTTCCGTCATTCCTGCACCTGCATTAAATGCACAGCAGAAAGTAAAATTGCACTCGAGTGCAGACAGCTCATACTCGCTTCATGCCCGCTCGCTTCGAGTTGGGCCGCTACGCCTTGACTCGCTTGAGAGGCATTCGCTTGAGTGACTGTTCTGCACTCGCTTGCGATGGCTAGCTTTGAGTGACGAAGCACTCGCTTGGCCATCTGAAGCGACTGGAATGAGAAATTGAATTTCTTTGCTTAATTTAAAATGTTTCTGACTTACATACTTCGAGGATAAACAAGAGTGTTTTCCTCTTTGTATTTGTGTCAGATTCATTTCATATTTTCCACGTAGTGAGTGAAGGTTTCTAGCACGCTTCGGCTCACTTAGTGTACTTTAAATTGAAACACTTACCAGTCAATCTCACTTCGTAGGAGATTGATACCACAAATTGAAGACTTCACTTGAATTAGTTACCACAAGTTGAATGCTACACGTTGAGTTAGATCTTCATGGCATTCATCTTCCTCTACGAATTAGAGAGTCCTCCATCGAAGTGAATGAGGGAGAAAATGAATAAAGTACACAAGCTTACTACAACCCGAAGGGAGCATCACGTAAGTGTACTTATTCACGACGAATGGGGGATGAGTACAAGTCCTTATCTCAGAGCAGAAATGGACAGGATGACAATGAGAATGCTCTGACAAGACAATCTCGTATTTTACGCAGAAGCATGTCACCAGCCCTGCAACCTTTTGTATAAAAAGGTAAACCTTCAAGCTTTCCTACATTCTAAAGAATGAATCTGCAGTCGGTTCGCTTTGACCCAAGCTAGGGCAAATTGAAGCAATGCAGAATTCAAGATTGCAGCATTCTTGCTTGCTTTGGAAGTAGCTTGCTCCGAGAGAAGCATTAGTTCCCCCTTAACCATATACTTAACAATTCCAATAAGTTGGTAGGGAACTTCTTCCAATACTCCACCTTTCCCCACCTAACTTCAGTTTCTTCAAGCGAGTGAGATTGAAGTGGCTCGCTTGAGTTGGTGAAGATCCGAAGCGAGTGACGCTCAAGAGAACAAGCGAACACTCCTCCGTGCATCCTGGAACTAGCATTCTTCACCAGGGTCTAATAACCCTAATTCCATGCATAGCTGGTTGAATCGAGACTCAGCTAGGGGCTTGGTGAGGATATCTGCTCGCTGGAGATCGGTATGGATTTTCTCGAGCTTGATATCCTTTTTCTCGACATGATCACGAATGAAATGATGTCGAATTTCCACATGCTTGCACCTGGTGTGAAGCACTGGATTCTGCGAGATACATATGGCACTGTTGTTGTCGCAGAAGATCGGAATTTCATTCGCTTCAACTTTGTAGTCCTTCAACTGTTGACGAAGCCATAGGATTTGAGAACAGCAGCTTCCTGCGGCCATGTACTCAGCTTCAGTTGTTGAAGTGGCTACACTTGTTTGCTTCTTTGAGAACCATGAGATTAGCTTGCTTCCCAAGAACTGACATGTGCCCGACGTTGATTTCCTATCAACTCGGCAACCTCCATAGTCAGCATCGGAATATCCAGTGAGCTCCAAATTGTCTTCTGCTGGATACCACAGCCCCATGTTGATAGTGCCCTTCAAATATCGAAGAATCCTTTTGGCAGCTTCAAGATGGCTGTGTTTGGGATTGCTTTGGAAGCGAGCGCAGACACCGACTGCAAAAGCAATATCTGGCCTGCTTGCAGTGAGATAGAGAAGTGACCCAATTAGGGCACGATAATCTGTAGGATCTACAGATTTTCCTCCTTCGTCTGGCTCCATCTTCCAGTTGGTATTCATAGGAATCTTCACAGCTTTAGCATGTTGAACACCAAACTTCGCAAGCATATCTCGAGTGTACTTGGCCTGGTTGATGAAAATTCCATTATCCTGCTGCTTCACTTGAAGACCTAGAAAGCAGCTCATCAAGCCAATCATCGACATCTCATACTTGGTCTTCATTAGCTCTCCAAACTTCTCGCTAAGCGACTGGTTTGGTGACCCAAATATGATGTCGTCTACGTAGATCTGGACCCATAGCATATCATCTCCATGATTGATGGTGAAGAGAGTCCGATCTATCTTTCCCTTTTGGAATCCATTTTCCACTAGGAATTGAGATAATGTATCATACCAAGCTCTGGGAGCTTGCTTCAACCCATACAGGGCTTTCTTCAAGCGATACACTTTATCTCCCTGCTCGAAACCCGGTGGCTGCTCCACATACACTTCTTCCTTGAGTTCACCGTTGTGGAATGCGCTCTTCACATCCATTTGGTACACTTTGAATTTCTTGGCCGCTGCATAGGCTAGAAATAAACGGATCGCTTCAAGACGTGCCACGGGAGCGAAGGTCTCTTCAAAGTCGATTCCTTCCTCTTGGCAGTAGCCTTTGGCAACTAGTCGCGCCTTGTTCCTCACTACGTTGTGGTCCTCGTCCGTCTTGTTTTTGAACACCCACTTGGTGCCAATAACATGCTGAAACTTGGGACGATCCACGAGGTACCATACGTCGTTCCTGGTGAACTGATTCAGCTCTTCTTGCATGGCGATCACCCAGTTAGAATCGGCTAGGGCTTCCTCCACGCTTGATGGCTCAATGTTTGAGAGAAAGCAACTGAACATGGCACTTTCTCCAAACACTTGACTTCTGGTCACTACACCCTTGGATGGATCTCCAATGATTTGGCTAGGTGAGTGATCCTTGAGCCACGCTCGCTTTGATCCGCCAGCTTCATCTTCATCCGCTTCCTTGTCGCTCGCTTCACCGTCTGAAGCGACTGGATTGGGTGCTTGGCCTGCTCTAGCTTCAGGAATCTTGGGGGCAGCTTCGACTTCTCCTTTGGGATCCTGCTCGCTTGAGTCCTTGATCTCATCATCTTCATCAAGCACGTCCCAAGTGAGTTGATTTGAGGGTTCCTTGCTTTGATTCTTTTCATTCGCTTGGGCCTGTTCCTGTGGAAGACTTAAAGAAGATTCATCAAATACGACATGGGGTGATTCCTCCCCAATTAGGGTTTTACAGTTGAATACTCTGTAGGCTTTGCTAGATGTAGAGTATCCTAAGAATACTCCTTCATCTGCTTTGCTTTCAAAGGCTTTCAACTGTGACTTCCCATTGTTGTGAATGAAGACCCTACAACCAAAAATATGGAAATAAGATATGTTAGGAATTCTCCCTGTCCATATTTCATATGGTGTTTTGTCGTGCCATTTGTTGAGAAGCGTCCGATTCTGTGTGTAGCACGCCGTGTTGGCAGCTTCAGCCCAATACTTCATCGGAAGCTTCGAGTCAGCAATCATGGTGCGAACGGCTTCTTTGATGATTCGATTTCTTCTTTCAGCAACTCCATTCTGCTGAGGAGTGCGTGCTGAAGAAGTTTGATGTGCTATGCCATGCTCCGTGCAGTACGCTTCAATTGTAGAGTTCAGGAACTCTGTGCCTTTGTCGGAGCGAATGGTCACTATAGCTTGATTCTTTTCCACCGCCAATCGCTTGAGCAGTTGTGGCAGTTTGGTCAGTGTCTCCTTCTTGCTGAATAGAAATACAACCCATGTGTAGCGAGAGAAATCGTCGACTACAACTAGAGTGTACTTCCTTCCATTTACACTAACTGGAGTAACTGGACCAAACAGATCCATGTGAAGCAGCTCGAGCACTCGCTTTGATGAGGCTTCTTCGAGACTGGCGAAGTGCTTCTTCGTCTGCTTCCCTTGTTGGCATGGTGAGCATGGATGGTCTTTGATGAAGACTTCATTCGGTATGCCTTGCACCAAACCTTTTCGAGCTAAGCGATTGATAGCTTTGAAATTGAGGTGGTTCAAGCGTCTGTGCCATAGCCATCCAATTTCTGTAGCACTTCTTGCAACTAGACAAGTTTCCTCCTTGCAGCTGTCCCATTGTGCTATGTAGACATTCCTTTGTCTTATTCCAGTGAGCACAATCTGGGATGTGAGCTTGCTCTTCACAATGCACTTGTTGGAAATGAATTCCACCTTGTATCCCTTGTCACAAAACTGTGAAATAGATAATAGGTTGTGCTTGAGTCCTTCCACATAGGAGACTTCTTCAATTGTGAGCTTTCCAATTTTCAGTGCGCCGTATCCCCTGGTGCTTCCTCGAGAGTTGTCACCAAAGGTTACGTGTGGACCCTTCTTCTCTATGTAGTTGTGAAGTAGAGCTTTCATGCCGGTCATGTGTCTTGAGCATCCACTGTCCAAGTACCAAACTAGTTGACCCTCACTTGGCATGGGATCCACGGCGCTCACCTGCAATTAGACAGATTTTGGTACCCAAATCAGTTTGGGTCCTTGCAGGTTAGTTCCCTTAGGTACCCACACTTGCTTCACTCTCTTTTGAGATGAAGCTTGTGTCTTGGGCTTCTCGACCTTCGAAAACTTGGTGTACTGCCTAGAAGCAGCTTCACACGTGCAACAGTGTGTGCAAGAGGGGTAGCGGCTCGCTTCAGACCTACCTATGCTCTTCCCACTTTGCTTATATCCTGAAGCGACTCGCTTCGGATTAGCTTTGGGTTTAGAGACTGACTTAGGGTTTCTAGTCTGTTGAAGCGGCTCGCTTGGTTTCCTCGAAGCGGTCCAACTAGGGTTTTGACCCCGACTCGCTTGAGTAACCTTGGAAGTTTGAAGCGGCCTCTTGGGTGCTTCAAGTTCTTCCCCCTCAACGTTAGTCCGGTTGGACCATCTCCAGTCCGGATAACGTGACACATAGACATTACTCCTCTTTTTAGGAGGTAGATCCTTTGTCTCTCGTGTCTTGGCTTGAGACTTAGAAGCTTCAACAGTTTTCCCTTTACCCTTGGATTGGTTAGACTTAGCATGTTGAGTGCTAGGGACTGTTGAACTTTGCTTGCCCTTAGGATCTGCCCTTAAAGATATAGACATCTTCATTGGCTTCCTTTTAGGGTTCTCAGCCACTTTGCCTTTATCTTTGTTGGTGGTCACTTTGGATGCAGTGGGCAATTCCAAAGTGACTGATGGTGTAGTGTGTGATGCACCAACAAAGACAGTCGGCTTGGGAGGTCCACCCTCATATCCAAGGCCTGCTTTCCTACCAAAAGGCAGAAGCGAACTCTCTAGTGCCTGTCTAGCGTATGATGCTTTATTCAAATTGGCAACTAGAGTGGATTGGGTTTCATACCTTCCCTCCAAGCTTTAATGTCTAGCGAAGAGATCCTCGAACTTACTAGTCATAGCCCTTAGATTAAGTTTGACTTGGTCAAGCTCAGTGGCTAGCTTTCGGTTCTCCTTCTCGCTTCGAGACAGAGCTTGTTTTACCACTTCGTGGTCGCTTGACAATTTCTGGTGTTTGTCAAACAACTCACTCCATGTAGAGGATTGCTCTTCCTCATTGACAGTGTGTGCTAGTGTAATTGAAGTGATTGAAGGATAGAAGAATACCTCCCCAGTTTCTTCATCGGTGAGCGCCATGAGTC
This sequence comes from Thymus mandschuricus, assembly GCA_029379335.1. Lineage (NCBI taxonomy): Eukaryota > Viridiplantae > Streptophyta > Magnoliopsida > Lamiales > Lamiaceae > Thymus > Thymus mandschuricus. Next base: position 35,137,069 of record CM057073.1, on the reverse strand, counting down.
CCAGATCCTCTCCCTCGCTTGAGTTGGGATCTGTGAATGCATCTGAGTCGCTTGAGAGATCTTCAGTTGAAGCGATCGGCATTTCACTCGCTACGAGCGCTCGCCTTGGGGCATCCCTCTTGGCCTTCAATTCTTCGCGCTCTTTGGCACTTAGCTTTGGGCAATCGGATTTGTAGTGGCCCATCTTGTGGCAGTGGTAACACTCCACTTCCATCATGTCGCGCGGGATCGGCTTGGTCGTCTCTTCTCTCTTTCCTTTTCCTTCTCGAGCATCAGTGCTCCTCCCTTTGTACTGTTTGTAGAATCTTTTATACTTGCCCACTCGAGAGTTCATCTTGTTGAAGTTCTTTGATAAGAACGCAATGTGTTCTTCCAACTCTTCCCTTGTCATTTTGGCAAGCGACTGCTCGCTTGGCCCTTCGGCAGCTTTGAATGCTACTCCTTTTGACGTAGTGGGCGCTTCATCCTCGTCGTCGAGGCTCATTCGATTCAGATCAAACTCGTGAGCTTTGAGCTCGGAGAACAGCACTTCTGGCGTGAGCTTCGTTAGATCCTTGGTAGCTAGATATAGCTCCTTCATGGTCTGCCACTTCCTTGTGAGAGCACGGACTATTTTCAGATTTACTTCCTTGTCTGTGAGTTCCTTCCCAAGCGAGTTGAGAGTTGCAGTAATGTTGGTAACTCTCAGCTCGAAGGCGTCGATGGACTCTCCGGACTTCATCACCAAATTTTCAAACTCCCGCATCTGAACGGCGAGCTTGTTCTCCTTGATTTTGTCTGTGCCTTGAGAAATGAGGGCTAGAGTTTCCCACATTTCCTTTGCTGTTGCGCACTTCCTAATCCTTGGAAGGTAGGCGTCCGACACGGTGCTCTGCATCGTGTGGCGTGCAATCTTGTCGAGGTTGGCAACTTTGAAATCATTTGGAGTATACTCATCCTTATCCTTTTCCACGTACTGTTGTCGAACGTGGGCTGGACGACCTTCAGCGGCTGGAACCTCCACAGATATGGCTTTCTTGATTTCGATTGGTCCGTCCTCAATGACTTCCCACATCCGGTCGTGGATTGAGCATAAGAAGCTTTCGACACGGAAACTCCATATCTCGTATCCTTCGATCGAGAACTGTGGAAGATTTGATGCACTGTATGTAGACATAGCAAACTATCAGCAGTAAATGCAATATGCGTGGGTGCGGTTTTGATGCACTTAGGAAATAGGATCCGGTTCAGTGAGACAACGTGAAGCGAGTGGGGACTCGCTTCGGATATGCAAAGCAGAGGCTCGAAAGAACCGCTGCTCTGATACCACTTGTTGGTCCCGGTTTGTTAATAGGAAAATACGTAGAGGGGGGGGTGAATACGCATTTTGAAGTTTTTCAACTTCAAATCCCTTAACTCAGAGTAACAAGTAAAGAGCTCGCTTCGAGACTTAAGACCTAGCTGAAGCTAGATCTACAGTGCTAGCTTGCCTGCTTGACCAAAGTGAACACTTGATCAAGAGGGAGTCTTTACTCGTATGTGCGGAATTTGGTGAGCTAAAATCTTTCCTAAGTAATTAAAAACTTCAAGTTATGTTTGTTAAAATGCTTGTGCAATGAATAATCGAATAAGAAAGATTAGGGTTAGAGAGATATACGACACCGAGATTTATAGTGGTTCGGAGATAACGCTCCTACGTCCACTTGTTGCACGACGGCAACTGTTCTTTTCACTCAAGAACTTGAAGGTTACGGGTCCTTCAAAAACCTAGTCGAGATCGGGCTTCACTTGCCTGGATCTAAAGACTGACGTAGTGATTGCGGGTTCACTACACAAACCTAACAACGACTGGAAGCTTCACTCGCTTCAGTCAAACACAGACAGGGAGATTACGGGCTCTCCTTACAGCCTAGCTTCGATCGAGCTTTACACAAACGATGTAAGTGTAAGCTTGGATCTCAACTCTACGATCGAGGCTTCTTCAATCGATGAAAGAAGGGCCTTAGATCTGAACAACCTAACGACGACTCAAAAACCTAACAGACAACAGTTTAGGGTTTTTGGTTGACGAACACACTAATGAAGAACTCTTTACAGTAGATGCAAAGATGGGTAGAGTTCTTCTTCTAAGCTTGGATATTTGAAGTGGGCTTAGAATCTAAGTGTGAAGGTTGTGAAGACGAGTTCCGATGGACTGGAAACTCGGAGAACACTTGAAACAAAGACTCGAAGATTTGCTCGAAGGCTTGGGAGTGTTTGTTTGCAGTAGGCTCGAATGCGCAAGTAGTGTTCTACTTCTTCACGTCTTCATCCTTCACTATTTATAGGCGGAGGGTTGGCTAAGATCAGTTGCTTGGTTGGTGGCCTTGTCCCTCCTCCTCTCGACAGTACTTGCGCAGGCAGTAGCTTTTGCAGACGCGCAGTTTTGGACTTTTGCCGAAAATGGCTAAGTTCCAAGTTTAACAGTAACTGGAGCGAGCCAGTACTGTTGCAGCGTCTTTGTCGGCCTGGCAGTCAACTCCGCTGCTCCTCTCCGCTTTCGACACGTGGAGATCTCGTAATTAATGCAAAGATCTCTAGTTGACTGGAATTCAAATTCGGAGCGGGAATTTGTGCTGTCGCTTTCTGGTAGGTAGTGGCTCGCTTCGCTTTGAAGTTGTAGCGGCCGCTCTGAATTGAGTCGCTTCGCGGTCATATTTGTAGTGAGTCACTTTGCTTCAGCGTTCGCTTCGCTTTGCTTTAGCGCTTGCTTCGCTTCGCTTTGCAGCGCTTCGCTTAGCTTCGCTTCGCTTTGAACTGTAGCGTTAGCTCTGCTTCGCTTTGCTTTGAACTGTAGCGCTCGCTTCGCTTCGCTTTGGCAGACTCACTTTGAATCTACTGTAGCGATCGCTTCGCTTCGCTATTCTTTGGCACGCTTCACTTCAGCTTGCTTGACTTGCTTCGCTTTGGAAAACACACTCAAGCGAGTGGCCTTCACTTGAACTTTTGAAGCCTAATCTAAGCAAAATAAAAGAGCCATCCTAACAGTGTAGGCCTAGAAAATTCTAACCTATTAACTACATCAAAATGGGTCGCTTGGGAAAAGGACGCTTGGGGTTTTGGGATCTAATCAAAACAAATGACTTCATTTATCAAATGTCCCATGAAGTTCCCCCTTAACAATTTAGTCCTTAACAATTCCCAACACTTTTCAACTTATTCATCCGTAATAGAGACATATTAATATCTCTTTCTCATTATCTCCTTCGCTACGTGCATCTCCTGTATGTAATCAAGGAGAGCGTCCTCTTCATCTTCATCGGTAGTGGGGTTGGAAGTGGAGGTTATTTATGTGACTTGGGTTGGTGGGATGGGAATTTAAGTGGGGATAGGGGCTAGGGTTGGCTCGCTCTCTTCGACCTCAATTACTTCATCAATTATTTCCTTAGTTTCTCCTCTATGAGGGGATGGAATTGAATATGGCTCTGTTTGGTGGAGTGGTGAAGGGATGTTTGTTGGTTCCGATGTTTGAGCGATGGCGACCTTCTTTGCCATCCTCGGAATATCTAAAGGAATGGAGGAAACAACCTCTCCGGCTCTTCTTGGTGTTTCCTCCCTTAAGTCATCATAATTTGTGTTTGACAGCGTCTTCTCGGATCCGCTTGGGGCAATAGTTTGTGGGCTCGTTTGGCCTTTCTTGCAGCAGCAGGGGTTTTTGCTGGTGCTTTCCTCTTCGACTTTTTGGCCGGTTCGAGGGTTGTGTTGATCCCATGACGCATGACCAAATCGAAAATGTCACCGTCAATGAAAGTTTTCTAATTTGGAATTAAGTCTTCAAAAATTGTCCTCTTTCTATACGCGAATGCGGCTGGCCACACTCGCCCTAGAAAAAGCTTCTCTAAAGCATACGAAATCTTGCCAGATTGTCGTAGCTTGCTTTGCAAGGTGCACATAGCGGGGTCGCTCTCGTGCGTCTCAAAATCTTTCGCTGCCTCATTCAGCTGTTTGATAAACCAACTCTGCCAATTGTACAACGTTTCGTCAATGGCATCCACCATAGCAGAGACGGCACAAATTTTGTGTTCACTTACACTGAGTGACCACCAATATGTCCGGCCATGGTTTTTGTATACTGTTCAGCCGTGTAATTGAATGGCTTCAATAGTGCAGCCCGAAGAAGTTTTGATTTCTTCACATCCCAGTTGGCTTTCTCTTTCAATGAGAACCTCTTGTACTCATCATCGATTCTGATTCCAGCCGTCATTGGATCCCCTCCCTCGTTGGGCAAGTTGAATAAACTGATCGCGTCTATCAGCTTCATCGGTACCCTTGTGTTTATGGATGGATCAAGATTGGAGGTTACATCTGACCCTTCCTCGAGATGGAGGAGAAAATCATCTACGACCACTGGTAGAATGTGAGAGGGCTTGGTAGTGACGAAGTCCCAGATACCAGCGGCTTTGAGTGTTCGCCGAAAAAATCCGTTAGGGTTTGATATGGATTTATCGAGATGAAGCTCGATGTGGACGTAATCAGTAGGCTTCTTCTCAATATTCTCCATTGTAACGTGTTGTATGATCTTCTGTCCCATGGTGAATATTAGAGAGAGAATGGGAATATATGTAGAGAGATGTGAGGATTGCAAGAGATCTGGAAATATATTTGCAGAGATTCGAGAGAGAGATTCTTGTGAGTTTAGGGCAATTTATTTTTATTTATTTTTTTGGGGAGGGGGGGTGATGAAAGCTGTAGGTGTTACAGTTTCCCTATTTATAGACATTTCGTCTTTGACAACATGTCAAAAAGTTGGACATCGTGGCTGACGTGTCACAGTAAAAGAGTTTTCATCGTGGCTGACGTGACATGGTGAAACGTGAGTCATTGCGGTAAAACGTGAGTCAAAGTGGTGAAACTATTGCATGTGTCGCTCTGTGAGTCGTCCGTGTCACGCTTAGATCTGTGTTGTTGAGATCTTGAGACTGTTAAGCTTCAACGGTTGAGATTAAGGTGACTTTTGCAACTTAAAATTCGCAGTGCAATGCACGCGCCCGGTTAACTGTGCCTATATTCTGCAACATTAAATGCAAAGTAAAAAGTGAAATAGGCATTCGTATATATCTAGCTCGTACGAATTGCTCGCTTGAATTATCAAGCGCTCTGTCGTGACTAGTATGTACTCACTTGCAATGGTGAGAGCACGTGCTTTAAGCACTCGCTTTGACCAATTTACACGCTAAAATATAGAAATCCTTAAATCATGTAATTTTATCAAAGCGATTAAAATGTTATTGAATTACATACTTGGAGAATATACAAGAGTGTTTATCTCTTAGTAGACTGTGTCAGTTTACATTAATATTTTCTATTTATCATGCAAAGGTTTCTATTACGCTTTGCAATGAGTAGTGTACTGAATTTAAAGACTTGAAAGAAAGACTTACCAGTCAATCTAACATAGTAGTAGACTGATACCTCATTGTAGACTTTAAGCTTTAACGCCATGACCTTCGTCTCTTCCATCTTCTTCCTCGCTTGGACAGTCCTGCATCGAAAGAATGGGGTGCTAAAATTTACATATTTTTATATAGCGAGAGAACATGTACAAAAGACATGTTCCGTAAGAAATGAGAAGTGATCTGGACCATTGATCTTAGTGTGATCTATGGTGTAGATTAACTGGAGCATTATGATTCTATGGAAAATGCATTATGATTGTCTAAATAATGTATTATAATGTATATCATTCATTATAATTATGCATAAAATACATCATGCTTTTATTTTTTGCAGTAATCCCATTTTGTACAAAATCTCACCATTTTTAAACGAGTGATTAAAATTTACCTAATCTTATCAAAATGGGTATTTTTGTGGATTGCCCCAGATTTAATGACTATTTTCACAATCAACCCCATAGTCAATGAATATATTATAAACAAGGAGTTAATAAAAGAAAGGGAAAATAGTAAATCTGGGAACACACCCAGCGGCAGACATACATAAATGGAAAGAGTTATAGAAAAATCAAATCCCCTCATTTATTTATGAGTTGATTGAACATTAGCTGCAAAGGAAAAGGGCCACCTTCTTCAGTTTAAACCCTCCATTGAAACACAAAAACAGAAACCAACTACTTCTAACAAAAAGAAACTACACCACCACATATATTATATAGCATACCCCCCCTCTCTCTCTCTCACCCGTCTCTCATGTATAGATATATATATATAGTGAGAGAAGGCCGAAGAGCCATCTAATCCAACAATTGTGATTTTAGGACAGAATTATTTAACCTTGTTCCTTTGATAAAAACTGTTTTCTTCCTAGTCTATGGTGGTAGCATTATTATTGTACAGAGAATATCTACGATCAATATATCTCTTCTCTTCTGCCATCCCCACTATTTCCACTGCTGCTGCTCAAAGGGAGGCCTTTTGCAGCCCCCAAAGAATCTCTCTCTCTTCATATTCCTCTCTCTCTCTCTCTTCTTCTTCTTCTTCTTCTTCTTAGTTTCTGTCTTTTTTTTCCCTGTTTCTTGATGAGACTGTGCTGACAACAGCTCGGGAAAAAAAATAAAGAAAAACACCAAATTTAGTGGATTTCTTTCTCTTGAGCAGTTGGAGAAACCCCCCTTTTGGAATTCCAAACTTTTCCTAGTTTCGTTCCTTTTCCGTTTCCGTTTTCTCTCCTTGTGTTTGTCGGGAGTTGAGAAATGTGGGATCTCAACGATTCGCCGGATCGGAGGAGGGGCGGCGAATCGGAGGACGAGAAGGGCAAACGGGTCGGATCGGTGTCGAATTCGAGCTCCTCGGCCGTGGTGGTCGACGACGGCTCGGAGGAGGACGACGGCGATAGATCGGGTGCTGGGCGGAAGAAGAGGAGCAGCAAAATCTTCGGCTTCTCCGTGGATCACGACGATTACGACGACGAAGACGAGCTCGGCCCGTCTCCGGTGACTCGGCAGTTCTTCCCGTCGGAGGCGTCAATCGCCGGCGGCGGAGAAGGAGGTGGTGCTCCCGAATTCCCCAGGGCGCACTGGGTCGGAGTCAAATTCTGCCAGTCGGAGCCGCGTAATGCTATTTCCGGTAAGGCAGCGGCGGCGGGGGACGCCGCGCAGCCGCTGAAGAAGAGCCGCCGCGGCCCCCGCTCCCGGAGCTCTCAGTACCGCGGCGTCACCTTCTACCGGAGAACCGGCCGGTGGGAGTCCCACATATGGTATAAACGCGTATTTAATTAAACTTATTATTTTTCTTTTCTTTTACATGAAAAAAAAATAGCAATTTTTTAATCTTCTCTTTGCCGTTAACGATACAGGGATTGTGGAAAGCAGGTTTATCTAGGTCGGTCATCAAATCAATGATATTTCTTAAATTAAATACAATTTCATACTTCTTTTTTTTTTTTTTTTTAAATTTTAATCCTTAAAAAAAAAAAATCTGCAATCTGCAGGTGGGTTCGACACAGCACATGCCGCAGCCTGGTTAGGCTAATTCCCACACACTCTTAAATCTAACATTTCCCCATAAATTATTAAAAATTTGTAACAAAAAAGCTGATTAAATTTAATTTGTGCAGTGCATACGATAGGGCAGCCATTAAGTTCCGAGGAGTGGAGGCCGACATAAACTTCAGCCTCGACGATTATGAAGGCGACTTAAAACAGGTAGAGAGAGAGAGGAGAGAGAGAGTAGTAACTTACACAGTGGTTTTCCTTATACTGAAGCCATAAATGGTGGCATGTATGTTTACACGCAGATGAGTAATCTAACAAAGGAGGAATTCGTGCACGTACTTCGCCGACAAAGCACCGGTTTTCCGAGAGGGAGTTCTAAGTTTAGAGGGGTTACTCTCCACAAATGTGGAAGATGGGAGGCTCGAATGGGCCAATTCTTGGGCAAAAAGTATGATGATTTGGTTATTTATTTATTTTCGCATGCAATTATGAAATTAATTTTACGAATTTTTTGAGATTGAACTTCGTTTGAATTTCCATTGAAAATAGGTACGTTTATTTGGGTCTCTTCGACACTGAAGTTGAAGCTGCTAGGTACGTCGTCGTCGTCCTATCTTTCTCTCTATCTCTCTATTTTCGCTTGCATAATTACATAGTATATAGAATTTCTGTAAAAATTATTGAAGTGTTATAAATGATGTAGGGCTTATGATAAAGCCGCCATCAAATGCAACGGAAAGGAAGCAGTTACCAATTTTGATGCCACCATTTATGATGATGAACTTAAAGCTGCAGGTGAGTTTTCAACACCCCTATACTATAAATAATTGTCTTAGCTCGTCCCGTTTACTACGCCACGGTTCATGAATTTAAACAAAGCATCATCTTATTTAATTAACTATGACGCTAATGTATGTTCATAAGTGAATTTTAGTTAAAACGAGAGGTACGTAGTTAATAAATTTCAAAATTTCCATAAATCAGAGCCCTCAAGCAAGTCGGCGGACCGTAGTCTCGACCTGAGTTTGGGGAATTCGGATTCGAAGACCGAATCGAAGCTCAGGAACCAGCATTGTACTTCAGATGGTTGGAGAGTCCCAGGTTTGAGACCTGAATCTCAGGTAAGAGAAACCTACAGTGAGAGCGAAACCTTGCAGCTTCTGAGTCAGACCCACCTTCACTCGCCCAACTCGCTCAAACCCAGGCAGCTCTTCGACTCTCCCGTCTCGCAAAACTATCAGGTAATTAATTAAACGAACTAGTAAAATCGTCTTCTTTAATTAATTTGGCAATAATTTGGCGAAATTTATATATGTATGGCAGCTTCAGCAGTTTCCTAGTGCGAGAAATGTTGGCGGAGGGAGTGAGGTTTCTCTCTCTAGAAATGAACAGCAATGGCAGATGAACCAAACCCCGTTCTACGCTACTGCTGCAGCATCATCAGGATTCCCGTTGAACTGGCTCCAAAAGAACGGGATCCATCCTCTCTTCAGACCCTCGTAATACATTTTATTTTATTTCGTCCCGCCGTAATATGTAGCAGGAACATTTTTTAACTGATTCTTGATGAAAGTATTGATTTTTCTCTCTGGGAGAGATGAAAGGATTTTATGTGAGCTTCATTGTTCTTATCTAATCATGGCATTCCTGGGGACTTTTTTATTTAGAATTTTCAAGAATGAAGTCTAATGTAGTAATGTAGTAAGGTTGAAGTGAATAGTACTCTCCAATTATCCAAACTATGCATTCTTTTTTTAGACAATTTTTCAGTCTTTACACTTTCTATTTTTCAGCCTTGACACCACAATTTCCATTCATTTACAAAATTACCTCATATTAACAGCTTTATTATTAAAGTAAACATTTTACTCACTTCTTCACTAATGTCACACTCGTTTATCATTTTTTTTAAACCAGCTGTACCGGAGCAAATACGAATAGTCAGTAGAATCGGAGGTAGTATATATATATGTATGTGACATGTATATCACATATGATATGTAACTGTTTTAATTAAAATTACTCGGATTTTGGAAATTAGATGTGAATGAATGTAAGCCATAAATGGATTGAATACAAATGGTGGCATCTTTTTATGTTGAATAAAATGCATGGTGGAATGTGTGGATGTGGGGATGAGAGAGGAAAAAGGTGAAAAAAAGAAAAGAAAGGAGAAGTGGAGAGTGATGTTGTTTTGTAATGGGGAAATGAGGAGAAGGGGATGAATTGTCGCCATCGTTTGTGTCCTTTGAATCAGTTGTTATGAGGAAAAGCAAATCACAAGACATGGCTATTATGATGAGAGGGACTTAACCTAACTCTACTAAAGCTTTAAAGGACTACTTCACTCCTCTCCCCCAAACTTATACTAATAATTAAACACACACACACCAACATATAAACAAGTGTACATATGGTTATAATAGATCTATCGTGTCAATCTGACTCAAAATTGAATGAAAATTAAGAACGTTAGTCGTGCTAGAAATTTATAATTTCAAAAAACGTAAAAAAAACAGTCGTGAGTGCATGCGAATCAAAGAACATGACAGAGTATCAAAAATTTTATTATATTTTCCTGTTGCACCGAATTGTGCTAAAGGTATTCTAAAAAGAAATATTGATTTTAGAAATATCCTTGATACATTTAAAATGTGTCAATGTAATAGGAGATGCAACATTAAAGTGCAATAGAGAATATGATTCGACACTACCGTATTACTACAAAATTCTCTTAAAATCGAGTGGGTTGGTCGCCTTAGGGATGTAAATTATGCTTGCAGCCAAAAGAAAGCTCGGTTATGGTAAACCGAAAGTCTGGCAATAATGAGCAAATTTCCCTGGGCGATAACCTTTCGTATCAATAGCTTACAATGCTTTTTCATCTCGATTGCTCGAACACATACAAAAAACGAGCATTCTTAAAATTATATAGCTTAAAAAAATAATTCATTTAATCTGTTAAAACAAAATAGTCCAATAGCCCTAGATTGATAGATCAAGGTTGGTGGTATAACAGCCTAATAAGTAGTATGATTCAATTGACAATTTAGCTAATATTCCCTCCAATTTTTTCAATCAAGTTGAGCCATTTTATGAATATATGTAATTTACTATATAAAATACTATAAAAGACTCAACTTGAAAAAACCTAAGAGAGTACATAGTAGGAGTAGCATTTCACTGCCTACCATGAGCACACTATAGCGCTTCATATAAAAAAATAAATCTTCTTAACTATGATACCCTAAAATTTAAAAACTACACCCTAATAAAAGAACTAAAGTAAGTTTACTATATTGTCAACACGACACTGCAGCAACACATACAGTCATATTAAGTGTCTCTATGATGAATAGTTACCATACCTTGAGCGATTACGATAATCATAGCATCAACGTTTCGTTTTACGAGTAGTCAGGGTGAAAAACAATACTCTTCAAATCCCTAAGATCATCATAAAATATATTTCAAATGCATGAGATAGTAATAATAGGAGTAACCATGTAGTAGTGTATCTAAATTTAGCATCGTACGTACGTAATTCCTTTTGTGATGTATAAGGATATTTGTGTTCCTACGCATGACAAACAAAATTCTTCTAGAGGGGTTAGGTACTAGAAAACCCTATTTTGCTGTGCGATTGGTTATTCCCAAAATGTATGCGCTGGAACTAGCAATTAATCTATTTAATCAAAGATATTTTGGCATTGATTACCAAACTTTATATTATGATGATTATTATTATTATTATAAGATGGGGGTCACTAAATTACAATTAAATTAATTGAATATTTGCAGTTTTGCATCACCCCCCGCGTCATCATCGATTATCTTTATTAACATGTTGCATCTTGGCTTCCATATTTGTTCATGTAAGTAGCCATTATTATATTTCAATATGTAAAATTATAATGATTTCTTGAGATGGGCCATTGTCCTAAGATAGTATACTATATAGTATAGTGAGTATAAATCATGTCGTACAAGATTTATTAAGAGTGATATGGTCAGTGCCAAGAATCATGTCATGATGTTCTTTTAAATTAATTTATTAATAATTATTATCTGGATTTTTTTTATTTGCTTTCTTTAGATTTGATCATCTACTCTTTTCTGACTCTGCAACCCCAATTGATTTCCACCGTTGACAACCAACATTATATTAGTAATGATGTATTTTTGAAGAGTTTGGTTCGTTTGAAAATAATCATATTGGTATCAAAAATAGGAATAGATTCAAAGTAATTGATCTAGGTATCAGAAAATGAGAACAATGCTGGGAAAAAATACATATAATTACATTTACTACATATAAATTAATATAAGTGTGAGAAAGTAAGAACAATATAATGCTTAAATAATATAATCATGCTTTTCAATGTACAAACTGGTCGATGCTTAAATATATCCAGGTTTGTTGAGCCTATTTAAATATCGATGACAATCGTTGATCAAACATCCAATAGCCTAGGCATAATCATATTTCTCTGGCCAATAATTTTATTTATACAAATCAAACATCATATTCCCCGTCCCTAGTAGGTTTTACTTTTTGATATGTGTCCCGTTTAAGACAATACATTGTAAGTATTAAGTAATTTAAGACGTAATAAGGGAATGATTGGGCCTAACTAACTGTGTCGTTTAAGAATAAAATAAATAGAAAAAAAAAAAAGTAAAGGAAATATATTGCTAACTGGTATTTTACATTACAAATACACACTAATTCTCCCTTACTTAAGTTCCTTGATAAATAAGTATATCATTTTATAGGGGACTAAAAGAAGTACTCCCTCCGTCCCACCTAACTTGGCCACATTCATATCGACACACTTTTTAAGGAGGGGTGAATTAGGAAGCTTTGTGGTGCCCCACATAGAAAACTAACCAAATCGGCTGGAACATCCCGGTTTTAAAACGTGACCAATTCGGATGGGACGGAGCGAGTATATGCTTACATATGTATACTATACACTATTGTACATACATATGTAAGTGGAATGTGGGGTTTAATCAAAGCTTTGAATTTTATGCTCATTCATTCGCTAATCTGCGCCTTATCTCAGGTGGTCCACTGCTTTCACATTATTAACTTTTCATACACCAATTCCTTTTCAACTTACAAATTGTCCCTTAATAAAAATACAAAATTCTAGGAAATGAATTAGTTTCTAGTCTATTCCATTTTTATTTTATTTCTCCATGGAAAACCGAACTTTGCAGTAGCCCACATTATATGTACTTAGCTAGATTCCTCTAATAGTATTGTTTTTGTCATTTAACTGCATATTATGTGACGGCAATCAATAGTATACGCTACCTTCCTGATTTTCTGAACTATATATACTTTTCTTTAGACGATTTTCCAAACAATAAATCTTATTATTATTATTATTATTATTATTATTATTATTATTATTATTATTATTATTATTATTATTATTATTATTATTTATTTATTTATCTATCAGGCAAATACAACTCACACACCCAGATATATACTAGCTAATATGTCTCGAACTCCTGACTTCTTGATTGGAGGGTGAGCTTCTTAACACTAAGTAATTAGTCTATCTTATTTATTACTTACTTTAGTTTCAATTAATTAGTCTTATTGTTTTTATCTATCTTATTTATTACTGTTAATATTTTCTAAGTAAAAATAACATACAAGCTCTTATATCCCTCTTTTTTCCAACCGTTATTTGTTACCGTGTCAAAAAATACACGGGACAAATGGAATATTATATTAAATGCATTTTTATACTATCTCCATCTCATGCTAATTGTCTACTAGAGAAATGACACAATAACCAATGTAGCATGATATAAAGGAGTATTAGTTATGAAAGTATTCATTTTCTATTTTGGATAAGTGGACAATTAAATGAGACATCCAATAAGCACACAGAGACAGTTAGTATGAGACAGGGGGAGTACTTCAGATAGACTCATCTCTCCACCAACATCACACTCACCTAGCGTTTGTTAAAATCAACGTCACAAAAATTAGATATAGTCTACAGACCTAAAGATGATGTAATATTCTTTCATTCTCACTTCAATAGTTAGTATTCCCTAATCGAGTTGTCCTACATGAATTGTCATGTTTTCTAAAATAGGAAGAATTAACATTTACATTTTAATGTGCACCCCTTACTTTTCACTTTTATCACTGCGCCTAAAATTTTGTGCCGAAAAGGAGCAAGACAATTGATCTGGGACGGAAGGAGTACATAATGAGCATGAAAATACTTTACGCATAAAATTTACTCCCTCCGTTGCCATCTTTGTGCTTTGATTTTTGGGTAAACATTTCAATATGTTTAATAGATGATGTTGCCATAAAATTAGGTCTCACTTGATAAATATTGTTCTACATTACATAGTGTATAATAATACACTATATATATCAAGTTCGACATAAACTTTATCATAAAATCTACTTTTTTACATATTGAAATATGTGCAACAAATAGTCGATGCACAAAGATGGCGGACAGAAGGAGCATACAATAAGCATATTTATATATTTAAGCATAACTTTGCATAACTCTAAGCATCGTCGTTTATAGTTATAAGAATTTTTTGCATATTTGCACATCTAAATTTATTTGCACATGATCCCTTCTGATGGGATATGGCCCAACCACTAGACCCAATGCATTGGGCCTAATATTAACGGGCCCAACGTTAAGCTCGGCCTAGTGAGTTCAGCCTAAGAACGTTTAGCCCATGAAGACTTCATCATCGAATACAACTCAAGTTCAAAGAAACGTAGAAGACTCAGATGCTTATTACAAAGGAGGAGATAAATTCAAAGAATCTTTATAGGAGAAGACTTTGTGTTGGTCCCGGTTTGCTATAGGAAAAATACGTAGGGGGGGGGGGGGGGGGGGGGGGGTGAATACGTATTTTGAAGTTTTTCAACTTCAATTCCTTAACTCAGAGTGTAAAGTAAAGTGCTCTTTGGAAATACTAAGACCTAGCCGAGGGCTAGATCAAAAGCAATCACAAATCTCTTGACCTAAGCTTAGAGCTTGATCAAGAGTGAGACTTTACTCTTTGTGCGGAATTTGGTGAGCTATAATCTTTCCTAAGTAATTGAAAATCCAAGTTAAGTTTGTTTATATGCACGTGCAATGGATAATCGAATACTGTAAAGAGATTAAGGTAAGAGAGATACGACACAGAGATTTATAGTGGTTCGGAGATAACGCTCCTACGTCCACTTTGTTGCACGACGGCAACTGTTCTCTTCACTCAAGAACTTGAAGGTTACGGGTCCTTCATAAACCTTGTCGGGATCGGGCTTCACTTGCCTAGATCAAACGACAGACGTAGTGATTGCGGGTTCACTACACAAACCTAACAAAGACTGGAAGCTTCACTCGCTTCAGTCAGACAGACAGGGAGATTACGGGCTCTCCTTACAGCCTAGCTTCGATCGAGCTTTACACAAACGATGTAAGTGTAAGCTTGGATCTCAACTCTACGATCGAGGCTTCTTCAATCGATGAAAGAAGGGCCTTGGATCTGAACAACCTAACGACAACACTCAAAACCTAACAGACGAAGTTTAGGGTTTTTGGTTGACGACACACTATGAAGAACTCTTTACAGTGAATGCAAAGATTGGCTAGAGTTCTTCTTCTAAGCTTGGATATAGAATGGGCTTAGAATCTAAGTGTGAAGGCTGTGAAGACGAGTTCCGATGAACTGGAAACTCGGAGAACACTTGAAAACAAAGACTCGAAGATTGCTAGAAAGCTGGGAGTGTTTGTTTGCTGTATGCGCTCGAATGCTCAAGTAGTGTTCTACATCTTCACGTCTTCATCCTTCACTATTTATAGGCGGAGGGTTGGCTAAGATCCGTTGCTTGGTTGGTGGCCTTGTCCCTCCTCCTCTCGACAGTACTTGCGCAGGCAGTAGCTTTTGCAGACGCGCAGATTTGGACTTTTGCCGAAAATGGCTAAGTTCCAAGTTTAACAGTAACTGGAGCGAGCCAGTACTGTTGCGGCGCCTTTGTCGGCCTGGCAGTCAACTCCTCTGCTCCTCTCCGCTTTCGACACGTGGAGATCTCGTAATTAATGCGGAGATCTCCAGTTGACTGGAATTCAAATTCGGAGCGGGAATTTGTGCTGTCGCTTTCTGGTAGGTAGTGGCTCGCTTCGCTTTGAAGTTGTAGTGGCCGCTCTGAAGTGAGTCGCTTCACAGTCAAATTTGTAGTGAGTCACTTGATAAATAAATTTCCCGTGACACTACTAAATTAAGTGTTGACTCGTGTTGACTCGCTTCGGCTTTTCTTTGCAGCGCACGCTTCGCTTTGCTTTAGTGGGTTCACTTGATTCCACTGTAGCGCTTGCTTCGCTTCGCTTCGCTTTGGCAGACTCACTTTGAATCTACTGTAGCGATCGCTTCGCTTCGCTATTCTTCGGCACGCTTCACTTCAGCTTGCTTGACTTGCTTCGCTTTGGAAAACACACTCAAGCGAGTGGCCTTCACTTGAACTTTTGAAGCCTAATCTAAGCAAAATAAAAGAGCCATCCTAACAGTGTAGGCTTAGAAAAATTCTAACCTATTAACTACATCAAAATGGGTCGCTTGGGAAAAGGACGCTTGGGGTTTTGGGATCTAATCAAAACAAATGACTTCATTTATCAAAATGTCCCATGAAGTTCCCCCTTAATAATTTAGTCCTTAACAATTCCCAACAATTTCCCCCTTTTTGATGATGCCAAAACCCATACGACTTAGATAAAAATAAATCTAGTCTATCTAACCGTGAAGGGAACTCCAAGCGACTGCTTCCTTTGCAGTTTCGTTTGTAATTTTTCTTTTAAGTTCCTTCCCCTTTTTTCGGTTAAATTAATGAGTTTGTAGCAGAAATATAAAGTCATTCACAAAGCGAGTAAATGACACAGAAAAGAGACAGAAATTGAAATTTGGATATATGAACAAGAAGTTCACAAAAAATATGTAAGGAACTTGAAACTCGGAGGTTTCCTGCAGTTCCTTCCCGGTCATCCTCCTTTCCTTCTCTTGTCACTTCCCTTCTTCTTCAATAGCAGCAGTATCCACGTAGGCTGATAGAACTCTCGATTCCATAGAGTCTACTGTGTGAATACTAGGTCTTCTCCATGCACTCTCCAGCCTGAAGGCTTCAGTTACTTCCTCATCGATAATTCCTCTGTTAGGAACGTCCGTGCCTGGATGATAAGGCATGGCGAATTCCTTTAAAGCTGGTACCTTGACAACAATTGGCTTGGGCTCTGCTTGTTCAGCCATTGTGAAGATTTTGCGGCGCAATCTGTCGTCATAGGCGGCAAGGAAGTTGTTGAGTGCACTTATTCGAGAACACTCATTCTGCAGCGGCACTACCTCCCAGAAATAATAGGCTTTGATGAATAGGTCTTTGTAGTACAGCCACAGCTCGAGCAGATCTCTCGGAATGAAATCCTCGATTTCCCTTCCGTCCAGGTGTTCATCCCTCTGTTTGGCCAATTCCTCCTCTGACCTGCTTGACAGTTGAGCCATAGTCTTTTTGAATTTTGCTCCCGACTCGCTGTTCCACGATGGACGCTTCGCATTGAGTCGTTTGCGGATGTAATCTTGCTCCTCCTTGAGAGGATATCGACCAAACTCAACCATCTCCTTCGTAGTCACGTCACATGCATCAATTATGGCTTGAGCTTCACATGCTTCGGACTCTTCTGGCATGAGAGGGATGAAGGCGCTGCGCACTAATGAGGACTGGATGAGTAACACTTCACTGAAGTGTTCCTCGATCCGTGCGTTGATCACTTGTAGTCGCCTTTCATTACTCCTCTCCTTCCTCTCGTCTTTGCTCCTTCCCTCTTCTCTTTCCTTCCTCTTTCTCTCCTCTCTTCCAGCTTTTGAAGCGACTGCTTGCTTGACCTTTTGGCGCTTGGCCTCGGGGTCATCTTGCTTAGAGTGTGGGGCAGCTCGCTTCAATGGCTGCTTCGGTGGTGGGGGAGGTGGCATATCCTTCTTGGCAGCACTTGGAGGGACGACTGCTGACGAAGTGAGTGCAGCAGTGGTCGTAGTGAGTGCGGCTGTCGAAGTTGGCGCAGCGTCTGAAGTGGGCACTTTGGGAGTAGCGGCCACTTGGGAGCTAGATGAAGCACCTGCAGCAATAGAATTTTTTGTTAGCTTAAACACTTGCTCCAACTCCCACGCCAAGGCAGCATCCTTCTCCTCCTGCACCCTCTTTTCCTCCTTCGTGATCACAGTGACTGGAGGATGTCGTGCAATAGAAGCACTCAGCACTTTTTCTTGAAGTGGCCTACTGGGCTCTTCAAGTTGTTTCAGTAATTCCTCCTTCGAGAGTTTTTTCTTCCCCTTCCTCGCTTCATCATCCACTCCCTCCTTATCTCCTCCATCTCCACTTCCTCCTTCCAACATTAACTCCACACCGACTCTCCTTCCTTCTGAACCTCCAGCTTCACCTTGCTCTACTTGCCCTTCCCTCATTTGTCCTTCCCCCTTTTTGGCATCATCAAAGCCAGGGGTTAGGATTATAGATTTTCCAGAGAGGGATTGTTGTAGTGAATTGACTGTGTTGAGGACAGTCTGAAGCATCTGCTGGGTTTTGTCCATGGATGGCGCCACAATTTCAGCAGTCTTGATCGATATCTCTTCAAGTAGATATTCGCACTGCCTCTCTCGTTCTACAACAGACGCCATCATGCTCTCTAAAGGCTCCACCTCTCTGAAGCGAGCCTCCAGCTCCGCTTCTATGGCTTTGGTGATCTTCTTGGTTTCTTCTTGAAGTGTGAGATCCAAGTGTTCCTTGGACGCTTCAAGTTCTGCCTTCATTCCGGCAAGTCTCCTTTCCCTTCGATTGAGAGAGTTGTGAAATTCGGCATCTGCAGTGATCCGTACTGTGAGAGTTTCTTTCAGTCTCTTGACTTTCTGCAGTAGGATTGACAGTTCAGCATTCTTCAAGTCAAGAGCCTGTGCACTGCTCCTCAGACTCTCCAGTTCCCTCTTGTCAACTGCACTCTCATCCTTGACTCCCTTCAACTCAGTTCGAAGTGAGTCAAGAGCCTTTTTGGTGTTGAGTAGTTCGCTTCCCTTCAACACAAGTTCTCCCTCCCTATCCTCTACCTTCTCCTTCAGCTCCTTCACCTCCTTCTCTAACACCTTCTTCTCTTTGGCAAGAGCGATCAACTTGGCATTGACCTCCCTCAAGCGGCTTCTTTCTGCCTCAAGCAAGCCCTTGAGTTCGGTGATGGTTTTGGTGTTATCATCCACAAGCTTCACCTGCGCCTCCAGCGCCTTTTCTTTCTCCTCCAGAAGCCTCTCCTTCTCCTCCACCTTTCCCTCCAATTCTCTTTTCTTCCTGTCATAGTCTTCTCTAAGACTGATGACTTCCCCCGCCTTCCTCTCCATCTCTTCACTCATCTTTGTGATTTCGCTTTGAAGACTAGCGATCTCAGCATCTTTCAATTCCACCTCCTCCCTATGCTCTCTGATCAGCTTCCTTTCATGAGAGGAGGGCACTCGCTTTGGAACTGTGGTGAGTGGATAAGATTCCTTCACCTTGGCATCCAGCTTCTCCCAGAAGCTGGTCCCTTCAAGGAAGGCATGGAAGCCATTTTCGCCGATAAAATTGAGCAGTTTGGCTTCCATCTGGATCAATTCCTCCTCGGTGAAGGCTTTGAGGAGTCTGAAAATCTTGTAGTACTCCGTTCCTCGGTACGTGATGTACGTCAGAAAGTCGACTACATTCGTGTAGAACACGTCGCTCCATTCAACGCTCGCGGAGCTGAGATTGTAGCGAAGGTTGATTGTCTCCGCGGCTTGTTCTCTGTCTCGAACATAGCGTTCGAGAGCCCGCTTGTGATCGGTGAGAACAGGGGTTTTGAATTGGGGGATGATGGGATGTTCTCCGATAGTTTGGACGGTATCGGCTGTAGCTGCCGATGTCGAGATGGATTGGGTAGGTGATGAGGTTTCTTGGGTTTCGAAAATCTGGATGGTTTCGGTGGGTGGTGGTTGTATCGGCTGGGATTGAAGTTGGGTGAATGTAGTGTAGGCAGCAGCTTCATCTGTGCTGAGGAATGGCACAGTGGGAATGTGGAAAGAAGATGCTGATTCTTCTTCACGGGGAGAGAGGGGGGTTATCTGTTTTGATGGTTGTTGGGTTGATGAAGATTGGGGTTCTGGTGCTTGGGTGATTTGGAGTTGTGGGGATTGGGCTTTGGTTGGTGAAGGCTGGGTTTGAGTCACTTCGACGTTCTCAAGCGGCTCCTCCACCGCCTCGCTTTCTTGAACGATTCAAGCGACTCGCTTCATCTTTTTGCCTCGCTTGGACCTGGCTCGCTTCACGGGTGAAGCGATCTGGCTCGCTTGGCCTTCTTCAGCTTGCCTTTTCGGCAACTGGTCTTGCAGTGGGCACTTCTACCTCCAGAAGTCCCAAATCCATCAGAACCTTCGTCTTCCTCCACGAATCGTAGAAGATAGTCTGCTTGTTGTATATGACGGTGTCGGAATCCGGCCATATCATTTCTGGAAACTTCATCTCCAGTGCGACAGACAGTCTGGAAAAGAATTTTAATTTTCCTTTCCGTAAAATCTTATTCGCAGTTCCTGGAACGAACGCGAAGTCGTTGGCAGCCTCTTGAATTTGCTTGAGAAACCACCCGTGCCAGTTAAACTTCGTTCCGGCGAGACTGTCGACGATCATGGCGGTTCCGATCAGTTTCGTCTCCGACAACGTATCAAGGGATCCAACATAGCATGCGATGCTCTTCGTAAAGAGTTCGCAGATGAGATTGAACGGGTTCTTCAAGTTTTTGCGAATGTTGGCTTCCTTGAAATTCGGATCAGC
Organism: Thymus mandschuricus; assembly: GCA_029379335.1. Taxonomy (NCBI): domain Eukaryota; kingdom Viridiplantae; phylum Streptophyta; class Magnoliopsida; order Lamiales; family Lamiaceae; genus Thymus; species Thymus mandschuricus. The sequence continues at coordinate 35,116,799 of CM057073.1, read as the reverse complement.
TCTGGCAGTTGCAAACCGAACATACTGCACCCCGGCCGAGAGACCCAGATCTAACAGAGAGTCTCCTCCTTCTCTCTGTAGATCGAACACTTCGATAAGTTCGCTCATATCCACCTCCACCGGCTTGCTGGTTTGTGGATTAGTGAATGAGGAAGTATTTTGATCCTTCCTCAAGTTCAGTAGGATTTCTCCCACTGCCTTTGCCAAAATCTTCGTCGGCACTAACGTTATGAACTTCCATAGACCGGCCGTGGTCACGGCTCTACGGAAGAAACCATTTACTTCGACGACAATAGGGTCGAGATGGGGTTCGACGTTGATGTGCTCGCCAACATTTGTCATGAACTCCTCCATTGTCTCAGTATTCTTTTTCTTGCCCATGGTGGATTTTGAAAGATTTTGAAGAAAATTTTAACAATGAAGAGAAAGGGTTGAGACTCGTGAGTTGCAGAGTAAATTCAGATCTAACACGAGAATGGCAAATTTAGAAGGCTGTGAAAGGTTTGCAGTTCTGCCTCGTCCCATATATATAGAATTAGGTTATGGCTGACGTGGCAGGGGTAGGACGGTAATAACACCGAAAATCCTGTAGGTAGGCGGCGGACGTGCGGTGATGGATCTGACGTGTCCGGCGTCATCACAGTAAAAGTGAACCGCCACTTGCTCGGCGTCGCCACGTGGCCTTCTATGGTTGGCTTGTCGTATACGGCGTAGATCGAACGGTTCCAGATTGGGGGCTGTTGAGATTCGACGGCTGGATCTTCTCCGTCTTTTCCCGCTTCAAATTCAAGCGTGTGAACACGCGCCCGTTATTTCCGTCGTTCCTGCACCTGCATTAAATGCACAGCAGAAAGTAAAATTGCACTCGAGTGCAGACAGCTCATACTCGCTTCATGCCCGCTCGCTTCGAGTTGGGCGGCTATGGCTTGATTCGCTTGAGAGGCATTCGCTTGAGTGACTGTTCTGCACTCGCTTGCGATGGCTAGCTTTGAGTGACGAAGCACTCGCTTGGCCATCTGAAGCGACTGGAATAAGAAATTGAATTTCTTTGCTTAATTTAAAATGTTTCTGACTTACATACTTCGAGGATAAACAAGAGTGTTTTCCTCTTTGTATTTGTGTCAGATTCATTTCATATTTTCCACGTAGTGAGTGAAGGTTTCTAGCACGCTTCGGCTCACTTAGTGTACTTAAAATTGAAATACTTACCAGTCAATCTCACTTCGTAGGAGATTGATACCACAAATTGAAGACTTCACTTGAATTAGTTACCACCTGTTGAATGCTACACATTGAGTTAGATCTTCATGGCATTCATCTTCATGGCATTCATCTTCCTCTACGAATTAGAGAGTCCTCCATCGAAGTGAATGAGGGAGAAAATGAATAAAGTACACAAGCTTACTACAACCCGAAGGGAGCATCACGTAAGTGTACTTATTCACGACGAATGGGGGATGAGTACAAGTCCTTATCTCAGAGCAGAAATGGACAGGATGACAATGAGAATGCTCTGACAAGACAATCTCGTATTTTACGCAGAAGCATGTCACCAGCCCTGCAACCTTTTGTATAAAAAGGTAAACCTTCAAGCTTTCCTACATTCTAAAGAATGAATCTGCAGTCGGTTCGCTTTGACCCAAGCTAGGGCAAATTGAAGCAATGCAGAATTCAAGATTGCAGCATTCTTGCTTGCTTTGGAAGTAGCTTGCTCCGAGAGAAGCATTAGTTCCCCCTTAACCATATACTTAACAATTCCAATAAGTTGGTAGGGAACTTCTTCCAATACTCCACCTTTCCCCACCTAACTTCAGTTTCTTCAAGCGAGTGAGATTGAAGTGGCTCGCTTGAGTTGGTGAAGATCCGAAGCGAGTGACGCTCAAGAGAACAAGCGAACACTCCTCCGTGCATCCTGGAACTAGCATTCTTCACCAGGGTCTAATAACCCTAATTCCATGCATAGCTGGTTGAATCGAGACTCAGCTAGGGGCTTGGTGAGGATATCTGCTCGCTGGAGATCGGTATGGATTTTCTCGAGCTTGATATCCTTTTTCTCGACATGATCACGAATGAAATGATGTCGAATTTCCACATGCTTGCACCTGGTGTGAAGCACTGGATTCTGCGAGATACATATGGCACTGTTGTTGTCGCAGAAGATCGGAATTTCATTCGCTTCAACTTTGTAGTCCTTCAACTGTTGACGAAGCCATAGGATTTGAGAACAGCAGCTTCCTGCGGCCATGTACTCAGCTTCAGTTGTTGAAGTGGCTACACTTGTTTGCTTCTTTGAGAACCATGAGATTAGCTTGCTTCCCAAGAACTGACATGTGCCCGACGTTGATTTCCTATCAACTCGGCAACCTCCATAGTCAGCATCGGAATATCCAGTGAGCTCCAAATTGTCTTCTGCTGGATACCACAGACCCATGTTGATAGTGCCCTTCAAATATCGAAGAATCCTTTTGGCAGCTTCAAGATGGCTGTGTTTGGGATTGCTTTGGAAGCGAGCGCAGACTCCGACTGCAAAAGCAATATCTGGCCTACTTGCAGTGAGATAGAGAAGTGACCCGATTAGGGCACGATAATCTGTAGGATCTACAGATTTTCCTCCTTCGTCTGGCTCCATCTTCCAGTTGGTATTCATAGGAATCTTCACAGCTTTAGCATGTTGAACACCAAACTTGGCAAGCATATCTCGAGTGTACTTGGCCTGGTTGATGAAAATTCCATTATCCTGCTGCTTCACTTGAAGACCTAGAAAGCAGCTCATCAAGCCAATCATTGACATCTCATACTTGGTCTTCATTAGCTCTCCAAACTTCTCGCTAAGCGACTGGTTTGGTGACCCAAATATGATGTCGTCCACGTAGATCTGGACCCATAGCATATCTTCTCCATGATTGATGGTGAAGAGAGTCCGATCTAGCTTTCCCTTTTGGAATCCATTTTCCACTAGGAATTGAGATAATGTATCGTACCAAGCTCTGGGAGCTTGCTTCAACCCATACAGGGCTTTCTTCAAGCGATACACTTTATCTCCCTGCTCGAAACCCGGTGGCTGCTCCACATACACTTCTTCCTTCAATTCACCGTTGAGGAATGCGCTCTTCACATCCATTTGGTACACTTTGAATTTCTTGGCCGCTGCATAGGCTAGAAATAAACGGATCGCTTCAAGACGTGCCACTGGAGCGAAGGTCTCGTCAAAGTCGATTCCTTCCTCTTGGCAGTAGCCTTTGGCAACTAGTCGCGCCTTGTTCCTCACTACGTTGTGGTCCTCGTCCGTCTTGTTCTTGAACACCCACTTGGTGCCAATAACATGCTGAAACTTGGGACGATCCACGAGGTACCATACGTCGTTCCTGGTGAACTGATTCAGCTCTTCTTGCATGGCGATCACCCAGTTAGAATCGGCTAGGGCTTCCTCCACGCTTGATGGCTCAATGTTTGAGAGAAAGCAACTGAACATGGCACTTTCTCCAAACACTTGACTTCTGGTCACTACACCCTTGGATGGATCTCCAATGATTTGGCTAGGTGAGTGATCCTTGAGCCATGCTCGCTTTGATCCGCCAGCTTCATCTTCATCCGCTTCCTTGTCGCTCGCTTCACCGTCTGAAGCGACTGGATTGGGTGCTTGGCCTGCACTAGCTTCAGGAATTTTGGGGGCAGCTTCGACTTCTCCTTTGGGATCCTGCTCGCTTGAGTCCTTGATCTCATCATCTTCATCAAGCACGTCCCAGGTGAGTTGATTTGAGGGTTCCTTGCTTTGATCCTTTTCATTCCCTTGGGCCTGTTCCTGTGGAATACTTAAAGAAGATTCATCAAATACGACATGGGGTGATTCCTCCACAATTAGGGTTTTACAGTTGAATACTCTGTAGGCTTTGCTAGATGTAGAGTATCCTAAGAATATTCCTTCATCAGCTTTGCTTTCAAAGGCTTTCAACTGTGACTTCCCATTGTTGTGAATGAAGACCCTACAACCAAAAATATGGAAATAAGAAATGTTAGGAATTCTCCCTGTCCATATTTCATATGGAGTTTTGTCGTGCCGTTTGTTGAGAAGCGTCCGATTCTGTGTGTAGCACGCCGTGTTGGCAGCTTCAGCCCAATACTTCATCGGAAGCTTCGAGTCAGCAATCATGGTGCGAACGGCTTCTTTGATGATTCGATTTCTTCTTTCAGCAACTCCATTCTGCTGAGGAGTGCGTGCTGAAGAAGTTTGATGTGCTATGCCATGCTCCGTGCAGTACGCTTCAATTGTAGAGTTCAGGAACTCTGTGCCTTTGTCGGAGCGAATGGTCACTATAGCTTGATTCTTTTCCACCGCCAATCGCTTGAGCAGTTGTGGCAGTTTGGTCAGTGTCTCCTTCTTGCTGAATAGAAATACAACCCATGTGTAGCGAGAGAAATCGTCAACTACAACTAGAGTGTACTTCCTTCCATTTACACTAACTGGAGTAACTGGACCAAACAGATCCATGTGAAGCAGCTCGAGCACTCGCTTTGATGAGGCTTCTTCGAGACTGGCGAAGTGCTTCTTCGTCTGCTTCCCTCGTTGGCATGGTCAGCATGGATGGTCTTTGATGAAGACTTCATTCGGTATGCCTTGCACCAAACCTTTTCGAGCTAAGCGATTGATAGCTTTGAAATTGAGGTGGTTCAAGCGTCTGTGCCATAGCCATCCAATTTCTGTAGCACTTCTTGCAACTAGACAAGTTTCCTCCTTGCAGCTGTCCCATTGTGCTATGTAGACATTCCTTTGTCTAACTCCAGTGAGCACAATCTGGGATGTGAGTTTGCTCTTCACAATGCACTTGTTGGAGATGAACTCCACCCTGTACCCTTTATCACAAAACTGTGAAATAGATAACAGGTTGTGCTTGAGTCCTTCCACATAGGAGACTTCTTCAATTGTGAGCTTTCCAATTTTCAGTGCGCCGTATCCCTTGGTGCTTCCTCGAGAGTTGTCACCAAAGGTTACGTGTGGACCCTTCTTCTCTATGTAGTTGTGAAGTAGAGCTTTCATGCCGGTCATGTGTCTTGAACATCCACTGTCCAAGTACCAAACTAGTTGACCCTCACTTGGCATGGGATCCACGGCGCTCACCTGCAATTAGACAGATTTTGGTACCCAAATCAGTTTGGGTCCTTGCAGGTTAGTTCCCTTAGGTACCCACACTTTCTTCACTCTCTTTTGAGATGAAGCTTGTGTCTTGGGCTTCTCGACCTTCGAAAACTTGGTGTACTGCCTAGAAGCAGCTTCACACGTGCAACAGTGTGTGCAAGAGGGGTAGCGGCTCGCTTCAGACCTACCTATGCTCTTCCCACTTTGCTTATATCCTGAAGCGACTTGCTTCGGATTAGCTCTGGGTTTAGAGACTGACTTAGGGTTTCTAGTCTGTCGAAGCGGCTCGCTTGGTTTCCTCGAAGCGGTCCAACTAGGGTTTTGACCCCGACTCGCTTGAATAACCTTTGAAGTTTGAAGCGGCCTCTTGGGTGCTTCAAGTTCTTCCCCCTCAACGTTAGTCCGGTTGGACCATCTCCAGTCCGGATAACGTGACACATAGACATTACTCCTCTTTTTAGGAGGTAGATCCTTTGTCTCTCGTGTCTTGGCTTGAGACTTAGAAGCTTCAACAGTTCTCCCTTTACCCTTGGATTGGTAAGACTTAGCATGTTGAGTGCTAGGGATTGTTGAATTTTGCTTGCCCTTAGGATCTGTCCTTAAAGATATAGACATCTTCATTGGCTTACTTTTAGGGTTCTCAGCCATTTTGCCTTTGTCTTTGTTAGTGGTCGCTTTGGATGCAGTGGGCATTTCCAAGGTGACTGATGGTGTCGTGTTTGAAGCACCAACAAAGACAGTTGGCTTGGAAGGTCCACCCTCATATCCAAGTCCTCCCTTTCTACCAAAAGGTAGAAGAGAACTCTCTAGTGCCTGTCTAGCGTATGATGCTTTATTTAAGTTGGCGACTAGAGTGGATTGGGTTTCATACCTTCCCTCCAAGCTTTGATGTCTAGCGAAGAGATCCTCGAACTTACTAGTCATAGCCCTTAAATTAAGTTTGACTTCATCAAGCTCACGGGCTAGCTTTCGGTTCTCCTTCTCGCTTTGAGACAGAGCTTGTTTTACCACTTCGTGGTCGCTTGACAGTTTAACGTGCTTGTCAAGCAACTCACTCCATGCAGAGGAATTGGGTTCCTCATTGACAGTGTGTGCTAGTGTAATTGAAGTGATTGAAGGATAGAAGAATACCTCTCCTGTTTCCTCGTCGGTGAGCGCCATAAATCCAAGATCCTCACCATCACTGGAATTTGGATCGGTGAATGCATCTGAGTCGCTTGGTGGATCTTCAGTTGTAGCGACCGGCACTTCACTTGCTACGAGCGCTCGCCTTGGGGCATCCCTCTTGGCCTTCAATTCTTCGCGCTCTTTGGCACTTAGCTTTGGGCAATTGGATTTGTAGTGGCCCATCTTGTGGCAGTGGTAACACTCCACTTCCATCATGTCGCGCGGAATCGGCTTGGTCGTCTCTTCTCTCTTTCCTTTTCCTTCTCGAGCATCAGTGCTCCTCCCTTTGTACTGCTTGTAGAATCTTTTGTACTTGCCCACTCGAGAGTTCATTTTGTTGAAGTTCTTGGATAAGAACGCAATGTGTTCTTCCAATTCTTCTCTCGTCATCTTGGCTAGCGACTGCTCGCTTGGCCCTTCGGCAGCTTTGAATGCTACTCCTTTTGACGTAGTGGGCGCTTCATCCTCGTCGTCGAGGCTCATTCGATTCAGATCAAACTCGTGAGCTTTGAGCTCGGAGAACAGCACTTCTGGCGTGAGCTTCGTTAGATCCTTGGTAGCTAGATATAGCTCTTTCATGGTCTGCCACTTCCTTGTGAGAGCACGGACTATTTTCAGATTTACTTCCTTGTCTGTGAGTTCCTTCCCAAGCGAGTTGAGAGTTGCAGTAATGTTGGTAACTCTCAGCTCGAAGGCGTCGATGGATTCTCCGGACTTCATCACCAGATTTTCAAACTCCCGCATCTGAACGGCGAGCTTGTTCTCCTTGATTTTGTCTGTGCCTTGAGAAATGAGGGCTAGGGTTTCCCACATTTCCTTTGCCGTTGCACATTTCCTTATTCGTGGTAGATAGGCGTCCGACACGGTGCTCTGCATCGTGTGGCGTGCGATCTTGTCGAGATTGGCAACTTTGAAGTCATTTGGAGTATACTCATCCTTATCCTTCTCCACGTACTGTTGTCGAACGTGGGCTGGACGACCTTCAGCGGCTGGAACCTCCACAGATATGGCTTTCTTGATTTCGATTGGTCCGTCTTCAATGACTTCCCACATCCGGTCGTGGATTGAGCATAGGAAGCTCTCGACTCGGAAACTCCATATCTCATATCCTTCGATCGAGAACTGTGGAAGATTTGATGCACTGTATGTAGACATGGCAAACTATCAGTAGTAAATGCAATATGCGTGGGTGAGGTTTTGATGCACTTAGGAAATAGGATCCGGTTCAGTGAGACAACGTGAAGCGAGTGGGGACTCGCTTCGGATATGCAAAGCAGAGGCTCGAAAGAACCGCTGCTCTGATACCACTTGTTGGTCCCGGTTTGCTATAGGAAAAATACGTAGAGGGGGGGGGGGGGGGGGTGAATACGTATTTTGAAGTTTTTCAACTTCAATTCCTTAACTCAGAGTATAAAGTAAAGTGCTCTTTGGAAATACTAAGACCTAGCCGAGGGCTAGATCAAAAGCAATCACAAATCTCTTGACCTAAGCTTAGAGCTTGATCAAGAGTGAGACTTTACTCTTTGTGCGGAATTTGGTGAGCTATAATCTTTCCTAAGTAATTGAAAATCCAAGTTAAGTTTGTTTATATGCACGTGCAATGGATAATCGAATACTGTAAAGAGATTAAGGTAAGAGAGATACGACACAGAGATTTATAGTGGTTCGGAGATAACGCTCCTACGTCCACTTTGTTGCACGACGGCAACTGTTCTCTTCACTCAAGAACTTGAAGGTTACGGGTCCTTCAAAAACCTTGTCGGGATCGGGCTTCACTTGCCTAGATCAAACGACAGACGTAGTGATTGCGGGTTCACTACACAAACCTAACAAAGACTGGAAGCTTCACTCGCTTCAGTCAGACAGACAGGGAGATTACGGGCTCTCCTTACAGCCTAGCTTCGATCGAGCTTTACACAAACGATGTAAGTGTAAGCTTGGATCTCAACTCTACGATCGAGGCTTCTTCAATCGATGAAAGAAGGGCCTTGGATCTGAACAACCTAACGACAACACTCAAAACCTAACAGACGAAGTTTAGGGTTTTTGGTTGACGACACACTATGAAGAACTCTTTACAGTGAATGCAAAGATTGGCTAGAGTTCTTCTTCTAAGCTTGGATATAGAATGGGCTTAGAATCTAAGTGTGAAGGCTGTGAAGACGAGTTCCGATGAACTGGAAACTCGGAGAACACTTGAAAACAAAGACTCGAAGATTGCTAGAAAGCTGGGAGTGTTTGTTTGCTGTATGCGCTCGAATGCTCAAGTAGTGTTCTACATCTTCACGTCTTCATCCTTCACTATTTATAGGCGGAGGGTTGGCTAAGATCCGTTGCTTGGTTGGTGGCCTTGTCCCTCCTCCTCTCGACAGTACTTGCGCAGGCAGTAGCTTTTGCAGACGCGCAGATTTGGACTTTTGCCGAAAATGGCTAAGTTCCAAGTTTAACAGTAACTGGAGCGAGCCAGTACTGTTGCGGCGCCTTTGTCGGCCTGGCAGTCAACTCCTCTGCTCCTCTCCGCTTTCGACACGTGGAGATCTCGTAATTAATGCGGAGATCTCCAGTTGACTGGAATTCAAATTCGGAGCGGGAATTTGTGCTGTCACTTGAGAAATAAATTTCCCGTGACACTACTAAATTAAGTGTTGACTCGTGTTGACTCGCTTCGGCTTTTCTTTGCAGCGCACGCTTCGCTTTGCTTTAGTGGGTTCACTTGATTCCACTGTAGCGCTTGCTTCGCTTCGCTTCGCTTTGGCAGACTCACTTTGAATCTACTGTAGCGATCGCTTCGCTTCGCTATTCTTCGGCACGCTTCACTTCAGCTTGCTTGACTTGCTTCGCTTTGGAAAACACACTCAAGCGAGTGGCCTTCACTTGAACTTTTAAAGCCTAATCTAAGCAAAATAAAAGAGCCATCCTAACAGTGTAGGCTTAGAAAAATTCTAACCTATTAACTACATCAAAATGGGTCGCTTGGGAAAAGGACGCTTGGGGTTTTGGGATCTAATCAAAACAAATGACTTCATTTATCAAAATGTCCCATGAAGTTCCCCCTTAACAATTTAGTCCTTAACAATTCCCAACACTTTGTATTACAGTCAAACTCCATATAATTGTATATAAATATAGATTAGAGTTAGAGATTCATTCACACTTTTCATACTCATTGTAAGCTACACATACACGCTCAATAAAGATCCTCCATCTTGCTCCGTGGACGTAGATCTATTCCGTTAGATCGAACCACGTAAATTCCTTTGTGTCTTTTTAATCATTGTCATTACATTTATTGCTTACGAAAACTAGATCGATCATTGGCATCGTCTATGGGCACTACAAATTCTGTGTTTCCGATCAACTTTTTCCTATGCAATCAATCATCATGATGAAGAACACACAAAGCACTGCATCAAGTGTTGTTTCTGGCGCCAATAACGTCGACAAAGCACGCCAAACGCAACCCTGGAAAAACCCGACAGGAGACGAACTCCCGAAGGACACGCTCAAACATTAGATGAGCAGGGCAACCCTATTCTTCAAGAAGAAGAAGAAGATCGCCACAGCGAAGGAGAACGCAAAAGTAAGAAAGAGGAACCCCAAGCTGCACCGCCAAACCTCGGTGAGGCAGTAAAAGAGTTCGTCGAAGCAAACGAGGAGCTTTTCCTCCAATTCCTCAACCGAAGGCAAGCTCGACATCGGTAGGGTGAGGAAGAAGTCGAAGTCTCATCCAAGCACAGTGTAGAGCGGCGACGGGGATCTCCCAACCTGCAGATGTTCGATGCGCAAGTCGTGAATAGTGCGCGAGATAACTTTCAACCCGATCGTGCGAGGAATGACCGTCGCGGGCTCGGCCATTGTGATAAACGAGAGTTCGGTCCTCACAATCAACATGAATTCGTCTAACAAAGAGTCACTTCGGTGGCCCATCCTCTAGCAAACGGTCAGGCCAAAGTCACCAACAGGACGACCGTGAAAAGTCTTAAACCTAGTATTGACCGAGCCAATGTCAACTGGGTGGAAAACTTACCCCAAGTTTTGTGGTCAACCGCACAACACATAGGACTTCGAATAGAGAAACACCCTACAGTCTGGTGTATGTAACCGAAGCAGTGATCCCAATAGAAATCGGCATGTTGATCCCCTGTACGATTAATTTCTCAACTGAAATCAACGGGGACAATCTACGAACTGACCTAGATATGTTAGAAGAGAAGAGAGACCTTTCCTACGTCAGAGAAGCTCGGTACAAGCAACAAGTAGCTCGGTATTATAATCAGCAAGTCAGATCCTGAAAATTCCATATGGAAAACCTGGTACATCGAAATAACGAAGTCAGCAAAGCCGCCAAGCTCGACAAGCTCGAAGCCATATGGGAAGAACCTTATCGAGTTGATGAAGTCCTTGGAAAAGGTTCGTACAAGCTCGCCCACCTACCTGGTGAGTAAATACCTCGTACGTTGCACATTATTCATCTAAAGAGATACTATGCATAAGTGTCAAAAATATTATTCACGTATAAGGTCTAGTTAGGTTATAAGTCTTAACATTTGTGTAAGTTTTGTGTTGAGTCGTGTCTTTAAATTATAATTTTTTATTAATAAAATCATTTTCTTTACATCATGAGTTCGGTCTTGCATGTTTCTTTTGTCACTTATGCATACCACCTCTTCCCCGTATTAAAATACCCTCTAAGAGGATGATACGTAAACTCCAGATGGAGTAAATTAAACGCGCGTAAGGGGACCACTCCTATCAATCCTTCTCGAAATAAGGAACATATTTCTACCTTCGTTTAGTCATGAGGACGAATTAACTTCATTTAATTATGAGGACGAACTACCTTCGTTTAATTACGAGGAAGAACTACCCTCGTTTTACGAGGACGAACTAATGTGGAGTTAGATAAGCTTCAACAACAAGCAAAAAAGTTGTGTTTATTTCGAAATAAATACAACTGTTATACATCTATTAAGAAGAAGAGGGACCAGGGGTGATGACTAAAGCTAAGCCAAGTTTGGGCAAAATCAGGGTTCAACAGATCATCTACGCTAAGCCTATCCCTACCTCGGCCCCGTCCCCGAACGATACTCCGACCTCGACTAGGTTGGCCTCTTTGTACCTGGCTACGACATCGACTACTCGACAATTGTCATTCGCGCTCATAAAGCTCCCTATGGTGGTTGTCAACTATCCTCAGGTTTAAACGTGTCGTTGTGGAAGAAGAAACCTCGGGCTCAGTATTCAAAGCTAGCACGCCGGACCTGTGGTTGACGAACCATGACAGTTCTATATAGCCCACCCAATTTTTTGAGATCGGTCTCCTGCTCTTGGAACTGCTATGAGTCTCGGCCGTACTCATGTCGGTAGTTGGCACATTAAGCCGCGATCTCCAAGACTTTCGCTTCGACCTCGGAGATAGTCATCCCACCACTTCGGCGGATAACTTATTCGTACTCGGCATGCTCCTCGGCAATTGGTTTGGCCTCGTCCTTGGTGATTTCAAGCTTCTCTTCCAACTCCAAAAATCGAGCTTGGAGCCTTGAACCTTACATCGGCCTCGTCACGTACATGATCAAGCTTACTTCGCCGATGAATGACCTCGGCCTCTTTTGATTCAAGGGCTCGGTTCAAGCGTTTGATCTCGTTCAGCCAAGGAGTCATATCAACGGGTTCCGGAGCAGACTACAATTTAAATAAGAAATTATATTATGAAGTTACAGAATTTTATTAAAGCCTTCAAAGGCAAAGTCAAAAACAACATCTTACCAATGCCGTTTGTACATTTCATCTACAAAAAGAAAAAGAAAAGAAACAAAATGAAAGTGGATCAACTGACCCCTCCAGAAGCCTGCCCCACGACTTCGACCTCCTTCATCACCTCGACCTCAGCCCGCACCTTCGCCTTTGTCTCGGCATGCACGTCGGCATCTACCTCGGCCTTTGTCACCATGGGCTCTTTGGTCTTGCTATTGAGGCTGGCAATCACAGCCTCGATGGTGGCATCCCTATCCACTGGGCACGCACGGACAACTTCGGTCATCAAGATGGAAGAAGAGAACTGGCCTCGACTGCCGTCACCTCACGGACGAGGTTGGTCTTTTCCTCCTCTAGCCCTCAGGCCACGCGAGAGACACGTTCGAACAACACGACCGATTCTTTAAGGACATCGGTCACATACGCCGATGCCTTCGCCAATTATGTGGCCGCAGCCTCGGTGGACTGCAACGAAGTCATATACATCAAAATAAATTAAGGAGAAGGAGAAGCAATGGAAAATACAAGTACAAGAAGAAGGCCAAGAGGTTTACCTCGGGAAACGGATGACAAACAACCTAAGTGTGCACGATTTTGCACTCTTCATCGCCGGTGGGACAACGATGGTCTCAGTCCGCCTCTTCTTGATGTGGCGGAAATTGAACGGCGGAGAAGGGGATTTTGCGAAGTCCTCGGTCCTCTCAGAAGAGGCCTCATATGTGGTCCGCTCCACGTCAACGGCAGACTCGACAGTCGACCTCGGTCTCTTTATTTTCTTATTCTTGGTGGGCTCGCCGAAGTTCACTGCATCACCAGGAGAAAAGAACGAGTTAGTATAGAGAGAGAGAGAGAGAGAGAGAGAGAGGGGGGGGGGGGGGGGGGGAAGAAGAAGCCGAAGTGCGCGAAGTGAAGCCTCACCCTTCACCGGAGCCACTGAGGTAGCAGGATAATAAGGGCTTAGCTAGACCTGTTGCCGGTTCACGGCCCGCCGGTTTCCGGGCCCAGCCCGCCTATTCACGATTCTGAAATTCATGAACCGTAACTGGCCCGTCAACAGGGCCGGTGGTTATGGGCCGGTTAAATTAACCGTCGGGCCTAGGCCGGTTCAAAACCGCTGGGTTTTGCGGTTTTTGTCCTTTTTTTTTTTTTTAAATAATCTCTGATTTCCCGTCGTCAAAGGGCAGATATGAATCGGCCGTGAGCAGGCCAGCGACGACGTCGGTGGTGTTAGGACGGCGACGTCGGTGGAAATAAGGAAGAAGAAAAATAAGACAAGAGGAAGAAGATGGGAGGAAGAAGAACTCAATTGATTGTAGAAGCGAAGAAGCGGCAGCGGCTCTAGAGAAAAAACTACGATGATGGTTGAATCATTGAAGAAGAAGAGAAAAAGAACAGATAAGAATGAAGGTTGAATCATTGAAAAAGAAGAGGAAGAGAAGAGATGAGAGAATGGGCGGCGGCCACTTCTGATTAGGGTTTCTAACAATTTAATTAATAAGTTTTACTATATTTAAGTATTTAAATATTTAGTATATTAAGTATTTATTATACATGAATTTATTTAACAAGTGTATTGGGAACTTGGGCCAACCCAAATGTATATTTTTTAGTTCTCCACCTAAAGACTACATGGCCCAATTACACATGCATAGATGTTTTAACAATTTAACCGGTGGTATTTCGGTTAACCCGCGGTTTTCATGCTAAAATAAGGCCCGCCGGTTTATATTGAGGCCCGCCGGTTCGGGCCCTCCGGTTAACCGCCGGTTCACGGGCCGTCATCTCCATGAACCTTAACCAGCCCGCTGTCAGCCGGTTCCGGGCCGGTTTTCGGCCCGTTGACCGGCGGGCCTGTTAAAAACCGTTAACCGGCGGGCCGGTTCCGGGCCGAGCTTGCCGGTTCGTTGTGAATGGGCAGGTCTAGGCTTAGCTCCACTGCGGCAATGTCGGCTTCAGCAAAGGTATCCTCGATGTGACCCGCCCTATCAATTAACATTTCAAGGTCACCGAAGTCATAATCTGTGTCCTCATCTGTCAACTTATCATCCTTCCATGTGAATCGAAGGGCACCATCGAAATGACAGAAGAACTTCTTCAACCAGTCTGCCAACTTCGACTTCGTCTTCACTTTAAAACTACGCTAAGGTGAAAGATAGTACCACCCCAAACTAGATTTAAATTGGAAATATCTAAGGACTAACCCTGGAGTAAGAGGAAAACTGTGACAACCGGCTACAACGTCGAGATCAGTCACCTACTGAAAGGAGTTCGACATAATCTGGGCAAGAGAAATACCAAACTTATGCTGCAGTTCGGTATAGACAATAAGAAGGGGAAGACGAAGCCCGCCTTTAAGGGAGTCTTCATAAATTGTGACAAAATCCGCCGGAGGTGAACTTGCCCTATCATCCTGTCGGGGAACGACGAGTAGAATAGAAGGGGAAAAAAAGAATTTCTACGCAATTTCCCTAATTTTATGGCCATCTAAACACGACGAAAAGGCAGAAACCCTACTCCGATCCCCTAATTCGGGATACGTAACCATCACCGACGACGGACCTGCAAAATTGGCGGTGAATGTCTCTAACCTAGCAGATGAAGGGGGAAGAGAACCTACCGCCGTTGAAACCGACGACAACACAGACACAACACCACCGGTACCAGAAGCAGACACCATGGAAGATAACTTACTTGTTTAAGTGTTAAAAAGTGATGGGAACGACGACATAAATCTCCAATGAGAGCAACGGTGAACAGAACATTCAAGAACGAGAGAGAGAGAGAGAGAGAGAGATGTTGCAAAGAGAAAAGTTTCGAACAAAAAGTGAAGTGAAGAGTGTCGTATCGAGGAAGCTATTATAACCCTAGAAGAGACTGTTCATGTTCACCAACCTGTTAATCACGTCCCAACTTTATCAGGACTCCAACTGCCGCTTGCATTAAATGCACATGACGTGTTCCGTGTTCGACCTTGGCGCGGCGTTACGCATTTGACCATGGCACGGTCTTTCGAATTCGACGTCGGCAGACGTTCCGTATTCGAACTCGACACAATGTTTCACTTCAGCTTTGGCAAGACGACATAATTTGACCTCATTAGGATTCTAAATTTGACGGGGCAATCGACTTTTCCACAGTCCGCTTCTACCGTGACAATGCTAACTTCGGCGGGACAGTACGATTCGACTTCGTCAGAATCCTAAATTTTAACGGGGCATTCAACTTCGTCATAAGTCCACGAATCCCAATTCAACTACGCCCCCAACATCACACCCTCGCTACTACATTTTTTTTACTGCCGGGGGGGGGGGGGGGGGGGGGGGGGCAACCAAACAACTAGGCCCAAGACATTGGGCCCAATATAAACGGACCTTACATTAATCTCAACCTAGTGAGTTCGGCCCAAGAAGGTTCAGCCCATGAAGACTTCATCATCGAATACAACTCAAGTTCTAAGAGACGTAGAAGACTCGGATGCTTATCACAAAGGATGGGATAAAGTCAAAGAATCCTTATAGGAGAAGACTTTGTATTAGAGTCAAACTCCACATAATTGTACATAAATAGGGGCTAGATTAGAGTTAGGGATTCATTCATACTTTTCATAGTCATTGTAGGCTACACATACATGTTCATCAGTAAAGATCCTCCCTCTTGCTCCGTGGATGTAGATCTATTCCAATAGATCGAACCACAAAAATTCCTACGTGTCTTTTTAATCATTGTTATTACATTTATTGTCTTACAAAAACTAGATCGATCACCTTCTCTTATTAGTCATATTTTCCTTTTTTTAATCATATATTTTGCCCATTTTACTACTCATATTTTCCCTTTTCATTTGTTCCATTTATTCAATTTTCTTAAAAGAATATGAATCAATACACAAAACCCATTTTCCCCATTTTCCCTTATACATTTAACTATGAGTAAATGGTTAAAAATACCCACTTTTATAAGAAGTGGTACTTTTATACCCACTCTCTAAAACATATAACTTCAATACCCATTTTGGCATGAAATGTCAAAAATATCCTCCCCTTTTCAATTAAAACAAAACTGTTATTTTTAAAAATAAAAGGAGAATTTATGTCGTGGGACCCACCCGTAATAAATCCAAAAATTAAGATTCTATATACCCCACCCTCCCCCCTCTCTCTCTCACACGATTGATGATTCCTTCCTCAAAATTTTCAGTCGTGAAATCTGAAAAATAACCCCCCGTCGGAAATTTTTTTTATACTCGCCGTCGCCGTCGCCGATATGTCGAACCAAGACGAAGCAGGGCCCTCCAACCGTGCCCCCCAACGCCGACGGGCCGCCTCCTGTCGTCGGCCTCAGCAGCCGGCGGAGGTGCCGGCGGAGCCCCAGGTATACCCCGACCCCCCACCGCCGGTAAGTCTTCTTTTTTATACTGAATTTATGGTTTCAATTAGCATGAAGCATGTTATGGTTTCGTGCACGTTGTTAATAAGCATGTAGCATGTTATGGTTTAATTCGCAATTTATTTTTCTGAAAATTGTTTGAGAGGTCATACATACACGGAAAAATACATAATCCAACCTTGTACTACACGATTGAAAGTGGATTTCAATCGTGTAAGGTCAACAATTTTGACTTTTGAAATTGTTGACTTTACACGATTGAAATCAATTTTGACCTTGAATCGTGAATTTCACGTTAAAATTCTGTAAATTGGCGTGTAGTTTGACATTAATTCCTTGAAATTGAAATTTGTCATTGACTTTACACAATTGGATTTTAATTTTAGACTTGAATTACACGAATGACATTTCGATTTAATCGTGTAAGTCAACGATTTTGACTTTAAAAGTCAAAATTGTTGACTTACACGACAAAATTGGAATTCCAATCGTGTACTACACGACTGAAATACAAATTCAGTCTTGTAGTTGGCCGAATAGTTTGCATGAAATTTTCAATTTTTTTTTATTCTTTTTTTTCCTTCTCGATTTGCAGCCTAGGTTTCAATGAATGAGGGGTCGTATGCAAAGGTTTAGAGGGCAAATAAACCTCTACATACGGGACGACGTGATCCACTCGATCCCAAGGGTGCTGCGTCGCGTAGGCGGGGATCCCTTGCTACAAATATTCGCAAGGGCTGTTTCGATACCTCCTCAAAATTCGGAGGAGTGGGAGTGTGAACAACGCCCTCCATGAGCTTCTAGCCCGAGAGCTTGAGGATGACTCGATCCCCGAGTTCGAGAGGTGGTTCCACGTTGGCGGCCGGGACATACGCTTCTCGAGGCAAGAGTATGCCATCGTGACGGGGCTGACTTTCGGGGAGTCGGCATTTAACCCTAACGGACGGCACAGCCCTCCCAAAAGGAGCCTCCTCCACACGAAGTACGGGGCCGTATCCCCTACGATAAATCAGTTGAAGGAGGATTTCAACGACGACCTCCGTGTATTGGGCACAGAAGTGCAGTATCTGAGGGCGGCCAACCTTCTCATGTACTATCTTATGTTGGCCGGCCACGACAACCCGACGATCCAGGACTGGGCATGGTACCTAGTGGAGTTCGAGGATCAGTGGAATTCATTTCCATGGGTAGCGTGGTCGTTCCAGATCCTCCACTACCAGCTTCACGTGATGAAGAGGGACCCCGGCCTCATAGCGAACAAGCGGGGTGCCTATCACCTGTACGGGCCGGTCTAGGCCCTGAACATTTGGGCCTACGAGGCGATCCCCCGACTGGGGCTAGCATGCGGTCGACGAGATCGTCCGATACTGTCCCCCCGCCTCAGGAGATAGGCCACGTCCTCCTCTTCGTGCAACTTCAGACATTTCCTCGATGATCCTCAGGTAATTGATTTAGTATTTTTTTTGTCATGTTTAATTTATTTCACGTCAAAATTCTGTAAATTTGCTTTAAAAGTCAACCTTTTAAAAATCCAATCGTGTAAGTCAACAATTTTGACTTTAAAAGACAAAATTGTTGACTTACATGATTAGATTTTAATTTTAGCCGTGAATTACACGAACGAACTTTCGATTTTGTCGTGTATGTCAACGATTTCGAGGCCACCGGGCTCCCCTCTTGAATGAGTGGACCTGGGTTCGATCCCTCATGGGAGCGAATTGGGAGATATAAGGTGGACTTGGAGATATTCTAGGAGTTTGGGAGCTTGGCGGTACTAACATCTAATCTAACAACTAACTTTGCCCGATCAAAAAAAAAAAAAAAAAAAAAAAAAAAAAGTCAAAATTGTTGACTTACACCACAAAATTGGAATTTCAATCGTGTACTACGCGACTGAAATAAAAATTCAGTCGTGTAGTTGGCCGAACATTTTTCATGAAAGAAAAAAAAAATTGATTCCTAACACCTCTTGTTTTATTTTTTGTTGTAGCTCGAGGTTCATACAACACTAGAGGCGGATGAGCACGATCTTCTCAAGTTTGCAGTCCATACTCTCGACAGCATCAAGCCGATGGGTGTGGCTTTTGTTCCCTCCAAGCACCACGAACAAACCAATCTCCCGGCTGAGAAAAGGGAGTCGAAGGTGAAGCGGGAGATGGCGAAGGCCTTGGAGAAGCTGAAGTGCAGGGACGCTTCTCGGGTAGTGGCCCTTCGTCGTCGTGCTCCACGAGCTGAGCGAGCTCATTCCGACGGCGGGGTGGAGATGCCAAGGCCGAGGGTTGAGAGGAGGCCCGAAGCATGGGCCTCGAAGAGGCCTCGGAGCGAGCACACTGACCCCCGGCCCTCCGGCTTGATCTGCTGCGCACACGGAGATCCGTGCGAGCGCGGTCCCCTTGGAGACGACTTCTTGGATCAATTCGGGGACCGTCTGGTGTCCCGATGGGAGCAGGATCGGTCAGGGACTAAATTTCTGGGTCGACTAGCTAGAGCTCTTGCTGGGGAGCTAAAGAAGTTCGTATCGAAGACTCCGAGTCGGAGCCGTTCTTCCTCAGGTGACGAGGGACAGTCCCGCATCGGTGAGCACTCATTTGCGGGGCTCAGGGATGTCCCAATCGAGCCGCCAGAGGATTATGACCTCGTAGACCGTGTCGAGTCTCTGAGGCACTCTGAGGGGAGGCACTCTGCGGGGCGCCGCTCGGCTCCTCACATCTCAGACCGTCCCGAGTCTTCGAGATGCTCTGAGAGGTGGCACTCTATGGGCCGACACTCCGATCCTGTCGTCGGAGACAGTGCCGATGGGTCGGGACACCTCGACAGGCCGCACTCCGTAGACGTGGTCGATCTGGTAGAGTCAGAGAAGCGGTTGAGTGCTTTTGCTGAAGAATTAGACCAAATGCGGGGTTCCTCTGAGGATGAGGTATCCCGAGTGGCCGGTACGTCAACTCACACCGAGACGGGAGGTCAGACTCGGGCGTCTTCGAAGGAGATACGCCCCTCACCAGCTCTTCGATCACCGTACGTAGTGGAGCATCCACGAGCCTCTAAGTATGAGAGGTGGAAAGCCTCAGGATCTCCCCACGTGGTCGTGTACGGGACAGATTTCTACCTGACCCGAGAGCTCTTCCACAACATCGAGGACATGACCCAATGCTTCGATGCCATAGTAATTTTAGTAGATTTCTAATATATTTTTTAGTTTCTCGTAGTGATTTTGTTCTAATTAGCCTACTAATTCGGTGAATTTGAAATATTTATAGGTGATTGACCTCTACACTGTGTACTGGGCTAATAGACTTCGACTCCGGCGACAACTGGCCGACGGTGTTACCTTTGAGAACACCATAATTATGCCCCAGAGTTTTTATGTAAGTTCATTCAATTATAGATTATTTTTTTGTTGTTATTATTCCTAAATGTTTAATTCTAATTTTAGGTAAAATTTTTGGACGAGTACAAGTCATTCCACAAGCCCCATGATACTACAATGGGTTTGACAAACCTTACGTTGAAATACACGAGGTGGAAGATTCCCGATGAATTCCTCCGCAATATGGAAGGGCTTGACACGTACCGCCCTTGGAAAACCGGCCATTACGTAAGTAACTTAACTCGTATTTTATTTTTATTTTTCATATTTTAATTGTTTTTTAATTTAATTTCAATCGTGCTTAATAAATTATTTTTATTTTTTGGGGTTAGTTTGTCGTTGTTTGTCATATCTCCTCCGACCACTGGATCGTGTGCCGGGTTAACGTTCCAATGTGGAGGGTTGAGGTGTTCGACTCGTTGTATCGGAAGTACGAGAACAACCTAGACCCACCTCTTCGTAAGCAACGCATCGTCCAACTATTGCTGTTGACCCGACTCTTCTCAAGGATTTTGGCGAATAAGCCCGAGTATTACACGAGGGTGAACCTGGGACTTCGTAACTACGGCACCCAATTCATGACACTCGCATTCATGCCAATGCCGCAACAATTTATCCAACTCATCGACGTGAGTTGTGGTGTCTACGCTTGTATGTATTTGGACAAGATCCTTGGGAGAAGGAGGGAGTACGGCGGCGACTCGACACAGGTATTGGTCCAAGCCTGAGCCAAGATAGCACAGAGGATTTTCAAATTGTCAAAGTCGGAGTAGTTTTGTAATGAATTTGAATCTTATTTAGTTTTTGTTATTTGGATTGTGATTGCTTTTAATTGGAATTTTTTTAAGTTTAAATTGTTTGTTGAATTCGTATTGTCATGTTAATGGTTAATGTTTTGTTAGTGGTTTGTGTAAATTTGTTTTCATTAACTTGATTTTGTTAATATGTATCAAATAATTGAAAAATTGGTGGGGAGTGAGTGACACTTTTGGGCTAATTTTTGCCAAACCCTTCGGCAGAGTACACGGTTGATTGAGCAAATCAACCGTGTACTCAAGAACCCTAAGCGTGTAACCTAGTCGTGTACACAAGAACCCCCCCCCCCCCCTCCTTTTTTTTTTAAAAAAAAAAATTCAAATCGTGGGGCTTATTTGAGATGGAATCACTTTTACTTTCATACATTGTGCAATCTTATGATTCGATCACGTTACGTGAATTATACGTATGTAAGAACATTACGTTCGTAAGTTAGTTCTAGATCAAACGTAACTTTAGTAGTTATACTATATAAGTGATACTCACTCTATACTTCATAATTACATAAGATATCCTTCATTTGGCCTAATTTTGGCTTAATGACATAACATACGATATTACACGTTTAAAAAACTTAATAGACTCGAGATACACGAGAAAATCAAATCAAACACGAAAATTTTTGGAATTTTTGCTTAATTTTGACTTTTTGGCTTAAATTTTGACTTCTCACGAAAAGGGTACACAGTATATTTCAATTGAAATCGTGTAAAGTCAACAATCGTGTAGAGGGCATTGACTTTTATATAATTTTGACTGTGTTGACCTTACACGGTTGATTCGTATTTTTTACCGTGTACTTAATTCGCAATTTTGATTGTTTTATATGTTGACTTTACACGATTAATCATGTGTTTTGATCGTGTAAACACGGTTAAATGGACAATAATGTCGTGCACTTAGCCGAAGGTTCCCATTTTTTCACACTAAAACATCAAATTTTCACCAAATGATCAACTCGAACACAATCTAATAAAATTACATTCAATAACATTCTTAAACATCCAAAAACGTTCATTAACATCCAAAAACGTCAATATATATATATATATATATATATATATATATATATATATATATATATATATATATAGAGGATGGATCATATAGAAATAAGTCCTGGTGTGAGAAATAGGAATAGATCTGAACCGTTGATCTTAATTTGATCTATGATTGTAATTGATTTAAGATGATTATAAGGTATTATAAGCATGATTAGGTTTAAGCATGAATTTGTACATTAAAAAGCATAATGGTGTTGTAAGCATAAATATATACTGACTTAAGCATGATTTGTATAATTTTAAGCATCTTTCTCATTTTCTCACGCAAGGATTTATTTGCACACGAACCACTCCCTATATATATATATATATATATATATATATATATAGATGGGGGATCAAATGGGATCTCAATCCTTAGGTAAAAACTAGGATCCAATCTTAACCTTCCAACTTTTTAGATCTACGGTTATCATTTATCGCTAATTTCCTTATTATTTTATTTTCTTTTTTATGTAAAAGGCTAATAAAGTAATTACATAATATTCTAACAGTTTAACTCCACAAATTATGGAATTTTATATTAACCGTATTTTATCTCCTTCATTCTGCAACCATTTTTTTTTTAATTTTAGTTTTTATATTTTGAAATTATTTCCCATCATGCCAGATGGAGTTGCAGTATTAGGATCAAAATGAAAAAATTATCCACGACACATAAAATTGATGTAATATCTTTATTTATGGTAAATACATGATTAATTTAATGTTTGAAATGCTTATTTGTTTCTATCTCCCATTGATTTTATAATTAGATTTAAAATATGCTTCTTTTATATATTTCAATTCTTGATTTGTTTATTTCCTCATGTTAAATTGCTTATTTACGTAAAACAAAATGATTATTATGTAGTATAATAAATGTAAATAAGCAGCACATAAGGTGTACATAACCATGTCAATGGTACAATGATATTTATAAAAAATAAAAATATACTTGGTGCAAATAAGCAATATGATATGTGTAAGCAAGCAATTCAAAACGCGTATATAAGCAATTCAGAGAATAACGATGATATGTGTAAGTAAGCAATTCAAAATAAGCATTTTGTTTTGTGTAAATAAGCAGTTTACGATGATATGTGTAAGTACGCAATTCAAAATAAGCATTTTGTTTTGTGTAAATAAGCAGTTTAACATAAATAAATAAGCAAATCAAGAATTGAAATGAAGTATATACAAGAACCGTATTTTAAACCTAAATCATAAATATCAATGGGGAAATTAAATATATAATATAAGCAATTAAATGAGCGTAAATAAGCATTTCAAACAGTATAATTAAGCATATATTTATCATAAATAAATCATTCCAAATATTTATATACAAATATTATTGTAGAAAAAATTATTCTAGAATACAGTAATAAACAAATTCAAAAATAAACAAAATAAATAGATTTTTAAAAAAAAGTGGTTGCCGATCAAATTGTGCTCAAATATTAAAGTGTAAATTGCAACATTATTTATCTTTCACTCTAATAAAATCAGACTTTGACGGCAATCGTCTAGGAGTTTTTATAGGTATGGTTTATGCAAATTTACACATCTAACCTTATGAAAATCGGATAATTAGCAGATTCGAATAGCAACTAACCAATTCAATTAAATCTAGAACGTCAAACTGTATATGATCAAGGGTGTAGAATGGTTCCTAGTTAACACCTGAGGATCGGTTCCTATTGGATCCGCTCCCTATATATATATATATAGGGGTGAGATCCTGTACAAATTAGGATTATCGTAAAAAATAAAAAATGATGCATTTTATGCATATAATTATAATGCATGATGCACATAATTATAATGCACAATGCATTATAATGCATTATCTATACAATCATAATGCATTTTAGTAAAATCATAATGCACCAGTTAATCTACACCGAAGATCACACAGATCAATGGTCCAGATCATTTCTCATTTCTTACAGAACCTGTCTTTTGTATGTGATCTCTCCGCTATATATATATATATATATATATATATATAATTAAGCATCGGTATCGAACGGACATCGGGGCCTAGTATGCTCCTCACTCTTGCAAATGCTACATTTTTTCTTACCTCTTGGACGTCGAGGGGGAGCATTTAGATCTACTCCGGAAATGGGAAGCGAGGCTTGGCAACTCCGACGTTTGTGCCCGTATTGTCCGCATCTTGAACACCTTTGCCGATTCGTTGAAGTCCCTTCAACAGCCGATCGAGCTCTCGCCATCGGTGGTCGTCCAGCTGGCCTCTCGACAAGCGGGGGTAGCACGACCCATCGTGAAATGTATTCGGGGACACTCCACGTCTCGGGATGAGGAACCGGCTCAATAGTAGGGGAATACGTAGCAACTAAGGTGGCTTGCTTGAAATAGTGGCTCACGTAGTCAGTTGCCCACCCACCGGAATGCCTATAACAATATACGAAATAATTTAGAGATTCGATTCAAATACAACAAGCATTAAACTAAACTAAATAGAGAACTACTCGTACCTTATCGCCGCACAAGCATGTCGGCAAGGGATGCCGTCTAACTCAAACTTACGGTATTCGCAAGTTGAGTTTTGGAGGTCGACGAGGTAAGTCGTCTTTTCACCTTCGACTCTCCAAAGGGTGGGTGTAGGTGATTGGTGTCTAGATGTTAGGTTTTTCATTATGTTTTCGTGTTCTTTTTCGTTGTGTTTTTGTGTTTTTTCGTGTGTCTTTGGCTATGAATTGGTTGTTTGGAGTTTTTGGTACTTGTAGGATGAAAAGGGCGGAAACGAGAAGAAAACGAGAAGAAAGGTTTTTGAGCAATCATTGACCTCGAGTTCTAACCTCTCATGATTTTATTGAAGATTCATTCTGGATGTAATGAAAGCATTATATCGAAGAGGGGTTCGATAGGAGCACATAGGCGAAAACGGTGGTCAATTTGGAGTTCGGATGAGGAAGATACGGCCGAAACAAGAGAGTCGCTCGCAATCGTCCAATGCTTGATTTGGCCGATCGGCCAAGTCCTTCACAAATCTGGCCGATCGGCCAGATGTCCGCGTCCAGGTTTTTGTTTCCTTATATAATTAAGTTTTCTTCCTAATATATATACTAGTACCTTGGGACGAATTTGCATCATCTTTTATCATCTTTTAGCATATTTTAGCTTTAGTTTTCAGCACTTAAACACTTTAGATTAGTTTTACTTTGTTCGGATCCGGATTCTTAGTTCGTGCAATTCAATTCAAGACTTTTCTTTTATTTGCATTCTTTGTTCTTCGTTTAATTCTCGTAAGTTATTTATTGCTTTCGTTTACTTGCTTTTAATTACTTGCTTTTGTTTTAGATTCGTTTTCTTAATTGCTTCGTTTAATTTCCTTAGTTTAATTTCGTTCTTTCGATTTCAAGTTCTAGTTTAGATTCGTTTTCCTTCGATTTCAATTCTCTCATTTTTCAAAGCTTTCGTAGTTAGATTTATTTGTCTTTAAATTTCCAGATTTCATTCATCATGTCTAGAGTAGTTTATGCTTTCTTTTATGCTTCCTTTATTGCTTTCTTTTCGATTCTTGCCTAGGTAGATTTATTGCTTTCTTTTAGTTTAATTCTTAGATTTATTTCTTGCGTTCTAGATTAGTTATTTACGTGCTTTTATTTATTGCTTTGATTTATTTTATTTGCCTAGGATTTAAAACAAAAAACCCCAAAATCTTCTTTACTTGCTTTCTTAGTTTTAGGCTAGATTAGGTTTTACTACATAATTAATTGCCCTGCAAAGTTTTCCTTCGAGATTCGACATTGGGTTTTACTTGCTAGTGCTACGATAGGATTCTGTTCTATTGCGAACACTTTTTAGTGAAACAAATTTTGGCGCCGTTGCCGGGGAAAACTTTAGGCTATTTATTGTGTAGTATTTTTTGTTTTATTTTTATTTTTATTTGTGTTATTTCGATTTCTTGTTTCTCCCACTCGGTGTGTTTAACCCGTTTGTTGAGTGTTGTGTATGCATGGTCGCCGAAGTCTTCAAAGGAATTTAGCGCCCTACTTCGGCAGCATCCATCAAAGGAAAGCGATTTTAGCCGCGAAGGAGAAGGAGGAGATTGATTCCCAAGACTTTTCTTTGGTCTTGTTATTTGCAGAGCCCGAAGCCATGGCAGCTAGAGTCGTCATGGGCGATTTTGCTCGCCCCACATTCACAACCACCACTTCGGAGATTGTCCTGACGGAAGAGGTCAGGAATCATGAGCTTAAACCTCATCACATGGCGTTGCTCCCATCCTACCTAGGGCTGCCCAACGAGGATGCTTTGACGTTCATCCGAGAGTTCTGCACGGTGGTGCAAACTTTCCCACTCTCAGGACTCACGGAGGATAACTTGAAGATGAAGTGCTTCCCGTACACCCTCAAGGATCGAGCAATGTCATGGTATTTGGCGCTCCCGGCCAACTCTCTCACCACATGGAATGCGGTGTGTGAGAAATTCATGCTCAAGTACTACCCGAACCGCAAGACGCAAGAGGTGCGATCGAAGATCATGAACTTTTCCCAAGACCACGATGAGCCATTTCACGAAGCATGGGAGAGGTTCCAAGAGCTACTTCAACAATGCCCTCATCATCAAATGGCATCAGAGTTGCTTTGGCAATATTTCTACGACGCCCTCAACCAAACTTGTCAGTTCATGGTGGATAGTTCGGCCGGAGGCAACATAGCGGTCAAGACAGCTGACGAGTTGAAGGATATTTTCGAGACGCTCGCTGCGAGTTCTCAACAAAAATCAGCTAGACCGAGGAAAGTGGAGGCGAGTGCAATTTCGATGAGCCCCGATTTGAAGAAGTAAATGGCCGACATGTTAAGGGATCTCGAAAACTTGAAGATGAAGCAAAGTGCACCGGCTCCGAAGGAGGAAAAGAGGAAGCTGGACCAATGCGAGATTTGTGGAGAGCTTGGACACATCAAGGAGGTGTGCCACAACATGGGGGAGTTTCCATACGAAGGAGGAGCCGAGGTCTACGCCGCTCAAGGATACCCGCCTCAAGTGCCTCCACCTCAAGGGTATCAAGGGGGATACTATCAGAATTCGAGGCCGACACAAGAGCAAGGTAATCCTCCTACCTATCCTAATAGGCGTCCTCCACCATATAATAACCCCTACCCTCCTCCACCAAATCCCTACTACTCTCAACCTCCACCATATTATCTACCTCCACAATACCCTCCCAATCCATATTATCCACCATCTCCATACTACCCACCTCAACCTACTCATACGCCACCACCACCACACCCTACTTCTCGTTCCCAAGGACCGCCTCAAAAGCCTCCCGTCGATGAGAGTCTTTCTACATTCCTTCATGAGGCTAAGTTGGCTCGAGAGGCTCAAGATGCTACCATTAAGAGGCTCGAGACGGCCATTGGCCAAATTTCTAGTTCCATGCACTTGATGCAACAACCGGGGCAGATTCCGAGCCAAGGGATTCAACCACAACAAGCTCATGTGATGCAAGCCCCATACCCTCCATATGTTCCTCCCGTTCCACCTCACCAAGCTCATGCAATCACGGTGTTACAACGCAATGGAGTTCTGATGCCCTCCTCAAGGGCCCATGGGAGATAGACGGGGCCCGAGCCCTCGATGGAACGGCCTGGGAACTCCGGCAACACCCTTCGGCCGAGCTCGTCAAGGAGGTCATCTGGCCGGTCGGCCAGAATCTGGCCGCTCGGCCAAACCCTAAGCTCGCGCGACAACTCAGTGTCCAATCTGGACGATCGGCCAAGTCACCTCGACTCTGGCCGATCGGCCAAACCCGGCGAGCAGCACATGGAGTCCGAGGATGATAAGAAGGATTCTCCCGTTCTCCACAAGACGCCCGATCCGTAAGTCCCCCCTATTCCATTCCCGAGTAGAGTGAAGAACAAGAAGCAAATGCTCAACCCGTATGTTCCACCTATTCGGAGTATCGTGAAGAAGGAGACAAAGGACCCCAAGCCTATCAACTCATTTCCTAAACAAGGGGATCCGGGAGGTTTCGACTTGAGTATTATTTTGGATAGCGGAGAGACCGTCTCGGGATTGATGGATTTAGGATCTGCGGTGAACTTAATGCCGTATTCTATTTTCGAGAAGATGAACTCAAGAGTCCTTCAAGCTACCGACATGCGCATTGAGCTAGCAGACGGCACCGTGAGTAGTCCATTGGGAGTTGTGGAAGATGTCCCTATCCTCGTCGGTGGAATTCGAGTCGTTACCAACTTCGTCGTGCTTCATGAAGGCAAGGGAGCTAAGAGCGCAACCGGACACCTACTCTTGTTGGGACGACCATTTATGGTCACTACTCGAGCTCGGATTGATGTAGGTACTGGCACTTTGAGCATGGCCGGTGAAGGAGGTTCGGTAACGTTTTCGGTTTTTGGAAATTCACCTTCTATTCCTACTTCCTTTCTTCATTCATGCTCTTTTGTTAAGCTTGCTAACCCTCTTGTTGAGGTAAATGTTTGTGAGATTTCTAATAGGGTAGCAGCTCATGAAGAATTCATTGACGAAGAAGAGTCCATTGAAGATGACGAATTCTTTAGTTGTGTGGATGAAGAAGAGGACATTATCGAGGAATTTCTACAGAATTTGGAGGAGGTTGATGAGGTGGAAGAGGAAAGATCGACACTTGCTCCGAATGAAGAAGAGGACATAATCGAAGAATTTCTACGAAATTTGGAGGAGGTTGATGAAGTGGAAGAGGAAAGCTCGACACATGCATTGAATGAGGAAGTTATCATTAACTCTTTTCTCTTTAACCTCACCATTTGTGAAACATCTTTCCTTGCAGAGTTTAACTCAAAGATGTTGGAAAAGGAGTTTGAACCAAGCGTGGGGGAGTCGAGAATTGATAATGACCACGTTCTGAATCGTCGAGATTGTTCGAGAAGGGAGTGTGAGTGTGTCGCAAGGAGCATCAAAACGTCGCTCGGTGCTACGGGCTTGGGTTGATCGTATCCTTCGTCAAGCTAATGACGATAAACGAGCGCTTGGTGGGAGGCAACCCACGTAAAAAAATTAAAAAAAAATTAGATTTTTATTTTTCGTAGTATTTCTTGTTAATATTTGATTTTCCGTGTTAGTTAGTGTGTTTTTGCAGAAATAGGCGTCGGACACCCAGTGGCTGATCTGGCCGATCGGCCAGATTTCCTTAAGGATTCTGGACGATTGGCCAAAACTGTGCAAACGTTTCTTGGCCAGTATCTATTCTGGCCGATCGGCCAGATTCCTTAAGGAATTCTGGACGATCGGCCAAACTTATGGGAGCTCTCTTCAAAATAAGCATTTTGTTTTGTGTAAATAAGCAGTTTAACATAAATAAATAAGCAAATCAAGAATTGAAATGAAGTATATACAAGAACCGTATTTTAAACCTAAATCATAAATATCAATGGGGAAATTAAATGCATAATATAAGCAATTAAATGAGTGTAAATAAGCATTTCAAACAGTATAATTAAGCATATATTTATCATAAATAAATCATTCCAAATATTTATATATAAATATTACTGTAGAAAAAATTATTCTAGAATACAGTAATAAACAAATTCAAAAATAAACAAAATAAATAGATTTTTTAAAAAAAATTGGTTGCCGATCAAATTGTGCTCAAATATTAAAGTGTAAATTGCAACATTATTTATCTTTCACTCTAATAAAATCAGACTTTGACGGCAATCTTCTAGGAGTTTTTATAGTATGGTTTATGCAAATTTACACATCTAACCTTATGAAAATCGGATAATTAGCAGATTCGAATAGCAACTAACCAATTCAATTAAATCTTGAACGTCAAACTGTATATGATCAAGGGTGTAGAATGGTTCCTAGTTAACACCTGAGGATCGGTTCCTATTGGATCCGCTCCATATATATATATATATATATAGGGAGTGGTTCGTGTGCAAATAAATCCTTGCGTGAGAAAATGAGAAAGATGCTTAAAACTATACAAAATCATGCTTAAGTCAGTATATATTTATGCTTACAACACCATTATGCTTTTTAATGTACAAATTCATGCTTAAACCTAGTCATGCTTATGATACCTTATAATCATGCTTAAATCAATTACAACCACAGATCAAATCAAGATCAATGGTCCAGATCTATTCCTATTTCTCACACCAGGACTTATTTCTATATGATCCATCCTCTATATATATATATATATATACATATATATATTGTTGGGAATTGTTAAGAACAAAGTGTTAAGGGGGAACTCCTATGGGACACTTCGAAGTGAGCCGAATGTTTGTTTTGATTTGATCCCAAAACCCCAAGTGTTCTATCCCCACTCGCTTCACGTTGTCTCACTGAACCGGATCCTATTTCCTAAGTGCATCAAAATCTCACCCACGCAT
The DNA here is from genome assembly GCA_029379335.1 of Thymus mandschuricus. NCBI lineage: Eukaryota > Viridiplantae > Streptophyta > Magnoliopsida > Lamiales > Lamiaceae > Thymus > Thymus mandschuricus. The sequence continues at coordinate 35,086,748 of CM057073.1, read as the reverse complement.
ATTGCATTTACTGCTGATAGTTTCCTATGTCTACATATAGTGCATCAAGTCTTCCACAGTTCTCTATCGAAGGATACGAGACATGGAGTTTCCGAGTCGAGAGCTTCCTATGTTCCATCCACGACCGGATGTGGGAAGTTGTAGAGGACGGACCAATCGAAATCAGGAAAGCCGTCTCTGAGAACGTCCCAGCTGCCGAAGGTCGGGCTGCCTATGTTCGACAACGGTACGTAGAGAAGGACAAAGATGAGTACACTCCGAATGACTTCAAAGTCGTCAACCTCGACAAGATCGCATGCCACACGATGCAGAGCACCGTGTCGGACGCCTATCTACCACGGATAAGGAAGTGCGTAACGGCGAAAGAAATGTGGGAACCCCTAGCCCTCATTTCTCAAGGCACAGACAAAATCAAAGAAAACAAGCTTGCCGTTCAGATGCGGGAGTTTGAAAGTCTGATAATGAAGCCAGGAGAGTCCATCGACGCCTTCGAGCTGAGAGTCACCAACATCATTGCAACTCTCAACTCACTTGGGAAGGAACTCACAGACAAGGAAGTCAACCTGAAGATTGTCCGAGCTCTCACGAGGAAGTGGCAGACAATGAAGGAGCCGTACCTAGCTACCAAAGATCTATCGAAGCTCACACCGGAGATTCTGTTCTCCGAACTCAAAGCTCATGAATTCGATCTGAATCGAATGAACCTCGACGAAGAGGATGAAGCTCCCACGACATCAAAGGGTGTAGCTTTCAAAGCTGCTGAAGGGCCAAGTGACCAGTCGCTAGCCAAGATGACGAGGGAAGAGTTGGAAGAACATATTGCGTTCTTATCCAAGAACTTCAACAAAATGAACTCTCGAGTGGGCAAATACAAAAGATTCTACAAGCAATACAAAGGGAGGAGCGCTGATGCTCGAGAAGGAAAAGGGAAGAAAGAAGAGACGACCAAGCCGATCTCAAGGGACATGATGGAAGTGGAATGCTACCATTGCCACAAAATGGGCCACTACAAGTCCGATTGCCCGAAGCTGAGTGCAAAGGAGCGAGAGGAACTGAGAGCCAAGAGGGATGCTCCAAGGCGAGCGCTCGTAGCGAGTGACATGCCGGTCGCTTCAACTGAAGAAGTCTCAAGCGACTCGGATGCATTCACAGATCCCAACTCCAGTGAGGGAGAGGATCTTGGACTCATGGCGCTCACCGACGAGGAAACAGGAGAGGTGAGCGTCGTGGATCCCATGCCAAGTGAGGGTCAACAAATCTGTTACTTGGACAGTGGATGTTCGAGACACATGACCGGCATGAAAGCTCTACTTTATGACTACATAGAGAAGAAGGGTCCACACGTCACTTTTGGTGATAACTCTCGAGGAAGCACCAAAGGGTACGGCGCACTGAAAGTCGGAAAGCTCACGATTGAAGAAGTCTCCTACGTGGAAGGACTCAAGCACAACTTGCTATCCATTTCACAATTCTGTGACAAGGGATACAAGGTGGAATTTATTTCCAACAAGTGCATTGTGAAGAACAAACTCACGTCCCAGATTGTGCTCACTGGAGTCAGACAAAGGAACGTCTATATAGCACAATGGGACAGATGCAAAGAGGAGACGTGCTTAGTTGCAAGGAGTGCTACAGAAATAGGATGGCTATGGCACAGACGCTTGAACTATCTCAACTTCAAAGCCATAAACCGCTTAGCTCGAAAGGGTTTGGTGCAAGGCATACCAAATGAAGTCTTCATCAAAGACCATCCATGCTCACCATGCCAAAGAGGGAAGCAGACGAAGAAGCACTTCGCCAGTCTCGAAGAAGCTTCATCAAAGCGAGTGCTCGAGCTGCTTCATATGGATCTGTTTGGTCCAGTCACTCCAGTTAGTGTGAATGGAAGGAAGTATACTCTAGTAGTAGTCGACGACTTCTCTCGCTACACTTGGGTTGTATTTCTCTTCAGCAAGAAGGAGACACTGACCAAGCTACCACAACTGCTCAAGCGATTGGCTGTGGAGAAGAATCAAGCGATTGTAACCATCCGCTCCGACAAAGGCACAAAGTTCTTGAACTCTACCATTGAAGCTTACTGCACGGTGCATGGCATAGCACATCAGACTTCCTCAGCACGCACACCTCAGCAGAATGGAGTTGCTGAAAGAAGGAATCGAATCATCAAAGAAGCCGTTCGAACCATGATTGCAAACTCGAAGCTTCCAATGAAGTATTGGGCTGAAGCTGCCAATACAGCATGCTACACGCAGAATCGAACGCTTCTCTGCAAACGGCACGACAAAACACCATATGAAATATGGACAGGGAGAATTCCGAACATATCTTATTTCCATATTTTTGGTTGTAGGGTCTTCATCCATGACAATGGGAAGTCGCAGTTGAAAGCCTTTGAAAGCAAAGCTGATGAAGGAATATTCTTAGGATATTCTACATCAAGCAAAGCTTATAGGGTGTTCAACTGTAAAACCCTAATCGTGGAAGAATCACCCCATGTCGTATTTGATGAATCTTCGTTGAGTCTTCCACAGGAACAGGTTCAATCTAAGGAAGGAAAGACAAGCGAGGAACCCATCAATTCATTAACTTGGGACATGCTTGAGGATGATGAAGAAATCAAGGGCTCAAGCGAGCAGAATGTCCAAGGAAAAGATGAAGCTGCCCCCAAGATTCCTGAAGCGAGTGCAGGCCAAGCATCCAATCCAGTCGCTACAGAAGGTGAAGCGAGCGACCAAGAAGAAGATGAAGATGAAGCTGGCGGATTCAAGCGTGCATGGCTCAAGAATCACTCACCAAGCCAAATCATTGGAGATCCATCCAAGGGTGTAGTGACCAGAAGTCAAGTGTTTGGAGAAAGTGCCATGTTCAGTTGCTTTCTCTCAAACATTGAGCCGTCATGCATGGAGGAAGCCCTAGCCGATTCAAATTGGGTGATCGCCATGCAAGAAGAGCTGAATCAGTTCACCAGAAACGACGTATGGTACCTCGTGGATCGTCCCAAATTTCAGCATGTGATTGGCACCAAGTGGGTGTTCAAGAACAAGACGGACGAGGACCACAACGTTGTGAGGAACGAGGCGCATCTCGTCGCCAAGGGCTACTGCCAAGAGGAAGGAATCGATTTCGATGAGACCTTCGCTCCTGTGGCACGGCTTGAAGCGATCAGACTATTTCTAGCCTATGCAGCGGCCAAGAAATTCAAAGTATATCAAATGGATGTGAAGAGCGCATTCCTCAACGGTGAATTGAAGGAAGAAGTGTATGTGGAGCAGCCACCGGGTTTTCGAGCAAGGAGATAAGGTGTATCGACTGAAGAAAGCCCTATATGGATTGAAGCAAGCTCCCAGAGCTTGGTATGATACCCTTTCTCAATTCCTAGTGGATAATGGATTCCACAAAGGAAAGATAGATCGAACCCTATTCACCATCAATCATGGAGATGATATGCTATGGGTTCAGATCTACGTGGACGACATCATATTTGGGTCATCAAACCAGTCGCTTAGCGAGAAGTTTGGAGAGCTTATGAAGACCAAATATGAGATGTCAATGATTGGCTTGATGAGCTGCTTTCTAGGTCTTCATGTGAAGCAGCAGGATGATGGCATCTTCATCAATCAAGCTAAGTATACAAGAGATATATATGCTTGCCAAGTTCGGTGTTCAGCATGCCAAAGCTGTGAAGATTCCAATGAACACGAACTGGAAGATGGAGCCAAACGTAGATGGGAAGTCTGTGGATGCTACAGACTACCGAGCTTTGATCGGATCCCTTCTATATCTCACTGCAAGTAAGCCGGATATAGCTTTTGCAGTTGGAGTCTGTGCTCGCTTCCAAAGCAATCCCAAGCGCAGCCATCTTGAAGCTGCCAAGAGAATTCTTCGATATTTGAAGGGCACTGTCAATATGGGGCTGTGGTATCCAACGGAGGATAATTTGGAGCTCACTGGATATTCAGATGCTGACTATGGAGGGTGCCGAATTGATAGGAAATCAACTTCGGGCACTTGTCAGTTCTTGGGAAGCAAGTTGATCTCATGGTTTTCGAAGAAGCAGACGAGTGTAGCTACTTCAATGACTAAAGCCGAATATATGGCCGTTGGAAGCTGCTGTTCTCAAATTCCATGGCTTCGTCAGCAGTTGAAGGACTACAATGTTGAAGCAAATGAAATTCCTATATTCTGCGACAACAACAGTGCGATCTGCATCTCTCAAAATCCAGTGCTTCACACCAGATGCAAGCACGTGGAAATCCGACATCACTTCATTCGTGATCATGTCGAGAAGAAGGATATCAAGCTCGAGAAAATTCATACCGATCTCCAGCGAGCAGATATCCTCACCAAACCTCTAGCTGAGTCCCGTTTTAATCAGCTATGCATGGAATTAGGGTTGCTAGACCCTGGTGAAGAGTGCTAGATCCAGGATGCACGAAGGAGTGGTCGCTAGTTTTTCGTAGCGTCACTCGCTTTGGATCTTCACCAACTCAAGCGAGTCACTTCATAATTCCACTCGCTTGAAGAAGGAGAAATAAGGTGGAGTAAGGAGGAGTGTTGGAAGACGTTCCCTATCCGCTTACAGGAATTGTTATGCCATTGGTTAAGGGGGAATTATTGTTTGCTCTCGGAGCAAGCTACTTCCAAAGCGAGCAAGGAAAGCTGCTACCTAGCCTAGGATTCCTAGCGAGTGGGTATAAACACTCGCAAGTGCCGTTTCTAGTAACGGTTGTGGGGTCTTGTATCGGGCCTTCCCACGTAAAAATGGTGAAAGCTTAGGCAGGGCTGGCACCTAGACCTTGTGTCCTCTTCCCATCTTTCCGCCGAAGAGAGCAAGTCTACTCATCTCCTTCATCGTGGATAAATATCCATTCTCTACTCACTCTTCGTTGAGTTGAGCTGCTGGATGTCTATCAATTCCTCCCCCACTTTGAATTTTGCATCGCTTCAATTTGCCCTAGCTTGGGTCAAAGCGAGTCGATTGCAAGTTCATTCTGTAGCTTGTAGGAGGAAGCTTGAAGGTTTACCTTTTTCTACAAAAGGTTGCAGGGCTGGTGACATGCTTCTGCGTAAAATACGAGACTGTCTTGTCAGAGCATTCTCATTGTCATCCTGTCCATTTCTGCTCTGAGATAAGGACTTGTACTCATCCCCCATTCGTCGTGAATATGTACACTTACGTGAAGCTCCCCTCTGGGTTGTAGTAAGCTTGTGTACTATGTTCATTCTCTCCCCCCATTCACTTCGATGGAGGACTCTCTAATTCGTAGAGGAAGATGAATGCCATGAAGATGAATGCCAAGAAGATGAAGTACTCTACAGGTGGTATCAACATGCTTCAAAGCAATAGCCATCAAGTGCTATCCAAATCCTCAAAATGGAGTCTTCATTAAGTGGTATCAATCTCCTACAAAGTGAGATTGACTGGTAAGCATTTCAATTTTAAGTACACTAAGTAAGCTGATGTGTGCTAGAAACCTTCACTTACTATGTGGAAAATATGAAATGAATCTGACACAAATACAAAGAGGAAAACATTCTTGTTTATCCTCGAAGTATGTAAGTAAGAAACATTTTAAATTAAGCAAAGAAATTTCATTTCTTATTCTAGTTACTACACATGACGAAGCAAGTGCCACGTCACTCAAGCAAGTCATCGCAAGCGAGTGCGGAGCAGTCACGCCAAGCGAGTACTTCGCAAGCGAGTAGTAGCCAAACGGTTACTCTCGTAGCGAGTGATACGATCCTTGATGACCGATGGTAGACGCACGCGGAAGAAAACAAAACTATCTAACGAATGGAAATCCCAATACGTCAAAGGACTAAACCCTCCTAAGTACTATAGATAAACCGAAGTCTCTATAACCCAAAGAAACGGTCGCCTAGCCACACGGGGACGATGAATGACACACAACGAGGTTTGATTTACTCGCTGATTCGCCGGATAATGAATTCGTCTTGGAATAATCAAGAGGAATTCGAAAACTCTCAAGAGAGAATAAACTCACAATAATATTAATGATCAAAACTAACTAATTTTCGTCCACAAAGACCCCCTTATATAGAGAGGCAAATAAAACCATCTAAACCTAATCTAACTAGGAAATAACTGACCCAAAGTCATTGGCATGGCCCAACCCATTAACCAACATGATAAAAACCCAAAAACAAGTCTTTTAAGGCCCAAAAACGTGGCCTGACTCAAAACACACGAAAATTAAAACTAAAATAAAGTCTTCAATCTTCATCCCATATCATCTATAATTCTGGGCCTCCGGGCTTCGAACCATGACTTACGGGCTCCATCATTCCCCTCCTCTTGAAGAGGATTTGTCCTCAAATCCTGGCCGCCTCCTACGTCAAAAGGAAAGAAATTATTCTTCTTCTTTGTCTCATCGAACAGCATGGACACCAAATCTTTCTCCCCCTCCAACTCAATTTGATGTTCACTTCTCTTGATTGATAATATGCCATGCCACGTGTCTTTAGACGAAACATCATTGTATACATGCACAAATGAATTAGTAGAAGGGAATAGACAATCAAGAGACGAAACATTTCCCTTTTTCCACTTTGCCTCCATGGACTTCTCCTCATTCACGATCCACTCCAAAGCACTACTCTGATCAAGTAGAAACTCGTGCATCAATCCATTCTCGTTTGTCTCTACTTTCTCTTCCTTGGACTTCACCATCTCCACCTCCTTTGACAGTTGCATTTGATCATCCTCATCCACTTGTGTTGGAGTAAGAGAAACAATCGACACTTCATCATCGACATGAATGACGTTCTCTTGCTGCTCTCCATCATACTCTTCACGCTGCATGCTCAGACCAATATCATCGAATAAAATAAGCGGTCCAGAAGGTGCTTCGATTTCTTCCACCTCTTCAGTCTGTTCTTCCAAGACCGTCACTTTTGGATCTCCTCTCTCATCTTCGGTCACAACTCCACCATCATCACAAGTTGGAATAGAGAAACTAGAAGAATCTGACCTTGGCTTCACAAATGGACGTATGTACCTCTTCTTCTGCTGCTCATCTTTCTCCCAAAAGCTTCTCTTCGAATATGAAAGATTGGCTTGAAGTCGCCTCCATTCTTCCCGATTTGTAGGATAGTAATGCGAAGGCGCATAACGCTTCCTCATCACCGCCTTCATCTCTTTCCATGTCTGAATAGGCTGCTCTCCATACCTTCTCCTACTCTTCACAAAGTGATCCCACCAAACTTGAGCATAGTGCGAAAACTGATTGGCTGCCAACTTCACCTTCATGAACTCAGAATAATTATGACAGTCAAACACAAGCTCTACCTTTCTCTCCCATTCAAGATACAACTCAGAATCACATTTCCCATGAAATGAGGGAATCTTCATCTCTTCATCCTCAAAGTAGCCTTCATAATCTCCCTTATGAGGACGACCTCCTCTAACTACTCGTCCTCCTCTTCCACCTCGATGATACTGAAGTTGTTTGGAAGCTGACTCAACTTCGCCAAGTCTATCATAAACTCCGTCCAGCTTGGATTCCATAACCTTCCCCAACTCGGACTTCAATGCTTCGAACATGAACTTCATCTTGGGGTCCAACGTCTCTTGTTCTTCGCCTGCCATACCTGCAATTTTTTTTTTTTTTTTTTTTTTTTCCAAAAGAAACAAACGAAAGTTAGTAAAAACAGAATCCTCACCACCTCACAATCACTCGTGTATCCCTCAATAAGGTTCACACTCAGCACTCGTGTATCGCTCAATAGTAATGGCTTTTACCCTCTAATAAGCTCACCCCTCTTGCCTTTTTCCACTCAATTCTCTCTTAAGAAGCTCAAATTCCCTTAATCTACCACAGAAATCACTATTAACGAATCAAGAGTACTGAAATTAGGAAGGAAGGATGATCGGACTAAGAAAACCCTAAACCGAGACACGAAAAAAGACACAAAAATTTTACCGAAAACTTCGGCGGACGATTTGACCCTTTAAACGACCTTTTTTTGCAAAAATAATGGACTGATTCCGACATAGTCGGAACCACTGTAAAGATCTTTTCGAGAGCTTTCCGAAAAGGTATTATGGAGCAAAATCGGAGTTCGTATGCAAAAGTTATGGCCGTTTTAGTGCTGGCCGACGAAAAATACGAGAAAAAGACGAAAACACACCGAAACGAATATATAACTGATATCCCAATGAAGAAACACGTAATAACCAACTCAGAAAACACAGTGACACACTAGGGCTTCGAATGTATCCTTTTTTTTTTTTTTTTTTTTTTTTTTTTTTCGAAACTTTTTTTTTTTTTTTTTTTTTTTATCGAAACTTTTGCCCCTAATATGTCACGACAACGTGTAGAAGACTCACCTAAAACGTGTTATATAATATAAGGTATGGGATTTATATTCTGAATATGTTTCCTATTCTTGTAAGGAAAGAAATCTTCTACTCCTTAATGACCAAGAAAACAAATTTGACTAGGTATCAAAACGAATCTGAATACTTGACACGAAAGAAAAGCTACAAGAACGACTCTGAAATTTTGACACAAACGAATCTGAATTTTTTTTTTTTTTTTTTTTTTTTTTTTGACACAGAAACGAAATAGACGAATGAAGGAACAGAACAATACGAAGACTCAAAACGACACGAAAGACACGAACAGAAAGCAACACGAAGACACGAAAATCAAGACGAAAAGGACGATAGAACCTGGATGACGTAAGCCTGGCTCTGGTGCCAAATGATACGATCCTTGATGACCGATGGTAGACGCACGCGGAAGAAAACAAAACTATCTAACGAATGGAAATCCCAATACGTCAAAGGACTAAACCCTCCTAAGTACTATAGATAAACCGAAGTCTCTATAACCCAAAGAAACGGTCGCCTAGCCACACGGGGACGATGAATGACACACAACGAGGTTTGATTTACTCGCTGATTCGCCGGATAATGAATTCGTCTTGGAATAATCAAGAGGAATTCGAAAACTCTCAAGAGAGAATAAACTCACAATAATATTAATGATCAAAACTAACTAATTTTCGTCCACAAAGACCCCCTTATATAGAGAGGCAAATAAAACCATCTAAACCTAATCTAACTAGGAAATAACTGACCCAAAGTCATTGGCATGGCCCAACCCATTAACCAACATGATAAAAACCCAAAAACAAGTCTTTTAAGGCCCAAAAACGTGGCCTGACTCAAAACACACGAAAATTAAAACTAAAATAAAGTCTTCAATCTTCATCCCATATCATCTATAATTCTGGGCCTCCGGGCTTCGAACCATGACTTACGGGCTCCATCAGCGAGCGGGTACGAAGCGAAGCGTATGAGCTGTCAGCACTCGAGTGCAGAATTTTCACTTTTTACTTTAGCATTTAATGCAGCGGCGCGTAGAAAGAGGAATGATAGGCGCGTGCACGTCAAGCCGAGAAAAGCGGGAAAATCGCCCTCAATCCAGCCGTCGAATCTAAACAGTTTTTAAATCTCAACCGCTGGATTGACGCCTATTGGAGAGACGAATCAAAAGCTGCCGCGTGGCAACGCCAAGTCAAGTTGGCGGTTCACTTTTCCTGTGATGACGTCGGACACATCAGATCCATCACCGAAGGTCCGCCGCCTCCGCACAGGATCTTCGAAAATATTACTGTCTTGCCCCTGCCTCGTCAGCCAAACCCTAGTTCTATATATATGAAACGCCGAAGACCTGCAGAAAAATTCACAACTCTCAAAAATTGCCATTTTCGTGAAATCTCTGCTCCTCTGCAAATTCACGTAGCCTAAAACCCCTCAACATCTCAAACTTTTCTCAAATCCCTCTACAAAATAATCATGGGCAAGAAGGAGAAAACCAAAATGATGGAGGACTTCCTGAAAACACTTAATGACAACATCAACGTAGAACCACACCTCGACGAGGACATGGTAATGCAGAACGGTTTCTTCCGCAGGGCTGTGACCACGGCCGGCCTGTGGAAGTTCGTAACGGCAAAGCCACAACGGATTCTGGCCAAGGCCGTCGCTGAGATTCTCTTGAATCTTAAAGAAGGAGAAGAAACGTCAACCTTCACCGATCCGCAGGAAGGAGAGCCGGTGACGATTGAGTTGAGCCGTCTAGCCCGTGTGTTCGATCTGCCGACGGTCGGACCAGTGTCACTGACAGAACTGGGTATGTCAACCCAAGTGGAGTATGCTCGGTTTGCCAAACGAAGAGGCGTGAAGTTTGACAACCCGAAGCAGAGCAACATCAGAAACGACTTAGTGGCTCCGTTCAACTTGATCTGCAAATTGTTCACGAAGTCTGTACTGTGTGGAGTTGGTTCACTGAGCCAACTGTCAGACACCAAGATCTACGCCACCTCTGTCATAGTTGACAGCTTGACACGGACAAGCTTCAACTGGCACCGCTGGTTCATCAACCAGATACATGAAGTTGCGGCGGATTTCAAGTACGAACAGGGAAGTACCAGTGAGATCGTTCGCAAGGGAAAGTAAAGTTTTTCTCCAGAATCTCCTACGCTCTGGAGACACTGTTTGAGAACATGCGGTGGACAGGCAAGAAGGATACGGCACCATACAAGAAAAACACCATCTATTTCGATTCGTGGAAAACTGAGAAGCTCCCGATGGATCGGGATTGCATCAATGTGATAGTCCTCCCTTCCGCTCCAGTCTCTGAATCCTGTAGCGAGGAGGAAGAAGAAGTCCAAGCTCCTTCACCATCGAAGCAAGTGTCGAGGAAAGCGAGGTCAAGACGACCTCAGAGATTGAGAAGTGTGACCACCATTATCGGAACGAGCGAAGCTGAGGAGCAGCCGCTCGAGAAGATAGCTGAAGAAGAACAACCCCAACCCTCACCGGAAAAAGAGCCACCCCAGCCTTCACCAACCAAAATCCAAACACCTCCTACTCAAATCCAAACCCAAACCCAGCCTCTACCGGAACCCCAAACATCAACCACCGCCATTCCCACCACTCAAACACCATCCTCACCACAGGAATCAACTCACTCATCCTTTCAGATTCCTGACCTACCCTTCCTAGGCACGGACCTCACCGATGCCTACAAACTCTTCTCCACCCCACTCATTCCTCAAACAGACACCACCCAACCTGAAGCTACTAAAGATTCCACTCTCAGCTCTCCATCCTCATCAGCCGAAAGCGCTGATACCGCCCAAACAGCCAAAACAGCCGAAACCATCCCCACTGTCATCCCAGAAACTCCTTCATCTCCAACTGAGGAAGAAAAGATCCTCGAGCGTTACGCTAAGGACCGGGAGCAAGCGGCCGAGCTCATCCGCGAACGCTACCCTTCCTTGGAGATGTCCGATAGCTTCTTTTCCAGCGCTGTAGACTTCCTCAGGTACATCACGTACAGAGGAACAGAGTTCTACAAGATCTTTAATCTGCGCAAGGCAATGGAAGAAGAAGTGATCGAGGCCAAAGAAGTGGAAGTGCTGAAGTTTGCCGGAGTTGATGGCTTTCACACCTTCATCAATGAGGCTAACTACTGGGAGGTGCTTGACGCAAGGGTGAAGAAGGAGTACCCTGATGCGCCCATCCCAGAACGTGAGCCCTCACATCATGAACTTCAGATGATCAAGGAGCGTGAAGAGGAGGTGGAGGTGAAGGAGGCAGTGATCTCTAATCTGCAGAGTGAGATCACCAAGAAGGATGCTGAGCTGACTACAAAGGTGTTGGAGGTCACGAAATTGCGAGAAGAGGTTGATAGGAGGAAGAAGGAACTAGAGGAGAAGATAGAGGAAAAAGCCAAGCTTGTGGAGGAGAAGGCAAGCTTGGTAGAAGAGAAATTAAAGAGGATAGAGGAGTTGGAGAAAAGTACCCAAGAACTCAAACAATCCCTAGATGCTGAGAGGAGCAGGCTTAGGGAAGTAAACACGAAGATGGTGGAAGTAAGTGGAGAGAAGGAGAAGTTAGAGAAGGAGCTGGAGACAGAAATGGAGGAGAAAAGGAGCATGAGAAACAAGTACCGAGAGAATATCAACAAAGCAACCGCTAATGTTGAGAAAATGGAGAAGCAGATCTCCAACCATGAGGCAAAGATAGTAAATTTGGACGGCGAGCTGACGAGAGCTAAACTGAAAATCCACGGTCTTGAGAAGGAGATTGAGATCCTCAACAGCAGACTTGATGAAGCAAATGTTGAGTTGGAGAGCAGAAAGCAGGCAAAGATGTAGCTCTCAAGCAAACTCAACTTGCCGCCAAAATTAACAAAGCAGAGAAGTTGGCAGGAGAATTTTCAGTCAGAATGGGCTGTGCCCAGTTCTACGTCATGTTGAAATGAAAAGAAAACGCCGTAGCTACTGACAAAGCAGAACTTGAAGCTTCCCAGGATTTCTGGTAGTTCAATCTGCAAGAGGAAAAGAAGAGCATGAAGGATGAGATTGAAGCGGAGCTGGACGCTCGCTTCAGAAAAGTAGAGTCATTGGAGAACTTAATGCGTTCAGTAAAGAAGAGAGAGGATCAGTGCAAATATCTTCTTGAAGAAATCTCTGTAAAGACGTCAGAGCTCGTCCTCTCCCAGGAAAATGTGTTTGCAGCACGATCAGAAAAAATGCTTCATGATGTGCTAAGCAAGCTGACAGACATCCACCAATCCATCAGCGGAACGGTGATTACAACCACTCCCGGCAGTCTTGATGATGCCAAAAGGGGGGAAATCATTGAGAGAGCAACCATTCAAGCTAGAGAAGTTGGAGGGTCGAGTAGTAGAAGGATTGAAGCGAGAGCTTGATCGAAGGGGGAACTGGAGTTGTAGGAGGTAGTGCAGTGGAAGAAGTGGTCGATGAAGCTAGAGCCGAGTTGGCTAGAAAGAAGGGCAAGGAGAAAGTGACAGAGAAGCCTCACATGCCGATCGCTGGAAAGCTTCTTAGCTCCTCAATCGCCACTCACCCCGTTGTTGCTCCTTTAACCAAGGAGCAGAGGGAGCGACAGATTGAGGCAGATGCGGCCCTGGCCCATTCATTGGAGATTGAGTTCGAGCTCAATAGAAATGCCACTCTAGCTAGTGCATCTTCGCAAGCACCCGCTTCGGCCTCTGCCCTTGCTTCAACACAGGCACTCACTTCAGCTCCTGCCGGAACTGTTCCAGCCAGTGAAGCTGCCACTCAAATGCCACCACCTCCTGCTCCGAAACTGTCCTTGAAGTGGTCGATGCCTGAATCAAGGGAAGACGATCCTGCTGCCAAACGCCAAAAGATGCAGCAAGTGGTCAAAGAGAAGGCTAGTCGCTTCGAGAGGAGACAGAAGAAGAAAGAGGAGAAGAAGAAGAGAAAGGAGAAGGATGAGGAAGTAAGGGAGAAAAGGCTGAGAAAGCTGGATGAACGGATTGAGTCCCACTAGAATGAAGTGAGACTTATCCAATCCGCCATCGCGCGCAGTGCCTTCATTCCTCACACGCCTGAAGAGTCTGAAGCCGTTTCACTCCAAGCCTAGGTGGAAACTGGCAAAGTAACACTGAAGGAGATGATCGAATCCGGTCGTTACCCACCAGAAGAGCACGACTTTATCCGGAAGCGAGTGACTGATATGAGTCCCAAGTGGAGCAGTGACGCCAGTGCTCAATTCAACTCCATCATGAAAGAAATGAAGAGAAGGACGGAGGAGGAGCTGGCAACTCGAAGAGATCATCATCCTGACTCGAGACAGATCGAGGACTTCATTCCGAGAGACCTCCTCGACACTTGGTTGATTCTGAAGGACAAGTTCATAAAGGCCTACTATTGGTGGAAGGTAGTGCCGTACCAAGACAAGTGCTCGCGGATGGAAGCGCTCAATAACTTCTTGCGCCAATACAACGAGAGGTTGCGTCGGAAGATCTTCACTCTAGCAGAGGAAACTAAGCCCCTACCTCTCATCGTCAAAAAACCAGCAGCGAAGGACTTTCCCATGCCTCTCCAACCGAACTCAAATATTCCTTATCGGAAGATAATTGACGCGGAAGTGGATGAAGCTCTGATATTGGAGAGAAGATGGAGAGAAAACCAGTTCAACATCAGGACGATGGAGTCAAATGTCCTGTCTGCTTACTACTTGGAAGATAAGAAGAAGGAGGAGGAGAAAGAAGAGGAGAAGGAGGAACATGATGAAACTGCAGGAAACCTTTGAGTTTCAAGTTTCATATTTGTTTTGGTGAACTGCTTGTTCATTTATCCAAATTTCAATTTCTGTCAAATTGCGTCATTTACTCGCTTTGTGAATGACCTTCTTTAATGCTACAAAACTTAATAATTTAACCGAAAAAAAAAGGGGAAAGGAACTTAAAAGAAAATTACAAACGAAGCTGCAAAGGAAGCAGTCGCTTGAAGTTCTTTCCACGGTTAGATAGACTAGATTTCAATAATCTTAAGTCTTTGGGTTTTGGCATCATCAAAAAGGGGGAAATTGTTGGGAATTGTTAAGAACAAAGTGTTAAGGGGGAACTCCTATGGGACACTTCGAAGTGAGCCGAATTTTTGTTTTGATTTGATCCCAAAACCCCAAGTGTTCTATTCCCAAGCGACCCTATTTGATGTAGAAAATAGGTTAGAAAATTTTTCTAAGCCTACTCTGTTAGGATGGCTTTATTTTGCTTAAATTTTAGACTGCAGAAAATTCCAAGTGAAGGCCACTCTCTTGAGTGTGTTTTCAATCGAAGCGAGTCTATCCAGCTGAAGTGAAGCGTACCGAACCAAAGCGAAGCGAGCGCTACAGTGGAATAGAAGCGAGTCCACCAAAGCGAAATGAAGCGAGCGCTACAGTTGAATCGAAGCGAGTCCACCAAAGCAAAGCTAAGCGAGCGCTACAGTAAAAAGCCGAAGCGAGTCAACACGAGTCAACACTTACTAAAGCATTCACTTCGGGAAATCACTTCCCAAGTACTCGCTACATAGTGACCTTGAAGCAACTCGATTCGAAGCGGACGCTACAACTTCAAATCGAAGCAAGCCACTACCTACCAGAAAGCGACAGCGCTATTCCCGCTCCGATTTTGAACTCCAGTCAACTGGAGATCTCCGCATTAATTACGAGATCTCCACGTGTCGATGAGGAGCAGAGGAGTTGACTGCCAGGCCGACAGTGCGCCGCTACAGTACTGGCTCGGTCCAGTTACTGTTAAGTTTGTAACTTAGCCATTTTCGGCAAAAAGACAAACTGCACTCCTGCAAAAGCAACTGCCTGCGCAAAGTACTGTCGAGAGGAGGAGGGACAAAGCCACCAACCAAGCAACGGATCTCGGCATCCCTCCGCCTATAAATAGTGAAGGATGAAGACGGAGAGAAGTAGAACACTTCCTGAGCATTCGAGCCTACTGCAAACAAACACTCCCAGCTTTCTAGCAATCTTCGAGTCTTTGTTTCCAAGTGTTCTCCGAGTTTCCAGTTCATCGGAACTCGTCTTCACAACCTTCACACTTAGAGTCTAAGCCCATTCCATATCCAAGCTTAGAAGAAGAGCTCTAGCCATCTTTGCATTCATTGTAAAGAGCTCTTCATAGTGTGTCGTCGTAAACCAAAAACCTAAATCTGTTGTTAGGTTTTTGAGTTCGTCGTCGTTAGGTTGTTCCGAACCAAGGCCCTTCTTTCATCGATTGAAGAAGCCTCGATCATAGAGTCTAGATCCAAGCTTGCACCTACATCGTTTGTGTAAAGCTCGATCGAAGCTAGGCTGTAAGGAGAGCCCGCAATCTCCCTGTCTGTGTCGGACTGAAGCAAGTGAAGCTTCCAGTCCAGGTTAGGTTTGTGTAGTGAACCCGCAATCACTACGTCTGTCGTTGGATCCAGGCGAGTGAAGCCCGATCTCGACCAGGTTTTTGAAGGACCCGTAACCTTCAAGTTCTTGAGTGAAGAGAACAGTTGCCTTGTGCAACAAAGTGGACGTAGGAGCTTTATCTCCGAACCACTATAATCCCTGTGTCGTATCTCTCAACCCTAAACTCTTTACTTTGATTATTCATTGCATGTGCATCTAAACAAACATAATCTGGAATTTTAATTACTTAGGAAAGATTTTAGCTCACCAAATTCTGCACAAAGAGTAAAGTCTCACTCTTGATCAAGCTTGAAGCTTAGGTCAAGAGAATCTTGATTGCTTTAGATCTAGCTCTCGGCTAGGTCTTAGTAATTCTACGAGCACTTTACTTCATACTTTGAGTTAAGGAATTTGAAGTTGAAAAACTTCAAAAATACGTATTCACCCCCCCCCCCCCCCCTCCTCTACGTATTTTTCCTATAACAAACCGGGACCAACATATATACATATATATATATATATATATAATTAAGCATCGGTATCGAACGGACATCGGGGCCCAGTATGCTCCTCGCTCTTGCAAATGCTACATTTTTTCTTACCTCTTGGACGTCGAGGGGGAGCATTTAGATCAACTCCGGAAATGGGAAGCGAGGCTTGGCAACTCCGTCATTTGTGCCCGTATTGTCCGCATCTTGAACTCCTTTGCCGATTCGTTGAAGTCCCTTCAACAGCCGATCGAGCTCTCGCCATCGGTGGTCGTCCAGCTGGCCTCTCGACAAGCGGGGGTAGCACGACCCATCGTGAAATGTATTCGGGGACACTCCACGTCTCGGGATGAGGAACCGGATCAATAGTAGGGGAATACGTAGCAACTAAGGTGGCTTGCTTGAAATAGTGGCTCACGTAGTCAGTTGCCCGCCCACCGGAATGCCTATAACAATATACGAAATAATTTAGAGATCCGATTCAAATACAACAAGCATTAAACTAAACTAAATAGAGAACTACTCGTACCTTATCGCCGCACAAGCATGTCGGCAAGGGATGCCGTCCAACTCAAACTTACGGTATTCGCAAGTTGAGTTTTGGAGGTCGACGAGGTAAGTCGTCTTTTCACCTTCGACTCTCCAAAGGGTGGGTGTAGGTGATTGGTGTCTAGATGTTAGGTTTTTCATTATGTTTTCGTGTCCTTTTTCGTTGTGTTTTTGTGTTTTTTCGTGTGTCTTTGGCTATGAATTGGTTGTTTGGAGTTTTTGGTACTTTTAGGATGAAAAGGGCGGAAACGAGAAGAAAACGAGAAGAAAGGTTGTTGAGCAATCATTGACCTCGAGTTCTAACCTCTCATGATTTTATTGAAGATTCATTTTGGATGTAATGAAAGCATTATATCGAAGAGGGGTTCGATAGGAGCACATAGGCGAAAACGGAGGTCAATTTGGATTTCGGATGAGGAAGATACGGCCGAAACAAGAGAGTCGCGCGCAATCTTCCAGTGCTTGATTTGGCCGATCGGCCAAGTCCTTCACAAATCTGGCCGATCGGCCAGATGTCCGCGTCCAGGATTTTGTTTCCTTATATAATTAGGTTTTCTTCCTAATATATATACTAGTACCTTGGGACGAATTTGCATCATCTTTTATCATCTTTTATCATCCTTTAGCATATTTAAGCTTTAGTTTTCAGCACTTAAACACTTTAGATTAGTTTTACTTTGTTCGGATCCGGATTCTTAGTTCGTGCAATTCAATTCAAGACTTTTCTTTTATTTGCGTTCTTCGTTCTTCGTTTAATTCTCGTAAGTTATTTATTGCTTTCGTTTACTTGCTTTTAATTACTTGCTTTTGTTTTAGATTCGTTTTCTTAATTTCTTCGTTTAATTTCCTTAGTTTAATTTCGTTCTTTCGATTTCAAGTTCTAGTTTAGATTCGTTTTCCTTCGATTTCAAGTCTCTCGTTTTTCAAAGCTTTCATAGTTAGATTTATTTGTCTTTAAATTTCTAGATTTCATTCATCATGTCTAGAGTAGTTTATGCTTTCTTTTATGCTTCCTTTATTGCTTTCTTTTCGATTCTTGCCTAGGTAGATTTATTGCTTTCTTTTAGTTTAATTCTTAGATTTATTTCTTGCGTTCTAGATTAGTTATTTACGTGCTTTTATTTATTGCTTTGATTTATTTTATTTGCCTAGGATTTAAAACAAAAAACCCCAAAATCTTCTTTACTTGCTTTCTTAGTTTTAGGCTAGATTAGGTTTTACTACATAATTAATTGCCCTACAAAGTTTTCCTTCGAGATTCGACATTGGGTTTTACTTGCTAGTGCTACGATAGGATTTCGTTCTATTGCGAACACTTTTTAGTGAAACAAATTTTGGCGTCGTTGCCGGGGAAAACTTTAGGCGATTTATTGTGTAGTATTTTTTGTTTTATTTTTATTTTTATTTGTGTTATTTAGATTTCTTGTTTCTCCCACTCGGTGCGTTTAACCCGTTTGTTGAGTGTTGTGTATGCATGGTCGCCGAAGTCTTCAAAGGAATTTAGAGCCCTACTTCGACAACATTCATCAAAGGAAAGCGATTTTAGCCGCGAAGGAGAAGGAGGAGATTGATTCCCAAGACTTTTCTTTGGTCTTGTTATTTGCAGAGCCCGAAGCCATGGCAGCTAGAGTCGTCATGGGCGATTTTGCTCGCCCCACATTCACAGCCACCACTTCAGCGATTGTCCTGACGGAAGCGGTCAGGAATCATGAGCTTAAACCTCATCTCATGGAGTTGCTCCCATCCTACCTAGGGCTGCCCAACGAGGATGCTTTGACGTTCATCCGAGAGTTCTGCACGGTGGTGCAAACTTTCCCACTCTCAGGACTCACGGAGGATAATTTGAAGATGAAGTGCTTCCCGTACACCCTCAAGGATCGAGCAAAGTCATGGTATTTGGCGCTCCCGGCCAACTCTCTCACCACATGGAATGCGGTGTGTGAGAAATTCATGCTCAAGTACTACCCGAACCGCAAGACGCAAGAGGTGCGGTCGAAGATCATGAACTTTTCCCAAGACCACGATGAGCCATTTCACGAAGCATGGGAGAGGTTCCAAGAGCTACTTCAACAATGCCCTCATCATCAAATGGCATCAGAGTTGCTTTGGCAATATTTCTACGACGCCCTCAACCAAACTTGTCAGTTCATGGTGGATAGTTCGGCCGGAGGCAACATAGCGGTCAAGACAGCTGACGAGTTGAAGGATATTTTCGAGACGCTCGCTGCGAGTTCTCAACAAAAATCAGCTAGACCGAGGAAAGTGGAGGCGAGTGCAATTTCGATGAGCCCCGATTTGAAGAAGTAAATGGCCGACATGTTAAGGGATCTCGAAAACTTGAAGATGAAGCAAAGTGCACCGGCTCCGAAGGAGGAAGAGAGGAAGCCGGACCAATGCGAGATTTGTGGAGAGCTTGGACACATCAAGGAGGTGTGCCACAACATGGGGGAGTTTCCATACGAAGGAGGAGCCGAGGTCTACGCCGCTCAAGGATACCCGCCTCAAGTGCCTCCACCTCAAGGGTATCAAGGGGGATACTATCAGAATTCGAGGCCGACACAAGAGCAAGGTAATCCTCCTACCTATCCTAATAGGCGTCCTCCACCATATAATAACCCCTACCCTCCTCCACCAAATCCCTACAACTCTCAACCTCCACCATATTATCTACCTCCACAATACCCTCCCAATCCATATTATCCACCATCTCCAGACTACCCACCTCAACCTACTCATACGCCACCACCACCACACCCTACTTCTCGTTCCCAAGGACCGCCTCAAAAGCCTCCCGTCGATGAGAGTCTTTCTACATTCCTTCATGAGGCTAAGTTGGCTCGAGAGGCTCAAGATGCTACCATTAAGAGGCTCGAGACGGCCATTGGCCAAATTTCTGGTTCCATGCACTTGATGCAACAACCGGGGCAGATTCCGAGCCAAGGGATTCAACCACAACAAGCTCATGTGATGCAAGCCCCATACCCTCCATATGTTCCTCCCGTTCCACCTCACCAAGCTCATGCAATCACGGTGTTACAACGCAATGGAGTTCTGATGCCCTCCTCAAGGGCCCATGGGAGATAGACGGGGCCCAAGCCCTCGATGGAACGGCCTGGGAACTCCGGCAACACCCTTCGGCCGAGCTCGTCCAGGAGGTCATCTGGCCGGTCGGCCAGAATCTGGCCGCTCGGCCAAAACCCTAAGCTCGCGCGACAACTCAGTGTCCAATCTGGACGATCGGCCAAGTCACCTCGACTCTGGCCGATCGGCCAAACTCGGCGAGCAGCACACGGAGTCCGAGGATGATAAGAAGGATTCTCCCGTTCTCCACAAGACGCCCGATCCGTACGTCCCCCCTATTCCATTCCCGAGTAGAGTGAAGAACAAGAAGCAAATGCTCAACCCGTATGTTCCACCTATTCGGAGTATCGTGAAGAAGGAGACAAAGGACCCCAAGCCTATCAACTCATTTCCTAAACAAGGGGATCCGGGAGGTTTCGACTTGAGTATTATTTTGGATAGCGGAGAGACAGTCTCGGGATTGATGGATTTAGGATCTGCGGTGAACTTAATGCCGTATTCTATTTTCGAGAAGATGAACTCAAGAGTCCTTCAAGCTACCGACATGCGCATTGAGCTAGCAGACGGCACCGTGAGTAGTCCATTGGGAGTTGTGGAAGATGTCCCTGTCCTCGTCGGTGGAATTCGAGTCGTTACCGACTTCGTCGTGCTTCATGAAGGCAAGGGAGCTAAGAGCGCAACCGGATACCTACTCTTGTTGGGACGACCATTTATGGTCACTACTCGAGCTCGGATTGATGTAGGTACCGGCACTTTGAGCATGGCCGGTGAAGGAGGTTCGGTAACGTTTTCGGTTTTTGGAAATTCACCTTCTATTCCTACTTTCTCTCTTCATTCATGCTCTTTTGTTAAGCTTGCTAACCCTCTTGTTGAGGTAAATGTTTGTGAGATTTCTAATAGGGTAGCAGCTCATGAAGAATTCATTGACGAAGAAGAGTCCATTGAAGATGACGAATTCTTTAGTTGTGTGGATGAAGAAGAGGACATTATCGAGGAATTTCTACAGAATTTGGAGGAGGTTGATGAGGTGGAAGAGGAAAGATCGACACTTGCTCCGAATGAAGAAGAGTACATAATCGAAGAATTTCTACGAAATTTGGAGGAGGTTGATGAAGTGGAAGAGGAAAGCTCGACACATGCATTGAATGAGGAAGTGATCATTAACTCTTTTCTCTTTAACCTCACCATTTGTGAAACATCTTTCCTTGCAGAGTTTAACTCAAAGATGTTGGAAAAGGAGTTTGAACCAAGTGTGGGGGAGTCGAGAGTTGATAATGACCACGTTCTAAATCGTCGAGATTGTTCGAGAAGGGAGTGTGAGTGTGTTGCAAGGAGCATCAAAACGTCGCTCGGTGCTACGGGCTTGGGTTGATCGTATCCTTCGTCAAGCTAATGACGATAAACGAGCGCTTGGTAGGAGGCAACCCACGTAAAAAAATTAAAAAAAAAATTGATTTTTATTTTTCGTAGTATTTCTTGTTAATATTTGATTTTCCGTGTTAGTTAGTGTGTTTTTGCAGAAATAGGCGTCGGACACCCAGTGGCTGATCTGGCCGATCGGCCAGATTTCCTTAAGGATTCTGGATGATCGGCCAAAACTGTGCAAACGTTTCTTGGCCAGTATCTATTCTGGCCGATCGGCCAGATTCCTTAAGGAATTCTAGACGATCGGCCAAACTTATGGGAGCCCTCTTCAATTCTAGTCAAACTCGCTTTTGGCCCTCATGATCCTCTTTGGGATGATCCCCGGTTCCGAAGCCCTTTCACTTGATCATAGCCTTGATTTGTGTCTTTTTCGTTTTGTTTTGAGTCTTTTATTTTGATTTCTTTATTTTGTTCGATTTTACGCTTTTGTGTTTTGTGTTGTGTTTGTTTTGTATATGCTACTTGGAGTCTCTCGGGATTACAAGTGTTATGGTTGGCTTCGTGCGATAAGTTTCTCTTATCTCTTCTCTATTTTATTTTCTTGCAATGAGGGCATTGCTAGATTTTAAGTGTGGGGGGGGGGGGGGGGGGGGGGGGGGGGGGGGAGGTTTGAAACTTTTGGCATGAAGTGTTTGTGTTTGTGTCTTGATCGAGTCTTATTTGGTTTGATTGAGTCTAGTTGATCGAGTCTTCATGTTCCCTCACTTAGGAATTTGTTTTATTTTGAGCCCTATAAGCTTGTAACTTAGGATCAATGTGAATGATTCAACGATGGAATCGTTAGTTGTTGGAATTGATTTGAGCATAAATTAGGTTGGTTTAATCTTGAGTTGTTGTTGATTATGATTCGATGAGTTGTGGGGCACGAATTGATATGAGTATTGAGGAAAATGATTTATGATTTTTGGTTGAGTGATAAATCTAGATTGTTGCGACTTGGATTGCTAGTTTACTTTCCCCTTAGAAAAAAAAAAAAAAAAGTTGTGTTTATGTGAATAAAAGAGTTGATAGGATTCTGCTCCTCTTACTTGTAACGTATGAAAATACTAGAGTAATGAGCATGGGAAACCACATGAAAAGGCTTCGAGAGACCCTCGAATGATTAAATTTCATGAACTATGTCCTAGATGATACTCGTGTATATTAGAATAAAAGTGTTCGTAGGCATTCTACCCCTCTTGACAATGGGTACGGGAAATCGCACTAGGAGGCTCGATGTGACCCATCGATGATTAAACCTAGTGAATTATGTGCCGTAAACGTTCACATGTTTAAAAAAAAAAAGAGTTGTTTATTTGTTGAATAAAAAGGGAAAGTAGGCTAGACGTCTAAGTTGTGGTGATCTAGATATTTGTGAGATGTGAGTATCATTGCTTTTCCTCATGCTTTGGGTGATTTATAAGCCGCATAGTTTGTTGATGATGATTGTTCGTAACTTGGGATTAAAGGGACCTTGTTTGAGTTTGTCGATTCCGGTGATTAAATGTTCTATGATTTGAATTGTTTGGATTGAGTCTAAGTTGTATGTTTATATTGCTTGAAGAAAAGCAAAGGTCTAAGTGTGGGGGATTTTGATTGGTGTCTAGATGTTAGGTTTTTCATTATGTTTTGTTGTCCTTTTTCGTTGTGTTTTTGTGTTTTTTCGTGTGTCTTTGGCTATGAATTGGTTGTTTGGAGTTTTTGGTACTTTTAGGATGAAAAGGGCGGAAACGAGAAGAAAACGAGAAGAAAGGTTGTTGAGCAATCATTGACCTCGAGTTCTAACCTCTCATGATTTTATTGAAGATTCATTTTGGATGTAATGAAAGCATTATATCGAAGAGGGGTTCGATAGGAGCACATAGGCGAAAACGGAGGTCAATTTGGAGTTCGGATGAGGAAGATACGGCCGAAACAAGAGAGTCGCGCGCAATCGTCCAGTGCTTGATTTGGCCGATCGGCCAAGTCCTTCACAAATCTGGCCGATCGGCCAGATGTCCGCGTCCAGGATTTTGTTTCCTTATATAATTAGGTTTTCTTCCTAATATATATACTAGTACCTTGGGACGAATTTGCATCATCTTTTATCATCTTTTATCATCTTTTAGCATATTTTAGCTTTAGTTTTCAGCACTTAAACACTTTAGATTAGTTTTACTTTGTTCGGATCCGGATTCTTAGTTCGTGCAATTCAATTCAAGACTTTTCTTTTATTTGCGTTCTTCGTTCTTCGTTTAATTCTCGTAAGTTATTTATTGCTTTCGTTTACTTGCTTTTAATTACTTGCTTTTGTTTTAGATTCGTTTTTTTAATTGCTTCGTTTAATTTCCTTAGTTTAATTTCGTTCTTTCGATTTCAAGTTCTAGTTTAGATTCGTTTTCCTTCGATTTCAATTCTCTCGTTTTTCAAAGCTTTCGTAGTTAGATTTATTTGTCTTTAAATTTCCAGATTTCATTCATCATGTCTAGAGTAGTTTATGCTTTCTTTTATGCTTCCTTTATTGCTTTCTTTTCGATTCTTGCCTAGGTAGATTTATTGCTTTCTTTTACTTTAATTCTTAGATTTATTTCTTGCGTTCTAGATTAGTTATTTACGTGCTTTTATTTATTGATTTGATTTATTTTATTTGCCTAGGATTTAAAACAAAAAACCCCAAAATCTTCTTTACTTGTTTTCTTAGTTTTAGGCTAGATTAGGTTTTACTACATAATTAATTGCCCTGTAAAGTTTTCCTTCGAGATTCGACATTGGGTTTTACTTGCTAGTGCTACGATAGGATTTTGTTCTATTGCGAACACTTTTTAGTGAAACAGTAGGCGTTCCTCTAATGGAGTAGCGTCGCCCCCATTCCGATGATGCCGACGTCTTCGTATATGCCTTCTCCATGAGTTCATGTTGGTGATCTAGGGCACTAGTCCGATGTTTGTCGAACCACTTCTCGACGACTATCCGATACACCTCGATCATGGCACAAATCGGCAGTCTCCGAGCCCACAACAACCGAGCATTCATGGTCTCGGCTAGATTCGAAGTCATGAAGCTCGTACGTCGGACGGGACACTTGCACCTCGCCCACCTCGGCAGGCCAACGTCGCTCAACCTTCTGTATATCCCGCCTCTCTCTCTGCTTATGTCCCTCAGATTCCCCCAATATTCATCGAATTGGGAATCTCGATAAGCATAGGCTGCAGACTCGAATATAGCCCCCGCATGCCTGCCGTACCTAACGAAATTCCTCTGGAGGTGAACGAAGCAGAGACCATGAGCAGCATGCGGAAAAACGGAGTCGATCGCATTTCGGATGCTCGCGTGTTGGTCGGATACGATCAACAAGTCATCCGGCGCCCCGAAACTGGCTTTGATGTGTGCCAAAAACCACATCCACCATTCGTCGTTCTCCTTGGGGTCGAATCCAATGGCAAGGGGGCACACTTGCTCGTTCCCGTCCTTCGTCATCGCCACAAAGAGCGTCCCCTTATTCTTCCCCTTCAAGTGCGCACCGTCCACTACGATCACGGGGAGTAGCAAACCATTTACGAATGCCTTGATGGACTGACCAAAGGCGAGGTAGAAGTAGGTCAGACGGTCGGTGGCGTGGGAGGTGTGGATGTCGTACTTGGTGCCCGGATTCATCTCCTTCAAAAGGTAGAGATAAGAAGGGAGCCTCTGATAAGACTCGTCGAAGGCACCGTACGTCATCTCTATAGCGACGTTCCTCGCACGGAGAGCGAATGGGTAATCAATTTAAATACCGGACTCACTCCGTAGCTCATCCACCATCTCCTTTGGCTTCAACACTGCGCCCTCGGTGATCAATCTACGAGCGCAGAATGCTCCTAATACCATGGCCGGCACCTGTCGTTTGTTGTTCGAATTTAAATCAACTAGACACGTGTGATCGGCCTTGTACTTGATGATCACCCAAATCCCGCCTTTCTGCGTTGCATTTAACTTGAATGCGCAATCCTTCCCCTTCGTGCACCTAAAGCCCACACGGCCTTTGTCGGAACGAGGGATACAATACTCCTTCCGAAGATCCATGTGAAGCAACCCAACGGCTATATGCAAGTCCTCCTTCTTCTTAAAGAATCCGTCCTTTCGCAACTGACCCTAGGTCGGTGCCAAGTCAGGATCGATCCATCCTAAAGGGAGAGCGGGTGTCTAGATCGACGTGCGGTATCAACCAATTTCGAACCGCCTCTTCGTTAGCGCGAGCACGAGCTTCGTCGTCACGAGGCTCTTGGTTTTGTGAGTGCATGCTACGAAGCCCGATAACCCTATCAATGTGGCCGGGCTCGCGGATCCATGCTCCGAATTCAGCCGTTAGGCTCTCAAATAATTGGGATCGATCCTCCACATCCCTTGCTTCCTCGCCCTCGGACTCAAGAGACTCTTCTTCCGACTCCGCCTCTTCTTCGTCACGTACTTCGGCTTCAAATGCATTTGATCTCGGCATCGGCTCCTCTTCGACATTATAGTTCTAAAAATTTGTCGATCTTTTGGTAGTTTGGGCAGCCCGATTAGCTCTACTAATGACGTAAATCGTCGACATCTCTCTTCTCTCGATACACATTCTAAGCAAATCCCCGGTGCTCTTTAAAACGGCCTTCACCGTCTCCCGCTCATTTATGTTCGTCAAATGGAATAGCAAGTACTCTGATTCGTCACCCAATTGAAACTGGATCTCTCGTACTACGTTTTCATAGCTCAACGTCGATATGGGATAATTCACGAGAAAAACGTCTCCTCCTACATACGATATTCCCTCCCAGTGACCGCTATGACGGATAAGAATTCTCTGATCACCCATCTCGATCTGTACAAAAAAAAAAAATAAAAAAAAAAATAATAATAATTAATAATCTGAAAAAATTTTGTTCTTAAATACACGACAATTCTACTAAATAAATCGTATATACACGATTTATTATACAAAATTGTCGTGTAAAGTCAACAATTTTGACTTTCAATCGTTGACTATTTTGACTTTACACGACAATATCGATTAATCAATCGTGTATACATGAATATTTTGGAATAATAGTCGTGTACCGTAGAACAATATTTTATATATATATATATATATTTTTTGGCATATTACTAATAATAAATATACAAAATCATATATTACCTTGGTATTTGTCTCGAAAAAACGACTTGAATCTCTTCCGAAATTTCCAGAAAATTCAAAATTGCTCTCTCAATATATTTCTTTAATGTAATGTTGTGATGGAATGAAGTCTATGCTATTGTTTTTGCTCACTTTTTCTGATTTTCAATCAATGCTAATAACAACCAAATTCGATTTGTAATGAATTTGGCAGATTTGGTGGTTGTTGTTAATTAATGCAGTTTTCCCCTTTTTTAAAAAAATTACACGCCAATTGCAAGTGTTTCAACCGTGTATGTGTTCTCGTGAGATAGAAATAGGGGTTTTTTTAGTTTTTATTTATTTATTACAATTCCACGTCAGATTCAATTTTCGTGGAATCAATTCACGAAAATTGAATCGTGAGAGAGAGATCAATCGTGAAGGGTGAATATGATTTTTGAGTGGGCCCCACAGTTCTAATTTTGACTTCACTTTGTTTAATTAGTTTTTTTGTTTTATTATTTAAGTGGGCCAATTAGAAAGGGTATTTATGTCTTTTCATTACAAAATGGGTATAGAAGTTATACTTCTTATATTGTGTGTATAATAGTTATGTTTGTTATAAAAGTGAGTATATTTAAAGTTCACCCTTTAACTATTGTGTTAAAAGTAAACGAGACTAATGTCAATAAAATGAAGTATGTATTAAAGATAGCACTCCTATGACACTCCTATAACACTCTTTCAGTCTCACGCTAATTGTTTACAAAGAAATACTCCCTATGTCACATGCTAATTCTCAACTATAGAAATGACACAATAATCAATGTAGAAAGAGATAAAGGAGTTTATATTATATTAGTTGTGAGTGTATAAATTTTTTATTTTAGGTAAGTAGACAACTAAATGGGACATCTCAATAAGAAAACAAAAACAATTAAGGTGGGACGGAGGGAGTATAATTACCAATATTGGTAGATATAAGGAATTGTATATTGCATTAGCTGAGATAGTATTCCCTCTGTTTTATTTTTTAACGTGTATAATTTTTCATTTTAAATAAATTGATAGTTAAACAAGACAAGCTAATAAAGAAACAAATTTAAGTGCAACAACGAAAGTAGTGTAGTTAATAAGTTTCAATGGTTACATTACGTATCTAGCATATTTTTCAATTATTCATTATCATTAATCATATAAAAATGATTTTAATAAAAAAGAAAGAAAGAGGAATTAATGAAATATAATGAAAGGTCATGATATATTTATATGCACAAAAGAAAGCGGAGATTAAGAGAGTGAAGATATTTATTTCACTTATTGCATTTTAGTATGACATCTTTTATCACAACGTTTAATAAGCCTTTACAAAAATAATATTTTTAAATATATGAGAGAAATGAAGTATATGATCGTTAATAATGTAACAAGTTTATCGTGATATTTATCGATTAAATCATGTAATTTGCATGCAATATTATTGTTCATGAAAAGAATAAATGAGCATGGGAGTGAGACAGTCAATCAATCAATCTGTCTAAACTCAGTGCAGGTACAAAATTGAAAGCTGGACTACTAAAAAATGTGATATTGAGCCTTTCCCAATTTGGAATTACTTCCGACAATTGCTAACTCTTTCGTGAAACGTCAATTATTATTATTGTTTCTTGGCTTCAATTGTTGCCCACACATTGAGAGTTTTTGCTTTTCTTGGATGCAATATCAAACATCATAGTAATACACATCATATGTAAAATTTGTGAAAATTAGAGCTAGTCACCAATTCAAAATTTATGGAATTTTGCACGTTGCCCCCTAATTTTTATTTAACAATTTTACAACTTTAACTTTACCGGGTTTTTATTTTCCTCGACATATTTTCGCTCCAAGTTCCTTGAGAAAAACAATGTAGGTTGTTTAGAAATTTGAAAATTTCCTAAAGATGGGAACGTGCGAATTCGATACTACAAATGTATCCTCGAGGATGTTTAGAAATGTTGTATTAAAATAATTATTGTTACTTTTTTTAATGACATTTTCTTAAGTCTTATATTACCAATGTCACAATAGATGGAAGGGTAACGTAAATATTTTATCGTGACAATTTTTACTAACAAAACGTCATATTAGTGTTTCAACAAAATGCAGTATTAAATATTTACATTTTTAGATAGTTATTTTAACGATATTTTTTTAAGTTTCATGTGTGTCAATTTAGCAATAGGTTATTTCTTTTAGTAGTGACATGCGTATATGTAAATAGATTTTTATGGTTATGTTACTAATATTCCATCCGTTTGTATTGTATTGACTCATTTTTATATTATATTCCTTCTGTTTCTTCTGAAATGACCACATTTTCACTTTGAGACATTTTATTCGAAACTAGTTTACTACCCGTCAAAAATCGACGAGTGCTAATTATTTTTAACATTTAGATACTATATCAGTGAAATTTATTTTAAAATATCTTATATTATGATTCTCAATTTTTATGTACTTACAAACAATAAAAATAATTTAAGAATATTAAATATGAAGGACAAATTCAATGTCGATTCATATTATATTTAAATCTTCAACGTTTAAAGACTTATAAATCAAATTGGTGCCGAAAACAACAAAGTCAAGTTCCTCGTGAAATATTTTTAAAAAAAAATGTATTTAAAAGTATTACAAAATACTAAAAGTAGATGAAACAATATGAAATTTATATAAGAAATCCGGACCAAAATAATATATTCGGCTCTTCTTCTACAAAGCTATTGAAGTTTGAGCGTATTCTTCCTCCTGCAATTTACTCTTCTGTAAATTAAGAAATTCTAATCGTAGAAAATAAGATCCAAATATAATAATTTTATGTACACGTTATTAATATTTGTATTGACAATTACCTCATATTTTGAAATATTTTCGTGTACACAACATTAGTTGTGGTGTTTAAGCTATTGCCATCTTCATCACATATCAAAAATTTGAGACCTTATAGTGATTTTCGATATTGCGACATAAACTCGCCCATGGTTGAAGACCGATTTTGGTAGGTATAGCACTACGTTAGAGAGGATTGTCATTGACTCTTATTTATTGTCATAGCAAAGCAAAGAGACAGTGGAAAATTCCCCTTTTGCAATCTAACCGGTAACTTAATATGATCCAATGCAGTCATCGTCATTCTTGCAATTGGAAACTTCTTTCCAGCATTTTTTTCCTAAAAGCATATTTGCTTCTATCACACGGTCTCCAAGTTTTGTTACCATCATCCTTATGCCATTGAAAGGTTCAATCGATGGGTCAATATTTCATAGGAGCATGATGATGCACCCTTCTTGTCAGAAAGAGTTTGTAATAAAAAGAAAATGACAGTTATATCAAAATAAATCAAGCAGCCCGTTGTTTATTTTAATAAACCGAAAATGTCAAAGAGAGTCTCACGTAGCTCGTTGTTCACTATAATAAAAACAAAATGCCAATATAGAGTCTCCAATTACTCATGTATATAAGAAAATAGGTTTAAAAGAGAATATTTTGATGATAGGTGCATTTGTATCTCGTCGAAAATGTGATACGAATCATTTTATAACGTTATTTTAAAGAAAAATATAAATGAAAAAAGAAAAATATTAAAATATGTCAAGCCACCCGTTGTTTATTTTAATTAAAAAAAATGTCGTTATATTCAAATAAGGGGGGTGTATTCAATTCAGATTATGTAGGATTTTTATGGATTTTAGAAATCTGTAGGTATTCAATTCAGATTTTATAAAGTCTTTAAAAATCGTGAGGTATTCAATTCAGACTTTTTAAAGTCTTAAAAAATCTATGGGTATTCAACAGTCCATGAATTTTAATAGTCTATGGATTTTGCTGGATTCTTTTTATATAAAGAGATTTCACTCTTCAAAATCTTTTATAAAACCCAGAGATTTCTACGGATTGTATGAAAAACTCAAAATCACCATTTCCGCCACCCTCCTCCGTCCTTTTTCTCTTTTCTCCAAACAATTATAGTTTATTTTAAAAGACATCCAAATTATGACTATCTAGTACCAAAATTTTGTTTACTACGGAGCATATGAATTTGCTTGAAAATCAATATTTTCATAAAATCCCTCATTCTTATAAAATTCGAACATGTAACTTTTATATCTCAACATTCATTTTGATTTTTTATGGTTAAATTATTGCTACGTTTTTTAAGTTTCAGAGAATTGAATAATGACTAAACTGAAATATAACATTTGAACGAAAAAAAATAAGAGTATTTTTTTGATTGGTAGTTGAACATTCTTTAAAATACGATTCTTATTTTGAAAGATGACATAATTTGATGAAGTTTGATACTCCCTACAAGCATATTCAAAGAATTTGAATAAAGTTATTAATTTTTTTTCCAAATAATATAGATAATTTTATTTATTTATTTACAAGTGTGACTCATATGTATTTATTTATATAAATAAATAGTTACAATAGTTCAGCATCGGAGTCTATGGAAATCCATGTAATTTAATTAAAAAAACATATTCCATAATATTGTAAGTCCATGAAAATCCATCAAAATCAATAAATAAAGTCAGTCAAACTCTGTATAGAGTCTAGTCAAAACTCTGCATAGAGTCTATGAATTTTAAAAGTCTATAAAAATTCACCTACTTTTCAAAGTCTATAAAAATCCTGCAGAATCTGAATTGAATACACCCCCCTAAGTTAAGATGTCCATTTCAAACCACCATGTAAATCGACATGCATATGTGTCAATTCCTAAATCTGTCATTCTTATTTATCTAAAATACATATATTTGTAAATATTAATTATATAAAATACTATGATATATTTCAATCTCATACAATATCAATATTAATTATATAAAATATTATGATATATTTTAATCTCACATAATATCAATCTTATATTTAGTTGTATATCATATACTACGATCTATGCTTATCATAGTTGTATTAGCTTAATTATAATTTTAAAATTAAATTAGTAGAAGAATGCATAGTTATATAAAGTTGTCCCTTACTCTTGCTTGTAAGAAAATAGTTTAAATAGAATACATTGATGCTAGGTACATTTGTCTCCTGTTAAAATTCGATACGAATCACTTTATAACGTTATTTTAAAGAAAAAATATAAATGAAATTATTAAAATATATCAAGTCACCCGTTGTTTATTGTAATCAAATATAAAAAGAAAAATATTAAAATAAGTCAAATCATCCGTTGTTTATTTTAATAAAACAAAAATGTCAAAGAGGGTCTCAAATAGTTATATTCGTTTTATCTCGTCGTGTCATTATTTCAAGCCGTCTGTTGATTGTGATAATAAAAAATAGGTTTATAAGAGTGATATTTAAAATAAAATATTTTTTATCATAAAAAAAATGTCAGTTATATCAAAATAAGTCAAGCCGTCCGTTATTTATTTTAATAAAAAGAACTTGTCAAAGAGAGCCTCACGTATATTGATGTTTATTCTAATAAAAACAAAATGTCGTTACATCAAAATAAGTCAAGCCGGCTCGTTATTTATTTTAATAAATAAAATATGTCAAAAGGGTCTCAAATAGTTATATTGGTTTTATCAAAAAATCCCGTCGAAAATTATTAAAATAAATGTATTTTAATGTTAAAAGTCATTATTTCAGGCCGCCCGTTAATTGTGGTAATAAAAACTATGTTTATAAGAATAATATTTCAAATATTAAAATTTATTCATGTATGAATAGAATAATATTGAAGATAACTATTAAAGATATAATATTATTATTATTATTAATATCTTGTAAATTTAAAAATTTCACAAAAAGATATTATGAAACTTATTATCAAGACGTTCGAAAATGCTTGAGACAAATGCTGAAAAGAAATGTAACAACTCCAAAGGGACAGAGGGAGTATTTTTTATTATAAATAAAATGAATTTTTAGATAAAATAGGAACGGAGAGCATAGGAAGTGCCGCGTAGGCATGTGAATGAATGTGGTGTTCCGAATCCGCATTGCTATTATATATAGAGGATGGTCAGTTTTTTATTTTGGCCCATCAATCACATGTGCACCCCCAATAATCCCTTAATACACCACATTTATGCACTAAACATCCATTTTAAGTATGTGGACCACCACTATTATACAACGAACCTCAATTTTTTTAATACGCGTGCCCAAAAAAAATTGGTTGTTTCAGAAGAAACGGAGGGAGTATACCCCAAATATTGAATATATAGTAGCTAAATTAGAGTAAATAGAGGGAATACATAGGGGCAGAGTTAGGAATTCAAGAATGATCAGACGAAATTACTTAAATATAAATTTGACCGGGCCAAGAAAAATATATTCATACAAATGTGAGGTTAAAACACTAAAATACTACATATATAGAGGAAATATAGTGTTTTAGTAAAACACTATAGTGTAAAACAATATCTAGTAGAATTTTTAAAAAACTAAATATGTAGACAAGTTTGGAGTGAAGAGACAAAAATACCCCCGCCACTATTTACTTTTATGTCACATCACTTTTACTTTTCACTTTCTTCCTCCTTCTCTACACACGTTCGCCATATCTATCTTCCCCTTCTCTTTATTAATTTTTTTTTTTTGAGAACATCTCCCTCTCTCTCTCTCTTCAATTTTGAGTTTTCTCTCTCTAACTGAAATAGAGGAAGACGGCTGAGCGGACGGACAGCAACGGCGGGGCGGACGGCAACGGCGGCGCTGGGCGGCGACGAACGGCAACGACAACGCTGGGCGGCGGCGGCTGAGCAGCGGCGTAGAACGGCACCTCCCCTTCTCTCCATTGAAGTCGAGACCAAGCTAAGCTTCAAGCAATCAATCCCCGTTTTTTTCTTTTTTGTTTTCTTTTTAATTTTTTTCTTTTCTTTTCTTTTCTTTTCTCTTCTCTTTCTTTTCATTTGATTTTTTTATTAGATTGGTAGAGAGAGAATAGAGAGATTAGTACGTTAATTAAGGTTGTATATTTTAATTTGAATTTTGGTTGGTAGTATTAATTTCTTGAAATCAATTTCAATTTTATTTGCTTTTCTATTTCATTTTAGTCTATTTGAAATTAGAAATTACTCTCTCCGTCCCCTAATAAGTGTCCCGAGCCGTCAAAATGTAATAACCAAGAAAGTGTATAATTTTACCATCATTACATAGAAAATTGAAAAAGTAAAAAAAATGTAATGATAGCAGGGGTAAAATTGGTAGTTTAGCTAAATTTTTACATTGAAAAATGTGATAGGACACTTATTTGGGGATAAAAATTTACTCATTTGGGACACTTATTAGGGGACGGAGGGAGTATTAGATTTGAAAATTATTTTACCCTTTTGGAGGGGGGATTCATTTGTGGATTGTTGTGTTTCAAGATTTTCTTTGCCTCTAGCTTGAATCTCTCAAAACTTCTTTTATACTAGTAAAAAATTATGATAAATAAAAATTCACACCAAATTTACAACCACACATACCAACACATATATGGTCTAGTTTTGGAACAATGCCTATGCATTCTAATTGTTCAATCAACATGTTAAAATTATTCACTTTCTTACTAAATGAATTCATATGTTTGGTTATAAATTCACTAATTCTAACTAGTCGCGTACATTCTAACCGGTTAAATTTACTAGTTAGAATTATTTTATTCCTTACGAAATGAATTCATACGATATGTAAGAATACAGTCGATTCTTCCTGATGTATGGTTAGAATTTGGTATATTATTACGTATGTCACATGCTAAACGTTGCGAGAATAGTGTTGGTTAGATTGTGGCATACAGAAGCAGGGGGGGGGGGGGGGGGGGGGGGGGGGGGGGGGGGTTTAGGGTTTAGAAATTCACTAATTCTAACTAATCATATACAATCTAACCAAGCATTCGAATTCATTTAGTAAGAAAATGAATAATTCTAACAGGTTAATTGAACTATTTAGAATGCATATGCATGGTTAGAATCAATTAAATTCTTACATATCGTATAGATTCATTTCGGAATAAATATAATAATTCGAACTAGTGAACTGAACTACTTATGAATTCATTAGTAAGAAATGCGAGTTTGTCACAAATAATAGGTAAGAAATTACGATTACATATACGATTTCTCACATAGCTACAACAACAAATACAAATTATTAAACGTGATACGAATTGTAAGAAATGCGATAAACAAGGTAAGAAATTGACAATTTCTAACCAATGTATTTGATACGGTGTATCAAAAATAATTTGATTAAAAAAAAAAACTTACTCAAGAGAGTACGAAAAATAAATAAAAAATGAAAAGTGATCTTTTTAAAAAAATATGTTGACAAAAAGAAAAAGCAAAAAATGAAAAAATGAAAAAGTAAAAAGGTGATATGACATGTGTGTAAGAAAATGAAGAAAAGGGTGAAAAGTAGGGGTAAATTAGTCTCAACAAGTGAAAGTTGTCTATTATTTGTGTTTTTTTAAATTTTTACTAGTATTTGATATCTACTATACTAGATATGTAGAATAGTTTTTGCCCCACGTATATAACCCAATTTTTCATTTTACCCGGCCGGCTGCCTAGTTGCATGGCCTAACCTCCACCCCGGGAGTACATATTAAGATAGATCACAACTGATTATAGAAATATTTTGGTATATTAATCTCAATTTAATAGATTGAATATGTTCTAAAACTTACTAGGTGGGAACAAAGATGTGGAAGGAGGCTAGTGTTTGAGGGCGGCTAAATCGGGATTAGGTAGATAAAAATTTATAATCGTTAATTTATTGCTCCCTCTGTTCTGCTGTCTAGACGCAAAAAATTTGTGCGGCGGTTAAATGTTTTGTTATGTTGTGTTAAAGTATGTATATAGTCCCATTTACGAGATTAGATTAATGTATTGTAGTGTTTGTGGTCCCACTTAATTGTATAACTAACGGGTATAATTGTAAATTTTATGGTTAGATCTACTTCATATGTAAATGGATTAGGTGGACAATCGATAAAACAAAGAGTATCTATAGATTGTGGATGGAGCTTGTACAAGTTTTTCTCCTTATATCGATATAAAAGCTATACATAATACAATCATATTTACAATCAATAATATTTTAGCCTAATTCATGATATAAGCACATCATATCCTAATTAATTGCCTAAATTTCACAAACCCTATAATCTTCCGCACAATAAATTTCATAACTCTAAATATGAAATCTTTTATTGTCAACATAATAATAAAATTTGAAATACATATGATCATGTTTAGCCTTATCTATCCCAATCCTATGGGAACTCGTCACCGGCCTAGAATTGAATTTCTCCGGCATGCTTGGATGTTTTTGATTAGTACATGTGTATGTGTATAGAGGCTATTGATTAAGGTATAACTGGGTCGATTGGGCCAAATGAGATCCTCTGTCTCCGAATCTGTATTCCGATTGTGTACCCACGTCAACACTACGTAGTTTTGATAGTTTAAGAAATTATTTAATTTGCAGCAGTTAAAAATATCAGTTTTGATAGTTTAAAAAATTATTTAATTTGCATCTGTTAAAAATATCGGAACAAAATTACGTAGTTTGACTCGGATACATAATTAGAATACAAATTTAGGAACATAGGATCTCAACTGCGATTGGGAACCGCTTATCACCAACTCCGACCCGTAAAACATTGGTTATCATATGCATTCTAATTATAGTGCATTCGCGAATCATGAGGGTGGAACATATAAAGATCAACTCTTCAAATTTATTCTTATTTATTAGATTAACGGTACTTTTTGTTACATATATATAAAATTAAATTTGAGTGTGAAAATTATGAGAAGATAAAGTAATATAAGTATTGTAGTATCAATTGCTATTCACACACACATCACATATGCATAAGCATGATATAACTTAAACATCAATATTTACAACATAAATGGCCATAGACTAATTATGACTACATGTATATTATTTAAAATTAAAATATATAGATATAATAATTTTTTGCATGAAAACTAAGAAAGAAATATAATAAAATGCCAAAATAGAACTTATGTAACTATAGTAACCTCGCGACCTTCCGTAAGCACCAGTAATGTTATGGCTGCGTTAGTATATACGGTATATATTAATTTATAGTATTTATTATTTAAAAAAATTCAATTGTGTTATATTTTAAAACGTTTATAAATTATATTAATATCATTAAATTTATGAAATATAAAAAAGATGATATTCGATCACAGAAAATGAATAGAAAGACAATTTGAGTATCAATTTGTATACGTAATTTAAATTTAATTAATTGTATATTAGTTTTTTACGTATATAAAACAATAGTAAAATCCAA
Source organism: Thymus mandschuricus (assembly GCA_029379335.1). NCBI lineage: Eukaryota > Viridiplantae > Streptophyta > Magnoliopsida > Lamiales > Lamiaceae > Thymus > Thymus mandschuricus. The sequence continues at coordinate 35,050,056 of CM057073.1, read as the reverse complement.
ACAAAATACTCCCTCCGTCCCATGACAATTGTCCATGTTTCCTTATTAGGATGTCCCATTTAATTGTCCAATTACTTAAAGTGGAAAATTTTTACTCTCACAACTAATATAATATTAACTCCACTATCTCTTAAGGCCTTGATTATTGTGTCATTTCCCTTGTGGACAATTGCCATGAGACAGAGGGAGTAATATTAAAGTGAACTAGCGACGATCGGTGTTTACCTAGTATGAAAGGACATATCATTTAGGATACTTGGTTTTGCAAACAACTATCTAATTCCTCGAGATGGGGTCTTTTGATTGTGATGGAGATAGGGTTGCCATGATAATTGTGGTTGGTGTTTAATATGTGTCCTCGAAGAAATTAGTACTCTTATTAGAAATACATCACTGTCTTCATTCATTTGCTCAGTCAATTTTGCAGCTACCGTTTTACAGAGAAATATTGCTTTAATTTCGATTATTTTCCTTTCTAGTTTAAAGAGTCAAATGTCTTAATTTGGGTCGATAACATCGACTACTTTGTCAATTTATAATAATTTTATTTTTCCGGAACTAAGCTTTGAATTTTTTACTATTTAAATTGTGGATTTTTAATATATATCTGATTTGTATTATATTTAAAATAGTAAATACGTATGTGAAAGGGTAAGAGGCAAAATACTTGGATTTCCCTCTTCACATTATAGTTATAGCAAATCTACATTAAAGTTGATTTTAATTTGCATCGAGAATTCCGAGCTACATACACGAATTTGAGTTCCGGTTTAACAATCTTGATAAGTTAATTTAATATGCACAGAAATATATGCTCCATTGTCCACCGTAAGCATTCTTAATGTGCTCACTGCTAATGTGACAGTGTTGAGTTTAATTTTTTAGATTTTAAAGTATGCATTTTAATTTTATCTATTAAAATGTGCCACTTCATCCGTGAATTAAGATTGTTCACGGTGGGTAGGGAAACATTACTCGTTATATGTTGCCCGAAAAGTATGTGCATATATGTTATGCTTTAATTAGTTGCCATTATATATGTCAAATCTAATCAAAGATTATGTTGTGAACCCTCTGCAGTTAATTTTGATGATGTTTCTAAAAACCACACTTAGAAATATTTTTGTTATTTAGAGTTAGGGTTGGTAAAGTTGTTCTAAATGTATAATGTTAGGGCAACGTGTGGTTGCATGTTGTTTTGGCAATTATATGTATGCATGGGAAGATAAAGGTTTATTTCCTTATTTATGTAGACGTAGATCTCTACAAGATATTAAGGGATTTATTTTCCCTTAACTATCTATTTGCATAAGTATTCTTCTTCTACTAGGAAAGGATATATACAAGGAAATAAAATATACATGGATTCTTATCTAGGGTTTCCCAGTGGATCTAAAACTCTCTAATATATACCACTCCGGTCCCCTATACTTGACTCATTTGCTTTTTGCTTTTTCGGCACGCATTTCCACCGAGACGTAGTACGAGTTTTACGATATAATTTTGAAATATTATTTCTTTTACGGGATACTACGATATTATTTCATATAGAAATAAGTCCTGGTGTGAGAAATAGAAATAGATCTGGACCATTGATCTTAGTTTGATCTGTGGCTGTAATTGATTTAAGCATGATTATAAGGTATCATAAGCATGACTAGGTTTAAGCATGAATTTGTACATTAAAAAGCATAATGGTGTTGTAAGCATAAATATATACTGATTTAAGCATGATTTTGTATAGTTTTAAGCATATTTCGCATTTTAGCACACCAGGATTTATTTACACACGAACCATTCCCTATATATATATATATATATATATATATATATATATATATATAAGTGCCTAACTAACTAACTCATACTTGCACATGATACAAACAACCTTTGCATCAAACAAGGCCTAACAAAGATTTTCTTGGGCGTTGAGAACAACCTCCCCATTATATTTTGTATTCGCACGTCTTGATAAATAAAGTTTGTTCTAACAACGAACTTGATAGATCACCCTGTCTCTATAAAGAACGACCTTGACCACTCGCTCTAAAAGACAATTTATTTTCAATTATTCTAACACACCTGAGGGTGCATGCTTTGGCTGTGGCAGACCAGGTCATAACAAGACGGACTGCCATGACTTAATCAAAGCAGAAAAAGACGAGCTTCGAGCCAAGCGAGACAAGAAGTTCAAAGATCAATGAGCTGCCATGCTCGCTGAAGAAGAAGCCAAAGAGGCTTACTTTTCTACAGTTCATCAAGTGATGACGAATGATTCATCGCCTATGATGAAGACAATGATGAAGATGAATGCTTCACTAGAGAGCTCGTTCCCATCGACCAACAACCGTAGTTCCTCAGCCCATTCCATTTTCTTTATCTGATAGTGAATGAGTAGATGAAGAGAATGAGGACCTATCCGAGGCCGTGTCTTGGGAAGAGGCCCAGAAGCAGCTTGAGGACTATGATGACCTTGAAGCTATGCTCAAGGAGGTTATGGAAGACAACGCACAACTCATGAAAAAGAATAGAAATATAAAGTTGCGTTGGAAGAAAGATTCACCCATGATGAAGAAAAGTAAAGGGAGATTGAAGCCCTAAAGTCAAAGGTTGAAGAGTTGACTTTAAGGGAGAACGAGCTTGATGAACAAGCTCAAATATCTGCCTCACTTGAACAAGCTCAGGCCGATCTCTTGAAGGCCAAAGATTTGGAAATTCACATCTAGTTGTTTGATGCGAATCCTTGTCGATCAAGAATTGAAGCTTCAATTAGCCATGAGCAGATTAAACAAAAGTGGCATGAAGCTTGAGGAAGTTCAAGCACTACAACGAAATCCAATCATCAAATCTAGGATTGAATATAATAAAGCCACTAGAAAGAAAGGAAAGGAGTGTGAAATCACTGTCGTGAAGACACATCCCAAGCCTAAGAAGGTCAAGCATGTTCATCGAGAACTACCTGACAAAATGGCCAAGCCGATGAATCCAGTTCATCAGCCTCAGGCCATTCTGATGAAGCAACATAAGTAAACAAATCTAAATCAAAAGGAACAACCTATTCCTAAGAAGAAAGAAGTTCATCATGACTCGACACGAGAAGACTCCATACGAGCTGTGGATCAACAAGCCCTCTGGGTTAAAGTATTTTAAATCATTTGGGTGCTTGTGTTACATTCACAATAATGATAAATCTCAATTAATCAAAGACTTTTGACAGCAAGGCTGATCCTGGAGTATTTCTGGGATACTCGGAGATTAGCAAGACTTTTCGAGTCTATAATAAGAAGGCCCTAATTGTGGAGGTAACACCTCATGTTTTTTTTGATGAAATTACTTGTCTGTACAGAGAAACAAGTATAGGTGAAGAAAATCAAACTATTCACACCAGATCAAGGAACAACCTCATTGAGGATGTGATGATCTGGCCAGGTGATCATGGTGGAGAGGATCAATCTGATCATAAGGTCACACAGCAAGGGGGAAGTGATGCAAGTGATGTTCCTTACATCAACCAAGATAACCAGACTGATCCCCCTAACACAGTCTTTTCGATTGAGGTTGTTGTTGACCTCACAAAGCAACTGGAGTAGATCAACCCCTTCACACAGCAACCTTCCGCTCATCCTGAGTTTGATGAACCAGCTGAGGAGCCCGTGCCTGTTGTATCCAAAGAAGATAAGACTCGATGCAGATGTTGGGTGGATGAACACCCTCAAGAGCTCATTGTTGGGAACCCAAAATGATATAACCAAACTACGGGATGACAAAAACTATCAAACACGCAGAAGTCTCAAGATTTGAACAACATTAGCTATTACAATTCAATCCAAATTACGCATCTAAAAATACCCGAAACACGCCCGAAATTACGTGACTGGAAACTATAGTAAATAAACTCCAATGAAGCTGATATTTAAACACAATGTTCTAACTGAAGTCAGGAAAAACATTTCAATTTTTCAGCCAATTCACGCTAGTAAAACTCAAAATTGTTTGGTGCTCATATTCAGTCCTATTTAGGGTTTTAATTATGCAATCGGTTTTGGAAAGGTGAAATCGGGATTTGAAAGAGAGAATAGATGATTAAGGACAAAATATGATGATGAAATAACAACTGGAATGACGATGAGAACACGAGAACAAAAACCGAAGAACAGATTGGAGGTTTACCTCAACACGAACCCCGAATCGACGAACGACTGAAACACGTATCACGGAAGCAACTCTCCAGTGGTGTAGTTAACTCGAGACCCACACGAGATCACAAACGAACTATAGATTTCAGATGCAAAGGTGCCAATTCTAATCCTATCAAGAACTAGGGTTTGTGTATTATGATGAATATGTGAGACAATGCTAAAAATAATTTAGTTTTTCATTCAAACAATTTTGACAATCAAACCTACGAAAATAAAATAAATACTAGACTAAACTAGGTTAAGTTCGAAAAAATTACATGGCCTGGGTGTAACACCCTAATCTAAATAAAGTGTTATAAATCATTTTATGATAAAAATATTTGCGGAAAAATACGTAATAAATTCCAAAATGAATTAAGAAAAATCTAAGACAAAATTTTAAACAAAATCAAACAAAAATGTCTTTTATTTAAATATAAGATCCAAACCTTCTAAGAACTAAACCATACGAAATTAAATAAGTTTCTTAGCCTTGAGTTAAACGCTCAAAATAGGAGATTTTATTAATGCAAAAATAAAATATGTAAATAAAATCTTTGACTAGTCATTCGATCCTCCACGCACTTCCAAGCTTAATTACCTGAAATGTTAAAGTTTGAGGGTAAGTATAAAAATACTTAGTGTGAGATATTGTGCAGAGATTGTCCAAATTAATAAAAACTGACGCACGTATGAATATTAAAGTCAACACGTAAATGGATCAACCAATATAAAGTGAGAGCAAAGTCAAGTGGACAACTTTAATTGAACGGTCCTGCTCAACACTTAATGTCAAATAATCACACGGCAAGTCACGTAATATTAAAAGGGACAAATTCAAATCAACATGCATAATTTAAAAGAATCCCACACCTTAACCTCGAACTTCTGGTAACGAAACGAGCAACTTAAAATCAAGTTTAACCTTATTGCACCACACCTAAAGAATATACACATATATAAATCCAAGTGCAAACTGAGTGTTCGATTACAACTACGTAAAAGTATATACATAATTATAAAGACTATGAAATAAACTCGAAATATACATTTTGATAAATAATTAGCATCACTTTAAAACCTTTCAATCATAATATGTATAAAATAACCTTACTGGAAATTTTAGCAATAGAGGAAAATAAATAATGTATTTCTCCCAACTTTTTATTCTTAAAGAAAGATTGAAAAAAAAGAGATCATTTTGTCATGCAAGTACACGTAATTAACTTGAATTCCAAAGTTACATGCATACATATTACGTGAAAAATTATGAGCAATCCATCTTGCATGCCAAACCACACACTAAGTTCTTCCTACACTCAAACATACATATGCCGCATATGCATAGATAATTATAATATATTATTGCTATATATCTTTTGGCCATTGAACTATCTTATTAAACCAACTACCAAAAATTCGATAATTGAAGATGATTAAATATATCCTAATTTTTATTTATATCAACTACTAAGTACATAAAAAAAATATATACAGATCATGTTTAATTTTTTTTAAAAATACTAACACTCCTATATTTTAGAAAGAAAAGAAAACATGACGTAGTAAAAATATATGCATTTCAAAGTGGTCTTTTAAAGAAATAATAATAATAATAAAACTAATTGTAAGGATTTGCGATACCTTCTTCCGAGAAGAAACGTGCACAGAAAATATAACCCCCTCCTAGAACTTGCTGAAGTTGTGAATTATTTGCAGTAGGGGAAAATAAAAATGAGGGATCACTATATATATACTACTAGGCCAATAAATGATATTTATCTCCCTTTTAATCTCCTCGTGCATTAGAAAAATTTGAAGGGTTGCATGGTCGATTGATCATTCAGATGCTATTAATATATCTTCAATGAATAGACGTTACAAACTAATCATTTCCTCAAAGCTAAGTGAGCTAAGTGTGGGATGGTGAGTAATCCAAATCATAAAAAGAAAAATTGTTTCAATCATAACTCTAATAAAATTCATTAATACACCCCATAAACTAGTAACAGTAAACACCAATATCAAGTAATAATAATAATAATAATAATAACAATAATAATAATAATAATAATAATAATAATAATAATAATAATAATAATAATAATAATAATAATAATAATAATAATAATAATAATAATAATAATAATAATAATAATAATAATAATAATAATAATAATAATATCTTTACAAATTTGGGCTATTACACTGAGCTTGTAAATTTCGAGCTTAATAATATAAAACATAAATAATTCCACTGGCCCAATACGTCTAAACAAATTGTTGTAATTGAGCTCTAATTAAAATAACGGACTACAAAAATGGATAAATAATTAAACCAAGTTGATTTAATTATGACACATGTCCCTGACTAGGCATCCTCCTCGATGCTCACTAAATTCACTAACTTGTAGTGTTGGAACTCAACTCCATTGTCTTCAAGCTTCTTTTGGATATAGCACTGGAGATAGCCTTGCATCTTCTTGGCTCTTAATCTCGTCACGAGACCTCTAAGCTTTAATTCCGGGTTTAATTCGTCAGTGTTGGGCCCGGTCTCATCACAAACGTATGAGTTCGAACAAGAAGGATGTTTGCTGAAAGTGCCTTGTTAAGCTGCTACCTCTGCCGCATTGAACCCAAAGATGCAATTGAAGCTCTTCGTGATGCTGACTGGATTCAAGCCTGCAAGTGGAGCTCAACGAATTTTAACAAAATGAAGTACGGTCTCTAGTGGATCGTCCTCATCATCATGGCGTCATTAGAGTCGAATGGTTTTTCAAGAATAAGAGTGATGAATCTGGTTAAGTTGTTAGAAATAAAGCCCGCTTGGTTGCTAAGGGCTACTCTCAACAAGAAGGAATCGACTTCGATGAGACATTCGCTCATGTGGCAAGAGTGGAAGGTATAAGGTTGTTCTTGGCCTATGCAGCTCATCAATGATTGAAAGACTACCAGATGGATGTAAAGAGTGTGTTCCTCTATAGCGCTCTCAAGGAGAAAGTCTATGTGGAACAGCCTCCCAGATTCGAAGAAGGAGATTCCAGCAAGGTCTATCGCCTACACAAGGTCGTGTATGGACTCAAAAAAGCTCACCGAGCTTGGTTCGATATGCTGTCCTCATTCTTAATTGAATCTCGATTCAAGCGTTGTTCAGTTGACAAGACACTCTTCACTATCAAAGTAAAGAACCATATCCTTATAGTACAAATTTATGTTGATGATATTATATTCGGATGTAAATCTTCTGAATCTCCTGAATTATGTACAAATCTCAATCTCCTGAATTATGTACAAAGTTTGGTAATCTCATGAAAGATATAAAATGTCTTTGATAGGAAAAATAAATTTATTTCCAGGGTTGCAAGTCAAGCAGTCCAAAGAAGGAATTTTCATAAGTCAAACCAAGTACACATACGAGCTGATTGACAAATTTGGCATAAAAAATGGCAAAGCTGTTGTTTGGTGTCTAGATGTTAGGTTTTTAGTTGTCTTTTCGTGTCCATTTTCGTATTGTTTTTGTGTCTTTTTGTTATTTATGGCTATGATTAGGTTGTTTGGACTTTTTGGTGCTTGTAGGTACAAAGGGCAAGAATGAGAAGAGAAACGGGACGAAAAGGTCGAGAATCGAAGAAGAGACGAGAAGGGGACAGAAGTGGAGTTGGCCGACCGGCCAACACTTGGCCGGTCGGTCAAGAAGAAAGAGAAGAAACATGAAGGCAGAAGTCGTTCTGGACGACAGGCCAAACACTTGGCCGATCGACCAATTTACTCGGCACGCTAGCGTCCAGAAGCTGATCTGGACGATTGGCCAGATCTGGCCGATCGGCCAAGCCCCCGACTTTTCATATTAGTTTCCTTGTTTGACTAGGTTTTTATACCTAGTATAAATATTATTGCTTTAGGTTGAATTTGAGACATCTTTATCATTGTTTAGCCTTTCTTTTCACCATTCCAATACTCTTGTTTTTTTTTTTTTTCTTTTGTTCGATCCGGATCGTGACTTTGTTCTTCGTTTTAGTTCAAGATTATTTAGTTCCTATTCTCTCGTTTCCACATTCAATTCGTAAGTTATTTATTGCTTTATTTTTGCTTGATTAATTGCTTTCTAGTTTCTTAGATTTGATTCTTAAGTTCTTCGTATAATTCGATCGTTCGTTTTCAAGTTCTTATATTAGATTCGTTTTTCTTAAAATTCAATTCCTTCATTTTTCAAGTTTTAGAGTTAGATTAATTTTCATAGATTTTAAGATTTAATTTTATTTCATGTCTAGATTCGTTTTCTTCGTTACTTTCGTTATTGCTTTCTCTACGACTCATGCCTAGGTAGTTTAATCGCTTTTGCTTAATTTCCTTAGCTTAATTAGTTAGATTTAATTCTTGTTTTCTAGATTAGATTTATTTACTTGCTTTTGATTTATTGCTTATTTATTTTATTGCTAAGGATTAAAAAAACCCAAAATAAACAAACTCTTTTTACTTGCTTTCTTAGATTTAGGCTAGTTTAGGATTGTTTTGCTACACGATTATTTGCCCTGCAAAGTTTTCCTTGAGAATCGACTTAGGGTTTTGCTTACTAAGTGCTAGGATAGATTTCGTTCTATTGCGAATACTTTTTAGTGAAACAGCTGCTAAAGTGTCAATGCTCACAAGTGGGAAGATTGACCTAGATCCTGCAGGAAAACTTGCCAACATAAATCATTACAGGGGTACTATTGGTTCTTTATTATATCTAACTGTCAGTCGACCTGATATTACGTTTGCAGTGGGTGTTTGTGCTAGATATCAGGCTAATCCAAAGGAGTCACACATGGACGCCGCCAAGAAGATTCTTTGTTACATCAAAGGGACTGCAAATCCAGGATTGTGGTATCCTTGTGACGACAACCTGAAATTAATAGGCTATTTAGACTCGGATTATGCAGGATGCAAGCTAAATAGGAAGTCGACATCAGACACATGCCAATTATAGGGAACAATCTTTTCTCTAAGTTCTCAAAGAAACAGACTCCAGTACCAACATCAACAACAGAGGTCGAGTATATGGCCGCCAGAAGTTGCCGTGCACAAATCTTGTGGTTGAAGCAACAAGTCAAAGACTACGGTCGTTGTAGGGTGAGGTGTCTGATCGCACTATTTTCAACCACACAAAATAGGTATAGCAAAGAATAAGTACGAGTATCGTATCCACAGGGACTGATATATCGAAATCATACAAAATACCTCTTATCTAGAATTAAACTGATGTATAGGCAATAATAAATTAAATATGTGGTTTTCTAAAATCCTAAGCAAAGAAATTAAACAAATCAAAGAACTCAAGTAAATAAACAAATAAGCAAATAAAATCAAACGAAAGACTCAAGTAAAAACAAATATTGATTCTAGGGAAGTCTATCTAATCAAATCTAAACAAGGAACAAATAATTCAATTAACCAATTTAATCCAACCTAGATGCGATACACGAAAGTAATCTAACACTCCGGTCAAGGCAGCATAAATCGTCACTCAATAAAATCCTAATCTCCTCCCGATCTCATAGAAATTACATCAAGTGCAAAACAGATCAAGTATCGATAGATATAATCAACAAGGTTCAGTCACGACACCTATATCAACTATATGCAAGACCTATGACAATCTAACTTCGATCAGGACAATTAAATCATCATAGTATGTATTCATGAATTCCATTATGCAATTATCCGGTCAAGGCATAAAAACATAACTAAACATACATAACTAATGGCCAGTTAATCATGCATGAGAACAAGCACCATGAAACATACATCTAGATTGACAGGCTAATTGTAATTAAAAGAACTCACATAGATTCAATTAGATATACAAACCCTAAAATCAACTAAAGGAATTTAGCTATACATAATTAAAGCAAACATAAACAAAATATATTGAAAGAACATAATTAAAGACAAGAGTAAGAAAAAACTTGGAATTTAATCTTGAACGCGGTGAAGAACTTGAATTTTGAATCTTGAATAAAACTTGAATAAACTCCAATGTTGATTACACGAACGAAACGAAAACGGAAAATAAAAGGTATGAAAGTAAAAATATAAATGTAGATTAGGGTTCACAATGCTAGATCTAAGGAATATATATAGATGAAAATTACAAGGAAACATAGTCTAAAAATGACTCTAATTCTCGACTGGAATTCACGCCTCTCGACCGACTCCCTCTCGACAGGGACACCCTCTCGATTGAGAGGTCTATCGAGATGCTGAATTTTTGCTCTCGATCGAAATGTAGAACAGACTTGATCCACTGTCTTGCTCTCGACAGCCCTCTCAATCGAGAGGCTGATCGAGTGGCCTTTAACTCGACTCAAATCTTCGATTCTTCAATAGATTCTTCTCGTCTCATCTCGTCTCGGGTTTCTAACCTCAAAATAGGCCTGAAAACACAAAGAAATACCCACAAGCATAATATTGTCCAACACATAATAAATCGTACAAATTATGAACAATAACACACTAATGAGACTCTAAATCGATCATTTTATACTATAAAAACCAAGTAAATTTCACATATATCAAATCCCCCAAACTTAAACATTGTTTGTCTCGAACAATACGTAAACAAAATAAATAATAGACTCTAGCATTGTGAACTATATAGGCCTCAAAATTTTCCAAAAACAAACTTCCTCATGATCAAAACTATGCATACAACCTTAGCATCAATAACACAACTCATTCAATAAATCCAAATCATGTCATTTAATCTAAGGACACTCTCAAACATGTGAAATTATAAGTGTATAAGTGAACACTCAAATCTCTCAAAGAAAAGATGTATAAGATGCACATCTAAAGGCTCACTCAATATCAATGCAATGCAACATGTTTACCATAGGCTTGCCCTTTTTCTCAACATCTCCACCTAATGTAATATTTACAAACTAGAATAAAAAAGGACTTAATAAAAGCTTGTAATGTAGGGACATTGGTTAAGGTAGGGAATGTATAGGCTAAGTGACTCAAATTACTCCAAATCATCAACCTCTTTTTCAACTCCAACCAAAGTGTGAAATTTTTACTCCATCTTCTACCACAACTCATCACCAACTACATAACCAAAAGATGCTTAAATATGCAACTCAAAACGAATACTAACTATCCCCTTATGTTTATATTTTTTTTCTCTTTTTTTTTTCTAGAGCTCATCTAAAGATATTCTTTCTAATGATAATCAAAAGCTCTATAGTTTCTTTTCTTATCTCATACTCACAATTTCTCTAAGCTTTATAAGGATAACTAACTACTTATGCAAGCATCTAAAATTTTCTTCTTCTCCCTTTACACCACAACAAAATATTCTTTTCAACTCCTTCCATATAACTAACCACCAAAAGATACCCATAATCATCCAAACCTCATATCATCCGGTTTTACAAAGAACGGCTAATAAAGGCTCAAAAGGAGTAAACAAAGGACTATGAACAAGGTTAGTGTATAGGAATCATGTGGCTAAAGAAAGATGGCATAAGATCATCTCCTAGTTCATACATATACTAAGGTCTTGATGGAGAAATAAGACAATTTCTAGAAACAATAAAGAATGCATGATCACTCAATCAAAGAATAAGCATAAATATGCACAAATAGCTCAAATCTCACGGGTTCAAACTAACTAGTTCCCGATATCACAACACAAATTAAATTCATCAAATAAATTGCGTCTCTTCGCCAAGGTTCCATGCATAATAAAGATCATGTTTTTCTTCAAAAATCAATAAAAATACTATCATTGGCTAAATTCACAACACTATCATCACATGCTTATTTTACTCAATTTAAACCTAAGACTCAACAAATAAAAGACACAACAAGAATACTACTACTACTACCCCAAAATAACAATAAACAAATTAAGACTCTAAAAACAAGAAAACACATAAATTGAGTTAACTTAGACACTCTTTCCCTCCCCCAAACTTATTTCAAAGCAAAGCAACGAAATAAGTTTAAGAAAAGAAGTAAGGCTAAGTTAACACAATGCAATCAAGGAAAGGGAGGAGGGGGTGGGTTGTTTGGATTGTACCTTTAATAACCCTCCGGATAGAAGGGATAAAATTGATGCATGTCATGCATCATCCTCCGATATTGCTCTTGGTACGCCCTCTCGTCTTCTCTTCTCTTCCTTTTCTCGAGCTTGTCTTTTCTCCTCGAAGAAGTTGGTGAAAGTATTTCAAAGAGCACTGACTTCCGTCCTCAATGTGCCCACCTCTTGTCGAATCCCTTCCATTTGTTCACCAACATATTGTCGGTAAAGCAAGTGATAATTGTCGAACATTTGGGCGTTCTCCTCTTGATATCCCTTCTTCGTTTCTTGAAACTCCGGAGCGGTTATGTGGAATGCCGGTTGAGGTCCTCCTCCTACTTCACCTTCATATTCCTCTTCTTGATCCTCTTGATGCCCTTCTTCTTGCTCTTCCTCTTCTTCTTCCTCTTGCTCGTCTCCATGGTGACCTCCATGTTGTGGCATCGGTCCTCCTTCTGCCCACATAAACTGTTTGTGACCCGGAGAGTTCATCTTCCCATTTCCTCGTTGAAGGTACTCGTCCTTCATCACCATTGTATAGAAAACATTGGGTAGAGGGGAGAGACGAACTCCATTCAATCCGTGTAGCTTGAAGAACCACCCGGATTGATCATACGAGATTATCTTGGCCAACTCCAATGTCCTCCTATCCACATAAATAGATGTGGAAACCGGGGCTTCACAAATGGGCACGTTGAAGTGATTGGCAATCGAGGTAACGAATGCCCCAATTCCAATCTTTTGACCGCCAAAAAGGTAGGCTTGATTCTTCATGCGATCAACAAGGTAGAGGGCCGCATCTTGGGAGAATCCTCGGTAAGATGCCCAAAGAAGATGAGCGTCGGTAGCGAGGAAGGTGCCGGAATCATGACGGGAGTGGATGGTACAAGAGATCAACCGGTGGAAGTATCGGATTGTGGGGTTCGAATTGATGAGGCCTTTGCAACCGATGGATTGTAAGACTTGTTCACCTCCTCTTCATAATCCACAAAATGCCTCCACAAATCTTGGAGGTTCGCATTATGATCACCCAAGTAGTGACCGTTTTTGTCCCCTCCAATGATGTCGTTAAGTTGATCCATCGTCAACTCCCTTGGTTGTCCTCCTAACTGAAACCGAATCACTCGAGGTACATGGTTGGCTCTCTCCACCACCAATATCGAAAGGAACTCCACCGTTAGAATGTGATAAGTCAAGTAGTTTCCTTGGAAAATATAGGTGAAGCCTCCCCTTTGCATTAAGTCGATGATCTCGTCCGCGATTCCCATGGCCGCGATCGTCTCTTGGTGGAGGAAATGACAATGTTTGTGCTTGAGGTGCACAAGATGGGACGACCGTCTTCGAGTCTCCACTGTGGCAAGCTTCAACTTGTAGGCCTTAGGGTCCAAATTGGATGGAATAGGTTTTGCTATTGGGGTTAGCTTCTCTGAAATAGTCTTCTCGGCTTTGGCCTTTTCCTTGCCCTTTCCTTTGCTCGAGGAAGTCGAGGCGACGCTCTTTTCCCTTATCACGAGCCATTCTAGTACCTAAAAAAAAAAATAGCAAGTCAACACTAGAATTACAAGAGTTAAGCAAATACGAATCAATCACCCCAAACATCAATCAAATTGTATTCTCCCCCATTATCAACTTAAACCTACACCAATAACTTCACACATCATCTATATATGCTTTCTTTACAAACCATTGAACAAAAACAATATAATCTTAATCTCATGCATATAAATTCCAACTAATCTTCACAAATTCATAGACAAATTTGAAGACCCAATCGAAAACTAACATGCATACATGCTCACAATCACCATTTAATTCAATTCATGCAAATATATCAATTCAATTCATAAATTCTATCTAAATCCCCAATTCACAACCCTATCTATCAATATAAGAATTTAACTGTCAAGAACGAAATCCAATCGGTTAAAACATGTAAATTCAGGTAGAGAATCAAGAATTAATAGAGAGAGAGCAAGAAATTGAGTACCTTTCGATGAATTGATGAGAGAAAGTGATGGGTGCTTGTGTTCTTGAGAAGAATGTGTGAGTTGTGTGTGTTTGGTGTGTATTTTCGTGGGGTATATGTATTTAAAAGAGAAGAATAAACCTGGTCAAAGTAGGAATTTGCGCCGTCAATAACCCTCTCGACCAGCCTCTCGATCGAGAGGTCTGTCGAGAGGGTGCTACTGGATTCGGGTTTTGAGACTCTCGACCGGCCTCTCGATCAAGAGGTTTGTCGAGAGACAGCTTCTGTATCAGCACCTTCAGCCTCTCGATCGAAAACACGGGGGTACGATCGAGAGGTTCTTCTAAAAAAACCTGGGCATAAATTAAAAAATCCTCTCGATCGAGATCTCGATTGAGACCTCTGTCGAGAGAACTCTACTGGAAACTGATTTTCACCCTCTCGATCCACCTCTCGACTGAGAGGGGTGTCGAGAGGGTCAAGCTCAATTTTTTTTTCCTATACTCAAATTTAAGTTTGTTAGTGCATTAAGGGGTACGACTCAAAAATACGAAAAATTTAACTACGACTCTAAAAAAAAAATATTTAAAAACGGGATACGAATATTGGGTTACCTCCCAACAAGTGCTACATTTAACGTCTTTAGCCCGACGGTACCTCGTCTATAGCTCGGATCTTCAAGATTTGTGGCCCCTTTTGTAGGAAAAAAGGGTATCGGCTTGAAATAGTGCTTGAGCCGATGTCCATTGACTATGAACTTGCCACCATCGTCTTTGAACCCTTCAAAAGCTCCATTCTTCAAATCTTTATAGATGACGAATGGCCCGACCACTTGCTTTGCAACTTTCCTGGAAATAGACAAAGACGAGAATTATGCACAAGAACATCATCACCAATATCATACTTATGATCTCGAATGCTCAAGTCGTGGAATTTTGCTGCTCGTTCTTTGTAGATCCTCGAATTCTCGAATGCTTCCTTCCTCTATTCATCGAGCTCTAGCAAATCGTCGCACCTTTGGCCCATGGCTTCCTTGAACTCGAAATTGATCCTTCTCGTTGCCCAATAGGCTTTTTGCTCCAACTCCATTGGTAGATGGCATGACTTACCAAAGAGCAATTGATATGGAGACCTCCCAATTGGTGTCTTGAAAGCCGTTCAATAAGCCCAAAGTGCATCGTCCAAGTACTTCACCCACTCCTTCTTGTTGGTGACGGTCTTCCCCAAAATTTGCTTGATCTCTCGATTAGCTAACTCGGCTTGACCGTTGGCTTGAGGATGGTAATGCGTCGTCACCTTGTGCTTGACTCCATATTTGGCTAGAAGTGTTCCCAACCAACGATTGTTGAAGTGGCTCCCCCCATCACTAAGCAAAGCTCTCGGAGTTCCATACCGAGACAAGATATTCCGTTGGAGGAATTTGATCACCACTTTGGATTCGATGGTGGTAGTGGGAATGGCCTCGACCAATCTAGAAACGTATTCCACTGTGAGAAGAATGTAGGAGAAGCCTTGAGACCTGGGAAAAGGACCCATGAAGTCGATCCCCCAAACATCAAATAGTTCCACCTCCATGATAGTGCGCTGCGGCATCTCGTCCCTCTTCGAAATATTCCCCATCCGTTGGCACCGATCACATGTCTTGATGTAAGCATAGCAATCCTTGTAGATCGAAGGCCAATAGAATCCACTATGAAAGATCTTGAGGGCGGTGCGATTTGCTGCAAAGTGTCCCCCATTCGGAGCGCTATGACAATCCTCAATGATCTTCTTCCACTCCGTTTGTCGAACACACCTTCGAATAATTCCATCGGTGCACCTCCGGTACAAGTAAGGATCCTCCCAATAATAGAATTTGCAGTCATGGAGGAACTTCTTCTTCTGATGAGACGAGAGGCCTTTTGGAATATGATGGATTGCCAAATAGTTAACAATGTCGGCGAACCAAGGAGTGTACTCATCGATCTCGAAAATCTGCTCATCGGGAAAGCTCTCCTTGATGACGATTCTTAAATCTTCTTTGTCCACCGGCTGCTCAAGTCTCGAAAGATGATCAGCCACCACATTCTCACATCCCTTCCTATCCTTGATCTCCATATCGAACTCTTTAAGAAGTAAAATCCAGCAAACTAACCTCGGCTTTGAGTCATTCTTTTTGAATAGATAGCGAATGGCGGCATGATCGGTGTGCACAATCATGTGAGATCCTACCAAGTAATGTCTAAACTTGTCGAAAGTGTAGACCACTGCAAGTAGCTCCTTCTCCGTGGTGGTGTAGTTCCTTTGGGCCGAGTCCAACGTCTTGCTAGTATAATAGATCACCCGGAAAAGCTTCTCCCTTTTCTGCCCCAAAACAGCTCCTATGGCCCAATCGCTTGCGTCACACATGAGCTCGAACGGGGCACTCCAATCTGGTGAGACCAAGACGGGAGTAGAGATAAGTGCCATCTTCAATATCTCGAAGACCTCCAAGCAATCTCCATCAAACACGAACTTGACGTCCTTCTCTAGCAATCCACATAACGGCTTCGTATTCTTCGAAAAATCCTTGATGAATCTTCTATAGAAACCGGCATGTCCCAAGAAACTCCTCACCGACTTGACATTGGTTGGTGGTGGCAACTTCTCGATAGCTACAACTTTGGCTCGATCCACCTCCAATCCTTGCGATGACACCTTGTGGCCGAGCACAATCCCTTCTTGCACCATAAAGTGGCACTTCTCCCAATTGAGCACTAGATTTGTTTCCTCACATCTTTGAAGCACCGTGTATAGATTCTCCAAACATTGGTCGAATGAAGAACCGAACACCGAAAAATCGTCCATGAAAACCTCCATGATGTTCTCGATCAATCCATGGAAGATGGCCATCATACATCTCTATAAAGTAGCCGGAGCGTTGCACAACCCGAACGGCATCCTGTGATAAGCAAAAACTCCATAAGGGCATGTAAATGCCGTCTTGTGTTGATCCTTTGGAGCGATGGCGATCTGATTGTAGCCGGAATATCCATCGAGAAAGTAGTAGTACTCATGTCTGACCAACCTATCGAGCATTTGGTCTACGAAAGGAAGGGGAAAGTGATCCTTCCTAGTTGCTGCATTGAGAAGACGATAATCAATGCATACTCGCCATCCCGTGACGAGCCTTGTCATGATTTGCTCACCCTTCTCATCGTTGATCACCGTCATGCCTCCCTTCTTTGACACCACTTGAGTAGGACTCACCCACTCACTGTCCGAAATAGCATAGATCATGCCGGCATCAAGCAACTTCTTCACTTCCTTCCTCACGACTTCTTGCATGGCTGGATTCAATCGCCTTTGGCGTTGAACTCTTGGGCGATGATATTCTTCGAGCAAAATCCTATGCATGAAAATCGAAGGACTAATGCCTTTGATGTTGGCAATCGTCCATCCAATTGCAAATTTTTTCTTTCTTAAGACCCTCAATAGCTTGTCCGTGTTTGTCTCCATCAACTGGGAAGAAACAATCACCGGGTACGTCTCCTTCTCACCCAAGAATTGATACTTGAGATGCTCCGGTAGTGGCTTCAATTCCACTTTTGGGGCAGAGATCTCCTTCTCTTCCTCCTCGATGACTCCACCATCCACCTTCTTATTGATGTCAAGGTACAAAGCTTCCTTTTGATTAGGGGATGGTTGATTAGCCTCCAGTTGGTTGAGATATTCCAGAATTTTGTCACAAGCTTCATCTATCTCCGAGTATGAATAAAGAGAATTAGAGATGCAATGGTTGAGTGCCTCCTCCGAAGTAGGTGGTATCAATGTCTCGATGGAGAAGATATCTGCACGATGATCATCGAGACTCTTCATTGCTTCATAGATCGAAATCTTCAGCTCTTCTCCATTAACCCGAACAGTGAGGTCTCCATCTTGCACATCGATCAATGCTCTCCCTGTAGCTAAGAATGGTCGTCCTAAGATCAATGGTTGGTTTGCATCCTTGGGCATATCCAACACTACAAAATCAGCTGGGAAGACGAGGTTGTGGACTTGTACGAACAAATCTTCAACAATCCCCCTTGGATAAGAAACTGATCGGTCTACCGTGAGTAGGGAGATAGTGGTAGGCTTCATCTCTCCAATCTTGAGCCTGTTGAAGATGGAGAGTGGCATCAAGTTAACACTAGCACCAAGATCACAAAGCACATTCTGGAACACTTGATCACCGATCTTGCGTGCCAATGTGAACCTCCCAGGATCCTTCTGCTTCAACGGGAGCTTCTTTTGTAGGACCGCGCTGCACTCCTCCTTTAGATTGATCGTCTCGAATTTCCCCCACTTCTTCTTTCCCGATACCGCATCCTTGATGAACTTCATGTGATTGGGCATGTCTCGAAGTGCATCAAGAAGTGGAATGTTAATGTTGACCTTCTGAAAGATCTCCAAAAATCGTTGATACTTCTTGTCTTGCTTGGTGTTCGCCAATCGTTGAGGGAAAGGGGCCTTCGGAACATAAGTGGGATGCTGGGGCAGAGCTGCACCCTCTCGACCAGCCTCTCGATCGAGAGGTCTGTCGAGAGGGACCTTCTGACTTTGAGGTTTGGCCTTTCGACCCCCCTCCCGATCGATAGGGGTGTCGTGAGATTTCTTCTGATTTTTCTGGGTAGCCTCTCGATCACCCTCTCGATCGAGAGAGGTGTCGAGAGAAGGGTACTGAATCTCCTCGTCGAACAGGTCTCGATCCTCATCTCTATCGATAGGGGTATCGAGAGGGGTCTTCTGACTTCCAGTTATTTCCTCTCGACCGGCCTCTCGATCGAGAGGTCTGTCGAGAGGCGTCCTTCTCGGATTTCCTCCACTCGTCTCTTCCAACTCCGAATCCTAGTGGCTTCTTTCTCCAGTATCTTCAGCTTCCAATGAGGGATTTGTGTACCGAGTGCCACTCCGAAGCTCAATAGCATGGCATTGGTGAATCTTTAGGTTTTGCTTGGTTGTGCTAGGGAATTGACCGGGCTTATGGACTCCTCCTTGAGCATTGGCTAGCTGACTCATTTGTGTCTCCAACATTTGCAGCTGCTTGGTGATGGCACTAAAGCTAGTCCCCATCGTGTTCCCCATAGTAGTTTGTGTCAGCTCCAAAGTTCTCAACTTAGCATCTTGTTGTGCCATCCTAGCCTCCGATTGTTGCATGTAATGCCTTATCAATTCGTCCATCGACATCTCCTTCTTGGGCTCTTGGATGACTCCATTCTCAACATGAAAACCGGGAGGTGGTTGCAAGACATTGTTCGGGTTGGCATAAGAGAAGTTTGGATGACCTCGGTTGTTGGGAAAATAAGACTTCTTGTAGCCTCCTTGATAATTCGAACCTCCTTGGCCTCCTTGTCCTCCTTGCCACTTGTTTCCTTGATTCGTCTGCCACTTGCCACTTTGTTGCACAAAATTGGCATCTTGTCCTTCGGGTTGGGGTGCTTGTTCATCAACTATAGCATCGCATCGAAGCACTCCTTTCTTGATGGAATCCAACTCACTCGCTGTTTTTGTGTACTTCTCCATCAAGTCATCGTAAACGTCTATCCCAATAGTAGCAACTCTCCTCCTTCCAATGCATCTGTCAGTAGCCTCTTCATAACTCGAATTAATGGTGAGCTTAATAATCTCCATAGCCCCATCGTACTCATTGTTCAAAATTCCTCCCTTAGAAGCGTAGTCGAGCTCCTTCTTGCACATCTTGTTCAAACCACGATAGAAGCAAGTGATTTGATTCTCCTTGTCAATACCATGATTTGGGCATGCTCTCAACAACTTCTTGAACCTCCCCCATGCCTCATAAAAGTGCTCATCCTCAAATTGTTGAAATTGGTTGATCTCGTTAATAAGCTTCTGAGCTCTTGAAGGTGGGAAAAACTTGTTCAAGAATTTTGTGCACATCTCGCTCCAAGTCTTGATGTCTAACTTGTCCAATCCATCTAACCACTCTCTAGCATCGTCCTTGAGAGACCAGACGAAAAGGCTGAGCTTGAGATAATCAGATGAGACTCCATTCGCTTTGTATGTTGCACAAATATCCAGAAATTGCTTCAGATGAGCAATCGGGTCCTCCATCGGTGTGCCTCCATACTAATTCGATTGTACCATATTGATGAGGGACGTCTTAATCTCATAGTTGTTAGCATCCGTTGTCCCCCATCCTCTGTGCTGGAATTGATCATTAACCAGCTTGAACCGGTCATTCAAAGTCCTCCTCCCCCCTTGGTCTGCCATCGAATCTTGATTCTTTGGTGAAGCCGGTGGTGAAGAGGGTGGTGTAGATGGTTTATTGACTTTGGCTTTCTCCTTCGTCTGATTCTTTTTCCTCAGTGAGCGCTCCAGTTCCAAATCTACCGGAATAAGATTTATCCCTTTAGATCTGATGGACATGCACTACCTGAAGACAAAGAAAAGAAAAAGAAGAGATTAGATCAATAAACAAAAACAGAAAAATAAAAACGCCTAAATCACCTATTAATCCTATTTTAAAATATATATATATATATATATATATATATATATATATATATATATATATATATATATATATATGAAATCTAATAAATCAACGGCGCCAAAATTTAATCGCACTATTTTCAACCACACAAAATAGGTATAGCAAAGAATAAGTACGATTATCGTATCCACATGGACTGATATATCGAAATCACACAAAATACCTCTAATCTAGAATTAAACTGATATCTAGGCAATAAGAAATTAAATATATGGTTTTCTAAAATCCTAAGCAAAGAAATTAAACAAATTAAAGAACTCAAATAAATAAACAAATAAGCAAATAAAATCAAACGAAAGACTCAAGTAAAAACAAATGTTGATTCTAGGAAAGTCTATCTAATCAAATCTAAACAAGGAACAAATAATTCAATTAACCAATTTAATCCAACCTAGATGCGATACACGAAAGTAATCTAACACTCCGGTCAAGGCAGCATAAATCGTCACTCAATAAAATCCTAATCTCCTCCCGGTCTCATAGAAATTAAATCAAGTGCAAAACATATCAAATATCGATAATTATAATAAAAAAGGTTCAGTCACGACACCTATATCAACTATATGCAAGACCTATGACAATCTAACTTCGGTCAGGACAATTAAATCATCATAGTATGTATTCATGAATTCCATTATGCAATTATCAGGTCAAGGCATAAAAATATAACTAAACATACATAACTAATGGCCAGTTAATCATGCATGAGAACAAGCACCATGAAACATACATCTAGATTGACAGGCTAATTGTAATTAAAAGAACTCACATAGATTCAATTAGACATACAAACCCTAAAATCAACTAAAGAAATTTAGCTATACATAATTAAAGCAAACATAAACAAAATAAATTGAAAGAACATAATTAAAGATGAGGCTAAGAAAAACTTGGAAATCTTGAACGCGATGAAGAACTTGAATCTTGAATCTTGAATAAAACTTGAATAAACTCCAATGTTGATTACACGAACGAAACGAAAATGAAAAATAAAAGGTATGAAAGTAAAAATATGAATGTTGATTTGGGTTTACAATGCTAGATCTACAGAATCTATATAGATGAAATTTATAAGGAAAAGTCTAAAAAGGATTCTAATTCTCGGCTGGAATTCACGCCTCTCGACCGACTCCCTCTCGACAGGGACACCCTCTCGATTGAGAGGCCTATCGAGATGCTGGATTTTTGCTCTCAATTGAAATGTAGAACAGACTTGATACAATATCTTCCTCTCGACAGCCCTCTCGATCGAGAGGCCTTTAACTCGACTCAAATCTTCGATTCTTCACTCGATTCTTCTCATCTCATCTCGTCGCAGGTTTCTAACCTCAAAATAGGCCTGAAAACACAAAGAAATACCCACAACCATAATATTGTCCAACACATAATAAATTGTACAAATTATGAACAATAACACACTAACGAGACTCTAAATCGATCCTTTTATACTATAAAAATCAAGTAAATTTCACATATACCAGTTTCAATCTTCTCTGATAGCTTAAGTGCAATCGTCATCACACAACACCTAGTTCTTTATGATAGGTGCAAGCACATCGACGTGAGACATCACTTCATATGTTATTACGTGGAAAAGAAGAACATGGCGACCGAGAAGATTCACACTGACATACAACGTGCTGACATCTTAACAAAATCTCTCGTGGAAGAAAGGTTCAAGATTCTATGCGGAAAGTTAGGATTGCTAGGTATTGGTAATCAGGCTGATAAATAATCAACAAGCTGTGTGCCAGTTTGAATGCAATTCAACATGATAAGATCAAAAGACTGTGTGTCAGTCTGTGATCAACCTGGATCTTCAGTGTTAGAAAGGTCGTTGAGGGAGCTAGATGATTGACCTGCCAACAACAGCTCGTTAACTAACTCACAAACAACAGCCATGCTCAATAACGGGAGAACCCAGTGAGGTTGTATCACTCACTGTGACTTAACTTCTCTCGTACGCATTAAGTTGAAAATTTGTGTTTATTGAATAAAGTGTTTTATCCATTATTATTATTATTATTATTATTATTATTTATGGTACTAACACTACTGATGAAAAAGGACCTCAGCAAAATGATTGTTATTTCTGTGATCTCCCTCGAATGTCAAGGGTTTCATAATGTTATCGGGGCTCAGTTTATTCACGACTAACACAATAAGGCGAAAAGGTGTGACTGGTACTCTACTGCCTCACCCACGCACTTACTCATGACGCTTGGGTGACCACGCAATCATCGAAGAGAGAGATCTCTCAAATCATATGTGGGAGTTGAAAGGTCGTCTTTTGAATATCAATTTGAGTCGTTAATTGTTTCACCTAAAATTGTTCGCAATCAAACGAAATCTATTTTAGCACTAGTAAGTTAAACCCAAAGTCGATTCTTAAGGAAAACTTAACAAGGCAAATAACTGTGTAGTAAAAACAATAAAATAAAACCTAATCTAGGAAAGCAAGTAAAAGAATTTATTTTGGGTTTTTGGTTTTTAAATCTTAGGCAAAGAAAATAAATATGCAAGAATGAAAATAACAAGTTAATAAATCTAACATAGTTAACAAGAAACAAATTTAACTAATAAAACAAATTAAAACTAAGCAAAAACAATTAAACTACCTAGGCAAGAGATCATAAAGAAAGCAATAACAATAACGAAGCAAAAAACAAATCTAGACATGAATGAAATTAAATCTAAGAATTTGAGAAAATAAATCTAAATCTAAAACTTGAAAAACGAAGAAAACGATTTTGGAAAACAAATCTAAACTACGAAACTCAAAAACGAACAACGAATCGAACGAAGAACGAAGAATTATATCTAAGAATCAAAAACACAATTAATTAAACGAAAGTAAAAGCAATAAATAAACATACGAAATTAAAGGTGGAAACGAAGAACTTGAATGAACGAACGAAACTTGAATTACTTGAAGTACTTGATCCAAAATAAATCGAAAGAATTAAATTAAGAACTAAGGTTTCAAAAACTAAAAACTAGAGAAAAAAAAAATGTATGAATTTCCATGCCCTAATGGCTACATAATATATATAAGGAATAGAGTTTTGGATAAACAAGGAAATCAAAACATCAGAGGCCGCTGCATTGTTCCGAGTGGGCGCTCGCCTGTAATGTCGTCCAGCAGGCACTGGCTCAGTTCCCAGCGGGTGCTAGGTTTCTTCTTCGCAAATGTTTCGAACTTCTGACCAGCCAGCAGGCGTTGGCACTCCTTCGCGCACATCCTTCTCTTTTTGCTCCTTTAATAGCTCGTTTCTTCAATCTCCTTCATTCTTCGACTTCCTCGACTCCAAATAATCAAAACACTAACAACACCCAAATCAAAGCGACACACAAACAAAAAGAGACAAAAACGACACAAAAACAAACTACAATTAACGTCTAAAACCTAACAAAATGACACCAAACAAATCCCACACACTTAGATCTTTGCTTGTCCTCAAGCAACACAATCACACGACTTAGCACCAATTCAAACAACCCAAATCATAGAGCACTTAATCACTAGAATCGTCAAGTTATGAACTAAATCACTTCAATCCCAAGTTACAAATAATCAAACATCAAAGAACTATGTGGCTTATAATTTAATTCAAGCATGAGGATCCAATCAATGATATACAAACATCTCACAAATTTCCTAGATCATCACAACTTCAAACTTATAGCTACTTCCCCTTTTTATTATCCAAACACACATTCTTTTTATGAAGCATGAATTGATTGTATTAGCATATAATCATCAGGTAATATCCTCAATAGTTCACTTTGAGTACCCTAATGCGGTTTTCCGTACTCATTATTCTATGAATAAGAGGAGTAGAATGCCTACGAACATTGCATCTTTATATATATATATATATATATATATAGGGATAGGTTCCAATAGGAACCGTCCCTTAGATAGTAACTGATAGGGATGAAATATCAGCCTCACCACGTGACATTCCCTCGATAGGGAGTAAAAGCATCTTTCGTAACCTTACAAGTGCCCAACCTCGCACAAGGGTAAGCGAGATCTGGCCAGATCCTAGCTAATGCAAAAGTTGCAAGGTTATATGTCCTTGAGCTAGGCGGGATCTGACAGTTATTATAATTTGGGATAAAAACTCATATGCAGAAGCTAGTGCTCACAGAAGCCGCTTCGCCCCTAGTATGCTTCTGCTAAACCCAAGGGTCTGCAAGAGCAGGTAATCGGCGTGACTCTAGTTTTCCTAGAGTGAGGACCACAGTATCAATGACAAAAGGGATTTGTCATTAAGAAAATTCCTCTTTTATCCTTTCCATAGGAGAAATATCCACCCATCAACCCTCCTCACAACTATAAATATTAAGTGAATGCACACTTCATCACCATCATATCACAACACCACTCATAAGAACAACACGCACTCTCGCATACTGTTCCATTCAATTCCATACTCTCTCTCTCTCTCTCTCTCTCTCTCTCTCTCTCTCTCTCTCTCACTCTCACGAGCTCCTCCGAGCTCAGGCCTGCCGAAACGGACAAGACCTTCTTCCGGGAAATCATAGTCCGCTTTCACGTCCACCTGCTCTTCTCAACACCGGGAAGAATCCCTTTCCTACGTATACTTCCTTGAGTTTAAGGTAAAACCCTCATCATTTGAGAAGGAATGAGGTTTGACAGAGTTCCGCATTCCTAGCCTCCCTCTCTTCCTTGTCTCTGTCTTGCGTTATCAGTTTGTATGAGTGCAAAACCCCATGAATCTGGCTAGTTCATGGCTAAATACGCCTTTTATCCTTTACTTATAGCTCCACTACTACTTGTCGTTGCTATGCGCCTCTTGCCCTATACAAAATACTCGGCTATGGCTTTTCTATACGCATGAATCTCTTGCTCTTCACTGTTTTAACGCTTTACCCATGAATGCTCTCTGCAAAACATGATGAATAATCTCTTAAATTGTTGTGGATCTTTGACCCGGATCTATCAACTGGCGCCGTCTGTGGGAATTTCTTGAGTTAAGATGTTGATTTCCCCTGTTTTTTATGCAAAATTCTAGCTCGCTGTTGTAATGCTGCTTGCGATTTCTCTGTATTACGTCCTTATGTGGAGAATGTGAGGAAATCTGATGTTACATTGATTGGGAATGCCCTGTTTGTGATCTAGCTAGCGGAAACTTAGACGGATATGTTGTTGTTTAACATTTGCTAAACTCTCCTCGGTTATGAGCTGTTGAGTGTGACATGATCTCAGGATTATGCTCCCTTTGAAACGGAAATTGTGATAAACACCTTGATTGAAAGGGAACTTGTGTTTGAGAGGCTAATCTCCTCTCCTTAAATGTAAATTAAACATTGATATCTGTAAGTACTGTCAAAACTCATCGGTTCAAAGGGCCAGTCCCCTGTTTATCTTCGAATTTCTAGTTGATTCTGATGATATGCGCATAAACTTGCCTTTTCATTTGCCCTGCCGCGATAATCACCTAGAATGACGGCTATCTAATCAAAAGAATGTGTATTGAATGCGAGATTTATGTTATTCCGGGAAAATTTTAGTGTGTATACCATGAACCTGTTTCAGCTATATTGCTTGTAATTCATGAATCCAGCAATTAAAAGCAATCTCAAGGCCTCATCTCTTTCATGACATGAATTGTGATGGCTAATCTGTTGTTGTTTTGTCAAAAACTTAAGGTTGTGAGGGATCCAGAGGAAAGACGGGTCACAAATTGCAGCAATCTCAAAATACATTCGCCTCACCTTGTGTACTTGGTGAGCATACAATTATGTCTGTTATATGCTCAATATGAAATCTATCTATAAGTTGCAAAGGACTGGTGATTACAAATAAGCATCCCGACTAAAGCTAGTCTAATGCTCCTGACTTGCCATGACCTCAAAACCCATGAAGTAATAAAAACATTAAAGAAAATGGAGAGCTGAAGGATGCTAAGGTTACCCCATTCATGTCGATGAAGGGAGCCCGCATCTGGAAGCAGACCCTCCTCTCAGAAGCCCTGTTTAACAGGCAACTCCCTCGTAAGCCCCGAATAACGGGCATAACCTCCTCTCAGAAGCCCTGTTTAACAGGCAACTCCCTCGTAAGCCCCGAATAATGGGCAGAACCCCCAGAAGCCCTACACAGTAGGCAATATCATCGTAAGTCCCAAATAATGGGAAGAACCCTTCATAAGCCCTACACAGTAGGAAACATCATCGTAAGCCCCATATAATGGGCAGAACCCTTCATAAGCCCTATTTAATAGGCAACCCTCCTCAAAAAGCCCTGTTTAGCAGGCAATATCATCATAAGCCCCATATAATGGGCAGAACACTTTATAAGCCCTACTTAATAGGCAACCCTGTCACAAAGCCCTATCTAATAGGCACCTCTTTCGTAAGCCCCATTCCATGGGCAGAACCTTCTACAAAGCCCTATCCAATAGGCGACTCCTTTGCAAGCCCCTTGCAATGGGCAGAACTTTTCCCAAGCCTTACTCAATAGGTAACATCCTCCTAAACTTCATACAATAGACAAAATTCCTTATAAGTCTCATTAAATGGGCAGTGCACCCCTAAGCCTTGTTCTAAATGCGACATTTTTGTATATCGCTCCTATAAGTTTTACCCATTGCATTCCAGTGGGTAAAATTCCACCTAAATCCCGCTTTACAGGTGGTATTCTCAAAAAACTCCATTTGATAAACAATACCTTTATAAACCTCTAAGGAGGATATTGCTTTCATAAGCTTAACCTGATAGTCAGCGCTTCTGCAAGCTTTATAAAATGGACCAAGTTCTCGCGGGCTCGGTTCGATAAGTAATGCTCTTAGGAATCCCGCATAAGGGACGCCATTCTCACAATCCTTGGCTAACAGGGAATATCTCAACAAGAAAGTCCTATAAAATAGGTGCTAATGATAAAAAGGGCCTATACGGCCGAGGCATATCATATTAAGCTCAATAAAATAAGATGCCACACAAATTCTTAATAACCTTTTCTTCTGATCAGATCCCTCCCAGAGGCCTCATCAGGAAAGCCTTAGGAAGACAAACAACCTAACAAAATAAATCCCGTAAAGACAGATGTCGCTGATATCAGCTCCATGAAGGCGAAAGCCATCTTTGAAAAACCTTATACTAAGTAAACCACGCTTGTTTAAGTCGCTTCGAATGGTTAACGATTGCAACAGGATCTGCTAAATCAGCAGTGGGTCGTAACTAAATCTCATATGATCAGATGCCTCATGTCAAAGGGCGGAAACTATGTCAAAGTCCTTTATCATAATTAGACTTCTATCTTTAAGTCGTTACTTACCTTCACAATACATTGGCAGAAGCCACCCCCTTTAAGAGCCTTATAGCAAGTAAGCTGTACGCGTTGAAACCACTATAAATGATGCTCAAGTGCAGAAATCTTGTTAATAGCTAGTTACATATACTTCAAGTCTCTCTCAAAGAGCATCTGGAATTAATCCTCTACGCATCCTTAAATCTTTGCAGATTCCTATAAGGATGAATGTTACATCAGATGCCGTTTTCAAGGAAGCTGGTCAAGCCACCGGGAATCCGGGAAATTCTGTGGTGGGACGCAAAGGAACGGGCACTAGGCTGACAGAGGCTAGTGTCAACATGGAGGCTCAGTTTTCTCCAGTTATGCTTCAGCAAATGAAAGCCCTTATCAAAGGAATAGTAGAAGGGGCTGTTGAGAAAAGACTTCACACTTTAGGAGCAAATCCTCAAAACACAGATCCCTTGGGCGAGACCCAGGAAGGGGGAGAAAGTAAGAGCACTCCCGCAATGCATAAGCAGAAGCCTATGCATCAAGACGCAACTCAGGAGCTAGTCTCAAGGTTGCCTCTGACAGTGGCCGAAGAGGAAGAGGGATTTTCCACTGATTGGGAATCCCCAGATGAAGAAGATCCTGAAGAACCTGAAGGAAATCTCAATAAGAACATCGAAAATGCATGGGCCCAGAAGTCTGCCCAACAGCAAGAGCAGATGAAGCCCTTAGCAAAAAGAGTTCCGCTACCTGAAGGAAGGAAGGAATCCAAAACCTTCCTCAAACAATAGGAATGGGGGGGACAAATCAGAGCTTTTCCCCTTATATATCGACGAGCCCGTTCTCAGTGGACATCCAAACTGATCCTGTCCCAAGCAGTTTCAAGACAGTCTCTTGTGAGCATCAAGGGAAAGGAGACCCCGAAGAGCACATGACGAAGTTCGAAAGCCTATGTGTTGGTCCCGGTTTGCTATAGGAAAAATACGTAGAGGGGGGGGGGGGGGGGGGTGAATACGTATTTTGAAGTTTTTCAACTTCAATTCCTTAACTCAGAGTATAAAGTAAAGTGCTCTTTGGAAATACTAAGACCTAGCCGAGGGCTAGATCAAAAGCAATCACGAATCTCTTGACCTAAGCTTAGAGCTTGATCAAGAGTGAGACTTTACTCTTTGTGCGGAATTTGGTGAGCTATAATCTTTCCTAAGTAATTGAAAATCCAAGTTAAGTTTGTTTATATGCACGTGCAATGGATAATCGAATACTGTAAAGAGATTAAGGTAAGAGAGATACGACACAGAGATTTATAGTGGTTCGGAGATAACGCTCCTACGTCCACTTTGTTGCACGACGGCAACTGTTCTTTTCACTCAAGAACTTGAAGGTTACGGGTCCTTCAAAAACCTGGTCGGGATCGGGCTTCACTTGCCTAGATCAAACGACAGACGTAGTGATTGCGGGTTCACTACACAAACCTAACAAAGACTGGAAGCTTCACTCGCTTCAGTCAGACAGACAGGGAGATTACGGGCTCTCCTTACAGCCTAGCTTCGATCGAGCTTTACACAAACGGTGTAAGTGTAAGCTTGGATCTCAACTCTACGATCGAGGCTTCTTCAATCGATGAAAGAAGGGCCTTGGATCTGAACAACCTAACAACGACACTCAAAAACCTAACAGACAGAGTTTAGGGTTTTTGGTTGACGAAACACACTATGAAGAGCTCTTTACAATAAGTGCAAAGATGGCTAGAGCTCTTCTTCTAAGCTTGGATATGGAATGGGCTTAGACTCTAAGTGTGAAGGTTGTGAAGACGAGTTCCGATGAACTGGAAACTCGGAGAACACTTGAAACAAAGACTCGAAGATTGCTATGAAAGCTGGGAGTGTTTGTTTGCTGTATGCGCTCGAATGCTCAAGTAGTGTTCTCACTCTTCACGTCTTCATCCTTCACTATTTATAGGCGGAGGGTTGGCTAAGATCCGTTGCTTGGTTGGTGGCCTTGTCCCTCCTCCTCTCGACAGTACTTGCGCAGGCAGTAGCTTTTGCAGACGCGCAGATTTGGACTTTTGCCGAAAATGGCTAAGTTCCAAGTTTAACAGTAACTGGAGCAAGCCAGTACTGTTGCGGCGTCTTTGTCGGCCTGGCAGTCAACTCCTCTGCTCCTCTCCGCTTTCGACACGTGGAGATCTCGTAATTAATGCGGAGATCTCCTGTTGACTGGAATTCAAATTCGGAGCGGGAATTTGTGCTGTCGCTTTCTGGTAGGTAGTGGCTCGCTTCGCTTTGAAGTTGTAGCGGCCGCTCTGAAGTGAGTCGCTTCACGGTCATTTTCGTAGTGAGTCACTTGAGAATAATTTCCCGAGAAACTACTTAAGTAAGTGTTGACACGTGTTGACTCGCTTCGGCTTTTCTTTGTAGCGCTCGCTTCGCTTCACTTTGGCAGACTCACTTTGAATCTACTGTAGCGATCGCTTCACTTCGCTGTTCTTCGGCACGCTTCACTTCAGCTTGCTTGACTTGCTTCGCTTTGGAAAACACACTCAAGCGAGTGGCCTTCACTTGAACTTTTGAAGCCTAATCTAAGCAAAATAAAAGAGCCATCCTAACAGTGTAGGCTTAGAAAAATTCTAACCTATTAACTACATCAAAATGGGTCGCTTGGGAAAAGGACGCTTGGGGTTTTGGGATCTAATCAAAACAAATGACTTCATTTATCAAATGTCCCATGAAGTTCCCCCTTAACAATTTAGTCCTTAACAATTCCCAACAATTTCCCCCTTTTTGATGATGCCAAAACCCATACGACTTAGATAAAAATAAATCTAGTCTATCTAACCGTGAAGGGAACTCCAAGCGACTGCTTCCTTTGCAGTTTCGTTTGTAATTTTTCTTTTAAGTTCCTTCCCCTTTTTTTCGGTTAAATTAATGAGTTTGTAGCAGAAATATGAAGTCATTCACAAAGCGAGTAAATGACACAGAAGAGACAGAAATTGAAAGTGAGATAAATGAACAAGAAGTTCACACAAGATATGTTCAGAAGCTTGAAACTCGAAGGTTTCCTGTAGCTTCATCCTCCTTCCCTTCTCTTGTCACTTCCCTTCTTCCTCCTTCTCCTCCTCTTCTACATCTGCCTCCAAATCCTTTGCAATCATACCTTCGGGTATGGTGTATGCACTGAAAACCCTTGCTTCCATCGACTCAACACTGTGGATACTTGGCCTCCTCCAAGTCTCTTCCAATTGGAAGGCTTCATCCACCTCAGCGTCGATGATGCTGCGATTGAGGATACTGGTGCCAGGTAGGAATGGCATGATGAATTCCTTCTTAGCTGGTACCTTGATGATCAATGGTGTAGGCTCTCCAAGCTGCGCAAGAGCGAAGACTTCTTGCCTAAATTTCTCATCATAGACACTAAGGAAGTTGTTGAGCGCAGTGACCCTTGAGCATTCAGTCTGCAATGGCACTACCTCCCAATAGTAGTAAGCTTTGATAAACTTCTCCTTGTAGTATATCCATTGCTCGAGTAGTTCGTCAGGAATGAACTGCTCAATCTCACGGGCATCAGGGTGCTCATTTCTGCGTACAGCCAACTCCTCCTCCGACCGGCTGGACATCTGTGCTATGATTGTTTTGAACTTCTTTCCTGACTCGCCGCTCCAGAAAGGAAGCTTCTTGTTGAGTTGCTTGCGAATGTAATTGCGTTCTTCTCTGAGAGGGTAGCGGCCAGAGTCAATCATTTCTTTCGCAGTTTTGTGACAAGTGTCGATCATAGCCTGATCTAGGCATGCATCAGATTCTTCTGGCGTGATTGGAACAAAGATACTTCTGACCAAAACGGACTGGATGACTTTCATTTCATTGAAATTTTTCTCAATTCGTTCGTCAATGACTTGCAGTCGTTTTGTCCTTGTCCTCTTCTCCTTCTCTGCCCTTGGAACAACTGCCTTCTCAACTTTTTGGCGTTTGGTCGCTGAATCATCTCTCTCAGTTTCTGGATCTGTTCGCTTCACTATTGTTGATGGGGGAGATGAAGTGGGTGCTTCGTCTGAAGTGGGCGCAGGAGAGCTTGAAGTACCTGCAAGATTTTTCAAATTAAAGTGGCGCTCGCTCTCCCAAGCCATAGTCTCGCTTGCCTCTGCTAGCTTCCGCCTTTCCTCCTTTGTTAGCACTGTGACTGGAGGATGTCGAGCAAAGGAAGAGGCAAGCACTTTATCTCCAAGTGGCTTGCGGGGTTCTTCAGGCTTAGTGAGCTTTTCTTTGCCTTTCTTTGCAGACTTCGCCTCTCTCTCCTCTTCTCCAGTACCACTATTCTCCTCCAACAATTTCTCAACTTCAACAGCTCCAATTCCTCCACCTTGTGGCTCCAACAGATTGACATTTTTCAGTACCATCCCTTCCCCCTTTTTGGCATCATCAAAACCAGGGGTTGGGACGCTTGTCTTTCCAGTAAGAGACTTGTGAAGTACCTCAATCTTGTCAAGTACAACATGAAACATCTCTTCCGTTCGAGACTCGAAGACTTGCTTTTCCGACAATCCAGCATTTTTCCTTAGAGTTACAAGCTCTCTCTTGTCAATGGCACTCTCCACTTTGACTTTCTTCAATTGGGTTCGAAGTGAGTCAAGAGTCTTCTTGGTACTGAGGAGTTCGCTTTCTTTCATCACCAACTCTCCCTCCTTATTCTCCAGTTTCTTTTTCAGCTCCTTCACCTCCTTTTCCAACGTCTCCTTCTCTTTACCAACTGTGACCAGTTTGGTATTCACCACTCTCAAGCGGCTCCATTCTGCGTCACGCGAGTCCTTGAGATCATTCACCAGATTTACTTGTGCCTCCAACACTTTCTCCTTCTCCTTCAACTCCATCTTCTTTTTGGTGATCTCGTCTTGTAAACTTACGATTTCTGCGTTCTTAACCTCCATCTCTTCTGCATGATCCCTCATTAGCTTCTTCTCATGCATGGTTGGGGTGTGCTCAGGGATTCGGGTAGTTTCAGTAGGTGAGGATTGAGATTTGTTAACTTCAATGTCCTCAAGCGGCTTCTCCACAGCCTCGCTTTCTTGGACAGGTGAAGTGTCTTGCTTCACTCTTTTCTTCCCTTGCTTTGCAGCCTCTTGCTCCAAAGATGAAGCGGCTTGCTTTGCTTGGGAAGCTTCAGCTTGAGCTTTCACACCTTGCCTTGCTGCGGGAACTTCTACAACTAGAAGTCCCTGATCCATTGGGATTTTTGATTTCTTCCACTTGTCGTAGAAGATGGTGTGCTTGATGTACATGATCGTGTCTGATTCTGGCCATATCATCTCTGGATACTTCATTTCCAGTGCGACAGACAGCCTTGAAAAGAATTTCAATTTTCCTTTGCGCAGAATCTTATCTGGAGTTCCTGGTACGAATGCAAAATCGTCAGCAGCTTCGTGGATTTGCTTGAGAAGCCACCCGTGCCAGTTGAATTTCATTCCAGTGAGGCTGTCGATGATCACGGTGGTGCCGATCAGCTTCGTCTCTGATAGCGTGTCGAGGGAACCAACATAGCATGCAATGCTCTTCGTAAAGAGTTCGCAGATGAGATTGAACGGTTCCTTCAGACTTTTGCGAATGTTGGCCTCCTTGAAGTTCGGATCTGCTCCAACGACTGCAAATCGGCCATACTGCACTCCGGCCGAAAGACCTAGATCTAGCAGAGAATCTCCTCCTTCTCTTGGCAAGTTGAACGTGCCGATCAGTTCATTCATGTCTACCTCCACTGGCCTCCTCGTCTGTGGATCGGTGAAAGATGATATGTTTTGCTCCTTCCTAAAATTTAGCAGGAGCTCTCCGACAGCTTTGGCCAGAATCTTTGACGGGACCGCCGTCACAAACTTCCATAGGCCGGCCTTGGTCACGGCCCTACGGAGAAATCCATTCATCTCGATGATGGCTGGATCGAGATGAGGCTCGACATTAATGTGTTTGTCGACCTCCACGAGAAACTCCTCCATCGTCTCGGTATTCTTCTTCTTTCCCATGGTGGATTTTGAAAGATCTTGAAGAAAATTTTAACAATGAAGTAGAAAGGGTTGAGACTCGTGAGTTGCAGAGTAATTGCAGATCTAGCACGAGAATGGCAAATTTAGAAGGCTGTGAAAGGATTGCAGTTCTGCCTCGTCCCATATATATAGAAATAGGTTATGGCTGACGTGGCAGGGGTAGGACGGTAATAACACCGAAAATCCTGTAGGTAGGCGGCGGACGTGCGGTGATGGATCTGACGTGTCCGGCGTCATCACTGTAAAAGTGAACCGCCACTTGCTCGGCGTCGCCACGTGGCCTTCTATGGTTGGCTTGTCGTATACGGCGTTGATCGAACGGCTCCAGATTGGGGGCTGTTGAGATTCGACGGCTGGATTTTCTCCGTCTTTTCCCGCTTCAAATTCAAGCGTGTGAACACGCGCCCGTTATTTCCGTCGCTCCTGCACCTGCATTAAATGCACAGCAGAAAGTAAAATTGCACTCGAGTGCAGACAGCTCATACTCGCTTCATGACCGCTCGCTTCGAGTTGGGCCGCTACGCCTTGACTCGCTTGAGAGGCATTCGCTTGAGTGACTGTTCTGCACTCGCTTGCGATGGCTAGCTTTGAGTGACGAAGCACTCGCTTGGCCATCTGAAGCGACTGGAATAAGAAATTGAATTTCTTTGCTTAATTTAAAATGTTTCTGACTTACATACTTCGAGGATAAACAAGAGTGTTTTCCTCTTTGTATTTGTGTCAGATTCATTTCATATTTTCCACGTAGTGAGTGAAGGTTTCTAGCACGCTTCGGCTCACTTGGTGTACTTAAAATTGAAACACTTACCAGTCAATCTCACTTCGTAGGAGATTGATACCACAAATTGAAGACTTCATTTGAATTAGATACCACCTGTTGAATGCTACACGTTGAGCTAGATCTTCATGGCATTCATCTTCATGGCATTCATCTTCATGGCATTCATCTTCCTCTACGAATTAGAGAGTCCTCCATCGAAGTGAATGAGGGAGAAAATGAATAAAGTACACAAGCTTACTACAACCCGAAGGGAGCATCACGTAAGTGTACTTATTCACGACGAATGGGGGATGAGTACAAGTCCTTATCTCAGAGCAGAAATGGACAGGATGACAATGAGAATGCTCTGACAAGACAATCTCGTATTTTACGCAGAAGCATGTCACCAGCCCTGCAACCTTTTGTATAAAAAGGTAAACCTTCAAGCTTTCCTACATTCTAGAGAATGAATCTGCAGTTGGTTCGCTTTGACCCAAGCTAGGGCAAATTGAAACAATGCAGAATTCAAGATTGCAGCATTCTTGCTTGCTTTGGAAGTAGCTTGCTCCGAGAGAAGCATTAGTTCCCCCTTAACCATATACTTAACAATTCCAATAAGTTGGTAGGGAACTTCTTCCATTACTCCACCTTTCTCCACCTAACTTCATTTTCTTCAAGCGAGTGAGATTTGAAGTGGCTCGCTTGAGTTGGTGAAGATCCGAAGCGAGTGACGCTCATGAGAACAAGCGAACACTCCTTCGTGCATCCTGGAACTAGCATTCTTCACCAGGGTCTAATAACCCTAATTCCATGCATAGCTGGTTGAAACGAGACTCAGCTAGAGGCTTGGTGAGGATATCTGCTCGCTGGAGATCGGTATGAATTTTCTCGAGCTTGATATCCTTCTTCTCGACATGATCACGAATGAAGTGATGTCGAATTTCCACATGCTTGCACCTGGTGTCAAGCACTGGATTCTGCGAGATACATATGGCACTGTTGTTGTCGCAGAAGATCGGAATTTCATTCGCTTCAACTTTGTAGTCCTTCAACTGTTGACGAAGCCATAGGATTTGAGAACAGCAGCTTCCTGCGGCCATGTACTCAGCTTCAGTTGTTGAAGTGGCTACACTTGTTTGCTTCTTTGAGAACCATGAGATTAGCTTGCTTCCCAAGAACTGACATGTGCCTGACGTTGATTTCCTATCAACTCGGCAACCTCCATAGTCAGCATCGGAATATCCAGTGAGCTCCAAATTGTCTTCTGCTGGATACCACAGACCCATGTTGATAGTGCCCTTCAAATATCGAAGAATCCTTTTGGCAGCTTCAAGATGGCTGTGTTTGGGATTGCTTTGGAAGCGAGCGCAGACTCCGACTGCAAAAGCAATATCTGGCCTACTTGCAGTGAGATAGAGAAGTGACCCGATTAGGGCACGATAATCTGTAGGATCTACAGATTTTCCTCCTTCGTCTGGCTCCATCTTCCAGTTGGTATTCATAGGAATCTTCACAGCTTTAGCATGTTGAACACCAAACTTGGCAAGCATATCTCGAGTGTACTTGGCCTGGTTGATGAAAATTCCATTATCCTGCTGCTTCACTTGAAGACCTAGAAAGTAGCTCATCAAGCCAATCATCGACATTTCATACTTGGTCTTCATTAGCTCTCCAAACTTCTCGCTAAACGACTGGTTTGGTGACCCAAATATGATGTCGTCCACGTAGATCTGGACCCATAGCATATCATCTCCATGGTTGATGGTGAAGAGAGTCTGATCTATCTTTCCCTTTTGGAATCCATTTTCCACTAGGAATTGAGATAATGTATCGTACCAAGCTCTGGGAGCTTGCTTCAACCCATACAGGGCTTTCTTCAAGCGATAGACTTTATCTCCCTGCTCAAAACCCGGTGGCTGCTCCACATACACTTCTTCCTTCAGTTCACCGTTGAGGAATGCGCTCTTCACAACCATTTGGTACACTTTGAATTTCTTGGCCGCTGCATAGGCTAGAAATAAACGGATCGCTTCAAGACGTGCCACTGGAGCGAAGGTCTCGTCAAAGTCGATTCCTTCCTCTTGGCAGTAGCCTTTGGCAACAAGTCGCGCCTTGTTCCTCACTACGTTGTGGTCCTCGTCCGTCTTGTTCTTGAACACCCACTTGGTGCCAATAACATGCTGAAACTTGGGACGATCCACGAGGTACCATACGTCGTTCCTGGTGAACTGATTCAGCTCTTCTTGCATGGCGATCACCCAGTTAGAATCAGCTAGGGCTTCCTCCACGCTTGATGGCTCAATGTTTGAGAGAAAGCAACTGAACATGGCACTTTCTCCAAACACTTGACTTCTGGTCACTACACCCTTGGATGGATCTCCAATGATTTGGCTAGGTGAGTGATCCTTGAGCCACGCTCGCTTTGATCCGCCAGCTTCATCTTCATCCGCTTCCTTGTCGCTTGCTTCACCGTCTGAAGCGACTGGATTGGGTGCTTGGCCTGCACTAGCTTCAGGAATCTTGGGGGCAGCTTCGACTTCTCCTTTGGGATCCTGCTCGCTTGAGTCCTTGATCTCATCATCTTCATCAAGCACGTCCCAAGAGAGTTGATTTGAGGGTTCCTTGCTTTGATCCTTTTCATTCGCTTGGGCCTGTTCCTGTGGAAGACTTAAAGAAGATTCATCAAATACGACATGGGGTGATTCTTCCACAATTAGGGTTTTACAGTTGAATACTCTGTAGGCTTTGCTAGATGTAGAGTATCCTAAGAATACTCCTTCATCTGCTTTGCTTTCAAAGGCTTTCAACTGTGACTTCCCATTGTTGTGAATGAAGACCCTACAACCAAAAATATGGAAATAAGATATGTTAGGAATTCTCCCTGTCCATATTTCATATGGTGTTTTGTCGTGCCGTTTGTTGAGAAGCGTCCGATTCTGTGTGTAGCACGCCGTGTTGGCAGCTTCAGCCCAATACTTCATCGGAAGCTTCGAGTCAGCAATCATGGTGCGAACGGCTTCTTTGATGATTCGATTCCTTCTTTCAGCAACTCCATTCTGCTGAGGAGTGCGTGCTGAAGAAGTTTGATGTGCTATGCCATGCTCCGTGCAGTACGCTTCAATTGTAGAGTTCCGGAACTCTGTGCCTTTGTCGGAGCGAATGGTCACTATAGCTTGATTCTTTTCCACCGCCAATCGCTTGAGCAGTTGTGGCAGTTTGGTCAGTGTCTCCTTTTTGCTGAATAGAAATACAACCCATGTGTAGCGAGAGAAATCGTCGACTACAACTAGAGTGTACTTCCTTCCATTTACACTAACTGGAGTAACTGGACCAAACAGATCCATGTGAAGCAGCTCGAGCACTCGCTTTGATGAGGCTTCTTCGAGACTGGCGAAGTGCTTCTTCGTCTGCTTCCCTCGTTGGCATGGTGAGCATGGATGGTCTTTGATGAAGACTTCATTCGGTATGCCTTGCACCAAACCTTTTCGAGCTAAGCGATTGATAGCTTTGAAATTGAGGTGGTTCAAGCGTCTGTGCCATACCCATCCAATTTCTGTAGCACTTCTTGCAACTAGACAAGTTTCCTCCTTGCAGCTGTCCCATTGTGCTATGTAGACATTCCTTTGTCTAACTCCAGTGAGCACAATCTGGGATGTGAGTTTGCTCTTCACAATGCACTTGTTGGAGATGAACTCCACCCTGTACCCTTCATCACAAAACGTGAGATAGATAACAGGTTGTGCTTGAGTCCTTCCACATAGGAGACTTCTTCAATTGTGAGCTTTCCAATTTTCAGTGCGCCGTATCCCCTGGTGCTTCCTCGAGAGTTGTCACCAAAGGTTACGTGTGGACCCTTCTTCTCTATGTAGTTGTGAAGTAGAGCTTTCATGCCGGTCATGTGTCTTGAACATCCACTGTCCAAGTACCAAACTAGTTGACCCTCACTCGGCATGGGATCCACGGCGCTCACCTGCAATTAGACAGATTTTGGTACCCAAATCAGTTTGGGTCCTTGCAGGTTAGTCCCTTAGGTACCCACACTTGCTTCACTCTCTTTTGAGATGAAGCTTGTGTCTTGGGCTTCTCGACCTTCGAAAACTTGGTGTACTGCTTTGAAGCAGCTTCACACGTGCAACAGTGTGTGCAAGAGGGGTAGCGGCTCGCTTCAGTCCTACCCATGCTCTTCCCACCTTGCTTATATCCTGAAGCGACTCGCTTCGGATTAGCTCTGGGTTTAGAGACTGACTTAGGGTTTTTAGTCTGTCGAAGCGGCTCGCTTGGTTTCCTCGAAGCGGTCCAAGTAGGGTTTTGACCCCGACTCGCTTGAGTAACCTTGGAAGTTTGAAGCGGCCTCTTGGGTGCTTCAAGTTCTTCCCCCTCAACGTTAGTCCGGTTGGACCATCTCCAGTCCGGATAACGTGACACATGGACATTACTCCTTTTCTTGAAAGGGAGATCCTTTGTCTCTCGTGTCTTGGCTTGAGACTTAGAAGCTTCAACAGTTTTCCCTTTACCCTTGGATTGGTAAGACTTAGCATGTTGAGTGCTAGGGATTGTTGAATTTTGCTTGCCCTTAGGATCTGCCCTTAAAGATATAGACATCTTCATTGGCTTCCTTTTAGGGCTCTCAGCCATTTTGCCTTTGTCTTTGTTATTGGTGTCTTTGGATGCAGTGGGCATTTCCAAAGTGACTGATGGTGTCGTGTTTGAAGCACCAACAAAGACAGTTGGCTTGGAAGGTCCACCCTCATATCCAAGTCCTCCCTTTCTACCAAAAGGTAGAAGAGAACTCTCTAGTGCCTGTCTAGCGTATGATGCTTTATTTAAGTTGGCGACTAGAGTGGATTGGGTTTCATACCTTCCCTCCAAGCTTTGATGTCTAGCGAAGAGATCCTCGAACTTACTAGTCATGGCCCTTAGATTAAGTTTGACTTGGTCAAGCTCACGGGCTAGCTTTCGATTCTCCTTCTCGCTTCGAGACAGAGCTTGTTTTACCACTTCGTGGTCGCTTGACAATTTTTGGTGCTTGTCAAACAACTCACTCCATGTAGAGGATTGTTCTTCCTCATTGACAGTGTGTGCTAGTGTAATTGAAGTGATTGAAGGATAGAAGAATACCTCTCCTGTTTCTTCATCGGTGAGCGCCATAAATCCAAGATCCTCACCATCACTGGAATTTGGATCGGTGAATGCATCTGAGTCGCTTGGTGGATCTTCAGTTGTAGCGACCGGCACTTCGCTCGCTACGAGCGCTCGCCTAGGAGCATCCCTCTTGGCCTTCAATTCTTCGCGCTCTTTGGCACTTAGCTTTGGGCAATCGGATTTGTAGTGGCCCATCTTGTGGCAGTGGTAACACTCCACTTCCATCATGTCGCGCGGGATCGGCTTTGTCGTCTCTTCTCTCTTCCCTTTTCCTTCTCGAGCATCAGTGCTCCTCCCTTTGTATTGCTTGTAGAATCTTTTGTATTTGCCCACTCGAGAGTTCATCTTGTTGAAGTTCTTGGATAAGAATGCAATGTGTTCTTCCAATTCTTCTCTCGTCATCTTGGCTAGCGACTGCTCGCTTGGCCCTTCGGCAGCTTTGAATGCTACTCCTTTTGACGTAGTGGGCGCTTCATCCTCGTCGTCGAGGCTCATTTGATTCAGATCAAACTCGTGAGCTTTGAGCTCGGAGAACAGCACTTCTGGCGTGAGCTTCGTTAGATCCTTGGTAGCTAGATACAGCTCCTTCATAGTCTGCCACTTCCTTGTGAGAGCACGGACTATTTTCAGATTTACTTCCTTGTCTGTGAGTTCCTTCCCAAGCGAGTTGAGAGTTGCAGTAATGTTGGTAACTCTCAGCTCGAAGGCGTCGATGGATTCTCCTGACTTCATCACCAGATTTTCAAACTCCCGCATCTGAACGGCGAGCTTGTTTTCCTTGATTTTGTCTGTTCCTTGAGAAATGAGGGCTAGGGTTTCCCACATTTCCTTTGCCGTTGCACATTTCCTTATCCGTGGTAGATAGGCGTCCGACACGGTGCTCTGCATCGTGTGACGTGCAATCTTGTCGAGGTTGGCAACTTTGAAGTCATTCGGAGTATACTCGTCCTTATCCTTCTCCACGTACTGTTGTCGAACATGGGCTGGACGACCTTCAGCGGCTGGAACCTCCACAGATATGGCTTTCTTGATTTCGATTGGCCCGTCCTCAATGACTTCCCACATCCGGTCGTGGATTAAGCATAGGAAGCTCTCGACACGGAAACTCCATATCTCGTATCCTTCGATCGAGAACTGTGGAAGATTTGATGCACTGTATGTAGACATAGCAAACTATCAGCAGTAAATGCAATATGCGTGGGTGAGGTTTTGATGCACTTGGGAAATAGGATCCGGTTCAGTGAGACAATGTGAAGTGAGTGGGGACTCACTTCGGATATGCAAAGCAGAGGCTCGAAAGAACCGCTGCTCTGATACCACTTGTTGGTCCCGGTTTGCTATAGGAAAAATACGTAGAGGGGGGGGGGGGGGGGGGTGGTGAATACGTATTTTGAAGTTTTTCAACTTCAATTCCTTAACTCAGAGTATAAAGTAAAGTGCTCTTTGGAAATACTAAGACCTAGCCGACGGCTAGATCAAAAGCAATCACGAATCTCTTGACCTAAGCTTAGAGCTTGATCAAGAGTGAGACTTTACTCTTTGTGTGGAATTTGGTGAGCTATAATCTTTCCTAAGTAATTGAAAATCCAAGTTAAGTTTGTTTATATGCACGTGCAATGGATAATCGAATACTGTAAAGAGATTAAGGTAAGAGAGATACGACACAGAGATTTATAGTGGTTCGGAGATAACGCTCCTACGTCCACTTTGTTGCACGACGGCAACTGTTCTTTTCACTCAAGAACTTGAAGGTTACGGGTCCTTCAAAAACCTGGTCGGGATCGGGCTTCACTTGCCTAGATCAAACGACAGACGTAGTGATTGCGGGTTCACTACACAAACCTAACAAAGACTGGAAGCTTCACTCGCTTCAGTCAGACAGACAGGGAGATTACGAGCTCTCCTTACAGCCTAGCTTCGATCGAGCTTTACACAAACGGTGTAAGTGTAAGCTTGGATCTCAACTCTACGATCGAGGCTTCTTCAATCGATGAAAGAAGGGCCTTGGATCTGAACAACCTAACAACGACACTCAAGAACCTAACAGACAGAGTTTAGGGTTTTTGGTTGACGAAACACACTATGAAGAGCTCTTTACAATAAGTGCAAAGATGGCTAGAGCTCTTCTTCTAAGCTTGGATATGGAATGGGCTTAGACTCTAAGTGTGAAGGTTGTGAAGACGAGTTCCGATGAACTGGAAACTCGGAGAACACTTGAAACAAAGACTCGAAGAT
This sequence comes from Thymus mandschuricus, assembly GCA_029379335.1. Classification (NCBI taxonomy): domain Eukaryota; kingdom Viridiplantae; phylum Streptophyta; class Magnoliopsida; order Lamiales; family Lamiaceae; genus Thymus; species Thymus mandschuricus. The sequence continues at coordinate 35,007,907 of CM057073.1, read as the reverse complement.
TGCTATGAAAGCTGGGAGTGTTTGTTTGCTGTATGCGCTCGAATGCTCAAGTAGTGTTCTCACTCTTCACGTCTTCATCCTTCACTATTTATAGGCGGAGGGTTGGCTAAGATCCGTTGCTTGGTTGGTGGCCTTGTCCCTCCTCCTCTCGACAGTACTTGCGCAGGCAGTAGCTTTTGCAGACGCGCAGATTTGGACTTTTGCCGAAAATGGCTAAGTTCCAAGTTTAACAGTAACTGGAGCAAGCCAGTACTGTTGCGGCGTCTTTGTCGGCCTGGCAGTCAACTCCTCTGCTCCTCTCCGCTTTCGACACGTGGAGATCTCGTAATTAATGCGGAGATCTCCTGTTGACTGGAATTCAAATTCGGAGCGGGAATTTGTGCTGTCGCTTTCTGGTAGGTAGTGGCTCGCTTCGCTTTGAAGTTGTAGCGGCCGCTCTGAAGTGAGTCGCTTCACGGTCATTTTCGTAGTGAGTCACTTGAGAATAATTTCCCGAGAAACTACTTAAGTAAGTGTTGACACGTGTTGACTCGCTTCGGCTTTTCTTTGTAGCGCTCGCTTCGCTTCACTTTGGCAGACTCACTTTGAATCTACTGTAGCGATCGCTTCACTTCGCTGTTCTTCGGCACGCTTCACTTCAGCTTGCTTGACTTGCTTCGCTTTGGAAAACACACTCAAGCGAGTGGCCTTCACTTGAACTTTTGAAGCCTAATCTAAGCAAAATAAAAGAGCCATCCTAACAGTGTAGGCTTAGAAAAATTCTAACCTATTAACTACATCAAAATGGGTCGCTTGGGAAAAGGACGCTTGGGGTTTTGGGATCTAATCAAAACAAATGACTTCATTTATCAAATGTCCCATGAAGTTCCCCCTTAACAATTTAGTCCTTAACAATTCCCAACACTATGTCCCCGTCATCAATATTAAGAAGGGGTTAGGTGTTGAGTGTTCCTCGCAACCCTGTTAGGAACCGCTCAACATTGGTGCAAACGGTTACCAAAGGCCTCCATACACTCCTTCATGGATCTGAAAGAGGTTTTCCTCCAACAGTTCGTTAGTGCTAAAAGAACTACCAGAAATCCTCTACATCTAACAACTATCAAGCAAGGTGCCAGTGAGAGTTTAAGAGACTATATGATACGTTTCAACGAAGCCGCCCTGGAAATCCCATGAGTGGAGCCGAAGCTAAATATGTATGCCTGTGTGGACGGTTTGAAGCCAAGACAACTCTTTGTTTCTTAGATTAAGAAAGAGGCTACCTCTTTTGAAGGGTTATTGACAAAAACCCAAAAGTACATTCACGCTGAAAGAGGAATTGGAATGCAAAAGAGCTATCAATATGATACGTGAGAGCTACCTTAAAGTAAGCAATTTCCCAGGCATGGGAAAATGAATGTCCTCCCATGAGAAAGGACGGAATTTACCATACCTTTTTTGCAGTGTTTATACCTTAAAAATTCATAATGGATGAACGAATCGAACTGAGTCCCTAATAGCGAGGAGGCATTTTTGAGGAAAGCATCACCAAAATGAGGTATAATTCCTCACATTCCTTATACCTCACTTGGGGGGGGGGGGGGGGGGGGGGGGGGGGGGAGTAAGGAGTATCTCCCCATAGAAAATATCCCCTCATAATAATATTTGTATTCCATTATCTTAAATACACCATGTCGCGTATAAGGGCAACAAGTAAAGACAAGAAGAAAGGTTGTATACCCATGAAAATCATACCAACAAAAGCAGAAAGTAGATTTTGAAATCCATCTTAATCATCCGAAAACTCAGGATAAAAAACTAGAAACGGAAAAAAGTCTGTTTCAAATAGCATCAGAATTGAACAGATTAGCCACAAAACGGTCCCCAGCTTCTTGATTGGGATCTGTAACCACATCTTGAGTGGTATTGGAAGAAGCACCTTGGACAAGTTCTACAGGATCCTCGGAAGGGGGGACAGTAGCATCAAGGGAGGGAGAAACCACAGGAGAATTATGAGCGGTAACCGACTCTTCATTGGTCTGCCCAGCCTTGGAGGCAAAGATATGAGCCTCGCTTGTTTCCTCCACTTGAGCTTCCACAGAAGGAACCGAAGAAACCTTCCCAGAACTCTTAAGGGAAGTAGCTTGATCAGCCAAGGTGTGCATACCAACGTCAGACTCCGTATCTGAAGAATCGACGCAAAACGATTCGGAAGACGGAGCCTCAAAGGGAAGCTCACACGCAGGCGGAAGCAAATCGGGAGTATCTTTCTCCTAGATAAACAAAGGAGAATATAATACAAAGATAACCTATGAAAATAAACAATCTAAAAAATTACTATTTTCAAGGCACGGTCAGCAAAAGAGAAAAAAGAGAGGAGGTTCCGAGATCACAAAACTATACCTCTTCAAAAATTCTCTTCAATAACCTCTGGACTTCAGCATCTGGAAGGTAGGTTTGAATACGAGAAGAATTCCAGAGAGCCGAGGGCTCTAAATGATCATGAGGCCGATGGAGAATCCGAGCTGCCTTCTGAAACACTCGAAGATACCAGGGATTCTGGTCATTGAATGGGCGATTAAGAGCAAGAGTCTCAGGGGCCCTGCTAAAAGCCTCCACAATGGGACCTAAGTTCACGGATGTAGCTCTTTCAGGGATGCCCATCATCTTACAGCACTCAAATACAGACTTTGCGGCCCATTCGGAAAGAGGCTCAGTCATCCTAATCCAGAAGCCTGGGGAGTGGAGATAAGCCTCGGGTAAATGATTAGCTAAGTAGTCAAGAAAGGCTTGCCCATATGGAGTAAGAAGAAGCTGGGATCGGCAACATCTCATACCCCTGATAAGTCCCTGTTCCAACCCGCTTCTTAGGCCTTCAGCGTGAGAAGAAGTCCTCACCCGGGCCAACTCTTGTTCATGCTGCCTCCTAAGCTGTTCTATTTCTATGAAGCGGGCATCGTGCGCCCCTGATAATTGCATGATCGAAGATCTTAAAGATTCACGAAAATCTTCCTCTAGTTGAGCATAAGAGGAAGAGCTAGCCCGGAGTTCAGAAATCTCTTTCTCCTGAGCCCGAAGATAACATTCCCTATCTTGGTCCCTTTTCTTTAACTCAAACAACTCCTCCTCCAGTTTTGTTTTTTGAGTTTGAAGGGTTTTGGAAGTTTCGTGTTGACGAGCTTCTTCTTGAAGGCGGCCCACTTCGGCTTGAAGTTTAATCTTTTCTTTTTCCATATGAAAGTGATGAACATGTAAATTGTCATAAGCTAAAGCACGAATGCCTAGCATAGATCTGCAGCTAGCAGCCTGAAAATAGTACGAACAGTCAATAAAGAACGCTGTTAATATTTCCCTCTATCCAAAAAACAGAAGAAATTAAGTAAGCCCAATAATATACCTGTAGCTCGAAACTAGCAGCTCTCTTCAATAAGAAGTCAGAAGGTTGAGCTTCTGCCAATCGCCAATCTTCCCCGCGGGGAATGCTATCCAGGATCAGAGCAGCTAAACCCCCATCTATTGAACTGACCATCCCAGGGAAAGTAACGCTGGCACCCCTCCCCTAAACGGTAGAAGGAGGGACGTCCAAGCCTTTTCGACGAAGGGAGTGGATGAAGGCCAAGGAGCCAGTAGAGGATGGAGAAAGACAAGACTGAGAAGTTTGAGCTTCCTTCTGAGGAAGATAGGGGTTTACATTAGCAAATGTAGCCAAAGGACTCAAAGCCTGAACCTGAGAATCTCGCTCGCAAAGAGCATGGGATCGGGAAGCAGAGGAGCCAGAGGTTGAAAGGACCAGGGCTCCTGAGGCAGAGCTGGGCATTGACGAGTCAGATTCATGCCTGCTTTTCTTAGCAAAGGGAGCGAAAGCAGGCGGCCCTTTCCTCTTATCAGAAGAGAAAGGGGGATCTCTTGAGACGATTCCCAGATCCTGGTCGGGAGGAGGGAAGGTCTCCATGCTTGTCAGATCCTGACTCGAGGGCGAAAAGGTAAAGCCCTCCACAGAAGAAGAAGTAACAGGGAAGGGAGAGAAGGAGTCAGGATTCTCCGCAGCTATCGTTGACCCCGGTTCAGTAGGAGCTTTGTTTTTCCCCTGTCGGGGAGTTTTCGTTTTTAAACGAGATGAAGAGGGAGAATCTGCCCCTTTTGAGGGCTTAGACAAGCCCTTGGAACCTTCTGTAGGAGAAGAAAAGGCTTCACGCTCAGCTTTGGAAGCCTCTACAACCAAGCCTGGGGCTCCATTGTTCTGGCCTGCTGCAGCAACTATCCGTTGAAGTTTGACAAATGCCTTATTCTTCAAATTCTGTTTAGAAGCGTCCATCCCTACATGTATGAAGGGAATTAGTATTGCTCGTAGGCTCGACGAAAAATATATAAAAAATCATAACATAATGATTACATCAAGGAAATTTTTACCCATTGATGGAGACCAGGGAACGCTGGGTTTCAAACCAAAGAGGGAAAGAGTACTTTCACTTTCTACAAGAGGCCTAAGCATGGTATGATCTGGGGGGTACTCACTCAAAAGTGTAGCCATTATCCCTTCTTCCCAAGAAGATAATTTCTGAGGAAGGGATCGGGAGGTTTTCTCTTTACCAGGATTCCTATATAAATCAATATCAGGAATATTCTAGGAAACACCAGGGGGAGGGCTAACTACTAAATAGCATTTGTGCCAATCTTTATCTATGGATTCATATTTGCCATATATCTCAGCAAACTTAACATTGGGTGAAAAATAAAGATGAGAATCTCTGTGTTTTAATTCATGGGTACGAAAGAAAAGGAACGCTGTATCTTTCACCCCCTCTATGCTAGCAATTATGTGAAAAAAGGCTGCCTTGCGAATGGAGGCTGGGTTCAGTTGATTCAGAGGCGCATTGTACAAAAAAGCAATGCGGGAAAAGAAGTGAGGTATTGGAAAACACAATCCAGCCCCCAATTGGAAGAACCAAAAGGCTTTGAAAGGAGGAATCAGCGACGAAGGCCGCTCATCCTTTTCCGGGATTCTCAAAGAATATCCCCCAAATTTTTCCGCCTTTCTCATAAACCTGTCTAAAGATGCCTTATCTAGGGTAGAGGATTCATATTTTTCCAAGGGAAGAAGTTGTTTCTTGGGTTTATGCCCAGCGCCCCCCTTCTGCACCTTGGATTCAGAAGCAGATCTAGTGGATCGGTTATGACCCGGGTGTCCAGAGGTACCTCGTCGAGAGGAGGAAGATTTCATGGCGTTCATCTAAAGGGATGATAGCCGAAAAGTCTAAGAGAAAGGTAAAATGCAGAGAAATACCTGTGTGATAGAGAGGAAAAGCTCCGAGGAATCGAAAGGAAAGGGGAAGGGTTTCTTCTCTCCCGGAAGTTCGACGAATATAAAGAAAAGTGAGTAGTTACTACTCATAAATCTTAGAAAAGGGAAGGGAAAAAGCGTGCCTCTCTCAGCACCGTGAGGCTTAATTAATTCCATAAAACGGGAATTATCCCCTACGCACTCAAAAAAAAAAAAAAAAAAAAAAAAAAAGGGAGAAAAGGAAGAAGCATCATCTTCTGTGGAATATAAAGGGAGTCATAATCTTTTCATTTTTCCGTTCTCGTAAAGCTAAACGGCGCATCGTTTCCCGTGCTATAAAATATTGGGGCATGTTCATATAACTTCTCTCTTACCAACACCTTGCCAGAAGCTGTTGTAGCATACTTCTGGACCTAGGGGGGGAGTAGCTGATAGGGATGAAATATCAGCCTCACCACGTGACATTCCCTCGATAGGGAGTAAAAGCATCTTTCGTAACCTCACAAGTACCCAACCTCGCACAAGGGTAAGCGAGATCTGGCCAGATCCTAGCTAATGCAAAAGTTGCAAGGTTATATGTCCTTTAGCTAGGCGGGATCTGACAGTTATTATAATTTGGGATAAAAACTCATATGCAGAAGCTAGTGCTCACAGAAGCCGCTTCGGCCCTAGTATGCTTCTGCTAAAACCCAGGGGTCTGCAAGAGCAGGTAATCGGCGTGACTCTAGTTTTCCTAGAGTGAGGACCACAGTATCAATGACAAAAGGGATTTGTCATTAAGAAAATTCCTCTTTTATCCTTTCCATAGGAGAAATATCCACCCATCAACCCTCCTCACAACTATAAATATTAAGTGAATGCACACTTCATCACCATCATATCACAACACCACTCATAAGAACAACACGCACTCTCGCGTACTGTTCCATTCAATTCCATACTCTCTCTCTCTCTCTCTCTCTCTCTCTCTCTCTCTCTCTCTCTCTCTCTCTCTCGCTCTCTCTCACGAGCTCCTCCGAGCTCAGGCCAGCCGAAACGGACAAGACCTTCTTCCGGGAAATCATAGTCCGCTTTCACGTCCATCTGCTCTTCTCAACACCGGGAAGAATCCCTTTCCTACGTATACTTCCTTGAGTTTAAGGTAAAACCCTCATCATTTGAGAAGGAATGAGGTTTGACAGAGTTCCGCATTCCTAGCCTCCCTCTCTTCCTTGTCTCTGTCTTGCGTTATCAGTTTGTATGAGTGCAAAACCCCATGAATCTGGCTAGTTCATGGCTAAATACGCCTTTTATCCTTTACTTATAGCTCCACTACTACTTGTCGTTGCTATGCGCCTCTTGCCCTATACAAAATACTCGGCTATGGCTTTTCTATACGCATGAATCTCTTGCTCTTCACTGTTTTAACGCTTTACCCATGAATGCTCTCTGCAAAACATGATGAATAATCTCTTAAATTATTGTGGATCTTTGACCCGGATCTATCAGTAACTAGGATCCAATCTGCACCACATATTTAATAAATTTCAATGGTCCAGATTCAATATAAAATATTCTAATTAATTTTCTGAAATATAGTCGATAACTACGTTAGTTAATCGTGAGGGGGGTAAATGTGTAATATACATCAATCAAACTACAAATCCGCCAATCACCATCATTATCGAATGGACCGGATAAAATTTTAAAATATTTATTCATTAAATCAAAACTACAATCCCTTATTTATCTTATTTACATATTTCAAATTAATTATATATGGTAAAATTTTAAATTATTAAAATATGACAATATTAAGTTTCATTTACTTGTCGCTTAATTGTATATTATTTTATGCTTAAAATATTATAATGTATTGCTTAATTACACTTTTGAATTGATTAAAATTTTATATATGGTAAACATATGCTTATTTACGCTTTTTGAATTGCTTAATTGCACTTATTAAATTGCTTATTTACAAATAAGCATCTTTCAATTGTTTTTCGAATTGCTTAATTGCTAAATAAGCATATCTCCGAATCGCTTATTTTCTTCCTTTTAATTGCTTATTTACAAGAAATAGATGTTATTTAGTTTGTGTTATGTTTACATCATTTAAGATTTCGTAAACCATAACTACACACAAAAAAATAAAAATAAAATAATAATAATAGTAAACTAAAAATTTAATTATTATAGATTGTGCTTCATTTTTTTAATTCATAAAAGAAACAAAAAATCGTATTTATAATTAAAGGAAATAGAGAAATAGATACACACAACACAACTCTCGGATCGGACGGTTATATATATATATATATATATATATATATATATATATATATATAGAATGGTTCGTGTGCAAATAAATCCTGACATGCTAAAATGCGAAAAATGCTTAAAGCTATACAAAGTCATGCTTAAATCTATACAAAATCATGCTTAAATATGTAATTATGCTTAATTCATATAATTTTATGCTTAAAGTGTTTTCATGCTTATAATATACTATGGTCAATGGCCAAGATTTATTCTTGTTTCTCACACCAGAATTTAATTCTATATGATCTATCCTCTCTCTCTCTCTCTCTATATATATATATATATATATATATTACTTTTCTAACCTTTCACCATTAAAAATAATTATTTTAATGAAAACTACTTAATTAATTGAAACCATTGATTTAAGAAAAATGAAGGGTTATGATTGAATCCTAGTTACTACCAAAGGATAAGGATCTCATTTGATCTCCCACCTATATATATATATCTCACAAACAAGTATCATTTATGATATGTTCGAGAAATAAAATCTTCAAGGGTTACTCGAAGCATTTTCAAGTGGTTTTCCATGCTCATACTCTAATATTCTCATACATAACAAGTAAGAGGAGCAAAATCCTATCAACTCAATTATTCACAAATCAACAAATTTTTATAGATAGGGGAAGCAAACTAAAATTCCAAAATTGCAACAATCTAGGACTAACACTCATAATCCTAATCATCGATAATCAGCTCACAACTCAAACCAAACATGCCTCACAATTCAACGAATCACAATCATTCACAACTCAATACAAAAACAACCTAATTCAAGCTATCAATTCTAACAACTAAGTTTACCAATTCATCAAATCAATTCTAAATTGCATGCTTATGTACTCAAATCAAAACAAATCACTAAGTGGGGAAAAAAACACACTAAAAATTCAAATAACATACCAAAAGAGATAAACTTTCAAACACCCCCCTCCCCCCAAACTTAAAACCAAGCAATGTCCCCATTGCAAGAAAATGAAGAAGAAGGGAAAAAGAAACTTATCGCTTTTGGAGACCCAACTTGGCACAAAAATCGAAACCTCAACGATCTCAAATGCTGCAACCTACAAAGACACAAAAATACCAAACAAGCATAATACCGACAAAAATAACAAATTGCGACAAAAATAAAAATAATACTCCCTCCGTCCCACTGGGATAGACACCTTTTGTTTCGACACGGGAATTAAGACGAAAGTGATGATAATGTGTTAAAGTGATGTGTAGTGGGTTAAAGTGGCGTGTCATAATTTCATTGGGTTATAATTTTCTATTTCAGGAAAGGTCCTTATATCAGTGGGACGTCCCAAAAAGGAAAAGGTCCCTTTATCAGTGGGACAGAGGGAGTAGAAAAATACCAAACAAACTAGAATGGGTGACATTAGTTAGGATCATTAGGATCACGAGGATCTTGAGGATCCCGACGAGGCTGAGAAGAAGAAGAGGGAGCCGAAAAACCTGTGTACTGAGTAAGATGTCGCTCGATGGAGTACACTAGGTCGTCCAGGCCTCGAACGCTCATTCCCAAATTCGCCCTTTGAGTCGTCATGGACTCAAATAAGGTGGCATGATTGTCCAACCTCTCGAACAAATCAGTCCGAAAGGTCTGGAAACCCTCTTGGTAATCCTGAAAATAGGCCGAAACTTCCTCGGCTTGTGCCTGCCCTCGACGACGACAAGGTGTCTATGCTCGTGCCTCCATGATCTCATCTTGGCCGGCCACCTCTTCGTGAAGTGTGATATAAGCCTGCGCCGACCTCCTCTGAGCCCACAACTTAATTTCCGTGGGAGAGTTCAATGTGTGGCCATGGATGAGCTCGGTCGCCGAAGCCTCAAGACTAGGAATGATGGCCATCGGAGGAATAGGGGGAAAGTCGATCGCGGGGTGCCGAGCAATCGCAGTGGCGATTTGGGAGAATGAGGGATGAGCATTGGCCCTCGACTGGTTGGTGAAAATCTGGGACCAAATGAAGTGCGAGATGCTAACCTACACATCATATTTAGCAGTCCACAATAAATAACACTTGGTAGCATTAACCTTATTGCCCTCTATTTTCCCCGACATATTAAAGGCCAAGAAAAAATGCAACATCAGAAGAGCATTATCATGATAAAGGCAGAAGCGGCACCACTCATAATAAAATTATCACAAACAGTCAAATCCCTCCAAGCAGACACATAGTTAAAATCAGAAGGCACATATTGAACAACATGATCAAAATAATGAAAACCAAAAATCTCGTTCATAGTACCATAAGAAACTTCACAACCAGTTCCCCCCAAATTGACAAACATAGTCATTTCCTCACTATCCTCATCAGTACGTTTTCCAAGACGGAAGGTACACATCATCTCAAGACATAACAAATCATGCCCCTCCCACTGTTGACTAAAGTATCGCGTCAGTCCTAGGGTTCTCAAATATCTAACAAAATTATTCCCTAGTCTCAACCCAGCAATGAGTGATGCAGAAAAATTACGAGGAGGTAAAAGTTCCAAATTCCTAAGATGCAAAAATCTATTCGTCACCTCAAAGCCATCGTCAGTAGGAAAAGGGACACCAAAAGAAATATTGTACTCCCCCGGTGAAGCACTAGAGGGATGAGTTCGGAGCCGAGTCGAGAAAGATAGGTCGGAGGAGGCGACTCCAATTTCCCTAGTGGTGCATTTGTTTCTTCGAGACATGTTGATCGAGAACGAGAGTAGGCGATGGAGATGGTGAAAGAGGCTGGAGCTGCACAGCTGATAGAGTGTATTTTTATCATATTATCTAAGTGTTAAATAATCATTTTCTTGTCTTATTTTGTTAGTTTAGCTCATGTTTTGTATTGTTTACGTTATTTCGAGCTAGATTATGCTTTTGGGTTGTTTTGAGTGTTTTAGGGCTTTTGAGTCGAGGAAGCCCAAGATGAGATGAGAGATGACGAAACCAAGGAAGATGATGAATCAATGATCGCGAGTTCTAAATTTTCAAGATTTTATTGCATAGTTATTTTGGAATTGAATGCATAATATCGAATAGATGTTCGATAGGAGCACATAGGTGAAAACAAATGTCAATTTGGAGTTCGGACGAGAAAGATATGACCAAAACAAGAAATACGTGCAGAACCTATTGACACCCCTATCGGTCGATAGGGGGGTCGATAGGGGCTCCCGGATACCTCTATTTAGGTAATTTTTTATTCCTTCTTTGTTTCCATTTACACTTAGGTTTTAGATGTAAACTTCAACCCAATAAATACCTCTACTCTTGTCATTGTAAAGGAGTTCTCTCATTCCCTAGATTAATTTTCATTCTTTTCTTTACACTTTTATATATTAGATCTATGTTGGTCCCGGTTTAACAAGTAGGAACACACGTGTGTGGGGGGGGGGGGGGTGAATACGTGTGTTAGAAGTTTTTAACTTCTTTTTCAAACTTGCCTCAGAGTAAGCAAAGTGAGCTGCTTGAAACTTAAGACCAAAGCCTAACCTTGATCTACATTTAGGTTTTCCAGAGACCTACGTGAAAGCTTGATCTCTAGAGTTGCTAGCTTGCTTGAATGCGGAATTTAGTGAGCTATTCTTTCTTAAGTATTTAAAATCTTCGTATTAAGTTTGTTTACGTGCAAATGCAAGTATGATAATCAAAACGAGTAAACAAAATACGAAAAAGAAAGGTTAAAGAGATACTGCACACGGAGATTTATAGTGGTTCGGAGATAAAGCTCCTACGTCCACTTTGTTCCAACACTGGAACAGTTTCTCTTCACCCAAGAAACTTTCAGAGATTACGGGTTCTCCGAAAAACCTAAGCAAGATTCGAGCTTCGCACAATCGATGAAGGTGCAAGCTTGGATCCCTACGACACAACCTTTCGATCGAGGTTTTGGCAATCGATGAAAGCAAAACCTTGGATCTTACAACAACCTTAGCAACAACAAAAACAACACTAACACACCTTGGGTTTGTGAACACACACACTCTAAGTGAAGAACACTTTACAATGAGATGCAAAGGCTAGGATTCTTCTTCTAAGATTTGGATGTATATGTGTGCTTATAGTTAGAGTGAAAGGTTGCAGAAAGCAAGCTTCGATGGAACTGAAGCTTGGAACACTTCTTCAAGAACTTGAGAAAATGTGGGCTGTAAAATCGCGAGTGCTTGCAAATTTGAGTGCTGGAAATTTGTGGAAGTGTTGTAGTGTTCTTGGTTCTGCATTCCTCTATTTATAGTGGTAGAGACGGGTTGAAGCCGTTTGAAAGTTGGTGGCTTTGTCTTTCCACACACGACAATCCTGGGCATGACCGGCAGCTTTTTTCAGTGGGCGACTTTGTCTTCTTTCCCAAAATGGCTAAAAGCTAAGCGTAACAGTAACTTGCCTGGGCAGTACTGTAGCGGCTGCTTTATCAGTCTTCTGAGTCAACTCTTGCGTCCAATCCTTACTTGCTACATGGAGATATGCATTTAAGACGGTTGATCTTCACTTGACTCTAGTTCAAACTGATTTTGAACAAAGGATGGTAGTTGAACTGTCACTATCAAGCTTCGCTTTGTAGTCGCTTCGCTTTACGAATGTGCTCGCTTCAGCTTTGTCGGGTAGACTCGCTTTAGCTTTATCGTGAGCACTTGCTTCCTCTTTATCGGGTGGGCTCGCTTTAGCTTCAAAACACTCAAGCTAGTGGCCTTCTCGCTTCGCTTGAAAACCTGTAAGCTAGACCTAAAGCGACTAAAAGAAATAAGCTTTCCTAACATTACAAGCTTGAAAAATTCTATCCTATCATACTAATCAAATTGGGTCGCTTGGGAATAGGATTATCACAGAGGGTTTTGGGATCGAATCAAAACATAATAAATAATTTTATTAAGCTTCCCAATAGGTTCCCCTTAACATATGAATCCTTAACAATTCCCAACAATTTCCCCCCTTTTGATGATGCCAAAACCCAACACTTTACCACAGTAAGAACTTCCAAGCGACTCAATCATTTACATTCTTATTGTTTTTGTTTTTTTAAGTTCTTATGGTTGTGTAGGTTTGTAGCAAAAGGATAAAAACTCATAAGGCTGGTAAAGGTGACAAATGTAAAGCATGACGCTTGACAGAAATAAGATTTCATAGATAATCAAGCACATGATGTAGATCACAGAGAGGAATAGAGAAGAAGTTACTCAGCAGATAAGCTGCAAACACTCGCTGCTTCATGGACTTTTGAGCTGACGTGTTTGGCTTGTCGATCCCTAGCAAGTGTAGAGCTTCCCTGATTTCTCTATCGATGACGCTTCGGTCAATAATGATAGAGTCTCCAATCTTCGGTCTTGCAAACAGCTCTCTCTCTCTCTGTGATCTTGACGATGATCTTGGGTTTCGCGTTCTCTGCTGTTATCAGGATTGTCCTCCAAAGCTCTTCATCGACACAACCATGAAGTTGAGTAGAGTGTCGAATCTCGAGCAGGTATCTTGGTTGTAGACTACCTTCCAGAAATAATAGGCTTTGATGAATTTGATTCTGCAGTCCATCCATCTTTCTTTCAGATCATTAGCAATGAAATCTTCAATGAAGCATGCGTCTGGATGATGAGCTCTTCTCTCCTCGATCTCTTGAAAGGACCTGTCCTGAAGTGTTGGCAAGATTTTGCCAAATCTGTCGCTTAGCTTACTATTGAACCTCGACATACTCTCATGAATTATCTTCTTCATAAACTCAAAATCTTCCATGGATTAGCCATTGTGTCATTCAACATACTCTAAGGACTTTTTGCAAGCTTGGACACCAGCTTCAAGCTCACAAACTTTAGATTCTTCAGGAGTGAGTGGAATGTAGCCACTTCTCATCAAGCTACGTTGAACTATAAGATTGTCATTAATGAGGGTGTTGGTCTGTTCTTTGAGTAGTTCGAGCCTGGCTTGCCTATTTGCTTCGGCTCTTTCTGCTCGCTTCTTTGAGTCCTCCTTCTTCTTCTTCTTTTCGATCTCTGCACGACTCGCTTTCACTGCAAGAGTCTCCTTTACTTTCTGGCGCTTGGCCGCGGGATCAACTTCTTCAGCAGTTTGAGCGGGTCGCTTTGCAGATGGCTTGGAAGACTTGGCTTTAGCTAGCACGGCTGGCACAACTTGAAGAGGTTGAGCTTCATGGATCTCAAAAATCCCATGGGTCTGAAGCTCAAGCGACTAAGTCGCTTCCAGGGCCCCTTCGAGAGGAAGGGACTCACTCAACGCGACACTTGGGAGAGCGGTGGAGGAGGAAGCAACTAGCTTAGCAGCTGGCTCGGCAGCTTGGGCTGCGGAGGGAGCAGACTCGCTTGCAGTTAACACCAATTCTTTTCCTTTCGACTTTTTGGCTCCGCTTGGAAGGGGTTTGTCTTCACCCTTTTTGGCATCATTGCCAATGGGTGTTGAAAGCTCTCCTTTTGTGATGGCACTGTGGTGGTTCGCAAATTCGTCTGTCATTTCCTTCAAAGCTCCAAAAGTCCGCTTGGTGAAGGTGTTCTCTTGATCGAGCACAAGCTCTGCAGTCTTCTTTGATACTTCGTCAATGAGGATAAGCGACTGCCTCTCACACTCAACAACGGCTCGCTCTCGCTCTACGTCCTCTTGCATTGGGCGTTCTAGAGCCTCAACATCTCTCTCTCTTTGATCAACTTCTTTGAAGCAAGACTCCAGCTCCGCTTCAATTTCGTCTTTGAACTCCTTTATTTCCTGCAAACGGAAATCAGAGAAATCTTGAGTTAGAGCAAGCTCTGCCTCAAGTGAGGATAGTCGAGACTCCTTTGCAGTGAGCTCTACAGAATGGGCATTAAGCTCTTGCTCGTTGATAGAGAGTTCAGCAGCTTGCAATGTCACTCTGTTACCTTCAAGCCTACGGCTGTTAAGCTCGCTCAAGCCCTTCTCAAAGGAAGCCTTGAGGGTTTCAAGCTCACCCTCCAACTTCAAGTTAGCAGCTTTACTGCGGTTAAGCTCTCCATTCAACTTCATGGATTCATTCATCTTCTCATCACGAAGCTGCTGTCTCTTTGATTTCTCAGCATCAAAATCTTTCTTGAGCTTCTCCACCAATGAAGCAATTTCAGTCTCCTTCTTCTTCAATTCTCTCTCCTTTTGAGAAAGCTTACGCTTCACCTCGTCAAGCTTCTTTGTTCCATCCACTATCCGGGATTTCAGATCACTTTCCCTTTCTACATTCACCCTTCTTTGTTCAGCAAGCTCCTCGCTTAGCTACTTCTTCTCCTCATGGGCCTTCTTGATTGATTTGCTCAAATCGTCAATGTTGGTCCCGGTTTGTTAGAGGAAAAACACGTAGAGGGGGGGGGGGGGGGGGGTGAATACGTGTTTTGAAGTTTTTCAACTTCTTTTCCTCAAACTCAGAGTACTAAGCAAAGTGCTCGCTTGAACTACTAAGACCTAGCTGAGAGCTAGATCTACAGTATTCGCAACTCTCTTAACCTAAGCTTAGAGCTTGACCAAGAGTGAGACTTTACTCTAAATGCGGAAATTCGGTGAGCTAATCTTTCCTAAGTAATTGAAAATGCAGTTTGAGTTTGTTTAGTATGCTTTGTGCAATGGATAATCAAACAGCAAGTAAAGAGAGATTAGGGTTAGAGATACGACACAGAGATTTATAGTGGTTCGGAGATGAAACTCCTACGTCCACTTGTTGCGCTAGGCAACTCGTTCTCTTTACTCAAGAACTTGAAGATTTCGGGTTCTTCAAAAACCTATGTCAAGATCGAGCTTCACTTGCTTGGATCTGACGACGACTGGGTGATTACGGGTTCACCACACAAAACCTAAAACTGGACTAGAAGCTTAACTCGCTTCAGTTCGACGACAGGGAGATTACGGGTTCTCCTTACAACTTAAGCTTCGATCGAGCTTCACACAATTGATGAAAGTGTAAGCTTGGATCTAGACTCTATGATCGAGGCTTCTACTATCAAGGAAAGTAGAGCCTTGGATCGAACACAACCTAACGACGACGAACACAAAAACCTAACTGAACTTTTAGGGTTAGGGTTTTCTGTTTCGACAGACACACTAATGAAGAGTTCTTTACAACAAGTGCAAAGATGGGTGAACTATCAGCGTGCGAGACTTTCTCTCACTAGAAAATTCTCTCTCGGTTTTTTCTAGTTCACGCTGATAACGGCTATCTCTCCAGCCACCTGTCTTCATTTTCCGGCGATTTTTCCAGTCCCAACCACCAAACAAATCACATACTCCGAATCTACTCATTGAGGCGCGCATACTGATACAATCTGGAGCAATTTTAGCGGTGGTGGAATTTTAGGGTTCCGGCGCCGTCACCTCCCCTTTCCGGCCAATCCGGCCGTCCGATCGCCACCAAACTTGGGGGGAGTGACCGGGCGGCCCCCAGCGACACTCGGTGCAAGTTTCACGGCGATCCAACGGTCGGATCGTCGGCGGTGTAGTTTTGGGCTCACGGTGCTGACCTGTCTTCTCCGGCGAATTTAGCCGGCTGTTTGGCCTGAAACTTTTTCTGGGTCCTCCCCACATTAAGGCGACGCTACCCACAAAGTTTCAGCCCTATCCATCGAACCATACTGCTGGGCTCGTTTTTTCAAGTTTGGCAGCGATTCTGCAAATCTGGTGCACAGCGGCCACCGGCGACGCTACTGTTCCATCTAATTCCGGCGACTACACTCGTGCGTTTTGGCTGATTTTTACTGGAGAGCTTCCTCATTCCCTCACGAAGCCCTACACCGTTTTTCAGTCAATTCCAGTGAGTCCTTGAATTTCTGGGAATTTTGCAGTTTCCCGGCGGCGAGTTCTGGCGGCTGAGTGGCAGTTACACTCTTTGATCATATCCTTCACAAACCCCTTGTGCGATTTTGCTGAAAATTTTTCTGGCTTTTCCTTACTGTTGGTTGAAATTTCCCTGTGATTTTTAGGCAGTTTGGTTGGCTTGGTATTCTCTGTGTAATTTTCTTGTCTGTAGGTTAATTTTTGCCGGTAGGAATGGACCTGCAAGGGGTATCATTCCCGGAGCTGGCGGCGATTTAAGGAGCTAAACCAGTCATGAACTGGAAGGAAAAGCTCCCTCCGGCTGACCCCAATCCACCCCCGGCAGATGGTGGAGTTTGCTCGCCGACGACGGAAGAACGGGAGCAGGCTCGACCGGGATTTGAGACTGTGCAGAAACGAAATCCCTGGATGCAAGATGGTAACTTGAAAATTAAGCCTATAATTCTCAAATTTGATCTGGTCCTTCCGAATGTGAAGGTTAATGTTGACAGGGACACACTTTGTCTTGAACCCGATGACTATGTTCCCGTCCCCGTCGGCTGGGGGCACTGCCTCCTCGGGTTCATGGCATGGAAATTCCCGGGCAGGGATGCTATTGAGCGCTTCATACTCACCTGGCCATGGCCCTCCCGGGTAGCCTTCCACCCCAACGGGTGGATGGTCTTTAGGTTCGAAACCATGGAAGATATGGAAGCTGCAAGGAGTGGTGGCAATCACACCGTGTTTGGCACGCCCCTTATGCTTTGCACAATGCCGGAAGACTTCAATTTCGACCAAGCCCCGGAATTCAAATTCAAAGTATGGGCTTCGCTCCCGGGATTGCAACTTGAATTATGGCAGCCAACGACTTTGGCCAAAATTGCAAAAATGGTCGGGACCCCTATCGAAGTTGACCATCGCACGGTGGCAAGAGTCAACATTGATGGTCCTCGAATTCTTGTCTTGGTGGATGCGAAGACACCTCCACCGGAATCCATCAAAATCCGACTGCCCTCTGGAAAGGTAGTTAATCAAAAGATTGTTTTCGAATTTTATCCCCTCTTTTGCTCCCATTGCCGGCGCATGGGCCACTCCGTGGCCGTGTGCCGTCAAGCTGGGAGAGCTAACCCTGGCCCGAGGAACCCCCCTCGAGGCGCTACCAGTGCAGGAATGGAACATACGGGTGCGAATGATGAAGGGTGGCAGCAAGTCCGTAGGCGTAATGCGCGCACCGGGATGGCTGCTCCCGGTGTTGGAACGGGTCGGGGAGCCTCACGACCCTCCCAATAGGGGGCCTCACGTGGGACTTCACAGCCGAGGCAGCCGGGAGGAGGCGCCCGCCGTCGCAGCATCTCGCGCCCTCCGCGGGGCCAATCTCGCGGGCTTGATGGGGGCGAACTACCGGCAGCGAACAACACCAAGGAACGGGAGCAACTAGGACCTGTCACGGGACGGGTGTGGGGTGCCATCCCGACGGAGATTAACAACACCCACATGTATATTCCCTCGCCCCCGACACAAGTGGGGCCGAAGATACGCAAGTTGACCCAATGATCGAGGAGGGGGCTCTACACAACACAACCACTACACCCCTCCCACCCCCCGGCCCCAAGTGCCTATCACTTTCATGGCTGGGGTGGGGAAGGCTCGGAAGCAGCGGAGTACGTACAGACTCAGCCCTCCCCCCCCTATTCCCAACGAAATGGTTGGGGTTGACGGGGTTGAAACTGATGCCGAGACCACGGATTACGCTTCCGATGTGCATGGAAGTGAGGCCCACTCACATGTTTCGGAGTCCCTACAAGAAGAGAGAGACGTGGAAAATCTCAACGAACCAAATACGATTGTTGGACTTAACAAGGAGCCCCGGGTTCTCGCCGACACAGTTGATAGGAATGCGGAGCAAGGAACCGGCTCCAGTGCATGAAATGGCTCTACTACGGAGTCGAGTGAATCTGCTTGGGGACCCGACAAAGAGGTAGCATGTGTCAACAAGACCCGGAGTAACAAAGGCAAAAAGAACCAAGGGAGTACGGTGGTTCGTCGATCCAAACGTCATCAATGAATCTGGGATTTTGGAATGTTCGCGGGCTCGTCGAGCCGCAAAAACAAAGGGAGGTTACATCATTTATTTCTAGTAACAATATTGATATTTTTGGGTTCTTAGAGACGAAACTTAGTACTTCTTCTCTAGCTGAATTTAAGAAAAAATTTCTTGTTGGGTGGCTGTCGGCGGATAATTTCCACACCGCCCGTAACGGGAGGATTCTACTCATGTGGAATCCTGCCCGGGTTACTACTAATGTCTCTCATGTTGAACCGCAGGTAATACAGGCCACAGTGGAATGCCTTGCTAATGGTAATCAGTTTCAACTTGCTCTCTGCTACGGCCGGAATCAGCTTCAAGACCGGAGGACGCTTTGGGACGCACTGATCAACAACTCGGACCTTGATAGACCTCTACTCGTTTGTGGAGACCTCAATAACATTATGGATGTAGACGAGAGAGTGGGCGGCAGGCCCCCAATTGAGAGAGAAATCAGGGAATTGGTGGATACGGCGGCCTACCTAAATTTGCAAGACGCGCCGTCTACGGGCTGCTATTTCACGTGGACTAACGGGACCATTTTCTCCCGTATCGATAGGGTTCTCTACAACAACACCTGGCTCGATGAGGGGTGGGAGATTAAGACGCACTTCCACACTCGAGGAGCACAGTTCGACCACTCGCCTTGCACGGCCCAGCTTTTCAACCCTATTAAAAAATTCCGTCGGGAGTTCAAATATTGTAACTTTTGGAACGAAGATCCAACCTTCCACAACATTTTGAAGGCTACTTGGGGTTCGGCAGCAGTAGGAGCGAATGCCCAGCTGAATCTCACGCATAAATTGAAGAAACTTCGGAAGGATTTGGGGCCTTTGAAGCGGAAAAACCTCTCTAATATTTCGGAAAGAGCAAGGGCTGCAAGGGAGCATCTTCAGTCACTGCAAGAACGTGTGGATAAGGATCCTCTTAACTCGGAACTGAGATGGAAGAATTAAGCGCTCGAAAGAATTGCAAATTTCTTTGTAGAGCCGAACTATCCTTCCTCTCCCAACGAGCTAAGTCGACTAATCTCAACAACTTAGATAAGAACACTAAATACTTCCACTCTATTGTCAAGAGCACTTTTACTCGCAACTCTATCTCTTTTATTCGCAGAAATGATGGCTCGATCACTGGAGATATGATGACCATCATCGAGGATTTTGTCGACTTCTATCAAAATCTGTTTGGCGTCTGCAAGCCGCGAAATGGGGTTGATTGGAGTATCTTTAGAGAAGGCCCGTGTCTGTCCTTGGAGGAACAAATGGTTCTAGCACGGGCTGTTACCAAAGAGGAAATAAAGGAGGCGTTGTTTAGCATCGGGAACGAGAAATCTCCCGGCCCCGATGGGTTCCCGGCCGGGTTCTTCAAGAAAAACTGGGAGTTGGTGGGTGATGACACAACCAATGCAGTGCTGGACTTTTTCAATAAAGGGCTTATTCTGAGGGAATGGAACCACACCACGGTCACATTAATCCCGAAGAAATCTCACGAGCCCTCGGTTGCGGATTTCCGGCCAATTGCATGCACGAATGTTGTGTACAAAATTATCACCAAGATTCTGAACGCTCGAATGGCTCCGCTGCTCAACAATCTAATTGACCCGGCCCAATCAGCCTTCATTCAAGGGCGGAACTTATCCGACAACTACATGCTAGCTCAGTCTCTTATTCATCGGTACGGTATGAAACAGTTAGCTCCGAAGTGTATGGCGAAGATCGATCTACAGAAGGCATACGACTCCATTTCGTGGGAGTTCCTTCGCGAGGTTCTGCAGGGCTTGAACTTCCACCCGTGCTTTGTTTATTGGGTTATGACCTGCGTCACGTGTCCCACATTCTGCCTCGCTATCAACGGAGGCGTACACGGTTTCATCCGAGGTAAACGGGGATTACGACAAGGCGACCCGATGTCCCCGGCGTTGTTCCTCCTCTGTATGGAGTATCTCTCGCGGCTTTTGAAGAAACGGACTAGGGAAGGTGACTTCTCTTTTCACGCTAAATGCGAAGGTCTTGGGATTTCTCATCTTGCCTTTGCCGATGATTTGCTTTTGTTCGGGCGAGGCGATATCTCCTCTATGAGTTTGCTGGCGGAGGTGCTCTTGGAGTTCTCTAACACGTCAGGCCTTGGCATTAGCCACAGCAAATCAAGATTATTTTTCAGCAACGTCCCCGGTTTCGTTAGGGAATCGATTTGTTCGAAATTTGGTTTCCCGGAAGCAGCCCTTCCGGTGAAATATCTTGGTCTCCCTTTGTCGCACAAAAATCTGCTCATTGCACAGTTCAACCCCCTTATTGAGAGCATTACAAGTTGTATCAACCGGTGGAACAACTCGTCCCTCTCCTTGGCCGGGAGAGCTGAACTAATCCGATCTGTTGTGCAAGGGATTGAATGCTTCTGGCTTCAGTGTATTCCTCTTCCCGGAGGAGTGACTGATCACATTCATACCCTCCTACGTCGCTTCTTGTGGGGGGGGGGGGGGGAGGTTCTGCCCGGAGGCTTGGAAGACGGTCTGCCTTCCCAAATCTGAAGGGGGACTTGGATTTCGCAACCTGGCAGCGTGGAATAAGGGACTGCTGGCTAAAGTAATCTGGAACTTTCAAGCGAAAGCTGACTCGTTGTGGGTGCGAAGGATTCATTCCGAAATTCTCAACGGGAGGGATTTTTGGAGTTCTAGGACGGAAGCCAAAGACCCGGGGCTTTTGCGGAGTCTCTTCAAGATTCGGGACGAGATTCTTGCCACTTGTCAAGGTGACCAGTCGAGAGGACAAGAGTTGGTCGAGAGTTGGTTCAAAAGAAAGGGAGTCGCGGACGCATATGACTTTTTCCGGCCGAAGGGTACATCGCTCTTTTGGCACGATGCAATTTGGAAACCGTATATCCCTCCAAGGTACTCTATAACTCTATGGTTTGCATTACATGGCCGTTTGAAGATGGTGGATCGCCTCGCCTTTGCGGATGTCCCTCGTCGTTGCCAATTGTGTAACATGCATGACGAGTCCCATGAGCATTTGTTTTTTAGCTGCCCCAAAACAAATTGCTTATGGTCTCTTGTTAAGGATTGGATCGGCATTAAGGGTAGGGTCTCGAATATCAACACAGCGATTCGATATTGTACACGGCATAAGTCGGGCTCGGGAGTTCTTCGCAAGGCTCGTTGGATAGCCCTTGCGACAGTGGTGAATAGAATCTGGTATGGGAGGAATCTCCTTAAGCATCAAGGTACTTCTTTTCGAATCCCTACCATTCTTCGGGAGATCAAGATCGATGTCTTTCAAGTCCTTTATAACATTTTTCCGACGGAGGTTGTCTTATCCCATATGGACATCAACACTTCTAGATAGGGCGTAAATTGTACTGTACTGCATGCCTTTGCTCCTTTTTAATAATTTAATGGTCGGGTGTGTGTGTGAGGGACAGTCCTTGGGAATCATGGACGGTGCACCTCGGTGTGGTCTTCTCCGTGAGCTTTGGGCGCTGGCCGGAAACCACTTGGCCAGCACGCGGCGGGCGCTCGACTACCCGGGGCGCTGGGCGCGCGCTGAGCTGCTGCCCAGCTGCACGTCCCGGCGCTGCTGCTGCCAATCTCGTGCTACGGGGTGGATGGGTGCCCCGACCAAAGTCATGGGCCACGTCCTCTCGTTAGCTCCTCGACGTACCCCACAATCATCCACCCCCCCCCCCCCCCCCCCTCTCCCCGATTCCCTTCGTACCATTTTCCTTTGGCTTGTATTCCGGCCACCATAGTTAGCTATTTTTTTTTTTTTTTTTGGGTTTGTAATCCGACCCACCTAGCTAGATATTTGGGCTTGTATTCCGGCCATGAGTCAATTTTTCATCTTGGTGTTAGTCCGATGTTTTCCCCCAGCACTGCCATGGGGTTCAGTGGTTTCTCGCTCTGCGGGGCCATTCTTTATTTATTTTAATAGAATGTTTATTGTTTCAAAAAAAAAAAAAAAAAAGTGCAAAGATGGCTAGAACTCTTCTCTAAGCTTGGATTTGGAATAGGCTTAGAATTCTAGGTGTGAAGGTTGCGAAGACGAGTTCCGATGAGGCTGGAACTCGGAGAACACTTGAAACAAAGACTCGATGAAATGCTTGAAAGCTGGGAGTGTTTGATTGCAGTAGGCGCTGAATGCTCAAGTAGTGATCTTCTTCTCTTCGTCTTTACCCTTCACTATTTATAGGCGGAGAGTTGGCCGAGATCCGTTGCTTGGTAGGTGGCCTTGTCCCTCCTCCTCTTGACAGTACTTGCACAGGCTGACACCTTTTCAGATACGCCAGGTTTGGCATTTTGCCAAAAATGGCTAACTTACAAACTTAACCGTAACTGGAGCGAGCTAGTACTGTTGCGGCGCCTTTGTCTGCCTGGCAGTCAACTCCGCTGCTCCTCTCCGCGTTCGACACGTGGAGATCTTGCAATTAATGCGACGATCTTCAGTTGACTGGAGTTCAAAATAGGAGCGGGAACTGTGCTGTCGCTTTCTGTTAGGTAGGTGCTCGCTTTGCTTTAGAAATGTAGTGTCCGCTTCAAGTGAGTCGCTTCAGAGTCATACTGTAGCGTGTACTTAGAGAATAAATTCCCGAGTGTCCGCTTTTAGTATTTATTGACTCCATGTTGACTCGCTTCATCTTTTACTGTAGTGCTCGCTTCGCTTCGCTTTGGCAGACTCACTTTGAATCTACTGTTGCGCTCGTTTCGCTTCGCTATTCTTCGGCACGCTTTGCTTCGGCTGGGTAGACTCTCTTCGATTGGAACACGCACTCAAGCGAGTGGCTTCACTTGAAATTTTTGCAGACTAATAACCTAAGCGACTAAAGCTAAAGCCATCCTAACAGTATAGGCTTAGAAAAAATTTCTAACCTATTCTACATCAAAGTGGGTCGCTTGGGAATAGGATACTTAGGGGTTTTGGGATCAAATCAAAACAAATATGTACTCACTTCAAAGTGTCCCATATGAGTTCCCCCTTAACATGTGATCCTTAACAATTCCCAACAATTTCCCCCCGTTTTGATGATGCCAAAAC
This sequence comes from Thymus mandschuricus, assembly GCA_029379335.1. Classification (NCBI taxonomy): domain Eukaryota; kingdom Viridiplantae; phylum Streptophyta; class Magnoliopsida; order Lamiales; family Lamiaceae; genus Thymus; species Thymus mandschuricus. The sequence goes on along the minus strand of CM057073.1, from coordinate 34,984,502 downwards.
CCAACTTAATACTAGAGACTAAATTTTCTAGCCTGTCTAACCGTGGAAAGAACTGCAAGCGACTGCTTCCTTTGCAGGCTTGTTTGATTTTTTTTTTTTTTTTTTTTTTTTTTTTTTTTTTTAAGTTCCTTCCCCCCCCCCCCCCCCCCCCCCTCTTTTTTCGGTTAAATTGTTGAGTTTTGTAGCATAAAGGTAAGTCATTCACAAAGCTTGTAAATGACACATATTGACAGAAGAGTAAATTAGATATATGAACAAGACAGTTCACAATATATGGATATGAAATTCAGGGGTCTTCAGCTTTCTTGTCCTTCTCTTCTTCCTTCTCCTTCTCCTCTTTCTCCTCTTCTAAAAAGTAGGCAGAAAGGACCTTCTCTTCCATTGTCTTGACGTTGTAAAGGTTTGATCTCCATCTGCTCTCCAATCTTAGAGCTTCATCCACTTCCTCATCAATGATCCTCCGGTTAGGAACACTTGTGTTTGGCTGGAATGGCATGGGATAATCTTTCACTGCGGGCACTTTGATAATGAGGGGTTTAGGATCAGCTTCCTCCGCCAATGTGAAGATTCTCCGCCGCAACCGCCGTTGTAAACACAGAGAAAGTTGTTGAGAGCGTTCAGCCTCGAGCACTCATCTTGCAGTGGCACTACTTCCCAGTAGTAGTAGGCTTTGATGAACTTTTCTTTGCAGAAAAGCCACTGATCAAGAAGATCTCTGGTGATGAAGTCCTCGATTTCTAGAGCGTCTGGATGATCTTTTCTTCGCATAACCAGCTCCTCCTCTATCCTGCTTGCCAACTCCTTCACGATCGAGTGAAATTTGGCACTGGCATCACTGTTCCATTTCGGGAGCTTCTCATTGACTCGCTTGCGAATGAAGTCACATTCTTCAGTCGAGTAGCGACCGGATTCGGACATTTCTTTAATTGTGACATTGCAAGTGTCAATCAAGGCTTGAGCTTGGCAAGCCTCAGATTCTTCCGGCGTGAAGGGAATGTACGAGCTTCGTGCAATGGCGGATTGGATGAGCCTCACTTCATTCCAGTGAGCTTCAATCCTCTCATCTACCTTTTTGAGCCTGGCAGCCCTCACTTTCTCCTCTTTCTCCTTTCTCTCCTTCCTTACTTCCTCATTTCTTCTCCTCCTCTCGAAGCGTCCGGGTTTTGCAGTGATTGCTTCCTTCATCCTTTGGCGCTTAGCCGCAGGATCCTCTTCTTTGGATTCCGGTGTACTACGTGATTCACTAAAAAGTGTTCGCAATAGAACGAAATCCTATCGTAGCACTAGCAAGTAAGACCTAAGTATCGAATCTCAAGGAAAACTTAGCAGGGCAATTAATCATGTAGTAAATCCTAATCTAGCCTAAATCTAGGAAAGCAAGTAAATAAGATTTTATGGTATTTGTTTTAAATCCTAGGCAAATAAAATAAATCAAATCAATAAATAAAAGCAAGTAAATGACTAATCTAGAAAGCAAGAAATAAATCTAAGAATTAAACTAAAATAAAACGATTAAACTACCTAGGCAAGAATCGAAAAGAAAGCAATAAAGGAAGCAACGAAGAAAGCATAAACTATCTTAGACATAATGAATAAAATCTAGAAATTTAAAGGAAAATAAATCTAACTTTGAAAGCTTTAAAAACGAGAGAATTGAAACTTGAGAAGAACGAATCTAAACTAGAACTTGAAAATCGAAAGAACGAAATTAAATTAAGGAAATTAAACGAAGCAATCAAGAAAATGAATCTAAAACGAAAGCAAGTAATTAAAGCAATTAAACGAAAGCAATAAAGAACTTACGAGAATTAAACGAAGAACGAAGAACGCAAAGTAAAAGAAAAGTCTTGAATTGAATTGCACGAACAAAGAATCCGGATCCGAACAAAGTAAAACTAATCTAGAGTATTTAAGTGCGAGAAACTAAAGCTAAAAGATGATAAAAGATGTCTTTAATTCGTGCACAAGGAGGTAATATATATACTAGGTAAAAACCTAGATAAATAAGGAAAACACAGCTGGCGCCAGAGTTGGACGGCCGTCCAACTCAAGTTGGACGGCGTCCAGAACTTGACACTGCCCAAAATTGCTTCAACGCTGGACTCCCGTCCAGCTCTTGCTGGACGTGATCTTGGACGTGATGTTGGACGGCGTCCAGATGAGTTGGACGACGTCCAACTCTCCAAACTGTCCTCCATCGTCCGTTCATCGTTTTTTCCATCCTTTTCGACCCGTTCCGCTCCTTTTCATCCATAAACACCTAGAAGTACCAAAAACTCCATACAACCAAATCATAGCCATAAACACACACAAAGACACAAAAACATAACGAAAACGGACTCGAAAACACTACGAAAATCCTAACACCTAAAAACCAATCAAAATCCCCCACACTTAGACCTTTGCTTGTCCTCAAGCAATATAAACATACAACTTAGACTCAATCCAAACAATTCAAATCATAGAACATTTAATCACCGGAATCGACAAACTCAAACGAGGTCACTTTAATCCCAAGTTACGATCAATCATCATCAACGAACTATGTGGCTTATAAATCAACCCAAGCAAGAGGAAAAGCAATGATACACACATCTCACAAATATCTAGATCACCACAACTTAGAAGTCTAGCCTACTTTCCCTTTTTATTCAACACATAAACAACTCCTTTTTTTTTTTTCTTTTTTTTTTCCTTTTTTTTTTCTTTTTTTTTTTTTAACACGTGAACGTTTTTGGCACATAATTCACTAGGTTTAATCATCGATGGGTCACATCGAGCCTCCTAGTGCAGTTTCCCATACCCATTGTCAAGAGGGGTAGAATGCCTACGAACACTTTATTCTAACATACACGAGTATCATCTAGGACATAGTTCATGAAATGTGATCATTCGAGGGTCCCTCGAAGCCTTTTCATGTGGTTTCCCATGCTCATTACTCTAGTATTTTCATACGTTACAAGTAAGAGGAGCAGAATCCTATCAACTCTTTTATTCACATAAACACAACTATATTTTTTTTTTGTTCCTTTTTTTTTTAACATAAGGGGAAAGTAAACTAGCAATCCAAGTCGCAACAATCTAGATTTATCACTCAACCAAAAATCATTAATCATTTTCCTCAAAACTCAAATCAATTCGTGCCCCACAACTCATCGAATCATAATCAACAGCAACTCAAGATTAAACCAACCTAATTTATGCTCAAATCAATTCCAACAACTAAAGATTCCATCTTTGAATCATTCACATTGATCCTAAGTTACATGCTTATAGGGCTCAAAATCAAACAAATTCCTAAGTGAGGGAACATGAAGACTCGATCAACTAGACTCAATCAAACCAAACAAGACTCGATCAAGACACAAACACAAATACTTCATGCCAAAAAATTTCAAATACACCCCCCCCCCCCCCCCCCCCACTTAAAATCTAGCAATGCCCTCATTGCGAGAAAATAAAATAGAGAAGGGATAGAAGGAACTTATCGCACGAAGATAACCAAAATACTTGCAATCCCGAGAGACTCCAAGTAGCACCTACAAAACAAACACGAAAACAAAACACAAAAGCGTAAAATCAAACAAAACAAAATAAAAGACTCAAAACAAAATGAAAAGACACAACACAAGGCTAATTTTGGTTGAAAGGACCTTGGAACCGTGGGTCATTCCATCGGGGATCGAGAGGCGACCAATAGCGTGGATCGTTCGGGTCCGGAGGAGCGGAGGTAGAGCCAACCGAAAAATCGGTGTAACATATCAAGTGGCTCTCATATGGGACACCCTCTTATCCAACCCCGTCACTTAGGTCGACAACGAATCAAACCGATCAAACACACCTTGTTGAAAGTGTGTAAAATCGGCCTGAAAGTTGGCCCAATAGGGAGGAATCCAAGCCTCCATGGCTTGACGGGCTCGAACACAGTCACGGCGCGAGTAGTAGCGAACTAGGAGCTCGTCATCGGCCGGGACCTCTTGGTGCTCCTCTTGCTACTCTTCTTCTTCTCCATTACCTCCTCCCTCTTCATCATCACCTCCGGCCTCATAGGCTTGCTCCTCCTCGGCTTGCTCTTCCTCGTGTACAATTCCTCGTTGTCTAAGATTTCTGTAATGAGCTTTCACCGAGGGGCGCTCTTGCACAGGATTGAACTCAGTCGGGGTAATCATAAGATGAGCTTTGATGAAGTCGGTAGGGGCGATCTCTTGGCTCAGGGTTCTTCCTTCGCATTGCGCGACGTCGACTCCGAAATGGCGAGCTAATCCTTTGGCAATGTAACTCAAAGTAGGGTATGCTCCCCTCTTGTTTTGCACATTAGCCAACTGAGCCCAAATAAAAGGGGCTAAACAAACACGCACATTATCTCGAGCGCAAGTAAGCAAATAAATCTCAACAGCATTAACTTTACTATGTTCCTTCTTAGCAGTATTCATGCAAGATAAGAAACGGTGAAGGATAAGTAAAGCATCATCGCGAATAAAGGCAGTTGGGACCCCCGAAGTCTTATAATTCGCTACCCCCGACAACTCATACCAAGCGGCAGACACATCAAAATTCGCAGGCACAAACTCAACTAAATCATCACCAACATGGAATCCAAAAACAGTACTCATAACTGCCCCAGTCACTTCCCACAAAACACCATTGAATGTAGCAAACATGCACAATTCCCCTTTCTCATTCAACTCAAGCCTAAAGCTACAACACATTTCCAAACAAAGGCTATTGTGCCCCTCCCACTGATTTGCAACCAATCTAGACAATCCTAGACAGTTTAGATAACCTCTAAGTGTACTCCACACAGGCAAATTACGAAGGAAATCAATTCTATAGTGTCTAGGCGGCCTAATATCCAAATTGTGCAACCGAAGATATAAGTTAGTAGTTGCTAACCTATCAGTGAGGAATGACACACCTTGTTGTATACCGATTTGCTCCGATGTAGCTCCAGTGGCCCGATTGCCCTCGAGACGAGTGCCAAGGGTGACTCGGGCATTGGTGAACGCGTTTCCACGGGCCATGGTAGTAGAGGAAGACTGGAGAGTGAAGTCGAGACGAGGAGGAAAAGTCAAAATCAACTTTCGGTCAGATTCGAGAGTTGGACGGCGCCAAAAATTTGTTTCACTAAAAAGTGTTCGCAATAGAACGAAATCCTATCGTAGCACTAGCAAGTAAAACCTAAGTATCGAATCTCAAGGAAAACTTAGCAGGGCAATTAATCATGTAGTAAATCCTAATATAGCCTAAATCTAGGAAAGCAAGTAAATAAGATTTTTGGGTATTTGTTTTAAATCCTAGGCAAATAAAATAAATCAAATCAATAAATAAAAGCAAGTAAATGACTAATCTAGAAAGCAAGAAATAAATCTAAGAATTAAACTAAAATAAAACGATTAAACTACCTAGGCTAGAATCGAAAAGAAAGCAATAAAGGAAGCAACGAAGAAAGCATAAACTAACTTAGACATAATGAATAAAATCTGGAAATTTAAAGGAAAATAAATCTAACTTTGAAAGCTTTAAAAACGAGAGAATTGAAACTTGAGAAGAAAGAATCTAAACTAGAACTTGAAAATCAAAAGAACGAAATTAAACTAAGGAAATTAAACGAAGCAATTATGAAAATGAATCTAAAACGAAAGCAAGTAATTAAAGAAATTAAACGAAAGCAATAAAGAATTTACGAGAATTAAATGAAGAACGAAGAACGCAAAGTAAAAGAAAAGTCTTGAATTGAATTGCACGAACAAAGAATCCGGATCCGAACAAAGTAAAACTAATCTAGAGTATTTAAGTGCGAGAAACTAAAGCTAAAAGATGATAAAAGATGTCTTTAATTCATGCACAAGGAGGTAATATATATACTAGGTAAAAACCTATATAAATAAGGAAAACTCAGCTGGCGCCGGAGTTGGACGGCCGTCCAACTCAAGTTGGACGGCGTCCAGAACTTGACACTGCCCAAAATTGCTTCAATGCTGGACGCCCGCCCAGCTCTTGCTGGACGTGATGTTGGACGGCGTCCAGATGAGTTGGACGGCGTCCAACTCTCCAAACTGTCCTCCTTCGTCCGTTCATCGTCTTTTCCATCCTTTTCGACCCATTTCCGCTCCATTTCATCCATAAACACATACAAGTACCAAAAACTCCAAACAACCAAATCATAGCCATAAACACACACAAAGACATGAAAACATAACGAAAACGGACTCGAAAACACTACGAAAATCCTAACACCTAAAAACCAATCACTACGCTTCAAGGGACCTTTTGGTGCCGGGGGTGGTGGCATATCTTTCTTTTGAGTACGAGTAGAGGGAGTGATCGCTTGACTGGCGGAAGCGGCACCAACAGTAGTCGAAGCGAGGGCCAGTTGAAGCGGGCGCACCTGAAGCGCCTGCTTGGGAAATTTCAGTCGGTCCCTTCCTCGTTAGTTCAAATTCTTGCTCCAAGGCACGGGCAAGAGCCTCATCCGCTGCAATCTGTTTCTCTCTTTGCTCTTTGGTTTGAATTGTAGCAGCAGCGGGATGAGCAGTCATTGAGGAGGCTAGCAGCTTCCCGGCCATTGGCTTGCGAGGCTCTTCAAGGACCTTGTCCTTTCCCTTCTTCCGAGCAAGCTCTGCCCTAGCTTCATCGACTTCCTCCTCCTGTCCTCCACTCGCTTCACCAGCTGTACTTCCCCCTGGGATCAAGCTACCAGCTTCGATCCTCCTTTCACCTGCTCCACTCTCTCCTTCTTCTTTCCTTAATTTTTCAATTGTTTTCCCCTTTTTGGTATCATCAAGACTGCCGGGGTGGAGATAATCACCTTTCCGCTGATGGATTGGTGGAGATCGTCGAATTTGTTTAAGACAACATGGAGCATCCTCTCAGCTCGCTCCGCGAAAACATGCTCTTTTGCTAGCACGATTTCTGCTGTCTTGGTTGAAATTTCCTCCAGTATGTACTGGCATTGCTTCTCTCTTTCTTTGACAGACAACATCAAATTTTCTAAGGGCTCCACTGCTTTGAAGCGAGCGTCCAGCTCCGCTTCAATTTCTGCACGGATTTGCTTGCGCTCCTCCTGCAGAATAAGGTTGAAGTGATTCTGGGCCGCTTCAAGTTCGGCCTGTGCAGTGGTGAGTGCTCTGTCTCTTCTATTCAATGCAACATTAACCTGAGCAGCGCCGGCCATCCTGACGGCAAAATCTCCCGCCACTTTTTGTGCCCTGTCAATTTTGTTATCCAGCTCTTTCCTTTGATTTTCCAACTGTTCTAACTCCACCGCTCGCTTGGAGGTGACAGACTCAATTTCCTTTGCTTGAGCAGTTATCTGAATTGCAGCTCGAGCCATATCACACCTCATCTTGATCAATTCTTCCTCCTTATCCTCCACGACCTTTATCATTTTTTCAGCATAATTTGAGATCTTTTCTATCTCCTCTTTGTGATTGGTGGCCATTAAGTTTTTCTCCTTTTCTAGAGCGACCATCTTTATGTTCAAGTCTTTGAGCCTATTCCTCTCAGCTTCAAGCGTCTGCTTGAGCTCTTCTATTCTCTTTTCATTCTCCTCCACTAGCTTCTCTTTCTCCTCTACCAGCTTCCCTCTCTCCTCAACTTTTCCCTCCAACTCAGCCTTTTTATTTTCAAAATCTGCACGCAGATTCTTGACCTCCACCACCTTTCTCTCCAACTCCTCAGTCTTCTGCGTGAGCACGCTTTGAATACTAGAAATTTCTTGCTCCTTCACCTCCAACTCTTCTTCATGCACCGTCACCAGCTTTTGCTCACGCACGGATAGCACACGCTCTGGAATTATAGCGTCTGGATATGCTCGCTTTACTTTGGCATCGAGCATATCCCAGTAGCTGGCTGAGTTGATGAAGACGTGGAATCCGTCCACACCGATGAAGTCGAGCAGCTCTGTCTCCTTCGCTTCGAGCACCTCCTCCGTGAAGGCCTTGCGGAGATTAAAGATTTTGTAGTACTTCGTTCCTCGGTACGCGATGTACGTGAGGAAATCGACGGCCTTGGTGAAGAATTCCTCAGACATCTCCACGGAGGGATACATGGTTTCCGCAGCTTGCTCTCTGTCCCTTATGTATCGGGTCAGAGCTTTCTCCTCAGCAGTTGGAGGTGGGGGTTGAGTTGGTGGTGGGATGATGGCGAGATCGGTATCGGTTGTTTGGGCGGTGTCGGCTGTTTGGGCGGTATCGGCTGAAGTGGCAGATTCTGTGGGTGAGTTTGGTGTTGAGGCTTGGGTAGTTTCGGGTTGAGGAGGTTGTGGTGCTTGTTGTTGTGGTTGGAATGGAGTGAACATGATGAATGTAGCATTAAGGTCAATGCTGCAGAAAGGTAGTTTAAGGGCTTGGAGAGAAGAAGTGGATACTTCTTCATGTGGTGATTGGGGAGAGGTAGGTTTTTGTGTGGTAGAAGCATCAGGTTGGGTGCGTGGCTGGGCAGTGGATGAAGCTAGGGGTTCTTGAGGTGGTTGGTTTTGAGTTTGAATTGGGAGTGTTTGAATTTTGGTGGGTGAAGGCTGGGGTTGGGTCTCTTCAACTTCTTCAAGTGGCTGCTCCTCAGCCTCGCTTGACTTTACGAGTGAAGCTACTCGCTTCAACTTCTTCACTCGCTTCGGCGCAGCTCGCTTCGCAGGTGAAGCGACTCGCTTGGCCTTCTTTTCTTCGCTTTGCCTTTCGGCGACGGGTGCTGTTGCGGGCATTTCAACATCATGAAGTCCCAAATCGATTGGAATTTTCTCAGACCTCCATATATCGAAGAACACGGTGTTCTTCTTGTAGTCGGCAGTATCTGTCCACTGTCTGTTAGGGAACAGCTTCTCCAGTGCGAATGAGATTCTAGAGAAGAATTTGAGCTTTCCCTTGCGAAGGATTTGATCAGTGCTTCCCTTCACAAACTTGAAGTCCTTGGCAACCTCGTGGACTTGGTTGAAAAACCATCCATGCCAATTAAACTTCGTTCCGGTCAAACTATCAACGATGACCATGGTGGCGAACAGCTTGGTGTCGGAGAGTTGGCCCAAGTTTCCGACATAGCAGGCGATGGACATGGAGAAAAGCTCGCAAATATAGCTGAACGGAGGTTTCAGATCTGATCTTATGCTGACTAGCTTTATGTTGGCCTCTGCACCTTCAACGGCGAAACGTGTGTACTCTATGTTGACGGACAGCTCCAGTCCCAATAGTGAGTTCGCCCCTTCTTCCGGTAGATTGAAAACTCCGGCGATGGCACTGAGATCCACTTCCACCGGCTTTCCGTCTTGAGGATCAGTGAACATTGAAGAGTTCCTCCCCTTCTTCAAGTTCAGCAGCAGTTCGGCCACAGCTTTGGCCAGTATCTTCTCCGGTACAGCAGTGACGAATTCCCACAAGCCGGCCGTAGTCACAGCCTTGCGGAAGAATCCGTTTACGTCCACAACTTTTGGGTCGAGATGAGGCTCGACGTTGATGTGATTATCGACTCCGGCCAAATATTGCTCCATCATTTGAGATTTTTTCTTCTTTCCCATGGTAGTATATTTGGTGAGATACGAACGGAGATTTAAAGGAAAAGGGGTGAGGGTTTGAGACTCGTGAGTTGTAGAGATGCAAAAAACTTGCACGAGAATGGCAAATATGGAGAGTGATGAAAGTTTCTGCAGTGTTGCATCTTCCCCTTATATAGATTTAGGGTTCGGCTGACGTGGCAGGGGCAAGACAGTAATATCGCCGAGGATTCTGTTTGTATACGGCGAAGAACGACGATTTGATTGACGTGTCCGGCGTCACCACAGTAAAAAGTGAACCGTCAAGTTGACTTAGCACTACACGTGGCCGTCTGTGACTCGTCTCCACAATCGGCGTTGATCTAGTGGCTGGGGTTCGAGAACTGTTGAGCTTCAACGGCTAGATCTCTTCCGACTTTCCCTCTTCGAATTCAAATTGAAGTGCACGCGCCCAAATTTTCGCCTATGTACGTGCATCTACATTTAATGCAAAAGCAAAAGTAAAATTTGCACTCGAGTGCAGACAGCTCATACGCTCGCTTCGTACCCGCTCGCTTCGAGTGTAGCCGCTTGACTTCTACTCGCTTGCGAAGTACTCGCTTTGCGTAACTGTTCCACACTCGCTTGTGATGGCTCGCTTGAGTGTCGATGCACTCACTTGACCATCTAAAGCGACTGGAATAAGAAATGAAATTTCTTTACATAATTTTAAAATGTTTCTGACTTACATACTTCGAGGATAAACAAGAATGTTTTCCTCTTTGTATTTGTGTCAGATTCATTTCATATTTTCCACATAGTAAGTGAAGGTTTCTAGCACGCTTCACATTACTTAGTGTACTTGAATTGAAACACTTACCAGTCAATCTCACATTGTAGGAGATTGATACCACTTTGTAGAATTTGACACCACTTGTTGAATTCTTCTTCAAGTTTGGTCTTCGTGGCATTCATCTCTTCCGTCTTCCTCTATGAACTAGAGACTCCTCCATCGAAGGAATGAGGGGGAGAATGAATAGAGTACACAAGCTTACTACAACCCAAAAGGGGAGCTTCACATAAGTGTACTTATACACGATGAATGGGAGATGAGTACAAGTCCTTATCTCAGGGCGGAATAGGAAAGGATGACAATGAGAATGCTCTGACAAGACAATCTCGTTTTTAAGCAGAGGCATGTCACCAGCCCTGCAACCTTTTGAATTAAAAGGTAACTCTTCAAGCTTCCGCCTATGATCTAGAGAATGAATTTGCATTCGACTCGCTTGACCCAAATTAGGGTTAATTGAAGCGATGCAAAATTCAATGAGGGGGAGGAATGGATAGACATTCGGCAGCTCAGCTCAATGAAGAGTGAGTAAGGAATGAACATTTATCCACGATGAAGGAGATGAGAAGACATGCTCCTCTTCGGCGGAAAGATGGGAAGAGGACGCAAGGTCTAGGTGCCAGCCCTGCCTAAGCTTTCACTATTTTTACGTGGGAAGGCCCGATACAAGACCCCACAACCGTTACTAGAAACGGCACTTGCGAGTGTTTGTACCCACTCGCTAGGAATCCTAGGCTAGGTAGTAGCTTTCCTTGCTCGCTTTGGAAGTAGCCTGCACCGAGAGCAAACAATAGTTCCCCCTTAACCAATGGCTTAACAATTCCTGTAAGCGGGTAGGGAACGTCTTCCAACACTCCACCTTTCTCCACCTTATTTCTCCTTCTTCAAGCGAGTGAAATTATGAAGTGACTCGCTTGAGTTGGTGAAGATCCGAAGCGAGTGACGCTTAAATACAAGCAACCACTCCTTCGTGCATCCTGGATCTAGCACTCTTCACCAGGGTCTAGTAACCCTAATTCCATGCATAGCTGATTGAAACGAGACTCAGTTTGAGGCTTGGTGAGGATATCTGCTCGCTGGAGATCTGTATGGATTTTCTCGAGCTTGATATCCTTCTTCTCGACATGATCACGAATGAAGTGAGGTCGAATTTCCACGTGCAGTGCTTGCATCTGGTGTGAAGCACTGGATTCTGTGAGATGCATATAGCACTGTTATTATCGCAGAATATTGGAATCTCATTCGCTTCAACTTTGTAGTCCTTCAACTGCTGACGAAGCCATAGAATTTGAGAAAAAAAACAGTAGCTTCCAGCGGCCATATATTCAGCTTCAGTTGTTGAAGTAGCTACACTGGTTTGCTTCTTCGAGAACCATGAGATCAGCTTGCTTCCCAAGAACTGACAAGTGCCCGACGTTGATTTCCTATCAACGCGGCATCCTCCATAGTCAGCATCGGAAGATCCAGTGAGCTCCAGATTATCATCAGCTGGATACCACAGCCCCATGTTGATGGTGCCTATGAGATAGCGAAGGATTCGCTTGGCAGCTTCAAGATGGCTGTGCTTGGGATTGCTTTGGAAGCGAGCACATACTCCAACTGCAAACGCTATATCCGGCCTGCTTGCAGTGAGATATAGAAGGGATCCGATCAAGGCTCGGTAGTCTGTAGCATCCACAGACTTCCCATCTAGGTCTGGCTCCATCTTCCAGTTGGTGTTCATAGGGATCTTCACAGCTTTAGCATGCTGAACACCAAACTTGGCAAGCATATCTCGAGTGTACTTGGCTTGATTGATGAAGATTCCATCATCTTGCTGCTTCACTTGAAGACCAATCATCGACATGGTGAGCATGGATGGTCTTTGACAAAGACCTCATTAGGTATGCCTTGCACCAAACCTTTCCGAGCTAAGCGATTGATCGTCTTGAAGTTGAGATGGTTCAAGCGTCTGTGCCATAGCCATCCAATTTCAGTAGCACTCCTAGCGACCAAGCACGTCTCCTCCTTGCAGTTATCCCATTGTGCAATGTAGACATTCCTCTGTCTAACTCCAGTGAGCACAATCTAGGACGTGAGTTTGTTTTTCACAATGCAATTGTTGGAGATAAACTCCACCTTGTATCCCTTATCACAAAACTGTGAAATGGATAGCAAGTTGTGCTTCAGTCCTTCCACATAGGAGACTTCCTCAATCTTGATCTTCCCGATGTTCAGTACGCCGTAACCCTTGGTGGTTCCTCGAGAGTTGTCACCAAAAGTCACATGTGGACCCCTCTTTTCTATATATTCTTGAAGTAGAGCTCTCATGCCAGTCATGTGCCTTGAACATCCACTGTCCAAGTACCAGATTTGTTGACCTTCACTTTGATGGATTTGTATACTAGAAAGCAGGCCTTTTAGCTTGTATGCATGTGTTGTCCATAACCATTAACAATGTTCTATCTGATTAAGTATGAATTGTTATCCATGCATCAAACATCTATCCATTATCTCAAAGTTGTAGGCTTTATGGTGTGTTGTAGATCACAGAAAACCATAGTTGCCTGAGGACTCTAGTTGAGTCCTCAGGGTGTATAGTTGTAGTCTGCTTCTTTGACTTACCATGGGTGAGAGTTCAGAGTATCTGCAACTCAATATGCTGCGTATCTTGGGAAGCAACTACAACTAGTACGACTCTTAGTGCAACTGCAACAGAGCACCATATCCTGAAACAGGTTGATCACATCCCCTGAGGAATTCATTAAGGATTATCATACCAAACCCTGCAGGTGGATTAATTTTCGGTATGATGAATAAGGAATGAATGGTACTACTCAGGAATAAAGAAGTTGAATAACACGATCAGTCAGAAGCTCTAAGTTAATCAACGGATGTGGGATATCTTAAATATGGGGGTCGCTAAGTCTAATACTAGCCCTGAACTCAATAGGGGTAAAACAGGTAATTCAGTACTATTACTCTAGTGGAATGTTTTAGTACTTATGGACTAAATTATACTCTGGGCTGAGTATGGAGAATTTAGCCATTGGGAGACCTCGGTTTTACCAGCTAGTAGATCACTGATCTAGCCCAAAAAGCTCAATAGACCACAGTATAAGGAATAAGTGGGCCACCACACAGTTGGGCCCAGTATGGGGCGCCAACTCTGCTAATGGACGATTTGTCCATGTGTTGCAGGCCTGGCCTTCAACTTATGCCCAAGTCTCACTTGGTCTCCTCTACATATACCCCCTCAAGGTCTTGTTTTGACCTAACAGTCAGAATATACGAGTGCACTTAAATATTCTGAACAAGAAAGGGAGGCTAGGGTTAGAGAGAGAGAGAGACGCGCGGCCGATTTCAAAGCAGATCGGTGGGTTCCCGTTTTCCGTGGCTGATTCCGAAGTTCGTTGTCCATCCAACATCAGAATCGAGCAGGGATACAGATCAGAAGATCTATTCGTGAGTTCTCTACTTCTTCAGGTAATCGATCTAAAATCCCCTATGATTCCGCACTTAATTCATAGGAGCATGATAGGATTATGTCGATAGTTAGATATCCGAAATAGATCCTCGGGCGAACCGATCTTCACCGATCAGATATGGTTCCTTCAGTTGGTATCAGAGCCAAGGATCAGATATTTGGCTCTATCTGATTAATTATCGACTATTATGCATGTTAGATCGATTAGGATGTCGCTTTTCGTGGTGTTTGTCATTTTTCGGGGCCGATTTGGCAATCTATGTAATTTTTATGATCGCGAGATAATAAGGTGTGATCTAGATTAGGTTAGATAGATTTTTATTTTGTTTTGTACCTCCTGGACGAGATGAAGACGAAGAACGAAGGAGACGAACACCGGTGGACAACCGCCGCACGCGTGCGTGCAGTCGCCCAACAGCGAGTCCCCTTCTTCTCCGGTGATCAACGGGGCTCCAGCAGGCTGCTGGAGCCTGCACGTCGTCGAAGAGAGGCGGAGCAGGTCGGGAACGGCGGCGGAGAAGCACGGCAGCGCGAGGGAGAGCCACGGCGGAACCCTAGTTAGGGCTCGACGCCGCGGCAGTCTCTGCAGCCAACATGGTCGCCGGAGACGACGGCCACGGAGTCCGGTGACGGACTCCACGTGGTCGCCGTCGTTGATGGTGGCAGCGGGCGGCGCTGGAGTGAGCAGCAGTGGCGGCAGAACCCGTGAGGGTTTCTGCCGCGGGAAACGCGGCTGAAGGCAACGGCAACGGCGGCGGGGGCAGCGTCCAGGACGGCGGAGCACACCGGCGACATCAACGCCAGCAGCAGGAGCCGCGGCGGACGTCGCCGGCGGCAGAGTGGGCGGCAGCAGGCGCGAGGGTTTCGCGGCGGAACCCTAGAGAGGGCTCTACGCCGCGAACATCGCCAGAGAGGGCTGCCGGCCGTGCCACCAGCAGGGAACGACGGCCAGCAGCAGCAGCGGCGCCAGGGTGGCGAAGGCGGCCGTTGGCAGGGCCTCACGCCGTCGGCTGCAGTGCGGGCAGCCTTGTTGTGCGCCCGTGCCCTAGCCCGCGAGCGGGCCTAGGGTTTCCAACCCTGCCCGTTCGCGTTTCGGGCTGCCTCCTGTGTTCGGGCTCGGGCCCAGTCACGAACTTGGGCCGTTTTAGGTCCGGTTTTGGGTTTGTGGGCCCATGAGAGTGAAACGAGCGCGGTTTGGGCTTATTCGAGAGAATTGGGCCATGTGGTGTGGGCCCAATCTCGGTTAGAAAAGCCCAATGACAACGGAAATTAGATAATAAATTATTTTAAATAATTTATTTATTTTCGGGGAGAAACGGGAGATCAAGATGGAGGACTTATTCAAGACCGAAGCCTGTTTCGGATTTAATTTCTATTTTGTAGATTAGACGGGTCGTCACACCACGAATAGCGAGTTTTATTTTTGTTTTTATCTCGTTTTTCTTAAGCATGCTATGGATGCAATTTAAATTATTATAGCATGTCTTGCCTGTCGAGGTGAATTAAATTGCGCTTAGTCGAGCATGTTTTAGGATTGTCAATATAAGCATGTTTTAATTTTCTGCGAGCATGGTTTATTTGTTGCGTTTAGAAAATTATGCTTAGGATTATGTGACAACGTGATCGAGCATGTCGACAACCTTTTGAAAGAAAAATACTAAGCAGATAAAAACATTTTTGGTATAGAAAATGTTAAGACCTCCACAACTGACCTTAAGGTGAAGTTTGGTGCGAGTGTGTAAACGTCCACACGAACGTGGCTTGCACATCGTATCAGACGAGTTCGCCAGATTTAGGGTTTCTTAACAAAAATGTTCTAACCAAAATGAGAAGTGGGAGCTTTTCTGAGTAAACGTCCACACTAACGTGGCTTGCTCATAATAGTAACTACGGTTTTCTCTGGAGTTGGTTTTTGAACAAAGATAGCTTAAGGAAAATAGGGCTTTTTTCCGAGTTAGGCTAAGATTGTGGTTAAAAGCTTAGATATTAGTTAGAATACAACTCCCCAACGTAGTCCCTTTTCTAATCTAATATGGTCTAGTAAGGTTCAACTATTAGCTCTATTTGCCATAAGGATAGGTTGGCAAGATAAGTAGAGTTAAAGATCCGAGTATCTGGTCGAACAGTGGGAGCGTAAACGTCCACACGAACGTGGCTTGCGATCCGCATTGTTTGGGCTGTTGAAGGTTTCGAAATTATTGGTTTATCAAAAGGTTACAATAATTTTCGTTACGAATTGATGCATGATCTATTCTTACTTGTGTCTACGTGTTTATTGCTTTTTCAGATATGACTTTAGGCCCGTTGATAAACATTCTCACTTCTAGTCCTCTCACAGATTCCAATTACATGGAGTGGAGGAAGAATCTCGATGACGTCCTAGCTGCGGGCGAGTATACTGATATGCTCGCGACTTCTGTTCCTCCTTCCGTTACTGAGTCGGCATCGCAAGTAGAGAGAGAGGTTCATGGGGCTTGGCACAAGAAAAATGATGAGGCTATGAAAATAGTCTTGTCATCTGTGTCAGATGGAATGCAGTATATGATTAGTCATATGGTGACTGCATCCAGCATGATAGAGACTCTAGAGTCCTTCTTAGTTGATGAAATGGTGCCAAAAGCTGAACCAGTTGCAGAGTTTATTCAAGCTGTGAATAAAGCAACATGAGTTACTCTGACGTTAGAAGACGTTAGAAGAATGGTTTGAAATGCTAGGGGAGCAATGAAGGTGCCTCTCGGTGTAAAAGGGAAACCGAAGTTCAAGGGCAAGTGCTTCATTTGCGGCGAGAAAGGACACTGGAAGGCTGACTGCCCTCTAAAGAAGAAGAATTCTGGTACGTCATTCACATATGTAACTGAAACATGCTTAGCTGCAAGTTCTACCCAGAATTGGATAGTAGATACGGGAGCAACTGACCATGTATGTTACTCCTTGCAGGGGTTTCTGCAGACAAGGGAGCTGAGTGATGACAAGATTACCATCTCCATGGGCGATGCATCGAGAGTTGCAGCTGTCGCAGTTGGAGATATTCATTTATCTTTTGATAGTACTGTTTTGGTTTTGAGAGACGTTTTATATGTGCCTGCTTTTAGGCGAAACTTGATTTCTGTTTCGAAACTATTTATTTACGGATATTCAGTTGTTTTTTATAGAGGCGTTTCTATCATGAAAGACAATGAAGTTTGTTGGGTATTGTTAAGGACAAACATGTTAAGGGGGAACCTATAAGGGATATTTTAAGAAATAAATTATTGTTTTGATTTGAACCCAAAACCCCCAAGTGTCCTATTTCCAAGCGACCCATTTTGATGTAGATAATAGGTTAGAAATTTTTCTAAGCCTACACTGTTATGATGGCTTTATTTTGCTTTTGTCACTTAGGTTTTAGACTACAGAAAATTCAAGTGAAGGCCACTCACTTGAGTGTGTTTTCCAATCGAAGCGAGTCTACCCAACCGAAGTGAAGCGTGCCAAAGAATAGCGAAGCGAAGCGAGCTCTACAGTGGAATCGGAGCGAGTCCACCAAAGCAAAGCAAAGCGAGCGCTACAGTGAAAAGCCAAAGCGAGTCAACGCGGGTCAACATATTCTAAAGCAGTCACTTGGGAACTTCACTTCCCAAGAGACTCACTACAGAATGACCTAGAAGCGACTCGACTCAAAGCGGACGCTACAACTTCAAAGCGAAGCGAGCCACTACCTACCAGATAGCGACATCACAATTCCCGCTCCGATTTTGAACTCCAGTCAACTTGAGATCGTCGCATTAATTACGAGATCTCCACGTGTCGAATGCAGAGTGGAGTAGAGGAGTCGACTGCCAGGCCGACAGTGCGCCGCTACAGTACTGGCTCGCTCCAGTTACTGTTAGGTTTGTAACTTTGCCATTTTCGGTAAAGTGCCAAATCTGCCCGCCTGAAAAGCTGTCCGCCTGTGCAAGTACTGTCGAGAGGAGGAGGGACAAGGCCACCTACCAAGCAACGGATCTCAGCATCCCTCCGCCTATAAATAGTGAAGGATGAAGACGAAGAGAAGGTAGAACACTACTTGAGCATTCGAGCGCCTACTGAAAACAAACACTCCCAGCCTTTAAGCAATCTTCGAGTCTTTGTTTACAAGTGTTCTCCGAGTTCCAGTCTCATCGGAACTCATCTTCGCAACTTCACACCTAGAATTCTAAGCCCATTCCATACCTCAGGTTAGAAGATGAGCTCTAGCCTACTTTACACTTACTGTAAAGAGCTCTTCATAGTGTGTTCGTCATAAACCAAAAACCCTAACCCTATGTTCTGTTCGTTAGGTTTTTGTGTCGTTAGGTTGTTTCGATATAAGGCTCTACTTTCATCGATTGTAGAAGCCTCGTTCATAGAGTCTAGATCCAAGCTTGCACTTACCTCGTTCGTGTAAAGCTCGATCGAAGCTAGGCTATAAGGAGAGGCCGCAATCTCCCTGTCGTCGGACTAAAGCGAGTGAAGCTTCCAGTCCAGTTAGGTTTTAGTAGTGAACCCATAATCACTGTGTCTGTCGTCAGATCCAAGCGAGTGAAGCTCGATCTCGACTAGGTTTTTGAAGGACCCGTAACCTTCAAGTTCTTGAGTGAAGAGAACAGTTGCTTCGTGCAACAAAGTGGACGTAGGAGTTTCATCTCCGAACCACTATAAATCTTTGTGTCGTATCTCTCTAAACCCTAAACTCTTTATTTCCTTGTTTGATTATTCATTGCACTTGCATCTAAACAAACACAACTTGGAACTTTAAATACTTAGGAAAGATTTAGCTCACCAAATTCCGCATCTAGAGTAAAGTCTCACTCTTGATCAAGCATCTAGATCTAGCTTTCGGCTAGGTCTTAGATGTTCAAGTGAGAACTTTACTTCATACTCTGAGTTCGAGGAATTTGAAGTTGAAAAATTTCAAAACACGTATTCACCCCCCCCCCCCCCCCCCCCTCTACGTGTTTTTCCTCTTACAAACCGGGACCAACAAGTGGTATCAGAGCAGCGGTTCTTTCGAGCCTCTGCTTTGCATATCCGAAGCGAGTCCCCACTCGCTTCACGTTGTCTCACTGAACTGGATCCTTTTCCTAAGTGCATAAAACCCTCACCCACGCATATTGCATTTACTGCTGATAGTTTGCTATGTCTACATACAGTGCATCAAATCTTCCACAGTTCTCTATCGAAGGATATGAGACATGGAGCTTTCGAGTCGAGAGCTTCCTCTGCTCCATCCACGACCGGATGTGGGAAGTGATAGAGGACGGACCAATCGAGATTAAGAAAGCCATATCTGTGAACGTTCCAGCCGCTGAAGGCCGTGAAGATCATGTTAGACAAGAGTATGTCGAGAAGGACAAAGACGAATACAATGCTAACGACTTCAAGATCGCCAACCTTGACAAGATCGCACGCCACACGATGCAGAGCACTGTATCGGATGCCTACCTTCCAAGAATCAGGAAGTGTGCGACGGCAAAAGAAATGTGGGAAACCCTAGCCCTCATTTCTCAAGGAACGGACAAGATCAAAGAGAACAAGCTCGCTGTACAAATGCGGGAATTTGAAAGTCTGATAATGAAACCAGGAGAGTCCATCGACGCCTTCGAGCTGAGAGTCACCAACATCATTGCTACTCTCAACTCACTTGGGAAGGAACTCACAAACAAGGGGGTGAATCTGAAGATTGTTCGATCTCTCACAAGGAAGTGGCAGACAATGAAGGAGTTGTACCTAGCTACCAAGGATCTGTCAAAGCTCACGCCGGAGATCCTGTTCTCCGAGCTTAAAGCCCATGAATTCGATCTAAATCGAAAGAACCTCGACGAAGAGGATGAAGCTCCCACGACGTCAAAGGGTGTAGCTTTCAAAGCTGCTGAAGGGCCAAGCGACCAGTCGCTAGCCAAGATGACGAGAGAAGAGCTGGAAGAGCATGTTGCATTCTTATCCAAGAACTTCAACAAGATGAACTCGCATGTGGGCAAATACAAGAGATTCTACAAGCAGTACAAGGGAAGGAGCACTGATGCTCGTGAAAGCAAAGGAAAGAGAGAAGAGACGACCAAGCCGATCTCAAGGGACATGATGGAAGTTGAATGCTACCACTGCCACAAGATGGGCCACTACAAATCTGACTGCCCGAAGCTGAGTGCAAAGGAGCGAGAGGAACTAAAGGCAAAGAGGGATGCTCCAAGGCGAGCGCTTGTATCAAGCGAGCAGCCGGTCGCTACAACTGAAGATGTCTCAAGCGACTCGGATGCATTCACAGATCCCAACTCCAGTGATGGAGAGGATCTTGGACTCATGGCGCTCTCCGACGAAGAAATAGGAGAGGTATTTATCTATCCCTCATCAAGTTTAATTACACTCTCACACACTCACCAAGAGGAAGCTAATTCCTCGACATGGAGTTAGTTACTTGACAAGCATCTCAAATTGTCAAGTGACCGCAAAGTGTTGAAACAAGCTTTGTCTCAAAGCGAGAAGGAGAACCGAAAGCTAGCCACTGAGCTTGACCAAGTCAAACTTAACTTAAGGGCTATGACTAGTAAGTTCAAAGATCTCTTCGCTAGACATCAAAGCTTGGAAGGAAGGTATGAAACCCAATCCGCTCTAGTTGCCAATTTGAACAAAGCTTCATATGCTAGGCAGGCACTAGAGAGCTCGCTTCTACCTTTTGGTAGAAAGGGAGGACTCGGATATGAGGGTGGACCTTCCAAGCCGACTGTCTTTGTTGGTGCTTCAATCACGACACCATCAGTTCCTTTGGATGTGCCTACTGCCTCCAAAGTGACCACTAACAAAGCCAAAGGCCAAGTGGCTGAGAACCCTAAGAAGAAGCCAATGAAGATGTCTATATCTTCAAGGGCAGAATCTAAGGGCAAGCAAAGATCAACTATCCCTAGCACTCACAATGCTAAATCTTACCAATCCAAAGGTAAAGGGAAATCAGTTGTAGCTTCTAAGTCTCAGACCAAGACACCAGAGACAAAGGATCTCCCTTTCAAGAAAAGGAGTAATGTCTATGTGTCACGTTATCCGGACTGGAGATGGTCCAACCGGACTAATGTTGAGGGGGAAGAACTTGAAGCACCAAAGAGGTCGCTTCAGATTCCAAAGGTTTCTCAAGCGAGTCGGGGTCAAAACCCTAGTTTGACCGCTTTGAAGAAACCTAGCAAGCCGCTTCGACAGACTGTAAATCCTAAGTCAGTCTCTAAGCCTGTAGCTAATCCAAAGCGAGTCGCTTCAGGATACAAGCAAGTGGGTAAGAGCATAGGTATGCCTCAAGCGAGCCGCTACCCCTCCTGCACACACTGCTGCACGTGTGAAGCTGCTTCAAGGCAGAACTCACAGTTTTCAAAGGTCGAGAAACCCAAGACACAAGCTACCTTTCAAAAGAAAGTGAAGCAAGTGTGGGTACCTAAGGGAACTAACCTGCAAGGACCCAAACTGATTTGGGTACCAAAATCTGTCTAAATGCAGGTGAGCGCCGTGGATCCCATGCCAAGTGAGGGTCAACAAATCTGTTACTTGGACAGTGGCTGTTCAAGACACATGACCGGCATGAGAGCTCTACTTCAAGACTATGTTGAGAAGAAGGGTCCACACGTAACCTTTGGTGACAACTCTCGAGGAAGCACTAAAGGATACGGCGCACTGAAGATCGGGAAGATCAAGATTGAAGAAGTCTCCTACGTGGAAGGACTAAAGCACAACTTGCTATCCATCTCACAATTCTGTGATAAAGGATACAAGGTGGAATTTATTTCCAACAAGTGCATTGTAAAGAGCAAGCTCACGTCCCAGATTGTGCTTACTGGAATTAGACAAAGGAATGTCTACATAGCACAATGGGACAGCTGCAAAGAGGAGACGTGCTTAGTTGCAAGGAGTGCTACAGAAATGGGATGGCTATGGCACCGACGCTTGAACCATCTCAAATTCAAGACTATCAATCGCATAGCTCGTAAAGGCTTGGTGCAAGGCATACCAAAAAAAGTCTTTGTCAAAAATCATCCATGCTCACCATGCCAACGAGGGAAGCAGACGAAGAAGCACTTTGCCAGTCTTGAAGAAGCTTCATCCAAGCGAGTGCTCGAGCTGCTTCATATGGATCTTTTTGGTCCAGTCACTCCAGTTAGTGTAAATGGAAGAAAATACACTCTAGTTGTAGTCGACGACTTCTCTCACTACACTTGGGTCATATTTCTTTTTAGCAAGAAGGAGACACTGGCCAAGCTTCCAAAACTGCTCAAGCGACTAGCTGTGGAGAAGAACCAAGCGATTGCCACCATCCGCTCCGACAAAGGCACTGAGTTCTAAACTTTACTATTGAAGCTTACTGCACGGAGCATGGTATTGCACATCAAACATCTGCAACACGCACACCTCAGCAGAACGGAGTTGCTGAAAGAAGGAATCGGATCATCAAAGAAGCCGTTCGCACCATGATTGCTGACTCGAAGCTTCCGATGAAATATTGGGCTGAAGCTGCCAATACAGCATGCTACACGCAGAATCAGACGCTTCTCAATAAACGGCACGACAAGACACCATATGAAATATGGACAGGGAGAATTCCTAACATATCTTATTTCCATATTTTTGGTTGTAGGGTCTTCATCCATGATAATGGGAAGTCACAATTGAAAGCCTTTGAAAGCAAAGCTGATGAAGGAATATTCTTAGGATATGCTACATCAAGCAAAGCTTACAGGGTATTCAATTGTAAAACCCTAATTGTGGAGGAATCACCCCATGTCGTATTTGATGAATCTTCTTTGAGTCTTCCACAGGAACAGGTTCAATCAAAAGAAGGAAAGTCAAGCGAGGAACCCATCAACTCACTGACTTGGGACATGCTTGAAAATGATGAAGAAATCAAGGACTCAAGCTAGCAGATTGTCCAAGGAAAAGTTGAAGCTGCCCCCAAGACTCCTGAAGCGAGTGCTGGCCAAGCACCCATTCCAGTCGCTTCAGATGGAGAAGCAAGTGACCAGGAAGAGGATGAAGACGAAGCTAGTGGATCCAAGCGTGCGTGGCTCAGGGATCACTCACCAAGCCAGATCAACGGAGATCCATCCAAGGGTGTAGTGACCAGAAGTCAAGTGTTTGGAGAAAGTGCCATGTTCAGTTGCTTTCTTTCAAACATTGAGCCGTCATGCGTGGAGGAAGCCCTAGCTGACTCTAATTGGGTGATCGCCATGCAAGAGGAGCTGAATCAGTTCACCAGGAACGACGTATGGTACATCGTGGATCATCCCAAATTCCAGCATGTTATTGGCACCAAGTGGGTGTTCAAGAACAAGACGGACGAGGACCACAACGTTGTGAGGAACAAGGCGCGACTCATCGCTAAGGGCTACTGCCAAGAGGAAGGAATCGAGTTTGATGAGACCTTCGCTCCAGTGGCACGGCTTGAAGCAATCAGACTATATCTTGTCTATGCAGCGGCCAAGAAATTCAAAGTCTGTCAGATGGATGTCAAGAGCGCGTTTCTCAATGGTGAATTGAAGGAAGAAGTCTATGTGGAGCAGCCACCGGGTTTCGAGCAGGGAGATAAGGTGTATCGATTGAAGAAAGCCTTATATGGGTTAAAGCAAGCTCCCAGAGCTTGGTATGATACCCTATCCCAATTCCTAGTGGATAATGGTTTCCACAAAGGAAAGATAGATCGGACTCTCTTCACCATCAATCATGGAGAAGACATGCTATGGGTCCATATCTGTGTTGATGACATCATATTTGGATCGCCAAACCAGTCGCTTAGCGAGAAATTTGGAGAGCTTATGAAGACCAAATATGAGATGTCAATGATTGGCTTGATGAGCTGCTTTCTAGGTCTTCAAGTGAAGCAGCCCAATGATGGAATCTTCATCAATCAAGCTAAGTATACTCGAGATATGCTTGCCAAGTTCGGTGTTCAACATGCCAAAGCTGTGAAGATCCCAATGAATACCAATTGGAAGATGGAGCCAGACCTAGATGGGAAGTCTGTGGATGCTACAGACTACCGAGCCTTGATCGGATCCCTTCTATATCTCACTGCAAGCAGGCCAGATATTGCCTTCGCAGTTGGAGTATGTGCTCGCTTCCAAAGCAATCCCAAGCACAGCCATCTTGAAGCTGCCAAAAGAATTCTTCGATATTTGAAGGGCACTGTCAATATGGGGCTGTGGTATCCAGCGGAAGACAATTTGGAGCTCACTGGATATTCAGATACTGACTATGGAGGATGCCGTGTTGATAGGAAATCAACGTCGGGCACTTGTCAGTTCTTGGGAAGCAAGCTGATCTCATGGTTCTCGAAGAAGCAAACCAGTGTAGCTACTTCAACGACTGAAGCCGAATATATGGCCGCTGGAAGCTGCTGTTCTCAAATTCTATGGCTTCGTCAGCAGTTGAAGGACTACAAAGTTGAAGCTAATGAGATCCCAATATTCTGCGACAACAACAGTGCTATATGCATCTCGCAGAACCCAGTGCTTCACACCAGATGCAAGCAAGTGGAAATCTGACATCACTTCATTCGTGATCATGTCGAGAAGAAGGATATCAAGCTCGAGAAAATCCATATCGATCTCCAGCGAGCAGATATCCTCACCAAGCCTCTAGCTGAGTCTCGTTTCAATCAGCTATGCATGGAATTAGGGTTGCTAGACCCTGGTGAAGAGTGCTAGATCCAGGATACACGAAGGAGTGGTCGCTTGTCCTTTGAGCGTCACTCGCTTCGGATCTTCCCCAACTCAAGCGAGTCACCTCAAAATTCCACTCGCTTGAAGAAGGAGAAATAAGGTGGAGAAAGGTGGAGTGTTGGAAGGCGTTCCCTACCCGCTTACAAGAATTGTTAAGCCATTGGTTAAGGGGAAACTATTGTTTGCTCTCGAGGCAAGCTACTTCCAAAGCGAGCAAGGAAAGCTGCTACCTAGCCTAGGATTCCTAGCGAGTGGGTATAAACACTCGCAAGTGTCGTTTTTAGTAATGGTTGTGGGGTCTTGTATCGGGCCTTCCCACGTAAAAATGGTGAAAGCTTAGGCAGGGCTGGCTCCTAGACCTTGCGTCCTCTTCCCATCTTTCCGCCGAAGAGGAGCAAGTCCTCTCATCTCCTTCATCGTGGATAAATATTCGTTCTTTACTCACTCTTCATTGAGTTGAGCTGCCGAATGTCTATCCATTCCTCCCCCACTTTGAATTTTGCATCGCTTCTATTAACCCTTGTTTGGGTCAAGCGAGTCGATTGCAAATTCATTCTGTAGCTTGTAGGAGTAAGCTTGAAGAGTTACCTTTTACTTGAAAAGGTTGCATGACTGGTGACATGTCTTTGCGTAAAATACGAGATTGTCTTGTCGGAGCATTCTCATTGTCATCTTATCCGAAATTAGGACTTGTACTCATCTCCCATTCATCGTGAATAAGTACACTTACGTGAAGCTCCCCTCTGGGTTGTAGTAAGCTTGTGTACTATATTCATTTTCTTTCCCATTCACTTCGATGGAGGACTCTCTAATTCGTAGAGGAAGATGAATGCCAAGAAGATGTAGTACTCAACAGGTGGTATCAACAAGCTTCAAGCAATATTATCAAGTAATGCCAAAGGAGCTGAATGAAGTCTACATTGGTGGTATCAATCTCCTACGAAGTGAGATTGACTGGTAAGTGTTTCAATTTTAAGTATACTATGTGAGCTGAAGTGTGCTAGAAACCTTCACTCACTATGTGGAAAATATGGAATGAATCTGACACAATAAGTCAGAAACATTTTAAATAATGTCAAAGAAATTTCATTTCTTATTCCAGTCGTTTCAGATGGCCAAGCGAGTGCTACGTCACTTCAAGCGAGCCATCGCAAGCGAGTGCAGAACAGTCACTCCAAGCGAGTACCTCTCAAGCGAGTAAAAGCCAAGCGGCCTAACTCGAAGCGAGCGGGTACGAAGCGAGTATGAGCTGTCTGCACTCGAGTGCAGATTTTACCTTTTACTTTACATTAAATGCAGGATCACGTACAATCGAAAATAACGGGCGCGTGCAATGCACTTTGAATTCGAAGCGGGAAAGGACGGACATAATCCAGCCATCGAATCCAAACAGTCCCTGATTTATAGCCGTTGGATCTAAAGCCATGTAAAGAGACAAATCACAGCAGGCCACGTGGAGTGCCAAGTCAACTTGTCAGTTCACTTTTTACTGTGATGACGCCGGACACGTCAATCACTTCGCCGTTGGCCACCGTATACAAACAGGATCCTCGGCAATATTACTGTCTTGCCCCTGCCACATCAGCCGAACCCTCCCTCTATATAAGGACGTCGTTGTAGAATTGCAAAACCTTTCACAACTCTCCATATTTGCCATTCTCGTGCAAGATCTGCAAACTACTGCAACTCACGAGTCTTAACCCATTTTTCGTCCTTAAATCTCCGATAAAAAATTCTCAAATTTCTCACCATGGGAAAGAAACAGAAGGCTGAAACGATGGAGCAGTTTCTCACCGAGGTCGACAAACATATCAACGTCGAGCCTCATCTCGATCCAACAGTCATTGAAGAAGATGGATTCTTCCGTAAGGCCGTGACCACGGCCGGCTTATGGAAGTTCGTGACGGCGGTGCCGTCGAAGATCTTGGCCAAGGCGGTGGCCGAACTCCTTCTGAATCTAAGAAAAGGACAAAACACATCAATATTCTCTGATCCACAGAACGGAGAACCAGTGGAGGTGGACTTGAGCCATCTCATCGAAATATTCGACTTACCAAGGGAAGGCGGAAACTCCTTGTTGGAGTTGGAGTTATCGGCCGGAGTCGAGTATGCTCAATTTGCCGTAGGAGCAGAGCCAAACTACAAGGAAGCCAGCATTCGATCAGATCTGAAGGCTCCTTTCAACCACGTCTGCGAGCTCTTTTCCAAGTGCGTCGAGTGCTACGTCGGGAACTTGGGCCAGCTTTCTGAAACAAAGCTCTTTGCCACCACCGTTATCGTCGACAGCCTTACAGGAACCAAGTTTAATTGGCATGGTTGGTTTCTCAACCAGATCCATGAAGCCGCCAAGGACTTCAAGTTCGTGACAGGAAGCACCAATAAGATTCTCCGCAAGGGGAAGCTTAAATTTTTCTCCAGACTCTCCGTCGCACTGGAGGAACGATATCCTAACAAGAGATGGGAAGAACCAAACATCACGGACTACAAGAAGAACACTGTGTTCTATGATTTGTGGAGGACGGACAAATCACTCATTGATTCGGGACTTCATGCTGTTGAAGTACCCGCAGCTGCACCAGTTGCCGAAAGGCAAACTGAAGTGGTCCAAACCAAGCGAGCCGCTTCATCCGGGAAGCGAGTTGCGCCAAAGCGAGCGAAGAAGAAACTCAAGCGAGTCGCTTCCCTGGTCAAGTCAAGCGAGGCTGAGGAGCAGCCGCTTGAGGAGGCCGAAGTTACCCAACCCCAGCCATCACCCACCAAAATCCAAACTCCCCCACCTCAAACTCAGACAACCCCAATCCAAACCCATATTCAACCACCACCAGAACCCCAAGCCTCATCTTTAGCCCAACCTCAAACCCAGAAACCCCCCCTCTCTCCACATGAAGAAGAATCAACATCTTCTTTCCAACTACCCCCAGTCCCACTCCTCAGCGCAGACCCTACTGCTGCATTCACCATATATTCCAACCAACCCAAACCCAGCAACCAGCCACTGAAACCATCCAAATCACAGAAACTTCCCAAACCTCTTCATCAACCCAATCCCCTTCCTCATCGGCAGCTACAGCCGATACTGCCCAAACTACTGACACAAACTTACCTATCGTTCCAGCATTCCAACTCCCCACTGTCTCTACGGAGATGAAAGCTCTTGAAAGATATGTCAAAGATAGAGAGCAGGCTGCAGAGACAATCTCTACTCGCTACTCCTCCGTCCGATGTCAGACGAGTTTTTCACCAAAACCGTCGACTTTCTCACCTACATCACCTACCGCGGCACTAAGTATTACAAGGTCTTCAACCTTCTAAAGGCCTTCAAAGAGGAAGAACTTATTCGGATGGAAGGACAGCTGCTGGACTTCATCGGAGAAAATGGCTTTCACACATTCCTTGATGGGACCAGTTTTTGGGAGAAACTGGATGCCAAAGTGAAGCGAACCTATCCAGACGCTTCACTCCCTGAGCGTGTGCCGACCATCCATGAACAGCGGCTGATGAGGAACCATGCAGAGGAGGTGCAGGTGAAGGAAGTGGAGATCTCAAATCTTCAAAGTGAGATCTCCAAGAAGGATGAGGAGTTGAATAAGAAGGTGTTGGAGGTCAAGAATCTTCGTGAAGATTTTGACAAGAAAAGGGGAGAGCTAGAGGGAAAAGTGGAGGAAAAAGGGAGACTGTTGGAGGAGAAGGAGAAAGCTCTGGAGGAGAAGGTGAAGCTGGTGGGAGACCAGGAGAAAAATATCACTGAACTCAAGCACTCGCTTGAAGCGGAAAGGAGTCGCTTGAGGGAAGTTAATGCCAAACTTGTGACAGTTGGGGAAGAGAAGAAGAAGTTGGAAGAGGAGGTGAGAGTGTTGAAGGAAAAGGAGGAGAAGAAGGACGCTGATCTGGTCATGAAGGGAAGTGATCTGACCAGAACTAAGAAAGCTCTTGACAAGCTAGAATAGGAGATGAAGGTTCTCAAGCTAGAGCGTGAGATAGAGAAGAAAGAACTCGAGAGCAGAAGAAAGAGTGTTAGAGCCACTGATCTGAAGCAAGCTGAGCTGGCAATTCAAATCGACGAAGCTAAAAATAAAGCCAGTGAGTTTGCAGTCAGAATTGCCGAAGCTGCTCAACTTCGTGTGACGCTCAATAGCCAAGAGAGTGCTATCGCCACTGCATCTGCTGAACTTAAAGCGTCTCAGGATTTCTTCAATCTCCAAATGCAGGAGGAGCGCAAGGAAATTCGTGCAGAAATTGAAGCGGAGCTGGCCTCTCGCTTCAGAAACGTCGAGTCACTAGAAAGGTTGATGGCCTCTGTCAAGGAAAGGGAGAAGCAGTGTGAATACCTGCTGGAAGAAATCTCAATAAATACGGCGGAGATAGTGTTGTCAGAAGAACATGTCTTCGCGACACGGACCGAGTAGATGCTCCATGCCGTTTTTAACAAATTTGAAGAGCTTCGCCAATCCCTAACTGGAAAGATGATCGCTTCAGCCCCCGGCAGTGATGATGCCAAAAGGGGGGGAAATATTGAGAAGAAAAATGCTGAAAATCTTTAGATACAAGGAGGTAGTGGAGTTGGAGAAAGTGGAGTTGAAGTTGAAAAGGAGATGGAGATGGATGATGAAGCTCGGGCTGAGCTTGCAAGGAGAAAGGGCAAATATAAACTCACTGAAGAGCCCCGCAAGCCGGTTGAGGGAAAGCTGCTTGGCTCTTCCATTGCTACTCACCCTCCTGTTGTTGTGTTAACCAGGGAACAAAGGGAGCAACAAATTGCAGCTGACGAGGCCCTCGCCCGCGACTTGGAAAAATAGTTTGATCTAAAAGCTCTCAAAGCTTTTACTGAAGTCCAAGTGCCCGCTTCAACTCTGGCCGCTTCATCTTTGGCACTCACTTCATCGACTGCTGGAGCTACTTCATCCAGTCAAGCAGCCATTCTTCCAAGTGCCTCAGAGAAGAAGAAAGATATGCCTCAACCACCACCACCAAAACAAACACTGAAGCGGACTGCACCCGAAGCGAGAGAAGATGATCCCGAGGCCAAGCGCCAAAAGATCAATAAGTCAGTCGCTTCACGATCTGAACAGATGGAGAGGAGAAGGAAGAGAGGAGAAGAGAGAAAGAATGAAGAGGAGAAAGAGAGAAGGATCAAGGCAAAGCGTCTAGAAATCATTGACGGCCGGATCGAGGAACACTTCAATGAAGTGAGACTCATCCAGTCCGCCCTCACTCAAAGCGCCTTCATTCCCTTCCTGCCAGAAGAATCAGAGGCGTGTGTGACTCAAGCTTGGATGGACACCTGCTACGCCACCACGAAGGAGAAGATCGACTCTGGTCGTTACCCTCGCAAGGAAGAGCAAGAGTATATCCGCAAGCGACTTATTGCGAAGCTTCCGAAGTGGAGCACTAAGACGAGTGCGAAATTCAACGCCATCATGAAGGATATGTCGAGCAGATCAGAAGAAGAACTTGTTGTGCACAGAATGAACATCCTGATGCTTGAGAAATCGAGCAATTCATCCCAGGAGACCTACTTGAGGAGTGGCTGTACTACAAGGAGAAATTTATCAAAGCTTACTACTACTGGGAAGTAGTGCCACTTCAGGAAGAGTGCTCGAGGATAAATGCGCTCAACAACTTTCTTTGTGCCTACAACGAGAGGTTAAGGCGGAAGATCTTCACGTTGGCGGAGCTTGCTGAGCCTAAACCTCTAATCGTCAAAATATCTGCCTCGAAGGACTTCCCCATGCCATTCTTGCCCGGCACAGGTGTTCCTGATCGAAGCATCATTGATGAAGAGGTGGATGAAGCCTTCAAGTTGGAGTACACCTGGAGGAGACCGAGCATATACAATATCGGTACTTTGGAAGAAAAAGTTCTCTCTGCTTACGTCGTTGAAGTAGAGAAAGAGGTGAAGAAGGAAGAAGAGAAGGAGGAGAAGAAGGAAGAAGAAAAGGAAGAGAAGGACGAGGCTGCAGGAAATCTTTGAATTTCAAGTCTCGATATTTTGTGAACTATCGTTCAAATTTATCTCATTTAAATTTCTGTCACCTTGTGTCATTTACAAGCTTTGTGAATGATTTATCCTTATGCTACAAAACTCAAACAACTTAACCGAATAAAAGGGGAAAGGAACTTAAAAGAAAAATTTCAAACGAACATGCAAAGGATGCAGTCGCTTGAAGTTCCTTCCACGGTTAGGTAGGATAATTCTCTTAGTCTAAAAGTCATTGGGTTTTGGCATCATCAAAAAGGGGGAAATTGTTGGGAATTGTTAAGGACAAAAATGTTAAGGGGGAACCTATAAGGGACATTTTAAGAAATGAATTATTGTTTTGATTTGATCCCAAAACCCCCAAGTGACCTCTTCCCAAGCGACCCATTTTGATGTAGATAATAGGTTAGAAATTTTTCTAAACCTATACTGTTAGGATGGCTTTATTTTGCTTTTGTCACTTAGGTTTTAGACTGCAGAAAATTCAAGTGAAGGACACTCACTTGAGTGTGTTTTCCAATCGAAGCGAGTCTACCCAACCGAAGTGAAGCGTGCCAAAGAATAGCGAAGCGAAGCGAGCGCTATAGTGGAATCGGAGCGAGTCCACCAAAGCAAAGCGAAGCGAGCGCTACAGTGAAAAGCCAAAGCGAGTCAACGCGGGTCAACATATTCTAAAGCAGTCACTTGGGAACTTCACTTCCCAAGAGACTCACTACAGAATGACCTTGAAGTGACTCGACTCAAAGCGGACGCTACAACTTCAAAGCGAAGCGAGCCACTACCTACCAGATAGCGACAGCACAATTCCCGCTCCGATTTTGAACTCCAGTCAACTTGAGATCGTCGCATTAATTACGAGATCTCCACGTGTCGAATGCGGAGTGGAGCAGAGGAGTTGACAGCCAGGCCGACAGGGCGCCGCTACAGTACTGGCTCGCTCCAGTTACTGTTAGGTTTGTAACTTAGCCATTTTCAGTAAAGTGCCAAATCTGCCCGCCTGAAAAGCTATCCGCCTGTGCAAGTACTGTCAAGAGGAGGAGGGACAAGGCCACCTACCAAGCAACGGATCTCGACATCCCTTCGCCTATAAATAGTGAAGGATGAAGACGAAGAGAAGGCAGAACACTACTTGAGCATTCGAGCGCCTACTGCAAACAAACACTCCCAGCCTTTGAGCAATCTTCGAGTCTTTGTTTACAAGTGTTCTCCGAGTTCCAGTCTCATCGGAACTCGTCTTCGCAACCTTCACACCTAGAATTCTAAGCCCATTCCATACCTCAGCTTAGAAGAAGAGCTCTAGCCTACTTTACACTTACTGTAAAGAGCTCTTCATAGTGTGTTCGTCGTAAACCAAAAACCCTAACCCTAAGTTCTGTTCGTTAGGTTTTTGTGTTCGTCGTTAGGTTGTTTCGATCCAAGGCTCTACTTTCATCGATTGTAGAAGCCTCGATCATAGAGTCTAGATCCAAGCTTGCACTTACCTCGTTCATGTAAAGCTCGATCGAAGCTAGGCTGTAAGGAGAGCCCGCAATCTCCCTATCGTCGGACTGAAGCGAGTGAAGCTTCCAGTCCAGTTAGGTTTTAGTAGTGAACCCGTAATCACTGCGTCTGTTGTCAGATCCAAGCGAATGAAGCTCGATCTCGACTAGGTTTTTGAAGGACCCGTAACCTTCAAGTTCTTGAGTGAAGAGAACAGTTGCTTCGTGCAACAAAGTGGACGTAGGAGTTTCATCTTAACCACTTTAAATCTCTGTGTCGTATCTCTCTAAACCCTAAACTCTTTATTTCCTTGTTTGATTATTCATTGCACTTGCATCTAAACAAACACAACTTGGAACTTTAAATACTTAGGAATGATTTAGCTCACCAAATTCCGCATCTACAGTAAAGTCTCACTCTTGATCAAGCTCTAAGCTTAGGTCAAAAGATTTGTGAAAGCTCTAGATCTAGCTTTCGGCTAGGTCTTAGATGTTCAAGTGAGCACTTTACTTCATACTCTGAGTTCGAGGAATTTGAAGTTGAAAAACTTCAAAACACGTATTCACCCCCCCCCCCCCCCCTCTACGTGTTTTTCCTCTTACAAACCGGGACCAACAAGTGGTATTAGAGCAGCGGTTCTTTCGAGCCTCTGCTTTGCATATCCGAAGCGAGTCCCCACTCGCTTCACGTTGTCTCACTGAACTGGATCCTTTTCCTAAGTGCATAAAACCCTCACCCACGCATATTGCATTTACTGCTGATAGTTTGCTATGTCTACATACAGTGCATCAAATCTTCCACAGTTCTCTATCGAAGGATATGAGACATGGAGCTTTCGAGTCGAGAGCTTCCTCTGCTCCATCCACGACCGGATGTGGGAAGTGATAGAGGACGGACCAATCGAGATTAAGAAAGCCATATCTGTGAACGTTCCAGCCGCTGAAGGCCGTGAAGCTCATGTTAGACAAGAGTATGTCGAGAAGGACAAAGACGAATACAATGCTAACGACTTCAAGATCGCCAACCTTGACAAGATCGCACGCCACACGATGCAGAGCACTGTATCGGATGCCTACCTTCCAAGAATCAGGAAGTGTGCGACGACAAAAGAAATGTGGGAAACCCTAGCCCTCATTTCTCAAGGAACGGACAAGATCAAAGAGAACAAGCTCGATGTACAAATGCGGGAATTTGAAAGTCTGATAATGAAGCCTGGAGAGTCCATCGACGCCTTCGAGCTGAGAGTCACCAACATCATTGCTACTCTCAACTCATTTGGGAAGGATCTCACAAACAAGGGGGTGAATCTGAAGATTGTTCGAGCTCTCACAAGGAAGTGGCAGACAATGAAGGAGCTGTACCTAGCTACCAAGGATCTGTCAAAGCTCACGCCGGAGATCCTGTTCTCCGAGCTCAAACCCATGAATTCGATCTAAATCGAATGAACCTCGACGAAGAGGATGAAGCTCCCACAACGTCAAAGGGTGTAGCTTTCAAAGCTACTGAAGGGCCAAGCGACCAGTCGCTAGCCAAGATGACGAGAGAAGAGCTGGAAGAGCATGTTGCGTTCTTATCCAAGAACTTCAACAAGATGAACTCGCGTGTGGGCAAATACAAGAGATTCTACAAGCAGTACAAGGGAAGGAGCACTGATGCTCGTGAAAGCAAAGGAAAGAGAGAAGAGACGACCAAGCCGATCTCAAGGGACATGTGAATCTTGTTTGGAAGGAAAGATGGTGACCAGACCTTTTAAGTCCATAGGATATCGAGCTCAAGAGCTCTTAGAGTTGGTTCATTCTGACTTGTGTGGACCGATGTCCGTTCAAGCTCGAGGAGGTTACGAGTATTTCATCACGTTTATCGATGACTACTCGAGATACGGTTTCATCTACCTGCTCCACAACAAATCCGAGTGCTTTGATAGATTCAAGGAATTCAAAGCGGAAGTGGAGAAGAGGACGGGTAGAAGTATCAAGTCACTTCGCTGTGATAGAGGTGGCGAGTACCTCGGAACTGAGTTTCGAACTTTCTTGTCAGAAAATGGGATTTCATCTTAGTTAACTACGCCCGGTACTCCCCAACAGAACGAGGTAGCTGAGAGACGGAGTCGTACTCTTTTAGATGCAGTGAGATCGATGATGAGCTATGCATCCTTGCCAATTTTGTTTTGGGTATATGCCTTGGAAACAGCAGGTTATCTCCTCAATCTAGTACCTACAAAGTCGACAGTTAAAACTCCTTCCGAATTATGGACACAGCGTAAGCTTAGCTTGGGTCATATTCGGGTGTGGGGATGTCCAGCACACGTGCTAACAAAGGAGGCCGACAAATTGAGGTCTAAGACTGAGGTTAGGCTATTTGTAGGATATCCAAAGGGAACGAAAGGAGGTTATGTCTATAGTCCCCAGGATCAGAAGGTCATTGTGAGCACTAATGCCCGATTCCTAGAGGAGGACTTTATTAGTAACCATCGGTCAAGGAGTGAAATAATGCTCGATGAGTTGCGAGCATCAGCAGCAGCCAGTATTCCAGAACAGCCGAGAGTACAAGAGGTTATACCACAAACTGCACCCTTATCCGATACTGTATCTCCACCATCGCTTCGTCGCAGTGGGAGGGTTGTTCATCAACCAGACCATTTCATGTTCGTGGGAGAATCCACTGAACTACTCTCGGGTATCGAACATGATGAGATCGACCCCTGGACTTACAAGGAAGCGATGGAGGACGAGGATGCAGATTCCTGGAGAGTTTCTATGGATTCGGAGATAGAATCCATAGTTAACATGGACGTGTACGACCTTGCGGAGCTGCCGGATGGGGTAAAGCCCATCGGTTGCAAATGGGTGTACAAGAGAAAAAGAGGACCTGAAGGGAAGGTTTTAGCCTTCAAAGCTAGATTGGTGGCGAAAGGATTCACTCAGAAAGAGGGAATCGACTATGATGAGACTTTTTCGCCGGTTGCCATGCTTAAGTCCGTCAGAATACTCTTGTCCATGGCGGCACATTTAGACCTAGAGGTTAGGCAAATGGACGTCAAGACTGCGTTCTTGAACGGGTACCTTGAAAAAGGTAGGGACATTTATATGCGCCAACCAGAAGGTTATGTGAGAGATGGCCAGGAGCATCTCGTATGGAAGCTTGATAAGTCCTTATACGGACTTAAGCAAGCGTCCAGGTCCTTGAACATTCGTTTTGATGGAGTGATAAAATCATTTGGATTTGTCCAGTGCATAAACAAAAGCTGTGTTTACAGGCTCAGTTCGGACGGAAGCGTGGTATTCTTAGTACTGTACGTAGATGATATACTTCTCATTGGCAACAATGTGAACGTGTTATCAGGCGTAAAGGATTGGTTGTCTGAACAGTTTCAGATGAAAGACTTGGGAGAAGCAGGTTACATCATAGGGATCAAGGTGATCAGAGATCGCCGTAAGAGGATGTTAGGCTTAAGCCAAGCTTCATATATAGATACTGTGATCGCCCGTTTCAGCATGCAAAATGCCAAGAAGGGTTTTCTTCCCTTCAGACATGGCATACCTCTATCTAAGGACATGTGTCCGAAGACACAAGAGGAGATAGAGGACATGAAGACTATACCGTATGCTTCCGCGGTTGGGAGTCTTATGTATGCAATGCTTTTTACTAGACCAGATATCTACTATGCGGTTGGCATGGTGGCGAGATATCAGTCTAACCCTGGTCAGGGACATTGGACGGCTGTTAAGAACATATTGAAGTATCTCAAGAGGACAAGAGATCATGTGCTTGTTTATCAGTCCAATGAGATGATCCCGATAGGGTATACGGACTCAGACTTCCAGGCTGATCGAGATGAGAGGAAATCTACCTCAGGCTATGTGTTTACCTTGGGAGGTGGAGCTGTCACTTGGAATAGTGTGAAGCAGAAGTGCATCGCAGACTCGACCATGGAGGCCGAATATGTGGCTGCTTGTGAGGCTACTAAAGAGGGTGTGGCTCCTGAACTTCCTTAATGAGCTAGAACTAGTTCCCAGTTTGCCTAGTGGTATCACATTATATTGTGATAATGCTGGAGCAGTTGCAAACTGCAAGGAACCTAGGGCTCACAAGGCAAGCAAACACATAGAGAGAAAGTACCATCTCGTACGAGCAATCGTCGAAAGATCTCATTCGCTGAGATTGAGAAGAAATTCTGCTATAGTGCTCGTGAACACCTTCGACGGCTTTGTAGTGACATAATCCCATAAGCCGGCGACAGTAATGGCCCGTCGGAAAAGCCATTGGCCTCAATGAGAGTCTCATCAAGATGAGGCTCTACAAAAATATGGTTGTCAGGTTTGGCTAGGATTACATCCATAGTGACAACATTGGTGATTTTACCCATGGTGATAGAGGAGATTTGAGAAGAATTATAGTGAAGCTTTGTGAATAAAACAGGGGAGATGATATGTAGGGATTCGCAGAGGGGAGCTTTCACAGAAATGGAAAATTTGGGGGTGATGACTTTTCTGCGCATAACAGTTGCCATATATATAGATTTAGGGTTCATGGCTGACGTGGCGGAGAGGGGTTGGTGTGGAGCGACGTGGTGTCGAGTGGAGTGGAGACGTGGCTGGCGTGTTGCAGTAACTCTTTTGAATCACCATGGTTAAAGCATGAACCACTGTGGTGCGTGTTAAGCCGAGAGAGGTCCACGCTTTGCGCACGATCGAACTGCTGTGATGAAGCGTCTGCTCAGTTTCAATGCTCCAGATTACTCCTCTTTGGCGCTTCTTTTTGGCGGTGAGATACACGCGCCCGGTTAATAGAACCCTAGCCCTGTAGGCTTTTAATGCAAAGTAAAAAGTGAAACTTGCACTCGAGAGTACCCAGCTCGTACGACTCGCTTGACTGGAACTCGCTTGCGATGATGGCAGCTTGGCTATCCTACTCGCTTGCACTTCCAGTCGCTTGGCGTGACTTGTGTATACTCGCTTGCGATGGTGAGTTCGAGTGACGAAGCACTCGCTTGACCATTTCTGAAGGTATTAATATTAAGAAACTAAATTAACTGACTTAATTTAAAAAAGATTCTGACTTACATACTTTGAGAGTAAACAATAGTATTCATCTCTTAGTAAATTGTGTCAGATTACATTTTTGTTTTCCACTTAGCAAGCGAGGGTTTCTAGCACGCTTCACTATGCTTAGTGTACTTGAATTAAAACACATACCTGTCAGTCTAGCTTCGTAGTAGACTGATTCCTCATTGTAAACTTTAAGCTTGAACTTCATGTCGTTCATCTCTTCCATCTTCCTCCTTGCTTGGAGAGTCCTCCATCGAAAGAATGGGGAAGAGAGAATGAATAAGCATCTTGAACCGCTCAACCCTTATGGGGAGTATATGGCAATGCTTATCCACGAAGAATGGGAGATGAGAGGCGTGCTCCTTTTCACAGATTGTGGGAAAATGATGCAAGGGTCATGGTGAATGCTCTGCCAAGCCATTCACGGTTTTACGTAGGGATATGATGCATACCCTACAACCTTTACTAGTAAAGGTACTTGCAAGCGTTTATACCCACTTGCGGGAATCCTAAGCTAGATAGCAGCTTTCCTTGCTCGCTTTGGAAGTAGAATATTCTGAGAATAACCAATAGTTCCCCCTTAACCATAGACTTAACAATTCTGTTAGTTTGTAGGGAACATCTTCCAATACTCCACCTAGATCCACCTTATATCTTCTCAAACGAGTATAGAGTGAAGTGACTCACTTGGGCTTGGTGAAGACTCAAAGCGAGGGTTTCCCCCTGCATTGTGCTTCCTTTATTTAGCTTTCTCGACCTGGATCTAGTAATCCTAACTCCATGCATAGCTGGTTGAAGTGGGTATCAGCTAGAGGCTTGGTGAGGATGTCTGCTCGGTGGAGATCGATATGAATTTTCTCAAGCTTGACGTCCTTCTTCTCTACATGATCTCGAATGAAATGATGCCTTATTTCCACATGCTTGCACCTTGTGTGAAGCACTGGATTTTGTGATATGCATATGGCACTGTTGTTGTCACAAAATATTGGAATCTCCTTTGCTTCAACTTTGTAGTCCTTCAACTGTTGACGAAGCCACAAGATTTGAGAGCAGCAGCTTCCGGCGGCCATATACTCAGCTTCCATCATTGAAGTTGCTACGCTTGTCTACTTCTTTGAGAACCAAGAGACAAGCTTGCTTCCTAAAAATTGACAAGTGCCAGAGGTTGATTTCCTATCAATTCGGCATCCTCCATAATCAGCATCGGAATATCCAGTGAGTTCCAAATTATCTTCACTTGGATACCAAAGACGCATATTGATTGTGCCTTTGAGGTAGCGAAGTATTCGCTTGGCGGCTTCATGGTGGCTCTGCTAAGGATTGGTTTGAAAGTGAGCACATACTCCAACAGCGTATGCAATATCCGGCCTACTTGTTGTGAGATATATAATTGATCCAATAAATGCTCTATAATCTGTAACATCCACTGATTTTCCTTCAAGATCCGGCTCCATCTTCTAGTTTGTGTTCATAGGAATCTTCACAACCTTTGCATGTTGAACACCAAACTTTGCAAGCATATCTCGAGTATACTTAGCTTGATTGATGAAAATTCCATCATCTTGCTGCATCACTTGGAGTCCTAGAAAACAACTCATCAATCCAATCATTGACATCTCATATTTTATCTTCTTCAGTTCTCCGAATTTCTCACTACGCGACTGATTTGGAGATCCAAATATGATGTCACCCACATAGATTTGAACCCATAACATATCTTCACCATCATTGATTGTGAAGAGAGTTCTATCTATCTTCACTTTGCGGAATCCATTATCCACTTGGAATTGTGAAAGTGTATCGTACCATGCTCTTGGAGCTTGCTTTAAGCCATATAGAGCCTTCTTCAAGCGATACACTTTGCTTCCTTGCTCGAAGCCAGGTGGTTGCTCCACATAGACTTCTTCCTTGAGCTTGCCGTTAAGGAATGCGCTTTTCACGTCCATTTGATAGACTTTGAACTTCTTGGCTGCAGCATAGGCTAGAAACAATCTGATCGCTTCGAGTCTTGCAACAGGAGCGAAGGTCTCATCGAAACCGATTCCTTTCTCTTGGCAATATCCCTTAGCGACTAGCCTCGTTTTATTCCTTACGACGCTACGATCTTCATCCGTCTTGTTCTTGAACACCCATTTGGTACCAATAACATGCTGAAACTTGGGGCGATCAACTAGGTACCAAACATCGTTCCTTGTGAATTGATTCAGCTCTTCTTGCATGGCTAGGATCCAATTTGAGTCGGCTAAAGCTTCCTCCACGCTTGATGGCTCGATGTTGGATAGAAAACAACTGAACATGGCACATTCTCCCATAACTTAACTCCTTGTCACCACACCTTTGGATGGATTACCAAGAATGAGATTGGGTGAGTGATCTTTGAGCCATGCTCGCTTGGATCCTTCAGCTTGGTTCTTCTGGGGGTCGCTTGACTCATCTTCTGATGAAACTTGAATTGGTTCCTTGCCGGCTTCGTCTTCTTGAGTCTTGGATGTTGCCTTCACTTCATCATCTTGAGCGACTTGATCGCTTGGCTCCTTGATCTCTTCATCATCTTCAAGCGTGTCCCAAGATAGAGAATTGATGGGATTTTTGCTTGAAGCTTCTTCATTCGCATAGGTTTCTTTAACCTGTTCCTGAGAAGGCTTTAAAGTAGATTCAAAACAACATGGGGTGATTCCTCCACAATTAGGGTTTTGCAATTGAAGACTCGGTAAGCTTTGCTTGATGTGGAATATCAGAAGTATATTCCTTCATCAGCTTTGCCCTCGAAAGCTTTCAATTGTGTTTTCCCATTGTTGTGAATGATGATCCGACAACCAAATATATGGAAATAAGAAATGTTAGGAATTCTCCCTGTCCATATTTCATATGGTGTCTTGTCAAAGCGTTTGTTGAGAAGCGTCCGATTTTGGGTGTAGCAAGCTGTGTTGGCAGCTTCAACCCAATATTTCATCGGAAGCTTTGAATCAACAATCATAGTGCGAACGGCTTCTTTGATGATCTGGTTCCTCCTTTTAGCTACTCCATTTTGTTGTGGTGTACGAGCTGAACAGGTTTGATGTGCAATGCCATTCTCGGTGCAGTAAGCTTCGATAGTTGAATTGAGAAACTCTGTGCCTTTGTCTGAGCGAATGGTTGTTACCGCTTGGTTCTTTTCCACAGCGAGACGCTTTAGTAGTTGTGGAAGTTTGGACAGCGTCTCCTTCTTGCTAAATAAAAACACTACCCAAGTGTTGCGAGAGTAATCATCGACTACCACTAGAGTGTATTTTCTTCCGTTGATGCTCATCGGAGTGACTGGTTCAAATAAGTCCATATGCAGAAGCTCCAGTACTCGCTTGGATGAACCTTCTTCTAAGCTTTGGAAGTGCTTCTTTGTTTGCTTCCCTCGCTGGCATGGTGAGCATGTGTGATCTTTGACAAAGACCTCATTCAGTATGCCTTTCACCAATCCCTGGCGAACTATGCGGTTGAAGGTTTTGAAATTGAGATGGGTCAAGCGACGATGCCAAAGCCATCCTATTTCAGTGGCACTCCTAGAAACCAAGCATGTGTCTTGCTTGCAGCTCTCCCATTGAGCAATGTACACATTCCTCTTTCATTCACCAATTAAAGTGACTTGGGATGTATGCTTGTTCTTCACGTCGCACTTGTTGGAAATGAACTCCACATAGTATCCCTTATCACAAAATTGTGATATGGCCAATAGGTTGTGCTTGAGTCCTTCCACATACGAACATTGTCTATGCTTAGCTTTCCAATCTTCAGCACGTCGTAACCTTTGGTAACTCTTTTTGAGTTGTCACCAAATGTTACTTGTGGACCCCTCTTCTCAACATAGTCTTGTAGTAGAGACTTCATGCCCGTCATGTGCCTTGAACATCCACTGTCCAAGTACCATATAGCTTGATAACCTTCTTTGGGATTGGGATCCACGGCGCTCACCTGCAATTAAAATAATTTTGGTACCCAATTCAGCATGGGTCCTTGCAGGTTAGTGTTTTTGGGTACCCACACTTGTTTGACTCTCTTTGGAGCAGTAGCTTGTGCCTTGGGTCCCTCAACCTTTCCAAAGCGTGTACTCTGCTTGAATGCAGCTCCACATGTGCATTTGTGTGTGTGAGGTGGGAAGGTTCATGAGGAGCTCGATTGGGCAGAACCCATGCTCTTGCTTTTATGCTTATGTCCTGAAGCTTGAAGCTTTGGACTAGCTGTAAGCTTGGAGTCTAACTTGGGGTTTCTTGCCTTTGCAAGCTTCTCGCTTGGTTTCTTCTGCGAAGTCAAACTAGGCTTTGGGCCTTGACTCGCTTTGGAAACACTTGGGGCTTGAATATTCTTTTGAGAAATTCAACACCTTCCCCCTGAACGTAAGAACGATTGGACCATCTCCAATCGGACTCACTTGACACATGAACATTAGTTCTTTTTGGTAAAAGAACATCCATTGTTCTTGGTGTCTTAAACTGAGAACTTGAAGCCTCAACAATTTTCTTTCCACC
Organism: Thymus mandschuricus; assembly: GCA_029379335.1. Classification (NCBI taxonomy): domain Eukaryota; kingdom Viridiplantae; phylum Streptophyta; class Magnoliopsida; order Lamiales; family Lamiaceae; genus Thymus; species Thymus mandschuricus. The sequence continues at coordinate 34,943,032 of CM057073.1, read as the reverse complement.
CTTTGAATGGTGTGATTTAGCATGATTAGTGCTAGAAACTGCGGTCATAGGCTTACCCTTTGATTCTTCCCTTAAAGCTATAGAAAGCTTCGTTGGATTTCTCTTGGGTATCTCAATCTTTCCCTTTTCTTTGTTAGTGGTCGCTTTGGGGGTAGTGGGCTTGTCCAAAGCGACTGATGGTTTTTTGCTAGGGGCACTAACAAATACTGTGGGTTTGGAGGGTCCTCCCTCATATCCGAGGCCAGCTTTTCTACCAAAAGGAAGTAGCAAGCACTCTAGTACTTGTTTGGCGTAAGATGCCTTATTCAATTTAGCAACTAGTTTGGATTGAGTGTTGTACCTCTCCTCCAAGCTTTTGTGACGAGCAAAGAGGTCCTCGAACTTACTAGTCATAGCCCTTAAATTATGTTTGATTGTGTCAAGCTCAGCGACTAGCTTTCCGTTCTCACTCTTGTTTTTTTTCATAGCTTGTTTCAACACTTCGTGACTCCTCAACAACTCATGGTTGTTGTTAAGCAGTTCACTCCATGTTGAGGAATAAACTTCCTCTTCGTGCTCGTGTGCTAGTGTAAATGAAAGAGGTGAGGGATAGAAGAATACCTCTCCAGTATCCTCGTCGGTGAGCGCCATTAGTCCAAGATCCTCTCCTTCGCTTGAGTTGGGATCAGTGAAAGTGTCTGTGTCGCTCTCCACATCCTCGCTTGGATTGGACGGTGACTCGCTTGCCACCAGCGCTTGTCTTGGAGTGTCTCTCCTCGCTTTGAGCTCTTCTCTTTCCTTAGCACTGAGCTTTGGGCATTCGGATTTGTAGTTGCCCATTTTGTGGCAGTGATAGCACTCCACATCCATGATGTCCTTCGCAATCGGCTAAGTACGTTCTTCTCGCTTTCCTCTTCCATCACGTGTTTCTGTGTTCTTCCCTTGGTATTGCTTGTAGAATCTCTTGTACTTTCCAACTATAGAGTTCATCTTGTTGAAATTCTTAGACAAGAACATGTAGTGTTCTTCAAGCTCTTCTCGCGACATTTTGGAGATTGGCGAGTCGCTTGAAGTCTCAGAAGCTTTGAAAGCAACGCCTTTTCTTGTTGTGGGAGCCTCATCTTCTTCATCTAGTGACATGCGGTTGAGATCAAACTCGTGTGCTTTGAGTTCTGAGAACAAGATTTCTGGAGAGAATTTTGACAAGTCCTTCGTGGCTAGATAAAGCTCTTTCATGGTCTGCCATTTTCTGGTGAGAGCTCTAACTATCTTGAGGTTGACCTCCTTATCAGTAATCTCCTTCCCAAGCTAGACAAGCGTCGAGACTAGATTAGTGACTCGAAGCTCGAATGCATCGATGTTCTCGCTGGACTTCATCATCAAGCGTTCAAATTCTCCCATTAGCACGGCAAGCTTGTTCTCTTTGATCTTCTCTGTCCCTTGTGAGATCAAAGCTAGTATGTCCCACATCTCCATTGCAGTAGCGCACTTTCTGATTCTTGGTAGATAGGCATCCGAGACGGTGCTTTGCATGATGTGCCTTGCCACTCTGTCTAGGTTCGCGACTTTGAAGTCATTTGCGGTGTAGTCCTCTTTTGACTTTTCAACATACTCATTCCAAGTAGTAGCTTCTCGTCCTTCAGCAGCTGGAATGTTGACAGTGTTGATCTTCATGATGGCAAAGGGTCCTTCCGTCACTACTTCCCACATCCTATCGTGTACGGAGCTTAGAAAGCACTCGAGACGGAAGCTCCATATCTCGTAACCTTCAATAAAAAATTCTGGTAGATTCAAAGCACTGTGGCTAGAAGACATCTTCAAACGTTAAATTTATGCAGCATGCGTGGGTGATGATAGATCCGGGTTGAAGATCCACAACAAATTTAAGTGATTATTCATCATATTTGCAGTGAGCATTATAGATAAAGGATTATAGCATTAAAGAGTAAGAGATTCATGAGATTTATCAGTCATAGCCACTCATTTTATACAGAGCGTCGTTCACATAGAGGTAAGAGGTAACCATAGAGCTATATGCTTGAGTAAAGGGTATTTATAACCATAAATCAGTTAAATCCATGGAGCGCAGGGCTCATTCAAGTAGAAAAACGAGAAGAGAAAGAGAGAAGAGGGGGTGAGGAAGAGAGCGCAAGGCGCCTCCATGCTTCGTCCTCCCTTAGCAATAAGGATTATACCTTAGGCCTGAGATGATGAGGGAGGCTCTTTTCAGTGATGAAGATGAAAGATGAGGGCGATAATGAATGAGGTTCTCCGGGAGAAGACCTTGAACACTCCGAGTACTCCGGCTTGAAGGAGCTCGCGCAAGGATGTGAGAATGAATGGAATAGTACGTAGAGTGCGTGTGTATGGAGAGTTGAGATAAGTTATGTTGTTTGAGATGGTGTGATCACTCAGTATTTATAGATGATGAAAGGATGAAAAGATGAACTTTCGTGCAGAGGGAGGACAAGAAAAGAATTTCTGGGGAGACAAGATTCTCTCCGTCATCAATTTTGTGGTCCTTACTCTAGAGTAAGTAGAGTCATGTGGATCGTATGTTTAGGCAGGTCCCTCAATCCTGGCAGATGCCGGCAATCCTCAGGTAGCTTCTAGGATGAAGCAGATCTACACAGGGTCTAGCAGCTTCTGCATTAAACATGCCTCTCAGCCTCACCTGACATCTGAGGCTTGTGAGTGATACAAAGGCCGATTCTGATCAGAACTTACCATTCAAAGTTATCACACTATTCTGTTGGTATTAAATCCTTTCAGAGATGATGCCTCAACGCTATGGGAGGCGCGCTTTCTTAACATTTAGAATTATTTACGTGGCAGGGCTGATTCTAGTCCCTATCAGCTACTCCCCCCCGGTCCAGAAGCGCTTATATGCAAGCTTCTGCCTGGTGTCCTGGCAGAAAAACTACTTTCTCTACTTATCAGTACTCTCTCTTTTAGAATAGAGAGATATGGATGCATTCTAAAGGGTGTATTTTTATTATTTTTGGCTAAAGCTATGAATGTCTTGTCGCATAGGAAACTGGAACGACGATTATTTTCCCGAGGATAAAGTTGGGCCTATTTTCTTTGCTCATCATTACTTTTTCTTCTGGGGCGAGAGAATATTATAATAAATGTATTTTGAAATGTGCGTTATTATCGTGTTTTTTTTTTTTTTTTTTTTTTTTTTTTTTTTTTTTTTTTTTTTTGCAAACGAAAAGGTGCCTTCCTTTTTGTGAACCGACGTGGAGCCATAGGTGGGACATTACTTTAGTCCCTTTTTCTCTTTAACTTCCTCTTTTTTCTTTTTTTCTCCCTTACATTTTTACTATCGTGCTTTAGAGAGAAGTAGCAGCATTCCAAACTCTTCTGCATTTTCGGCGATTATTCCGGCGAGTATTTCATTTCCGTTCTCCTTCAGGTACTCTCTTATTACTTCATTTTCCCTCGGTACTATATAGATTGTTTTTCGAATTTCCTGAGATTAGGGCATCCTCTGTTTTCTTCATGCCCTATCTTGTGCTCTGGGGGAACGTTGTTGGTTCCCGATTTTTTAGATTGTGAAGCCGGTTATCATACGAGTGTATTCGATGCCTCATTTTCAGGACTAACAATTAGTTCTTAAGATTTTCAGGGATTAGATCTATTCATACTATCTGTTATTTTATTTCTCGTCACCATTTATTAGTGGTTATCCTTATTTTGCAGTCATGGATTCCACAAAGCAGAGTATGGGGCAAAAAACCCGTGAAAAGTTGTTAAAGAAAATTGAACAGGCGAAAAACAGCGATTTCAACCCTACTTCTTCGGCGGGTGATGCCTCCATTCAGGCACCCGCAGAGCCCGAGGGTCGTAACCCCTCTCCAGAGGGTTTTCAGGGAGCAGACACTGCTAAGCCTCGGTTGAAGCCTTTCTCCCCTCATTTAGTTTTCTCCGGCCAGTTAACTTCGTCCTCTCCTATTCTTATTGATGTGGATGCTTGTATCTCCACTCCTGCTGCTCTAGAACCTTGTTCCTCTTCCCTTAAGAGGAAAAGTGATTCTCCTTTTTCTCTGGCTATAAAGAAGGGTAAAGTACTAGAGAGTCCTTTCTCTGCCCAGGCACTAAATCTGGAACAACTGAGGGAACATCTTCTTCAATCCGAGAAAATTAGGGAGCAACTTCAAGTTGAGGTGCATCAGCTTCAAGGGTTCTTACGGGACAAACAGGAACATTGCTCCTCCCTTGGGCAACGCACACTCTCCCTCTCTGAGCGAGTAAGGGAACTTGAGGGGGCTCCGAAGGCCTCATCAGATAGAGTAAGGCAACTACAGGAGGTTTACGCAGCAGAGGTAGCATAGCTAATGCTCACTCATGAGCAGGAGTTAGAACGGGCTCAAGCTTCCTCTTTTGCTCAAGGGAGAAGGACAGAGATGGATCAGGGCATATCTTCGGGGATTAAGGACTGTAGGTCTAACCTACTAATGACCTGTTATGGTCAAGCTTTCCTGGACTCTTTGGTCAAACGTCTGCCAGAAGCCTATCTCCAATCACGCGATTTTTGGCTTCGAATGTTCAACCCCCTTACTGAATGGACAGCTTTTGCCATTCTTGAATGCTGCCGACAGCTGGGCGTCCCTGAACGGGCGGCCACCATTAATGTCGGGCCTATAGTGAGGATGTTTGATACAGAGCCTGAGTCCTTTCCGAAGAGCTGCCTTACATCTACTAAGGAGCCCTGGTTCATGCCGGTGCTGATGGAAGCGTCTCAGATCCTTTGCCAGCCCACTATGCTCTCAGAGAATCTCCCTCCTTGGGATGCTCCCTTGTTCCCTCTCTCTCCTCTTAACACTATGGTTATGAGGTCTATGCGAAAGGCTTTTGACAAGGTATCATCTCCTTTTTTTTTTTTTTTTTTCTTTTTTTTGAGGTTTATTTATTTATCAGCCCTTCACTTTTTTTAGGAGTTGAGAGAGAGAAACACTTCAGGCCCATCTGCCAGCGGGGAAGGTACTCCCTTGACGCCTACTCTGGAAACAGCGAAGGGTGGCTTTAAGGAAGAGGACACTCTAAAGGTCCCAACGAGCTCACTCAAGGGTGGTCCTTTTGTATCCTCGACTATGGCTGCTATTGAGGACTGGTCTTCATCCTCCCACTCATCTAGTTCTGAGGATCCGGCTTCTGCTTCAGACCCTTCTCTTTAATCGTGCTGATGTTTTATAACAACTTCTATTTTTTGGTGTTTGTAATGGGGTCCATTCTTATGGCCCTTGAATTATGCCGATGGGGCAAAAACAATCTTATTTTCTTTTGTCTGGGCCAAGTGCATCTCGGGGCCTTGCCCTTATTATGCTTTTGCTATTTCTAGCTATTTTAGCATGCTATCTTCTGTCATGTTTTTCCTGTTATAGCATTTTGAGGTAATAGAATACTGGCTAAAGCATTTTAAGATAATGGAATATGGGTATTGGGATGTAGGGTATCCCCTACTCTCTCTCTCTCTCTCTCTCTCTCTCTCTCCCCCCCCCCCCCCCCCCCCCCCCCCCCCAAATGAGGTGTTAGGATCCGAAGGAATTACGCCTCATTTTAGGGCCATCAATTTGCAAAATATAATTACTTTAAAGACTAGGAAACATAATCCCGTGCTTTCCACATTTTGACTAATCATAAGATAAGAAGTTTTAAGATTAATAAAGGTTATGACCAACCATACTCTCCTTCTTTCTAGGAATAATGCTTAGTTTTCCCTGCTTGCCTTGAGGGTACTACCTTTTTCCTCGTTTGTTGTCTCTTCAGCATCCTCTTGATCCGGCATTTTGATTGCGCCTTTGACCTTTGCCCTTTCCTTAGCCATCAAAGTTTCCCATTGCCCTTTCACAATTGGGGCGTTGCATGTGCCTATTGTTTTGGCTTCGAGTCCTTTGCTTTCGTCAGTCTGTTGGAGCGAATGTTTGTCTGCGTCTTTGGATAGCATGAGCTTTTCAGAGGAATTGGTGCTGGTGATCAGCAAGTGTTCCATTGAAATGGAAAGATCCTGGCCTTCTTCTGCCGTAGTTGCAGCTTTAAGCCTTTTTCCCTCGGGCTTTACTTCAGTCTTATCGCCGACGGGTTCTGCTATTGGCCTTTTCCTAGCTTCTCTCGCCTGTACCGATTGGATGTAACATTTTCTTGAGATCCTTTGGTTTCCAGACACCTGTCCCACCTGGCTTCCCACCGGGAATTTCATCATTAAATGGTAGGTGGAAACCACCGCTTGGAATGGGTTTAGGGCCGTTCTCCCCAGAATAATATTGTAAGAAGATTGTTGCCGCACCACCAAAAGGTGACTGGTTTCGATACCTGCATGGGCCCTTCACCTAGAGTGAGCATTAAATCAATTGACCCTAATGACATCACAGGGTCTCCTGAGAAACCATGCAAGGCTGTGGCTACCCCATTTAGAGGCTTCTGAAGGCTCATTTGGTTGAAACAACTTTCGAATATGACATTAACCGCGGCCCCTGTATCCACGAAGACCCTTTGGACTTGGTATCTTTCTATTTCCACTGTGATGACCAATGCGTCATCATGTGGATGAATCACATTTTGACTATCTTCTGGTCCAAACGAGATTTCTGGCAGGGGTAGGCCCTTCTCGACCTTCCAGACCCCATGTCTTTCGTGCATATATAGCTCTCTGGCATATGCCTTTCTACTTCTATTGGAGTCTCCCATGGTTGGTCCCCCATATATCATTTTGATAACGCCCTTAGGCTCTGGCCCTTGGTTAGCATCGGGTGTTTTCTCAGGAGCTTCTTTGCGCTTTTTATTTTGTTCTGTCTCTCTCTTGACATATTCCAAGAGCTCCCCTTCTTGGATTAGTTTCTCGATAGCAATCCTCAAATTTCTGCAGTCATTGGTCATATGACCGAAGTCATTATGGAACTTGCATAACCTTTCAGAGGGTGGATTTCTTGGTGGCTGCCTGTGTCCGGCAGGGATCTGGACCCCTGGTTTTCTCATGACTACCTCTAGCAGGTCAACTGGCTGCTTAATGAGAGGAGTAAAGGATCTCAGAAATCGTTCATTCCTGTCAGTTTTCATGGCATCTGGAGCCAGCCTTTTCCTCTCTTCTGGCTTCTTTTCCCTTTGAGAGGCCAGTTCGGCCCTCTTGCTACTTAGAGCCTCTTCCATATGAATATATTTTTGGACTCTTGTTAGCAGTTCTTCGAAAGAGGTAGCTTCTTTCTTAATAAGGGAAGTAAAAAACTGCCCTAGTTTTAAGTCATCTACACAGGCATGTACTTTAAGTTTCGGCTCTACTCCTAGGATTTCCAGGCCAACCTCATTGAAACGCGTCATATAGTCTCTCAAGATTTCATTGGCACCTTGTTTGATGGTTGTTAAGTGCAAGGAGTTTCAGGTGGTCCTTTTGGCACTGACGAACTGCTGCAGGAAGACTTCCTTCAGATCCATGAAGGAGTGGATAGAGGCTCTTGGTAACTGCTTAAACCAATGTTGAGCAGTCCCAGACAGGGTTGTGAGGAAAACTCTGCATTTAACTCCTTCTGAATATTGGTGGAGGAGGCATAAGCTTTCAAACTTCATCAAATGTTCTTCGGGGTCCCCTTTCCCCTGATATTCACAGGAATTTGTTTTGAAGTTGCTGGGGACGGGATCAGTTTGAATATCTACCGAGAATGGGCTGTTCTCGTCGATCTATAAAGGAAAGAGTTCAAACTTGTTTCCCCAATTCTTGTTATTCGGAATGTGCTTCGGGTTTCCTTCTTCATTTAATTCGCGAATTTCTCCTTCGCTTGCCTCTGTTCCCTTTGAGGTTCTTTCTGTGGCTTGCTTCTGCTCTTTTAGCCTTTTCACTTCTTTTGCCAAGAGCTTCATCTGCTCTTGTTGCTAGGCATATTTCTTGGCCCATGCATTGTCAGTGTTCCCATTGAGGCTTCCTTCGAGTTCCTCAGGACCCTCTTCATCTGGGGATTCCCAGTCAGTGGAAAATCCCTCTTCTTGTTCGGCCACTATGGAGGGTAGCTTTGAGACCAATTCTTGGGCTATGCCTGGGTTTACAGGCTTCTGCTTGTGCATCATGGGAGTGTTCTTACTTCCTCCACCCTCTTGGGTTTTCCCCAGGGGATCTGCGTTTTGAGAGTTTACTCCCAAGATATGAAGTCTTTTTTCAACGGCTCCCTCGACTACACCCTCTATGAATGCTTTCATTTGGAGGAGCATGGTTGGGGAAACTTGAGCTTCCATGTTGACACTGGCCTCTGTTATCACAGTGCCTTTTCCTTTGTTCCCAAATAGGGAGTTTTTTGGATGTCCAGTGGCTTGGCCGGCTTCTTTTGAAGCAGCATCTGAAGCAGTATTCATCCTTGTGAGATTCTGCACATGTTTGAGGATGTTTAGAGAATTAATTTCAGATGCTCTTTAATGGAGGCTTAAAATATATGTAATTTGTTTCTAACGGATCTTTTATGATTGGGGATCATTTATGGTAGTTTTAACAGATATTGTCTGTTTATTATAGGGCTTTCAAAGAGTGGCTTCTGCCAGTATGAGGTAGGGGTAAATGATGCCTGCTTTCGCAAGACTCAATACTAGGGCGTCCATTTTCATAGAGCTTTCTATGTGAAGATTTTAATAGGGATCTGATTATGGTGTGGGGCTCTTTAAGACATCGTATAGTCCCTCCTTTCATGAGACCCAATGCGGGGTGCCTGATCATGCAGGATTTTATGTATGATACCTAACTACGTAGGGCTGTTTGGGCGGTGCCTACTATGTAGGGCTTTTTGTGTGTAGGGCTTAATGTATGGTGCCTACTGTGGAGGGCTTTTGGAGATATTGCCTGTTATACAGGGCTTCTGAGAATTCTGCCCATTATATGGGGCTTATGAGAATATTGCCTATTAGATAGGGCTTATGAAAGTGTTGCCGGCTTAATGGATGATGTTGCCTATTAGAAAGGGCTTATGAAGATGTTGCCTATTAGATAGAGCTTGATGGATGATGTTGCCTATTAGATAGGGCTTATGAAGATGTTGCCTATTAGATAGGGCTTCTGAGGATTCTGCCCATTGTATGGGGCTTTTGGAAGGTTCTGCCTTCAAATGTGGGGCCCCTTCATCAAGGTGAATGGGGTAACCTCGTCATTTTCGGCTTTCTGTTTTCAGTGTCTTTACTTTGTGCGCTTTTGATTCATGGCAATACAGGGGCCTACGACTGGACTTGAGTCGTAGTGCCTCCTCTGTAGTTACCAATTCCTCATAACCCACAAGTTAATTTCATGCTTTGCAATAGTTAACGACATTTTAGACTCACCAATTAAAAAAAGGTGAGCTGAATGCATTCTGGAGTTGCTGCAATTTTTTACTCGGCTTTCCCTCAGATTCTCCACAACCTTTAAGATTTTGACAAATAAAATAGTTTAGTTATCACATTTCGTATTATGAGGAAAATACGATCACGAAATCGCCTCCGATTCCCTGATTTGCTATTATGAACAATTCAACTGGAATCAACTCACAATATACATACTCGAGTTCTCCGGAAAGATCATTGAACTAACATCCAATATATATATCTTATTCTAATGTCCCCCCTCGGGCGTTTCTCGCACCGAGGAGATAACAGAGCAAATTCATAAACATATCACCACAACCAGCTAAAATTTCCGAGGTATCGCAGAGGTTAACACTCCAGACTCAACAATTTCGACAGCATTTACGAATAGCAAGCTTAAATTCACATATGAGAAAGGAAGATCAACATCTCAAACTTGAGTTTCCTTTCAACAGGGTATCTATCACAATTTTTACTGTGAAGGAAGCATAGTCTAAGAATCGCGCTGCATCTTGCAGCTCACAATCATAAAGGGATCAACTAAAATCAGGCAGTAATATTCACACCCAGATTTCTACAAATTACTTAACTAACATAGAATATCCACTCTTTCCAGCATCCCTCTCTCGGATATCTCTTGCATAAGGAAATAACAGAGAAAAAACCATAACAACTTTGCAATAACAAGCTAAAATTCCAATAACCCAGAAGGGATCGACGTCTTAAACTCAGAATTTCCCACAGACGGCGCCAGTTGATAGATCCGGGTTGAAGATCCACAACAAATTTAAGTGATTATTCATCATATTTGCAGTGAGCATTTATAGATAAAGGATTATAGCAGTAAAGAGTAAGAGATTCATGAGATTTATCAGTCATAGCCACTCATTTTATACAGAGCGTCGTTCACATAGAGGTAAGAGGCAACCATAGAGCTATATGCTTGAGTAAAGGGTGTTTATAACCATAAATCAGTTAAATCCATGGAGCGCAGGGCTCATTCAAGTAGAAAAACGAGAAGAGAAAGAGAGAAGGGGGGGTGAGGCAGAGAGCGCAAGGCGCCTCCATGCTTCGTCCTCCCTTAGCAATAAGGATTATACCTTAGGCCTGAGATGATGAGGGAGGCTCTTTTCAGTGATGAAGATGAAAGATGAGGGCGATAATGAATGAGGTTCTCCAGGAGAAGACCTTGAACGCTCCGAGTACTCCGGCTTGAAGGAGCTCCCGCAAGGATGTGAGAATGAATGGAATAGTACGTAGAGTGCGTGTGTATGGAGAGTTGAGATAAGTTATGTAGTTTGAGATGGTGTGATCACTCAGTATTTATAGATGATGAAAGGATGAAAAGATGAACTTTCGTGCAGAGGGAGGACAAGAAAAGAATTTCTGGGGAGACAAGATTCTCTCCGTCATCAATTTTGTGGTCCTTACTCTAGAATATGTAGAGTCATGCGGATCGTATGTTTAGGCAGATCCCTCAATCCTGGCAAATGCCGGCAATCCTCAGGTAGCTTCTGGGATGAAGCAGATCTACACAGGGTCTAGCAGCTTCTGCATGAAACATGCCTCTCAGCCTCACCTGACATCTGAGGCTTGTGAGTGATACAAAGGCCGATTTTGATCAGAACTTACCATTCAAAGTTATCACACTATTCTGTTGGTATTAAATCCTTTCAGAGATGATGCCTCAACGTTATGGGAGGCGCGCTTTCTTAACATTTAGAATTATTTACGTGGCAGGGCTGATACTAATCCCTATCAGGTGAGATTTTGATGTACTTAAGAAAATGGATCGGTTCAAGTGAGACAACGTGAAGCGAGTAGCTCGCTTCCAGTATACAAAGCAGTGGCTCGTTAGAACCCATGCTCTGATACCACTTGTTGGTCCCGGTTTAACAAGTAGGAACACACATGGGGGGGGGGGGGGGTGAATACGTGTGTTAGAAGTTTTTAACTTCTTTTTCAAACTTGCCTCAGAGTAAGCAAAGAGAGCTGCTTGAAACTTAAGACCAAAGCCTAAGCTTGATCTACAGTTAGGTTTTCCAGAGACCTAAGCGAAAGCATGATCTCTAGAGTTGCTAGCTTGCTTGAATGCGGAATTTAGTGAGCTATTCTTTCTTAAGTATTTAAAATCTTCGTATTAAGTTTGTTTACGTGCAAATGCAAGTATGATAATCAAAGCGAGTTAACAAAATATGAAAGAGAAAGGTTAGAGAGTTACTGCACATGGAGATTTATAGTGGTTCGGAGATAAAGCTCCTACGTCCACTTTGTACCAACACTGGAACAGTTTCTCTACACTCAAGAAACTTTCAGAGATTACGGGTTCTCCAAAAAACCTAAGTAAGAATCGAGCTTCGCACAATCGATGAAGGTGCAAACTTGGATCCCTACGACACAACAACCTTTCCATCGAGGTTTTCGCAATCGATGAAAGAGAAACCTTGGATCTTACAACAACCTTAACAACAACAAAAACAACACTAACACACTTGACTACACAAAGACAAGGGTTTTGGGTTGGGTTTGTGAACACACACACTCTAAGTGAAGAACCCTTTACAATGAGATGCAAAGGCTAGGATTCTTCTTCTAAGCTTTAGATGTGTATGTGGGCTTAGAGTATAGGGTGAAAGGTTGTAGAAAGCAAGCTTCGATGGAACTGAATCATGGAACACTTCTTCAAGAACTCGAGAAAATGTGGGTTGGAAAATCGCGAGTGCTTGCAAATTTGAGCGCTGGAAATTTGTGGAAGTGTTGACGTGTTCTTGGTTCTGCATTCCTCTATTTATAGTGGTAGAGACGGGTTGAATCCATTTGAAAGTTTGTGGCTTTGTCTCTCCACACACGACAGTCCTTGGCCTGACCGACAGCTTTTCAGAGGGTGACTTTGTCTTCTTTCCCTAAATGGCTAAAAGCCAAGTGTAACAGTAACTGGCCTGGGCAGTACTGTAGCTGCTGCTTTGTCGGTCTTCTGAGCAACTCTTGCGTCCAATCCTTACTTGCCACATGGAGATCTACATTTAAGACGGCTGATCTTCACTTGACTCTAGTTCAAACTAAGTTTGAACAAATGATGGTAGTTGAACTTTTGCTATCAAGCTTCGCTTTGCGGTCACTTCGCTTTACGAATGTGCTCGCTTCAGCTTTGTCGGGTAGACTCGCTTTAGCTTTATTGAGAGCACTCGCTTCCTCTTTATCGGGTGGGCACGCTTCAGCTTCAAAACACTCATGCGAGTGGCCTTCTCGCTTCGCTTGAAAACCTGTAAGCTAGACCTAAAGCAACTAAAAAGAAATAAGTTTTCCTAACATTACAAGCTTGAAAAATTATGTCATATCATACTAATCAAATAGGGTCGCTTGGGAATAGGATTATCATAGAGGATTTTGGGATCAAATCAAAACATAATAAATAATTTTATTAAGCGTCCCAATAGGTTTCCCCTTAACATATGAATCCTTAACAATTCTCAACAATCTAGATTTTAGATTTGTTTTTACATTTATGTATGAAGACCATCTAAGTTTAAGATTCATCAAGATTCAAGAGTGTTTCTATCTCTTTCTCTTTTATTTATGTCTTTAATTATGTTTAATCTTCCTTCTACCTTTCTGTTAATTATGTATACTTAACTTTCCTAGTTGATTCTAAGGTTTGTATGTTTAATTGAATCTACATGAATACTTTTTAGATCTATTTTAGCCTTCCAACTTAGATGTATGTTTCATGGTGATTATTTTCATGCATGATTAATTGGCCATTAATTATGTGTGTATAGTTGTGTTTTTATGCCATGCCGGATAATTGCGTAATGGATGACATGAAACATACTATGAATGATTTATTTGTCTTAGCCAAATTTAGATCACCATAGGTCTTGCATATAGTTGATATAGGTGTCGTGACTGAACCTTGTTGACTGTATTTATCAATATTTGATCCTTTGTAACACATTACACTTGATGTAATTCTTATGAGACCTAGCCGAGATTAAGGTTAGATTAAGGGATTATCATAGGTTGCCCTGACCAGAGTCTTGATTATATTCGTGTATCGCATTTAAGTTGGATTAATTTAGATAGATAGATATATTGGTTATTTATGTGTGTTTGATTAGATTTACTACCCTAGGATCAATGTTTTCTCTTATTTATTAGTTTTTATATTTTCGTTTAATTTTCAATTTAGTATTTAGTTATTTTATTTGATATAATTTCAGTTTTAAATAGATAACCACCAAACCTTAATGTTTTGCATGTCTAGACATCGTTAAGAATATCTAGTAGAGGTAACTCCTATATTTTCGGATATCGGTCCCTGAGGATACGACTCCCGCTTCCTTTACTACACTATTTTAGGGTGGTAAAATATCAGTGATCAAATTGGCGCCGTTGTTGGGGATTGATAAGATCATGTAGGAATATTTTAAACGAGATTCGATTAGTGCTCTAGGAGTTTTATTTTTCTCTTTTTATTTTATTGATCTAACATTTTTTCTTGGTCTTATCTTTTGCTTGTAGGTATTGAAGAAGGATCGAGAAGATGTTGAAATCAATCAAACACCACTACCCACCATGGGAGATAAGAACTTTTATTTTGATCCACCTTGAAAAGAGGTAACGTCGGGTTAAAGACGTAAAATGTAGCACTTGTTGGGAGGTAACCCAACTCTATCATTATTTTTGTTTTTGTTTTTCAGTTTTCAGTTTTGTTTTTCTTTGAGTCTTATCTTTTATTTAACTTTTTATCCAAGAACTTTCATAACTTTTGAGTTATAGGTTTTCTCGACGAGGTTTCGACTAAGAGGAGAAGATCGATAGTAAGTATGCTTCGCATAAAAGGTACACTCTTTAACTTATCCACTGCTTCTTCTTGAAACTTATTCCTTCATCATGATTCGAAATACATCTGAGGGAGGGGGAAGTGTGGCTTCATTAACTCGTTTGCATGCGTTCTTGGATAGTAGTTTAATTTTGGATATTAGTTGTATTTAGTAGAGTCTTAGAAGATAGATGATTGAGTCAAGCATGATTTATGGGTTATGAATTAGCCAATGATAGCATGATTTTCTTGAAATATTTGATTTATATTATGTTTGGAACCTTGGTGAAGACTATACATGTGTGTGATGAAATTGGATTATGATTTTATATTGGGAAACGTTTTGTTATAACCTGCCTTTGGTGCATATTGATGCCTATTTTCTTTCATTAGTGTATCATACATGTCTTTGTACTTCTAGAACTTGCCTTTATTCTCCATCGAGACTACGTTTGTGTGTAAGATTTTAGAAGTGAATTTAGGTCATCTTTTGTTACCCACATCTTTCCGAAACACTATCTTTTACATATATTTCCTTTGTTAGCCACATTTGAGCCTTTATAGGTGTTAAACTGGATGAAAGGAAGTAAAGGAGAACTTATGGGTATCTTGGGTGTTGATTTGTTAGGGATTATGATTGGAGAGTTGTCTTTTTAGTAAGCTCCTTTGAAAGAAAGGAATTTTAGATACCTATAAGCTCTAGAAAAAAAATGAAGGAATAAAGGACTTAGATAAACAGTTATGAAAAGAAATATATATATATATATATATATATATATATATATATATATATATATATATATATATATATATGTAATGGTCCTAGCTCAAAAGAAAAGAACATAAAGAAAAAAGGAAAAAAAAAACATAAATGGATGGATATAATTTATAGTATTTTGGGAGTTGAATAGAAGAAGGTGTTGGGAATTGTTAAGGATTCACTTGTTAAGGGGGAACCCATTGGGACACTTAATAAAATGTGTTATGTATTTTGATTCTATTCCAAAACCCTCTGTGTTAATCCTATTCCCAAGCGACCCTATTTGATTAGCTTGATAGGTTAGATTTTTTCAAGCTTATAATGTTAGAAAAGCTTGTTTTGCTTTAGTCGCTTTAGGTATAGACTGCAGGTTTCAAGCGAAGCGAGAAAACCACTCGCTTGAGTGTGTTTTGAAGTCAAAGCAAGGCTACCCGATAAAGCGAAGCGAGTGCTCCCAACAGAATTCAAGAGAGTCAGCCCGACAAGCGAAGCGAGCACTCTCGATAAAGTCAAAGCGAGTCAACCCGACTTAAAGCGAGTACTCCAATCAAGCGAAGCGAGTACAAGACAAAGCTTTGAAAACGACAGCTCAACTACCAGCTTCAGTTCAAACTTGAGTTTGAACTTAGTCAAGTGAAGATCAGCCGCATTCATTGCGGATCTACACGTGGCTAACGGATATTGGACGCTAGAGTTGACCAGCTAGACCGACAAGCAGCCGCTACAGTACTGAAGGAGTCCAGTTACTGTTACGCTTGGCTCTTAGCCAAATTGGGAAAGAAGACAAGCGAGCGTCTGAAAAGCTGCAGGTCAAAGCCAAGTACTGTCGAGTGTGGAGAGACAAAGCCACCAACTTTCAAATGGCTTCTACCCAACTCTCACACTATAAATAGAGGCATGCAGAGAAGAGAACATTTAACACTTCCTTGAAAATTCCCAGCGCTCAAAGCAAACAAGCACTCACGATTCCCTGCATACTTTCCTGAGTTCTTGTAAGAAAGTGTTCCAAGCTTCAATCTCACCGAAGCTTGTCTTTGCAACCTTCACTCTCTAGAATCTAAGCCTACTCATATATCCAAGCTTAGAAGAAGATCATAACCCTTACATTCACTATAAAAGATTCTCCACTTAGAGTGTTTTTCCAACCCAACCCAAACCCTTGTTTGTCAAGAGTGTTAGTGTTGTCGTTGTAAAGGTTGTTGTAAGATCCAAGCTTGTGCTTTCCTTGATTGCATAAAGCTCGATCAGTTATTAGGTTAAAGGAGAACCTGGAATCCCCCAGTTGTAAAAGATCCAAGCTTGCACGTTCATCGACTGTGCAAAGCTCGATCATAGGTTTGTGGAGAACCCGTAATCTCCTTGATGTTGTGTGGATCCAAGCCTGCGAAACTCGATCCTTATTTGGTTTTTGAGGAACCCGTAATCCTCAAAGTTTCTTGAGTGAAGAGAAGTTGTTCCAGTGTGGAACAAAAGTGGACGTAGGTATTTTACCACCGAACCACTATAAACCCTGGTCTTGTATTTCTTGTCCTTAAGCTTTTCATTATTTACTTGCTTTAATTATATCATTTTTGCACGTGTATATAAACAAACCTAAAACTGAGTTTTAATTACTTAGGAAAAACTAGCTCACTAAATTTCCGCATTCTAGCAAACGAGTCAATCTAGGGATCAAGCGCTCGCTTAGGTCCTTAGAAAGCTTAACTGTAGATCAAGCGTTCGCTTAGGTCTAAAGTTTCAAGCGACCCCGTCTTGCTCACTCTGAGATAAGTTTAAAAAGAAGTTGAAAAACTCCTGTTACACCCCCCCCCCCCCCCCCCCCCCCCCCCCCCCCCCTTCCCCGTGTAACCCTACTTATCAATTTGGGACCAACAGAAGGTTAAGAACAGATAAGGTTGATATTTGAGAATGAGTTAATGAATAGAAGATGGATTTAATACATACTAGTTTGGAGTTGCTAAAAGGTTGGTACTTGAAGACATCCAAGTCACTTAGCCTATATTTTCCCTACCCTAAACCAATGTGTCTACATTACAACCTTGAAAAAGACCTAATTGATCTTAATTCTTACATACAATCAAGTGGTGCAGATGTTGAGATAAAGGGCAAGCATATGGTAAGTCTTTTCATTGTATTGATTTTGAGTAAGCCTAAACATTTTTAATTCTTTCGTTGTGAGTTGAGAGTTCACTTATACACTTATATCTTCACATGTCTTAAGTGACTTTCCCTTTTGAAGCATGATATGATTTTGTTGTACTTTCGTAGAGTCGAAGCTTTGAGGTTGTTTATATGATGTTGATTGATGATTCTATTAAGATCTATGAGGCCCTAAGAGTTCATTATGCTTGTATGTTGTGTTTTTCTTGATTTTTTTAATCTTTAGTTTAGGTTTAGTTTATTGTTAGGGATGAACAATATTTAAGTTTGGGGGATTTTGATAGGGTGTATTTTTATCATATTATCTAAGTGTTAAATAATCGTTTTCTTGTCTTATTTTGATAGTTTGGCTCATGTTATTTTTACTGTTTACGTTATTTCGAGCTAGATTATGCTTTTGGATTGTTTTGAGTGTTTTTAGGGATTTTAAGTCGAGGAAACCCAAGATGAGATGAGAGATGACGAAACCAAGGAAGATGATGAATAAATGATCCCGAGTTCTCTGACTTTTCACGATTTTATTGCATAGATATTTTGGAATTAATGAATGCATAATATCGAAGGGAGGTTCCATAGGAGCACGTAGGCGAAAACGGAGGTCAATTTCAGAGTTTAGACGAGGAAGATACGGCCAAAACAAGAAATATGTACAGAACCTATCGACACCCCTATCGGTCGATAGGGGGGGGGGGGGGGGGGGGGGGGTCGATAGGGGCTCCCGGAAACCTCTATTTTGGCAATTTTTTATTCCTTTTTTGTTTCCTTTTACACTTAGGTTTTAGATGTAAAATTCTACCCTATAAATACCTCTAAACTTGTCATTCTAAAGGAGTTCTCTCATTTCCCTAGATTAATTTTCATTCTTTTCTTTACACTTTTATACTTTGGATCAAGATTTTAGATTTGTTTTTACATTTATGTATGAAGGCCATTGAAGATTGAAGATTCATCAAGATTCAAGAGTTTTTCTATCTCTTTCTCTTTAATTTATGTCTTTAATTATGTTTAATTTTCCTTCTACCTTTCTTTTTATTATGTATAGTTAATTTTCCTAGTTGATTCTAGGGTTTGTATGTTTAATTGAATCTACATGAATACTTTTTAGATCTATTTTAGCCTTCCAACTTTGATGTATGTTTCATGGTGCTTATTTCATGCATGATTAATTGACCACTAATTTCGTGTGTATAGTTGTGTTATTATGCCTTAACCGGATAATTGCATAATGGATTGCATGAAATATACTATGAATGATTTATTTGTCTTAGCCGAATTTAGATCATCATAGGTCTTGCATATAGTTGATATAGGTGTCGTGACTGAACCTTGTTGACTGTATTTATCGATACTTGATCCTTTGTTACACTTGATTTAATTCTTATGAGACCTGGCGGAGATTAAGGTTAGATTAAGTGGTTATCATAGATTGCCCTAACCGAAGTCTTGATTATATTTGTGTATCGCATTTAAGTTGGATTAAATTTGTTAGATAGATATATTGGTTATTTATGTATGTTCTATTAGATTTACAACCCTAGGATCAATGTTTTCTCTTATTTATTACTTCCTCCGTCCTCTATCTGTTGACACTATTACTATAAACAGACGTCCTCGATCTATTGAACCTTTCCTCTTTAAGCCCACAACAAAATTACATTTATACCCTTCTCAACCATTTTTTATTACTAAAGAATGTGATGGACCCACAACTTTAATCACTAAACAACAACAACAACAACAACTTTAAAGGAAAAACTTTACATGTCATCAATTGCATTAACCTGTGTGCCCAAAGAAAAGGTCCAACATATATAGAGGACGGAGGGAGTAGTTTCTATATTTTCGTTTATTATTCGATTTAGTATTTATGTTATTTTATATGATTTAATTTCATTTTTAGATAGATAACCACCAAAACCTTACTGTTTTGCATGCCAAGACATCGTTGGGAATATTTAGTAGAGGCAACTCCTATATTTTCGGATATCGGTCCCTGAGGATACGACTCCTGCTTCTCTTTACTACACTATTTTAGGGTGGTAAAATAGCAGCGATCACTAGTGCAACAACAAATGACTTGGAGAAATGCACGGCTGGACCTCCGTTAAACATGTCTCTATCTGAAAATTTTGACATTTTGTCTTGGTGGAAGGGTCGTCAACAAGAATAATCTATTCTCTCACATCTTGCTCTTGATGTGTTAGCCATACAAGTGTCCATTGTTGCTTCTGAATCAACATTTAGTGTTGATGGTCGTGTTATAGTTCCGTTTCGTAGTCATTTGTGATGGATTTGTATACTAGAAAGCAGGCCTTTTAGCTTGTATGCTTGTGTTGTCCATAGCCACTAACAATCTTCTATCTAATTAAGTATGAATTGTTATCTATGCATCAAACATCTATCCATTATCTCAAAGTTGTAGGCTTTATGGTGTGTTGTAGATCACAGAAGACCATAGTTGCCGGTTCCTCACGAGATATAAAAGGGTATCACAATTGAGACAGTTCTGGATATAACTGTCGGTTTAGACTGTAGTATAGGCTGCATAAGTAGCTTTTCTTGGCTACTTGTCTATACTAGTACGTGCGTGTACTGATAGGATCACGGTGAGGTGTATTCTTCTATTCTGACTGAATGTTGAAAGAATTAAGACCTCGGTGACTGAAGATGAACCTTA
The DNA here is from genome assembly GCA_029379335.1 of Thymus mandschuricus. Taxonomy (NCBI): domain Eukaryota; kingdom Viridiplantae; phylum Streptophyta; class Magnoliopsida; order Lamiales; family Lamiaceae; genus Thymus; species Thymus mandschuricus. The sequence continues at coordinate 34,923,322 of CM057073.1, read as the reverse complement.
ACTCTAGTTGAGTCCTAAAGGTGTATAGTTGTAGTCTGCTTCTTTGATTTACCATGGGTGAGAGTTCAGAGTATCTGTAACTCAATATGCTCCGTATCTTGGGAAGCAACTACAACTAGTACGACTCTTAGTGCAACTGCAACAGAGCACCATATCCTGGTAGAACAGGTTGATCACATCCCCTGAGGAATTCATTAAGGATTATCATACCAAACCCTGCAGGTGGATTAATTTCCGGTATGATGAATAAGGAATGAATGGTACTACTCAGGAATAAAAGAAGTTGAATAACACGAGCAGTCAGAAGCTCTAAGTTAATCAACGGATGTGGGATATCTTAAATATGGGGGTCGCTAAGTCTAATACTAGCCCTGAACTCAACAGGGGTAAAACAGGTAATTCAATACTATTACTCTAGTGGAATGTTTTAGTATTTATGGACTAAATTATGCTATGGGTTGAGTATGGAGAATTTAGCCATTGGGAGGCCTCGGTTTTACCAGCTAGTAGATCCCTGATCTGGCCCAAAAAGCTCAACAGGCCACAGTATAAGGAATAAGTGGGCCACCACACAATTGGGCCCAGTATGGGGCGCCAATCTGCTAATGGACTCCTAGTCCATGTGTGGCAGGTCTGGCCTGCAACTTAAGCCCAAGTCTCACTTGGTCTCCTCTATATATACCCCCTCAAGGTCTTGTTTTGACCTAACAGTCAGAATATACGAGTCCACTTAAATATTCTGAACAAGATAGGGAGGCTAGGGTTAGAGAGAGAGAGACGCGCGGCCGGCAGTAGCAGTTCGGTGGGGATCCCGATTTTCCGTGGCTATTTCCGAAGTTCGTTGTCCATCCAACGTCAGAATCGAGCAGGGATACAGATCAGAAGATCTATTCGCGAGTTCTCTACTTCTTCAGGTAATCGATCTATAAACCTCCTATGATTCCGCACTTAATTCATAGGAGCATGATAGGTTTATATCGATAGTTAGATATCCGAAATAGATCCTCGGGCGAACCGATCTTCACCGATCAAATATGGTTCCTTCATTTGGTATCAGAGCCAAGGATCAGATTTTCGGCTCTATCTGAGTAATTATCGACTATTATACATGTTAGATCGATTAGGATGTCGCTTTTCGTGGTGTTTTTTGTTTTTCGGGCCGATTTGGCAAATCTATGTAATTTTTGATCGCGAGATAATAAGGTGCGATCTAGAATAGGATGAGATAGATTTTTTCTTTTGTTTTTCGTTTGTACCTGCTGCATCGAGACGAAGAACACGAAGAATGAAGGAGACGAACACCAGCTAGGCTCCGTCGCACGGGGCGGCGCGTGAATCACACGCGCCACCGCACGCGCGTGCGAGTCGCCAACGGGGCTGTCTCCTTCTTCTCCGATGATCAACGTGGCTCCAGCAGGCTGCTTGAGCCTGCACGTCGTCGGAGAAGGCTGGGGGAGGCCGGAGAGGCGGCGGCAGCACCGGAGGCGCGAGAACGGCACCGCGACGAAACCCTAATTAGGGCTCGACGCCGCGGCAGACGCCGTGGACTGCATGGGGGCCGACGACGGCGACCACGGAGTCCGGCAACGGACTCGACGTGGCCGCAAGCGTCGCCGGCGGCAGTAGGTCGTCGGGGAGCAGCGCTGGAGGAGCAGCAGCGGCGACAGAGCCCGTTAGGGTTTCTGCCGCGACTTGCAGCTACAGCTGGCGATGGCGATGGCGACGGGGAGGGTCCAGCAGCTCGGCGGAGGCACGGCGACATCAGCCAGCAGCAGTGGTGGCCGCGGCGGACATCGCCGGCGGCTGGAACGGTGGCAGCAAGGTGAGGGGTGCCGCGGCGGAACCCTAGTTAGGGCTCAATGCCGCGAGCCTCGCCGTGACGGTTGCCGGCCGTGCCACCGGCAGGGAACGATGGCCAGCAGCAGCAGCGGCGCCAGGGAGGCGGTGGCGGCCGGCGGCAGCGCCTCACGCCGTCGATCGCGGCGCGGGCAGCTTCGCACGCCCGTGCCCTAGCCCGTGGACGGGCCTAGGGTTTCCAACCCGGCCCATTCGCGTTTACGGGCTGCCTCCAGCGTTCGGGCTCGGGCCCAGTCATGAACTCGGGCCGTTTTAGGTCCGGTTTCGGGTTCGTGGGCCCATGAGAGTGAAACAAGCGCGGTTTGGGCTTATTCGAGAGAATTGGGCCATGTGGTGTGGGCCCAATCTCGGTTAGAAAAGCCCAATGGCAACGGAAATTAGACAATAAATTATTTAATAAATTTATTTATTTTCGGGGAGAAACGGGAGATCAACTCGGATGACTTATTCAAGACTGAAGCCTGTTTCGGATTTTTATTATTATTTGTAATATTTTAGACGGGTCGTCACACCACGAAAAGCGAGTTTTGTTTTTGTTGTTATCTCGTTTTTCTTAAGCATGCTATGGATGCAATTTAAATTATTATAGCATGTCTTGCCTGTCGAGGTGAATAAATTGCGCTTAGTCGAGCATGTTTTAGGATTGTTAATATAAGCATGTTTTAATTTTCTGCGAGCATGGTTTATTTGCTGAGTTTAGAAAATTATGCTTAGGATTATGTGACAACGTGATCGAGCATGTCGACAAACCTTTTGAAAGAAAAATACTAAGCAGATAAAAACATTTTTGGTATAGAAAATGTTAAGACCTCCACAACTGACCTTAAGGTGAAGTTTTGATGCGAGTGTGTAAACGTCCACACGAACGTGGCTTGCACATCGTATCGGACGAGTTCGCCAGACTTAGGGTTTCTTAACAAAAATGTTCTAACCAAAATGAGAAGTGGGAGCTTTTCTGAGTAAACGTCCACACTAACGTGGCTTGCTCGGAATAGTAACTGCGGTTTTCTCTGGAGTTGGTTTTTGAACAAAGATAGCTTAAGGAAAATAGGGCTTTTTCCGAGTTAGGCTAAGATTGTGGTTAAAAGCTTAGATATAAGTTAGAATACAACTCCCCAACGGAGTCCCTTTTCTAATCTAATATGGTCTAGTAAGGTTCAACTATTAGCTCTGTTTGCCATAAGGATAGGTTGGCAAGATAAGTAGAGTTAAAGATCCGAGTATCTGATCGAACAGTGGGAGTGTAAACGTCCACACGAACGTGGCTTGCGATCCGCATTGTTTGGGCTGTTGAAGGTTTCGAAATTATTGGTTTATCAAAAGGTTACAATAATTTTCGTTACGAACTGATGCATGATCTTTTCTTACGAGTGTCTACGTGTTTATTGCTTTATCAGATATGACTTTAGGCCTGTTGATAAATGTTCTCGCTTCGAGTCCTCTCACGGATTCCAACTATTTGGAGTGAAGGAATTATCTCGATATTGTCCTTGTTGATGAAGAGTACAAGTTAGTACTCACTACACCTTATCTGAAAGCTCTAGTATCATTGGTTGAAGATAGAGAGTTACATGATCGCACTATTTTCTACCACACAAAATAGGTGTAATATAAAAAGCACGAGTATCGTATCCACGGGGATTGATATATCGAAATCACACAAAGTACCTCTACTCTAGAATTAAACTGATGTTTAAGCAATTAAGAATTTAGGATGTGGTATTTATAGTCTAGGCAAATAATAAAAAGACTCAATTAATCATATAAGAAAACAAATAAATAAGGAAAGTAACTAGTCAAATAAAATAACTTAGGACTCAAGCAATAAAACAAATAAGGGAAGTAAACAATTAAGGAAAAGTGTTGACTTTAGGGAAGCCTACCTAATCAAACATATGAAAGCAATTAATGCATACAATTAACCAATTTAATCCAATCTAAATGTGATACATGAAATATAACCTACACCCCGATAAAACCAATGCAAGTCGTCACTTAATATGATCCTAATATCCTTTCGGACGCATAGATATCAAACTAAGTGCAAAAGAGAACAAGTATCAATGATATAATCAACTAGGTTCAATTAAGACACCCAAATCAATTACATGCAAACATATGATAATTCAAACTCAATTAAGACAAATCAAATTATCAAACCATGTATTCATGAGATCTATTATGCAATATCATATCAAGGCATATGAACATAACTATGCATACTGATTGGTGTCTAGATGTTAGGATTTTCATTATGTTTTTGTGTCTTTTTTCGTTGTGTTTTTGTGTCTTTTCGTGTGTCTTTGGCTATGATTTGGTTGTTTGGAGTTTTTGGTACTTGTAGGATAAAAAGGGCGGAAACGAGAAGAAAAGCAATCATTGACCTCGAGTTCTAACCTCTCATGATTTTATTGAAGATTCATTTTGGATGTAATGAAAGCATTATATCGAAGAGGGGTTCGATAGGAGCGCATAGGCGAAAACGGAGGTCAATTTGGAGTTCGGACGAGGAAGATACGACCGAAACAAGAAAGGCGCGCAATCGTCCAACGTTGGACGACCGTCCAGTGTACGGTGGACGAGCGTCCAGAGTAGAAAAGAAGCGCAGAGCGAGTGCGACGTTGGACGAGCGTCCAACGTACGTTGGACGACCGTCCAACGCTCCGGCCAGCTGTTATTTCCTTGTATAATTAGGTTTTCATACCTATTATATATACTATCCCTTGTGCACGAATTCTACACCCTTTTACATTAGTTTTAGCTCTAGTTTTCAGCACATTACATTCTAGTTTAGTTTTTCTTTGTTCGATCCGGATCGTTACTTCGTTCTTCAATTAATTCAAGTTTTTACTTAGTTCTTCGTTCTTCGTTTAATCTCGTAAGTTCTTTATTGCTTTCTTTTATTTGATTTAATTGCTCCCTAGTTCCTTAGATTTAGTTCTTAATTGCTTAGTTTAATATCGTTCATTCGTTTTCAAGTTCTTAGATTAGATTCGTTTTCCTTAGTTTTCAATTCCTTCGATTTCAAGTTTTCGTAGTTAGATTTATTCGCTTAATTTTTAGATTTAATTATTATGTCTAGATTCGTTTTCTTCGTTGCTTTCGTTATTGCTTTCTTTTCAATTCCATGCCTAGGTAGTTTAATCGCTTTCTTCTAGTTTAATTCTTTAGATTAATTAGTTCGATTTATTCATTTGCTTTCTAGATGAGTTATTTACTTGCTTTTATTTATTGCTTTGATTTATTTTCTTGCCTAGGATTTAAAAACCAAATACCCAAAAATTCTTTTTACTTGCTTTCTTAGATTTAGGCTAGTTTAGGATTTTTGCTACACGATTATTTGCCCTGCAAAGTTTTCCTTGAGATTCGACATTGGGTTTTTACTTACTAAGTGCTAGGATAGATTTCGTTCTATTGCGAACACTTTTTAGTGAAACACATACATAATTAGTGGCCAATTAATCATGCATGAGAATAAGCACCATGAAAACATGCATCTAGATTGGAAGGCTAATTGTAAACAAAAACACTTACATAGATTCAATTAGGCATTCAATCCCTAAAATCAACTAAGGAATTTAGCTAGACATAATTAAATCAAACATAAACATAAAGAATTGCAAGAACATAATTAAAGAGTACGAGTAAGAAAAACTTGAACACAAACGAAGAACTTCGAATCTTGAATCTTGCATAAACTTGAAAAGCTCCAATGTTGAATACAAGAATAAAACTCTAAAATAATGTGCTAGGAAAATAAAAGATGGTAAAGTGTTGATAGCTTGCTTGATAGGGTTTACAATGCTAGAATAGGAGTATATATAGGAGAAATTTACATAAGGAAAACCTAAACCAAAAAGGAGTCTAATTAATTAAGGAAGGAATTCCCGGCTGGACCCCCCTCTCGACAGACCTCTCGATCGAGAGAGGTATCGAGAGGGTGTGAAATGGGCTCTCGATCGAAAGCTGCGGCAGAAGGTACCTCTCGACATACCTCTCGATCGAGAGAGGTATCGAGAGGCCTTCTCTCGAACTCAAATCTCGGACTTTGCTCTTCGATCTTCACGCCTTGTCTCGTCTCGGTGTTTTAACACCAAAATATGCCTAAAAACTCAAGAAAACACCCAAAAGCATAATATTGCCCAATATAATGAAAATCATATAAACTAAAGACAATACTACACAAACGAGACACAAAATCGACTCTTTTTGGTTATGAAAACAAGGTAAATTTCACCTATATCAAATCCCCCAAACTTAAACATTGTTCGTCCCGAACAATACCAAAACATAAACAATAGACTCTAGCATTGTGAACTATATAGGCCTCAAAACTTTTCAAAAACCATTTCTCATGATCATGATCAAAACTATGCACACACCCTTAGCATCAATAACACAATTCATTCAATAAATTCAACTCATGTCAATCCATCAAAGAACACTCTCCAACATGTGAGATATTTATATGTGTATAAGTGAACACTCAACTCTCTCAAAGAAAAAGATGTATGAAATAATGCACATCATAAGGGTTCACTCAACATCAATGTAATGCAACATGTTTACCATAGGCTTGCCCCTAATCTCAACATCTCCACCTAATGTAATACCTACAAACTAGGATCAAAAAGGTCTTTATATAAGCTTGTAATGTAGGGACATTGGTTAAGGTAGGGAATATATAGGCTAAGTGACTCAAAATAAATTCAAACCATCAACCTCTTTTCACATCCAACCCAAGTATGGTTTTTCAACTCCATCTTCCACCATCCAACACCACTACACAACATCAATACCATAGATGCATATAATACAATTCAAGCTAACCATCCCCTTATGCTTTTATTCTCATTCTCTTTTTCTTTTTTCTTTTTTTTTTCTTAGAGCTCATCTAATGAATGTTCTTTCTAATGTTTGAACAAAGGCTCTATATTTTTTTCCTTTTTTTCACAACTAATTTTTTTTCAAGCTTATAGGGATAGCCAACTATCTAATCAAGCATCTAGAATTCTTTTCTTTTTCTTCTCCATACCAAAACAAGTATTCTTTCCAACACCTCCCACACCACCAACTAAATCCACTAAAGATACCCTTATCCATCCAAACCTCCTATCATCCAAGCTTAAGAAAGAAAGGCTCATAACAAGGCTCAAAGGGGGTAAACGAATATAATGATCAAGGTTAGTGTATGGGAATCATGTGGCTAAAGAAAATTGGAATAAGATCATTTCCTAGTTTATAAATATACTAAGGTCTTGATGGAGAAATAGGGCAAGTTCTAGAAACAATGAAGCATACATGATCACTCAATCAAAGAAATAGGCATCAACATGCACAAAAAGCTCAATTCTCACGGGCGCATACTAACTAGTTCCCGACATCAAGACACGCTTCAATTTCATCAAATAAAATGCGTCGCTTCGCCAAGGGTCTATGCATAATAAAGATCATGAAATTTTCTCCAAAAATTAAACAAAGATTTTTTCTATCATTGGCCAAATTCACAATACTATCATCACATGCTTATTCGACTCAATTTAACCTAAGACTCAAAACAATAAAAGACTCAACATAAAAGACTCAAACATACCCCAAAATAAATTAACTACTAAAGCAATTAAAGGAAATACTCAAAAAGATTGTTAACTTTAGTTACTCTTCCCCCTCCCCCAAACTTATTTCGAAATCAAAGATTAAGGAATAAGTTTGCAAAAAGAAGAAGGAACTAAGTTAACAAACTTACCTCATTGAAATGGCGGCGGGAAGGGAGGGTTGTCGGGGTTATTGGGGTCGAATCGTTGATGAGTATCCGGGTAGTGAGGATAGAAGTAGTGCATCTCATGCACCATCCTATTGTAATTCTCCAAGTAAGCTCTTTCATCCTCAAGCCTCTTCGCCTCATCTTCTCTCCTTTTTGCCTCGTTCTCAAAGTAAGCATTGAAAGCATCGAAACGACCTCCAATGTATGTACGAAGGTCCCCCACCTCGGTTCTCAAGGTTTGCACCTCTTCTCGAACTCCTCTCACTTGAGACTCAACAAACTCCCTACCATCCCAATGGTAGTTGTCCATCGCCTCCAATGTCTCCGTATGCCAATCTTGCATTGTAGAGAAGTCCGGAGCTCTCATGTAGAAACCGGGCTGTGGAACACCTTCGTATCCTTGCGCATATGCATCCTCGTCTCGATCAAATCCTTGCTCATATTGCTCGGCCTCTTCTTCATCATCTTCCTCCTTATCATCATTGCCTCCTTCATCGGGCCTTGGACCTCCCTCAGCCCACATAAGCTCCTTGTGTTGAGGAGAGTTCATCTTTCCGTTTCCTCTCCTTAGCTTCTCATTCCCGATCACCTCGGTCAAGTAATTGTTCGGTAGCGGGAAAAGGTGAACTCCACTCCTCCCATGTAGCTTAAAGAACCACCCGGACGTGTCGAAAGAGATCATCCTTGCAAGCTCCAACGTGCGTCTATCCACAAAGATGGACGTAGACACGGGCTGCTCTCCAATCGGAATGTTGTAATGTTGAGCAATCGGAGTGACGAATGCCCCTATCCCAATCTTTTGCCCCCCGAACAAGTATGCTTGGTTCTCCATATGATCAACGAGGTAAAGGGCTGCACATTGAGAGTGGCCTCGATATGAGGTCCAAATAAGATGAGCGTCGGTGGTAAGGAAGGTGCCGGAGTCGTGGCGGGAATGGATGGTGGACGAAATCAGCTTATGGAAGTAGCGAATCGTGGGATTCCGAATTGAGGTGGCCTTCGCAGTAGCCGGGTTGTAAGATCTCCTCCTTTCCTCCTCAAAATCTACGAATTGTGCCCACAAATCTTGAAGATTCGGATGATTGTTACCAATGTACTCGCCATTCTTGTTTCCCCCGATAATATCACTGAGTTGATCCATGTCAAGCTCCCTTGGTTGACCATGTTGGAAACGAATGACGTGGGGCACTTGATTGACTCGCTCCACCACCAAAGTTGAGAGAAACTCCACCGTGAGAATGTGGTAGGTTAAGTGATTCCCTTGAAAGATGTTAGTGAAGCCTCCTCTTTGCATCATTTGGGTGATCTCGTCGGCTATCCCCATTGCCGCTATCGTCTCTTGATGGAGGAAACGACAATGCTTGTGCTTGAGTTGCACAAGATGAGACCATCTCCTCTTTGACTCCGCTGTGGTAAGCTTAAGCTTGAACGCCTTGGGCTCCAAACTCGAGGGCATCGACCTCGCCGGCGGTATCTGATTCTCCGGGATGGTCTTGTCATTTTTCCACGTCTCCTTACTCTTGCTTGAAGAGGTGACCTTTTCCTTCCCCTTGCCTTTGCTTGAAGAGGTCGAAGCAACGTTCTTTCCCTTGTCTCTTGCCATGTTAGTACCTAAAAATTACACAAATTAATACAAGAGATGCAAGAATAAAGCAATATGTATTCTCTTCCCCCAAACATCAACCAAATTCAATTCTCCCCAATTATCTTCTCAATTAATCATCACCAATCCATACATTACTCCATTATTCCTCCAAAAACATGAACTTATCATCACACAATTCCAATCTCATGCATATAGATACAAATGAATCTTCATCAACTCATAGACAAATTCAAAGACTCATTCGCATGTCAATACACAATCCTCTTCACATTCATCAATGAATTCAATTCATACAAATAATTCAATAAAATCCATGAATTCAATCTATCATGCTCAATCTAATACCCAATCTAACAATCATCAAATTTAACCATCAAAAACGAATTTCAATCGGTCAAAACATGTGAATTCATGTAGAGACTCAAGAATTGATAAGAGAAGGGCAAGAAATTGAGTACCTTTTGACGAATTGAAGAAAGAAATTGAGAGTTCTTGTGTGTTCTTGAGAGAATTTGTGAGTTGTGTGTGTATGGTATGTGAATTTGGTGTTTATGGTATATTTAAAGGGAAGATAGAACCTGGTCAAAGTTGGAATTTGCGCCGTCAACACCCCTCTCGATAGACCTCTCGATCGAGAGAGGTGTCGAGAGGTAGCTACTGGACACGAACATTTGACCTCTCGACAGGCCTCTCGATCGAGAGAGGGGTCGAGAGGTTTTGCTTTTCACGTACTGTCCTCCCCTCTCGATCGAAAACACGGGGGTCTCGATCGAGAGTCTTCTCGTGACAAAAACCTGGGCACATATTTCATAACATCTCGATACCCCTCTCGATCGAGAGGGGTGTCGAGAGACCCCTACTGTATAGCAATTATTCACCTCTCGACAGGCATCTCGATCGAGAGAGGTGTCGAGAGGTCCTGCCCGAGAATTTTTTCTACACATCACTTTAATATTCGTTAGTATATTAAGGGGTTTCGACTTTAAAATACGAAAAATAAATTACCTACGACTCTAAAAATAAAATGACACAAAATAAAAACGGGATACGAATATTGGGTTACCTCCCAACAAGTACTACGTTTAACGTCTTTAGCCCGACGATACCTCCTCTCTAACTCGGATCATCAAGATAAGTGGCCGCTTTCTTGGGGAATAGAGGTAACGGCTTGAAGTAGTGCTTGAGTCGATGTCCGTTCACCACGAATTTTTCACCGTCTTTCTTCATCACTTCGAATGCACCATTCTTCAAGTCCTTGTAAATAACATACGGCCCCGACCACTTGCTTTGCAATTTTCCTGGAAACAAACGAAGTCGAGAATTAAAAACAAGAACATCATCACCAATTTCGAACTTACGCTTCTTGATGCTCAAGTCGTGAAATCTTGCAGCTCGTTCTTTGAAGATCCTCGAATTCTCGAATGCTTCATTCCTCCATTCATCAAGCTCCAACAAGTCGTCGCACCTTTGACCCATGGCTTCCTTGAACTCGAAATTGATTCTTCTAGTCGCCCAATAAGCTTTGTGCTCCAATTCCATAGGTAAATGGCATGACTTGCCAAATAACAATTGGTATGGCGACCTTCCGATTGGTGTCTTGAAAGTCGTCCTATAGGCCCAAAGCGCGTCGTCCAAGTATTTTGCCCACTCCTTCTTGTTGGTGACGGTCTTCTCCAAAATTTGCTTGATCTCTCGATTAGCTAACTCGGCTTGACCGTTTGCTTGAGGGTGGTAGGGCGATGTAACCTTGTGCTTGACTCCGTATTTTGCAAGAAGCGATCCTAACCAACGATTGTTGAAGTGGCTCCCCCCATCACTAAGCAAAGCTCTCGGAGTTCCAAACCGAGTCAAAATATTTCGCTGGAGGAATTTGATCACCACCTTCGAATCGTTGGTTGTAGTAGGAATGGCCTCGACCCATCTAGACACGTAGTCCACCGCAAGTAAGATGTAAGAGAACCCTTGAGCTTGGGGAAAGGTCCCATGAAATCAATCCCCCAAACATCAAAGAGTTCCACCTCCATGATAGTTCGTTGCGGCATCTTGTCCCTCTTCGTGATGTTCCCCATCCTTTGGCATCGATCACAAGACTTGATGAACTCGTGGCAATCCTTGTAGATTGAAGGCCAATAGAAACCACTATGAAATATCTTGAGGGCGGTCCGATTTGCTGCAAAGTGTCCCCCATTCGGAGCGCTATGGCAATCCTCGATGATCTTTTTCCACTTCGATTGTCGAACACATCGCCTTATGACTCCGTCGGCACACCTCCGGTACAAGTAAGGATCATCCCAATAGTAGAACTTGCAATCGTGGAGGAACTTCTTCTTTTGATGAGACGATAGATCCTTGGGCACGTGATGAATCACCAAGTAGTTGACGATGTCGGCGAACCAAGGTATCAAATCGTCCACCTCGAAAATCTGCTCATCGGGGAAGCTTTCCTTGATAGCAATCTTCGAATCCTCTCCGACAACGGGCTGCTCAAGTCTCGAAAGATGGTCGGCCACCACATTCTCGCATCCCTTCCTATCCTTAATCTCCATGTCGAACTCTTGAAGAAGCAAAATCCAGCGAACTAACCTTGGCTTCGAGTCCTTCTTGTTGAATAGGTAACGAATGGCGGCATGGTCGGTGTGCACTATCGTGTGAGATCCCACCAAATAAGGTCTAAACTTGTCGAAAGCGTAGACCACAGCGAGTAATTCCTTCTCCGTGGTGGTGTAGTTCCTTTGAGCCGAGTCCAACGTCTTGCTAGCATAGTAGATCACTCGGAATAGCTTCTCCCTTTTCTGCCCCAAGACTGCTCCTACCGCCCAATCGCTTGCATCACACATGAGCTCGAACGGGACACTCCAATCCGGTGACACCAAGACGGGAGTAGAGATAAGCGCCTTTTTCAATGTCTTGAAAGCTTCCAAGCAATCTCCATCAAAAACGAACTTGACATCCTTCTCGAGCAATCCACACAATGGCTTTGTGATCTTCGACAAATCCTTGATGAACCTTTGATAGAAGCCGGCATGTCCTAAGAAACTCCTCACCGATTTAACGTTGGTTGGTGGTGGCAACTTCTCGATGGCTACGACTTTGGCTCGATCCACCTCCAATCCTTGCGAAGACACCTTGTGACCTAGTACCACTCCTTCTTGCACCATGAAGTGGCACTTCTCCCAATTGAGGACGAGGTTCGTCTCTTCACACCTTTGAAGCACCGTGGCAAGATTCTCCAAACATTGGTCAAAAGAAGAACCAAAGACTGAAAAATCATCCATAAATACCTCCATAATATTCTCGATCAAACCATGGAAGATGGCCATCATACACCTTTGGAAAGTGGCCGGTGCGTTGCATAACCCAAACGGCATCCTCCGATATGCAAAGACTCCATAGGGGCATGTGAATGCCGTCTTGTGTTGGTCCTCCGGAGCAATGGCGATTTGGTTGTAGCCGGAGTATCCGTCGAGGAAGCAATAGTACTCATGATCCTTCCTAGTTGCTGCGTTGAGGAGCCTATAATCGATACAAACTCGCCATCCCGTAACAAGCCTCGTTGCAATTAGTTCCCCATTCTCATCTTTGATAACCGTCATGCCTCCTTTCTTTGACACCACTTGAGTGGGACTCACCCACTCACTATCCGAAATAGCGTAGATCATGCCGGCATCGAGCAACTTTAATACCTCCTTCCTCACCACTTCTTGCATTGCTGGATTCAAACGCCTTTGAGGTTGTACTCTTGGGCGATGGCCTTCCTAGAGCAATATCCTATGCATGCAAAGCGAAGGACTAATACCTTTGATGTCGGCAATCGTCCATCCAATTGCATATTTGTGCTCCCTTAGAACCCTCAATAGCTTGTCCGTATTCGCCTCCGTGAGTTGGGAAGACACAATCACCGGATACTTCTCTCCTTCTCCTAAGAATTGATACTTGAGGTGCTCGGGCAATGGCTTCAATTCCACCTTCGGGGCTGCATCCTTCTTCTCTTCCTCCTCGAGAACTCCATCATCCACCTTCTTGTTGATGTCGAGGTAAGGAACTTCCTCGTGTCGAAGTTGTGGTGGGTTTGCCTCCATTTGATGTAGATACTCGAGAATCTCATCGCAAGCTTCATCTAACTCCTTGTAGGCATATAACGAACTCGAGATGCAATGGTTGAGTGCCTCCTCCGATGTAGGTGGTGTCAATGTCTCGATGGAGAAGATATCCTCACGATGATCGTCGGGTCTCTTCATGGCTTCATAGATAGAAATTTTCAGCTCCTCGCCATTGACTCGAAAGGTGAGGTCTCCATCTTGAACAGCGATCAAAGCCCTTCCCGTGGCTAAGAATGGTCGTCCTAAAATCAATGGTTGATTGGCATCCTTGGGCATGTCCAAAACGACGAAATCTGCCGGGAAGACAAGGTTGTGCACTTGAACTAGAACATCCTCCACTATCCCTCGTGGATAAGAAACTGATCGGTCCGCCATAAGTAAAGAGATGGTGGTCGGCTTCATCCTCCCGATCTTGAGCCGGTTGAAAATAGAGAGGGGCATTAAATTGATGCTAGCACCAAGATCGCATAGAACGTTTTGAAAGACTTGATCTCCAATCTTGCATGCTAATGTGAACCTCCCGGGATCCTTTCGCTTCATTGGTAACTTCTTTTGGATCACCGCGCTGCACTCCTCCGTGAGGTTGATTGTTTCGAACTTCTCCCACTTCTTCTTCCCCGATACCGCGTCTTTGATGAACTTCATATGATTGGGCATGTCTCGAAAAGCATCAAGAAGTGGTATGTTGATGTTGACCTTTTGTAGTATCTCCATGAAGCGTTGATACTTCTCATCGTGCTTCGTCTTGGTCAATCTTTGCGGGAAAGGGGCCTTCGGGGTGTAAGTCGGCAATTGGGGCGGCTGCTTGGCCTCTCGACCCACCTCTCGATCGAGAGAGGTGTCGAGAGGCACTTTCTGACTTTGGGATTTGACCTCTCGATCACCCTCTCGATCGAGAGAGGTGTCGAGAGGGTCACATTGGATCTCCTCGTCGTAAACCTCTCGATCCTCCTCTCGATCGATAGAGGTATCGAGAGGTGGATTCTGACTTCCAGTATGGACCTCTCGATCGACCTCTCGATCGAGAGAGGTGTCGAGAGGCCCTTGCCTCGGCACTTGGATCCTCGTTTCCTCGTGCTCCGCATTCTTGAAGCTCCCGTCTCCTTTCTTCTCTGTTTCCAAGGATGGATTTGTGTATTTTGTGCCACTCCGAAGCTCAATAGCATGGACATGATGGTTGTTCTTCGGGTTTTGCTCCGTGTTACATGGGAATTGGCCGGGCTTATGGACTCCTCCTTGAGCGCTGGCTATTTGACTCATTTGTGTCTCCAACATTTGCATTTGCTTGGTCAACGCATTGATGCTACTCGCCAAGTTGTTGGTTGAGGTGCTTTGAGTAAGCTCCAATGTCCTCAACTTCGCATCTTGTTGTGTCATCCTCATCTCCGATTGAGCCATATATTGACAAATTAAATCGTCGGTGGACATCTCCTTCTTTGGCTCTTGGATGACTCCGTTCTCAACATGGAAGCCGGGAGGTGGTTGCAAGGCATTGTTTGGATTGGCATAAGAGAAGTTCGGATGATTTCGGTTGTTGGGAACATAAGGTTTCTTGTATCCTCCTTGATAGATTGAACCTCCTTGTCCTCCTTGTCCTCCTTGCCACTTGTTTCCTTGATTGGGTTGCCACTTGCCTCCTTGTTGCACAAAATTGGCATCTTCTTCTCCGGTTGGGTTTGCTTGTTCGTCTGTGACCGCATCGCACCGAAGTACCCCTTTCTTGATTGAATCCAACTCACTTGCTGTTTTTGTATACTTCTCCATCAAGTCCTCGTAAGCATCGATTCCAATGTTGGCAACTCTCCTTCTTCCAAGTCGTCGATCGGTAGCTTCTTCATAACTCGAATTTACGGTCAGCTCAATGATCTCCATAGCCACGTCATACTCATTGTTCAAGAATCCTCCCTTCGAAGCATAATCGAGCTCCTTCCTACACAACTTGTTCAAACCACGATAGAAGCACGTGATTTGATCCTCCTTGCTAATTCCATGATTCGGGCATGCTCTCAATATCTTCTTAAATCTCCCCCACGCCTCGTAAAAGTGCTCATCCTCATATTGTTGAAATTGGTTGATCTCATTGATAAGCTTTTGAGCCCTCGAAGGTGGGAAGAACTTGTTGAGAAACTTCGTGCACATCTCAGCCCAAGTAGTGACCTCCTGTCCAATCCATCTAGCCACTCTCTTGCATCATCCTTGAGAGACCACACGAAGAGGCTAAGCTTGATGTAGTCCGAAGACACTCCATTGGCCTTGTATGTAGCACATACGTCCAGAAATTGCTTCAAGTGTGCGTTGGGATCCTCCGCCGGCGATCCTCCGTATTGATTGTTTTGCACCATATTGATGAGGGACGTCTTGAACTCATAGTTGTTAGCTTCAGTGGTCCCCCATCCTCCTTGCTGAAATTGGTCCACGACCGGTTTGAACCGATCGTTCAAAGTCCTCCTCACTTGATCCGCCATTGACTCGAAACTCCTTGGTGAATCGGGTGGTGAAGATTGTGGTGTATCGATCTTGCTTGCCTCCTTCTCTCGCCTCAAAGCCCTTAGAGAGCGCTCTAACTCCAAGTCCAACGGAATAGGATTTATCCCCTTAGACCTTGTGGTCATGCACTACCTAAAATCAAAGATAAGAAAAGGAAACCGTTAGATCAATAAGCCGAAAACAGAAAATTAAAGCGCCTAAATCACCTATTAATTCTATTTCAAAATATGTATGTGAAATCTAATCAATCCCCGGCAACGGCGCCAAAATTTGATCGCACTATTTTCTACCACACAAAATAGGGGTAATATAAAAGAGCACGAGTATCGTATCCACATGGATTGATATATCGAAATCACACAAAGTACCTCTACTCTAGAATTAAACTGATGTTTAAGCAATTAAGAATTTAGGATGTGGTATTTATAGTCTAGGCAAATAATAAAAAGACTCAATTAATCATATAAGAAAACAAATAAATAAGGAAAGTAACTAGTCAAATAAAATAACTTAGGACTCAAGCAATAAAACAAATAAGGGAAGTAAACAATTAAGGAAAAGTGTTGACTTTAGGGAAGCCTACCTAATCAAACATATGAAAGCAATTAACGCATACCATTAACCAATTTAATCCAATCTAAATGTGATACATGAAATATAACCTACACCCCGATAAAAGCAATGCAAGTCGTCACTTAATATGATCCTAATATCCTTTCGGACGCATAGATATCAAACTAAGTGCAAAAGAGAACAAGTATCAATGATATAATCAACTAGGTTCAATTAAGACACCCAAATCAATTACATGCAAACATATGATAATTCAAACTCAATTAAGACAAATCAAATTATCATACCATGTATTCATGAGATCTATTATGCAATATCCTATCAAGGCATATGAACATAACTATGCATACATAATTAGTGGCCAATTAATCATGCATGAGAATAAGCACCATGAAAACATGCATCTAGATTGGAAGGCTAATTGTAAACAAAAACACTTACATAGATTCAATTAGGCATTCAATCCCTAAAATCAACTAAGGAATTTAGCTAGACATAATTAAAGCAAACATAAAAATAAAGAATTGAAAGAACATAATTAAAGAGTACGAGTAAGAAAAACTTGAACACAAACGAAGAACTTCGAATCTTGAATCTTGCATAAACTTGAAAAGCTCCAATGTTGAATACAAGAATAAAACTCTAAAATAATGTGCTAGGAAAATATAAAAGATGGTAAAGTGTTGATAGCTTGCTTGATAGGGTTTACAATGCTAGAATAGGAGTATATATAGGAGAAATTTACATAAGGAAAACCTAAACCAAAAAGGAGTCTAATTAATTAAGGAAGGAATTCCCGGCTGGACCCCCCTCTCGACAGACCTCTCGATCGAGAGAGGTATCGAGAGGGTGTGAAATGGGCTCTCGATCGAAAGCTGCGGCAGAAGGTACCTCTCGACATACCTCTCGATCGAGAGAGGTATCGAGAGGCCTTCTCTCGAACTCAAATCTCGGACTTTGCTCTTCGATCTTCACGCCTTGTCTCGTCTCGGTGTTTTAACACCAAAATATGCCTAAAAACTCAAGAAAACACCCAAAAGCATAATATTGCTCAATATAATGAAAATCATATAAACTAAAGACAATACTACACAAACGAGACACAAAATCGACTCTTTTTGGTTATGAAAACAAGGTAAATTTCACCTATATCATTACACAAGTTGTGGCATGAGAGTAACGATACGACTAAGATTAGTCAAGTACTCTCTGACGCCAGGGTTGCAAGCTTTGTGTTCTCACTTGGCAGATATTGCAGATATCCCAGAACTTCTGGAAATCTTCTAGAAATTGGATGATATGAAACTTGCGAGTCAAGAAGCTTGTGTGCTTATGTTTGCTCCTCAGATGGCATCGAAAGATGAAAGTGAGGAAGAAGGTGTCAAACACTAGCAAGTTAAAAAGAGCTTGGAAGAAGATAAAGGTGTTGAGCCTACCGATGGCAAGAAAAGCCAAAGGGGAAGGGCAAGTGCTTCATATACAACAAGAAAGGACACTGGAAGGCTGACTGCCCTCTAAAGAAGAAGAATTTTGGTACGTCATACTGAGAAATGATCAACTGCATGTTCTACCCAGGCTGGGGTAGTAGATACGGGAGCAATTGATCATGTGCGTTACACCTTGCAGTGTTTTCTGCGGATAAACGAGGTGAATGATGACGAGATTACCATCTCCATGGGCGATGCATCGAAAGTTGCAGCTGTCGCAGTTGGAGATATTCATTTATCGTTTGATAGTACTGTTTTGGTTTTGAGAGACGTTTTATATGTGTCTGCTTTTAGGCGAAACTTGATTTCTGTTTCGAAACTATTTATATACGGATATTCAGTTGTTTTTGATAGAGGCGTTTCTATCATGAAAGACAATGAAGTTATAATTTCCGGCACATTGTCCCGGTCTCTCTATACCATTACTTGTCCTATGAATGATTCTTCTTCTTATAATGCTTCCTCATCATTGAATACTAAAAAGAGGAAGAATCCGTCTCAAACGAACCAAACTCTATTATGGCACTTACGATTGGGTCACATCAACCAAAAGAGGATTCAAAGGTTGATAAAAGAAGGTGTTTTGGATTTCCAAATAGAACCTTTATCGACGTGTGAATCGTGTTTGGAAGGAAAGATGGTGACCAGACCTTTCAAGTCCATAGGATATCGAGCCCAAGAGCTCTTAGAGTTGGTTCATTCTGACTTGTGTGGACCGATGTCCGTTCAAGCTCGAGGAGGTTACGAGTATTTCGTCACGTTTATCGATGACCACTCGAGATACGGTTTCATCTACCTACTCCACAAGAAATCTGAGTGCTTTGATAGATTCAAGGAATTCAAAGCGGAAGTGGAGAAGAGGACGGGTAGAAGTATCAAGTCACTTCGCTCTGATAGAGGTGGCGAGTACCTCGGAACTGAGTTTTGAACTTTCTTGTCAGAAAATGGGATTTCATCTCAGTTAACTACGCCCGGTACTCCCCAACAGAACGATGTAGCTGAGAGACGGAATCGTACTCTTTTAGACACAGTGAGATCGATGATGAGCTATGCATCCTTGCCAATTTCGTTCTGGGGATATGCCTTGGAAACAGCAGGTTATCTCCTCAATCTAGTACCTACAAAGTCGACAGTTAAAACTCCTTCCAAATTATGGACAGGGCGTAAGCCCAGCTTGGGTCATATTCGGGTTTGGGGATGTCCAGCACACGTGCTGACTAAGGAGGCCGACAAATTGAGGTCTAAAACTGAGGTTAGGCTGTTTGTAGGATATACAAAGGGAACGAAAGGAGGTCATTTCTATAGTCCCCAGGATCAGAAGGTCATTGTGAGCACTAATGCCCGATTCCTATAAGAGGACATTATTAGTAACCATCGGTCAAGGAGTGAAATAATGCTCGATGAGTTGCAAGCATCAGCAGTAGCCAGCATTCCAGAACAGCGGAGAGTACAAGAAGTTATACCACTAACTGCACCCTTATCCGATACTGTATCTCCACCATCGCTTCGTCGCAGTGGGAGAGTTGTTCGTCAACCAGACCATTTCATGTTCGTGGGAGAATCCACTGAACTACTCTCGGGTATCGAACATGATGAGATCGACCCCTGGACTTACAAGGAAGCGATGGAGGACGAGGATGCAGATTCCTGGAGAGTTTCTATGGATTTGGAGATAGAATCCATAGTTAACATGGACGTGTACGACCTTGCGGAGCTGCCGGATGGGGTAAAACCCATCGGTTGCAAGTGGGTGTACAAGAGAAAGAAAGGACCTGACGGGAAGGTTTTAGCCTTCAAAGCTAGATTGGTGGCGAAAGGATTCACTCAGAAAGAGGGAATCGACTAAGATGAGACTTTTTCGCCGGTTGCCATGCTTAAGTCCGTCAGAATACTCTTGTCCATGGCGGCACATTTAGACCTAGAGGTTTGGCAAATGGACGTCAAGACTGCGTTCTTGAACGGGTACCTTGAAAAAGGTAGGGACATTTATATGCGCCAACCAGAAGGTTATGTGAGAGATGGCCAGGAGCATCTCGTATGGAAGCTTAAGAAGTCCTTATACGGACTTAAGCAAGCGTCCAGGTCCTGGAACATTCGTTTTGATGGAGTGATAAAATCCTTTGGATTTGTCCAATGCATAAACGAAAGCTGTGTTTACAGGCTCAGTTCGGACGGAAGCGTGGTATTCTTAGTACTGTACGTAGATGACATACTTCTCATTGGCAACAATGTGAACGTGTTATCAGGCGTAAAGGATTGGTTGTCTG
Source organism: Thymus mandschuricus (assembly GCA_029379335.1). Lineage (NCBI taxonomy): Eukaryota > Viridiplantae > Streptophyta > Magnoliopsida > Lamiales > Lamiaceae > Thymus > Thymus mandschuricus. The sequence goes on along the minus strand of CM057073.1, from coordinate 34,903,181 downwards.
AACAGTTTCAGATGAAAGACTTGGGAGAAGCATGTTACATCCTAGGGATCAAGGTGATCAGAGATCGCCGTAAGAGGATGTTAGGCTTAAGCCAAGCTTCATATATAAATACTGTGATCGCCCGTTTCAGCATGCAAAATGCCAAGAAGGGTTTTCTTCCCTTCCGACATGGCATACCTCTATCTAAGGACATGTGTCTGAAGACACAAGAGGAGATAGAGGGCATGAAGACTATACCGTATGCTTCCGCGGTTGGGAGTCTCATGTATGCAATGCTGTGTACTAGACCAGATATCTGCTATGCGGTTGGCATGGTGGCAAGATATCAGTCAAACCCTGGTCAGGGACATTGGACGACTGTTAAGCACATATTGAAGTATCTCAAGAGGACAAGAGATCATGTGCTTGTTTATCAGTCCAATGAGATGATCCCGATAGGGTATACGGACTCAGACTTCCAGGCTGATCGAGATGAGAGGAAATCTACCTCAGACTATGTGTTCACCTTGGGAGGTGGAGCTATCACTTGGAAGGGTGTGACGCGGGAAGGCGTCACGGAGGCTCTACCATGTAGCCGAGTATGTGGCTTCTTGTAACGCCACAAAAAGGTTGTGAAGCTCCTGAACTTCCTGAATGAGCTAGATCTTGTTCCCAGTTTGCCCAAATGTATCACACCGTGTTGTGATAATGTTGGAGCAGTTGCAAACTGCAAGGAACTCAGAGCTCACAAGGTAAGTAACAACATAGGGAGTACCATTGTACGAGAAATCGTCTGAGGAGGTAAAGGGGAAGTTGAGATAATCCCTTCAACGGTAGATCTAGCGGATCTATGCACAAGGAGCTTACCAGTCAAGGTGTTCGACAAGCATGTCGAAGGGATGGGACTGGGGCGCCTCCCACACTAGTAAACTTTGAGTATAAGTGGGAGAAGATGTGTAATAGATGTTACATTGTAGACACTTTGCCTATTTGTCACATGATATAATAAAATTTTGCTTTAGTATAAGTGGGAGATTGATGGATTTGTATACTAGAAAGCAGGCCTTTTAGCTTGTATGCATGTGTTGTCCATAGCCACTAACAATCTTCTATCTGATTAAGTATGAATTGTTATCTATGCATCAAACATCTATCCATTATCTCAAAGTTGTAGGCTTTATGGTGTGTTGTAGATCACAGAAGACCATAGTTGCCGGTTCCTCACGAGATATAAAAGGGTATCACAGTTGAGACAGTTCTGGATATAACTGTCGGTTTAGGCTGTAGTATAGGCTGCATAAATAGCTTGTCTTGGCTACTTGTCTATACTAGTACGTGCGTGTACTGATAGGATCACGGTGAGGTGTATTCTTCTATTCTGACCGAATGTAGAAAGAATCAAGACCTCGGTGACTTAAGATGAACCTTAACTCTAGTTGAGTCCTAAAGGTGTATAGTTGTAGTCTGCTTCTATGATTTACCATGGGTGAGAATTCAGAGTATCTGTAACTCAATATGCTCCGTATCTTGGGAAGCAACTACAACTAGTACGACTCTTAGTGCAACTGCAACAGAGCACCATATCCTGGTAGAACAGGCTGATCACATCCCCTGAGGAATTCATTAAGGATTAACATACCAAACCCTGCAGGTGGATTAATTTCCGGTATGATGAATAAGGAATAAATTGTACTACTCAGGAATAAAAGAAGTTGAATAACACGAGCAGTCAGAAGCTCTAAGTTAATCAACAGATGTGGGATATCTTAAATATGGGGGTCGCTAAGTCTAATACTAGCCCTGAACTCAACAGGGGTAAAACAGGTAATTCAGTACTATTACTCTAGTGGAATGTTTTAGTATTTATGGACTAAATTATACTCTGGGCTGAGTATGGAGAATTTAGCCATTGGGAGGCCTCGGTTTTTACCAGCTAGTAGATCCCTGATCTGGCCCAAAAAGCTCAACAGGCCACAGTATAAGGAATAAGTGGGCCACCACACAATTGGGCCCAGTATGGGGCGCCAATCTGCTAATGGATGCCTAGTCCATGTGTTGCAGACCTGGCCTGCAACTTAAGCCCAAGTCTCACTTGGTCTCCTCTATATATACCCCCTCAAGGTCTTGTTTTGACCTAACAGTCAGAATATACGAGTCCACTTAAATATTCTGAACAAGATAGGGATGCTAGGGTTAGAGAGAGAGAGAGACGCGCGGCCGGCAGTAGCAGTTCGGTGGGGATCCCGATTTTCCGTGGCTGATTCCGAAGTTCGTTGTCCATCCAACGTCAGAATCGAGCAGGGATACAGATCAGAAGATCTATTCGCGAGTTCTCTACTTCTTCAGGTAATCGATCTATAAACCCCCTATGATTCCGCACTTAATTCATAGGAGCATGATAGGTTTATATCGATAGTTAGATATCCGAAATAGATCCTCGGGCGAACCGATCTTCACCGATCGAATATGGTTCCTTCAATTTGGATCCTGATATGGTAGAAGCACTAGTTTATTCTAAGGATTGGATAGTTGCATCCCGAAAAGGTTATTTTCTTAACATTTTATATTATAATTATATATATATATAATCCTCTTATTCATTTTCTTATGAAATTGCACGTTCTCAAAAAAATACCGTATCTATTGTTCTTGATCTTGAGGTTTTAGAAGCACTTGCTGCAAATATGGTGGATGAGGTTTATCTTACTTCTTGAATTAAATTGTTTTTAAGTTAGTTGCGTACTTGAAATACTAAATGTTTATACAAAAAAGAAAATGTAGGTTGAAGAAGAAATGGACAGTGATGAGTATTGATGAGTCTCATCCTACATCTTTTATCTATTGTCTCGTTTGACAAGGTTTAGATTGTTTTGTTTCTTTTAGTATCTTATCTTGCTCATTTCCGAAGACTTTATTCCTTCTCGTTTTCTCTTCTATGAAGTGGATTTCTTCTTACTCTTTAGTTCCATTGACTTTAAAGATTGTTGGTTTATATGCCTTGTGTTTTTTGTTTACTATTGTTCATATTTCACTTGTGGAGGCTAACACATTTATTTGATCTTTTTGCTACAGCTTGTTCGTGTAGCTAATTGATGAAAGATTCTCCTTGAGGTTGTTTCAGTACTCATCTATCGTTGATGGTTTGTTATTATGATGTCTGTTATGAAGACTTTTGTGATTCGTATAGACCTTGTGCCTTTGAAAGTAGTGAACTATGATCTTTTGTTGCTTAAATTTTGTATTAGCTTGAATGGTGTTCAAACTAACAAGCAAGCTATCATGTTATTCAAGATTTTAAGTTCTTATTATGGCTGTTTGTTTTTGTTAATCTACTTAAATGGAGTTGTTTCTAGTATGTTTGTGGTTAATCAAAGGGTAAACGAGTGCTTTCATTTGACACATTCCATTAAATTGATTATTATTTATTCATATTGATAAATGAACATATGAAATATTGTGTGTTTTATATAGTTTTTATGTGTTTCAACCACATCTTGATGACTTTCATATTAAATATAATATCCTATTATATTTATCCTAATACAGCTCAAATTCGTACGTATCCGCCCCGTATTCGTAATACCGAATATTCCAAATTCGTATCCGAATCCGGTTATTCCGTATCCGACTCCGGATTTGAGGAAAAATTAAATATGATATAGGATATGGTACGAGCAATATCCGTCCGTATCCGATCCGTTTTCACCCCTATTCATATTAGTGGGATTATTTTTTGTTAGAAACATCCCAAAATTAGTGTGGTATTCTAAAATGGAAATATTCTCTCCTCAAATTTACTTTCTTACCCATAGTATTTTACATTATTTACAATACTTTTATTAACTTTTTTCGTTACTTTTTTCCAATACCACCTACTTTTAACTACTTTTTTCCATTATCATTTACTTTTACTTACATTTTTCTTAGAACATGTAACTCCTCTCTCTATGTTAATAAAGGGGATAGAGTGAGTAATTTGGTATTAATATATTGTTTGGGATTCCTTTTATTTCATTTCCTTACTTTTATTTGTAGCATCAAACAACATTATGATATAAGGGAGATCCTCTAATAAACAAAATTAAAAATGATGTATGATTCGTGAACTATAATGCATGATATGTACAATTATAATGCATTCTACATTATAATGTATTCTTAATGTCATTCAAATACACGAGACAAGGAATCAATCTCTTATATAAATATCATTTCATAATTGTGATATTGCCAAAAAGAAGTTATATGTTCATTCTTCTTTTTTCCTCTTTTCTTTTATGAAACATTAATAAGGAATTTAAAGACCACACTATTGAGGATTTGAATTCAAAACATTTGGTCTCGAAACATATAGTTTAAGAGGTATATGTTCATTCTAAAAATCGTTTATGTTCATTCTAAGAAGTTACATGCATGTTCATTCGAAAAGTCCGCACTAGTTTACCGTGATTTGAGTTTTGACAATCCTATTTCGGTTGAGCACCTAAACCTATGTTAAAATATTGTACTTAAGATAGGTTAGTGATTGGGCATATTTTCTTTACATATTTTATGGAATTTCTTATACATTTTGTTCTTAATTTTAAATAAATACTCTTTATTTGGGAGTAAGTGTGAATGTATGATATTTGTAGGGAAAATATCAAATATTGAAGAATTTGCAAACTTTTGAATGGATTTTGTGAATATGGGAATCTGAAGTGTACATTGAGCAGAACGGAAATCAGGCAGCGTGCCCATAGGCTATGAAGTACTGTAGCTGGGCGAGAATTAAGGAATTTCGGGATTTTTACCATCTACAAGTCTTTAAATAATTCCATACGGGATTAATTAAAGATATTTCGGTTTTTAGGATTTTATTTAGTTTAAAAGACTTTTTAGATATTATTAATATATTCCTTTCATATATAGATTAGGTTTGGGGGATTTATTTCTTATCTTAGAGAGAAGAGAGACGAGATTGAAGAGGGGAGCAGAAAGTTGTTGTCGTTCTTCATTTCTTCTTCTTCATTTCTTTTACTGTTTATCTTATTTTTTTCTTTTAATTTGTTATGATTTCTAGTTAATTTTCTTTATTCCGGCAAAGGTCAAGGAAGCTCTGACAATATTATTCTGTGAGATCTAATTGGTTTTCATACTATAATTTGATGCAGGCATCTATTATTCTCCGTGTTTATGCATATTAATCGTTTATTTCTTCTAGATAGTGTATAATTGCTTAGTAGAGTGAATTGATTTATAGCCAATTGAATCTGTCATACGTAATCGTGACTAGATTTAATTAGTGGTAAATTTACTTATTTAAGTCAAGGGAATAATAGTCTTAATTCGACAACCCCTGCGTCAGAGTTTGTCGGTTTTGAAGTGGGTTTCTCTAGTTTTTAATGTTGTCGGCTCATTAAATCTGTAGAGCGTCTCTTATGGTTGTCAGTCGATTAGGGAAATAATTGGTGAATCGTCTTCCTGATTATCGATAATTTTTGGAGAAATGAGATTACGTCAGAAGCGTCTTCGGTAATCATAATTGATTTGTTTGCATGTAATTAGAGTTATTTTTGCATCGAGGATCAGAATAATTAAGATAGAGTGGAATTGTTTGTTACCGGAATCGTTTTTAATTTGTTTAAAACCAAAGTTCAAGTTGTCTTTTATGTTATTTATTCTATTTATTTTCATAGTTATTTTAATAACAAAATCACTATTTTGCAGTTGGAATTTCGGAGGAAATATCGCCAGTCCTTTGCGAGACGATCTTACTTACTATTATCTGTGCAGTGTTGTAGGCATACCCGACTGAAAAGTCGAAATTATTTTTGGTGTAAAACGACGCGCCAGTCAGCAATGGAGGATCCACCCCAACAATTATTTTTTCATATATATTCGTATAAAAAATATCCCTAATTTAATACTACCTCCGTCCCGCGGCATTAGTCCCTATTTCCATTTTGGTATGTCCCGTTTATTAGTCCCATTTCCTTAAATGGTAAAATATACTTGGCCACAATTCACTCTCTCTCCTCAGAATTAATTACAACCACATATTCTCCACTCATTCTCCACTCCCTTGGTTCATGTGCCGAAAGCAAATGGGACTAATGCCGCGGGACGGAGGTAGTAATTTTTACTACAAAAGTCCACACTAAAAGATGAAAATTTAAAAATATTATATCGAATTTGAATATTATAAAAGTTCAACCCCCACTTATCGAGTTTTTGATCCGCCCATGCTCGTCGTCGTCGATTAAACATGGGACAATTTTCCATGCTAAACTTCGTCTCCTTTTTTATTTCCTTCCTATTCTCAACTCATAATATGAGTTGGATATTTGAATCAAAGAAGGCGACAAGCGCTAGTAAATTGTAATTTCCCGAAAAGGATAAAATTATTTTTCACCGACGTACGTCAATCTGCATGCATGGCTGCAGTAACTCACTGGGAGTCTAACTTTTCTTTAAAAAAATCTTCTAACCTTAGATGAGATCTAACAACTATATTCACATTAATTTCTATTGGTCATAACCTTATTCTTCATTCAACTTAAACGTCAGAGCCTCCTAGATTTTTTTTCTGACTCCTTCCCCCAATAAATTATGACAGTAGTATTTATTTTTCACTTTTCAGTGAAAACTACAACAGCCAATCAGAAAGGGAGTTGAATCACTGTATCAAGACCAGAAAAAATAAAAGTGAGAGAAAAAAATCCTACACCTTTCTTTCTTTTCCTTTTCAACTTTTACCATTAAAATAGTGTAGTACAAAAACCCTTTAAAGAAATGAGATTTTACTAAAGTATTGTAAATGGCATGCATGGCCATTTTCAGTCAATTCATGCCTGCAGTTTGGGAAAAGATGCTTAAATTAGGCAAAAAATGTGTGATTTTTCTGCTCCTCTCTCTCTCTCTCTCATCAGTTGTTCAGTAAATTAATAAACAAGTCTGGTTTCGAGTCAAGGGACTCAACAGTTGTGCAGCAAAATCAAAACTAAACCAACCATTTTAAGTTACACTCCCTCCTTGTCCCTTATACTAGTCACCTTTCTTTACCTTTCTTTTAGGGCACAAGAATTAAGAAATGGTGGATTTGTGTATTAATGTGATGAGTGCATGTGCAAAAAGTGATTTTCCTTTAGTATTTTTTACCAAATAAAGAAACGTAATGTATTCTGTGAGACGTACTAAAAAGGAACACGTAACCAGTATAAAGGGACGTAGGGAGTACAATATTGGAGCCACAAAGAATTGTTACTCCCTCCGTCCCACATCACTTGGCTTGTTTCATTTCGTCACGAGATTTTATGTGTTGTGTTAAAAGTGAAAAGTAAGGGGATCCACATTGAAAAGTAAGGTTAAATTCTTTTCATTTTAGGAAACAAACTAATTGAAGTGTGACTTCCTGATTAGGAAAAAGAGCCAAGTGAAGTTGGACGAAGAGAGTACATGTTAAAAAGTATCGGAATCAAATAATAATTAAAAAAATTATAAACAAAAGTGTGGGTTGTGAAAACATTTTTAGTATGTATCGATCATTCGTCGTTGCATTATGAAAATGCTATAGAGGATCCGATTCGGATTGACAGACGGTCTTGCCGCCAGGTGGCCCATTGGTGATGGTTATAAAAAGTAGGGACCTAATTGCAAAAATAGGAAAAATGAAAGGACCTATCAATATATTGTTCTTGTTCCAATCTCTTAGCTTCAATCGTCAATATAAACACATGTATAGTATCGGCAGTACCTCATAAAATTATTTATGTATTGGTTGGCCTACTGATTCGATATAAAACATGCCGGTTAAAATGAGACATTAAAAATAAAAATTAGTCGGAATGTCTCAAACTTTTTAAAGTTAAACCTAGCACCGGACATTAAATCACTATGCCAAAAAAGTTCATACATAACGCAAAATTTGCGTTATCTATGTGCAAAAGGAAACTGCTAAGAATACTGGTGTTATAAAAAGTCCCACTCATACATAACGGTTCTGTGCGTTATCTACGTGAGTTTTTCATAACGGTTCAAAATTTAATACATAACACTCATTTACCGTTATGTATAGTTACTTTTGATAACGCTTCGCAATCGATATTAATTTTTTAAACAACCGTTATAATATGGTAAATAAAGATTATGGTTTTGTATTCATACATTACGGTTTCAAAGTGTTATCTTTTGTAGTTTTTTCATAACGATTTTATAGTGTTATTATATGTTGTGATGTACCGTTATTAATTATTCTTATACATAACGGTTCTTAACCGTTACGAAAGACTTATTTTAATGTTATTTTTTCTTGCCTATTTATAACGGTTTTCCTACTTGCATAACGATAATGTAACATGTACTACATAATTGATGCAAAATGAAACACATATATTTTCACCAAAACATTGTCTACATAATCCAAAAGAGATAAGCCAATATCCAGACCATCCAGATTCATGAAAATAAAAACAGCAAATATCATCTAGTTATTTTCTCACATGAGAGTCACTTCCATAAACTTTCCCTAGGTTTGACAATTCAACCGATCGATTGTGCTCACTACACCATCTTTCCAACAACTTTACTCCCCACTTGTCTTCAACTGCTTGCACATCACTATACAAATTACACAGCAAGAAAGTATAACATTTAGAAGAAAACGAACAAAGTATATTAACACTACAACAAATATGCATGTTTCTGAATAAGCAAATGGCAGGAGCAAAGTTTATAACAAGTCTCTCCTAGGGAGAGCAGTCAATTCATTCAATCAAAGTTCAATGAAAAATCAAAACGAGAGACTAGAGCAACTAAATGAGAGACTAAAGCAAGTAAATGAGAGACTAGGCCAAGTAAAATCAGAACTCAACCAAGTCATTTAGCAACTCATTCGTTTGGGTAGAAATGAAGCTATAGTCAAAAGAGGAAGAAGGGGAAGAAAAAGACAAGATTCTTAGTGTATGAGTTTACTAACATGAATATCAGTACTACGCTTCATGACATGCTCCTCAATCGAAAGCTTTTGCTATCTTTAGTGCTATGTTTGAATGCCTTTAAAGACCATGAGGGGAAAAGAAAACAAAAAAAAAAAAAATAATATCTTTGACTTTAAAAGTTTAAACTCACAGCAAAGAATCCTCCAGACCCATTTCCTGCATCAACAACGATATGGAATCCCTCCAGTGGCTTCTCTGGAAGTTAAAAAAGTAAGCAGTGTGAGAAAGATTGGTCCTGTAACTAATAGATGGCTATATCACTAAAACGGGGATTTGCACCGAATATGACTTGCATAAAGTTTTTCTATTTCTAATAGAAAAGAGCACTCTGTACTCGGTAGATTTAGCTGAAGAAGAAAAGAGGGGGAAGAAATCAAGAATAAGTTTACTGAAAGATATCGAATCGGATAAAACAAGTAACTAGTACTCTGTTGAATTCGGACTGAATTCGGACTGCTTATATCAAAGTGCTGCAGTGTAGTTTTCATATAAATGCTTATTTGAAGGCATACCTATGTTGCCTGCAGCTTTCCGAACTGCAGCTACCAGATCAGATGTATATACAGCCATGTAGTCTACTCTTTTTACAGATTGTGCTGCTTTTTTTCCTGCTTCCCTCAGGCCTTCATCACTGAAGTTTTGGTAAATATCAGCAGCGCGCTCCAATATGTCTTTGATATCCACTTTCCCAAGCCCGCCATCATTTGTGAAGAACTTAAACCCATTTCTATTGTAAGGAAGATGGCTCGCTGTTCCCAGAAAAGACACAAGGATCTTAACTGGTACCTGCAACTTCTGTGCAGATATTCGTGAATCATGGCCTACAGAGACTTTCAATCTTGTAGATGAATCAGGTTTCTTTCTATCCAACAACCATGCTGCAAAAGCTGCTGGAATTGCTTCTGTAACTGGTTCTGTAAGGTTCACCGGTTCACCCTCAACATCATCGACAGCGACACCTCGAATATCACTGGTCCAAGAAAGATGGCAAAAAATGTGCAGCAGTAAGGAAATGTGAAGTGGAGATCTTGGTGGAGTATCATCCAAATACCAGACAAACTAATGAAAAACTAATGAACTAGAAGAATGATCATTTAAAGCAGAAATAAAAATTAAAGAACACCAAAAGCCATCCCAAGTTTTGACCCATGAAAACATGGAACAGAAATTCTTTATAAACAGAGTCAAAATAGTTTAAAGAATCCTGCCACACAAAATTTATAAATATACTTAGTGAGAAATGGCCTTCAACAAGTGATACTTACGGAGGAACATTATATCATGTGTATTATTCAAATGCTTACTGAGTGGAAATGTATAAATTACCAGTGAGGGAAAGGATGTCAACATGTTTAATAAAAAATTACCTATTTAAGTTCTTATGCTACAAGGAACAGATAGCTCTTAGTGACCAACATCACACAATTAATTATGACATATAAAGTCAACTCCTCAAACTTCAGGAGTTTAATGTAGTCACTAAGACAAAGAACCACTAAGAAGTTTCTAAGAAGAGGGAACGGATTTTCAGCCTGATCCATCAAGGTCAACGATAGTGCATGAGTTTAAATTGGAGAAACAGAACTGCTATTAAATGATCAAGCTGGAAGAAGATAACATAATCATTCATAATATATTACTAGTAGATAGCACTGGTGGGGGTTGTCTGACATGCTCAGTTGATAGTTTCAATCAAGATATTTAAAATACTAACTCAAGAATACTAATAGCGCTCTTTTGCTGGTAAGACATACTGGTGAACAGCAAAAACCCGACAATTCCTGCAGTAGATAAGGAGCTTTCTATCCCCTTCGTCACCACAAACCAGACAAACAGAAGCCTGAAATGACAATTATACTTTCAATAGTTAATGGTCTTAGAACCTCACGAAACAAATGAGAGATGATCGAAATTCCTCATAACTTTGAGCACTTGCTTAAAAAAGTCATATGGTGCTAATGCAAGCACATGAGAGAGAATGGGAACTATCCTAGCTAAAACCATGCAAACATTCAGTATAGATAGTTAGCATTATGCATCAACGCACAAAAATCTAAACATAGTAACACCAGTATCCGACATCAAATGATATAAACGCAATTGGTCCCTCGATATTCTAAGCAAATAAAACGATAAGCACTCAATGTCACGATAAGCACTCAATGTCACACAGTAAACTCTCTATAATACATGAATGACCCATAAGCTAAACCAAAGCTTCAAGTAACTCTATATAAAACCAACAAATAAAAGTAAAGTACAGCTGCATCATATCAATTTCAAAACCTAGATTTGAACCATAGAAGCAGTTAAACCGATAAGTCGAATCGATCAAGATAATAAACTAAACAACTAGAATCAATGAGCAAACTAAAGCATCATTCCCCAACACAAAAACTAAGTCCCCAGCACTTCTAATGACAGTCTAAGTGGTTCATAGCATGCTTTGCATATATGATGTTTTGTACTGATTCTTACAAGATCCATTCAAAACATCCCTATCTTAGAAACTCGAGGACTTTTCATCAGAATATATAAGATTTCCTCTGGGTGATGTACATTAATTTGTAATATTAGTACGTAATTGTGGGTTCTCTGTTTAGTTGTTCCACCTCAATAGACTTTTCTTTTGAATCTAGTCATAATATTTGAAGAGGTACTTACGAATCACGCAGGTGAGACCCCTGGGACAGAAAAAACCTGCGCAACAAGGTTGGCTATCAAACACTCTGTAAGGAAATTCGTTATTGTTCTTCAGGTCAGCCTGTTGATCTTCTGGAACAGAACAAGCCCAACCAGGCTCACATCCAGGAACCCACGAGTTCAAATTACAGTTCCGGTTTAGTTTCAAGATTTGTGCATCCGCTTCTGCATTAGTGTTCATAAAACTGGAGAAGTAGAACTGCATTTCTGCTGCTGTACAGATTCTCTTGGTCACATATGTCAAATCGGGCAACACAATGCCACACGTTACCACGTATATGAATCGAGTTTTCAAGGAATGCATATCATTGACCTACATCTATGAGAATCATAACCTATTTTTAAGTTTAACATTGAGGCAAATATCTTAAATTCAGACCTCCCATTCACATACACATTACAGTGCTATAACATTAGATTAAATGAGGAATACCTTTCGTCTCTTTAACACAATTACTAAGAAACTCCAAGTTGTTCTCGAACTGGAATGCCCCATTCATATCATGATCCCTGGGAGAGCCAAAAACACCTCGATCAAATTAGCCATCTATATGCACATTAACAGCAGTAAACAGATCAAGTTTGTCGAAAATTCGACTCACACGTTCTTGGTGCAAAACGACAATGTGGAGGCAAGTTCCTTGTTGAATATCTTGGTGAGGTTGCAAATCTGGTTGTAGATGAGAGAGGTGACGACCGGCAACACCGCAGGGTTACCCGACTTGGAATACTCATCCTCACCCACGCACCGCACACGCCGCGGAGAGTAAGCTGCGATCAGAAGCGAAACCAGCACCAGCAGCGACGCAACTCGAGAGGAATTTGCCCTAATTCCACACATTTCAATCGTGTGAATCCTTGAAAAGCTCGCACATAGGGATAATCATCCAAACAAAATTCTCAGAAAAGCTCCTCGGTTGAAGAAGTGATGCGGCGAGCCCAGGCTTCAACCCTAACTACGAACCTGTGGGCTTCCGAGAGAGAGAGCTTGCCTTGTAGATAGATAGATGGATAGATAGATAGATAGATAGATAGATAGATAGAGAGAGAGAGAGAGAGAGAGAGAGAGAGAGAGAGAGAGAGAGCACCCAAGAACGTGTCCCTCGTGAGACTGGTTGAGAACGTCGTTCGGTGCGAACGTCGCGTCGCCGGTGGGAGATTTTGGGGAGACGTCGCGGGAGAGGGGTAGAGGTAGGGCGGGAGTTCTGGGCGATTTTGGAGAATTTGGGGTAAATTATATTTTCACTAAACATTTAAATGTTAGTAATTAGTGAAAAAATAAAATAATAATAGTTAAAATATCATTAGTAACAGTATTTTCTTATCGCTTTTTGTAAACCGTTATTAAAACAAAACGTAACACTTCAATACATAACGGTTCTTACTAAACTGTTAAGTATAGTAGTATTTATAGATAACACTTCGTTCATGACCGTTATGATTGATTAAAGCTACACTCGCATACATAACGGCAACTGTTATCTATTTAAAAAATGTTCACATACATAACGGTTCCGTGAAAATACCGTTATGTATGCAGTGTTACCTATGACAGAATTTCTTATAGTGAATATGCTTTGCTTGTCACGAAGTAATTAACGTTTTGATGATCGTATTGGAGATTTGCGGTTTCCATATTCGTATTTTCGTAATTCCGTAATTCAAATCTATTATATGATCATGTATTAGGAAATTCAAATATGTCTCTCCGATATTTATACGTTCTCACACTGCATGTGTTAAATTTATACACTGCCAAATATTAAGTTAAAATTGAAGTATAGATTTCTCAGTTTCCTAACTTTAGTATAAAGTTCAAGAATTAGATGCCAAAACTTTATACCCCACTTCGTCAATAATTATCGAAGGGAAACGTTGTCTGAGTACAATTAACTTAATTTACAGTATTATTTTTTGCCAAAATTAGTTTCCCCCTCAAATCATAATATGTCTGAATTTAGAAAAAGATGTTCTATTTATCCATGAAGATCACATCAATCTTGTCATTTTTATTTATACGCTCTCCATCCCAATCTATTAGTCTTATTTGTCATTTTTGTTTGTTCCATTTATTAGTCTCATATTCTTAAATGGTAAAGAATACTTGGCTACAATTCACTATCATATCCCTCTTTAGAATTAATTACAACCATATATTTTTCACTACTTGATTTCTGTACCGTAAGCAAATAGGACTAATAGCGTCAAATCCTAGCTACTTTAGAAGTTCGGAATAAAGCATCAAAAGCACTTCTGCTCTTATTCTTGATACTAATCTGTTTTATTCATACTAGTAGAAAGTTACATGTGAAGCAGCGAATGAACGTAATAAAATTTTTTAATAGACAATTATTAAAATTATTAAACATTGATTGAATTTATTAGTTAATATTTTTAATAGTTATACATAATTACATTAATACTCTTAACTTTAGTACTCTTTCCGTTCCACTTTATTTGACTTCCTTTCTTAATTGGGATGTCCCACTTCAATTGGCTTATTTCCTAAAATGGAAAGAATCAACTCTTAATTTTCCACGTTGAGCCTTACTTTTTACTTTTAACACTGCGCAGAAAATCTGATGTCGAAATGAAACAAATCAATTGAAGTGGGACGGGAAGCGTATAAAATAAGGATAAAATAGACAAACCATATTTTATAAGAATACACACTTTTAATCGATACTATATGCATTTTAATCTTAATGTTAATTGAGAGCCCATGATTTTTACACTAATAATTGATTCACTTTTTTAGGGTAATTAGGCTTTAGGAAGTCGATGAGAATATAGATAGCATTGTTTTCTGCATTGAATATATCCTTTCTTACCTTTCTTGATTACATGTTTTATTATTTTATATTACACTTATCTTAAGAAAATATATCATTTTAGATGGAAAGGAGGAAGTAATTAAAACGTCATCGATCAACCTTCTCCAAAAAAATTGAAAATTTGTGAATGACATCGTCTCGACTTTGAAATGCTTGTAATGATATGCACAGTATATAATTGTATGTACGTTTGATGAAAACAAACTTGATAGGAAATGGTCCATCTCCCTAGGCCTAATACCACCACCTCGGCAACGTCCCAAGCACCACCTCGGCATAAGGCCCAACAAAGGCACCTCAGCCCAATGGCAACTCGGCCCAGCCCAACACCAACAAGCTCAATTGCAGGCCTAGGGAGTTGAGCCCTAACTAACAGAACGTGGAGTGATGGAGGCAGAAACGACCACCACCCACGGTCTCCATGATCCCACGTCCAGCACTCCCATGATGGACGGTAGAATTAGCTATAAATATCGAGTCTAATGTATTGTAACACACTCATGCTACTTTGAATACAAGCTCTCTCTCTCTCTCTCTCAATTCTCCCGTGGACGTAGATCTTCCGATCGAACCACGTTAATTCCTTGTGGTCGTTACTTTCACACACTTAAATCTTACAAACAGTTTCTCATCTTCACCGAGCAACGAATTTAGGAGTCATCACTGGCGCCGTCTGTGGGAATCGAAAATTTTGAGTTGTTGATCAAATATTTTCACGGGTAGTCACTGTGACATGAAGAAAAATACAAGAGGGAAGGAGAGAAAACACCTACAAAACCCTAAAAACCCAGAACATGGGAGCCATCATCAACGAAACCGCAGGTGTTCAACCCAACTTAATCACCATATGATTAGTATTAATCACCATATGATTAATGCGACCAGATCAGCCGCTTTGCGAGAACGGAACCCAGGCCTTCTTAGCATAGCCGAACACCGCCTTCGACGCCGGCAGACTAAGCACACCCGCCATACCGGGAAGTCGCACCTTTGCTGCCGAGCTCCAGCTCCGACCCCGCTGCCGAACTCCAGCCCAGCTCTCTCTCCGTCGAGCTCCACCTCTGCCCGTGCTCGCAGCGCCGCCGAGCTCCACCCCGATCCTTGCTCGCAGCGCCGCCGAGCTCCACCCCTATCCTTGCTCACAGCGCCGCCGAGCTCCACCTCGGCCCTTGCTCCCTCCACCACCGAGCTTCACTCAGAGCTCCAGCCCCGCACCACTCCTCCGAACTCCAGCCCGGCTCTCTCTCTGCCGAGCTCCACCTCGGCCCATGCTCGCAGCGCCGCCGTGCTCCACCCCGATCCTTGCTCGCAGCGCCGCCGAGCTCCGCCATCGAGCCGTGCTCCGGCCCATTCCGCCGTCGAGCTCCGTGCTCCGGCTCCATCCACCGTCGAGCTCCGTGCTCCGACTCCATCAGCCGTCAAGCTCTGTGCTCCGGCCCCCTCCGCCGTCGAGCTCCGTGCTCCGGCTCTCTCCGCCGTCGAGCTCCGTGCTCCGGCCCCCTCCGCCGTCGAGCTCCGTGCTCCGGCTCCCTCCGCCGTTGAGCTCCGTGCTCCGGCTCCCTCCGTCTTCGAGCTCCGTGCTCCAGCCCATTCCACCGTCGAGCTCCACTCCGACTCCCTCCGCCGTCGAGCTCCGCTCCGGCTACTCCGCCGTCGAGCTTTGCTCCGGCCGACTCCGGCTCTCTCTTGCGCGGAGAAGACGACTTCGGCCTCTTCCACTTTGGAGGAGCTATATTCGGACGCCCTCAAGGTGTTCAACAAAATGTCAGTTCCAAGGAAACAACTACCAAGCTGCACTGGCGCCGTCTCCACCTTGACGAACGAAGTGAAGGTTTCAGCTCGACATCACACCCATAATCCCACGTCTTTTGGGGGGGATATGATGGGATAAAGCCCCCCACTACCCCCACTAAGGGAGTAATTAAAGAACATGGGATCATGGGTGTGATAACCGACACCCCATGGTTGAAGGCCATTACTTTGGTAGTTATTAGGCCATACTTGTGATAGTTATATATAGATAGATACGCTCTTTGTAATCTTCTATGAAAAGTCTAATAAAAACACCGCCGCCTCCTTTCTCTCCGTGGAAGTAGATCGAAAGATCGAACCATGTAAATCTCTCGTGTCGTTTATTCTTCGTTGCGATTATTGCCTTATGAAAATATGATTCAACACTGATGGGATAAAGCCCCCCACTACCCCCACTAAGGGAGTAATTAAAGAACATGGGATCATGGGTGTGATAATCGACACCCCATGATCGAAGGCCATTACTTTGGAAGTTATTAGGCCATACTTGTGATAGTTATATATAGATAGATACGCTCTTTGTAATCTTCTATGAAAAGTCTAATAAAAACACCGCCGCCTCCTTTCTCTCCGTGGAAGTAGATCGAAAGATCGAACCATGTAAATCTCTCGTGTCGTTTATTCTTCGTTGCGATTATTGCCTTATGAAAATATGATTCAACACTGATGGGATAAAGCCCCCCACTACCCCCACTAAGGGAGTAATTAAAGAACATGGGATCATGGGTGTGATAATTGACACCCCATGATCGAAGGCCATTACTTTGGTAGTTATTAGGCCATACTTGTGATAGTTATATATAGATAGATACGCTCTTTGTAATCTTCTACGAAAAGTCTAATAAAAACACTGCCGCCTCCTTTCTCTCTGTGGAAGTAGATCGAAAGATCGAACCACGTAAATCTCTCGTGTCGTTTATTCTTCGTTGCGATTATTGCCTTACAAAAATATGATTCAACACTGGCGCCGTCTGTGGGAACGATAAATTTGTGATTCAATTCCCATTTTCGTTGCTTCAAACCATCATTCATGGCTTGTTGCGGGGAGTTTCTTCCCGAAGTTCCGGTAGCATCCCCCGACGCCGACGAAGCCAAAGGAGACAGCACGACGAATCGACCACGGCGGCGGCCCATGAAGAGCAGCCACACTTCGACGTTCCCATCGACAATCAGGTCGAGAACGAAGAAGTTCCTCCCATCGACGAGCAGAATCCCGGAGAAGGCGTCACTTCACCACCACCACCACCACCACCATCGCCTCCTCCGGTGCAGCAGGTTCAAGCGTACCGGGGCCCCATAAGTTCGCGCTTAGGACCTCGTGGCTGTCAACAGACCCCAGAAGGACATGTCGAAGACCTCACCGCGGAGCGAGAGCGCGAGTTGTTCGAGCCCGGGGTTGTGCAACGCCCGTCCCCGGTCATTCGACTTAACCCTGCAACTCCGCCACCTCCGCCACCTGTCGGGATCGAGGAATTGCTACGGAACTACCTCGCCACGACCCAAGGTAGAGAGTTTCTGAATCAGTACAAAGACGAGCGGAGAGCTCCTCATCTCGGTGCCGGGAACCGAGTTGGGCCACATGGAGTACCTGGTGGACAAGATCTGCGGCATCACCTCCATCATTTCCGAGGTCATCCACACGGAGCACCCCCTCCACCACCACCACATTATGTTGCGGCACCTCCGCCTCCCTACATGGCCCCGCCACAGCAGCACCTCGCAGGCGGTGCGCAAATTTTCAACGCATTCAGCAGAGTTGTCAGCCCGCTCTCGGAGGACATACTCAATACTCCCATGCCGTATGGGTACAAGGTGCCAAACATCAAACCTTACAATGGGATAGGCAATCCCAGCAACTTCCTGAGTCAGTTCAAATACATCATGTTGAACCAGAATTTGGGAAGTGTCTACATGTGCAAAATGTTCCCCGAGCTGCTGATCGATAACGCTTGGGAGTGGTTCGATAATCTGCCATCCGGATCCATCAGGTCATACAAGGAGCTGATGAATGATTTCTCGCAGAGTTTCTCCCAGCGTGCCAAGGTGAGGCATACCCCGGCGCACCTACTCACTGTGAAGCAGAACCGAGGTGAACCCCTCCAAGACTTCATGACCCGATTTGACAGGGAATGCCTGCAAACCCAGTGTACCAATGACCTCCTTATCATCTCGGCATTCCAAAACGCCATCACCTTGGATCTCCTGTATAAGGAGATACTGGCGAAGGAGCCACAGACCACCACAGAATTGTGGGAATCGTGGATAAGTTCGCGAAGATTGATGAGGCAACCAAGCGAAGGAGAGAAGGAGACCTAGGAGAGACCACAGATAAGAAAAAGAAGGATGATGCGCCTCGAAAAAATGTGATGGAGCGCATTCAACATGGCCCGTTGGAGTCCCGCCTTGGACCTCGGCAGAACCCAGCATTGCCCCAACGAAATCAGCTCGCTCCCCAGCCTGCTCAGCGGTTTTGATGCTCCGCAAGGTCAATGCTGGAGTCAACCAGTTTGATGCTCCGCAAGGTCAAAAGAAGAAAAGGCAATACCGAGGTGCTGGCTGCAGCATCGAAGTCGAGAAGAAAACCAAGTACGAGGATGATGCTGACGGGGATGGAGACTATCAATACGATGGTGTCATTGCCACAGTCTCCGGACTTGCCAAAGGACAGATGAAGTCCTCCTTGAAAAATGGAGCGTAGATGCTCCCGAGCAGAGAGCCTATTAACAAAAGGCTCAAGAAAGAAGAAGCAGTCACGTTCTCCGAAGAGGACCCAGTCCCTTCTATGGTCCCACATTCGGATGCTATCGTCATAGAGGCAGTTGTAGCCAACAAGCTCATTAGGAGAATCCACATTGACACCGGAGCTTCCGTGAACATAATGTTTAAACGGTGCTTCGACCAGATGGGGATTGACAAGTCCAAAGTCATGCCGACAGCTTGGCCACTACGCAGCTTCGCGCAAGAGGAGACACATCCGGTGGGGGCGGTAGAGCTCCCACTCAATGTTGGGAAAGCCCCAAAGAGTTCTATCGAGGTGACAGAGTTCTTCGTGGTGGACACCAAGTCCCCCTACAACATCATTTTAGGGCGGACTTGGCTGAACGCGGTCAGGGCAATCTGCTCCACATATCACCTCGCACTGAAAATCCCTACCAAGGGAGGGGTTGCCGTGATCCGAGGTGACAAGAAAATAGCGAAGGAGTGTCTTCATGTAGCGCTCAAAGGGCAGGGGGCTCCACCCCAGTTGCCCCAAGCATAGTAACTACAGAACTCCGAAGAGCTGAAAAAGACGTCGCCTTCCGAGGTCAGCCCGGTGCAAGAAGTTGCATTACATGGAGACGACCCCTCTAAAGTCGTCAAAGTTGGTTTTGCCGAGCTACCTTATCTTTGGGAGCTGGTTATTCAGCTCTTAAGGGAGTACAGAGACGTCTTTGTGTGGTCCCCGCTGGACACGAGTGTCACTGTTTCACCAAAAAGTGTTCGCAATAGAACGAAATCCTATCGTAGCACTAGCAAGTAAAACCCAATGTCGAATCACGAAGGAAAACTTTGCAGGGCAATTAATTATGTAGTAAAACCTAATCTAGCCTAAAACTAAGAAAGCAAGTAAAGAAGATTTTTGGGGTTTTT
Source organism: Thymus mandschuricus (assembly GCA_029379335.1). NCBI lineage: Eukaryota > Viridiplantae > Streptophyta > Magnoliopsida > Lamiales > Lamiaceae > Thymus > Thymus mandschuricus. The sequence goes on along the minus strand of CM057073.1, from coordinate 34,883,245 downwards.
GTTTTAAATCCTAGGCAAATAAATAAATCAAAGCAATAAATAAAAGCAAGTAAATAACTAATCTAGAACTCAAGAAATAAATCTAAGTATTAATCTAAAAGAAAGCAATAAATCTACCTAGGCAAGAATCGAAAAGAAAGCAATAAAGGAAGCATAAAAGAAAGCATAAACTACCTTAGGCATAATGAATGAAATCTGAAAATTTAAAGGAAAAATAAATCTAACTTGAAAGCTTTGAAAAACTAGAGAATCGAAAGCAAAGAAAAACGAATCTAAACTAGAACTTGAAAATCGAAAGAACGAAACTAAACTAAGGAAATTAAACGAAGCAATTAAGAAACGAATCTAAAACTAAAGCAAACAATTAAAAGCAAGTAAATGAAAGCAATAAAGAACTTACGAGAATTAAACGAAGAACGAAGAACTTGAATTAAATAAAGCGTCTTGAATTAAATTGCAAAAACGAAGAATTCGGATCCGAACAAAGTAAAACTAAACTAGAGTATTTGAGTGCTGAAAAACTAAGCTAAAAGATGATAAAAGATGATACAAATTCGTCCCAAGGTACTAGTATATATATTAGGAAGAAAACCTAATTATATAAGGAAACAAAATCCTGGACGCGGACATCTGGCCGATCGTCCAGATTTGTGAAGGACTTGGCCGATCGGCCAAATCAAGCACTAGACGATTGCGCGCGACTCTCTTGTTTCGGCCGTATCTTCCTCATCCGAACTCCAAATTGACCTCCGTTTTCTCCTATGTGCTCCTATCGACCCCTCTTCGATATAATGCTTTCATTACATCCAAAATGAATCTTCAATAAAATCATGAGAGGTTAGAACTCGAGGTCAATGATTTCTCAACAACCTTTCTTCTCGTTTTCTTCTCGTTTTCGCCCTTTTCATCCTACAAGTACCAAAAACTCCAAACAAACGAATCATAGCCAAAAGACACACTAAAAGACACGAAACACAATGAAAACGAACACGAAAACACAACGAAAAACCTAACAACTAAACACCAATCAAAATCCCCCACACTTAGACCTTTGCTTGTCCTCAAGCAATATAAACATACAACTTAGATTCAATCCAAACAATTAAAGTCATAGAACATTTAATCACCGGAATCGACAAACTCAAACAAGGTCACTTTAATCCCAAGTTACGATCAGTCATCATCAACAAACTATGCGGCTTATAAATCAATCCAAGTAAGAGGAAAAGCAATGATACACACATCTCACAAATATCTAGATCACCACAACTTTAGACGTCTAGCCTACTTCCCCTTTTTATTCAACACATAAACAACTCTTTTATTTATTTATTTATTTATTTTTATTTTTTTTAAACATGTGAACATTTATGGCAAAAAATTCACTAGGTTTAATCATCGATGGGTCACATCGAGCCTCCTAGTGCGGTTTCCCGTACCCATTGTCAAGAGGGCTAGAATGCCTATGAACACTTTATTCTAATATACACGAGTATCATCTAGGACATAGTTCATGAAATGTGATCATTCGAGGGTCTCTCGAAGCCTTTTCATGTGGTTTCCCATGCTCATTACTCTAGTATTTTCATACGTTACAAGTAAGAGGAGCAGAATCCTATCAACTCTTTATTCACATAACCACAACTTTTTTTTTTTTCCTAACATAAGGGGAAAGTAATCTAGCAATCCAAGTCGTAACAATCTAGATTTATCACTCAACCAAAAATCATAAATCATTTTCCTCAAAACTCAAATCAATTCGTGCCCCACAACTCATCAAATCATAATCAACAACAACTCAAGATTAAACCAACCTAATTTATGCTCAAATCAATTCCAACAACTAGAGATTCCATCGTTGAATCATTCACATTGATCCTAAGTTACATGCTTAAAGGCTCAAAATCAAACAAATTCCTAAGTGAGGGAATATGAAGACTCGATCAACTAGACTCAATCAAACCAAACAAGACTCGATCAAGACACAAACACAAACACTTCATACCAAAAGTTTCAAGCCTCCCCCCCACACTTAAAATCAAGCAATGTCCCCATTGCGAGAGAATAAAAAGGAAAGGGATAGAGAGAACTTATCGCAATAAGACGACCAATACTCAAAATCTCGAGAGACTCCAAGTATCACCTACAAAACAAACACGAAACAAAATACCAAAGCGTAAAATCGAACAAAATAATGAAAAAGAAATAAAAGAGGCAAACAAAAATAAAAAGACACAAGACATAGCTATGGATCGAATGGACCTCGGAAACGTGGGTCTTGCCAACGGGGATCATTAGGATCAAGAAGCTACGAAGTAGAAATGGATCCAACCGAGAGGTCAAAAACTACCTGGCCCACGGGTTTGGCCGATCGTCCAGAATTCCTTAAGGAATCTGGCCGATCGGCCAGAATAGCTACTGGCTAGGATTTGTTAGCACAGGTTTGGCCGATCGTCCAGAATCCCTAAGGAAATCTGGCCGATCGGCCAGATCAGAGACTGAGTGCCCGACGCCAATTCCTGCAAAAACACACTAACTAACACGAAAAATCAAAAATTAACAAGAAATACTATGAAAAATAAAAATCTAATTTTTTTTTTTACGTGGGTTGCCTCCCACCAAGCGCTTGTTTAACGTCATTAGCTTGACGGAGGATACGATCAACCCAAGCCCGTAGCACCAAGCGACGCTTTGATGCTCCTTGCGACACACTCACACTCCCTTCTCGAACAATCTCGAAGATTCAGAACGTGGTCATTAACAACTCTCGACTGCCCCACACTTGGTTCAAACTCCTTGTCCAACATGTTTGAGTTAAACTCTGCAAAGAAAGACGTTTCACAAATGGTGAGGTTAGAAAGAAAAGAGTTAATGATCACTTCCTCATTCGATGCATATGTCGAACTTTCCTCTTCCACTTCATCAACCTCCTCAAAATTCCGTAGAAATTCTTCGATTATGTCCTCTTCTTCATTCGGCGCAAGTGTCGATCTTTCCTCTTTCACCTCATCAACCTCCTCCAAATTTTGTAGAAATTCCTCGATAATGTCCTCTTCTTCATCCACAAAACTAAAGAATTCGTCATCTTCAATGGACTCTTCTTCGTCAATGAATTCTTCATGAGCTGCTACCCTATTAGAAATCTCACAAACATTTACCTCAACAAGAGGGTTAGCAAGCTTAACAAAAGAGCATGAATGAAGAGAGGAAATAGGAATAGAAGATGAATTTCCAAAAACCGAAAACGTTACCGAACCTCCTTCACCGGCCATGCTCAATGTGCCGGTACCTACATCAATCCAAGCTCGAGTAGTGGCCATAAATGGTCGTCCCAACAAGAATAGGTATCCGGTTGCGCTCTTAGCTCCCTTGCCTTCATGAAGCACGACGAAGTCGGTAATGACTCGAATTCCACCAACGAGGACAGGGACATCTTCTACAACTCCCAATGGACTACTCACGGTGCCGTCTGCTAGCTCAATGTGCATGTCGGTAGCTTGAAGGACTCTTGAGTTCATCTTCTCGAAAATAGAATACGGCATTAAGTTCACCGCAGCTCCTAAATCCATCAATCCCGAGACGGTCTCTCCGCTATCCAAAATAATACTCAAGTCGAAACCTCCCGGATCCCCTCGTTTAGGAAATGAGTTGATAGGCTTGGGGTCCTTTGTCTCCTTCTTCACGATACTCCGAATAGGTGGAACATACGGGTTGAGCATTTGCTTCTTGTTCTTCACTCTACTCGGGAATGGAATAGGGGGGACGTACGGATCGGGTGTCTTGTGGAGAACGGGAGCATCCTTCTTATCATCCTCGGACTCCGTGTGCTTTTTGTCGGTTTTGGCCGATCGGCCAAAGTCAAGGTGACTTGGCCGATCGTCCAGATTGGACGTTGAGCTCTCGCGCACGTTGAAGGGTTTGGCCGAGCGGCCAGATTCTGGCCGACCGTCCAGATCACCTCCTGGACGGATTTGGCCGAAGGTTGTTGCCGGCGTTCTCGGGCCGTTCCATCGAGGGCTCGGGCCCCGTCTATCTCCCATGGGCCCTTGAGGAGGCATCAGAACTCCATTGCGTTGTAACGCCGTGATTGCATGGGCTTGGTGAGGTGGAACGGGAGGAACATATGGAGGGTATGGGGCTTGCACCTCGTTGGCTTGTTGTGGTTGAATCCCTTGGCTCGGAATTCGCCCCGGTTGTTGCATCAGGTGCATAGAACCAGAAATTTGGCCAATGGCCATCTCGAGCCTCTTTATGTTAGCATCTTGAGCCTCACGAGCCAATTTAGCCTCATGTAGGAATGTAGAGAGGCCCTCATCGATGGGAGGCTTTTGTGGAGGACCTTGAGGACGAGAATTTGGGTATGGTGGTGGTGGTGTAGGAGTAGGTTGAGGGGGGTAGTATGGAGGTGGTGGATAATATGGATTAGGAGGGTATTGAGGAGGTGGATAATATGGTGGAGGTTGAGAGTAGTAGGGATTTGGTGGAGGAGGGTAGGGGTTAATATATGGTGGAGGACGCCTATTAGGATAGGTAGGAGGATTACCTTGCCCTTGTGTCGGCCTCGAATTTTGAAAGTATCCCCCTTGATACCCTTGAGGTGGAGGCACTTGAGGCGGGTATCCTTGAGCGGCGTAGACCTCGGCTCCTCCTTCGTATGGAAACTCCCCCATGTTGTGGCACACCTCCTTGATGTGTCCAAGCTCTCCACAAATCTTGCATTGGTCCGGCTTCCTCTCTTCCTCCTTCGGGGCCGGTGCACTTTGCTTCATCTTCAAGTTTTCGAGATCCCTTAACATGTCAGCCATTTGCTTCTTCAAATCGGGGCTCATCGAAATTGCACTCGCCTCCACTTTCCTCGGTCTAGCTGATTTTTGTTGAGAACTCGCAGCGAGCGTCTCGAAAATATCCTTCAACGCGTCAGCTGTCTTGACCGCTATGTTGCCTCCGGCCGAACTATCCACCATGAACTGACAAGTTTGGTTTAGGGCGTCGTAGAAATATTGCCAAAGCAACTCCGATGCCATTTGATGATGAGGGCATTGTTGAAGTAGCTCTTGGAACCTCTCCCATGCTTCGTGAAATGGCTCATCGTGGTCTTGGGAAAAGTTCATGATCTTCGATCGCACCTCTTGCGTCTTGCGGTTTGGGTAGTACTTGAGCATGAATTTCTCACACACCGCATTCCATGTGGTGAGAGAGTTGGCCGGGAGCGCCAAATACCATGACTTTGCTCGATCCTTGAGGGTGTACGGGAAGCACTTCATCTTCAAGTTATCCTCCGTGAGTCCCGAGAGTGGGAAAGTTTGCACCACCGTGCAGAACTCTCGGATGAACGTCAAAGCATCCTCGTTGGGCAGCCCTAGGTAGGATGGGAGCAACGCCATGTGATGAGGTTTAAGCTCATGATTCCTGACCGCTTCCGTCAGGACAATCGCCGAAGTGGTGGCTGTGAATGTGGGGCGAGCAAAATCGCCCATGACAACTCTAGCGGCCATGGCTTCGGGCTCTGCAAATAACAAGACCAAAGAGAAGTCTTGGGAATCAATCTCTTCCTTCTCCTTCGCGGCTAAGATCGCTTTCCTTTGATGGATGTTGTCGAAGTAGGGCGCTAAATTCCTTTGAAGACTTCGGCGACCATGCATACACAACACTCAACAAAAGGGTTAAACGCACCGAGTGGAAGAAATAAGAAATCGAAATAAACACAAATAAAAATAAAAATAAAACAAATAAAAATACTACACAATAAATCGCCTAAAGTTTTCTCCGGCAACGGCGCCAAAATTTGTTTCACCAAAAAGTGTTCGCAATAGAACGAAATCCTATCGTAGCACTAGCAAGTAAAACCCAATGTCGAATCTCGAAGGAAAACTTTGCAGGGCAATTAATTATGTAGTAAAACCTAATCTAGCCTAAAACTAAGAAATCAAGTAAAGAAGATTTTTGGGGTTTTTGTTTTAAATCCTAGGCAAATAAAATAAATCAAAGCAATAAATAAAAGCAAGTAAATAACTAATCTAGAACTCAAGAAATAAATCTAAGTATTAATCTAAAAGAAAGCAATAAATCTACCTAGGCAAGAATCGAAAAGAAAGCAATAAAGGAAGCATAAAAGAAAGCATAAACTACCTTAGGCATAATGAATGAAATCTGGAAATTTTAAGGAAAAATTAATCTAACTTGAAATCTTTGAAAAACTAGAGAATCGAAAGCAAAGAAAAACGAATCTAAACTAGAACTTGAAAATCGAAAGAACGAAATTAAACTAAGGAAATTAAACGAAGCAATTAAGAAACGAATCTAAAACTAAAGCAAACAATTAAAAGCAAGTAAACGAAAGCAATAAAGAACTTACGAGAATTAAACGAAGAACGAAGAACTTGAATTAAATAAAGCGTCTTGAATTAAATTGCAAAAACAAAGAATTCGGATCCGAACAAAGTAAAACTAAACTAGAGTATTTGAGTGCTGAAAAACTAAGCTAAAAGATGATAAAAGATGATACAAATTCGTCCCAAGGTACTAGTATATATATTAGGAAGAAAACCTAATTATATAAGGAAACAAAATCCTAGACGCGGACATCTGGCCGATCGGCCAGATTTGTGAAGGACTTGGCCGATCGGCCAAATCAAGCACTGGACGATTGCGCGCGACTCTCTTGTTTCGGCCGTATCTTCCTCATCCGAACTCCAAATTGACCTCCGTTTTCGCCTATGTGCTCCTATCGAACCCCTCTTCAATATAATGCTTTCATTACATCCAAAATGAATCTTCAATAAAATCATGAGAGGTTAGAACTTGAGGTCAATGATTGCTCAACAACCTTTCTTCTCGTTTTCTTCTCGTTTCCGCCCTTTTCATCCTACAAGTACCAAAAACTCCAAACAAACGAATCATAGCCAATAGACACACTAAAAGACATGAAACACAATGAAAACGAACACGAAAACACAACGAAAAACCTAACAACTAAACACCAATCAGTCACCTCAGTTGATCACACACAAACTCAACATTGACCCCGAGGTCAGGCCCGTCTGACAAAAGCAACGCTCTTTCGCCGCAGAGCGAAATCAGGTTATTAAGTCTGATTGGGCATTATTTGCCTCATTATTTCTTGAATATATTGGCAAATTTATATTTTGACTAAAATCACCTTGATTTGGATTAATTGAGAAATAATGTGTTTTTTGTAGGAGAAATATGATTTTTGATGATTTTGGAGATATTTTGGAAGAGGTGTTCGAAGCAGGAGCTGAGTAAGGAATTTAATCTGCTGGAAATTCGGTCGGTGTGCCCATACCGACTGCAGAGCCCTGTTGCTGGCGAGAAAGAAAGGAGAGATATAAGATTTTGAAGGCAATCACGGGACTACGGGATTATTTAGTGCAATGAGCAATCTATTCTTTAGTATTTTATTTTTAGTTACTAGACTTTTAAATATTTATTATTACTTTCCTTGATTGAGGAGGATTTTAAGACATATTCCTTTTTTGTAAAGGATTTCCTTAGGAATATAGATAGGAGTTTATCTCTTTGGAAGAAAACATCTTTTGAACGAGAAGAACAACAGCTCTTCTGGAAGTATTTTTGAAGTTCTTATTTTTCTTTCATCATTCACGTTTCATTCTCCCTTCTTCATTATTTATTTTGTTGCAATTCGATTATGAGTTCTAGCTAATTTTCTTATTCCGGTGAGAACAATGAAGCTCTAGCGAAATTAATCTGTGAGATCTAATTTGTGTTCATACTTTAATTCTATGTAAGCATCGATTATTCTCTGTGTTGATTTCTATTAATCGCTTTATTCGTCTAGGTAGTGTACAATGCTTAGTTGATTAAAGTTGATTTGTAGCCAATTGAATCGGTCATACGTAATCATGATTAGGTTCGATTAGTGGTAAATTGACTTGTTAAAGTCAAGGGAATAATAGTCTTCATTCGACAATCCTGCGTTAGAGTTTGTCGGTTTTGAATCGGGTTTCTCTAGTTTTTACTGCTGTCGGCTCATTAAATCTATAGAGCGTCTCTTACGGTTGTCAGTCGATTAGGGAAATAATTGGTGAAATGTCTTCCCGATTATCGATAATTTATGGAGAAATGCGATTACGTCAGAAGCATCTTCGGTAATCATAACTGATTTGTTTGCATGTAATTAGAGTTATTTTTGCATCGAGGATCAGAATGATTAAGCTAGAGTGGAATTGTTCGCTGCCGGAATCGTTTTTATTTTGTGAAACCAAATTGCAAGCTGTTTTCTATGTTCCTGCTCAATTATTTTTCTTATTTATTTTCGTTAGTAGTTTAATAAAAAAATCATTGTTTTGCAGTTGAAAATTCAGAGGAGAAACTCGTCAGTCCTTTGGGAGACGATCTTTCTTGCCACTGTCTAAGCAGTGTGGGCATACTGGCTGAAAAGTCAGAATTATTTTTGGTGTAAACCGACGCACCAAATTTTGGCGCCGTTGCCGGGGACAGGTTTTAAGCAGTATTTTTATTCTGAATTTTCGACTTGTATTTTTTTTATGTCTTTCTCTGGTCGATGCCTCGTTCCTCTCATACAGGAGATTTAGTCTTTGATTTAGAGATCGAAAGATCAACACGAAGGTTGAGGAAAGAAGCAAGACTAGCAAAAGAAGCTTCCTATTCACTTTCGAGTGATTGTGTGGCTGAACAGAGATCAGAAATCAACATGGAGGACGAAAGGGAGAACGAAGATCGCCAACTTGAAAACCCGCCACCTCCACCTCCACGTGATCAGTTGATAAGGGAGTTAGGACGCCATCGAAACAATCGCCCCCCGTGCATCGTTCTACCTACCATAAACCGTAGCTCTAAAATCAAACCAGGATTCATTCAAGTGCTTCCTAAAATTTGGAGACCTTCCCGGAGAGAGTGCACACAAGCACTTGGCTGAGTTTGATTTAGTGTTCTCGACTTTACGCCCACAAGGATTTACCGAAGATAACCTAAGGTTCCTGACTTTTTCTCACACCTTGCAGGGAAAAGCTCGAGATTGGTTGTTCGATTTACCACCAGAATCTGTCACTACATGGAATGACTTGGAGGGGCAGTTTTTGCGGAAAATTTTTCCCGAGTCAAGAGCTGCAAATTTAAGAATGGCGATCAGTAGCATCAAACAAAAGAAAGGGGAAAGTTTGGCTGAATATTGGGAGAGATTTCAGCAATTATGTCGTAAATGTCCCGACCACGGTTTTTCTGAATATCAATTACTTACTAACTATTTCTATCGTGGGATGTTGTCTTTTGACAGGAAAATTGTTGATGCTGCATGTGGTAGTTCGTTAACCAACAAAACGCTGAATGAAGCATGTCAACTTATTATTGATATGGTGTCCAATGGCCAATAATATGAAGACGAGGACGACGACGGATACCGATCAGTAAAACGAGCCGAAGGAACAACTGATTCGGGTTTTAACGAAAAGATTGATGCTCTAACCTCTTTAGTTAGAGGACTTGTTGTAGCTCAAACTCAAAATATTCAATGTGGAATTTGCTTCGAGAATGGTCATTTTACTGATACTTGTCCATCCTTGCAGGGAAATCCTACCGAGCAAGTTTGTTTTGGCTCTGGAGATGCACAATATAGGAAACAGAATGATCCGTTTTCGAACTCCTACAATCCCGGTTGGAGAAATCACCCCAATTTCAGCTGGAAGCAAAACGGACCTGGTGTGTACACGCAAAACCAACAGCAAACCAGACAGCATGCCCACACCGACCAGCCTGAGCAGAGTCTAGGCGAGATAGTTAAGAGTCTCGCCCTCAGCCAGAAATTGTTCCAGCAAGAAACTCATGTTGCATTGGGAAATCTGGGTACGCAAATCACACAATTGGCCACCCAATTAAACAAATTGCAACCGAACTCAGGTAAACTCCCATCTCAAACTGAGATCAATCCCAAAGAAAATGTAAATGCCGTGACTCTACGGAGTGGGAAAGTGCTTAAGGAAACAAAACCAAGGGGAATTGAATCTGGAGAAGGAACGCAGAAAGAGGAAAATTTTAATTCTCCCAAGGTAAGTGAAGAGCCGAAAGATTCAAATCCTAAAACACTAATTGAAGCTCCTTTTCCTTCCAGGTTGGCACGAAACAAGAGAGCAGAGGACAACAAGGAAATTCTGGAAGTCTTCAAGAAGGTAGAGATAAACTTGCCTCTAATTGATGCAATTAAGCAAGTTCCCAGGTATGCAAAATTTTTGAAAGAGTTGTGCGCTAATAAGATGCGACATAGGAAAGATGCTAGAATTAGAGTTAGTGAGAATATTTTCGTTGTTATCCAAAAGAAGTTGCCACAAAAATGTAGGGATCCCAGTTTGTTTACTATTCCTTGCATTATTGGTAATACACGAGTGGAAAAAGTTATGCTTGATTTAGGAGCCTCTATAAATGTCATGCCATACTCTATGTACAAGGATTTGCAATTAGGACCTTTAAAAGAGACTCGAGTTACTATTCAGTTAACTGACAGGTCTAATACTTATCCTAAAGGTAAATGAATTGATCTTTCCTGTTGATTTTTACATTGTTGATATGGGCCAGGCTATGTCAACAAATAAGTGTTTAATCCTCTTGGAAGACCATTCATGAAAACTGCAAGAACAAAAATTGATGTGGATAAGGGTATGCTTAGTCTTGAATTTGATGGAGAAGTTGTTACTTTTAACATTTTTGAGGCTATTAAACATGTGGAAGATCCCAAGTCTATGTTTGTTATTGATTGTATCGACCCTTTTATTGACAATTTTGTCGAAAATAATTTCAAGGAAGATAAACTGGAGCAAGTTCTTTTCGGAGGTCTGGTGAATCAAGGCAGTACAGTAAACTGTGACAGTGCAATTGAGGAGATTTTCATGCAGTTTAACTCGGCTGGTGAAGTTCCTGCTCGGAATATTTCGGGCAGTATGCCCATACTTCCCAATCCAGAAAAATTGAAACCATTCATCGAGCAAGCACAGAAGCTGGAATTGAAGACACTTCCACAGCATCTGAAGTATGCATTTTGGGGGGATGGAGAAACACTCCCGGTCATCATAAGCAAGGATTTGTCTGAAGAGTAAGAAGAAAGGTTGATAGAGCTTTTGAAGGTGCACAAAACTTCCATCGGATGGATTTTAGCTGATATAAAAGGTATAAGTCCCTCTCTTTGCATGCACAGAATTTTGCTAGAGCCTGATAGCAAACCTTCTAGGGATCCTCAAAGAAAACTCAACCCTGTCATGAAAGAAGTTGTGCATAAAGAAATCCTTAGATTGTTAGAGTTAGGGACTATTTATTCGATTTCTGATAGTATGTGGGTCAGTCTTGTTCATGTGGTTCCTAAGAAGTCTGGAATTCAGTTGGTTAAAAATGAGAAAAATGAATTGATTCCTATGAGGCTTCAAACTGGTTGGCGTATGTGTATAGACTATAGAAAACTTAATGATGCCACTAGGAAAGACCATTTTCCTCTACCATTCATTGATGAGATGCTTGAAAGTTTGGCAGGTAAATCTTTTTTTGCTTTCTTGATGGCTATTCTGGATATTTTCAAATATTTGTTGCCCAAGAAGATCAGGAAAAAACCACATTTACTTGTCCATTCGGTACTTTTGCATATCGTCGTATGCCTTTTGGATTATGTAATGCTCCCGGTACTTTCCAAAGGTGTATGATGAGCATCTTTTCTGATATGATTGAAAATTGTATTGAGATATTCATGGATGACTTTACAATTCATGGTGATTCTTTTGATATTTGTCTGGCTAATCTTGAGAAAGTTTTGCAGAGATGTGTTGACTCTAATTTGGTATTACCTCCGTCCCGCCAAAGACGTTACATTTCTTTTTGTCAATTTCTGGCATGTTTTTCCACACTTCTTGATGATGCGTTTTAAAATAGATTTTTAAAGATTTTTTTCTTTTACGGGATACTATGATAGTTGTATTATCCCGCAAAAGAAAAAATTCTTCAAAAATCTATTTTAAAACACTTCATCAAGAAGCGTGGAAAAACGTGCCAGAAATTGACAAAAGGAAATGTAACGTCTTTGGCGGGACGGAGGGAGTACTTAATTTTGAAAAGTGCCATTTTATGGTCAAGGAGGGTATAGTACTTGGTCACATGATTTCGGAGAAAGGAATAGAGGTTGATAAGGCAAAAATTGACTTGATTGTTAAATTACCTTATCCTACTAACGTGAAAGAGATTCGTGGTTTTCTAGGACATGCAGGCTTTTACAGATGCTTCATAAAGGACTTTCCAAAAATTGCTCAACCTTTAACAAGGTTGTTGCATAAAGATGCTCCTTTTGAAGTGGATGAAGAATGCAAAGAAGCCTTCGATCTCTTGAAGAAGAAGCCAACCTCAGCCCCAATTATTCAGCCCCCGAGGTGGGGAGAACCCTTTGAGATCATGTGTGATGTGAGCGACTATGCTGTGGGAGCTGTGCTAGGGAAAAAGAACGAGAAAGAGAGTCATGTCATTTATTATGCCTCTAAAACTCTCAACTCAGCCCAATGCAATTACACTACAACAGAGAAGGAGCTTTTAGCCATTGTTTTTGCATGCGAAAAATTTCATTCATATCTTGTTGGCTCTAAAGTCATTGTGTACTCTGACCATGCAGCTCTTAAGTATATACTCGCCAAAAAAGAATCTAAACCAAGACTGATTCGCTGGATTCTTTTATTGCAGAAATTTGATTTGGAGATTAAAGATTAAAAAAAAGGGGGGGGGGGGGGGGGCTGAAAATAATGTTGCAGATCATTTGAGTCGACTCCTGACAGAATCGGATGATATCCCCATACCGAATGATTTTCCTGATGGTCAGTTGCTGCTCGCTGCAAATACCACACCATGGTATGCAGATTTGGTTTACTACCTAACCACAAAGAGGTTTCCGAAGGGGATGCCCACTGCTCGGAAGAACAAATTGAAGAGTCAAGCGAGGTATTTTATATGGGACGACCCCTATTTATGGATAACCGGTGCTAACCAAATCATACGGCGATGCATCCCCAATGAGGAAATTCCATCCATCCTCTGTTTCTGCCATTCTCTTGCATGTGGGGGTCATTTTGGACCAAGAAGAACAGCCTAGAAAATCCTTGATTGTGGTTTTTATTGGGAAACCATTTTCAAGGATGCTTATCAGTTCTATAAGAATTGCGATAGATGCCAACGAACAGGTAACATTTCTTCTCGTAATGAAATGCCTCAAGTTCCTATTCTAGTTTGCGAGATTTTTGATGTGTGGGGAATGGATTTCATGGGTCCGTTTCCAAGCTCGTTCAGTAATCCTTATATTTTATTGGTTGTGGACTATGTCTCGAAGTGGGTATAAGCAAAAGCTACCCGAACTAATGACTCTAAAGTGGTTGCGGGATTCCTTAAGGCTAACATTTTCAATAGGTTCGGTGTACCGCGGGCTGTCATTAGTGACCAAGGAACCCATTTCTGCAATCGGACTTTGGAAGCTCTTTTCAAGAAATACGGGGTCCACCATAGGGTCGCTACAGCTTATCATCCCCAATCAAATGGTCAGGCTGAGGTTTCAAATCGAGAGATCAAGAGCGTTTTGTAGAAAACGGTTAATCCAAGTCGTAAGGACTGGATTCTCCGTCTGGATGATGCGGTATGGGCATATCGCACAACGTACAAATCTCCGATCGGCATGTCTCCATACCGTTTGCTTTTGGGGAAGCAATGCCATCTACCCGTGGAGCTAGAGCACAGAGCTTTTTGGGCCGTGAAGCAGATTTGCATGGATCGAGAGGTCGTTGGTCAAGAGAGAAAATTTCAACTACAAGAGTTAGAAGAGATAAGATTGGAGGCTTATGATAATGCAAGCTTATACAAGGAGCGTACAAAATTTCTTCACGACAAGTACATTCGAAGGAAGTCCTTTGATGTTGGCCAGAAGGTGCTCCTGTTTAATGCTATACTTCGAATCATGTCGGGCAAATTGAAGTCACGATGGACGGGCCCGTATGAGGTTTTGAGTGTTAGTCCAAATGGTTCCATAGAGATTCAAAGTGTGAGCACTCAAAAACGTTTTAAGGTGAACGGGCAGTTGTTGAAGCCATGCTATGGAATGGTGGATGGGGAAACATTTGAGATGCAGTTGGCTCCACCCACCGTTCACGAATAATTCGAGCTATCATCGTGTCCGGCATAGGACGTTAAATAAATGCGCTACTGGGAGGCAACCCAAAATTTTTATTTTTTATTTTTTATTTTTATTTTTGCTTTTTTTTTTTCCCTTCTGCATTCATGTACTAGAGAATAAAAAGTAAAAAAAATTAAAATTAAAATAAAAAAATTTTAAAAAAATTTAATAAAAAAATAAAAAAGGAAAAGGAAAAATAGGTACCAGGTAATGACAACAAGGGTTTGAAAGTTTGACTTTCTAGTCAAAAATTCACAAGGATTTCACCCTCTCCAGGGAGTCGCCGCCCCTCTTTCGCAGTCCACCACCACGACGCTGGAAATTAAGTCACTGCCTACTACTGCAGCACCTCAGATTCAGACGTGGAAGCGAGGACACCCTCCTCCATCTCGTCGCAGCTCTCGCAAGGGCGCTCCGGAACCATCGGCATGCAGCCCCCATCAGACCCATCTCAATAGCTTGTTCAGGGCAGTTTTTTTTATCTTTTCTTTTAATATTTTTCATTTTGTTTTCTTTGTGCATAGCCTAAGGTTGTTTCTTCCTTTAAACAATGAGGGCATTGTGTTGCTTAAGTGTGGGGGAGGGGATGTTTATATTTGTTCGTTTTATTTTAGGGGAAAAAAAAGGAAAAAAAAAAAAAGAAAAAAAAAAGAGTCTAGTCCTGTTTTTGATGAGTCTTGGCAGCTTTTGAAATGAATTAGGTGAATCGGAATGATTAGGATTGGATGTGGTATGTTTGGCTGAATTCTTTCATGAAGAATGATGTGTTATGTGCCTAGATGAATTCTTGGATGAGAAAGTTGATGCAAAAAGTTGATCAAAAATGAAAGCTTACTTAAATGGTGAGATTTGAGCCTCGAGCAAATACATAAATAATGCTCTTTGTTTTCTTGATGAGAGATTTTCGTAGTCTTGATTGCTTGATATTTGGTTTGCCCCATTGCCATAATTGAAGCTACATATTGATGTTTTTGCACAAAAATGATGTAGGCACTTAGGATTTTCACCTCTTGGCCTGATATATTCCTACCCTCACAGTATTCCCTTAATTTCCCCGTTTGAGCTTTAATATCCTATTTTCTTCTCGATTTTAGCCACTTAAATGGAACCTTGTCAGCCTTTTTAGCCTTATTTTTGTCCCATTGAAATGTGCAAGTTATTGAAGTATATGAATTGATAAGAATATGGTGGGAGTGTTTATCTATTTAGAGGGTGAAGAGTGTATTTGGGAAATCATTTTGTGGTAAATCAGGGATCTTTAAAAAAAAAAAAAGGGGGGGGGGGGGGGGGGGGAAGAAAGAAAAAAGAAGAAAGACTGATATATAAAAAAGTAGCATGGAAAAAAAGGGAAGAGATCAGTCATGAAAATTGAAAAGGGGATGGAATGGAGGACGGAATAGTATAAAAAAAGGGGAGAGTTTTGAGGATGAAAAAGAAAGAAAGAAGGAAATGGGGAATGGGAGGAATGGACTGTGGAGTTTTTGGAGATTTTGGATTGATGGCTTATGCTTTAATAACTTGCATATTTTCAGTTTATAAGCCCATTTTTCTTGATCCTTTTTCTTGTATCCTTCCTATGACCCTAACCCCATTACAACCCTCTCAAAGACCTTTTGATTTGTGCATTAATCTCATTCTTTGTAGTGAAAATATTGGCATATGGGCAAACTATGATGGAGAGTTTCTAAGCTATGAATGTGAGTTCTACATCTGTCCCTATTCTTTTGAGAGATATAAAGTGAACTTGGTGAGGCTTGGATCAACTTAGCATCATATTTTGACTGGAATGATGGGCATTTGCATGTTGTTTTGACTGGAAGAAGGGTTAGCGGTTTGAATGGTTGTATCCTAATCGTGACTATGATCCTTGTTTGTTGAAAAGAGTTGCCAAGCTCGTATTTTGTTTCGTGTTGAGTCTGAGCCTGTCCTAGTTTATAGTTTATGCTCGAGGACGAGCATTGCTCAAGAGTGGGGGAGTTTGATTGGTCATTATTTGTCTCATTATTTCTTGGATATATTGGCAAATTTAGGTGTTATTTTGACTAAAATCACCTTGATTCGGATTAATTGTGAAATAATGTGTTTTTTGTAGGAGAAATATGATTTTGGATGATTTTGGAGATATTTTGGAAGAGGTGTTCGAAGCAGGAGCTGAGTAAGGAATTTAATCTGCTAGAAATTCGGTCGTTGTGCCCATACCGACTGCAGAGCCCTGTTGCTGGCGAGAAAAAAAGGAGAGATATCAGATTTTGAAGGCAATTACGGGACTACGGGATTATTTAGTGCAATGAGCAATCTATTCTCTAGTATTTTATTTTCAGTTACTAGACTTTTAAATATTTATTATTACTTTCCTTGATTGAGGAGGATTTTAAGACATATTCATTTTTTGTAAAGGAATTCCTTAGGAATATAGATAGGATTTTATCTCTTTGGAAGAAAACATCTTTTGAACGAGAAGAACAACACCTCTTCTGGAAATATTTTTGAAGTTCTTATTTTTCTTTCATCATTCACGTTTCATTCTCCCTTCTTCATTATTTATTTTGTTGCAATTCGATTATGAGTTCTAGCTAATTTTCTTATTCCGGTGAGAACAATGAAGCTCTAGCGAAATTAATCTGTGAGATCTAATTTGTGTTCAAACTTTAATTCTATGCAAGCATCGATTATTCTCTGTGTTGATTTCTATTAATCGCTTTATTCGTCTAGGTAGTGTACAATGCTTAGTTGATTAAAGTTGATTTGTAGCTGTCACACCCCGATTTTCCTAACTCTAAAATAATCAATTTAAATATAATCAATTAAATCGGGATGCAACAAAGGGTAAAATAAAAAGGGAGAAAATCATAATTCAATTGATTTTAATTAGTTTTAATTAAAATTCAGTTATTTTAGCCCGAAAATTTGGGCAGCATCTCCCCTATACCAGGATCAAGTCGTAGTAAATACCAAAGACTATTCATCAGCTAACCAAGTACATAAACCATAACGATGAGGTCGGACCAGACCGCGCCATCATCGGATCCAATATATTTTACGAAAATATAACCGAGGCGGACCAGACCGCTCTACAGTAGGATCCAAGGTATATATGAAATTATAACAACCGTGGCGGACCAGACCGCACTACAGCTGGTTCCAAAGTATATATTTACATCAGAGTTACGTTTAAACAGCGGAAACGAAATAAACAAACATTCATTTATCAACCGTTATAGTTTTTATAAGTTCGTTTAAGTTTTCGTTATATAAATTCTTATTTTCGAAACGTTAAGTTTTTATAAACTAACAAAAGAATAACGAATAAACTTTAACAAACATTTAACTTTCTAAGTTAACTAAACCATAACCTCCATTTCGATTTCTTAAAGTGTTGATAGTTTGATAATCTAAATGACGAAAAGGAAATTGTTTCAAGAACAAAAACATAAGTAAATTGTTTCATAACCAAATTAAAGTTTTAAGAATCGAGAGTGTCTAACGGTTTAAGTTTTATTCTCCTCGTCTCTTGTTTATTCCTCCTTTCCTTCTCTCTCTCCTCGCTCCGTCACTATACCTCCGGCTCCCAATCTGCAAAACAAAGAAAGTTCTACAGGGCTGAGTACTGATCATTGCCACAAAGGAAAACAAAAGCAGGACTTTCAGGATTTAAAAAGGGAGAAAAGAATGAATAGTGTTCGATCCCGTACGACCAAACAATTTAGGTACCCATGTAGGTATTCCCGAGGTTACTCGTAATCGAATCCCGGCTAAACCACCTGTCGGATTATAAGAACATTTGCAGGGAGATATATGTTGGGAATTGTTAAGGACTAAATTGTTAAGGGGGAACTTCATGGGACATTTGATAAATGAAGTCATTTGTTTTGATTAGATCCCAAAACCCCAAGCGTCCTTTTCCCAAGCGACCCATTTTGATGTAGTTAATAGGTTAGAATTTTTCTAAGCCTACACTGTTAGGATGGCTCTTTTATTTTGCTTAGATTAGGCTTCAAAAGTTCAAGTGAAGGCCACTCGCTTGAGTGTGTTTTCCAAAGCGAAGCAAGTCAAGCAAGCTGAAGTGAAGCGTGCCGAAGCAAAGCGAAGCGAAGCGATCGCTACAGTAGATTCAAAGTGAGTCTGCCAAAGTGAAGCGAAGCGAGCGCTACAGTTCAAAGCAAAGCGAAGCGAAGCGAGCGCCACAGTGGAATCAAGTGAACCCACTAAAGCGAAGCGAAGCGTGCGCTACAAAGAAAAGTCGAAGCAAGTCAACGCGGGTCAATATTCACTTAAAAAGTTTCTCGGGAAAATTATTCCCAAGTGACTCACTACAAATATGACCGCGAAGCGACTCACTTCAGAGCGGCCGCTACAACTTCAAAGCGAAGCGAGCCACTACCTACCAGAAAGCGACAGCACAAATTCCCGCTCCGAATTTGAACTCCAGTCAACAGGAGATCTTCGCATTAATTACGAGATCTCCACGTGTCGAAAGCAGAGAGGAGCAGAGGAGTTGACTGCCAGGCCGACAAAGGCGCCGCAACAGTACTGGGTCGCTCCAGTTACTGTTACACTTGGAAGTTAGCCAATTTTGGCAAAATGCCAAAACTGCGCGTCTGCAAAAGCTACTGCCTGCGCAAGTACTGTCGAGAGGAGGAGGGACAAGGCCACCAACCAAGCAACGGATCTTAGCCAACCCTCCGCCTATAAATAGTGAAGGATGAAGACGTGAAGAAGTAGAACACTACTTGAGCATTCGAGCGCATACAGCAAACAAACACTCCCAGCTTTCATAGCAATCTTCGAGTCTTTGTTTTCAAGTGTTCTCCGAGTTTCCAGTTCATCGGAACTCGTCTTCACAACCTTCACACTTAGATTCTAAGCCCATTCTATATCCAAGCTTAGAAGAAGAACTCTAGCCAATCTTTGCATTCACTGTAAAGAGTTCTTCATAGTGTGTCGTCAACCAAAAACCCTAAACTTCGTCTGTTAGGTTTTGAGTGTTGTCGTTAGGTTGTTCAGATCTAAGGCCCTTCTTTCATCGATTGAAGAAGCCTCGATCGTAGAGTTGAGATCCAAGCTTACACTTACATCGTTTGTGTAAAGCTCGATCGAAGCTAGGCTGTAAGGAGAGCCCGTAATCTCCCTGTCTGTCAGACTGAAGCAAGTGAAGCTTCCAGTCTTTGTTAGGTTTGTGTAGTGAACCCGCAATCACTACGTCTGTCGTTTGATCTAGGCAAGTGAAGCCCGATCCCGACCAGGTTTTTGAAGGACCCGTAACCTTCAAGTTCTTGAGTGAAAAGAACAGTTGCCGTCGTGCAACAAAGTGGACGTAGGAGCGTTATCTCCGAACCACTATAAATCTCTGTGTCGTATCTCTCTTACCTTAATCTCTTTACAGTATTCGATTATCCATTGCACGTGCATATAAACAAACTTAACTTGGATTTTCAATTACTTAGGAAAGATTATAGCTCACCAAATTCCGCACAAAGAGTAAAGTCTCACTCTTGATCAAGCTCTAAGCTTAGGTCAAGAGATTCGTGATTGCTTTTGATCTAGCCCTCGGCTAGGTCTTAGTATTTCCAAAGAGCACTTTACTTTATACTCTGAGTTAAGGAATTGAAGTTGAAAAACTTCAAAATACGTATTCACCCCCCCCCCCCCTCTACGTATTTTTCCTATAGCAAACCGGGACCAACAAGTGGTATCAGAGCAGCGGTTCTTTCGAGCCTCTGCTTTGCATATCCGAAGTGAGTCCCCACTCACTTCACGTTGTCTCACTGAACCGGATCCTATTTTCCTAAGTGCATCAAAACCTCACCCACGCATATTGCATTTACTGCTGATAGTTTGCTATGTCTACATACAGTGCATCAAATCTTCCACAGTTCTCGATCGAAGGATACGAGATATGGAGTTTCCGAGTCGAGAGCTTCCTATGCTCAATTCACGACCGGATGTGGGAAGTCATTGAGGACGGACCAATCGAAATCAAGAAAGCCATATCTGTGGAGGTTCCAGCCGCTGAAGGTCGTCCAGCCCATGTTCGACAACAGTACGTGGAGAAGGATAAGGACGAGTATACTCCAAATGACTTCAAAGTTGCCAACCTCGACAAGATTGCACGCCACACGATGCAGAGCACCGTGTCGGACGCCTACCTTCCAAGGATTAGGAAGTGCGCAACAGCAAAGGAAATGTGGGAAACTCTAGCCCTCATTTCTCAAGGAACAGACAAAATCAAGGAAAACAAGCTCGCCGTTCAGATGCGGGAGTTTGAAAATCTGGTGATGAAGTCAGGAGAGTCCATCGACGCCTTCGAGCTGAGAGTTACCAACATTACTGCAACTCTCAACTCGCTTGGGAAGGAACTCACAGACAAGGAAGTAAATCTGAAAATAGTCCGTGCTCTCACAAGGAAGTGGCAGACCATGAAGGAGCTATATCTAGCTACCAAGGATCTAACAAAGCTCACGCCAGAAGTGCTGTTCTCCGAGCTCAAAGCTCACGAGTTTGATCTGAATCGAATGAGCCTCGACGACGAGGATGAAGCGCCCACTACGTCAAAAGGAGTAGCGTTCAAAGCTGCCGAAGGGCCAAGCGAGCAGTCGCTAGCCAAGATGACGAGAGAAGAATTGGAAGAACACATTGCGTTCTTATCCAAGAACTTCAACAAGATGAACTCTCGAGTGGGCAAGTACAAAAGATTCTACAAGCAGTACAAAGGGAGGAGCACTGATGCTCGAGAAGGAAAAGGAAAGAGAGAAGAGACGACCAAGCCGATCCCGCGCGACATGATGGAAGTGGAGTGTTACCACTGCCACAAGATGGGCCACTACAAATCCGATTGCCCAAAGCTAAGTGCCAAAGAGCGCGAAGAATTGAAGGCCAAGAGGGATGCTCCAAGACGAGCGCTCGTAGCGAGTGAAGTGCCGGTCGCTACAACTGAAGATCCACCAAGCGACTCAGATGCATTCACCGATCCAAATTCCAGTGATGGTGAGGATCTTGGATTTATGGCGCTCACCGACGAGGAAACAGGAGAGGTATTCTTCTATCCTTCAATCACTTCAATTACACAAGCACACACTGTCAATGAGGAAGAACAATCCTCTACATGGAGTGAGTTGCTTGACAAGCACGTTAAACTGTCAAGTGACCACGAAGTGCTGCAACAAGCTTTGTCCCAAAGCAAGAAGGAGAACCGAAAGCTAGCCACTGAGCTTGACCAAGTCAAACTTAATCTAAGGGCTATGACTAGTAAGTTCGAGGATCTCTTCGCTAGACATCAAAGCTTGGAGGGAAGGTATGAAACCCAATCCACTCTAGTCGCCAACTTAAATAAAGCATCATACGCTAGACAGGCATTAGAGAGTTCTCTTCTACCTTTTGGTAGAAAGGGAGGACTTGGATATGAGGGTGGACCTTCCAAGCCAACTGTCTTTGTTGGTGCTTCAAACACGACACCATCAGTCACTTTGGAAATGCCCACTGCATCCAAAGCGACCACTAACAAAGACAAAGGCAAAATGGCTGAGAACCCTAAAAAGAAGCCAATGAAGATGTCTATATCTTTAAGGACTGAATCTAAGGGTAAGCAAAATACAACTATCCCTAGCACTCACAATGCTAAAGACTACCAATCCAAAGGTAAAGGGAAACCTGTTGTAGCTTCTAAGCCTCAAGCCATGACACGAGAGACAAAGGATCTCCCTTTCAAGAAAAGGAGTAATGTCTATGTGTCACGTTATCCGGACTGGAGATGGTCCAACCGGACTAACGTTGAGGGGGAAGAACTTGAAGCACCCAAGAGGCCGCTTCAAACTTCCAAGGTTACTCAAGCGAGTCGGGGTCAAAACCCTAGTTGGACCGCTTCGAGGAAACCAACCGAGCCGCTTCGACAGACTAGAAACCCTAAGTCAGTCTCTAAACCCAGAGCTAATCCGAAGCGAGTCGCTTCAGGATATAAGCAAGGTGGGAAGAGCGTAGGTAGGTCTGAAGCGAGCCGCTACCCCTCTTGCACACACTGTTGCACGTGTGAAGCTGCTTCTAGGCAGTACACCAAGTTTTCGAAGGTCGAGAAGCCCAAGACACAAGCTTCATCTCAAAAGAGAGTGAAGCAAGTGTGGGTACCTAAGGGAACTAACCTGCAAGGACCCAAACTGATTTGGGTACCAAAATCTGTCTAATTGCAGGTGAGCGCCGTGGATCCCATGCCAAGTGAGGGTCAACTAGTTTGGTACTTGGACAGTGGATGTTCAAGACACATGACCGGCATGAAAGCTCTACTTCACAACTACATAGAGAAGAAGGGTCCACACGTAACCTTTGGTGACAACTCTCGAGGAAGCACCAGGGGATACGGCGCACTGAAAATTGGAAAGCTCACAATTGAAGAAGTCTCCTATGTGGAAGGACTCAAGCACAACCTGTTATCTATTTCACAGTTTTGTGATAAAGGGTACAGGGTGGAGTTCATCTCCAACCAGTGCATTGTGAAGAGCAAACTCACATCCCAGATTGTGCTCACTGGAGTTAGACAAAGGAATGTCTACATAGCACAATGGGACAGCTGCAAGGAGGAAACTTGTCTAGTTGCAAGAAGTGCTACAGAAATTGGATGGCTATGGCACAGACGCTTGAACCACCTCAATTTCAAAGCTATCAATCGCTTAGCTCGAAAAGGTTTGGTGCAAGGCATACCGAATGAAGTCTTCATCAAAGACCATCCATGCTCACCATGCCAACGAGGGAAGCAGACGAAGAAGCACTTCGCCAGTCTCGAAGAAGCCTCATCAAAGCGAGTGCTCGAGCTGCTTCACATGGATCTGTTTGGTCCAGTTACTCCAGTTAGTGTAAATGGAAGGAAGTACACTCTAGTTGTAGTCGACGATTTCTCTCGCTACACATGGGTTGTATTTCTATTCAGCAAGAAGGAGACACTGACCAAACTGCCACAACTGCTCAAGCGATTGGCGGTGGAAAAGAATCAAGCTATAGTGACCATTCGCTCCGACAAAGGCACAGAATTCCTGAACTCTACAATTGAAGCGTACTGCACGGAGCATGGCATAGCACATCAAACTTATTCAGCACGCACTCCTCAGCAGAATGGAGTTGCTGAAAGAAGAAATCAAATCATCAAAGAAGCCGTTTGCACCATGATTGCTGACTCGAAGCTTCCGATGAAGTATTGGGCTGAAGCTGCCAACACGGCGTGCTACACACAGAATCGGACGCTTCTCAACAAACGGCACGACAAAACACCATATGAAATATGGACAGGGAGAATTCCTAACATATCTTATTTCCATATTTTTGGTTGTAGGGTCTTCATTCACAACAATGGGAAGTCACAGTTGAAAGCCTTTGAAAGCAAAGCAGATGAAGGAGTATTCTTAGGATACTCTACATCTAGCAAAGCCTACAGAGTGTTCAACTGTAAAACCCTAATTGTGGAAGAATCACCCCATGTCGTATTTGATGAATCTTCTTTAAGTCTTCCACAGGAACAGGCCCAAGCGAATGAAAAGGATCAAAGCAAGGAACCCTCAAATCAACTCACTTGGGACGTGCTTGATGAAGATGATGAGATCAAGGACTCAAGCGAGCAGGATCCCAAAGGAGAAGTCGAAGCTGCCCCCAAGATTCCTGAAGCTAGTGCAGGCCAAGCACCCAATCCAGTCGCTTCAGACGGTGAAGCGAGCGACAAGGAAGCGGATGAAGATGAAGCTGGCGGATCAAAGCGAGCGTGGCTCAAGGATCACTCACCTAGCCAAATCATTGGAGATCCATCCAAGGGTGTAGTGACCAGAAGTCAAGTGTTTGGAGAAAGTGCCATGTTCAGTTGCTTTCTCTCAAACATTGAGCCATCAAGCGTGGAGGAAGCCCTAGCCGACTCTAACTGGGTGATCGCCATGCAAGAAGAGCTGAATCAGTTCACCAGGAATGACGTATGGTACCTCGTGGATCGTCCCAAGTTTCAGCATGTTATTGGCACCAAGTGGGTGTTCAAGAACAAGACGGACGAGGACCACAACGTAGTGAGGAACAAGGCGCGACTAGTTGCCAAAGGCTACTGCCAAGAGGAAGGAATCGACTTTGACGAGACCTTCGCTCCAGTGGCACGGCTTGAAGCTATCAGATTGTTTCTAGCCTATGCAGCAGCCAAGAAATTCAAGGTCTATCAAATGGATGTGAAGAGCGCATTCCTCAACGGTGAATTGAAGGAAGAAGTGTATGTGGAGCAGCCACCGGGTTTCGAGCAAGGAGATAAAGTGTATCGCTTGAAGAAAGCCCTGTATGGGTTGAAGCAAGCTCCCAGAGCTTGGTACGATACATTATCTCAATTCCTAGTGGAAAATGGATTCCAAAAGGGAAAGATAGATCGGACTCTCTTCACCATCAATCATGGAGATGATATGCTATGGGTCCAGATCTACGTGGACGACATCATATTTGGGTCACCAAACCAGTCGCTTAGCGAGAAGTTTGGAGAGCTAATGAAGACCAAGTATGAGATGTCGATGATTGGCTTGATGAGCTGCTTTCTAGGTCTTCAAGTGAAGCAGCAGGATAATGGAATTTTCATCAACCAGGCCAAGTACACTCGAGATATGCTTGCCAAGTTTGGTGTTCAACATGCTAAAGCTGTGAAGATTCCTATGAATACCAACTGGAAGATGGAGCCAGACGAAGGAGGAAAATCTGTAGATCCTACAGATTATCGTGCCCTAATCGGGTCACTTCTCTATCTCACTGCAAGTAGGCCAGATATTGCCTTTGCAGTCGGAGTCTGCGCTCGCTTCCAAAGCAATCCCAAACACAGCCATCTTGAAGCTGCCAAAAGGATTCTTCGATATTTGAAGGGCACTGTCAATATGGGGCTGTGGTATCCAGCAGAAGACAATTTGGAGCTCACTGGATATTCCGATGCTGACTATGGAGGTTGCCGAGTTGATAGGAAATCAACGTCGGGCACATGTCAGTTCCTGGGAAGCAAGCTAATCTCATGGTTCTCAAAGAAGCAAACAAGCGTAGCCACTTCAACAACGGAAGCTGAATATATGGCCGCAGGAAGCTGCTGTTCTCAAATCCTATGGCTTCTTCAACAGTTGAAGGACTACAAAGTTGAAGCGAATGAAATTCCGATCTTCTGCGACAACAACAGTGCCATATGTATCTCGCAGAATCCAGTGCTTCACACCAGGTGCAAGCATGTGGAAATTCGACATCATTTCATTCGTGATCATGTCGAGAAAAAGGATATCAAGCTCGAGAAAATTCATACCGACCTCCAGCGAGCAGATATCCTCACCAAGCCTCTAGCTGAGTCTCGATTCAACCAGCTATGCATGGAATTAGGGTTATTAGACCCTGGTGAAGAATGCTAGTTCCAGGATGCACGAAGGAGTGTTCGCTTGTTCTCATGAGCGTCACTCGCTTCGGATCTTCACCAACTCAAGCGAGCCACTTCAAAACTCACTCGCTTGAAGAAAATGAAGTTAGGTGGAGAAAGGTGGAGTATTGGAAGAAGTTCCCTACCAACTTATTGGAATTGTTAAGTATATGGTTAAGGGGGAACTAATGCTTCTCTCGGAGCAAGCTACTTCCAAAGCAAGCAAGAATGCTGCAATCTTGAATTCTGCATTGCTTCAATTTGCCCTAGCTTGGGTCAAAGCGAACCAACTGCAGATTCATTCTTTAGAATGTAGGAAAGCTTGAAGGTTTACCTTTTTATACAAAAGGTTGCAGGGCTGGTGACATGCTTCTGCGTAAAATACGAGATTGTCTTGTCAGAGCATTCTCATTGTCATCCTGTCCATTTCTGCTCTGAGATAAGGACTTGTACTCATCCCCCATTCGTCGTGAATAAGTACACTTACGTGATGCTCCCTTCGGGTTGCAGTAAGCTTGTGTACTTTATTCATTTTCTCCCTCATTCACTTCGATGGAGGACTCTCTAATTCGTAGAGGAAGATGAATGCCATGAAGATGAACACCATGAAGATGAATGCCATGAAGATCTAGCTCAACGTGTAGCATTCAACAGGTGGTATCTAATTCAAATGAAGTCTTCAATTTGTGGTATCAATCTCCTACGAAGTGAGATTGACTGGTAAGTGTTTCAATTTTAAGTACACTAAGTGAGCCGAAGCGTGCTAGAAACCTTCACTCACTACGTGGAAAATATGAAATGAATCTGACACAAATACAAAGAGGAAAACACTCTTGTTTATCCTCGAAGTATGTAAGTCAGAAACATTTTAAATTAAGCAAAGAAATTCAATTTCTTATTCCAGTCGCTTCAGATGGCCAAGCGAGTGCTTCGTCACTCAAAGCTAGCCATCGCAAGCGAGTGCAGAACAGTCACTCAAGCGAATGCCTCTCAAGCGAGTCAAGGCGTAGCGGCCCAACTCGAAGCGAGCGGGCATGAAGCGAGTATGAGCTGTCTGCACTCGAGTGCAATTTTACTTTCTGCTGTGCATTTAATGCAGGTGCAGGAACGACGGAAATAACGGGCGCGTGTTCACACGCTTGAATTTGAAGCGGGAAAAGGCGGAGAAGATCCAGCCGTCGAATCTCAACAGCCCCCAATCTAGAGCCGTTCGATCAAAGCCGTATACGACAAGCCAACCAAAGAAGGCCACGTGGCGACGCCGAGCAAGTGGCGGTTCACTTTTACTGTGATGACGCCGGACACGTCAGATCCATCACCGCACGTCCGCCGCCTACCTACAGGATTTTCGGCGTTATTACCGTCCTACCCCTGCCACATCAGCCATAATCTATCTCTATATATATGGGACGAGGCAGAACTGCAAACCTTTCACAGCCTTCTAAATTTGCCATTCTCGTGTTAGATCTGCAATTACTCTGCAACTCACGAGTCTCAACCCTTTCTACTTCATTGTTAAAATTTTCTTCAAAATCTTTCAAAATCCACCATGGGCAAGAAAAAGAATACTGAGACAATGGAGGAGTTCATGACAAATGTTGGCGAGCACATCAACGTCGAGCCCCATCTCGACCCTATTGTCGTCGAAGTAGATGGTTTCTTCCGTAGAGCCGTGACCACGGCCGGTCTATGGAAGTTCATAACGTTAGTGCCAACGAAGATTCTGGCGAAAGCCATTGGAGAGATTCTGCTGAATCTGAAAAAGGATCAAAATTCATCTTCCTTCACTGACCCACGGACCAGGAAGCCGGTGGAGGTTAATATGAGTAAACTCATCGAGGTGTTCGATCTACCAAGAGAAGGAGGAGATTCTCTGCTAGATCTAGGCCTTTCGGCCGGAGTGCAGTATGGCCGATTTGCAGTCGCTGGAGCAGATCCGAACTTCAAGGAGGCCAACATTCGCAAAAGTCTAAAGGAACCGTTCAACCTCATCTGCGAACTCTTTACGAAGAGCATTGCATGCTATGTCGGTTCACTCGACACGCTGTCAGAAACGAAGCTGATCGGCACCACCGTGATCATCGACAGCCTCACTGGAACGAAATTCAACTGGCACGG
The DNA here is from genome assembly GCA_029379335.1 of Thymus mandschuricus. NCBI lineage: Eukaryota > Viridiplantae > Streptophyta > Magnoliopsida > Lamiales > Lamiaceae > Thymus > Thymus mandschuricus. Next base: position 34,855,568 of record CM057073.1, on the reverse strand, counting down.
GTGGCTTCTCAAGCAAATCCACGAAGCTGCTGACGATTTTGCATTCGTACCAGGAACTCCAGATAAGATTCTGCGCAAAGGAAAATTGAAATTCTTCTCAAGGCTGTCTGTCGCACTGGAAATGAAGTATCCAGAGATGATATGGCCAGAATCTGACACGATCATATACAACAAGCACACCATCTTCTACGACAAGTGGAAGAAAACAAAAATCCCAATGGATCAGGGACTTCTAGTTGTAGAAGTGCCCGCAGCAAGGCAAGGTGTGAAAGCTCAAGCTGAAGCTTCCCAAGCAAAGCAAGCCGCTTCATCTTTGGAGCAAGAGGCTGCAAAGCAAGGGAAGAAGAGAGTGAAGCAAGACACTTCACCTGTCCAAGAAAGCGAGGCTGTGGAGAAGCCGCTTGAGGACATTGAAGTTAACAAATCTCAATCCTCACCTACTGAAACTACTCAAATTCCTGAGCACACCCCAACCATGCATGAGAAGAAGCTAATGAGGGATCATGCAGAAGAGATGGAGGTTAAGAACGCAGAGATCGTAAGTTTACAAGACGAGATCACTAAAAAGAAGATGGAGTTGAAGGAGAAGGAGAGAGTGCTGGAGGCACAAGTAAATCTGGTGAATGATCTCAAGGACTCGCGTGACGCAGAAAGGAGCCGCTTGAGAGTGGTGAATACCAAACTGGTCACAGTTGGTAAAGAGAAGGAGACGTTGGAAAAGGAGGTGAAGGAGCTGAAAAAGAAACTGGAGAATAAGGAGGGAGAGTTGGTGATGAAAGAAAGCGAACTCTTCAGTACCAAGAAGACTCTTGACTTACTTCGAACCCAATTGAAGAAAGTCAAAGAGGAGAGTGCCATTGACAAAAGAGAGCTTGAAAGTCTAAGGAAAAATGCTGGATTGTCGGAAAAGCAAGTCTTCGCGTCTCGAACGGAAGAGATGTTTCATGCTGTACTTGACAAGATTGAGGTACTTCACAAGTCTCTTACTGGAAAGACAATCGTCCCAACCCCTGGTTTTGATGATGCCAAAAAGGGGGAAGGGATGGTACTGAAAAATGTCAATCTGTTGGAGCCACAAGGTGGAGTAATTGGAGCTGTTGAAGTAGAGAAATTGTTGAAGGAGAGTAGTGGTGCTGGAGAAGAGGAGAGAGAGGCGAAGTCTGCAAAGAAAGGCAAAGAAAAGCTCACTGTGGAGGAATCGCTGAAAAAGCCTGAAGAACCCCGCAAGCCACTTGGAGATAAAGTGCTTGCCTCTTCCATTGCTCGACATCCTCCAGTCACTGTGCTAACAAAGGAGGAAAGGCGGAAGCTAGCAGAGGCAAGCGAGACTATGGCTTGGGAAAGCGAGCGCCAGTTTAACTTGAAAACTCTTGCAGGTACTTCAAGCTCTCAAGCGCCCACTTCAGACGAAGCACCCACTTCATCTCCCCCATCATCAATAGTGAAGCGAACAGATCCAGAAACTGAGAGAGATGATTCAGCGACCAAGCGCCAAAAAGTTGAGAAGGCAGTTGTTCCAAGGGCAGAGAAGGAAAAGAGGACAAGGACAAAACGACTGCAAGTCATTGACGAACGAATTGAGAAAAATTTCAATGAAATGAAAGTCATCCAGTCCGTTTTGGTCAGAAGTATCTTTGTTCCAATCACGCCAGAAGAATCCGATGCATGCCTAGATCAGGCTATGATCGACACTTGTCACAAGACTGCGAAAGAAATGATTGACTCTGGCCGCTACCCTCTCAGAGAAGAACGCAATTACATTCGCAAGCAACTCAACAAGAAGCTTCCTTTCTGGAGCGGCGAGTCAGGAAAGAAGTTCAAAACAATCATAGCACAGATGTCCAGCCGGTCGGAGGAGGAGTTGGCTGTACGCAGAAATGAGCACCCTGATGCCCGTGAGATTGAGCAGTTCATTCATGACGAACTACTCGAGCAATGGCTATACTACAAGGAGAAGTTTATCAAAGCTTATTACTATTGGGAGGTAGTGCCATTGCAGACTGAATGCTCAAGGGTCACCGCGCTCAACAACTTCCTTAGTGTCTATGATGAGAAATTTAGGCAAGAAGTCTTCGCTCTTGCACAGCTTGGAGAGCCTACACCATTGATCATCAAGGTACCAGCTAAGAAGGAATTCATTATGCCATTCCTACCTGGCACATGTATCCTCAATCGCAGCATCATCGACACTGAGGTGGATGAAGCCTTCCAACTGGAAGAGACTTGGAGGAGGCCAAGTATCCACAGTGTTGAGTCGATGGAAGCAAGGGTTTTCAGTGCATACACCATACCCGAAGATATGATTGCAAAGGATTTGGAGGCAGATGTAGAAGAGGAGGAGAAGGAGGAAGAAGGGAAGTGACAAGAGAAGGAAAGGAGGATGACTGGGAAGGAACTGCAGGAAACCTCCGAGTTTCAAGTTCCTTACATATTTTTTGTGAACTTCTTGTTCATATATCCAAATTTCAATTTCTGTCTCTTCTGTGTCATTTACTCGCTTTGTGAATGACTTTATATTTCTGCTACAAACTCATTAATTTAACCGAAAAAAAAAAGGGGAAGGAACTTAAAAGAAAATTACAAACGAAACTGCAAAGGAAGCAGTCGCTTGGAGTTCCCTTCACGGTTAGATAGACTAGATTTATTTTTATCTAAGTCGTATGGGTTTTGGCATCATCAAAAAGGGGGAAATTGTTGGGAATTGTTAAGGACTAAATTGTTAAGGGGGAACTTCATGGGACATTTGATAAATGAAGTCATTTGTTTTGATTAGATCCCAAAACCCCAAGCGTCCTTTTCCCAAGCGACCCATTTTGATGTAGTTAATAGGTTAGAATTTTTCTAAGCCTACACTGTTAGGATGGCTCTTTTATTTTGCTTAGATTAGGCTTCAAAAGTTCAAGTGAAGGCCACTCGCTTGAGTGTGTTTTCCAAAGCGAAGCAAGTCAAGCAAGCTGAAGTGAAGCGTGCCGAAGCAAAGCGAAGCGAAGCGATCGCTACAGTAGATTCAAAGTGAGTCTGCCAAAGTGAAGCGAAGCGAGCGCTACAGTTCAAAGCAAAGCGAAGCGAAGCGAGCGCCACAGTGGAATCAAGTGAACCCACTAAAGCGAAGCGAAGCGTGCGCTACAAAGAAAAGTCGAAGCAAGTCAACGCGGGTCAATATTCACTTAAAAAGTTTCTCGGGAAAATTATTCCCAAGTGACTCACTACAAATATGACCGCAAAGCGACTCACTTCAGAGCGGCCGCTACAACTTCAAAGCGAAGCGAGCCACTACCTACCAGAAAGCGACAGCACAAATTCCCGCTCCGAATTTGAACTCCAGTCAACAGGAGATCTTCGCATTAATTACGAGATCTCCACGTGTCGAAAGCAGAGAGGAGCAGAGGAGTTGACTGCCAGGCCGACAAAGGCGCCGCAACAGTACTGGGTCGCTCCAGTTACTGTTACACTTGGAAGTTAGCCAATTTTGGCAAAATGCCAAAACTGCGCGTCTGCAAAAGCTACTGCCTGCGCAAGTACTGTCGAGAGGAGGAGGGACAAGGCCACCAACCAAGCAACGGATCTTAGCCAACCCTCCGCCTATAAATAGTGAAGGATGAAGACGTGAAGAAGTAGAACACTACTTGAGCATTCGAGCGCATACAGCAAACAAACACTCCCAGCTTTCATAGCAATCTTCGAGTCTTTGTTTTCAAGTGTTCTCCGAGTTTCCAGTTCATCGGAACTCGTCTTCACAACCTTCACACTTAGATTCTAAGCCCATTCTATATCCAAGCTTAGAAGAAGAACTCTAGCCAATCTTTGCATTCACTGTAAAGAGTTCTTCATAGTGTGTCGTCAACCAAAAACCCTAAACTTCGTCTGTTAGGTTTTGAGTGTTGTCGTTAGGTTGTTCAGATCTAAGGCCCTTCTTTCATCGATTGAAGAAGCCTCGATCGTAGAGTTGAGATCCAAGCTTACACTTACATCGTTTGTGTAAAGCTCGATCGAAGCTAGGCTGTAAGGAGAGCCCGTAATCTCCCTGTCTGTCAGACTGAAGCAAGTGAAGCTTCCAGTCTTTGTTAGGTTTGTGTAGTGAACCCGCAATCACTACGTCTGTCGTTTGATCTAGGCAAGTGAAGCCCGATCCCGACCAGGTTTTTGAAGGACCCGTAACCTTCAAGTTCTTGAGTGAAAAGAACAGTTGCCGTCGTGCAACAAAGTGGACGTAGGAGCGTTATCTCCGAACCACTATAAATCTCTGTGTCGTATCTCTCTTACCTTAATCTCTTTACAGTATTCGATTATCCATTGCACGTGCATATAAACAAACTTAACTTGGATTTTCAATTACTTAGGAAAGATTATAGCTCACCAAATTCCGCACAAAGAGTAAAGTCTCACTCTTGATCAAGCTCTAAGCTTAGGTCAAGAGATTCGTGATTGCTTTTGATCTAGCCCTCGGCTAGGTCTTAGTATTTCCAAAGAGCACTTTACTTTATACTCTGAGTTAAGGAATTGAAGTTGAAAAACTTCAAAATACGTATTCACCCCCCCCCCCCCCTCTACGTATTTTTCCTATAGCAAACCGGGACCAACAATATACATAAAGTGTATATAAACCCATCAGCTATGCTAGACGGCATAAATAAGTTATATGCAAGTTTATCGGCTAGGGATCGAGATTTCTGTGGTACACCCCACTCCCGACCCCGGTGTACACCAGTTGCTCGTTGGTGTGTTAGACCTAACGATATCAACCCGATATCGTAAAGATTAGAGCCTTAAACCTGGGAAACCTGTGATTCACAATTTAATCCTGAAACAAAGCCTGCACTTGAAGAATATAGAGCTTACTAGCTCAAGAGTTATTAAGAAATAAGAATCCCCAAGGATTTTAACAAGTTTGAATAAATAGATCCCCACCTTTACCGGTTACTCGATTCTTTGGTTCGAATCTTAGGTCAGCTTCTTCGGAGATTCTTCCTACAAATATTTCTTGAGGTTAAGTTACGTTCGTAGTTTCATCCTTAGAATATTTCTAACATAACTTCCTTTTAATTATTAATATATTCTTAATAATCATATAAACACTTTTTAACCTTCAATAATCATTTTCTTATGTTTTCGTCGTTTGCATGGCTTAGACTTCAACACAAAAGTTGTTCAACTAATCATTATGAATATTTTGGTGCAAAAACATTAGTCATGCAAAAGAGTTAGGGGTCCTTCGAATCAAATGAACACAGTTTCATTTTTAGAAAATTAACGGTGATTCCGATCGTTATCAAATTTCATAGGATGCTAGATAATCTCATTTCGAAGCCATATTAATATTTTCAAAACATTTGGACAGAGTCTCGACATGCAGGGAAACATTATCCATGAAAAAGAAAGGTACACCATCAACAATTCATTTTCAACAATTCATTCCGATTACGTGGTTAATTATTAGGTTACGATCAACTTTAGTTCGGTTATATGGATGCAAAAAGGAACGCCGGCAACCACCAAAGAAAGGGCGGCTGCAATGGCGATGGAGAAGAAGAGAAGATGAAAATGATGAAGGTGATGCATGTCAAATCTCGGGAGCTCGTGGCGACGATCAGCCACTACTCCTAGAATCGAAATCTCCCTACGAGTGCATAGGAACGAACGGCATACCTTTTCGATGATCGGAGAGAAAGATATGCACGAAAGACGATCGATGATGATCGGGGCTGCTCTTAGCTTCCTTCGGCTTGAAAGGAAGGAGATGGTGATGGAAAGATGGTGCTAAAGAAGATGGGCAGCAGCTGATCGGAGAAGATGGACGGCGTCGGTGTTGGCGATCGGAGGTGGGGCTGCTGCTCCTTGCGGCTTCTTTAGAGAGAGAGCGAAGGTGATGGAGATGATGGTGGGATGATTGAGAGAGATGGTGGAGATGATGGTGGTGATCGGTGGTGGTGGATGATGGTGATGATCGGTGGTGGTGGAGAGGTGGAGGAGAGGTGGTCGGCGAAGGGAGGTGAGGGAGAGAGGGTCGGTAGAGAGAGAGAGAGATGAGTTGGGGTTGGATTTCCTTATGGTGAAGGAAATGAAATGGATAGGGGCTGATGAAGGATTGAGGCGGTGATGGCCTCTTTTTATAGGGGCCATCCCGTCTCCGGTTAGACGTCTCGCTCCCCGACAAAAAGATTCTCCTCCGGCAACGAGTTCCGATTTTTGGTTTCAAAGGGTTTATGGAATCCACAAAAAATATCGAACTCAACGATCTAGGTTAAAGAATTTTCGGAAGGAGTTTGATAGCTCGAAGAATTTTAAAGAAACGAAAAGGATCGAAAATAGACAAACGGCGACTCGGGTTTCCTTAACCGTTTATCCGAAAAAATACATAACTTCTTTCATAATTCTTTTAATGTCAAAACTAGGTTAAATATATTAACATTACATTTTTAGAATTTTATTAAGTTAGAAATAATATTTTTAGTTAACTAATTTTAATTAAATTAAATGTTCTAAAATTCTTTTATTAAGTAATTTATATAACTAATAATATTAAGCTTTTTAATTCAAAACCCTTTTATCATTTTTATTATATAATTACGAAAAGCTTATTTTATTAAAGAAAACTATTTATTTTCTATTTTCTAGTATTTAAAATTACGGGTTATTACACTATCACCCCTTAAAAGAAATTTCGTCCCGAAATTTAAGTACCTTCATATACTAGGTCGGGGTATTGGGCTCTCATCTTTTCTTCCAGTTCCCACGTGGCTTCCTCCAAGTCGTGGTGGTTCCACAACACCTTGACTGTGGCAATCTCCTTGTTCCTAAGAATCTTGATCTTTCGATCCAAAATCCTAACAGGTTTTTCTATATAATGTAAGTCAGGGTTAAGTTCTACCTCTTCATACCTAATCACGTGCTTGGGGTCAAACACATACTTCCTAAGCATGGATACGTGGAAGACGTCATGAACATTTGCTAGGCTGGGAGGTAGTGCTAGGCGGTATGCTACGTTCTTGATCTTCTCTAAAATTTCGAACGGCCCAATGTACCTCGGTCTCAACTTTCCTCGTTTTCCGAATCTAATGACTCCTCGGGTTGGACTGATCTTCAAGAACATTTTGTCTCCAACTTCAAATTCCAATTCGGTCCTTCTTTTGTCAGCATAAGATTTCTGTCGATCTTGAGCTTCTTTGATTCGTTGCCGAATTGTGTAGACGATAGACACCATTTCTTGGACTACGTCTGGTCCCAAAAGCTTTCGTTCTCCTACTTCATCCCAATAGAGAGGTGAACGGCACTTCCTTCCATACAAAGCCTCGTATGGCGCCATTCTGATAGTAGATTGAAAACTGTTGTTGTAAGCAAATTCCACCAATGGCAAAATTTCTTCCCAATTATCTCCTCGGTCGGCAACAACTGCCCTTAGCATGTCTTCTAAGATTTGGATCGTACGTTCTGACTGTCCGTCGGTCTGAGGGTGAAAAGCAGAGCTAAATTTTAACTGAGTACCCATGGCTTCTTGTAAGCTTGTCCAAAACTTCGACGTGAAACGGGAGTCGCGATCTGAAGTGATAGAGATCGGAATTCCGTGAAGTCTTACTATCTCCTTGACGTAGAGTTTGGCCAACTTTTCCAATCCAAAGGTCATCTTAATCAGCAAGAAGTGAGCTGATTTTGTGAGTCGATCGATGATAACCCAGATTGCGGTGTTTCCCTTGGATGACTTTGGAAAACTTACCACAAAATCCATGTTGATATGGTCCCACTTCCACTCCGGGATAGGCAACGGTTGCAAGGTTCCGTATGGCCTCTGATGTATAGCCTTCACTTGTTGACAGGCCAAGCATCGTTCTACAAATGAAGCGACGTCTTTCTTCATGGATTCCCACCAAAATTTCTGTCGTAGATCCCGATACATTTTGGTGCTACCGGGATGAGCTGTGTAGGGTGTATTGTGAGCCTCGTACATAATTTCTTCTTTCAATGCTTTGTCGTCTGGCACACATAACCTGTCTCCATAGAGTAACGCACCGTCGGAGCTAATTTTGCAATCCTTCACGAAATCGTTGCATCCTTCTGAGCCAACCTGTGATCGTAACTTTTCCATGCGTGCATCGGTTTGCTGGCCGGCAATGATTCGTTCTCGAAGGTCCGGCTTTGCAACAATTGTAGCAATGCATCCATTTGTTGTTGCTGGCGGGCAAAGAATGGTCAGGTTCAACTTGGCGAATTCTCGAGCAAGTTTCTCTTCATTCGTAACCATATAAGCAAGATTCCCTCGGATCTTCCGGCTTAAGGCGTCGGCAACTACGTTGGCTTTTCCTGGGTGATAGTTGATTTTACAATCATAATCTTTGACTAACTCAAGCCATCGCCTTTGTCTCATGTTAAGCTCCTTCTGTTCAAAGAAATATTTCAAGCTCTTGTGATCGGTGAAGATTTCAAACTTTGCTCCATAAAGGTAATGCCTCCATATTTTCAAGGCATGAACTACCGCTGCTAACTCGAGATTATGTGTAGGATAATTCTTTTCATGCGGTTTCAGTCGTCGAGATGCGTAGGCGATCACTTTTCCATTTTGCATCAAGACACATCCCAATCCTTGCTTTGATGCGTCGGTGTAGATCACATATCCTTCATTGCCTTCCGGAACTGTTAGTATTGGTGCGGTTGTAAGTCGATTCTTGAGCTCCTGAAAACTTTTCTCGCATTCCTCCGTCCACACATACTTGATTCCCTTCTTCATAAGTGAAGTCATTGGTTTGGATAACTTTGAAAATCCTTCGATGAATCTTCGGTAGTAACCTGCGAGTCCTAGGAAACTTCGGATCTCGGTTACGCTTGTTGGAGTCTTCCATTGACTAACTGCTTCCACTTTGGCTGGGTCGACTTTGATTCCTTCGGCGGAAACGATATGGCCAAGGAACATTACTTCTCGTAGCCAAAACTCACACTTGCTAAATTTAGCGTACAACTTTTCCGTTCGCAATGTCTTGAGCACGGTTCTGAGATGCTCTTCATGATCTCTCTGGGTCTTTGAATAGAAGAGAATGTCGTCAATGAACACGAGAACAAATCCGTCTAGATATTGATGAAAGATTCTGTTCATCAAATCCATGAATACTGCGGGTGCGTTGGTCAGTCCGAATGGCATCACTGTGAATTCGTAGTGGCCGTAGCGGGTCCTGAAAGCTATCTTTGGCACGTCTTCCTTTCTAACTTTCAGCTGATGATATCCTGATCTGAGATCGATCTTGGAGAACACGCATGCTCCTTTGATTTAATCGAAAAGATCGTCAATCCTTGGCAATGGATACCTGTTCTTGATTGTGAGTTTGTTGAGCTCTCGGTAATCAATACACATCCTCATGCTTCTGTCTTTCTTTTTCACGAACAACACTGGGGCTCCCCATGGCGACACGCTAGGTTGGATGAAACCTAGGTCGAGTAATTCTTGTAACTGAACTTTAAGCTCTTGTAGTTCCTTTGGCACCATTCTGTAAGGTGCTTTGGATATCGGGGCAGCTCCTGGCTCTAGATCAATAGGAAATTCAATTTGTCTGTCTGGCGGTAAACCTGGCAGTACTTCTGGAAATACATCTTCGAATTCCCGAACGACTGGCACTTCTTGAATTGATTTTTCTGTCTTTGGTGGGTCTTCGAGCGTTACCCAAAGGCATTGGTTGTTGCCCTTGCGTAACATTGAAACAGCTTTCATGGCGGAAATGATCGGCACCTTTCCTCCAATGCGAATGCCGTGAATCTTTGTGGCATCCTTGGCATTACTTCTGAAGGATATCTCTCGGTTCTGACAGTTGATAGTGGCTCCGTTCTTTTCCAACCAATCCATACCCAAGATAACATCGAACTCCGTCATGATGATAACATATAGATCCGTTCGAAACTCTTGATCCCCTATCTTAAGTGTTTGGTTCCTACAGGCTTTCTCACTTAACATGGTCATTCCTGAAGGTACACTTATTTGGAGGGCTGGGCTTATTTTCTCGGGTTTTATGGATAAGGATTGGCAGGCTCGTTGAGATATAAATGAATGTGATGCTCCTGTATCAAATAATGCCAAAACTGGTATGTCGTTGAGTAGGATCATACCTGATAGATTCTCCTGGGCGTGAGCGGCCTCGTCGCAGTTCAAAGCATAAGCCCTAGCCTGCTGGAATGGACGCTGGTTCTGTTGATTTCCAGCATTTCCCAGGAAATTCCGAGGCGGCGGCGGAGGTGGACGCTGAGGCTGGCCTCCTTGGTTCTGGTTGCATCTGTTGGCGTAGTGTCCTTTCTTTCCGCAACGATAACACTCCACTGTCCTTAGGCGACATTCGCCTACATGGTTCCCTTGACAATACAGGCAAAAAGGGAGGTTCCGGTTTGGTGCACTTGGCCGTGGTGGTTGGGGCCGTGGTGCAACTCGGAATTGTTGAGGCGGTTGAGGATTGCCTCTCCATCCTTGGGGTCTCATCTTGTTGCCAGAGCTTCCTCCTTCAAACTTTTTCTTCCCAAAAGCTAGATTGAACCCAACGCTCTGCTCGTTGCTTCTGTCTCTTTCTTTCGGTAGCATGGACTCAATATCCATGGCTCGGCTCAGTGTCTGGGCATAAGTGAGAGGACCGTGACTGGCAAGGGATATGCCAATCTCGTGTCGAAGACCGCGTCTGAATTTGTCGGCACGATCAAGATCCGTCTCCACAAGTTGCGGAGCATATCGAGAGAGTTGGTTGAACAAACGATCATATTCAGCGACCGTCCTCTTCCCTTGTTGCAAGTTCCAGAACTCATTCTGGCGACATTGGCGGTAACAACCCGGAATGTACTTCTCAAGAAGCTCGTCCTTGAAATCTTCCCATGTGTATCGTTCCCATTGAGCAGCTGTGAGAGTCCTTTTGACTGACTCCCACAAGAAATCCGCTTCATCGACCAGTTGATGAAGACCATAAGCAAGTTTGTCGGCCTCGGTACATTTGAGGTAGTTGAAGATCTTGTCCATAGCTCTAACCCATTTCTCGGCATCGGCTGGTTCACCTAACCCATTAAAAGTTGGAGGATTCTGCCTACGGAAACTCTCGTCATTCCTAGGCATCTGAACTTGCTCTAGGGGCTCACCTACATTATTGTTCCTTCCACGTACCATTTTGTTTTGCTAAGTTTGATTGACGCTGTTCTCTTTTGAGAAGCTGAATTGATATAGTTGTCAGAGAAACGTTAGTAATCTTTAACAAGAGTTTATGCTATATCCATAATAGCATAAGTTTTATTTAAAAGAAAAATTTATGCCATATCCATAAATAGCATTTTGATTAAGGGGATTCAATATTTCAAAATATACTTATTCTTTCAAGTAAAAACATATCCACATAATTCACACATATATCGTAAGCCCGATATAATCACATAAATCACATATATATCGCAAACCCGATATAATCACAATTTTTCACAACCATATCATCTGTCAAGTTTCCAATATCAATCCCTCCCCGGATGATAATAATTCAGTCGTAACGAAACTTGTTATTAAAACCTGTCACAATTTATGTTTCGAAAATAAATCCCTGTTCAGATTATAACAAGTTACATTTTTCAACATAGAATTTCACATCTTGCAACAAACAATGCAACTTTCACGTTTCGTTAGTTCTCACGTTTCATTTTTTTTTTTTTTTTCATATAGTTCACATTTTGCAATCAATCGTATAATCCTTGCAAATAATCAGAAGATCGCCAAGTCACAAAATCATATAACCATAATCATAACCATAATCACATATATATCATCCAAAATTTGATTCGTTTAGAAACGAATCTCGAGTACCTGCCCATATCATATAATACATATCACATATAGCATATATCGTTCCTGCCAAGTAAGATAATAACATAATAACATACGAAGTTTGCCTCCACGAGGACTTTCCCACATAACATATATATAAAGTCATGCAAATGCAGATGCAAAGATGAAGTCGGGGCGGCTTTGTAGGCCCACACCAAAAATCCCGGCTTGCGAAGCGTCGTCATCTATGGCTTCGTTGGCATCTCCGTCTGCATACACTTGCCCTACTCCTCGTCTGTCTCCATGATTTCTCCCTCCTCAATCTCATCATCTTCCAGAATCCTGATTGTCACTCGGGTGGGGGCAATAGTACTCATCCTTGCTGTCTGTCGGTACGGGCCTCTCTCTAGCGAAGTCTGTCCTCTTTCTCGGCTTGTCGCAGGCCTCGGTGGAGTCGGTGGTCGCCCGGCAAAGTCCACGTCAGTGGGAATGGGTCCAAACTGCTGTCCGTCTATCCCTAGATCATTCGGCAACCCATCGTGTTCTCCATCATGCGGAATTCGTGTGAACTCCGTCTCCACAGGCGGCAGCGGCTCGGGCACGTAGGGCTGGTCGGTCGGCGGGGCTGGCTCGGCCGGCTGAACCTCCGAGGAAGGCAGTTGAATGCCTGGTATGGTCGGGTGAGTCCAATTCCAAAACACCTCCATGTCTGCTTCGTTGTTGGTTCGGAATCTGGGATACTGGGATACCTCTGGAAGTGGCATTCTGAACGGAGTTATGTCGATCGGTGGTCGGCCGTACCTCTGAAACTGATAGTAGAGGAATCCTACCACGTCATGGAAACGAATATGGTGCTCCGTTACACCCATAACCGGCGTACCCCACAAGGCCTGTGTCTCTTCAGCGCAAAGACCCCATTCACTAGGCAAGTGTATGCACATGTGTCGGAGCGCTGTAGTGTCCGAAATTCCCGCCTCACGTGACTCCTCGAAAGCCACCGTGAGCCTCATTAGATAGCTGCCTACTGTGTCACCGGCCCTCATAGTACAACTGAAAAAGTCATTCCGAATCTGCTCCCTCCGATACGTACCCCTGTAATACTCCCAAGGATCCATGTCGCCTGAAATCAAATACGGGTCACCAACATTCCAATAGAAATTCAATTGTGCAAGACTTCTTTTTCCATTCTGCTCGGGTCGTGAGTTCCCGAGAAGAAATCGCCCTGTTATGCTTATGATTAAATGCATGCAATGCACACAAATAATGCAACACCAAATTCTTAATCTAATGCAAACACTTTCAATGCATTCACAAAACACGAGAAGGTTAGTTCATAACAATAATCGAATGAAGATTAAGTTTCGATTTTCAGTTTCCAATTCCTAAGTTTTCAATAAACTTTTCACGTAAGTTATTTTTATTCCACATCTTATAAACGTTCCTTCGAATAATATCACATAGGCCATATTTTCACACGTAATTCACATAAGTTTAACACAACGTTTCACATAATCACACTATCGATTCGTTAGTCTCATATAATCACAGGGTTCAAAATGTACCTCGACGATGAGCTCGGAGCAATAGTGATCGAGAGAGAGAGAACGCATAAGTCCAATGTTTTCTTAGGTCCAAAATATTCAAAATTCTTTAGATCAATACATGATTCATTCTTAGGATAAAATTTTCCCTAAATTCCAAATTTTAAATTTATAATAGTCTTTGGTATTCAGAACGACTACGCTCTGATACCATGCTATCACACCCCGATTTTCCTAACTCTAAAATAATCAATTTAAATATAATCAATTAAATCGGGATGCAACGAAGGGTAAAATAAAAAGGGAGAAAATCATAATTCAATTGATTTTAATTAGATTTAATTAAAATTCATTTATTTTAGCCCGGAAATTTGGGCAGCATCTCCCCTATACCAGGATCAAGTCGTAGTAAACACCAAAGACTATTCATCAGCTAACCAAGTACATAAACCATAACGATGAGGTCGGACCAGACCGCGCCATCATCGGATCGAATATATTTTACGAAAATATAACTACCGAGGCGGACCAGATCGCTCTACAGTAGGATCCAAGGTATATATGAAATTATAACAACCGTGGCGGACCAGACCGCACTACAGTTGGTTCCAAAGTATATATTTACATCAGAGTTACGTTTAAATAGCGGAAACGAAATAAACAAACATTCATTTATCCACCGTTATAGTTTTTATAAGTTCGTTTAAGTTTTCGTTATATAAATTCTTATTTTCGAAACATTAAGTTTTTATAAACTAACAAAAGAATAACGAATAAACTTTAACGAACATTTAACTTTCTAAGTTAACTAAACCATAACCTCCATTTCGATTTCTTAAAGTGTTGATAGTTCGATAATCTAAATGACGAAGAAATTGTTTCAAGAACCAAAACATAAGTAAATTGTTTCATAACCAAATTAAAGTTTTAAGAATCGAGAGTGTCTAACAGTTTAAGTTTTATTCTCCTCGTCTCTTGTTTATTCCTCCTTTCCTTCTCTTTCTCCTCGCTCCGTCACTATGCCTCCGGCTCCCAATCTGTAAAACAAAGAAAGTTCTACAGGGCTGAGTACAACAAGCACTCAGTGTGATCATTGCCACAAAGGAAAACAAAAGCAGGACTTTCAGGATTTAAAAAGGGAGAAAAGAATGAATAGAGTTCGATCCCGTACGACCAAACAATTTAGGTACCCATGTAGGTATTCCCGAGGTTACTCGTAATCGAATCCCGGTTAAACCACCTGTCGGATTATAAGAACATTTGCAGGGTGACATACATAAAGTGTATATAAACCCATCAGCTATGCTAGACGGCATAAATAAGTTATATGCAAGTCTATCGGCTAGGGATCGAGATTTATGTGGTACACCCCACTCCCGACCCCGGTGTACACCAGTTGCTCGTTGGTGTGTTAGACCTAATGATGTCAACCCGATATGGTAAAGATTAGAGCCTTAAACCTGGGAAACCTGTGATTCACAATTTAATCCTGAAACAAAGCCTGCACTTGAAGAATATAGAGCTTACTAGCTCAAGAGTTATTAAGAAATAAGAATCCCCAAGGATTTTAACAAGTTTGAATAAATAGATCCCCACCTTTACCGGTTACTCGATTCTTTGGTTCGAATCTTAGGTCAGCTTCTTCGGAGATTCTTCCTACAAATATTTCTTGAGGTTAAGTTACGTTCGTAGTTTCATCCTTAGAATATTTCTAACATAACTTCCTTTTAATTATTAATATATTCTTAATAATCATATAAACACTTTTTAAGCTTCAATAATCATTTTCTTATATTTTCGTCGTTTGCATGGCTTAGACTTCAACACAAAAGTTGTTCAACTAATCATTATGAATATTTTGGTGCAAAAACATTAGTCATGCAAAAGAGTTAGGGGTCCTTCGAATCAAATGAACACAGTTTCATTTTTTGAAAATTAACGGTGATTCCGATCGTTATCAAATTTCATAGGATGCTAGATAATCTCATTTCGAAGCCATATTAATATTTTCAAAACATTTGGACAGAGTCTCGACATGCAGGGAAACATTATCCATGAAAAAGAAAGGTACACCATCAACAATTCATTTTCAACAATTCATTCCGATTACGTGGTTAATTATTAGGTTACGATCAACTTTAGTTCGGTTATATGGATGCAAAAAGGAACGCCGGCAACCACCAAAGAAAGGGCGGCTGCAACGGCGATGGAGAAGAAGAGAAGATGAAAATGATGAAGGTGATGCATGTCAAATCTCGGGAGCTCGTGGCGACGATCAGCCACTACTCCTAGAATCGAAATCTCCCTACGAGTGCATAGGAACGAACGGCATACCTTTTCGATGATCGGAGAGAAAGATATGCACGAAAGACGATCGATGATGATCGAGGCTGCTCTTAGCTTCCTTCGGCTTGAAAGGAAGGAGATGGTGATGGAAAGATGGTGGTGAAGAAGTTGGGCAGCAGCTGATCGGAGAAGATGGACGGCGTCGGTGGTGGCGATCGGAGGTGGGGCTGCTGCTCCTTGCGGCTTCTTTAGAGAGAGAGCGAAGGTGATGGAGATGATGGTGGGATGATTGAGAGAGATGGTGGAGATGATGGTGGTGATCGGTGGTGGTGGATGATGGTGATGATCGGTGGTGGTGGAGAGGCGGAGGAGAGGTGGTCGGCGAAGGGAGGTGAGGGAGAGAGGGTCGGTAGAGAGAGAGAGATGAGTTGGGGTTGGATTTCCTTATGGTGAAGGAAATGAAATGGATAGGGGCTGATGAAGGATTGAGGCGGTGATGGCCTCTTTTTATAGGGGCCATCCCGTCTCCGGTTAGATGTCTCGCTCCCCGACAAAAAGATTCTCCTCCGGCAACGAGTTCAAATTTTTGGTTTCAAAGGGTTTATGGAATCCACAAAAAATATCGAACTCAACGATATAGGTTAAAGAATTTTCGGAAGGAGTTTGATAGCTCGAAGAATTTTAAAGAAACGAAAAGGATTGAAAATAGACAAACGGCGACTCGGGTTTCCTTAACCGTTTATCCGAAAAAATACATAACTTCTTTCATAATTCTTTTAATGTCAAAACTAGGTTAAATATATTAACATTACATTTTTAGAATTTTATTAAGTTAGAAATAATATTTTTAGTTAACTAATTTTAATTAAATTAAATATTCTAAAATTCTTTTATTAAGTAATTTATATAACTAATAATATTAAGCTTTTTAATTCTAAACCCTTTTATCATTTTTATTATATAATTACGAAAAGCTTATTTTATTAAAGAAAACTATTTATTTTCTTTTCTAGTATTTAAAAATACGGGTTATTACAGTAGCCAATTGAATCGGCCATACGTAATCGTGATTAGGTTCGATTAGTGGTAAATTGACTTGTTAAAGTCAAGGGAATAACAGTCTTCATTCGACAATCCTGCGTCAGAGTTTGTCGGTTTTGAATCGGGTTTCTCTAGTTTTTACTGTTGTCGGCTCATTAAATCTATAGAGCGTCTCTTACGGTTGTCAGTCGATTAAGGAAATAATTGGTGAAGTGTCTTCCCGATTATCGATAATTTATGGAGAAATGCGATTACGTCAGAAGCGCCTTCGGTAATCATAACTGATTTGTTTGCATGTAATTAGAGTTATTTTTGCATTGAGGATCAGAACAATTAAGCTTGAGTGGAATTGTTCGCTACCGGAATCGTTTTTATTTTGTGAAACCAAATTGCAAGCTGCTTTCTATGTTCCTGTTCAATTATTTTTCTTATTTATTTTCGTTACTAGTTTAATAAAAAATCATTGTTTTGCAGTTGAAAATTCAGAGGAGAAACTCGTCAGTCCTTTGGGAGACGATCTTGCTTGCCACTGTCTGAGCAGTGTGGGCATACCTGCTGAAAAGTCGGAATTATTTTTGGTGTAAAACGACGTACCAAAGTCTGAGGTGACCCAGCTGTTGGACGCCGACATCCTGTTCGAGGTCACATACCCGACCTGGATAGCGAACCCGGTGATGGTCAAGAAAGCAGGAGGGGGTGGCGGATGTGTATTGACTACACCGACCTCAACAAGCACTGCCCGAAAGACTGCTACCCCCTTCCAAATATCGACAAAAAGGTAGACTCTCTAGTCGGCCACAAGGTATTCAGCTTCCTTGACTTGTACAAGGGGTATCACCAAGTGTTGATGGATACCGAGGACGCAGCCAAAACCGCTTTCATTACGGACTTCGGCATCTTTGCCTACCGCAAGATGCCATTCGGGCTTAAAAATGCTGGGGCCACTTATCAGAGGATGGTGGACAAAATATTCAATGAGCACATCGGCAAAGAAGTTGAAGTCCATGAGGATGACATAGTGGTGAAAAGTAAGGAGGAAGGAGCCAGCGTCACCGATCTCCGAACTGTGCTATCGCTGCTCCGAGAAGTCAACCTAAAACTCAACCCCCAGAAGTGTACTTTTGCTGTGCCATCGGGAAAGTTTTTAGGTTGTTGGATTTCCCAAGAAGGATTGAAAGCAAATCCTTCCAAAGTCAAAACTGTGCTAGAGATGAGGGTCCCGAAGTCAATCAATGATGTGCACAAACTCACTGGGTGCCTTGACGCACTGAGTAGGTTCCTCTCCAAAGCCGCGGAGAAACAGCTACCCTTCTTTAAGATTTTAAAGAAGGCGCCCGAGTTCAACTGGATTTCGGAACACCATCTCGCACTTAGTCAACTAAAGGAATACCTCGGTAGTCTGCCTATCTTGTCGGTACCAAGAAATGGGGAAGTGTTGTTCCTATATCTAGCCACCTCGGAGGAGGCCATCAGCGCAGTACTTGTACGGGAGGAAGCAGGGCGCCAACTCCCTGTATACTTTATCAGCCGGTCCCTCAAGGGGCCCGAGGTGCGATATCAGCCACTTGAGAAACTTGCTCAAGCTCTAGTCAATGCAGCTCGGCGCCTTCTCCCGTACTTTCACGCGCATTCCCTCCAGGTCCGAATTGATTTCCCACTTCGACAAGTACTAACAAAACCTGAAGCTTCGGGCCGAATAGCGAAGTGGGCCATAGAACTTGGGGAACATGACATCACCTATGTCCCCCGGCAAGCCATCAAAGGACAAGCCCTAGCCGACTTCCTGTTCGAAACCTCCATCCAGTCGTCCCAACTTCCACACCGATCCCTGCACCGAGCTCTCCTCAGCCTGCCACAACGGAACCTCCCGACTGTTGGCACATGTACGTCGACGGTGCTTCGGGAAAAGCGGGGAGCGGCGCTGGAGTCCTCCTCGTCAACCCAGAAAAGAAGGAACTCACATATGCACTTCGTTTTCAGTTCACCAAAACTAATAACAAAGTGGAATACGAAGCACTGCTGGCCGGACTCCGGATAGCTACAGATTTGAAGGTCAACTCCATTAGGATATACATTGATTCCCAAGTAATCGTGAATCACATGATAGGAAAGTACGAGGCGAAAGGGGAAAGGATGAAGAAGTATTTAGCAAAGGCGCAAGATATGCAAAAGGCCTTCTCATACTTTCAACTCGAACGCATACCCCGAGCTCAGAGCCCCCGAGCTGACGTCCTCAGTAAATTGGCCGTAGCCCCAGGTTCTTCACCTGTTGAGGACATCCAGTATAGGAGCATAGAGGAGGCCGAGGTCAACGATATAGCCGAAGAAGATCAACCCACGTGGATGACACCTCTCCTCAACTACTTAGTGGATGAGAGGTTGCCGGAGGATAAAATGGAGGCAAGAAGAATATTGGCGAAGTCATTGCGCTACGCCGTCGTGGATGGCGCCCTTTACAAAAAGTCATATCTTCAGCCCCTACTTCGGTATGTTGGCCCCACCTCGGCGGACTACGTCATGCGCGAGGTGCATGAAGGATCATGTGGCAGTCACATCGGACCTCGGGCACTGGCCAAAAAGATCATGCGATGGGGCTATTACTGGTCTACAATGCTAAAAGACTGCACCGAGCTCGTGTAGAGGTGCGAGAAGTGCCAGTTACATGCAAATGTAACAAGGATGCCTCAAAGCGACCTAGTCGCGATGCAAAGTCCCTAGCCATTTGCGCAGTGGGGAATAGACATAGTGGGCCCATTTGAGAAGGCACCTGGCCAGCTGCAGTACCTTATAGTCGCCATAGACTATTTCACGAAGTGGGTAGAGGCGGAACCCCTAGCCAAGATCACCAGCAAAAATGCTCGCAACTTTGTATGGAAAAACGTGGTATGCCGCTTCGGAGTACCCCGTGTTCTAGTCTCAGATAATGGAACACAGTTCACAGACAAGATCTTTAGGGACTGGTGTGACGAGCTGCAGATCCAACAGAGTTTCACCTCGGTAGCCCATCCCCAAGCAAATGGCCAAGCCGAGGTGACGAACAGAACGCTCGTCAAAGGCCTTAAGACCCGACTAGATCAATCTAAAGGCAGGTGGGTTGAGCACCTCCCCAATGTCCTATGGTCTTATCGAACCACACCACGCTCCACCAATGGATAGACTCCGTACAACCTAGCTTACGGGACAGAGGCTGTCATCCCGGTAGAGATCGGGATGCCGAGTCCGCGCACGGCTCACTTCGTCTCCGAGGTGAACGACGAGAATTGATGCGCGGACCTCGACCTGCTAGAAGAAAAGCGAGACATCACCTACATCAAAGAAGCCCGATACAAGCAACTCATGGCCGGATATTACAATCGGCGAGTTCGAGGTCGGCAATTCTGTGTAGGCGACCTCGTCTTGCGAAACAATGAGGTCAGCAAAGCCGCTAAGCTCGGCAAGCTAGAGGCCACATGGGAGGGTCCTTACCGAGTTGATGAGGTCCTAGGCAGAGGTGCCTACAGACTCACTAACTTGTCCGGGGAACCCATACCACGACCATGGAACGTCGTTCATTTGAAGAGGTATTATGCATAGCAGTGGAGTATCATATAGGCTAGAGTCTAGTCTTGTTTTCTTTCTGTCGTAGTACGTTTGTCTTTGTCATTTCGAGTCTGTTTTCTAAAAGATTTCCGAAGTTTTAATGAAAATTTGCAGTTCTTTTATTTCTTTGTGTTTATATTATCCTGCATTACTCCACGTAGAGATGTCAATTGAGCCCGAAACCCGTGGGTTGGCCCGAGTAACCCGAGCAAAAGGCGGGTTAGGGTCGAATATTTTTAGCCCGAATTTATTTTTCAACCCGAATGGCCCGAACCGAATAACCCGACACCCGATAGGGTTGGCCCGACAAGTTGGCGGGTTGACCCGATAACCCGAAAAACTTTCATTACCTAGTTGTTGAAGTTCATTACTTTTGTTTAAATATTGTAGTTAATGTCTTAATTTAAATACTTGTGAAAAATATTATAAATTTCTATGATATGTTGTACACATAATAGAAAAAAATGGTTATTACAATCATGAAATGAAAAATATCTTCACATTTTTATATCTCAAGTAATTATTTATTGTATATTATGTAAGTTGGACTCAAATAATACAAGACAAAATTTCTTAGAGCTTATAACATGACTTATTTATTTATTTTAAAATTAAGACCTGTAAAAATATACATTTATTTTTCTATTTTCGTCAACCTTTTGGCCCGACGGGCTAGCCCGAGCCCCGGAAGTTTAGGGTTAGGGTCAAGATTTTCTAGCCCGAAAAAAAAACAACCCGATTGAACCCGGACCGATTAACCCGCAGCCCGAAAGGGCCAACCCGAACCCGCTCGGGTTGGCCCGATTGACATCCCTAACTCCACGTATATGCGCACTACCTCTAATTTACTTTTTCACTCTATCCTGACGAGGATAAGTGTTAAAACCATGATCACATCTCGTACGACATATAACTAGGGGACCACCCCTCACGACTGAGTCGGCAGAACAGGAACCCGATGATCGGCCCACGTGCCACTTCGGAAGCCGATGATAGGCCCTAGTGCCACTTCGGACCTCGATGTTCGGCCCAAGTGCTGCCTCGGAAGCGATGCTAGGCCCTAGTGCCACTTCGAACCCCGATGATAGGCTCACATGCCACTTTGGAAGCTGATGCTAGGCCCGCGTGCCACGTCGGAAATCGCTGCTAAGCCAACTTCGGCTAACGCGCTCTCATGTTGTCCACAAATATTAAAACAACGGGATACATCAAGACATTAAAGTACAGTTAAGTCTGTAAACGCTACTTTATTAATCCATATAAATTGGAGATTTTTACAGGTCACGAGGAGGGACCACTCCCATCAGGCCTACGACTACAGTTAAAATATTTTGCTAGTGCGCCGGCCTTGGGGTTCAACACGTCATCTATGTTTATGTTGTCTTTCTTCGTGCTTCGACCGCGACCTCGACCCCGGCTAGTGCTAGAGACATCTCGATTGCTCCGACCTCGTGAGATTGATCGGGTGCCGTATAGTAACCATCACCGCGGTTAGGAATTGCCGGAGGTCGGCGAGCAGGTATAAACATATCGATTCTGTCACGGAGTAAGCGAGAGGGCACGGTAGAGCTCAGCGCACGAAATCGGGGGGCATTTTTCTTCGCGGGCTGCACCTGCGGATATGCACCCAGCCACTCCTTTATTATGGGCTGACGGGAGATGATTATAGGAAACAGATTGGTCAAGTACTTCAGCTCCGCCACATGCTCTACAACTTCCCACGAGTCCGGACCTCGTTATATCTGTTCGCGCGCCGCAAACCGTACAGCCTCGAGAGCTTCGGCCTCCACCTCGGAGATTGTCTTGCCTCTGAGCTCATGGATCACCCTTTCGTACTCAGCATGTTCGGCAACCTTCACCTTGGATTCAGCAAAGTCTTCCTTCATCTGAAGATACCGAGCTTCATAGCCGTCACTTTTGATTTGCAAAGCATTATACTTCAAACTCGTTGTTGAGGTGTTCATCTCGTTTGTCAAGCCGACCAATTTCCCCGTCTTTAACGTCGAGAAGGATTTTTAATCTTTTGATCTCGTTAAGATAAGGGGTCACGTCGGTTTCGGTTTTATTCTACATACAGCATAGAAGAAAAAGACACTCAGAGTTGTGCAAAAAGCTTTCTTTTCATTAATGGAGAAATCAAGTACACGAGAGGATTATATATATATATATATATATATATATATATATAAAGAAAGGGGGGATCAACTGACCCCGCCGCCGGAGAGGTCGGCCTCGTTCACAGTGGAACTCGGCTGTCGCACCTCGGCGTCAGCACCTGTCAACCTTGGAGCCGCTGTCTCCCTTGCCACCTCTTCCTCTTCCTCTTCGACCTCGGACACATCCGGGGAGAGGATATTGGTCTTCAGCTCCTCGCGTAGTGGCCCGAGCCGGGCCTCGAACTCGATGTCACGGTCCACGTCGCAGGCCCGCACCTCCTCGGCAGATAGAAGAGTGCGACGCTTGGCCAAAGCCTCCACGACGGGAAAGCTGGAGGTCTTCTTCGTAAGGGCCCGGAAATAGATGCGGAGCATCTCGTCATCCCCTATTTCCTTGTGACCGTACTTCCCTTTTTCCAACTCCGGGAAGTCATCGGCCACAAGGTCAAGGACCTCGGCGACGGCCCGGGTGCTCACCGGTTTCGTCAGCTCGGCGACCAACGAGCTGAATTTCTTGCTGAGGAAAATCCTCTCAGCAAGAGCCCTGAATACGTCGCCCAGGACGGCGGCAAGCTCCTTCTCCTGACCTCGGGTAACCTCTGCCTCTACCTCCAGCGCCGCCACCATCTCCCGGGCAGCAGCGAGATCAGCCTTTGCAGCGCCGAGCTGCTCCTTCAACTTCTCTTTCTTTACTGCAGAGGCAGCCACCTCGGCAGATAGTCGAGACCTGTCCTCGGCCAAATCTTTCACCTTTCCGGTTGCCCGGGAGTACTTGGTCACGGAAGCTTGAAGGAGCTTCAACATGGCATCCGACACGCGGGAAAACTCCTCCGCGGTAGAATCGACATCCTACATAGCAAAAATTAGCAAAAGTTCGCACAATGGGAAAATTCGAGTACAAAACACAATTATTTACCTAAGGGAATGACGGTGTTGGAGCACGGACACCAGTGCACACGACCTCCATCTCGGAGGTCGCAGAAGTCTCAACGGCACCTCGAAAGCCGGTACCCTTCAAATTTTGGAAGACTTGTTTGGGGGGAGAGAACACGGCTTCTGGGATCTTGGTATGTGTCCTTTCTGTGGACACAGATCTCCTCTTGGCAGCATCACTGCTTGAGGCCGTCGTTTCAGCCGACCTCTTCTTGGAGGCCGGACCCTTGGACTTCTTCACCATATTCACTGCAGCAAGAACAAAGAAAAAAAAAATATTAGTACCGGGATGCGCAAAGATAACAGAATAAAGAAAAGGGGAAGGGGACCTCACCCCTCCCCGACTCCACCGCGGTGGAAGGATCATTTGGGCTCGGAACTGCTCCCTCGATCTCGGAGAGCGTCATCGGCATAACACCGAGACCATTGAGAGCACTTGCCAGATCGGCAAAATGCTTTTTCTTTTTCAAGGGTTTTATGGCACCTTCAAGCCAAGCCACCTCGGTGGCCCCCTCAAAGCGGCAAAAGAAGAACCGCTTATACCAGTCCGGTATTTTCAAGGGGGCCTTAACCTTAAATTTACTACGGGAGGAAATGAAGTACCACCCCTCCCTCCCATCCTTGAAAGTATACATAGCGCCAAACGTCTCGGCCGAGAAGGGGAGACCCAGCTGAGTACAGGCAATACCCAACCCAGTAATCTGTAGTATCCCATTAGGAAAAAGTTAGGAGGGGGAAATGCCAAAAAGGTCCAAAATCTCGGCATAAATAGCCGGATCAGGAACACGAAGACCAGCGGTAAGGTGGTTTGAATATACCGTTAAAAACCCCGAGGGGGGAAGCAAGCCCTATCACCCTCTCGAGGTTGAACAAGGAGGACAGAGGAAGGGAAATTAAATTTAACGTTCAAGTCGTACAGAGATGAGGTAGAAAGGGTGGAATCCAAGCCACCTATTTTTCCGATCGCCTGGCGATTTTCAGGAAACTCTACAGTTTCGGGAAAGGGTGTGGGTGAATCGGATCTCACACATGGTCGAGTATTATCCAACACAAATGTAGGTTGGGATGAAGATGAGGAACATGAAGGGGAATCCATTACTTACTTGCGAAATGGAGAAGATTGGCAGAAAAGTGTTGAAGAAGACGATGAACAGTGCAGAACAAACTGAGATTTTTAGGGTTTTCAAATTTGCAAATTGAAGGAGTGATAACTTCTCTCAAATATTGCACAACTAAAGAGAGGGAGTAAAAGCGTATTCAATACGCTTCATCAATGCGACGGCGTTTCATGTAACGGCCCGTCCAATCCCTGCTTTATCGGGACACCAAACGTCCGCATTTATTGCGACTGAAACGCTTTACGCAACCTCGGATGTGCTCACCTCGTCTTCGCACCACGGAAGCACGACCTCAGCCAACACGGCAAATAGCAATTCGGACAGCTGCCCCTTAGTCATACCCACGCGCGACATGCCGAGATCGGATAGCTTCACCACGGCAAGTTGATACCGACCACAATTACAACATCACCTCCATCACCCCACGTCTTTTGGGGGGGGGGATGTGATAGGAAATGGCCCATCTCCCTAGGCCCAATACCACCACCTCGGCAACGGCCCAAGCACCACCTCGGCATAAGGCCCAACAAAGGCACCTCGGCCCAGCCCAACACCAACAAGCCCAATTAAACAGGCCTAGGGAGTTGAGCCCTAACTAACAGAACGTGGAGTGATGGAGGCAGAAACGGCCACCACCCACGGTCTCCATGATCCCACGTCCATCACTCCCATGATGGACGATAGAATTAGCTATAAATATCGAGTCTAATGTATTGTAACACACTCATGCTACTTTGAATACAAGCTCTCTCTCTCTCTCGATTCTCCCGTGGACGTAGATCTTCCGATCGAACCACGTTAATTCCTTGTGTTTGTTACTTTCACACACTCAAATCTTACAAACACTTTCTCATCTTCACCGAGCAACGAATTTAGGATTCATCAAAACTATAAGCGTGACAAAAATTGTCGGCTATTAAATTATTAGGGCCCATACTATTATTAGGAGACACACCGCCCACAAAGCTCCGTTTTACAAATACTCACTCTAACCCCTATGTTTCTTCCTAAGTCTGACCTCTAAGTTTTTTTTTTTTTTTTTTTTTTTTTTTTTAATATTTATTTAGCACACGTCTTAAAAATAATAGACCGTGAATAATCCCGATCAAAAAAAAAAAATAAAAAAAAAATAGACCGTGAATAATAACATAAGGTTAGATTTTTTAGCTAGTGTTTTCTTTAGTATCTAACTACTTTAATGTCATGATCACGTTATTGTATATGGTATTGTGGCCTTCTTTGAGGCTCAACTAATGCATGGCAATTAAATTTAGAAACGAGTCGTTTATCAGAAAATAATGGAAAATTTATGCCAAAGTGTGTTAAATACAGTATATAACACCATCATGAATTTGAGTGAACAATTGCAAAATGGCAAGAAAAACTTTCCATCCTAACGAGAAGTCGAGAACACACCCCATATTTTAGAGCATAAGCTCGAATACGTTTAGACATAGGTATGTTAGGCCAGTGATGTTAGCTCTAAATTTCCAAAATCAGGTTGTAATTCACGGAGTTGGGCTCGAATATGTTCAATCTTTTCCAGTATTTCCAAGCTCAAGCTTGATCTTCTCACGTACTCCTTCGTGCTCGAGTTCCACAATTTCTAATTACAGACCGCGAATAACAGAATCACTTCATTTTCAACTAAACATATATAAGTTGAACATTTTTTTTAATATATAACTGTGTAAACATAGTTCATCTCGAGCTAGTCAACTTTGCAAGACAAAATATACGAACATGTACGTAAAAAAGTAAAGGCGCATAAGCACCAGCTCAGCTCGACGAAACCCAAAAAAACGACCATAGCAGATGCATATATTTGGCCATTGACATTGCTACGTCAAACTTGATCATATTAACATAGCCTTCTTTTTTTCCGCATATAGAACCGAGATAATTACAAATATATTACCACTTCCCAATTATTTTACACTTGAAATAAACTATAGGGAACCTATATATATCACATAACAAAAGGGGTCAAAATCTGGAAAAGTTTACCATTCTAATACTAATCCAAATAGAAAGAAAAACGTCTTGAGGCAGAACTGTATGAGTAAAGCTGTCCTCTTTCTGGACTTGGGATGAATTTGCAAATTATCCTGCCTTGTCTTTGCAGGAATTAGAAAATCCCCTTCCGAAGCTATATATCCTCAATTTTCACAGGTACAGAATTAGTTCCAAACATAGCCTGTAGTAGAAAATAGGACAAAAGATCATTCCTTCGTCTGAGAGAAATAAAAGAAAGGAACCGGACCATAAGATCCGAACATTAATAGATCATGTTTTAAGCATTCGGAAAACCATCATATTCAAGACGATGGAGCATAAGATGCCTTTCTCTTTCAATAGTAAAGTATGCACGACTCTTGTAATTACTCATTCAAATCTATCAAATTCATCCCAATGTATGTCTATCATGAATGCACTGCATGGCATGACATTGATGCATGAAATATTTCAGAAGGATGACTTCGGCATCAAGTGAAAAGCCTTTGAGAAAACATGCATACGCCGCCAAAAAAAATAATAATAACAAAGTAGCAATAGATTACCAGGAGGAATATATGCAAAGGCTATTCTGGAAGATGCAGTTAGATGCATAGTGCACCCATGTCAGGTGGTCCTCCATCAGAATGAACAGAACTTGGAAGAGTTGTGCCACCTTTTCTACTTAGCTTTCTGTCTTTTCGACTCTTCCCATAGTCAACTGTTTGGTTACTGTTTTGATATAATAACATAAGAGTCAGAAGAAATATACAGCTAGTCCAGGAATGAGCTCATTAGTGTTTTGGATGACATAAATACATAGTGCAGTATCATTTTTATTTTTTAGCATCACATAGTGTAGTATCTTCATAAGTATAGTCTTCTATTGCAATGATAGTTCAGAGAAATCTCAGACCAAACTCAAATGATATGGATTTACGCAGATCAAAACAATAAGCTGTCTAGGAAAAATTGGAACGTGAACATGAATAGATTTATTTGGCCAACTTCTCCTGCTCATAAGTGTATATGCAATACTTAGGAGCAACTTTTGCTGCCTTGTGTTGGAAGATTTCGTTAATAGTACTGGTCTATCCCAGTATTAATTATAGGCATGTTTCACCAAAGAAATTAACAATGTACTTTCTACTACTCGTATATGTACTACATATCTTTTCTTTCTTTTTTTTTTTTTTGTTTTGGAGGGAATATGTAGTTACTGTCTTTCTATGAAATGGAGTAGCATTACTGTAATAGGATTGTAGGAACAGAATGTCAATCATATATTTTTAGAGTCTTAATATTTTTAATTGTATTAAATTATTGAAGTGTTAAAAAGTATGAGTGATAAAGTGTTAAAAGTGTTGAAGTGATTGTGGGGTCTATGTCCCAAAATGAAAAGGTTGAGTAAACTGTGAACGTCCCAATATAGTAACACTGTCGGTAAATGGTGGACGGAGGGAGTAATAGATTGGAATATAAATGAGCAGCCTACTTTACCAATGGGAGTAGCTTGTAATGATTGATCAAATATTCAACTGCTAATGCATTAATGAAAATGGCATTAAAAATCATACACTGGAAGTCTGGAGGATGATCTCCCAGTAACTGTACCACAGCAAGCCTTGTACTTCTTTTTTGAGCCACATGGGCAAGCCTTGTTTCTTGAGATTTTCTGCAGCAATAAAACCATGTAACTCAAACAGGAGTAGAAGTACTACAGAATTTGGTATCAGTGTCTTGCACATGATAAAACCTTTTCATCAGGCTGGGGATTTTTTTTGCAATTCAACTCCACGTCATTGCCAGATAATTGCAGTTCAGATGTTGTGTCTTCAACCATTAACCTATTCTGATCTGAGTTCTCAACTTGGCGTTCATCTGGAGAACCTCAAACACATGAAGCAAGTAAATATGTTTCCAGTGCAGAAAAATAGAACATGCTATGATATAAGGATAATTATGGCGTCTATTATGGTGCGTAAAATTTGATGTGATATAGGAATAGATCAAAAAACTATCCAAAAGCTATTAGATTTAGAGTAAGAAAGGTGAGCGATGGATGATTACAGCCAACCATTTTCAAAAGAAGTTTCTAGTGATGGAGAAGATTCTTCTTCAGCAACTATTTGATCTGAAAGTCCTTCAGCCACAAGGACTTCTATTGCAGCATCAGCATCCCCATTCACTTGTTGTAAAGCCTAAATTGGAAAATACATACTCAGAAAACAAATTTTACAACAATAAATTTTGTGGGTGCATACCCTGTTCATATGTATAGAGCAAGCTCAATCTGTTTTGTGATAATTCATTTTACTGTTTCTTTTTGGGATCTGGGATTCATTGACATAATCACCTGTTCAATTTTTGTAGTATTTTCACATCCACTACCAGCCTTTACCATTTTGATAGAGTCTTCGCATGAAGCATTCCTTCCATATTGCACTCTAGAATTCCTGGCAGCTGCTTTTGGTTTATCAGTTTTAGCTGAAAGATCAGCATCACCCTTTTTGACATAGCTAAAAGTTATCAGATTCTAGCTTAAAAAGATAAATATATAGGTGATATGAGATAAATGAGGATTTAAAATTCCCTCAGAGAGTAATGCGTGCTAACTATTAAGAGAGGGTCCTTGAAGCGAATGAGAGAAACCTTTATAACGATTGTCCTAGCCGGCCCAGAGCATGTGTCTTCCTTTGACCGCACACTATTATAATGTTCTCCATCATGGTAAGAACTGCAAAAGTAAGCAACAAGCTTAGAGCCAAGAAAAAATACTTAAGAATTAGATGATAAACTGGAACTTATTTCTGGAGTGGGAGAAATACAACCAAAACCACATGGCATAAATAGTGATATACCAGAATTTGAGAATGTCAGAAACTGACTTCAAGTGTTACTAACAAAATATGATGTGGGTGCAAAGTTAGATGACATATCATCTTACTATAGAAGCACAGTATTTAACTAACATTGCATCACAATCTCTAACAAGTGTAAGGACGAGGCCGGCTTGTAAAACCCTCTGCGTCATTGTCCTAGGAAAAGCTAAAATAAAGTAATGGAAGGGTGCCGAAACTACAATTATCAATATTAAACCATGCACATAAACGGATAGCAAAATGAACAAGTTAGGAACAGATCAAGTCATAACTCATGATCTTGCACTACTCGGACGATTTTTTAGCTTGACTAGTTATATCATATGAGCCTGTCAGAGACCGCAAGTACTCTAGCACTAGTTTCCGCACAGAGTTGACACACAAATACTGAATTAAGAACTTAAATTACCAAGACATTTGCTTCCCCTGAGAAGATTTTACCTAGGCAACATAAATTTTCAATTATTGCATCATAATCTAGCCTAAGCTTAATCAAAGAGCTAGATAGTGCCTCAAAGTAAGATACGGCTTACTTATGAAAGAATATGATAATAAACAGTAAATACACATATTGTCTAGATACTGGGTGTGAAGATACTCGAAGCTGATCTTATAGGAAATTAAGAACTACTTGAGCATACTAGCCAAAGCAGGAATGTCTGCAGATTGCAGAAACAAGCAAATTGAAGGACAACTTATAATGCCTTCAAATATGAAATAAATGAACTTAGAAAAAAATTGAAGGAAAATTCCCCCAAGATATCTATTTCAATATCACATTATGAGAGTTAAGGTAAGTAAAAGGGTCAAACTTACGTAAAAATAAAGCAGGATTATATGTCATGATCAACATTACATTCTCAGGAATTGTTTCTATTGTGACATTGCCTTGACCACAAAGTTCTCAATCAGCAAGTCTGCCACAAAAACCCCAGCCGAATTCTAATAAGTTAATAGCAATCTACCAGAGGAGCAGCAGCACATGGAAAGGGACGTGCTAAAGTTTTTGCAAGTCAGATCATTCATTATTTATTTCCATAATTATCTTATAGATATTAAAATAAATACTGAATAAAATGGTAGGCTCGGAGCCCTGCTTTTTTTCTTTATTTCTTTTTTTTTTTTTTTTACTTTCACATTTTTATGTAGTCATAGGGCGATGATAGTTCGGAACACTGTGACATTATTACAATTAGGAACGTCAATAGTAGTGCACTGGCAAAGCCTAAGAGTTTACTGTTTGTTTGCTTTATAGTTCATTTTTCAGCCATCTGCCGCTGTTGCACTCTAATCTTTTGAGGGAACACACTGGCGGTTCGATTAATATAAACAATTGTCAATGGTTTTGCAAGCTTCAACTATCAGATTATATGTTTCTTGACTAAGCATACTGACAACTCGACGTATAGATGGAAAACCCATCAACTGCCTTAAACCAGGTAGGTGAGGACAAATTTTCCCCAATTTGAAAATTTTAACACGTGTCTAAGACCGGCATTGCAGGATGAAGCATATTAATGATCTGTAGTATGCAAATTAAACTCAGAATATTTTGTTAAGGTATGCTGGAATTAGTGGGCCAGTATGGATATGCTGTTAAAATATAAAATTCCAAGCCATCTTAAATGTACATGATAAATT
Source organism: Thymus mandschuricus (assembly GCA_029379335.1). Classification (NCBI taxonomy): domain Eukaryota; kingdom Viridiplantae; phylum Streptophyta; class Magnoliopsida; order Lamiales; family Lamiaceae; genus Thymus; species Thymus mandschuricus. The sequence continues at coordinate 34,824,638 of CM057073.1, read as the reverse complement.
AGTAACGTGCCTGCCTCCACAAGAATAATGCAGTTAAAGATTCCCAAACACGAAAGGAATTTCGCTAACAGGCAAGTAATATATATATATATATATATATATATATATAGAGGATGGATCATATAGAAATAAGTCCTGGTGTGAGAAATAGGAATAGATCTGGACCATTGATCTTAATTTGATCTATGGTTGTAATTGATTTAAGCATGATTATAAGGTATTATAAGCATGACTAGGTTTAAGCATGAATTTGTACATTAAAAAGCATAAGGTTGCGTTTGGTAGAGGAGATGAAGCAAGATGGGATGAGTCATCTTAGGTTAAATGAGTGTTTGGTATTCAAGATGTTTTTTTCCGGGGGCCCGTGATTAGGCTAAGGCCCGCTCTTATTCACTATTCCATTTAGCTTATTTGTCTCCCCTCTACCCCATGATAACTCATCTTGATTCAAATAGTGTAACATGTTAGCTATAGAATTTTCCATTATGCCCTTATAAAATTCATTTCTAGGTGTTTAGATTTATGAAATGAGTTATATTCCCGACAAAGTATAAAAAATTGCTTCTCTTCGGATTTATGAAATGGGTCAAATTTCACGAAACCCATTTCAATTTATCCACATTATGCCAATAATTTGAATAGTTTTTTTTTTTTTTTTTTTTTTTTTTTTTTTTAATATATTTTTTTTTTGGATTTTTTATTTTAATAACTACAAAAAAGGGAAAAGATGGGTTCCCAGCCTCCCAAGCACGAGTATTTAATTCGTTCGGATAATGAATTTATAAATGTGGGTTTGTCTACTTAAATCCTACATGATACTTAGATCATTTAATTAATTAAAGAAGGTTATATTTGTCAATTTATATTTTAGTCTAGAATATTATCACATATTATAAACATAAAATATTAGTCATCTTGCATTTCAATCTTTCCTACCAAACAAACATGTAAAATATTCATCTTTACTACTATTCATCTAAATCATCTTAGGATGAGTCATCCTGCTACATCCTATCTCACCTATCAAACGCAACCTAATGGTGTTGTAAGCATAAATATATACTGATTTAACCATGATTTTGTACAGTTTTAAGCATCTTTCGCATTTTAGTACGCAAAGATTTATTTGCACACGAACCGCTCCATATATATATATATATATATATATATATATATATATATATATATATATATATATATACATGCAATTTGGCAAAAATTTAGTCCGTATGAAGATAATATGATGATGGATTTTGAAAGAATCTCCTTCACAAGCATCCACAATACATGGTTAAAATAAGAACCTTTAATGATAAAGGCTTTATAGTACAAATTACCTAACTAGAATATAGATTATCAATAATACTTACAGATGAATCATCCGAGCTTCATGTTTATCAAAATTTTGAATGTACCACCGTGGAGACATATTCTGTGCAAACAATTGAATAAAAACTAATCAATCAACAAAATCTAATAAATGTTCCATAAAAGCCACTAGTGCCATTAGCAATTGGTCTTTAAGGAAAGTTCTGACGTCCATTCTCATGCTTTAAACGATAAACCTATGAAGTCTGAATAATACATACTCTGTGAATGCATATATTACTAAGAGTCACAAGAGAAGCTGCTTGCAATTCCATGTGCCCTGCCCAAGTACCATCCTCTCCCATGGATTGGCAGTATTGATCAAATGGAACCTCATCTTCCACAAATGGCTCAAACATTTCGCGATTGGCCTATCAGATGTAACTCACGAATCAATAATATGGGACTTAAACAGTTAAATGCAAGACTCTGTTAAAACAAACATAATTAATCTGTCCAGTCTATAAACAGTCCGATACTGCCATATAAAGTGAGCTGTAGCAGTGAATTTTCTATGACAAGCATATATCTCAACAAGTATATAGGGCGATCAAACCTAGCTTCCATGATTTTTCGCTTCTCACATTCTCAAACAATTCCACAAGGCCCGATAAACAACCTCAACCCACAGACTCAATTTACAAATCTTCATAAGCAAAAGTATGCCCAGAAAACAACAATCTTTCCCGTAATCTCATTATAGGAACACCATCATCACTACCATTTATTTTAACAATAGCTGTAAGACTGAAACTACTTTTTTGGAAACCAACCAACATCCTCAATGAAGTTAATTTTGTCTATAACAGCAAAAACTTGATTTCGATAACTTCACCTTAATAAATCCGACCACCATGCCACGATACTTCTCGTGCTGATCCTCATCGCCTTCCAATTGATCAGCCAATGCCCTATCACCAAAGCACAAATCCGATTCAATTCATCACTCCTAATCACACGAACAAACTCACTCATCATCGAAAACCGTGAAAATCAAACGAAAACCGCACCTGAAAAAGCAATTACCATCTGCAGTCACCTGAATTATCTTCAACCCCAATGCATCAAGCTTCGCCCGCAATTCAGAAACATCGTTCTGCTTTCCACCGCGCTTTTTGCTCTGTTCATCACAACTCAAAACATCACAAACCTGAACCCTAGAACCCCAAAACAGGAAGAAGAAAAATTCAACAAAATTGGCACCACAGTTAGCAGTAGTACTGATTTATTACGTGGGTCTGTTTCGCTGGTTTAGGCTTTTGATGTTTTGCTTTAGCCATATAGTATGTTTTTCTTCTTCTAGCCGCCAAAGATGGTTTTACGACAAAGAATTTTTCAAATTAAGGTTTGGAATTTTAGAATTGGGATTTTGATTTTAGGGGTGTTCTTTTTTCTTTCTGGTTTAGGACTCTACTTATTTTATTTTATTATATTCAAATGAAGCAAAGATAATTTGGTTTGTAGAATGACATCTGTTACCATTTATTTCATTTAGGTCTCTGCACGTATTATTTCAATCAATTTATTAGTATATCGGAAAAGTGCTACTTATTGTTATTGATACGGGAACGATTGAATAATTAAATAAACAATTCAGTTGAGAAGGACGAGGGGAGAAGTCAGATGAGATCCTCTGTCACGAAAATGGTATTTCATTTGTGTCCCATTCATAGTTTTAAGTTATTAGTATTTTATTTTTAATTCAACTCATTCTCAAAACTCCGCAGTATTGAGAATGAAACACAAATAGGACACTATTTTTGGGACAGAGGATCAATCTGGGAAGAAGTAGGGTTGAACGAGGTATTGGTAAAATTGATTATTGATGGGCAAAATATTCAAATCTATTCTCATAAATTTACTGCAAGACTAGTTTAGCATTGATTTTGACATAAATAAGGTGGTACTCCCTCCGGTCTTTTACAGTTGAGTCGAAACTTTTCGACACGGGAATTAAGAAGAGTTGTTTAGTACTTTAAGTATGTTTGGTATTTGAGAAGAGAATGAGATTATGTTTATAATTGAGAAGAGTTGTTTTAATTAATAGTATAAAAAATGTTTTTTATTAATTAATATTTTTTTTGTTTTTTCAGTTTATTTTAAATTAATTTAAATTTTTCTGGATTTTTTTTTATAAAATTATTGTTGATGTTTAAAATAAAAATAAAAAAAATTTCTGGATTTTTTTTTTTTATAAAATTAAAACTTTTCTGGATTTATTTTAAATTAATTTAAAATTTTCTGGAATTTTTTTTATAAAATTATTGTTGATGTTTAAAAGTAAAATAAAAAACTTTTCTGGATTTTTTTTTATATAAAATTAAAACCTTTTTGGATTTATTTTAAATTAATTTAAAATTTTCTGGAATTTTTTTTTATAAAATTATTGTTGATGTTTAAAATTAAAATAAAAAACTTTTCTGGATTTTTTTTTTTATAAAATTAAAACTTTTCTGGATTTATTTTAAATTAATTTAAAATTTTCTGGAATTTTTTTTTTATAAAATTATTGTTGATGTTTAAAATTAAAATAAAAAACTTTTCTAGATTTTTTTTTTATAAAATTAAAACTTTTCTGGATTTATTTTAAATTAATTTAAAATTTTCTGGAATTTTTTTTTTATAAAATTATTGTTGATGTTTAAAATTAAAATAAAAAACTTTTCTGGATTTTTTTTAATATAAAATTAAAACTTTTCTGGATTTATTTTAAATTAATTTAAAATTATTTCGAGAGAGACGGCAATGGCGATAATGGAGAAATTGAGAAATTGGGGCGTAATTAGTATGTTAATTAAGTAAAATAAGGGGTACAATTAGTTGTGTGTTTAATACTTAATTTTTACCCAAAAAGGAAACGACTCAACTAGGAGAGACCGGCCCAATCGGGAAAGTGACTCAACTGTAAAAGACCGGAGGGAGTATACAAATTCAATTTTAGTGTAATCTTCAAAATGTATGACAGTTTTAGTAATTTAGCATTTTCAACACTAGGTTTCATTTGCCGATTATCAGATGAACAAACGACTACTTATGTACACTGGGATAGGGACTTTTTTTTTCGGCGCGAGAATCTAGACGAGAATGATAATAGTGGGATAAAGTGAAAGGTAGTGGGTTAAAGTGATATGTCAGAATTTTATTAGGTTAGAATTTTCCATTTTGGGAAAGGTCCCTATATTAGTGGGACATCCCGAAAAGAAAAAGGTCTCTATATCAGTGGGACAAATGGAGTAGTTATATATGATGGCTGCTAATGACCTCCGCACAGTTGTGTCACTTGCCGATCACCAACGAAACACACGATTACAATATTGAAGGCAACGAATGACCTCCTACACTACGGTACTACTCCCTCCGTCTTTAAATAAGTGTCCCGAGCCGCCAAAAATTTTGTCCCTAAATAAGTGTCCTATCACATTTTTCCAAGCAAAAATTACACAAAAGATCTAAAAGTGGGAGAAAGGCAAAAATAAATAAATAAATAATCAAGAATTTTAAGGGCATAAGTATCATTTTAGCATTCTCCTTGGTTTTTTCAAATTGGCGGCTCGGGACACTTATTTAAAGACGGAGGGAGTATTTTGTAGAGTTCATTATAATAGTGAGTAAATTTAAATCGATAGTCTTTTACGTTAAGGGAAGCTCAGCACCTCACGGTAGAAAACCAAAACATTTTTCAATATTCTTTTTATCAGTTAACAATATATATATACTAGTTTACTGCCCGTCGAGAATCGACGGGTGCCAATTATTTTTAACATTCAGATATTTTATTAGTGAAATTTATTTTAAAATAATTTATACTATGATCTACGATTTTTATGTACTTACAAAAAATAAGAGGAATATAATAATAATAATTATGAAGAACCGATCCAACGCCGATTCATATTACATTTAAATCTTCGACGTTTAAAGACTTATAAATGAAGTTGGTGCCGAAAACGACAGAGCCAAGTTTCTCGTGAAATACAAAATAAAATAAAAATTAAAGCAATACAAATGGTACTTAATAGTTTACTACCCGTTGAGAATAGTTTACATTAATCGTCTGCCTCTTTTGCAATCTAACCAGTAACTTAATTTGATCTAATGTAGTTATCGTCATTCTTGCAATCGGAAACTTTTTACCAGCATTTTTTTCCTAGTGAATTTTTAATAAAAATATAGTAGAATAACACATAATTATATAAAGTCACACATTACTTGTGTTTATAAGAAAATAGGTTTAAAAGGGAATATGTTGATGGTAGGTGCATTTGTATTCTGTCAGAGTTCGATACGAATCACTTTATAACGTTATTTTAAAGTAAAATATATATGAAAATCATTAAAATGTCAATTAGTCCGTTATTTATTATAATTAAATATAAAAGAAAAATATTAAAATAAGTTAAGTCGCCCGTTGTTTAAATAGTTATATTGATTTCATCTTGTCGTGTCGTTATTTCAAGCCGCCAGTTAATTGTGATAATAAAAGTATGTTTATTAGAGTAATATTTTGATAATAAGTATAGTGTATCCCGTCAAAATTGGACATGAAAAATTAATTGTTTAGTGTTATTTTAAAGCAAACATAAGATAAAAATATTAAAATAATTCAAGTAGCCCGTTGTATATTCTAATAAAAGATTAATGTCGAAGAGATATAGAAAAATATTAAAATAAGGTATCATTATTTCAAGCCGCCAACTAATTGTGATAATAAAAAGTAGGTTTATAAGAGTAATATTTTGGTAATAGGTATAGTGTATCCCGTTAAAATTCGACATGAAGAATTAATCGTTTAGAGTTATTTTTTAAGCAAACATAAGAGAAAAATATTAAAATAATTCAAGTCGCCCGTTATTTATTCTATTAAAAGAATAATGTCGAAGACAGATAAATAAATATTAAAATAAGGCAAGTCGCCCGTTGTTTATTTTAATAAAAAGAAAATGTCAAAGAGGGGTCTCAAATAGTTATATTTATCTCATATCGCCGTGTCGTTATTTCAAGCCGCCAGTTAATTGTGATAATAAAAGTAGGTTATAGGAGTAATATTTCGGTAATAGGTATAGTGTATCCCGTTAAAATTTGACATGAATAATTTAATTGTTTAGTGTTATTTTAAAGCAAAAATAAGAGAAAATATTAAATTAATTCAAGCCGCCCGTTATTTATTCTAATAAAAGAATAATATCGAAGACACATAAATAAATATTAAAATAAGGGAAGTCACCTATTGTTTATTTTAATAAAAAAAATTGTCAAAGAGGGGTCTCAAATAGTTATATTTATTTTATCTCGCCATGTCGTTATTTCAAGCCGCCAGTTAATTGTGATAATAAAAGTAGGTTTATAAGAGTAATATTTCGGTAATACGTATAGTGTATCTCATTAAAATTCGACATGAATAATTAATTGTTTAGTGTTATTTTTAGACAAACATAAGAGAAAAATATTAAAATAATTCAAGACGCCTGTTGTTTATTCTAATAAAAGAATAATGTCGAAGACACATAAATAAATATTAAAATAAGTCAAATCGTCCGAATCCGCATTTCATATGAATCACTTTATATTGCTACTTTTAAGTAGCCCGTTGTTTATTGTAATTAAAATGTCGCTACATCAAAATAAGTCAAGTCGCCCGTTGTTTATAATTAATATTTATAAATACTAATTATATAAAATATTATGATATATTTCAATCTCACACAGTATGTGTCTTATCTTTAGTTTTATATTGTATACTACTATCTATGTTTATCATATAAGTATTCACGTAGTCTGATGTTTATAGTAATAAAATAAAATGTCGTTACATCAAAATAAGTCAAGTCGTCCGTTGTTTATTTTAATAAATAAAATATGTCAAAGAGAGTCTCTCATAGTTATATGAATCACTTTATTTTTAGGTAGCCTGTTGTTTATTGTAATAAAAATAAAATGTTGTTACATCAAAATAAGTTAAGTCGCATGTTGTTTATTTTAATTAAAAAAATATGTCAAAGAGAGTCTCACATAGTTATAATCAATTTTAACGTCAATATTCGATATGAATCACTTTATATTGCTACTTTTAGTTTTAGGTAGCATGTTGTTTATTGTAATAAACATAAAATGTTGTTACTTCAAAATAAATCAAGTCGTCCGTTGTTTATTTTAATTAAAAAAAAAATATGTCGAAGATATTCTCACATAGCTATGATCAATTTAGAATTTTTTATAAAAGTTTGATGTGTAGTGAGATAGGTATTTCAAGAATTATGTTAAAATATAAAATTTTAGTATAAAAATACATAATTACTTGAATCCGCCCGTTGCTCGTGGTGAAAAAAAGGGTTTAAAAAGTAATATTTTAATGATAGATAAATCTTTAATACTACTGAAATTTAATTCCACATAATACCTACATTTATAATGTAGGTCCTCAAATCAAATATGAATTTTGTTTATATGATATAGATCTATTTATATAGGCAATCATATGGAGATCATGATATTCCTTCTTTAAACATTATTTTTATGTAGCAATTATGTAGCAAGCTAGTTAATGATAATCAAAATAAATAAAATCAAAAGCGACAAAGAACAATAAAATTTAACAAATTTTAACAGACATTCACAAAACCAAAAATCTAAAGGAAACACAACACGTACCCATTTAATTGTCATATTAGTGATATATTAAAATTATAATACAATGAGATTCATAATTAAATTAAATAAAGAAGATTGTAGCATATAAGGAAGAAGAATTTAGAAGAATTCTTCTAGTAATTTTGAAGATATATTCTAACTATTAATATTTATCATCATTATAAATAAATGGATTAAACAATTCATTAGTTGATCGGCAAAATTAATATCTTCTATATAATTGTAATATAATTGTAATAATCGGCAAAATTGGCAAAATTAATTATAGTATCTTCTACATATTTTCTATTATATAGAATTGTAATTGTTATTTTATTATAAATAAAATGAGTTTTTAGATAAATAGGAACGGAGAGTATAGGAAGCGCCACGTAGGCACGTGAATCAACGTGGGGCTCCGAATCCGCTTTGCTATTATATATAAAAGGATAAAACATATAAAATTATCCTAAAATTATGCCCACCGTCGCCAGTGAATTACTAGTATTCAATAAATGAGACTACGATAACGAGACCGAGTAAGTAATAAACACCTGAAAGCGAGCCAACGTTCTAGTAAAATACCAAACCCGGGAAAAGGAATTGTGTCCTTCACCATTTTAACCATTGCCATTATTGTTAAGGGACTATAAAGTAGAAGATATTTGCAAATGCATACACAACAAATTAATAAATATAGTATTATTTGAAAATGTTTAAAATGACTACCTGCGATTAATGTAACCAAACAATGTCCAAGTATAGAGACACAAACCACGACATCATTCCCACGGCAAATAGATGTGACTATGAAGCAATTCCTAAAATGTGAGAATAGATTATCATATTATTCTACAGATTTGCATTATACCTTTATCCACAAGGCAATCGCTATTTCCAGCTAGCTAAATTGCGATAGGAGCAACATGCATGCCGTCATTATAGGGAAAGCAATGAGGGCCGATGCCTAATTGACAGAAAAAAAAGTTAGACAGGTTGTTCAATCGTAAAACTTTTATGTGGAAAGCTTAGATGGAAGAACACCCGATTAGGTAAGGTAAGAAAATATCGTACCACAAAAAATATCACCTCCTCATGGGCAAGAGATGCAACTAGCCCATTGCTCTTAATTGCATGTCTTACAAAACCTTGCAACTAGAGTTTAAGAAATGTTAGTTCGCCGTAGCAAACACACCAGGGCAGATGTAATAAGATATACCATTCTCATAACCTTCTTTATATAGTCAAGCTCAATTATATATGTTACTAACCTTTTGGATTTGTATGTGCAAACATTTTGCACTAAAACGGGATTAGTAAGTATGCTAAATTTCAATCTGATGCTAGAGAAAAGTGAAATAGCTAAAATTGAAAATTTAAATGGATGCATACGTACTTTCCTCAATAATTTGATCAATTTAACAATTAACTTAATCAAACAATCCAGAGTTTAGTGAATCTCTTAATAACTTGTAACAGAAAAGCACAGCGATCAACATGGTTCAAACAGAGGCAGACCTGGCATAGAAATAAGGGATAGCGAACTTCCTATAAAACCAATATACTGCCATTGACACGTCCTAAGATTCATGATACTTAGAACGTTCTATCTTTGCATATCAGAGCAGCCTAGCTACATTTCAAGAATAATTTAGCTTATATCTCATTCATTATTTAAATTCATTTTAAAAAAATAATTTAGCTTATTTCTCATAATTTAAGTTCTCTTTTTCCAAGTTAATTGGCAATGAAGATTAAATTTAGTCTAACCTGTCGATGTTGTAAAAGTCTTAAGGCATACTCGAGGCGTTTGTTTGGAGATGAGCGAGGTGTAAGCCTCAACTAATGAGAAAAAAAATCCATAAACAAAATATACTAACTAAACATTATATTTCATAGGCTAGAAATCTTAGAAACATTAAACTAAACCTATACTATTATTTGTCTGCCAGCGGCTCGCAGGTGGTGGTGGTCAGCGGCTGGCTGGAGGAGGTAGGTTGAGGGAGGAGAGAACTGAAGATGTTCTTCTGCTACTTTGACATTTGTTTACACTTAGGAATTAGGTGAAATAAAAGACAATTTATTGTTTAATGATAATTCTTGATGCACCTATGATTTTTAAATTTAGTGAATTATCGAAACACAAAAAAACACATAAGAATCCTTAAACCCTAAAAGTATGTTGTGCTTCAGACCATCTCAAACTGCAGAACACTCTAGAGCATACACCTCTTGAGTTCAAGGTGAAAGCCTCCTACGCAGCCAAAGAGGCGTGCACCTCAACTGACTCGCCTCTCCTTAGGTCTCTCTCTAACGACTCGCCTCTCCTTAGGTCTCTCTCAAACGACTCGCCTCAAGACAAGCTTCAAGGGATTGCCTCAACCGATTTTCACAATATTATCACTTGCCAGTGTGGGTACATAAGATTGAATCAATTGATATAGTTATCTGGACTCAAGTTTAGAAGAATGCTATGTCTGTCATCTCATTTCATGTCTTACATAGTTTTATCTCGATAAACAGATTCCAAGTCAATAAATGAATCAGTGTCAGGGCACCAAGATCAGAATGAGATGGAAATTACTAGGATTTGTAAACGTTCAATCAGCAGACACGCATAATATGAAACAACACATGAGATATAATTCAACAATTTGATAATATATCTTGTCAGTATGAAGCATACACATAAGATTGTGCAGAAAATAAAGTCAACACCTGATGATGGTAATGCTTCACAGCTGCAAAAGTCTGAAAAGCTTGAGATTTCAAAATAGCAAACGTAGACCCATCTCTCAGGACGTAAGGACCCAAAATCTCCATAAGTATTTTGAGAAAATCACCATAAAGGTTCATAAAGTACTGCAAAATAAAGAACATCATTTTGAATATTCAGATGAATAGGACAAAATAGGAAATGTAAAAGGATTTAGATGCTGCAAGCTAAACATTAATCTAGTCTACAATTCTGTGAATTGGGAAAAAGTAGATCAGGAATAATGAAGTATTAAGTAAAATAGAAATACCTTTACAAATGGGCATCTTTTCAACAGTTCCTTCCTAACAGTTGATGTCCGCACCTGTAGGATAAATATGATTTTGCAATAGATTGGTACAGTGGCTTTGGATTACGTAAGTTACATATCTTGCAAGGACAAGGATGAAGCACACTAGTACCTTTACAGTGTAAAGAGCCTGCTCAAGTTTCTGAATTTGAATCCACTGTTCAGATACAATCTGTGATGTCTGCATACAAAATCACTAAATAAGGAGAGAGCTAAATGATTATAATGATCTGCTCATCAGATCCCTTTATTTATAAATACGTTAGACACCTCTGCTGAATGGCAATAAGTATAACAAGGACATTCTCATCTGCTTCTGCAGTTTGATCCTTTTATCTTTAGAAGGACATGAAATTTAAACAGCTCTATAAATTATGATGAGAGCTAATGTTTCGCTGAAAATGCGTTCATTTCTGAAAGTGCTTACTTAGAGCTATCAGTCAGAGAACCATGACCTAAATAACTTGAAAAGGACACGAAGTGATCAGTAAGTTATACCTCCGTTAACACGAGAATCAAAATCCAACAATAATTTAGAATTCCAACGAGACGTTCTAGTCTCAAATTCTAACTGTGAGATTGCCACCATGAGCAATCTCGAAATTCATTATGCTTCAGTACACATTTTAGTGATCAACTATCGAATTCCTAGAACTCACATTGGCACATTGATGCAAAATAAAAGATTGAAATAGCAGAAAGGGATGTCATATTGCAATAGAGGATATCATCTACTAAGAATGAGAGCATAATATTTTATCGGGACGCCATGAATCAACCTCTTCAACTTGTGAAGCGACCTCTTTCAACCTTCTTTCAGCATCCAATGCTTTCTGCTCCAAAGCATAGATTTCGAAGTTATTCTTACGAGAAGCTGCCCACAGAAGTCTGACCTACGCCAATACAGCAGATTCATTGATTCCAACCCTCAAAACCATAACCATAAGTCTAGCAAACTAGTCGAAGAACAAAGATGCATAATCAACAGTTACAAGATTAAGCAATACCTCTTCCTCAAGGGCAATGAGCTTCACATTTTCACGGGAGCGATCTTCTTCGGAATCCGATAATGCACTTTTCAGGCGATCACTCTCTAGCGTTAACTCCTTAATTTCCCTCTCACAATCACTGAAATACTGAGTCCTCGCATTTATTTCTCTGATCTTTTCATCAAATATTGATTCTGCGAACCCGGGCCATAGCAGCTCAGTATCAAATAACTATAAATTTCAAGCGAGGCAGGATAAAATCTCCACCCTAATGTCACATGAATACCTAATCGAGCGAATTTGAGCTTCGCCTCTTCCACCTCACACGCAATAGACTTCCGACTACATTGATCGGAACAAGACGGCGGCGCTGGGTAAGCGGGCGGAGGATCGACGGCATCCGATGCAGTTTGAGAGAGAAAGAGAGAGGCGAGCAGCAGTATTAACGATCTTGACATTGCAAATTTGCAACCGAGTTAACCAACTCTGAGGGTACTAAACTTTTTTTTTTTCTTTTTCAAACTTGCTGTTATTTGCGATTATTTAAAAAAACACTAATTTGATTGGAACACGCCAAAATTGAATGAATAGTAATTTTAGTTTTAAATTTACGCTAGTATAGCGCCTGTCGAAATTTTACTTGCTGAATTGAAAACATAATATAATTATAAAAACGAGAATATTATTATTGGATTTTCAAGTAAAAATAATAATATTAAATAAGGTTATTATATTTTTAAGGTTATTATATTTTTAAGTATAGTATTGTTGCAATTCATAAATAAGGAAAAAAATTAGAATACAATTATATTAATTAATTAAGATAAAACGGTTTAAAATTAGCTTTTATAAGAGATTTGTTAATGAAGTCAAGCTTTTGCTCTTTGTAACTAAGGGGCAGTTTGGTATCCATTTACGTATATTAGATATGGGTACCGGAAGATCTCATATGCATAAAATGTGTTTGGCATATCAATATATGGATATCAAATTGATATCTTTGATATATTGATATCCTCTCTTTTAACTCTTTTCATATATTGATTTTTATAGAGGGTATCACTCATAATAATAATAATAATAATAATAATAATAATAATAATAATAATAATAATAATAATAATTATAATTATTATTATTATTATTATTATTATTATTATTATTAATATTATTATTGTTATTATTATTATAATTATTATTATTCTTTTAATTTGGTTTTGATATCCCACATCCGAACAATCTACCTCAAACGCATATATCAGATATCAATTTCATACTCATATCTAGGGGTGGTTCGGTACGACATACCATAAATTTTTCGACATACTACCTCCATCTCGTTATATTAGCCTCATTTGCCAAAACGGTCCGTCTCAACTAATAGCAACATTTCCGTATATAGCAATAAATTAGAGTTAATGGGACATCCCATCACAGAATAATAAGGGCCCTAATTACAATTAATTAACCCTAATTGGGCCCCTAATTATGAGAGCCCAAATCCAAAAAGGGAGCCCATTTTGTGAGGGGTCAAAACCCTACCCCTCATTTGCCACAATTAGTTGGTCATTTTCATTTCTCTCGAACTCTCCTCCGCCTCCCTCTCTGTGAAACCTTAGTTCTCCCTCTCCCTCTCCCTCTCCCTCTCCCGATCTGTTCCTCTCCCTCTCCCTCTCCCTCTCCCCTCCATCTCCGTCGATGGTTGGAGCAAAACTATCCATCCCTTCGGATGATGAAGGGAGCCCCCAAAACCCTACCCCTCCCTCGCCGCCGTCTCCCCCCGCGGGAAATCTCCCTAAACGCGGCCGCCGGCGTACTCGTCCCATCCCTCCTCCCAGATCTGACCCCCTGGGTCGTAATCGCCGCTGTCGGCCTCACCGGGAAAGGGGGGCAAAACTGGAGGAATATCCAGACTCTCCGCCGTCACCCCCCCCCCCCCGTCTCGGAAAACCCTAGATCTTGGGCTCCCGTCACCGGAGGCACCGGCGTTGCCCGTCCCAGCTGCTCCTCCATCTCCGGACAGATCTGACCCGAAGAAATGGAGGCGGCTCCCAGATTACTTCTATCGGTACCGGATTCTCCCATCATGGGCCACCGTCGGCGGCGGAGTTGAAGCGGCTGGGAGCTCCGAGGCAGCGCCGTGCACTGGCGATGCAGATGGGGTGATCTAAGCAGTAATTCAACATCTGCTGAATTCTATATTAATCTCTTTTTATGAACCCTCAGCACTAATATGTTTTATATGAATTTAATTTCCTCTTTTCCTGTAGTGTAGTATATCTAAATTAATGCAGTGCTTTTCTGTAACATTTTAGTGCTGAGTGTTCATAAAAAGATTGATAGATGGGGTGATGTGATGCTCTGTTGTTGCTGGAGATGCAGATGGGGTGCACTGGAGATGCAGATGGGGTGATCTGAGCAGTAATTCATCTGGGTGAATTCTATTCTTCTCTTTATGTGGTGGTTGCTCTGTTCTTGGTTCACTGCCTAATTTTGGGCTGCTGTGATGCTCTGTTGTTGTTGTTTTACCTGCTGTGGTGATAAAAAGTTGCTGATGACATTATATGGTCAAATGATGCTCTGTTCTTGCTCTATTACCTTCTGTGATGACAATTTAATGTGATTAAATGTATATGTTGTGATAAAAAGTTGTTGATGACAGTATATGGTCAAATGATGCTATGTTCTTGTTGGTCACATTGTTTGCTGTGATGATAATATGCTGATGACATTTATAATATCTTGAGATGGAGGTAGTATGTGGATGTGTGAATTCCCTGCTGATGTTATGTATCAGTTTCCATGTGATGTGATCTGAATTGTGCTTGATGCTCTGTTCTTGGGCAATTGTGGGATTTAGGGCTCTTAATAAGCTGCAGTGATGACAATAGTTGGTAGATTTGTATGCTTTGGCCTCTGATTGAAGTGGTTTCAACCTCTGTTACTTGGTTTTGGTTGTCTGTGCCTACACTATTTGATGATTTTACAATATGCTGATGACATATCACTAGTCAAAACCTGCTTTGCCATAAACATGACTGAGAATACATGAGATTGAATGATGTGCATTACTGAATTAGTTGCATCTGCATGATGACATTTACAATTATAAAAACTATAACATGCTGCTACTAAATGTACTTGAAATGGAAACTTAAACATACACAGACTGAAAACTAATACCTACTGCTATTAGCTGTTGTCTTCATGTCTTCATGTCTTCATGTTTACTTTCCCATTTCAGTCTTCACTCTATGCATTCAAGTCAAACATCTCACCTGCACCTTGTGGGACATTGATGCCCATTTCTTCCATCAAAATGTCTAATCCTTCAATTCTTTCTTCTGCAATCAAATGATCTATGCATTCCCTATGTATTCTGGAACATCAAGGTTTTCAGGTAGTAAACCCTGCCTTAACAATGAATCCTTGGACATATGTGGCAATTTGAAGTTATTCATGCCTTTGCATTTCATTATCTCAACTAATACACACTGCAATGATAAAAAAACCTTGTTTAATGTTTGTGGCTTCATTATTTGGAAACTTTCCTGCACTGCCTTAATGAGATCCTCTGGATTTTTGCACTTCAACCTCTGCTGTAAACTTTGGATTGCTGTAAACAGTCCTAGATCATTTGCATTACAATCTGGGCTATTTGATGGTTGTTGGACTAGCTGAATCTGGAAACCATCTGCATTTGCTGCTTCTTGGAATTCTGCATCATTGTTGTTGATGTGTGTTCTGCAGTTATCTTGTTGTATTTGTATTCTCTTGCTCATACTTGTTGGCCATTTCAGCTTGATGACAGGCAAAATCTGAACATGAATGTTGAAGTGTTAGTGTGTTAATAAAACCTCACAATTGATTGGCTTAATGGAAATAAAAAAAGGCATACTACCTCTTTTAAAATGCAATCTTTCACCACTGTTTTTGTGATGCTTTGAATTGGTTTTAGCTCCACTGTGCCTTTTGGTCTCTTGCTGCTGTTTCTCTTTGCTGTGTACTCCTCTATGAATGGCCATATACCAATCTTTCCATCAAAAACAACACTCCCATCCTCTGCAATCACTGGTCTACTAACTGCACACATGAACATGACTTTTGGGATGAAGTTTTTTGACTGTGTAACTCTAAGGGGATCTGCCTCCATGGGGGTCAGATAATATCTGCAGCTCTTCCTCTGTAAGTAGAACCATTTTTCATCTATATGAATGGTATTTTCCATGGGCTTGAATGTGGGAGTGTTCCTAGTAAAATCGAAGTGTAAGGCTCGTAGACTAAAACCTAACCTCCATAACATGTTAGGAGCTGTCAATAGAGGTCTTATAGCATTACTATGGTGTCTGAGCAGTAACTTAGCCCATCTTCCCACAGTTGCTCTTGAAATCAGTGGACCTAATGCATCACTCAGTGAGGAAATGGTACCTCTTTTATTGGGGTCAATAGCCTCAATAACAGCAAAGTCAATTGTGTGCTTCTTCTTTCTGATTATGCCCTCTCTATTTGCAGCAACATTCATAGCCTCACCCCTTTCTCTTTGCCTTTTTGCAGAATTCCAGATTCGAGTAACACTCAATCTGGAAATTTGGAAGAGATCAGCAGCTGCATTGATGCTTCCATGGGATATCTTCCCATCCTTGAAGTGCTGCAGCAAGTATTGCATGAGCTGAGTCCTCCTTTCTGCTGGAACATCTGCCACTTTCCCCATCTCCTTCTTCTTCTGTTTTTTGAGAGAGTTTGCTCAGTTTTGTTGGTGTTTTTGTCCAAATGATGGAAACTGATGGATGTATAGATGGTGTATGATGTGATTTGGGGGGAAATTTAAATGTTATATTTTCCCCCTAAGATGAACAACTTCTGTTTAACACTTTCTTTTTTTTAATTAATTTTTTATTCGGTGAACAGTAAAATGAGTGTACAGTAACTCCGCTACAGTGTAACACTGAACAGTAAATGCTATCCCTAATTTTTCCCTAATGTTGTACTTAAAATCCCTTATCATTTTTTCCTTGGTTCTAGAGCCCATTTCAAATGGGGCTTATATCATGAGATGGAGGTAGTACCGTATATCGTGCCGTTAGTTACGGTATGAGATTTTTCATACCGTTGTCGTACCGTACCTTTCGGCATACCAATGTTCGGTATATCGGAAATTCGGTATGGAAAACTTCCATACCGTTATCATACCGTATTTTCGGTATACCGTACCATACTTCGGTACGGTACGGTATACCAAAAAATATTCAATTATCAAATATTATGTTATTTCAAATGAATCTATTAATTTTTTTTCCATACAATAAAGTCAATGAATAATTAAAAATCTATAAACTAATAATGTAATTGTTGATAAAATTTTGCTACGTAGTTAAAATGTAATTCAATCTTCATACAATCATGTTCATACACTTTCATACAATCATACTTTTAAGGTTTTAATACGTAAAGATTAACATATTATATATGTTAGTGTATTCATTAATCATTATAAATTGTAGCCATTAACTATGATTATAAGTTAGCATTATGCTTTATCTTCTATATTGTAAACTTGTAGTAGTAATACATTCAACAGTCGAGACTTTATCTTGTATAAACTAGTATGCATATAGTTTTATAGGTACTAAAATATAAAGAATATTGTTAAAGCTCTTTAATTGTATGACAAATTTCGATATATATTCGGTATATACCATAAAATACAGTATATACCATAAATTCGTATGTATCGAACATTCGGTATCTTCGGTATACCATGCATACCGTTTATTCGGTACATACCGAGCATTCGGTATATACCGTAAATTCGGTATATACCGCGGTACGGTATTTTGCGGTATACCGCAGTATCGCAATTTTGGATACCGTTGCCGTACCGAACCTTATCGGTACGGTATGATACCGTACCGAAAAATCGGTATACCATCTCTTTCGGTATTTCCAATTTTTTTCAGCGCGATATGTTCGGTATTTCGGTGTAACGACATCCCGACCCACCCCTACTCATATCCTATATGTGATATCCATATCCTTATCTGATATCTGATATACTGGTATATGGATAACAAATGAGCCCTAAAGGATATATATAGTCATTAGTTTGTTTAAAAAACTAAATAAAATTTTAAATTATTGTAAAGTAAATAATCATCCACCATACATATTTAAGAATAGAAGAAAGAAACATAAAAGAAGATGACAGAGAAGAAGAGGAGGCACAGGAAATAGAATTTCTCATTAATCTCACATTCTGTGTATCTTACAAATAGAGTACAATGAGATATATATATTAGATAGAAAACCTTAACTAATAAGTATTGTCCACAATATATAAATATTCCGTGCAAACTGCAAACCATGCATTTTTATACATACCATGATGCATTTTTATGCACAACATGTTGCATAAAAAAATATATTATTTAATGCATTTTTATTAATAAAAAAATTATATATTTTTATGCAACATGTTATGCATAAAATTGCATCATGGTATGTATAAAAATGCATGGTTTGCAGTTTGCACGGAATATTTAGTTTTCACATGATCCACTACCTATATATATATATATATATATATAAACTACGGTAAAAACTCAAATTTCAGTGAAATCTGCAAACCATTGCATTTTCATGCATTAATGATGCATTTATATGCATAATCTGTTGCATGAAAATTAAAATATTATTTTATTATTTTTTATTACAATTTTTTTTATGCAACATGCTATACATAAAAATGCATCATTCTATGCATGAAAATGCAAGGTGATAGGGATTAATATCAACCATACTCCCTAAATAACCCAAGTTAATGGGGAATACACTTTCCTTAACCTTAGACTACAGTTCCTAGGGAAACTGATGTGTCAGATGTCACAATAGAGGCGGGAACCTTACCTCTATGAAAGGAATAATAAATCCTAGACGGGACTAGCATCAACAACGCCATTAATGGAGATAAGTATTACTTTTAAATGATGATCGATAGAGGCTATTCCGCGTAACAACATAATATCAAAGAGATTCTATGGGCACCAGACGCTCAATACAATCAAGAATCGTATGCCATGCAAGAAGCTGTGAGGTTCTAACTTCTCCCATAAGCCATGCGGATCTGCAGGCATCTGCAAAGATAGAAAGATCTGACCAGATCCCATAAGTGTTTAGTAGAAGCTCGAGGTTCTGCGTAACATACGGTCCGCGTGACTCTATGTACTATAGAGTGATGACCACTGCATTCATGACGGAGGATACTTTGCCTCCGTTGGAATTCCTTTTATGTCCTTCCTTCACACGGATGCTCACTTTTCACCCTCCTCACGCCTATAAATACTAAGCGAACGCACATTTCGATCATCACAACATCACATCATCACTCTCTACGAACAACACGCTCCTTGGCGTACTGTTCTATTCAACTTCACACTCTCTCTCACGAGCTTCTCTAAGCTCAAGCGGTCAAGGTGTTCAAAGCCTTCTTCCGGGAAGCCCCAGTTCCTTTTCACCTCCATCCATTCTTCTCGACGCCGGGAAGAATCTCTCTCTTATACCTCGTCCCAGGTCTAAGGTAAAACCCTCATTGTCAAAAGGGAATGAGGCTCGACGGAGCTACGTTCTCCTTGTTTCTCTCCTTTTTCCTGTTCCATTTCTTCATTATCTGCTTATATGAGTGCAAAACTCCATGAATCTTGCTAGTTTATGGCTAAATATGCCTTTTACGCCCTACTCATAGCTCAACTATTATTCGTCATCACTACGCGAATCATGCTCTGTATATAATACTCATTTATGGCTCTATTCGCTCATGAATCTCTTGCTCTTTACTGCTTTAACGCTTTACCCATAAATGCTCTTTGCAAAACATGATGAAAAATACCTTAAATTGTTGTGGATCTCCAACCCGGATCTATCAACTGGCGCCGTCTGTGGGAAATTCTTGAGTTGAGATGTCGAGTTCCCCTGTTTTTATGCAAAATTCCAGCTCGTTGTTATAATGCTGTTTGCGATTTCCCTTTATTATGCCCTTATGTGGAGAATATGAGGAAATCTGATGTTACATTGATTGGGAACGCCCTGTTTGTGGTCTAACTAGCGGAAACCCAGATGGGTATACTGTTGTTTGATATTTGCTAAGCTCTCCACGGTTATGAGCTGTTGAATGTGATGTGATTCTAGGATTATGCTCCCTTTGAAATGGAAATTGTGATAAACACTTTGATTGAAAGGAAACTTGTGTTTGAGAGGCTGATTTTCTCTCCTTGAATGTGAATTAAGAGTTGATATCTGTAAGTACTGTCAAAACCCATGGGTTCAGAGGGCTAATCCTCTGTTTGTCTTTGAAACTCTAACTGATTCTGATGATATGTGCATAAATTTGTCCTGTCATTTACTCTGTCGCGATGATCACCTAGAGCGGTGGCTATCTAATAGAAGGAATATGTATTGAATGCGAGATTTATATTATTCCTGAAGAATTTTAGTATGTATACCATGAATTTGTTTTAGCTACATTGCTCATAACAAATCAATCCAGTAATTAGAAACGATCTCAAGGCCATATCTCTTTCATGACATGAATTGTGATGGCTAATCTGTTGTTGTTTTGCCAAAATCCTAAGGCTGTGAAGGATCCGGAGGAAAGCCGGGTCAAAAACTGCAGCAATCTCAAAACGCATTTGATTCACCTTGTGTACTTGGTGAGCATACGATTCTGTCTATTATCTACCAAATATCAAATCCATCTATAAGTTGTAAAGGATTGGTGATTACAGAGGAAGCATCACAACTAAAGCTAGTCGAATGCCCCTGAATCGCCATGACTTGAAAACCCACGAAATAATAAAAACATTAAAAAATGGAGAGCCGAAAGATGATGAGGTTACCCCATTCACTTTGATGAAGGGAGCCCGCATCTGAAAGCAGAACCTCCTCCAGAAGCCCTGTCTAACAGGCAACTCCCTCGTAAGCCCCGTGTAACGGGCAGAACCTTCTCTCAGAAGCCCTGTCTAACAGGCAACTCTCTCATAAGCCCCGTATAATGGGCAGAACCCCCAGAAGCCCTACACAGTAGGCAACACCCTCGTAAGCCCCGTATAACGGGCAGAACTTTCTCCCAAAAAGCCCTGTTTAACAGGCAGCATCATCGTAAGCCCCATATAATGGGCAGAACACTTCATAAGCCCTATTTAATAGGCAACCCTCTCACAAAGCCCTATCTAATAGGCACCTCTTTCGTAAGCCCCATTCAATGGACATAACCTTCTACAAAGCCCTATCCAATAGGCAACTCTTTCGTAAGCCCCATGCAAACCTTTCCTAAGCCCTACTCAGTAGGCAGCATCCTCACAAGCTCCATATAATGGACAAAACTCCTTATAAGCCCCATTAAATGGGCAGTGCACCCCTAAGTCTTGTTTTAAAGGCGACATTTTTATGTATCACTCCCATAAATCTTACATCGCATTCCGGTGGGTAAAATTTCACCTAAATCCTGCCTCATAAGCGGCATTCTCGAAAGACTCTATTTGATAGACAACACCTTTATAAACCTCTAAGGAGGATATTACTTTCATAAGCCCAATCTGATAAGTAGCGCTTCTGTAAGCTCTATGAAATAGACCAAGCTCTCATAAGCTCGGTTCAATAAGTAATGCTCTCATAAATCCCACATAAGAGATATCAACTCTCATAGTCCTTGGCTAACAGGGAATATCCTATAAGAAAGTCCTATAAAACAGGCGCTAAATATAAGAAGGGCCCATAGGGCCGAGGCATCTCGTATTGAGCCTAATAAAATAAGATGCCACACAAATTCTTAATAACCTCTCCTCCTGATCAGATCCCTTCCAGAAGCTTCATAAAGAAAGCCTTAGGAAAACAAACGCTCTAATAAAGTGGGTTTCATAAAGACAAAATGTCACCGACCTTAGTTTCATTCCGGCAAAAGCCACCCTTGAAAAGCCTTATATTACATGAACAACGCCTATAGCTATTATAAATGGTTGGCAATTATAAAAAAAGATCTGTTAAATCAACATCACTCTCCAACTAAAATCTCACATGATCGGATGCCTCATGTCGAGAGGGGGGAATTATATCAAAACCCCTTGTCATAATCAGTTTCTTATCATTAAATCATCATTTACCTTCCTCACACATTGGCATAAGTCACCTTTTCAGATGAAGAGGCTATGTTTGCTAAAATCACTATAAACAATGTTCAAATGCAACAAATCTTTGAATAACCAATTACATATATCTTAAGTCTCTTTCAAAGAGCACCTGAAATCAATTCTCTAAACATCATCCAATCTTTGCAGAATTTTGTTAGGATGGACATTACTCCAGATGCTTCTTCAAAGGAAGCCGGTCAAGCTACTGGAAATCCAGAAAATCCCTTGGTTGGCAACAAAGGAAAAGGCACTACTATGCTGACAGAAGCTAGTGTCAACATGGAAGCTCAGTTCTCTCCATCCATGCTCCTCCAAATGAGAGCACTCGTAGAGGGTGTAGTAGAGGGAGCTGTTGAGAAAAGACTTCATACTTTGGGAGTAAACCCCCAAAACACAGATCCTGTGGGCGAAACCCAGGAGGGAGGAGGAAGTAAGAACACTCCTGCAATGCACAAGCAGAAGCCTATGCATCAAGGCCTAACCCAAGAGCTAGTCTCAAAGCTGCCCCCGATAGTGGCTGAGGAAGAAGAAGGGTTCTTCACTGATTGGGAATCCCCAGATGAAGGAGGACCTGAAGAACTAGAGGAAAATCTCAATGAGAATACTGATAATGCATGGGCCAAGAAGTATGCCCAGCAGTGATCGCACTATTTTCTACCACACAAAAATAGGTGTAATATAAAGAAGCACGAGTATCGTATCCACAGGGACTGATAAACCGAAAACACACACAATACCTTTACTATAGAACTAAACTGATGTCTAGACTTTTAAGGGTTTAGTGAATGTGGTATTTATAGACTAGGCAAATAAATAAAAGACTCAATTAATCAAATAAGGAAATAAACAAATAAAAAGGCAAATATTTAATCAACTAAGAAAACTTAGCAAGCAAGCAATTAAACAAACAAGGGAAGAAAATCGATTAAGGAAAAGTGTTGACTTTAGGGAAGCCTACCTAATCAAATCTATGCAAGCAATAAATGAGTACAATTAACCAATTTAATCCAATCTAAATGTGATACATGCAAAATAACCTACACCCCCGATTAAAGCAATGCAAGTCGTCACCTAACAAGCTCCTAACCTCCTCTCAAATTATAGGAATCATATCAAGTGCAAAATAGAACAAGTATCAATCATATAATCAATAAGGTTCAATTATGACACCCAAATCAACTATATGCAACTATATGATAATTCAATCTCAACTAAGATAATCAAATCACCATATCATGTATTCATGTGATCTATTATGCAATTATCCAAGTAAGGCATAAAAACATAACTATGCACACATAATTAGTGATCAAGTAATCATGCATGAGAATAAGCACCATGAAACATGCATCTAGATTGGAAGGCTAATTGTAAACAAAAATACTCACATAAATTCAATTAGGCATTCAATCCCTAAAATCAACTAAGAAAATTAGCTAGACATGATTAAAGCAAACATAAACACAATATATTGAAAGAACATAATTAAAGAGTAAGAGTAAGAAAAACTTGGAATTGAATCTTGAACGCGAAGAACTTCGAAACTTGAATCTTGAATAAACTTGAATAGAACTCCAATGTTGAACAAATATAAAAGCTGGAAATTTAAAGAGAAAATTATGAAAAAACTAAAGTGTGCTAAGAATTCTAGGGTTCACAATGCTAAATCTAAAGTATTTATAGAATATAAATTTACAAGGAATCATGAGTGTAAAAGGAAACAAAATAAGTCGAAAAAGCCCGCGAACTAAACACGTCCCGTGTCCCGACTCGGACGGCTCACTCGGATGACTCGGCCGAGTGTGTGAGACAAAGTCCTACTCGGGTGGCGACTCGGCCGAGTGGAGTAGGTGGAGCTGACTCGGCCAAGTGACTTGTACAGAATGCTGACTCGGCCTTTGACTCGGCCGAGTGGTTGGCCGAGTAGACTCCTCGAACTTCATTCTTCGACTCTCCGACTCTCCTTTTATTGGCTTTCTCGATCCTTGTCTCAAATTGGGTTATTTCCACACAAGAATTACCTAAAAAATACGACAAAATACCCAAAGCGTAATATAGTTCGAAAGGTTATAAAACGATACAAAACACGAACTAAATCACGAAACGAGACCTAAAAATGACTCCTAAACTGTAATACCCCGACTTTTGTAATATATAATTATATATATATAAATTGCAAGGAAATTTGAAATTTCCATAGTCTCATTTTAGTTGAATATTATAGAAGGATTTCTTATTTAAAATATGAGGTTAAAATTTAAATTTCAAACTAGAGATAATATGTTATCTCTCGTGATATTAAATCGCGTAATAAGAAATCCAACTTTCGTAATATATTACGATTATGATAAAGACTAAAGCGATTAATTATAAAGTCGATAATTAAATCGTAATGTATAGATGGGCTGATAATATGTCATTGGGCCAAGCCCATTACAGGTACTCAATAAATGGAAGCCCAAAACCTTTTATTAATAAAAGGCCCAACTAATGGCCCAATTAATTACATAAATTAGCTAATAAAAGAAAATGGAAAAGAAAAGAAAAGAAAGGAATGAAGTGGCGACAACAGGAGAGAATGAGGTGGCGGACAGCAGAAGTTTTTTTCACAGAAGGCAGTAAATCCCAAAGCCAACTCCGAACATTCATTCTCCCAAAGACACCTTTTTCCCATGCAAACTAGGAGAGTGACAGCACCACCAAACCATTACTCCATTACTGTAAAACCGTAACTCTTCTTCTCTGCCTTCATTCACCTACATACTCATACCTACAAACCAAAACACCACACGCGGAAATAAGTTAGAAGAAGAAGGAAGGAATCGCACAGCAGAGCAGCAGAGGAAGAGGAAGAAGACTCCACTGCCATACATTCCATACTTCCAATCAAGCTCTTTTCTTCCCACTGTAAGCCCCCACCCCTTTTCTTTGATGTCATTTTCATTGAAGAAAATCTAGAGGCTAACCAATAGAAATCTTCATATATTACTGCAAATGCCACCATACATAATAAGATTTCTTTATATTCTACAACCATAATATCAAAACAAACATCAACTGCATGCAGCTTTAGACATATTGATTCACAATTTAGAGTAATAATTAATCTTAATAAGCTATATCACAACCTATTCATATCCCAAGATGTAACCGAACCCAACGAACACATGCAATAACGGATAACAAAGTCTAGTGAAGAGAAGGTCTTACCGTTTCGAAGAACGGGGTGACGACGGGTATCGTGGGGTGAAGAAGGACACGAATGAAGGTCTGCATGTGCTTCCCGGAGCCAGCGACGGCGAATGACCAACCCCGATGCTGAAGAGGGCAGAGGAGGCGCCCCTGCCCTGTGACGGTTTGGACGTCGACGGCGATGGCGGAGGAGGCTGGCCGCGGTGGCGACTCTCAACGATGAAGAAGGAGGCTGTGGCGGCTTCTGTCCTCGAAGGCGACGGCGAGAGGTGGATTTCCGGCGGCAGCAGCAACAGCCGTGGCCGTTGCGGCGCGGTTACTGCCCGCGAAGACGACGACGCTCGGCGTTGATAAGGGTGGCGGCCCGGCGATGAGCGCGAGGGTGGCGATGGCCGTGAGAAGCGGCGGCTCGCCGGATATTGGAGGAAGAAGTCGGGATCGGATTTTCTGGATTTGGGGGCTAGGGCTTCCGATTCGTGATGGCAGAATTGAAGATAGGGACGGGGGAGGAAAACACCACAAAGCAGCGGCGTCGAAGGCAGCCAAGGGAGACGGCGGAGACGATCGCCGGCGAAGATGAGGGAGATAGGGGTGGTGTCGAGTGGAGTTGAAGGGGAAAAGTGAATTGGTTTCTGTGTGTGTTCTGTTCCAGCCGCAAGAAAAGGAGAAAGGGTTAGAAAGAAAGGTTGGTTTTGGTCTTGGAGATTTGGGCTTTAGTGTTGGGCCATGAATTAATTACCCATGGGCTCATGCCCAATTCTGATGGGCTGAGAATTAAATTAGACGGGCTCGATTGTCGGGCCGGATTAATAAAAGACGGGCCCAGTCATTAAAGATCAGATTTAATTTAAGATTTTAATTAAATGATTAAAGGTTATTCCTGATTTTAATTACTTAAGATCTAATTAATTATTAAGCTATTATTAGCTCAAAATATGTTCTGAAAATTTCATAATTTTCGGAAATAATTTAACGAATAAATGGTTTTCGAATAATGGAAGAAATGATTCAAATCAATCTGTTAATCCTAACAGATCTATAAGATAGAAAAAATATACTAGACGATTATTTCTCATTAGGAAGTTATTTTAAGGAAATTAGTTTCTTATTATACCTTTATGAATAGGCACAACTCGACAATGTACGGACGTTGACTGTCAATCAAGACCGGCCACGTTTCACGCTTCAAGAGGTGGGCTTACTTTCCAAAAGTATATGAGCCACGTATGCTCAATGGTTTTAAAATGCAAAACTTATTATCCATAAAATGTTTAATGTGCCCTCTACATGTTTAATGCTCTGAAGTTAATCGATCGAGGTTCATTGCTTGTCTAACACACTAGCTTTGAATTGTGTATACACCCTGGTAGTAATGCGGAGGTTGATCTCTCTTGCATTCTATCTTTGACTGGGATTCTCTGGGTTCTGACCCGAAATCCATATATGAATGATGAATGATGAATGGATCCGACGGTGGCTAGAGGTCCGGGATCAAAGTAAGAGTAACTGTAGAGTGCGACATAAGGGCCCAAATGAAATGTTTTAGCATGCTTAGATGTATTTGTTTTCTAAAACCTTCTAAGTCATGCTTATAATGATGGATAATATGCTATGTTTCCTAACTATTGACAAAATGCATAGCCCACTAAGTACATTAGTACTTAGCCCAAAATGTTTAAAATGTTTTCAGGTTGATGGGAGTTGTGATGACGAGGTGGAGCTGAGGCAGTGTTTATCTTCTAATAAGCTTCCGCTACTTGTACTTCTTTTGTTAAGTATATTGTACTCTGAACTTATTCACTATCTACTATCGAGATCTTGAACTCGTTAGCTTTGTGATGTAATGATGGTTTTATGTCGATTCGTCGAGCCATCGAATCTTATGCGATCCTATTATGAATAATATTATGATATGTTGGGTGTAATTGCCGCTTGATTTCATTTCGGCTTATTCCCTCTTTCGAACGAGATGTTGCCCAACTTTTCGGGAACATCATTAAATTGTTGAAAAGTAATGATCCCCTTTCTATCCCCGCTTCTTTATTCCAACCCCTAGTCACGCCCTTGGCACGTGCGCCTTCCCTCGGGAATTGGGGTGTGACATAAACACTTATAAAAACAAGTAAATTTCTAGTCTATCAAGCAGCAAGAGCAGATGAAACTCTTGGCAAAAGAAGTCAAAAAACTGAAGGAACAAAAGCAGGCCACGGAAAGGGCCTCAAAAGAAATGGAGACAAGTGAAAAAGAGGTTTGTAACCCAAACGGAGGAAAAAATCCAAAACCTTCCTCAAACAATAGGAATGGAAGAGACAAATCAGAGCTCTTTCCCTTATATATTGACGAGAGCAGCCTGTTCTCTGTAGACATCCAAACTGATCCTATTCCAAGCAGTTTCAAAACAATCTCTTGCGAGTATCAGGGGAAGGGAGACCCCGAAGTGCACTTGATGAAGTTCGAAAGCTTATGTCTCCTTCATCAGTACTCAGAGGGGGTTAAGTGCAGGGTATTCCTCACAACCCTGTCAGGAACTGTTCAACACTGGTTCAAGCAGTTACCAAAAGCCTCCATACACTCCTTCACAGATCTGAGAGAAGTTTTTCTACAACAATTCGTCAGTGCTAAAAGGATCACTCGGAACTCCTTGCATCTGACGACCATAAAACAGGGCGCCAACGAAAGTCTGAGAGACTACATGACCCGCTTCAATGAGGCCGTCCTGGAAATCCCAGGAGTAGAGCCAAAGCTAAAGATGCATGCCTGTGTGGACGGTTTAAAGCCAGGACAGTTCTTTGCTTCTCTTATCAAGAAAGAAGCTACCTCTTTTGAAGAGCTGCTGACAAGAGTCCAAAAATATATCCATATGGAAGAAGCTCTGAGCAGCAAGAGGGCCGAGTTGGCCTCCCAGAAAGAAAAGAAGCCGGACGAAAGGAAAAGGCCAGCCCCAGATGCTATAAAGACTGATAAGAATGAAAGATTTCTAAGATCTTTTACTCCATTAATCAAGCAACCAGTTGATCTGCTCGAAGTGGTCCTAAGAAAACCTAGGGTCCAGATCCCCGCCGGGCATAGACAGCCACCAAGAAATCCACCTTCTGAAAGGTTCTGTAAGTTCCACAATGACTTTGGCCATATGACCAATGACTGCAGAAACTTGAGAATCGCCATCGAAAAGCTAATCCAGGAAGGAGAACTCTTGGAGTATGTTAAAAGGGAGACAGAACAAAACAAGAGGCGCAAGGAAGCTCCTGAGAAAATGCCCGACACTAATCAGAAAACAGAGCCTAAGGGCGTTATTAACATGATATACGGAGGACCTACCATGGGAGACTCCAACAGAAGCCGAAAGGCATCTGCTAGGGAATTGCACATGCACGAAAACATGGGATCTGGAAGGTCGAGCAGGGCCTATCCCCACCGGAAATTTCATTCGGACCGAAAGATAATCAAAAGGTGGTTCATCCTCATGATGAAGCGCTGGTCATCACTGTGGAAGTAGAAAGGTATCAAGTCCAAAGGGTCTTTGTGGACACAGGGGCCGCAGTCAATGTTATATTTGAAAGCTGTTTTAACCAAATGAACTTCCAGAAGCCTTTGAATGGGGTAACTATGGCTCTGCACGGTTTCTCAGGAGACCCTATAATGTCACTCGGATCGATTGACTTAATGCTCACTCTGGGCGAAGGGTTTACACGGGTATCAAAGCCGGTCACCTTTTTGGTGGTCCGGCAACCATCCTCCTACAACATCATTCTAGGAAGAACTGCCTTAAATCCATTCCAAGCAGTGGTTTCCACTTATTATCTGATGATGAAATTCCCGTAGGAAATCAGGTGGGGCAAATATCGGGAGATCAAGAGGTCTCGCGAAAATGCTATGTCCAATCGGTGCAAGCGGGAGAGGCCAGGAAAAGGCCGATGGCAGAACCCACCACCGAAAGGGATGAGATGAAACTCGAGGGGAAAAGGCTTAAAACCCCAACCCCAGCAGGAGAAGGCCAGAACCTTTCCGCTTCAATGGAACACTTGCTCATCACCAGCAACAACCCTCCTGGAGAGCTAATGATATCCCAGGACCCAGCCAAACAACTGCTTCAACAGACAAACGAAAGCAAAGGACCTGAAGCTAAAGCCACAGGCAGATGCCACGCCCCAATTGTGAAAGGGCAGTGGGAAGCTTTGATAACCCAGGCAAGGGCGAAAGTCAAAAGTGCAAAGGAAGTGCTGGACCAAGAGAATGTCGAGGAGACAACAGGCAAAGAAAAAGTTATCACCCTCGAAACATGCAGGGGAAATTAGAAATTATTCTCAAGAAGAGAGAAAGTACAATGGGGTACGACCCCTTATCCGTTTTGAAAAACTCTTATACCATGATTAGCTGATGTATGAAACACTGGATCAGACCTTTTTATCTTTGAGATAATTATATTTCATAAATGTATAGCCCTCAAATGAGGTGTAATTCCTTTAGTCCCTTACACCTCACTTGGGGGGGGGGGGGAGGGGGGGGGGGAGTAGGGGATACCCATATCCCATTATCTTAAAATGCTATCTTAAAATGCTGCCATTATCTTAGAATGCTATTTTACACCAAGATGTTATTCTACTATTTTGTTTTACCATCTTGAAAATACTGGGAATTTCCCTATCTTACCATTTTAAAATGCCCCAGCAGGCAGAAATAGGGTAAAAAGCAAAACCCATATAAATACAAAAATAAGAGGGATAACATTCTAAGTTAATTAAAAAACAGCAGACATGCATTAAAAGTGGGGCCTTAAAGAGGCACTTGGCCAAAATCAGAAGTAACTATTGTCTGTGCTCCAGCAACACGGCTGCAGGGCCATAAATACCCAAAAATATAAATTGTTTAACAAGCATCCTATCCAAAGCAATAACATTAAAGGGATGGATTTGGAGCAGAAGCTAGATCCTCAGAGCTCGATGAATGAGAAGAAGACCATTCTTCGACAGCAGCCAAAGCAGAAGAGGTAGAGGGACCACCCTTGAGTGGGGCTGCAGGAATCTGCAGAGCGCTTCCCTCATTTGAACCATCCTTCACCTCCTCAGGAACGGGTAATAAGGAAGCACCTCCCTCGCTGGTAGATGGGCCTGAAGCTTTTCCCTCTCTTAGTTCCTAATAAAGGAGAAAATTTTCATGATAAGCGAATAAACTCTAAAAACAAAACGAACAATAGAAAACAAAAAGATACCTGGTCGAAAACCTTCCGAATAGACCTTGTTGGGAATTGTTAAGAACAACATGTTAAGGGGGAACCTATAAGGGATAATTCTATTGTTTTGATTTGATCCCAAAACCCCAAGTGTTCTATTCCCAAGCGACCCATTTTGATGTAGTTAATAGGTTAGAAATTTTCTAAGCCTACTCTGTTAGGATGGCTCTTTATTTTGCTTAGATTATAGGCTTCAAAGTTCAAGTGAAGGCCACTCGCTTGAGTGAGTTTTTCGAAGCGAAGCAAGTCTAGCAAGCTGAAGTGAAGCGTGCCACAGTGTAGCGAAGCGAGCGCTACAGTAGATTCAAAGTGAGTCTGCCAAAGCGAAGCGAAGCGAGCACTACAGTGTAAAGTCAAAGCTAGTCAACTCTAGTCAGCTATTTCCAAAGCAGTCACTAGGGAACGTCATTTCCCGAAGCGACTCACTACAGGATGAGTACGAAGTGACTCAACCAAAGCGGATGCTACTACTTCAAAGCGAAGCAAGCCACTACCTACCAGAAAGCGACAGCACAGTTCCCGCTCCGAATTTGAACTCCAGTCAACTGGAGATCTCCGCATTTATTACGAGATCTCCACGTGTCGAACGCGGAGAGGAGCAGCGGAGTTGACTGCCAGGCCGACAAGGCGCCGTAACAGTACTGGGTCGCTCCAGTTACTGTTGTAATTGGAACTTAGCCATTTCCGACAAAAATCCAAATCTGCGCGTCTGAAAAGCAGCCAGCCTGTGCAAGTACTGTCGAGAGGAGGAGGGACAAGGCCACCAACCAAGCAACGGATCTCAGCCAACCCTCCGCCTATAAATAGTGAAGGATCACAACGTGAAGAAGTAGAACACTACTTGAGCATTCGAGCGCATACAGCAAACAAACACTCCCAAGCCTTTGAGCAATCTTCGAGTCTTTGTTTCCAAGTGTTCTCCAAGTTTCCAGTTCATCGGAACTCGTCTTCACAACCTTCACACTTAGAGTCTAAGCCCACTTCAAATATCCAAGCTTAGAAGGAGAGCTCTAGCCTACTTTGCATCTACTGTAAAGAGCTCTTCATAGTGTGTTCGTCTACCAAAAACCCTAAACTCTGACTGTTAGGTTTTTGAGTCGTCGTTAGGTTGTCCCGATCCAAGGCTCTTCTTTCATCGATTGAAGAAGTCTCGATCATAGAGTTTAGATCCAAGCTTGCACCTACATCGTTTGTGTGAAGCTCGATCGAAACTAGGCTGTAAGGAGAGCCCGTAACTCCCTGTCTGTGTTTGACTGAAGCAAGTGAAGCTTCCAGTCTTGTCTAGGTTTGTGTAGTGAACCCGTAATCACTACGTTTGTCGTTGGATCCAGGCGAGTGAAGCCCGATCTCGACCAGGTTTTTGAAGGACCCGTAGCCTTCAAGTTCTTGAATGAAGAGAACAGTTGCCGTCGTGCAACAAGTGGACGTAGGAGTTTTATCTCCGAACCACTATAAATCTCTGTGTCGTATCTCTCTAACCCTAATCTCTTTACTGTATTTGATTATCCATTGCACGTGCATCTAAACAAACATAACTTGGATTTTTAATTACTTAGGAAAGATTTTAGCTCACCGAATTTCCGCATATACAAGTAAAGACTCCCTCTTGATCAAGTCCTTACTTCGGTCAAGCAGGCAAGCTACATACTGTAGATCTAGCTTCAGCTAGGTCTTAAGTGTCAAGAGAGCTCTTTACTTGTCACTCTGAGTTAAAGGGAGAAAGTTGAAAACTTGAAATACGTATTCACCCCCCCTCTACGTATTTCCCCTATTAGCAAACCGGGACCAACAAGTGGTATCAGAGCAGCGGTTCTTTCGAGCCTCTGCTTTGCATATCCGAAGCGAGTCCCCACTCGCTTCACGTTGTCTCACTGAACCGGATCCTATTTTCCTAATTGCATCAAAAACCTCACCCACACATATTGCATTTACTGCTGATAGTTTTCTATGTCTACATACAGTGCATCAAGTCTTCCACAGTTCTCTATCGAAGGATATGAGACATGGAGTTTCCGAGTCGAGAGCTTCCTATGCTCCATCCACGATCGGATGTGGGAAGTCATAGAGGACGGACCAATCGAGATCAAGAAGGCCATATCTGTGAACATCCCAGCCGCCGAAGGACGTGAAGCTCATGTCAGACAAGAGTACGTCGAGAAGGACAAAGATGAATACAATGCCAACGACTTCAAGATCGCCAACCTTGGTAAAATCGCACGTCACACGATGCAAAGCACCGTGTCGGATGCATACCTTCAAGGATCAGGAAGTGTGCGACGGCGAAGGAAATGTGGGAAACCCTAGCCCTCATTTCTCAAGGAACGGACAAGATCAAAGAGAACAAGCTCGCCATACAAATGCGGGAGTTTGAAAGTCTGATAATGAAGCCAGGAGAGTCCATCGACGCCTTCGAGCTGAGAGTTACAAACATCATTGCAACTCTCAACTCACTTAGGAAGGAACTCACAGATAAGGAAGTCAACCTGAAGATTGTCCGAGCTCTCACGAGGAAGTGGCAGACAATGAAGAAGCTGTACCTAGCTACCAAGGATCTTTCAAAGCTCACACCGGATCTGTTCTCCGAACTCAAAGCTCATGAATTCGATCTGAATCGAATGAATCTCGATGAAGAGGATGAAGCTCCCACAACGTCAAAAGGAGTAGCATTCAAAGCTGCTGAAGGGCCAAGCGACCAGTCGCTAGCCAAGATGACGAGGGAAGAGTTGGAAGAACATGTTGCGTTCTTATCCAAGAACTTCAACACGATGAACTCTCGAGTGGGCAAATACAAAAGATTCTACAAGCAGTACAAAGGGAGGAGCACTGATGCTCGAGAAGGAAAAGGAAAGAGAGAGGAGACGACCAAGCCGATCCCGCGAGACATGATGGAAGTGGAGTGCTATCACTGCCACAAGATGGGCCACTACAAATCCAATTGCCCAAAGCTGAGTGCGAAGGAGCGAGAGGAACTTAAAGCGAAGAGGGATGCTCCAAGGCGAGCGCTCGTAGCGAGTGAAGTGCCGGTCGCTACAACTGAAGATCCAGCAAGCGACTCCGATGCATTCACAGATCCCAACTCCAGTGAGGGTGAGGATCTTTGACTTATGGCGCTCACCGACGAAGAAACAGGAGAGGTATTTATCTATCCCTCACCTAGTTCAATTACACTCGCACACACTCACCAAGAGGAATCAAATTCCTCGACATGGAGTGAGTTGCTTGACAAGCACATTAAATTGTCAAGCGACCACGAAGTGTTGCAACAAGCCTTGTCTCAAAGCGAGAAGGAGAACTGTTGGGAATTGTTAAGGACTAAATTGTTAAGGGGGAACTTCATGGGACATTTGATAAATAAAGTCATTTGTTTTGATTAGATCCCAAAACCCCAAGCGTCCTTTTCCCAAGCGACCCATTTTGATGTAGTTAATAGGTTAGAATTTTTCTAAGCCTACACTGTTAGGATGGCTCTTTTATTTTGCTTAGATTAGGCTTCAAAAGTTCAAGTGAAGGCCACTCGCTTGAGTGTGTTTTCCAAAGCGAAGCAAGTCAAGCAAGCTGAAGTGAAGCGTGCCGAAGAATAGCGAAGCGAAGCGAAGCGAGCACTACAGTTCAAAGCAAAGCGTAGCGAAGCGAGCGCTACAGTGGAATCAAGTGAACCCACTAAAGCGGAAGCGAAGCTAACGCTGTAAAGCGATGCGAAGCTAACGCTGTAAAGCGATGCGAAGCGAACGCTGTAAAGCGAAGCGAAGCGAAGCGAATGCTAAAGCAAAACGAAGCGAACGCTGCAAAGCGAAGCAAAGCGACCCGCTATAATATGATCCTAAAGCGACTCACTTCAGAGCGGCCGCTACAACTTCAAAGCGAAGCGAGCCACTACCTACCAGAAAGCGACAGCACAAATTCCCGCTCCAAATTTGAATTTCAGTCAACTAGAGATCTTTGCATTAATTGCGAGATCTCCACGTGTCGAACGAGGAGAGGAGCAGCGGAGTTGACTGCCAGGCCGACAAAGACGCCGCAACAGTACTGGCTCGCTCCAGTTACTGTTAAACTTGGAACTTAGCCATTTTCGGCAAAAGTCCAAAACTGCGCGTCTGCAAAAGCTACTGCCTGCGCAAGTACTGTCGAGAGGAGGAGGGACAAGGCCACCAACCAAGCAACGGATCTCAGCCAACCCTCCGCCTATAAATAGTGAAGGATGAAGACGTGAAGAAGTAGAACACTACTTGCGCATTCGAGCCTACTGCAAACAAACACTCCCAAGCCTTCGAGCAAATCTTTGAGTTTTTGTTTCAAGTGTTCTCCGAGTTTCCAGTCCATCGGAACTCGTCTTCACAGCCTTCACACTTAGATTCTAAGCCCACTTCATATATCCGAGCTTAGAAGAAGAACTCTAGCCAATCTTTGCATTCACTGTAAAGAGTTCTTCATAGTGTGTCGTCAACCAAAAACCCTAAACTTCGTCTGTTAGGTTTTGAGTGTTGTCGTTAGGTTGTTCAGATCTAAGGCCCTTCTTTCATCGATTGAAGAAGCCTCGATTGTAGAGTTGAGATCCAAGCTTACACTTACATCGTTTGTGTAAAGCTCGATCGAAGCTAGGCTGTAAGGAGAGCCCGGAATCTCCCTGTCTGTGTTTGACTGAAGCGAGTGAAGCTTCCAGTCGTTGTTAGGTTTGTGTAGTGAACCCGCAATCACTACGTCAGTCTTTAGATCCAGGCAAGTGAAGCCCGATCTCGACTAGGTTTTTGAAGGACCCGTAACCTTCAAGTTCTTGAGTGAAAAGAACAGTTGCTGTCGTGCAACAAGTGGACGTAGGAGCGTTATCTCCGAACCACTATAAATCTCGGTGTCGTATATCTCTCTAACCCTAATCTTTCTTATTCGATTATTCATTGCACAAGCATTTTAACAAACATAACTTGAAGTTTTTAATTACTTAGGAAAGATTTTAGCTCACCAAATTCCGCACATACGAGTAAAGACTCCCTCTTGATCAAGTGTTCACTTTGGTCAAGCAGGCAAGCTAGCACTGTAGATCTAGCTTCAGCTAGGTCTTAAGTCTCGAAGCGAGCTCTTTACTTGTTACTCTGAGTTAAGGGATTTGAAGTTGAAAAACTTCAAAATACGTATTCACCCCCCCCTCTACGTATTTTCCTATTAACAAACCGGGACCAACAAGTGGTATCAGAGCCAGGTTCTTTCGAGCCTCTGCTTTGCATATCCGAAGTGAGTCCCCACTCACTTCACGTTGTCTCACTGAACCGGATCCTATTTTCCTAAGTGCATCAAAACCTCACCCACGCATATTGCATTTACTGCTGATAGTTTGCTATGTCTACATACAGTGCATCAAATCTTCCAAAGTTCTCGATCGAAGGATACGAGATATGGAGTTTCCGTGTCGGGAAGCTGCTCAATCCACGACCGGATGTGGGAAGTCATTGAGGACGGACCAATCGAAATCAAGAAAGCCATATCTGTGGAGGTTCCAGCCGCTGAAGGTCGTCCAGCCCACGTTCGACAACAGTACGTGGAGAAGGATAAGGATGAGTATACTCCAAATGATTTCAAAGTTGCCAACCTCGACAAGATTGCACGCCACACGATGCAGAGCACCGTGTCGGACGCCTACCTTCCAAGGATTAGGAAGTGCGCAACAGCAAAGGAAATGTGGGAAACTCTAGCCCTCATTTCTCAAGGCACAGACAAAATCAAGGAGAACAAGCTCGCCGTTCAGATGCGGGAGTTTGAAAATCTGGTGATGAAGTCCGGAGAGTCCATCGACGCCTTCGAGCTGAGAGTTACCAACATTACTGCAACTCTCAACTCGCTTGGGAAGGAACTCACAGACAAGGAAGTAAATCTGAAAATAGTCCGTGCTCTCACAAGGAAGTGGCAGACCATGAAGGAGCTATATCTAGCTACCAAGGATCTAACGAAGCTAACGCCAGAAGTGCTGTTCTCCGAACTCAAAGCTCACGAGTTTGATCTAAATCGAATGAGCCTCGACGACGAGGATGAAGCGCCCACTACGTTAAAAGGAGTAGCGTTCAAAGCTGCCGAAGGGCCAAGCGAGCAGTCGCTAGCCAAGATGACGAGAGAAGAATTGGAAGAACACATTGCGTTCTTATCCAAGAACTTCAACAAGATGAACTCTCGAGTGGGCAAGTACAAAAGATTCTACAAGCAGTACAAAGGGAGGAGCACTGATGCTCGAGAAGGAAAAGGAAAGAGAGAAGAGACGACCAAGCCGATCCCGCGCGACATGATGGAAGTGGAATGTTACCACTGCCACAAGATGGGCCACTACAAATCCGATTGCCCAAAGCTAAGTGCCAAAGAGCGCGAAGAATTGAAGGCCAAGAGGGATGCTCCAAGGCGAGCGCTCGTAGCGAGTGAAGTGCCGGTCGCTACAACCGAAGATCCACCAAGCGACTCAGACGCATTCACCGATCCAAATTCCAGTGATGGTGAGGATCTTGGATTTATGGCGCTCACCGATGAAGAAACAGGAGAGGTATTCTTCTATCCTTCAATCACTTCAATTACACTAGCACACACTGTCAATGAGGAAGAACAATCCTCTACATGGAGTGAGTTGTTTGACAAACACCAGAAATTGTCAAGCGACCACGAAGTGGTAAAACAAGCTCTGTCTCGAAGCGAGAAGGAGAACCGAAAGCTAGCCCGTGAGCTTGACGAAGTCAAACTTAATTTAAGGGCTATGACTAGTAAGTTCGAGGATCTCTTCGCTAGACATCAAAGCTTGGAGGGAAGGTATGAAACCCAATCCACTCTAGTTGCCAATTTGAATAAAGCATCATACGCTAGACAGGCACTAGAGAGTTCGCTTCTGCCTTTTGGTAGGAAAGCAGGCCTTGGATATGAGGGTGGACCTCCCAAGCCGACTGTCTTTGTTGGTGCATCACACACTACACCATCAGTCACTTTGGAATTGCCCACTGCATCCAAAGTGACCACCAACAAAGATAAAGGCAAAGTGGCTGTTGGTCCCGGTTTGCTATAGGAAAAATACGTAGAGGGGGGGGTGAATACGTATTTTGAAGTTTTTCAACTTCAATTCCTTAACTCAGAGTATAAAGTAAAGAGCTCTTTGGAAATACTAAGACCTAGCCGAGGGCTAGATCGAAAGCAATCACGAATCTCTTGACCTAAGCTTAGAGCTTGATCAAGAGTGAGACTTTACTCTTTGTGCGGAATTTGGTGAGCTAAAATCTTTCCTAAGTAATTGAAAATCCAAGTTAAGTTTGTTTATATGCACGTGCAATGGATAATCGAATACTGTAAAAAGATTAAGGTAAGAGAGGTACGACACAGAGATTTATAGTGGTTCGGAGATAACGCTCCTACGTCCACTTTGTTGCACGACGGCAACTGTTCTTTTCACTCAAGAACTTGAAGGTTACGGGTCCTTCAAAAACCTGGTCGGGATCGGGCTTCACTTGCCTAGATCAAACGATAGACGTAGTGATTGCGGGTTCACTACACAAACCTAACAAAGACTGGAAGCTTCACTTGCTTCAGTCAGACAGACAGGGAGATTACGGGCTCTCCTTACAGCCTAGCTTCGATCGAGCTTTACACAAACGATGTAAGTGTAAGCTTGGATCTCAACTCTACGATCGAGGCTTCTTCAGTCGATGAAAGAAGGGCCTTAGATCTGAACAACCTAACGACGACTCAAAAACCTAACAGACAACAGTTTAGGGTTTTTGGTTGACGAACACACTAATGAAGAACTCTTTACAGTAGATGCAAAGATGGGTAGAGTTCTTCTTCTAAGCTTGGATATTTGAAGTGGGCTTAGAATCTAAGTGTGAAGGTTGTGAAGACGAGTTCCGATGGACTGGAAACTCGGAGAACACTTGAAACAAAGACTCGAAGATTTGCTCGAAGGCTTGGGAGTGTTTGTTTGCAGTAGGCTCGAATGCGCAAGTAGTGTTCTACTTCTTCACGTCTTCATCCTTCACTATTTATAGGCGGAGGGTTGGCTAAGATCCGTTGCTTGGTTGGTGGTCTTGTCCCTCCTCCTCTCGACAGTACTTGCGCAGGCAGTAGCTTTTGCAGACGCGCAGTTTTGGCATTTTGCCAAAATTGGCTAACTTCCAAGTTTAACAGTAACTGGAGCGACCCAGTACTGTAGCGGCGTCTTTGTCGGCCTGGCAGTCAACTCCTCTGCTCCTCTCCTCGTTCGACACGTGGAGATATCGCAATTAATGCAAAGATCTCTAGTTGACTGAAATTCAAATTCGGAGCGGGAATTTGTGCTGTCGCTTTCTGGTAGGTAGTGGCTCGCTTCGCTTTGAAGTTGTAGCGGCCGCTCCGAAGTGAGTCGCTTTAGGATCATATTATAGCGGGTCGCTTTGCTTCGCTTTGCAGCGTTTGCTTCGTTTTGCTTTAGCGCTTGCTTCGCTTCGCTTTGCAGCGTTCGCTTCGCTTCACTTTACAGCATTCGCTTCGCTTCGCTTCGCTTCGCTTCGGTAGACTCGCTTCGCTTGCTTTGAACTGTAGCGCTCGCTTCGCTTCACTTTGGCAGACTCACTTAGAATCTACTGTAGCGGTCGCTTCGCTTCGCTATTCTTCGGCACGCTTTACTTCAACTTGCTTGACTTGCTTCGCTTTGGAAAACACACTCAAGCGAGTGGCCTTCACTTGAACTTTTGAAGCCTAATCTAAGCAAAATAAAAGAGCCATCCTAACAGTGTAGGCCTAGAAAATTCTAACCTATTAACTACATCAAAATGGGTCGCTTGGGAAAAGGACGCTTGGGGTTTTGGGATCTAATCAAAACAAATGACTTCATTTATCAAATGTCCCATGAAGTTCCCCCTTAACAATTTAGTCCTTAACAATTCCCAACAATTTCCCCCTTTTTGATGATGCCAAAACCCATACGACTTAGATAAAAATAATAAACCTAGTCTATTTAACCGTGAAGGGAACTCCAAGCGACTGCTTCCTTTGCAGTTTCGTTTGTAATTTTTTTTTATTTTTTTTTTTTGAGTTCCTTCCCTTTTTTTTTTCGGTTAAATTAATGAGTTTGTAGCAGAAATATAAAGTCATTCACAAAGCGAGTAAATGACACAAGAAGAGACAAAAATTTTAAAAATAGGATATATGAACAAGATGTTCACAAAATATGAAGCATGTAATTTCAATGGTTTCCTGCCGCTTCATCCTACTCCTCTTTCTCCTCCTCCTTCTTCTCCTCTTCTACATCTGTAGCATCAATACTATAGGCTGATAAGACTTTTGTTTCCATAGTGCCTACTGTGTGGATGCTTGGTCTTCTCCATGCACTCTCCAGCCTGAACGCTTCATCTACTTCAGCATCAGTGACTCCCCTGTTAGGAACATCCGTGCCTGGATGATAAGGCATGGGGAAGTCCTTTATTTCTGGCACCTTGACGACAATTGGCTTCGGTTGAGCTTGTTCAGCCATCATAAAAATCTTTCGGCGCAGTTTGTCGTCGTAGGTAGCAAGAAAATTGCTGAGAGCACTGATTCGAGAACATTCATTCTGCAGTGGCACTACCTCCCAGTAATAGTACGCTTTGATGAACAAGTCCTTGTAGTATAGCCACTGCTCGAGCAGATCCCTCGGAATGAAGTCCTCGATCTCTCTTGCGTCAAGATGCTCGTTCCTCCTCTTGGCTAATTCCTCCTCTGTTCTTCTTGACAGCTTAGTCATTATATCAGTGAATCTCTTCCCTGATTCGCCACTCCACAGAGGACGCCTTTCGTTGAGTCGCTTCCTAATATAGTTTTGCTCTTCCTTTTTAGGGTAGCGACCCGACTCTATCATTTCCTTCGTAGTCACGTCGCATGCATCTTTTATGGCTTGGGCTTCACATGCTTCGGACTCATCAGGCATGAGGGGAACGAACGCACTGCGAACCAAAGAGGACTGAATAAGCAGTACTTCGCTGAACTGCTCCTCGATTCGTGCGTCAATCACTTGAAGACGCCTGGCGTTCACTGTCTTCGATCTCTCCGCTTCGCTCCTTCCTCCTTCTCTCTCCTTTCTCCTCTTCTCTTCCTTTTCAGTTCTTGAAGCGACTGCATGTTTAGACTTTTGGCGCTTAGCCGTAGAGTCATCGACTTTAGATTCTGGTGCAGCTCGCTTCAAGGGCAGCTTCGGTGGTGGGGGAGGTGGCATATCCTTCTTGGCAGCACTTGGAGGGACGACTGCTGACGAAGTGAGTGCAGCAGTGGTCGTAGTGAGTGCGGCTGTCGAAGTTGGCGCGGCGTCTGAAGTGGGCACTTTGGGAGTAGCGGCCACTTGGGAGCTAGATGAAGCACCTGCAGCAATAGAATTTTTTGTTAGCTTAAACACTTGTTCCAACTCCCACGCCATGGCAGCATCCTGCTCCACCTGCCTCAGCTTCTCCTCCTTCGTTATCACGGTCACCGGAGGATGCCGTGCAATGGAAGCACTTAGCACTTTATCCTGAAGCGGCCTGCTAGGCTCTTCGAGCTCTTTCAACAACTCCTCCTCCGTGAGTTTTGTTTTGCCCTTTACTTCGCCCAGAGCCCACGCTTCATCCTCCTTTTCACCGGCACCACTACCTCCTTCCAACATCCTCTCAACTCCAATTATTCTTTCCCCTGAACCTCCTACTCCTCCTAGCTCCATCTGTCCTTCCCCCTTTTTGGCATCATCACTGCCAGGGGTTAGGATTACTGATTTCCCGGAGAGGGATTGATGTAGAGAGTTGACCTTGTTGAAGATGGCCTGAAGCATCTTCTCAGTTTTTCCTATGGAGGGCGCCACCAAGTCAGCTGTTTTGATGGAAATTTCTTCGAGCAGATATTTACATTGTTTCTCTCTCTCCACAACTGATGCCATCATCCTCTCCAATGGCTCTACTTCCCTGAAGCGAGCCTCCAGCTCCGCTTCAATCTCCCTCCTTATATCTGCCTTCTCCTCCTGCAAATTGAAGTACCAGAATTCCTGAGCCGCTAGGAGTTCAGCTTGCATCGTCTCAAGACTCCTCTCTCTCTGGCTTAGAGAGAGATGGAATTCGGCACTTGCAGCCATCTTTTCCGTGTACGCTTCACCCAGCTCCTTGACTTTTTGCAGTAATATGGAAAAATCTGCTCGCTTCAAGTCAAGGTCATGGGCATCTTTCCTCCGGCTCTCCAGTTCTTTCTTATCTAACTCACTTTCTTCTTTCAGCAGCTTCATTTCAGTTTGAAGTGAGTCGAGATACTTTTTCGTGCTTATTAGTTCACTCCCCTTCCTGATCAGCTCCTCATCCTTCTTTTCTACTACCTCCTTCAGCTTTTTCACCTCCTTCTCCAACACCTTCTTCTCTTTCTCAACGGCGATCAATTTGACATTAACCTCCCTCAAGCGACTCCGTTCTGCATCAAGCGAGTCCTTGAGTTTGGTGATAGATGTTGTTTGATCTTCCACTAACTTCGCCTGCGCCTCCAGCGCCTTCTCCTTCTCTTCCAACAGTCTATCCTTCTTCTCCACCGTTCCCTCCAACTCCTTCCTCCTCTTGTTGAAGTCTTCTCGAAGACTGACAATCTCTCCAGCCTTCTCTTCCATCTCTTCACTCTTCTTGGTGATTTCACTGTGAAGGCTAGCAATTTCAGCCTCCTTCATTTCCACCTCCTCCTTATGTTCCCTGATGAGCTTCCTTTCTTGAGCAGTGGGCACTCGCTTTGGTACAACGGCGAGTGGATATGCCTCCTTTACTTTGGCATCCAGCTTCTCCCAAAAGCTGGTCCCGTCAAGGAATTCATGGAAGCCGTTTGCGCCAATGAAGTTCAGCAACTTGGCCTCCAGATCGATCAGTTCTTCCTTCTTGAAGGCTTTGAGGAGTCTGAAGATTTTGTAGTACTCCGTTCCTCGGTACGTGATGTACGTCAGAAAGTCGACTACATTCGTGTAGAACACGTCGCTCCATTCAACGCTCGCGGAGCTGAGATTGTAGCGAAGGTTGATTGTCTCCGCGGCTTGCTCTCTGTCTCGAACATAGCGATCGATAGCTTGTTTATGTTCGGAGAGGGCAGGTGGTATGAATTCTGGAATGATAGAAACTTCACCGATAGTTTGGGCGGTATCGGCTGTAGCTGCCGATGTAGAGGGGGACAGAGAGGGTGATGAGGTTTCTTGTGTTCCGGATATTTGTATGGGTTCAGTGGGTGGTGGTTGTGTTTGAAGGGATTGGAGTGGTTTGAAGGTTGTGTAGGCTTCAATGGGGTCGACATGGAGTAGGGGGATTTCTGGGATCTTGAAAGAAGAACCAGTGTCTTCTTCGTGTGGGGATTTATGAGTTTGATGCTGAGCAGTGGAGGATATTTCGGTTAGGGTTTGAATTTGAAGTTGGGGAGTTTGGATTTTTAAAGGCTGGGTTTGGGTTTGGGTAGCTTGGGTTTGGGTTTGAGTCACTTCAGTGTCCTCAAGCGGCTTCTCCAACGCCTCGCTTTCTTGGACAAGTGAAGCGACTCGCTTCAACTTCTTGCCTCGCTTTGGCGCGGCTTGCTTCCCGGGTGAAGCAACCTGCCTCGCTTGGCTCACTTCGGCTTGCCTTTCGGCAACCGGTCTCGCTACGGGTACTGCTACCTCAAGTAGTCCCAGATCCATCAATCTTTTCGTCTTTCTCCACTTGTCGTAGTAGATGGACTGTTTGTTGTAGGCAATGACGTCGGATTCCGGCCAGACTTTGCCGGGATATTTCATCTCCAGGGCAACGGATAGCCTTGAGAAGAATTTCAGTTTCCCCTTGCGGAGAATCTGATCGGTGCTTCCCTTCACAAACGCGAAGTCACCGGCAGCTTCGTGGATCTGCTTGAGAAACCAGCCATGCCAGTTGAAGCTGGTTCCGGTGAGGCTGTCAACAATAATTGCAGTAGCAATCAGTTTGGTCGCGGAGAGGGTCTCCAGGTTTCCGACGTAGCATGCGATACTCTTCGTAAAGAGCTCGCAAATAAGGTTGAAAGGAGCCTTCAAACTTGTGCGTATACTGGCCTTCTTGAAGTTTGGCTCGGCCCCGTCGACGGCGAATCGGCCATATTGCACTCCGGCCGAATAGCCTAAATCTAGCAGTGAATCTCCACCATCCTTTGGCAAATCGAACTCGTCGATTAGATCACTCAGATCCACTTCCACCGGCTCTCCATTCTGTGGATCGGAGAAGGATGACGTATTCTGCCCTTTCCTTAGATTCAAC
Organism: Thymus mandschuricus; assembly: GCA_029379335.1. Classification (NCBI taxonomy): domain Eukaryota; kingdom Viridiplantae; phylum Streptophyta; class Magnoliopsida; order Lamiales; family Lamiaceae; genus Thymus; species Thymus mandschuricus. The sequence goes on along the minus strand of CM057073.1, from coordinate 34,780,784 downwards.
AGAAGCTCTCCGACTGGTTTGGCCAGAATTTTCGTCGGCATAAATGTTACAAATTTCCATAGGCCGGCCGTGGTCACGGCCCTACGGAGAAAACCTTCTCTTTCGATGATTGTTGGGTCGAGATGAGGCTCGACATTGATGAATTTGTCTACTTCCTCGAGAAACTCCTCCATCGTCTCGGTGTTCTTCTTCTTTCCCATGTTGAGATTTGAAGAAATTTGAATGGAATTTTAGAGAAAAGGGGTTGAGACTCGTGAGTTGCAGAAATCGCAAATCTAAGCACGAGAATGGCAAATTTTGAAGGCTGTGAAAGGTTTGCAGTTCTGCCTCGTCCCATATATATAGAAATAGGTTATGGCTGACGTGGTAGGGGTAGAATGGTAATAACGCCGAAAATCCTGTAGGTAGGCGACGGACGTGCGGTGATGGATCTGACGTGTCCGGCGTCATCACAGTAAAAGTGAACCGCCACTTGCTCGGCGTCGCCACGTGGCCTTCTATGGTTGGCTTGTTGTATACGGCGTTGATCGAACGGTTCCAGATTGGGGCCTGTTGAGATTCGACGGCTGGATCTTCTCCGCCTTTTCCCGCTTCAAATTCAAGCGTGTGAACACGCGCCCGTTATTTCCGTCGTTCCTGCACCTGCATTAAATGCACAGCAGAAAGTAAAATTGCACTCGAGTGCAGACAGCTCATACTCGCTTCATGCCCGCTCGCTTCGAGTTAGGCCGCTACGCCTTGACTCGCTTGAGAGGCATTCGCTTGAGTGACTGTTCTGCACTCGCTTGCGATGGCTAGCTTTGAGTGACGAAGCACTCGCTTGGTCATCTGAAGCGACTGGAATAAGAAATTGAATTTCTTTGCTTAATTTAAAATGTTTCTGACTTTCATACTTCGAGGATAAACAAGAGTGTTTTCCTCTTTGTATTTGTGTCAGATTCATTTCATATTTTCCACGTAGTGAGTGAAGGTTTCTAGCACGCTTCGGCTCACTTAGTGTACTTAAAATTGAAACACTTACCAGTCAATCTCACTTCGTAGGAGATTGATACCACTAATTGAAGACTTCATTTGAATTAGATACCACATTTTGAATGCTACACGTTGAGTTAGATCTTCATGGCATTCATCTTCATGGCATTCATCTTCCTCTACGAATTAGAGAGTCCTCCATCGAAGTGAATTGGGGAGAAAATGAATAAAATACACAAGCTTACTACAACCCGAAGGGAGCATCACGTAAGTGTACTTATTCACGACGAATGGGGGATGAGTACAAGTCCTTATCTCAGAGCAGAAATGGACAGGATGACAATGAGAATGCTCTGACAAGACAATCTCGTATTTTACGCAGAAGCATGTCACCAGCCCTGCAACCTTTTGTATAAAAAGGTAAACCTTCAAGCTTTCCTACATTCTAAAGAATGAATCTGCAGTCGGCTCGCTTTGACCCAACCTAGGGCAAATTGAAGCGATGCAGAATTCAAGATTGCTACAATCTTGCTTGCTTTGGAAGTAGCTTGCTCCGAGAGAAGCATTAGTTCCCCCTTAACCATATACTTAACAATTCCAATAAGTTGGTAGGGAACTTCTTCTAATACTCCACCTTTCTCCACCTAACTTCAGTTTCTTCAAGCGAGTGAGATTTGAAGTGGCTCGCTTGAGTTGGTGAAGATCCGAAGCGAGTGACGCTCAAGAGAAAAAGCGAACACTCCTTCGTGCATCCTGGAACTAGCATTCTTCACCAGGGTCTAATAACCCTAATTCCATGCATAGCTGGTTGAATCGAGACTCAGCTAGAGGCTTGGTGAGAATATCTGCTCGCTGGAGATCGGTATGAATTTTCTCGAGCTTGATATCCTTCTTCTCGACATGATCACGAATGAAGTGATGTCGAATTTCCACGTGCTTGCATCTGGTGTGAAGCACTGGATTCTGCGAGATACATATGGCACTGTTGTTGTCGCAGAAGATCGGAATTTCATTCGCTTCAACTTTGTAGTCCTTCAACTGTTGACGAAGCCATAGGATTTGAGAACAGCAGCTTCCTGCGGCCATATATTCAGCTTCCGTTGTTGAAGTGGCTACACTTGTTTGCTTCTTTGAGAACCACGAGATTAGCTTGCTCCCCAAGAACTGACATGTGCCCGACGTTGATTTCCTATCAACTCGGCAACCTCCATAGTCAGCATCGGAATATCCAGTGAGCTCCAAATTGTCCTCCGCTGGATACCACAGCCCCATGTTGACAGTGCCCTTCAAATATCGAAGAATCCTTTTGGCAGCTTCAAGATGGCTGTGTTTGGGATTGCTTTGGAAGCGAGCGCAGACACCGACTGCAAAAGCAATATCTGGCCTGCTTGCAGTGAGATAGAGAAGTGACCCAATTAGGGCACGATAATCTGTAGGATCTACAGATTTTCCTCCTTCGTCTGGCTCCATCTTCCAGTTGGTATTCATAGGAATCTTCACAGCTTTAGCATGTTGAACACCAAACTTCGCAAGCATATCTCGAGTGTACTTGGCCTGGTTGATGAAAATTCCATTATCCTGCTGCTTCACTTGAAGACCTAGAAAGCAGCTCATCAAGCCAATCATCGACATCTCATACTTGGTCTTCATTAGCTCTCCAAACTTCTCGCTAAGCGACTGATTTGGTGACCCAAATATGATGTCGTCCACGTAGATCTGGACCCATAGCATATCATCTCCATGATTGATGGTGAAGAGAGTCCGATCTATCTTTCCCTTTTGGAATCCATTTTCCACTAGGAATTGAGATAATGTATCATACCAAGCTCTGGGAGCTTGCTTCAACCCATACAGAGCTTTCTTCAAGCGATACACTTTATCTCCCTGCTCGAAACCCGGTGGCTGCTCCACATACACTTCTTCCTTGAGTTCACCGTTGAGGAATGCGCTCTTCACATCCATTTGGTACACTTTGAATTTCTTGGCCGCTGCATAGGCTAGAAATAAACGGATCGCTTCAAGACGTGCCACGGGAGCGAAGGTCTCGTCAAAGTCAATTCCTTCCTCTTGGCAGTAGCCTTTGGCAACTAGTCGCGCCTTGTTCCTCACTACGTTGTGGTCCTCGTCCGTCTTGTTCTTGAACACCCACTTGGTGCCAATAACATGCTGAAACTTGGGACGATCCACGAGGTACCATACGTCGTTCCTGGTGAACTGATTCAGCTCTTCTCGCATGGCGATCACCCAGTTAGAATCGGCTAGAGCTTCCTCCACGCTTGATGGCTCAATGTTTGAGAGAAAGCAACTGAACATGGCACTTTCTTCAAACACTTGACTTCTGGTCACTACACCCTTGGATGGATCTCCAATGATTTGGCTAGGTGAGTGATCCTTGAGCCACGCTCGCTTTGATCCGCCAGCTTCATCTTCATCCGCTTCCTTGTCGCTCGCTTCACCGTCCGAAGCGACAGGATTGGGTGCTTGGCCAGCACTAGCTTCAAGAATCTTGGGGGCAGCTTCGACTTCTCCTTTGGGATCCTGCTCGCTTGAGTCTTTGATCTCATCATCTTCATCAAGCACGTCCCAAGTGAGTTGATTTGAGGGTTCCTTGCTTTGATTCTTTTCATTTGCTTGGGCCTGTTCCTGTGGAAGACTTAAAGAAGATTCATCAAATACGACATGGGGTGATTCCTCCACAATTAGGGTTTTACAGTTGAATACTCTGTAGGCTTTGCTAGATGTAGAGTATCCTAAGAATACTCCTTTATCTGCTTTGCTTTCAAAGGCTTTCAACTGTGACTTCCCATTGTTGTGAATGAAGACCCTACAACCGAAAATATGGAAATAAGATATGTTAGGAATTCTCCCTGTCCATATTTCATATGGTGTTTTGTCGTGCCGTTTGTTGAGAAGCGTCCGGTTCTGTGTGTAGCACGCCGTGTTGGCAGCTTCAGCCCAATATTTCATCGGAAGCTTCGAGTCAGCAATCATGGTGCGAACGGCTTCTTTGATGATTCGATTCCTTCTTTCAGCAACTCCATTCTGCTGAGGAGTGCGTGCTGAAGAGGTTTGATGTGCTATGCCATGCTCCGTGCAGTATGCTTCAATTGTAGAGTTCAGGAACTCTGTGCCTTTGTCGGAGCGAATAGTCACGATAGCTTGATTCTTTTCCACCGCCAATCGCTTGAGTAGTTGTGGCAGTTTGGTCAGTGTTTCCTTCTTGCTGAATAGAAATACAACCCAAGTGTAGCGAGAGAAATCGTCAACTACAACTAGAGTGTACTTTCTTCCATTTACACTAACTGGAGTAACTGGACCAAACAGATCCATGTGAAGCAGCTCGAGCACTCGCTTTGATGAGGCTTCTTCGAGACTGGCGAAGTGCTTCTTCGTCTGCTTCCCTCGTTGGCATGGTGAGCATGGATGGTCTTTGATGAAGACTTCATTCGGTATGCCTTGCACCAAACCTTTTCGAGCTAAGCGATTGATAGCTTTGAAATTGAGGTGGTTCAAGCGTCTGTGCCATAGCCATCCAATTTCTGTAGCACTTCTTGCAACTAGACAAGTTTCCTCCTTGCAGCTGTCCCATTGTGCTATGTAGACATTCCTTTGTCTAACTCCAGTGAGCACAATCTGGGATGTGAGTTTGCTCTTCACAATGCACTTGTTGGAGATGAACTCCACCCTGTACCCTTTATCACAAAACTGTGAAATAGATAACAGGTTGTGCTTGAGTCCTTCCACGTAGGAAACTTCTTCAATTTTGAGCTTTCCAACTTTCAGTGCGCCGTATCCCCTGGTGCTTCCTCGAGAGTTGTCACCAAAGGTTACGTGTGGACCCTTCTTCTCTATGTAGTTGTGAAGTAGAGCTTTCATGCCGGTCATGTGTCTTGAACATCCACTGTCCAAGTACCAAACTGGTTGACCCTCACTTGGCATGGGATCCACGGCGCTCACCTGCAATTAGACAGATTTTGGTACCCAAATCAGTTTGGGTCCTTGCAGGTTAGTTCCCTTAGGTACCCACACTTGCTTCACTCTCTTTTGAGATGAAGCTTGTGTCTTGGGCTTCTCGACCTTCGAAAACTTGGTGTACTGCCTATAGGCAGCTTCACACGTGCAACAGTGTGTGCAAGAGGGGTAGCGGCTCGCTTCAGACCTACCTACGCTCTTCCCATTTTGTTTATATCCTGAAGCGACTCGCTTCGGATTAGCTTTGGGTTTAGAGACTGACTTAGGGTTTCTAGTCTGTTGAAGCGGCTCGCTTGGTTTCCTCGAAGCGGTCCAACTAGGGTTTTGACCCCGACTCGCTTGAGTAACCTTGGAAGTTTGAAGCGGCCTCTTGGTTGCTTCAAGTTTTTCCCCCTCAACGTTAGTCCGGTTGGACCATCTCCAGTCCGGATAACGTGACACATAGACATTGCTCCTCTTTTTAGGAGGTAGATCCTTTGTCTCTCGTGTCTTGGCTTGAGACTTAGAAGCTTCAACAGTTCTTCCTTTACCCTTGGATTGGTAAGACTTAGCAGGTTGAGTGCTAGGGACTGTTGAACTTTGCTTGCCCTTAGGGTCTGCCCTTAAAGATATAGACATCTTTATAGGCTTCTTCTTAGGGTTCTCAGCCATTTTGCCTTTGTCCTTGTTGGTGGTCGCTTTGGATGCAGTGGGCAATTCCAAAGTGACTGATGGTAAAGTGTGTGATGCACCAACAAAGACAGTCGGCTTGGGAGGTCCACCCTCATATCCAAGTCCTCCCTTTCTACCAAAAGGTAGAAGAGAACTCTCTAGTGCCTGTCTAGCGTATGATGCTTTATTTAAGTTGGCAACTAGAGTGGATTGGGTTTCATACCTTCCCTCCAAGCTTTGATGTCTAGCGAAGAGATCCTCGAACTTACTAGTCATAGCCCTTAGATTAAGTTTGACTTGGTCAAGCTCAGTGGCTAGCTTTCGGTTCTCCTTCTCGCTTCGAGACAGAGCTTGTTTTACCACTTCGTGGTCGCTTGACAATTTCTGGTGTTTGTCAAACAACTCACTCCATGTAGAGGATTGCTCTTCCTCATTGACAGTGTGTGCTAGTGTAATTGAAGTGATTGAAGGATAGAAGAATACCTCCCCAGTTTCTTCATCGGTGAGCGCCATGAGTCCCAGATCCTCTCCCTCGCTTGAGTTGGGATCTGTGAATGCATCTGAGTCGCTTGAGAGATCTTCAGTTGAAGCGATCGGCATTTCACTCGCTACGAGCGCTCGCCTTGGGGCATCCCTCTTGGCCTTCAATTCTTCGCGCTCTTTGGCACTTAGCTTTGGGCAATCGGATTTGTAGTGGCCCATTTTGTGGCAGTGGTAACACTCCACTTCCATCATGTCGCGCGGGATCGGCTTGGTCGTCTCTTCTCTCTTTCCTTTTCCTTCTCGAGCATCAGTGCTCCTCCCTTTGTACTGTTTGTAGAATCTTTTATACTTGCCCACTCGAGAGTTCATCTTGTTGAAGTTCTTTGATAAGAACGCAATGTGTTCTTCCAACTCTTCCCTTGTCATTTTGGCAAGCGACTGCTCGCTTGGCCCTTCGGCAGCTTTGAATGCTACTCCTTTTGACGTAGTGGGCGCTTCATCCTCGTCGTCAAGGCTCATTCGATTCAGATCAAACTCGTGAGCTTTGAGCTCGGAGAACAGCACTTCTGGCGTGAGCTTCGTTAGATCCTTGGTAGCTAGATATAGCTCCTTCATAGTCTGCCACTTCCTTGTGAGAGCACGGACTATTTTCAGATTTACTTCCTTGTCTGTGAGTTCCTTCCCAAGCGAGTTGAGAGTTGCAGTAATGTTGGTAACTCTCAGCTCGAAGGCGTCGATGGACTCTCCTGACTTCATCACCAAATTTTCAAACTCCCGCATCTGAACGGCGAGCTTGTTCTCCTTGATCTTGTCTGTGCCTTGAGAAATGAGGGCTAGGGTTTCCCACATTTCCTTTGCCGTTGCACATTTCCTTATTCGTGGTAGATAGGCGTCCGACACGGTGCTCTGCATCGTGTGGCGTGCAATCTTGTCGAGGTTGGCAACTTTGAAGTCATTTGGAGTATACTCGTCCTAATCCTTCTCCACGTACTGTTGTCGAACATGGGCTGGACGACCTTCAGCGGCTGGAACCTCCACAGATATGGCTTTCTTAATTTCGATTGGTCCGTCTTCAATGACTTCCCACATCCGGTCGTGGATTGAGCATAGGAAGCTCTCGACTCGAAAACTCCATATCTCGTATCCTTCGATCGAGAACTGTGGAAGATTTGATGCACTGTATGTAGACATAGCAAACTATCAGCAGTAAATGCAATATGCGTGGGTGAGGTTTTGATGCACTTAGGAAATAGGATCCGGTTCAGTGAGACAACGTGAAGTGAGTGGGGACTCACTTCGGATATGCAAAGCAGAGGCTCGAAAGAACCGCTGCTCTGATACCACTTGTTGGTCCCGGTTTGCTATAGGAAAAATACGTAGAGGGGGGGGTGAATACGTATTTTGAAGTTTTTCAACTTCAATTCCTTAACTCAGAGTATAAAGTAAAGAGCTCTTTGGAAATACTAAGACCTAGCCGAGGGCTAGATCGAAAGCAATCACGAATCTCTTGACCTAAGCTTAGAGCTTGATCAAGAGTGAGACTTTACTCTTTGTGCGGAATTTGGTGAGCTAAAATCTTTCCTAAGTAATTGAAAATCCAAGTTAAGTTTGTTTATATGCACGTGCAATGGATAATCGAATACTGTAAAAAGATTAAGGTAAGAGAGGTACGACACAGAGATTTATAGTGGTTCGGAGATAACGCTCCTACGTCCACTTTGTTGCACGACGGCAACTGTTCTTTTCACTCAAGAACTTGAAGGTTACGGGTCCTTCAAAAACCTGGTCGGGATCGGGCTTCACTTGCCTAGATCAAACGACAGACGTAGTGATTGCGGGTTCACTACACAAACCTAACAAAGACTGGAAGCTTCACTTGCTTCAGTCAGACAGACAGGGAGATTACGGGCTCTCCTTACAGCCTAGCTTCGATCGAGCTTTACACAAACGATGTAAGTGTAAGCTTGGATCTCAACTCTACGATCGAGGCTTCTTCAGTCGATGAAAGAAGGGCCTTAGATCTGAACAACCTAACGACGACTCAAAAACCTAACAGACAACAGTTTAGGGTTTTTGGTTGACGAACACACTAATGAAGAACTCTTTACAGTAGATGCAAAGATGGGTAGAGTTCTTCTTCTAAGCTTGGATATTTGAAGTGGGCTTAGAATCTAAGTGTGAAGGTTGTGAAGACGAGTTCCGATGGACTGGAAACTCGGAGAACACTTGAAACAAAGACTCGAAGATTTGCTCGAAGGCTTGGGAGTGTTTGTTTGCAGTAGGCTCGAATGCGCAAGTAGTGTTCTACTTCTTCACGTCTTCATCCTTCACTATTTATAGGCGGAGGGTTGGCTAAGATCCGTTGCTTGGTTGGTGGTCTTGTCCCTCCTCCTCTCGACAGTACTTGCGCAGGCAGTAGCTTTTGCAGACGCGCAGTTTTGGCATTTTGCCAAAATTGGCTAACTTCCAAGTTTAACAGTAACTGGAGCGACCCAGTACTGTAGCGGCGTCTTTGTCGGCCTGGCAGTCAACTCCTCTGCTCCTCTCCTCGTTCGACACGTGGAGATATCGCAATTAATGCAAAGATCTCTAGTTGACTGAAATTCAAATTCGGAGCGGGAATTTGTGCTGTCGCTTTCTGGTAGGTAGTGGCTCGCTTCGCTTTGAAGTTGTAGCGGCCGCTCCGAAGTGAGTCGCTTTAGGATCATATTATAGCGGGTCGCTTTGCTTCGCTTTGCAGCGTTTGCTTCGTTTTGCTTTAGCGCTTGCTTCGCTTCGCTTTGCAGCGTTCGCTTCGCTTCACTTTACAGCATTCGCTTCGCTTCGCTTCGCTTCGCTTCGGTAGACTCGCTTCGCTTGCTTTGAACTGTAGCGCTCGCTTCGCTTCACTTTGGCAGACTCACTTAGAATCTACTGTAGCGGTCGCTTCGCTTCGCTATTCTTCGGCACGCTTTACTTCAACTTGCTTGACTTGCTTCGCTTTGGAAAACACACTCAAGCGAGTGGCCTTCACTTGAACTTTTGAAGCCTAATCTAAGCAAAATAAAAGAGCCATCCTAACAGTGTAGGCCTAGAAAATTCTAACCTATTAACTACATCAAAATGGGTCGCTTGGGAAAAGGACGCTTGGGGTTTTGGGATCTAATCAAAACAAATGACTTCATTTATCAAATGTCCCATGAAGTTCCCCCTTAACAATTTAGTCCTTAACAATTCCCAACAGTGGCTGAGAACCCTAAAAGGAAGCCAATGAAGATGTCTATATCTTTAAGGGCAGATCCTAAGGGCAAGCAAAGTTCAACAGTCCCTAGCACTCAACATGCTAAGTCTAACCAATCCAAGGGTAAAGGGAAAACTGTTGAAGCTTCTAAGTCTCAAGCCAAGACACGAGAGACAAAGGATCTACCTCCTAAAAAGAGGAGTAATGTCTATGTGTCACGTTATCCGGACTGGAGATGGTCCAACCGGACTAACGTTGAGGGGGAAGAACTTGAAGCACCCAAGAGGCCGCTTCAAACTTCCAAGGTTACTCAAGCGAGTCGGGGTCAAAACCCTAGTTGGACCGCTTCGAGGAAACCAAGAGCCGCTTCAACAGACTAGAAACCCTAAGTCAGTCTCTAAACCCAAAGCTAATCCGAAGCGAGTCGCTTCAGGATATAAGCAAAGTGGGAAGAGCATAGGTAGGTCTGAAGCGAGCCGCTACCCCTCTTGCACACACTGTTGCACGTGTGAAGCTGCTTCTAGGCAGTATACCAAGTTTTCGAAGGTCGAGAAGCCCAAGACACAAGCTTCATCTCAAAAGAGAGTGAAGCAAGTGTGGGTACCTAAGGGAACTAACCTGCAAGGACCCAAACTGATTTGGGTACCAAAATCTGTCTAATTGCAGGTGAGCGCCGTGGATCCCATGCCAAGTGAGGGTCAACTAGTTTGGTACTTGGACAGTGGATGTTCAAGACACATGACCGGCATGAAAGCTCTACTTCACAACTACATAGAGAAGAAGGGTCCACACGTAACCTTTGGTGACAACTCTCGAGGAAGCACCAGGGGATACGGCGCACTGAAAATTGGAAAGCTCACAATTGAAGAAGTCTCCTATGTGGAAGGACTCAAGCACAACCTGTTATCTATTTCACAGTTTTGTGATAAAGGGTACAGGGTGGAGTTCATCTCCAACAAGTGCATTGTGAAGAGCAAACTCACATCCCAGATTGTACTCACTGGAGTTAGACAAAGGAATGTCTACATAGCACAATGGGACAGCTGCAAGGAGGAAACTTGTCTAGTTGCAAGAAGTGCTACAGAAATTGGATGGCTATGGCACAGACGCTTGAACCACCTCAATTTCAAAACTATCAATCGCTTAGCTCGAAAAGGTTTGGTGCAAGGCATACCGAATGAAGTCTTCATCAAAGACCATCCATGCTCACCATGCCAACGAGGGAAGCAGACGAAGAAGCACTTCGCCAGTCTCGAAGAAGCCTCATCAAAGCGAGTGCTCGAGTTGCTTCACATGGATCTGTTTGGTCCAGTTACTCCAGTTAGTGTAAATGGAAGGAAGTACACTCTAGTTGTAGTCGACGATTTCTCTCGCTACACATGGGTTGTATTCCTATTCAGCAAGAAGGAGACACTGACCAAACTGCCACAACTACTCAAGCGATTGGCGGTGGAAAAGAATCAAGCTATCGTGACCATTCGCTCCGACAAAGGCACAGAGTTCCTGAACTCTACAATTGAAGCGTACTGCACGGAGCATGGCATAGCACATCAAACTTCTTCAGCACGCACTCCTCAGCAGAATGGAGTTGCTGAAAGAAGGAATCGAATCATCAAAGAAGCCGTTCGCACCATGATTGCTGACTCGAAGCTTCCGATGAAGTATTGGGCTGAAGCTGCCAACACGGCGTGCTACACACAGAATCGGACGCTTCTCAACAAACGGCACGACAAAACACCATATGAAATATGGACAGGGAGAATTCCTAACATATCTTATTTCCATATTTTTGGTTGTAGGGTCTTCATTCACAACAATGGGAAGTCACAGTTGAAAGCCTTTGAAAGCAAAGCAGATGAAGGAGTATTCTTAGGATACTCTACATCTAGCAAAGCCTACAGAGTATTCAACTGTAAAACCCTAATTGTGGAAGAATCACCCCATGTCGTATTTGATGAATCTTCTTTAAGTCTTCCACAGGAACAGGCCCAAGCGAATGAAAAGGATCAAAGCAAGGAACCCTCAAATCAACTCACTTGGGACGTGCTTGATGAAGATGATGAGATCAAGGACTCAAGCGAGCAGGATCCCAAAGGAGAAGTCAAAGCTGCCCCCAAGATTCCTGAAGCTAGTGCAGGCCAAGCACCCAATCCAGTCGCTTCAGACGGTGAAGCGAGCGACAAGGAAGCGGATGAAGATGAAGCTGGCGGATCAAAGCGAGCGTGGCTCAAGGATCACTCACCTAGCCAAATCATTAGAGATCCATCCAAGGGTGTAGTGACCAGAAGTCAAGTGTTTGGAGAAAGTGCCATGTTCAGTTGCTTTCTCTCAAACATTGAGCCATCAAGCGTGGAGGAAGCCCTAGCCGATTCTAACTGGGTGATCGCCATGCAAGAAGAGCTGAATCAGTTCACCAGGAACGACGTATGGTACCTCGTGGATCGTCCCAAGTTTCAGCATGTTATTGGCACCAAGTGGGTGTTCAAAAACAAGACGGACGAGGACCACAACGTAGTGAGGAACAAGGCGCGACTAGTTGCCAAAGGCTACTGCCAAGAGGAAGGAATCGACTTTGACGAGACCTTCGCTCCAGTGGCACGTCTTGAAGCGATCCGTTTATTTCTAGCCTATGCAGCGGCCAAGAAATTCAAAGTGTACCAAATGGATGTGAAGAGCGCATTCCTCAACGGTGAACTCAAGGAAGAAGTGTATGTGGAGCAGCCACCGGGTTTCGAGCAGGGAGATAAAGTGTATCGCTTGAAGAAAGCCCTGTATGGGTTGAAGCAAGCTCCCAGAGCTTGGTATGATACATTATCTCAATTCCTAGTGGAAAATGGATTCCAAAAGGGAAAGATAGATCGGACTCTCTTCACCATAAATCATGGAGATGATATGCTATGGGTCCAGATCTACGTGGATGACATCATATTTGGGTCACCAAACCAGTCGCTTAGCGAGAAGTTTGGAGAGCTAATGAAGACCAAGTATGAGATGTCGATGATTGGCTTGATGAGCTGCTTTCTAGGTCTTCAAGTGAAGCAGCAGGATAATGGAATTTTCATCAACCAGGCCAAGTACACTCGAGATATGCTTGCCAAGTTTGGTGTTCAACATGCTAAAGCTGTGAAGATTCCTATGAATACCAACTGGAAGATGGAGCCAGACGAAGGAGGAAAATCTGTAGATCCTACAGATTATCGTGCCCTAATTGGGTCACTTCTCTATCTCACTGCAAGCAGGCCAGATATTGCTTTTGCAGTCGGTGTCTGCGCTCGCTTCCAAAGCAATCCCAAACACAGCCATCTTGAAGCTGCCAAAAGGATACTTCGATATTTGAAGGGCACTGTCAATATGGGGCTGTGGTATCCAGCGGAGGACAATTTGGAGCTAACTGGATATTCCGATGCTGACTATGGAGGTTGCCGAGTTGATAGGAAATCAACGTCGGGCACATGTCAGTTCTTGGGAAGCAAGCTAATCTCGTGGTTCTCAAAGAAGCAAACAAGTGTAGCCACTTCAACAACGGAAGCTGAATATATGGCCGCAGGAAGCTGCTGTTCTCAAATTCTATGGCTTCGTCAACAGTTGAAGGACTACAAAGTTGAAGCGAATGAAATTCCGATCTTCTGCGACAACAACAGTGCCATATGTATCTCGCAGAATCCAGTGCTTCACACCAGGTGCAAGCATGTGGAAATTCGACATCATTTCATTCGTGATCATGTCGATGAGAAGGATATCAAGCTCGAGAAAATCCATACCGATCTCCAGCGAGCAGATATCCTCACCAAGCCTCTAGCTGAGTCTCGATTCAACCAGCTATGCATGGAATTAGGGTTATTAGACCCTGGTGAAGAATGCTAGTTCCAGGATGCACGAAGGAGTGTTCGCTTGTTCTCTTGAGCGTCACTCGCTTCGGATCTTCACCAACTCAAGCGAGCCACTTCAAATCTCACTCGCTTGAAGAAAATGAAGTTAGGTGGAGAAAGGTGGAGTAATGGAAGAAGTTCCCTACCAACTTATTGGAATTGTTAAGTATATGGTTAAGGGGGAACTAACGCTTCTCTCGGAGCAAGCTACTTCCAAAGCGAGCAAGAATGCTGCAATCTTGAATTCTGCATCGCTTCAATTTGCCCTAGCTTGGGTCAAAGCGAGCCGACTGCAGATTCATTCTTTAGAATGTAGGAAAGCTTGAAGGTTTACCTTTTTATACAAAAGGTTGCAGGGCTGGTGACATGCTTCTGCGTAAAATACGAGATTGTCTTGTCAGAGCATTCTCATTGTCATCCTGTCCATTTCTGCTCTGAGATAAGGACTTGTACTCATCCCCCATTCGTCGTGAATAAGTACACTTACGTGATGCTCCCTTCGGGTTGTAGTAAGCTTGTGTACTTTATTCATTTTCTCCCCCATTCACTTCGATGGAGGACTCTCTAATTTGTAGAGGAAGATGAATGCCATGAAGATGAATGCCATGAAGATCTAACTCAACGTGTAACATTCAACATGTGGTATATAATTCAAGTAAAGTCTTCAATTTGTGGTATCAATCTCCTACGAAGTGAGATTGACTGGTAAGTGTTTCAATTTTAAGTACACTAAGTGAGCCGAAGCGTGCTAGAAACCTTCACTCACTACGTGGAAAATATGAAATAAATCTGACACAAATACAAAGAGGAAAACACTCTTGTTTATCCTCGAAGTGTGTAAGTCAGAAACATTTTAAATTAAGCAAAGAAATTCAATTTCTTATTCCAGTCGCTTCAGATGGCCAAGCGAGTGCTTCGTCACTCAAAGCTAGCCATCGCAAGCGAGTGCAGAACAGTCACTCAAAGCGAATGCCTCTCAAGCGAGTCAAGGCGTAGCGGCCCAACTCGAAGCGAGCGGGCATGAAGCGAGTATGAGCTGTCTGCACTCGAGTGCAATTTTACTTTCTGCTGTGCATTTAATGCAGGTGCAGGAACGACGGAAATAACGGGCGCGTGTTCACACGCTTGAATTTGAAGCGGGAAAAGGCGGAGAAGATCCAGCCGTCGAATCTCAACAGGCCCCAATCTGGAGCCGTTCGATCAAAGCCGTATACGACAAGCCAACCATAGAAGGCCACGTGGCGACGCCGAGCAAGTGGCGGTTCACTTTTACTGTGATGACGCCGGACACGTCAGATCCATCACCGCACGTCCGCCGCCTACCTACAGGATTTTCGGCGTTATTACCGTCCTACCCCTGCCACGTCAGCCATAACCTAATTCTATATATATGGGACGAGGCAGAACTGCAAACCTTTCACAGCCTTCAAAAATTGCCATTCTCGTGCTTAGATCTGCGATTTCTGCAACTCACGAGTCTCAACCCTTTCGTTTTTTAACTCCGTTCAAAATTCTTCAAATCTCAACATGGGAAAGAAGAAGAACACCGAGACGATGGAGGAGTTTCTCGAGGAAGCAGACAAATTCATCAATGTCGAGCCTCATCTCGACCCAACAATCATCGAAAGAGAAGGTTTTCTCCGTAGGGCCGTGACCACGGCCGGCCTATGGAAATTTGTAACGATTATGCCGACGAAAATTCTGGCCAAACCAGTCGGAGAGCTTCTGCTGAATCTAAGGACAGGGCAGAATACGTCATCCTTCTCCGATCCACAGAATGGAGAGCCGGTGGAAGTGGATCTGAGTGATCTAATCGACGAGTTCGATTTGCCAAAGGATGGTGGTGATTCACTGCTAGATTTAGGCTATTCGGCCGGAGTGCAATATGGCCGATTCGCCGTCGACGGGGCCGAGCCAAACTTCAAGAAGGCCAGTATACGCACAAGTTTGAAGGCTCCTTTCAACCATATTTGCGAGCTTTTTACGAAGAGTATCGCATGCTACGTCGGAAACCTGGAGACCCTCTCCGAGACCAAACTGATTGCTACTGCAATTATTGTTGACAGCCTCACCGGAACCAGCTTCAACTGGCATGGCTGGTTTCTCAAGCAGATTCACGAAGCTGCCGGTGACTTCGCATTTGTGAAAGGAAGCACCGATCAGATTCTCCGCAAGGGGAAACTGAAATTCTTCTCAAGGCTATCCGTTGCCCTGGAGATGAAATATCCCGGCAAAGTCTGGCCGGAATCCGACGTCATTGCCTACAACAAACAGTCCATCTACTACGACAAGTGGAGAAAAACGAAAAGATTGATGGATCTGGGATTACTTGAGGTAGCAGTACCCGTAGCGAGACCGGTTGCCGAAAGGCAAGCCGAAGTGAGCAAAGCGAGGCAGGTCGCTTCACCCGGGAAGCGAGCCGCGCCAAAGCGAGGCAAGAAGTTGAAGCGAGTCGCTTCACTTGTCCAAGAAAGCGAGGCGTTGGAGAAGCCGCTTGAGGACACTGAAGTGACTCAACCCCAAACCCAAGCTACCCAAACCCAAACCCAGCCTTTAAAAATTCAAACTCAACCCCAATCCCCACCTATCCAAATCCAAACTCCCCAACTTCAAATTCAAACCCTAACCGAAATATCCTCCACTGCTCAGCATCAAACCCATAAATCCCCACACGAAGAAGACACTGGTTCTTCTTTCAAGATTCTAGAAATCCCCCTACTCCATGTCGACCCCATTGAAGCCTACACAACCTTCAAACCATTCCAATCCCTTCAAACACAACCACCACCCACTGAACCCATACAAATATCCGAAACACAAGAAACCTCATCACCCTCTCAGTCCCCCTCTACATCGGCAGCTACAGCCGATACCGCCCAAACTGTCGGTGAAGTTTCTATCATTCCAGAATTCACACCACCTGCCCTCACCGAACATAAACAAGCTCTCGAACGTTATGTCAGGGACAGAGAACAAGCCGCGGAGACAATCAACCTTCGCTACAATCTCAGCTCCGCGAGCGTTGAATGGAGCGACGTGTTCTACACGAATGTAGTCGACTTTCTGACGTACATCACGTACAGAGGAACGGAGTACTACAAAATCTTCAGACTCCTCAAAGCCTTCAAGGAGGAAGAACTGATCAATCTGGAGGCCAAGTTGCTGAACTTCATTGGCGCAAACGGCTTCCATGAATTCCTTGACGGGACCAGATTTTGGGAGAAGCTGGATGCCAAAGTGAAGGAGGCATATCCACTCGCCGTTGTACCAAAGCGAGTGCCCACTGCTCAAGAAAGGAAGCTCATCAGGGAACATAAGGAGGAGGTGGAAATGAAGGAGGCTGAAATTGCTAGCCTTCACAGTGAAATCACCAAGAAGAGTGAAGAGATGGAAAAGAAGGCTGGAGAGATTGTCAGTCTTCGAGAAGACTTCGACAAGAGGAGGAAGGAGTTGGAGGGAACGGTGGAGAAGAAGGATAGATTGTTGGAGGAGAAAGAGAAGGCGCTGGAGGCACAGGTGAAGCTGGTGAGTGAACAAACAGCAACTATCGCCGAACTCAAGGGCTCACTTGATGCAGAACGTAGCCGCTTGAGGGAGGTGAATGCCAATCTGATCGCCGCTGAGAAAGAAAAGAAGATGTTGGAGAAGGAGGTGAAGAAGCTGAAGGAGAAGCTTGAAAAGAGTGAGGAGGAGCTGATCAGGAAGGGGAGTGAACTGATAAGCACGAAAAAGTCTCTCGACTCACTTCGAACTGAAATGAAGCTGCTGAAGGAAGAAAGTGAGTTAGATAAGAAAGAACTGGAGAGCCGGAGGAAAGGTGCCCATGACCTTGACTTGAAGCGAGCAGATCTTTCCATATTACTGCAGAAGGTCAAGGAGCTGGGCGAAGATTATACTGAAAAGATTGCCGCAGGTGCCGAATTCCATCTCTCTCTAAACCAGAGAGAGAGGAGCCTTGAGACAATGCAAGCTGAGTTTCTAGCGGCTCAGGAATTTTGGTACTTCAATTTGCAAGAGGAAAAGGCAGAAATAAGGAGGGAAATTGAAGCGGAGCTGGAGGCTCGCTTCAAAGAGGTGGAGTCATTAGAGAGTATGATGGAGTCGGTGGTTGAGAGAGAGAAGCAATGCGAGTATTTGCTTGAAGAAATAAGCATCAAAACAGCTGATCTGGTAGCACCTTCCATGAAAAAGAACGAGCAGATGCTTCAAGCTATTCTGAACTCAGTCAACTCACTTCACCAATCAATCTCCGGAAAATCCATAATCCTAACCCCTGGCAGTGATGATGCCAAAAAGGGGGAAGGACAAATGAAGGAAGGACAGATGGAAGGACAGATGAATCTAGGAGGAACTGGAGGAGTCGGAGTTGGCATAGAGTCGATGATTGAAGGAGGCAGTGGTGATGGAGGTGCGGAGGGAGTTGTAGATGAAGCGAGGGCTCTGGGCGAAGTGAAGGGCAAGACTAAACTCACAGAGGAGGAGTTACTGAAAAAGCCCGAGGAGCCTAGCAGACCGCTTCATGAAAAATTGCTGAGTGCCTCGATTGCACGGCATCCTCCGGTGACCGTGATTTCAAAGGAGGAAAGGCGGGAGCAAGTGGAGAAGGATTATGCCTTGGCATGGGAGATGGATCAGGTGTTCAAGCTAACCAAAAATTCTATTACTGCAGGTACTTCATCCAGCTCCCAAGCGGCCGCTACACCCAAAGCGCCCGCTTCAGCCGCCGCGCTAGCTTCAGCCGCCGCACTCACTACGACTACAACTGCTGCACTCACTTCATCAGCAGTTGTCCCCTCGAGTGCCGCCGCAAAGAAGGATATGCCACCTCCCCCACCACTGAAGCTGCCCTTGAAGCGAGCTGCACCAGTATCTAAAGTCGATGACTCTACGGCTAAGCGCCAAAAGTCTAAACATGCAGTCGCTTCAAGAACTGAAAAGGAAGAGAAGAGGAGAAAGGAGAGAGAAGGAGGAAGGAGCGTAGCGGAGAGATCGAAGACAGTGAACGCCAGGCGTCTTCAAGTGATTGACGCACGAATCGAGGAGCAGTTCAGCGAAGTACTGCTTATTCAGTCCTCTTTGGTTCGTAGTGCGTTCGTTCCCCTCATGCCTGATGAGTCCGAAGCATGTGAAGCCCAAGCCATAAAAGATGCATGCGACGTGACTACGAAGGAAATGGTAGAGTCGGGTCGCTACCCTAAAGTAGAAGAGCAAAACTATATAAGGAAGCGACTCAACGAAAGGCGTCCTCTGTGGAGTGGTGAATCAGGGAAAAGATTCACTGATATAATGACTAAGCTGTCAAAAAGAACAGAGGAGGAATTAGCCAAGAGGAGGAACGAGCATCTTGACGCAAGAGAGATCGAGGACTTCATTCCGAGGGATCTGCTCGAGCTGTGGCTATACTACAAGGACTTGTTCATCAAAGCGTACTATTACTGGGAGGTAGTGCCACTGCAGAATGAATGTTCTCGAATCAGTGCTCTCAACAATTTTCTTGCTACCTACGACGACAAACTGCGCCGAAAAATTTTTATGATGGCTGAACAAGCTCAACCGAAGCCAATTGTCGTCAAGGTGCCAGAAATAAAGGACTTCCCCATGCCTTATCATCCAGGCACGGATGTTCCTAACAGGGGAGTCACTGATGCTGAAGTAGATGAAGCGTTCAGGCTGGAGAGTGCATGGAGAAGACCAAGCATCCACACAGTAGGCACTATGGAAACAAAAGTCTTATCAGCCTATAATGTTGATGCTACTGATGAAGAAGAGAAGAAGGAGGAGGAGAAAGAGGAGTAGGATGAAGCGGCAGGAAACCGTTGAAATTACATGCTTCATATTTTGTGAACTGACGTTCATATATCTCATTTCAATTTCTGTCTCCTCTGTGTCATTTACTCGCTTTGTGAATGACTTTATATTTCTGCTACAAACTCATTAATTTAACCGAAAAAAAAAGGGGAAGGAACTTAAAAGAAAATTACAAACGAAACTGCAAAGGAAGCAGTCGCTTGGAGTTCCCTTCACGGTTAGATAGACTAGATTTATTTTTATCTAAGTCGTATGGGTTTTGGCATCATCAAAAAGGGGGAAATTGTTGGGAATTGTTAAGGACTAAATTGTTAAGGGGGAACTTCATGGGACATTTGATAAATAAAGTCATTTGTTTTGATTAGATCCCAAAACCCCAAGCGTCCTTTTCCCAAGCGACCCATTTTGATGTAGTTAATAGGTTAGAATTTTTCTAAGCCTACACTGTTAGGATGGCTCTTTTATTTTGCTTAGATTAGGCTTCAAAAGTTCAAGTGAAGGCCACTCGCTTGAGTGTGTTTTCCAAAGCGAAGCAAGTCAAGCAAGCTGAAGTGAAGCGTGCCGAAGAATAGCGAAGCAAAGCGAAGCGAGCACTACAGTTCAAAGCAAAGCGTAGCGAAGCGAGCGCTACAGTGGAATCAAGTGAACCCACTAAAGCGTAAGCGAAGCTAACGCTGTAAAGCGATGCGAAGCTAACGCTGTAAAGCGATGCGAAGCGAACGCTGTAAAGCGAAGCGAAGCGAAGCGAAGCGAATGCTAAAGCAAAACGAAGCGAACGCTGCAAAGCGAAGCAAAGCGACCCGCTATAATATGATCCTAAAGCGACTCACTTCAGAGCGGCCGCTACAACTTCAAAGCGAAGCGAGCCACTACCTACCAGAAAGCGACAGCACAAATTCCCGCTCCAAATTTGAATTTCAGTCAACTAGAGATCTTTGCATTAATTGCGAGATCTCCACGTGTCGAACGAGGAGAGGAGCAGCGGAGTTGACTGCCAGGCCGACAAAGACGCCGCAACAGTACTGGCTCGCTCCAGTTACTGTTAAACTTGGAACTTAGCCATTTTCGGCAAAAGTCCAAAACTGCGCGTCTGCAAAAGCTACTGCCTGCGCAAGTACTGTCGAGAGGAGGAGGGACAAGGCCACCAACCAAGCAACGGATCTCAGCCAACCCTCCGCCTATAAATAGTGAAGGATGAAGACGTGAAGAAGTAGAACACTACTTGCGCATTCGAGCCTACTGCAAACAAACACTCCCAAGCCTTCGAGCAAATCTTCGAGTTTTTGTTTCAAGTGTTCTCTGAGTTTCCAGTCCATCGGAACTCGTCTTCACAGCCTTCACACTTAGATTCTAAGCCCACTTCATATATCCGAGCTTAGAAGAAGAACTCTAGCCAATCTTTGCATTCACTGTAAAGAGTTCTTCATAGTGTGTCGTCAACCAAAAACCCTGAACTTCGTCTGTTAGGTTTTGAGTGTTGTCGTTAGGTTGTTCAGATCTAAGGCCCTTCTTTCATCGATTGAAGAAGCCTCGATTGTAGAGTTGAGATCCAAGCTTACACTTACATCGTTTGTGTAAAGCTCGATCGAAGCTAGGCTGTAAGGAGAGCCCGGAATCTCCCTGTCTGTGTTTGACTGAAGCGAGTGAAGCTTCCAGTCGTTGTTAGGTTTGTGTAGTGAACCCGCAATCACTACGTCAGTCTTTAGATCCAGGCAAGTGAAGCCCGATCTCGACTAGGTTTTTGAAGGACCCGTAACCTTCAAGTTCTTGAGTGAAAAGAACAGTTGCTGTCGTGCAACAAGTGGACGTAGGAGCGTTATCTCCGAACCACTATAAATCTCGGTGTCGTATATCTCTCTAACCCTAATCTTTCTTATTCGATTATTCATTGCACAAGCATTTTAACAAACATAACTTGAAGTTTTTAATTACTTAGGAAAGATTTTAGCTCACCAAATTCCGCACATACGAGTAAAGACTCCCTCTTGATCAAGTGTTCACTTTGGTCAAGCAGGCAAGCTAGCACTGTAGATCTAGCTTCAGCTAGGTCTTAAGTCTCGAAGCGAGCTCTTTACTTGTTACTCTGAGTTAAGGGATTTGAAGTTGAAAAACTTCAAAATACGTATTCACCCCCCCCTCTACGTATTTTCCTATTAACAAACCGGGACCAACAAGAACCGAAAGCTAGCCACTGAGCTTGACCAAGTCAAACTTAACTTAAGGGCTATGACTAGTAAGTTCGAGGATCTCTTCGCGAGACATCAAAGCTTGGAAGGAAGGTATGAAACCCAGTCCGCTCTAGTTGCCAACTTGAACAAAGCTTCATATGCTAGGCAGGCGCTAGAGAGCTCACTTCTACCTTTTGGTAGAAAGGGAGGACTCGGATATGAGGGTGGACCTTCCAAGCCGACTGTCTTTGTTGGTGCTTCTCACACGACACCATCAGTCTCTTTGGAAATGCCCACTGCATCCAAAGCGACCACCAACAAAGATAAAGGCCAAATGGCTGAGAACCCTAAGAAGAAGCCAATGAAGATGTCTATATCTTCAAGGGCCGAAACTATGGGCAAGCAAAGACCAACTGTTCCTAGCACTAACAATACTAAAGCTTACAAATCCAAAGGTAAAGGGAAACCAGTTGTAGCTTCTAAGTCTCAAGCCAAGACACGAGAGACAAAGGATCTCCCTTTCAAGAAAAGGAGTAATGTCTATGTGTCACGTTATCCGGACTGGAGATGGTCTAACCGGACTAACGTTGAGGGGGAAGAATTCGAAGCACCAAAGAGGCCGCTTCGAACTCCCAAGGTTACTCAAGCGAGTCGGGGTCAAAACCCTAGTTGGACCGCTTCGAGAAAACCTAGCGAGCCGCTTCGACAGACTGTAAAACCTAAGTCAGTCTCTAAACCCGTAGCCAATCCGAAGCGAGTCGCTTCAGGATACAAGCCAAAGGGTAAGAGCATGGGTATGTCTCAAGCGAGCCGCTACCCCTCTTGCACATACTGCTGCACGTGTGAAGCTGCTTTAAAGCAGAAGTCACAGTTTTCGAAGGTCGAGAAACCCAAAGCACAAGCTACCTTTCAAAAGAAAGTGAAGCAAGTGTGGGTACCTAAGGGAACTAACCTGCAAGGACCCAAATTGATTTGGGTACCAAAATCTGTCTAAATGCAGGTGAGCGCCGTGGATCCCATGCCAAGTGAGGGTCAACAAATCTGGTACTTGGACAGTGGATGTTCAAGACACATGACCGGCATGAGAGCTCTACTTCAAGACTACATAGAGAAGAAGGGTCCACACGTCACTTTTGGTGATAACTCTCGAGGAAGCACCAAAGGGTACGGCGCACTGAGAGTCGGAAAGCTCACAATTGAAGAAGTCTCCTACGTGGAAGGACTCAAGCACAACTTGCTATCCATTTCACAATTTTGTGACAAGGGATACAAGGTGGAATTCATTTCCAACAAGTGCATAGTGAAGAGCAAGCTCACATCCCAGATAGTGCTCACTGGAGTTAGGCAAAGGAACGTCTATATAGCCCAATGGGACAGCTGCAAAGAGGAGACGTGCTTAGTAGCAAGGAGTGCTACAGAGATAAGATGGCTATGGCACCGACGCTTGAACCATCTCAACTTCAAAGCAATCAATCGCTTAGCTCGAAAGGGTTTGGTGCAAGGCATACCAAATGAAGTCTTCATCAAAGACTATCCATGCTCACCATGCCAACAAGGGAATCAGACGAAGAAGCACTTCGCCAGTCTCGAAGAAGCTTCATCAAAGCGAGTGCTCGAGCTGCTTCACATGGATCTGTTTGGACCAGTCACTCCAGTTAGTGTAAATGGAAGGAAGTACACTCTTGTTGTAGTCGACGACTTCTCTCGCTACACTTGGGTTGTATTTCTCTTCAGCAAAAAGGAGACTCTGACCAAACTACCACAACTGCTCAAGCGATTGGCTGTGGAGAAGAACCAAGCGATTGTGACCATCCGCTCCGACAAAGGCACAGAGTTCTTAAACTCTACCATTGAAGCTTACTGTACGGAGCATGGCATAGCACATCAGACTTCCTCAGCACGCACACCTCAGCAGAATGGAGTTGCTGAAAGAAGAAATCGAATCATCAAAGAAGCCGTTCGAACCATGATTGCAGACTCGAAGCTTCCAATGAAGTATTGGGCTGAAGCTGCCAATACAGCATGCTACACGCAGAATCGAACGCTTCTCTGCAAACGGCAGGACAAAACACCATATGAAATATGGACAGGGAGAATTCCTAACATATCTTATTTCCATATCTTTGTTTGTAGGGTCTTCATCCATGACAATGGGAAGTCGCAGTTGAAAGCCTTTGAAAGCAAAGCTGATGAAGGAATATTCTTGGGATATTCCACATCAAGCAAAGCTTATAGGGTGTTCAATTGTAAATCCCTAATCGTGGAGGAATCACCCCATGTCGTATTTGATGAGTCTTCTTTAAGTCTTCCACAGGAACAGGCTAACGCGAATGAGAAGAATCCAAGCAAGGAACCCTTAAACTCACTCACTTGGGACATGCTCGAAGAAGATGATGAAATCAAAGATTCAAGCGAGCAAAATCCCAAAGGAGAAGGTGAAGCTGCCTCCAAGATTCCTGAAGCGAGTGCTGGCCAAGCACCCCATCCAGTCGCTTCAGATGGTGAAGCGAGCGACAAGGAAGAAGATGAAGATGAAGCTGGCGGATCCAAGCGTGCATGGCTCAAGAATCACTCACCAAGTCAAATCATTGGAGATCCATCCAAGGGTGTAGTGACCAGAAGTCAAGTGTTTGGAGAAAGTGCCATGTTTAGTTGCTTTCTCTCAAACATCGAGCCGTCATGCGTGGAGGAAGCCCTAGCCGATTCAAATTGGGTGATTGCCATGCAGGAAGAGCTGAACCAGTTCACCAGAAACGACGTATGGTATCTCGTGGATCGTCCCAAATTTCAGCATGTGATTGGCACCAAGTGGGTGTTCAAGAACAAGACGGACGAGGACCACAACGTTGTGAGGAACAAGGCGTGTCTCGTCGCTAAAGGTTACTGCCAAGAGGAAGGAATCGATTTTGATGAGACCTTCGCTCCAGTGGCACGCCTTGAAGCGATCCGACTATTTCTAGCCTACGCAGCAGCCAAGAAGTTCAAAGTCTATCAAATGGATGTGAAGAGCACGTTCCTCAATGGTGAATTGAAGGAAGAAGTGTATGTGGAGCAGCCACCGGGTTTCGAGCAAGGAGATAAGGTGTATCGATTGAAGAAAACCCTATATGGGCTAAAGCAAGCTCCCAGAGCTTGGTATGATACCCTGTCTCAATTTCTAGTGGATAATGGTTTCCACAAAGGGAAGATAGATCGAACCCTATTCACCATCAATCATGGAGATGATATGCTATGGGTTCAGATCTACGTGGATGACATCATATTTGGATCACCAAACCAGTCGCTTAGCGAGAAGTTTGGAGAGCTTATGAAGACCAAATATGAGATGTCGATGATTGGCTTGATGAGCTGCTTTCTAGGTCTTCAAGTGAAGCAGCAGGAAGATGGAATCTTCATCAATCAAGCTAAGTATACTCGAGATATGCTTGCCAAGTTTGGTGTTCAGCATGCCAAAGCTGTGAAGATTCCAATGAACACGAACTGGAAGATTGAGCCAGACATAGATGGGAAGTCTGTGGATGCTACAGACTACCGAGCCTTGATCGGATCCCTTCTATATCTCACTGCAAGTAGGCCAGATATAGCCTTTGCAGTTGGGGTCTGTGCTCGCTTCCAAAGCAACCCCAAGCACAGCCATCTTGAAGCTGCCAAGAGAATTCTTCGATATTTGAAGGGCACTGTCAATATGGGGCTGTGCTATCCAACAGAGGAAAATTTGGAGCTCACTGGATATTCAGACGCTGACTATGGAGGATACCGAATTGATAGGAAGTCAACTTCGGGCACTTGTCAGTTCTTGGGAAGCAAGCTGATCTCATGGTTTTCGAAGAAGCAGACGAGTGTAGCTACTTCAACGACTGAAGCCGAATATATGGACGCTGGAAGCTGCTGGTCTCAAATTCTATGGCTTCGTCAGCAGTTGAAGGATTACAATGTTGAAGCGAATGAAATTCCTATATTCTGCGACAACAACAGCGCGATCTGCATCTCTCAAAATCCAGTGCTTCACACCAGATGAAAGCACGTGGAAATCCGACATCACTTCATTCGTGATCATGTCGAGAAGAAGGATATCAAGCTCGAGAAAATTCATACCGATCTCCAGCGAGCAGATATCCTCACCAAGCCTCTAGCTGAATCTCGTTTCAATCAGCTATGCATGGAATTAGGGTTATTAGACCCTGGTGAAGAGTGCTAGATCCAGGATGCACGAAGGAGTGGTCGCTAGTTTTTCGTAGCGTCACTCACTTCGGATCTTCACCGACTCAAGCGAGTCACTTCAAAATCTCACTCGCTTGAAGAAGGAGAAATAAGGTGGAGTAAGGTGGAGTGTTGGAAGACGTTCCCTACCCGCTTACAGGAATTGTTAAGCCATTGGTTAAGGGGGAACTATTATTTGCTCTCGGAGCAAGCTACTTCCAAAGCGAGCAAGGAAAGCTGCTACCTAGCCTAGGATTCCTAGCGAGTGGGTATAAACACTCGCAAGTGCCGTTTCTAGTAACGGTTGTGGGGTCTTGTATCGGGCCTTCCCACGTAAAAATGGTGAAAGCTTAGGCAGGGCTGGCACCTAGACCTTGTGTCCTCTTCCCCTCTTTCCGCCGAAGAGGAGCAAGTCTTCTCATCTCCTTCATCATGGATAAATGTTCGTTCTCTACTCACTCTTCATTGAGTTGAGCTGCCGGATGTCTATCCATTTCTCCCCCACTTTGAATTTTGCATCGCTTCAATTTGCCCTAACTTGGGTCAAAGCGAGTCGATTGCAAGTTCATTCTATAGCTTATAGGAGAAAGCTTGAAGGTTTACCTTTTTCTACAAAAGGTTGCAGGGCTGGTGACATGCTTCTGCGTAAAATACGAGATTGTCTTGTCAGAGCATTCTCATTGTCATCCTGTCCATTTCTGCTCTAAGATAAGGACTTGTACTCATCCCCATTCGTCGTGAATATGTACACTTACGTGAAGCTCCCCTCTGGGTTGTAGTAAGCTTGTGTACTATATTCATTTCCTCCCCCTTTCACTTCGATGGAGGACTCTCTAATTCGTAGAGGAAGATGAATGCCATGAAGACGAATGCCAAGAAGATGAAGGATCCATCAAGTGGAGTGGTACTCAACAGGTGATATCAACAAATGTATTCATCAACAAGTAGATTCAACAACCTAAAGTCCAAATCAAATGATGTCTTCAATAAGTGGTATCAATCTCCTACGAAGTGAGATTGACTGGTAAGCGTTTCAATTTTTAAGTACACTAAGTGAGCTGAAGCGTGCCAGAAACCTTCAATCACTATGTGGAAAATATGAAATGAATCTGACACAAATACAAAGAGGAAAACATTCTTGTTTATCCTCGAAGTATGAAAGTCAGAAACATTTTAAAATTAAGCAAAGAAATTCAATTTCTTATTTCAGTCGCTTCAGATGGCCAAGCGAGTGCTACGTCACTCAAAGCTAGCCATCGCAAGCGAGTGCGGAACAGTCACTCAAGCGAGTGCCTCTCAAGCGAGTCAAGGCCTAGCGGCCCAACTCAAAGCGAGCGGGCACGAAGCGAGTATGAGCTGTACGCACTCGAGTGCATATTTCACTCTCTGCCGAGCATTTAATGCAGGTTCACGTACGGCGAAAATATCGGGCGCGTGGTTCTCACTTTGAATTCGAAGTGGGAAAAGACGGAGAAGATCCAGCCATCGAATCTTAACAGTCCCCGATTTACAGCCGTTGGATCTGCGCCGTATAAGACAAACCAATCACAGCAGGCCATGTGGAGACGCCGAGCAAGTGGCGGTTCACTTTTACTGTGATGACGCCGGACACATCAGATCCATCACCGCACGTCCGCCGCCTACCTACAGGACTTACGGCGATATTACCATCTTTCCCCTGCCACGTCAGCCAAGACCTAATTCTATATATATGGGACTTCGCTGAACTGCAGAACCTTTCACAGCCCTCAAAAATTGCCATTCTCGTGCTTAGATCTGCAACATCTGCAACTCACGAGTCTCAACCATTTTTTTTTTCTTGATAAAATTACGTTCGAAATCTCTTGTTCTACACCATGGGAAAGAAGCAGAAGACTGAGACGATGGAGGAGTTTCTCATGGAGGTTGACAAGCACATCAATGTCGAGCCCCATCTCGACCCTGTCATCGTAGAAGAGAACATATTCTTCCGTAGAGCCGTGAACACGGCCGGTCTATGGAAGTTCGTGAAGGCCACTCCTAAGAAATTTCTGGCCAAGGCGGTGGGTGAGCTCCTGCTAAACTTGAGAAAGGAGCAAAATACATCTTCGTTCACAGATCCACAGACCAGAAAACCGGTGGAGGTGGATATGAGCGAATTCATCAGTGCGTTCAACTTGACGAGAGAGGGAGGGGACTCTCTGTTGGAGTTGGGACTTTCTGCCGGAGTTCAATATGGCCGATTTGCAGCCGACGGAGCAGATCCAAATTTCAAGGAGGCCAGTATCCGTTCAAGCCTGAAGGACCCCTTCAACCATATCTGCGAGCTTTTCTCGAAGAGCGTCGCATGCTACATTGGAACACTAGATACTCTCTCGGAGATGAAGCTGATCGCCACCGCAGTTATCGTCGACAGCCTCACTGGAACAAATTTCAATTGGCATGGTTGGTTTCTAAACCAAATCCACGAAGCTGCCAAGGATTTTGCGTTTGTGCCAGGGAGCACCGATCAGATTCTCCGCAAGGGGAAGCTGAAGTTTTTCTCCAGATTGTCTGTTGTCTTGGAAGAGAAGTTTCCGGGCAAAGTGTGGCCGGATTCCGACGTTGCTGTATACAACAAACAATCTATCTTCTATGACAAGTGGAGGAAAACCAAGACGTTGATAGATTTGGGACTTCTCGAGATTGAAGTGCCCGTTGCAAGACCAGTTGCCGAAAGGCAAGCTGAAGTGAGCCAAGCTAGGCAGGTCGCTTCACCCGGGAAGCGAGCCGCGCCGAAGCGAGGCAAAAAGAAGATGAAGCGAGTCACTTCACTTGTCCAAGAAAGCGAGGCGGTGGAGAAGCCGCTTGAGAACATTGAAGTTACTCAACCCCAGCCTTCACCAATCAAAGCCCAAACTCCCCCACTACAAATTATCCAAATCCCAGAACCACAAGCCTCATCAACCCACCAACCTCTTACACAAACAAACCCCCTCTCTCCCCAGGAAGAAGAGTCTGCATCTTCCTTCCATATCCCTACTGTCCCATTCCTCAGCACAGATCCTTCTGTTGCTTATACTACATTCCAACCTCTTCAATCCCAGCCAACCCAGCCAGCCACAGAACCTACTCTGATCCCTGAAACCCTTGAAGCCACACCATCCCAATCCCCTTCGACATCGGCAGCAACAGCCGATACCGCCCATACATCCATTATTCCCCAGTTCCAAATCTCCAAAACCCCTACCCAAGTTGATGCTCTCAAAAGATACAAGAGAGATAGAGAGCAGGCAGCTGAAACCATCAGAACCCGCTATACCTCGGTGCCTATGTCAGACGACTTCTTCACCAAGGTTGTCGATTTCCTGACATACGTCACCTACCGCGGCACGGAGTATTACAAAGTGTTTAAACTCCTGGATGCCTTCTCAAAGGACGATCTTATCCAAATGGAGGGGAAGCTCCTGGACTTCATCGGTGAGAATGGCTTCCATGCATTTCTCACCGGAACCAACTTCTGGGATAAGCTGGACGCTAAAGTGAAGCGTGCCTATCCGGATGCTATAGTCCCTGAGCGCACCCCTACCATCCACGAGAGAAAATTGATGAGGGAGCACGCGGAGGAGGTGGAGGTTAAGGAGGCGGAGATCTCGAGTCTGCAAAGCGAAATCACCAAAAAGGAGATGGAGTTGGAGAAGAGGATAGAGGAGGTCAAGAGTCTTCGTGAAGACTTTGACAAGAAGAAGAGTGAACTGGAGGGAAAGGTGGGAGAAAAGGAGAGGCTATTAGAAGAGAAGGAGAAAGCGCTGGAGGCGCAAGTGAAGCTGGTCGA
Source organism: Thymus mandschuricus (assembly GCA_029379335.1). Classification (NCBI taxonomy): domain Eukaryota; kingdom Viridiplantae; phylum Streptophyta; class Magnoliopsida; order Lamiales; family Lamiaceae; genus Thymus; species Thymus mandschuricus. The sequence goes on along the minus strand of CM057073.1, from coordinate 34,751,648 downwards.
TGACAACACTAAAACAATCACCGAACTCAAGAGCTTGCTTGATGCAGAAAGGAGCCGCTTGAGGGAGGTTAACGCCAAGCTTATCACTGTTGGTAAGGAGAAGGAGGTGTTGGAGAAAGAGTTGAAGAAGCTAAAGGAGACAGTAGAAAAGAGGGATGAGGAAGTGATAAGGAAAGGGAGTGAGCTGTTAAGCACTAGAAAGACTCTTGACTCACTTCGAACTGAGCTGAAGGAAGTCAAAGAAGAGAGTGCCATTGACAAGAAAGAACTGGAGAGTCGGAGGAGGAGTGCGCAGGCTCTTGATCTGCAGAATACTGAATTATCTATACTGCTGCAGAAGGTCAAGGAGCTGGGTGAAGCGTACACTGAGAAGGTTGCTGCAGGTGCCGAATTCCATCTCTCTCTAAACCAGAGAGAGAGGAGCCTTGAAACAATGCAAGCTGAACTTCAAGCGGCTCAGGAATTCTGGTATTTCAACCTGCAAGAGGAGAAGAAGGATATAAGGAGAGAGATTGAAGCGGAGCTGGAGGCTCGCTTCAGAACGGTGGAACCGTTGGAGAGGATGATGGCGTCTGTTGTTGAGAGAGAGAAGCAATGTGCGAATACTTGCTGGAAGAAATCTCTATCAAAACGGCAGGCATTGTATTGTCGGAAGAGCAAGTCTTCGCAACAAAGACTGAGAGAATGCTCCATACAGTACTTAACAAAGTGGAGGAGCTTCACAAATCTCTTGATGGAAAGACAATCGTTCCAACCCCTGGCAGTGATGATGCCAAAAAGGGGGAAGGAATTGTACTGAAAGATGTCAATCTCCTGGAGCTACAAGGTGGAGAAAGTGGAGGTGTTGAAGTAGAGAGGATGATTGAAGGAGGCAGTGGTGCTGGAGAAGCGGAGGAGGCGAAGCTTGCAAAGAAAGGCAAAGCAAAGCTCACGGAGGAAGAGCTAATGAAGAAACCTGAAGAGCCCCGCAAGCCACTTGAAGAAAAAGTGCTTGCCTCTTCCATTGCTCGACATCCTCCAGTCACGGTGCTTACCAAGGAGGAGAGGCGGAAGCAAGCGGAGGCGGAAGGAGGAGAGGCGGAAGCAAGCGAGGAGAAGTAGGGCAGAATGAAGCTGAAAAGGAGAGGAGGATAAAGGCAAAGTGACTTCAAGTCATTGACGGCCGGATTGAGGAACACTTCAATGAAGTGAGACTCATCCAGTCCGCCTTAGTTCGAAGTGCCTTTGTTCCGCTCATGCCAGAAGAGTCCTTAGCATGCCTTGCTCAAGCTGTGATCGACACATGCCAGATGACTACGAAAGAGATGATTGAATCTGGCCGCTACCGCCTCAAGGAGGAACAGAATTACATTCGCAAGCGACTCAATGAGAAGCTTCCTATCTGGAGTGGCGAGTCAGGAAAGAAATTCAATGCAATCATGGCACAGATGGCCAGCCGGTCGGAAGAGGAGTTGACTGTGCGCAGAAATGAGCACCTTGATGCCCGTGAGATTGAGCAGTTCATTCCTGACGAATTACTTGAGCAGTGGCTACACTACAAGGAAAAGTTTATCAAAGCATACTACTTTTGGGAGGTAGTGCCACTGCAGACTGTATGCTCAAGGATCAGCGCGCTCAACAATTTTCTAAGTGCCTATGATGAGAAGTTCAGGCGGAAGTTTTTCTCACTTGCACAGCTTGCAGAGCCCATGCCTCTAATCATCAAGGTACCAGCTAAGAAGGAATTTCCCATGCCCTTCCTTCCCGGTACATGCGTCCCCGATCGTAGCGTCATCGATGCAGAAGTAGATGAAGCCTTCGGACTTGAGGAGACTTGGAGGAGGCCAAGTATCCACACTATTGGCTCATTAGAAGCGAAGGTCTTCAGTGCTTACACTATTCCTGAAGAGATGATCGCAAAGGACTTGGAGGAAGAGGAAAAAGAGAAGAAGAAGGAGGATGACAGGGAAGGGACTGCAGGAAACCTTTGAGTTTCAAGTCCCTTGATATTTTGTGAACTGATGCTCATCTATCCTATTTCTATTTCTGTCTCTCTTGTGTCATTTACTCGCTTTGTGAATGACTTTACCTTTTGCTACAAACTCAAACAATTTAACCGGAAAAAAAAGGGAAAGGAACTTAAAAGAAAAATTACAAACGAAGCTGCAAAGGAAGCAGCCGCTTGGAGTTCCCTTCACGGTTAGATAGGCTAGATTTTTCTAAGTCTTTGTCTTTGGGTTTTGGCATCATCAAAAAGGGGGAAATTGTTGGGAATTGTTAAGAACAACATGTTAAGGGGGAACCTATAAGGGATAATTCTATTGTTTTGATTTGATCCCAAAACCCCAAGTGTTCTATTCCCAAGCGACCCATTTTGATGTAGTTAATAGGTTAGAATTTTTCTAAGCCTACTCTGTTAGGATGGCTCTTTATTTTGCTTAGATTATAGGCTTCAAAGTTCAAGTGAAGGCCACTCGCTTGAGTGAGTTTTTCGAAGCGAAGCAAGTCTAGCAAGCTGAAGTGAAGCGTGCCGAAGAACAGTGTAGCGAAGCGAGCGCTACAGTAGATTCAAAGTGAGTCTGCCAAAGCGAAGCGAAGCGAGCACTACAGTGTAAAGTCAGAGCTAGTCAACTCTAGTCAGCTATTTCCAAAGCAGTCACTAGGGAACGTCATTTCCCGAAGCGACTCACTACAGGATGAGTACGAAGTGACTCAACCAAAGCGGACGCTACTACTTCAAAGCGAAGCAAGCCACTACCTACCAGAAAGCGACAGCACAGTTCCCGCTCCGAATTTGAACTCCAGTCAACTGGAGATCTCCGCATTTATTACGAGATCTCCACGTGTCGAACGCGGAGAGGAGCAACGGAGTTGACTGCCAGGCCGACAAGGCGCCGTAACAGTACTGGGTCGCTCCAGTTACTGTTTTAATTGGAACTTAGCCATTTCCGGCAAAAATCCAAATCTGCGCGTCTGAAAAGCAGCCAGCCTGTGCAAGTACTGTCGAGAGGAGGAGGGACAAGGCCACCAACCAAGCAACGGATCTCAGCCAACCCTCCGCCTATAAATAGTGAAGGATCACAACGTGAAGAAGTAGAACACTACTTGAGCATTCGAGCGCATACAGCAAACAAACACTCCCAAGCCTTTGAGCAATCTTCGAGTCTTTGTTTCCAAGTGTTCTCCGAGTTTCCAGTTCATCGGAACTCGTCTTCTCAACCTTCACACTTAGAGTCTAAGCCCACTTCAAATATCCAAGCTTAGAAGGAGAGCTCTAGCCTACTTTGCATCTACTGTAAAGAGCTCTTCATAGTGTGTTCGTCTACCAAAAACCCTAAACTCTGACTGTTAGGTTTTTGAGTCGTCGTTAGGTTGTCCCGATCCAAGGCTCTTCTTTCATCGATTGAAGAAGTCTCGATCATAGAGTTTAGATCCAAGCTTGCACCTACATCATTTGTGTGAAGCTCGATCAAAACTAGGCTGTAAGGAGAGCCCGTAATCTCCCTGTCTGTGTTTGACTGAAGCAAATGAAGCTTCCAGTCTTGTCTAGGTTTGTGTAGTGAACCCGTAATCACTACGTTTGTCGTTGGATCCAGGCGAGTGAAGCCCGATCTCGACCAGGTTTTTGAAGGACCCGTAACCTTCAAGTTCTTGAATGAAGAGAACAGTTGTCGTCGTGCAACAAGTGGACGTAGGAGTTTTATCTCCGAACCACTATAAATCTCTGTGTCGTATCTCTCTAACCCTAATCTCTTTACTGTATTTGATTATCCATTGCACGTGCATCTAAACAAACATAACTTGGATTTTTAATTACTTAGGAAAGATTTTAGCTCACCGAATTTCCGCATATACAAGTAAAGACTCCCTCTTGATCAAGTCCTTACTTCGGTCAAGCAGGCAAGCTACATACTGTAGATCTAGCTTCAGCTAGGTCTTAAGTGTCAAGCGAGCTCTTTACTTGTCACTCTGAGTTAAAGGGAGAAAGTTGAAAAACTTGAAATACGTATTCAACCCCCTCTACGTATTTTCCCTATTAGCAAACCGGGACCAACAAGTGGTATCAGAGCAGCGGTTCTTTCGAGCCTCTGCTTTGCATATCCGAAGCGAGTCCCCACTCGCTTCACGTTGTCTCACTGAACCGGATCCTATTTTCCTAAGTGCATCAAAAACCTCACCCACGCATATTGCATTTACTGCTGATAGTTTTCTATGTCTACATACAGTGCATCAAGTCTTCCACAGTTCTCTATCGAAGGATATGAGACATGGAGTTTCCGAGTCGAGAGCTTCCTATGCTCCATCCACGATCGGATGTGGGAAGTCATAGAGGACGGACCAATCGAGATCAAGAAGGCCATATCTATGAACATCCCAGCCGCCGAAGGACGTGAAGCTCATTTCAGACAAGAGTACGTCGAGAAGGACAAAGATGAATACAATGCCAACGACTTCAAGATCGCCAACCTTGATAAAATCGCACGTCACACGATGCAAAGCACCGTGTCAGATGCCTACCTTCCCAGGATCAGGAAGTGTGCGACGGCGAAGGAAATGTGGGAAACCCTAGCCCTCATTTCTCAAGGAACGGACAAGATCAAAGAGAACAAGCTCGCCGTACAAATGCGGGAGTTTGAAAGTCTGATAATGAAGCCAGGAGAGTCCATCGACGCCTTCGAGCTGAGAGTTACAAACATCATTGCAACTCTCAACTCACTTGGGAAGGAACTCACAGATAAGGAAGTCAACTTGAAGATTGTCCAAGCTCTCACGAGGAAGTGGCAGACAATGAAGGAGCTGTACCTAGCTACCAAGGATCTTTCAAAGCTCACACCGGATCTGTTCTCCGAACTCAAAGCTCATGAATTCGATCTGAATCGAATGAATCTCGATGAAGAGGATGAAGCTCCCACAACGTCAAAAGGAGTAGCATTCAAAGCTGCTGAAGGGCCAAGCAACCAGTCGCTAGCCAAGATGACGAGGGAAGAGTTGGAAGAACATGTTGCGTTCTTATCCAAGAACTTCAACAAGATGAACTCTCGAGTGGGCAAATACAAAAGATTCTACAAGCAGTACAAAGGGAGGAGCACTGATGCTCGAGAAGGAAAAGGGAAGAGAGAGGAGACGACCGAGCCGATCCCGCGAGACATGATGGAAGTGGAGTGCTATCACTGCCACAAGATGGGCCACTACAAATCCGATTGCCCAAAGCTGAGTGCGAAGGAGCGAGAGGAACTTAAAGCGAAGAGGGATGCTCCAAGGCGAGCGCTCGTAGCGAGTGAAGTGCCGGTCGCTACAACTGAAGATCCAGCAAGCGACTCTGATGCATTCACAGATCCCAACTCCAGTGAGGGTGAGGATCTTTGACTCATGGCGCTCACCGACGAAGAAACAGGAGAGGTATTTATCTATCCCTCACCTAGTTCAATTACACTCGCACACACTCACCAAGAGGAATCAAATTCCTCGACATGGAGTGAGTTGCTTGACAAGCACATTAAATTGTCAAGCGACCACGAAGTGTTGCAACAAGCCTTGTCTCAAAGCGAGAAGGAGAACCGAAAGCTAGCCACTGAGCTTGACCAAGTCAAACTTAACTTAAGGGCTATGACTAGTAAGTTCGAGGATCTCTTCGCGAGACATCAAAGCTTGGAAGGAAGGTATGAAACCCAGTCCGCTCTAGTTGCCAACTTGAACAAAGCTTCATATGCTAGGCAGGCGCTAGAGAGCTCACTTCTACCTTTGGTAGAAAGGGAGGACTCGGATATGAGGGTGGACCTTCCAAGCCGACTGTCTTTGTTGGTGCTTCTCACACGACACCATCAGTCACTTTGGAAATGCCCACTGCATCCAAAGCGACCACCAACAAAGATAAAGGCCAAATGGCTGAGAACCCTAAGAAGAAGCCAATGAAGATGTCTATATCTTCAAGGGCCGAAACTATGGGCAAGCAAAGACCAACTGTTCCTAGCACTAACAATACTAAAGCTTACCAATCCAAAGGTAAAGGGAAACCAGTTGTAGCTTCTAAGTCTCAAGCCAAGACACGAGAGACAAAGGATTTCCCTTTCAAGAAAAGGAGTAATGTCTATGTGTCACGTTATCCGGACTGGAGATGGTCCAACCGGACTAACATTGAGGGGGAAGAATTCGAAGCACCAAAGAGGCCGCTTCGAACTCCCAAGGTTACTCAAGCGAGTCGGGGTCAAAACCCTAGTTGGACCGCTTCGAGAAAACCTAGCGAGCCGCTTCGACAGACTGTAAAACCTAAGTCAGTCTCTAAACCCGTAGCCAATCCGAAGCGAGTCGCTTCAGGATACAAGCCAAAGGGTAAGAGCATGGGTATGTCTCAAGCGAGCCGCTACCCCTCTTGCACATACTGCTGCACGTGTGAAGCTGCTTTAAAGCAGAAGTCACAGTTATCGAAGGTCGAGAAACCCAAAGCACAAGCTACCTTTCAAAAGAAAGTGAAGCAAGTGTGGGTACCTAAGGGAACTAACCTGCAAGGTCCCAAACTGATTTGGGTACCAAAATCTGTCTAAATGCAGGTGAGCGTCGTGGATCCCATGCCAAGTGAGGGTTAACAAATCTGGTACTTGGACAGTGGATGTTCAAGACACATGACCGGCATGAGAGCTCTACTTCAAGACTACATAGAGAAGAAGGGTCCACACGTCACTTTTGGTGATAACTCTCGAGGAAGCACCAAAGGGTACGGCGCACTGAGAGTCGGAAAGCTCACAATTGAAGAAGTCTCCTACGTGGAAGGACTCAAGCACAACTTGCTATCCATTTCACAATTTTGTGACAAGGGATACAAGGTGGAATTCATTTCCAACAAGTGCATAGTGAAGAGCAAGCTCACATCCCAGATAGTGCTCACTGGAGTTAGGCAAAGGAACGTCTATATAGCCCAATGGGACAGCTGCAAAGAGGAGACGTGCTTAGTAGCAAGGAGTGCTACAGAGATAAGATGGCTATGGCACCGACGCTTGAACCATCTCAACTTCAAAGCAATCAATCGCTTAGCTCGAAAGGGTTTGGTGCAAGGCATACCAAATGAAGTCTTCATCAAAGACTATCCATGCTCACCATGCCAACGAGGGAATCAGACGAAGAAGCACTTCACCAGTCTCGAAGAAGCTTCATCAAAGCGAGTGCTCGAGCTGCTTCACATGGATCTGTTTGGACCAGTCACTCCAGTTAGTGTAAATGGAAGGAAGTACACTCTTGTTGTAGTCGACGACTTCTCTCGCTACACTTGGGTTGTATTTCTCTTCAGCAAAAAGGAGACTCTGACCAAACTACCACAACTGCTCAAGCGATTGGCTGTGGAGAAGAACCAAGCGATTGTGACCATCCGCTCCGACAAAGGCACAGAGTTCTTAAACTCTACCATTGAAGCTTACTGTACGGAGCATGGCATAGCACATCAGACTTCCTCAGCACGCACACCTCAGCAGAATGGAGTTGCTGAAAGAAGAAATCGAATCATCAAAGAAGCCGTTCGAACCATGATTGCAGACTCGAAGCTTCCAATGAAGTATTGGGCTGAAGCTGCCAATACAGCATGCTACACGCAGAATCGAACGCTTCTCTGCAAACGGCACGACAAAACACCATATGAAATATGGACAGGGAGAATTCCTAACATATCTTATTTCCATATCTTTGGTTGTAGGGTCTTCATCCATGACAATGGGAAGTCGCAGTTGAAAGCCTTTGAAAGCAAAGCTGATGAAGGAATATTCTTGGGATATTCCACATCAAGCAAAGCTTATAGGGTGTTCAATTGTAAAACCCTAATCGTGGAGGAATCACCCCATGTCGTATTTGATGAGTCTTCTTTAAGTCTTCCACAGGAACAGGCTAACGCGAATGAGAAGAATCCAAGCAAGGAACCCTTAAACTCACTCACTTGGGACATGCTCGAAGAAGATGATGAAATCAAAGATTCAAGCGAGCAAAATCCCAAAGGAGAAGGCGAAGCTGCCTCCAAGATTCATGAAGCGAGTGCTGGCCAAGCACCCAATCCAGTCGCTTCACATGGTGAAGCGAGCGACAAGGAAGAAGATGAAGATGAAGCTGGCGGATCCAAGCGTGCATGGCTCAAGAATCACTCACCAAGTCAAATCATTGGAGATCCATCCAAGGGTGTAGTGACCAGAAGTCAAGTGTTTGGAGAAAGTGCCATGTTTAGTTGCTTTCTCTCAAACATCGAGCCGTCATGCGTGGAGGAAGCCCTAGCCGATTCAAATTGGGTGATTGCCATGCAGGAAGAGCTGAACCAGTTCACCAGAAACGACGTATGGTATCTCGTGGATCGTCCCAAATTTCAGCATGTGATTGGCACCAAGTGGGTGTTCAAGAACAAGAAGGACGAGGACCACAACGTTGTGAGGAACAAGGCGTGTCTCGTCGCTAAAGGTTACTGCCAAGAGGAAGGAATCGATTTTGATGAGACCTTCGCTCCAGTGGCACGCCTTGAAGCGATCCGACTATTTCTAGCCTACGCAGCAGCCAAGAAGTTCAAAGTCTATCAAATGGATGTGAAGAGCACGTTCCTCAACGGTGAATTGAAGGAAGAAGTGTATGTGGAGCAGCCACCGGGTTTCGAGCAAGGAGATAAGGTGTATCGATTGAAGAAAGCCCTATATGGGCTAAAGCAAGCTCCCAGAGCTTGGTATGATACCCTGTCTCAATTTCTAGTGGATAATGGTTTCCACAAAGGGAAGATAGATCGAACCCTATTCACCATCAATCATGGAGATGATATGCTATGGGTTCAGATCTACGTGGATGACATCATATTTGGATCACCAAACCAGTCGCTTAGCGAGAAGTTTGGAGAGCTTATGAAGACCAAATATGAGATGTCGATGATTGGCTTGATGAGCTGCTTTCTAGGTCTTCAAGTGAAGCAGCAGGAAGATGGAATCTTCATCAATCAAGCTAAGTATACTCGAGATATGCTTGCCAAGTTCGGTGTTCAGCATACCAAAGCTGTGAAGATTCCAATGAACACGAATTGGAAGATGGAGCCAGACATAGATGGGAAGTCTGTGGATGCTACAGACTACCGAGCCTTGATCGGATCCCTTCTATATCTCACTGCAAGTAGGCCAGATATAGCCTTTTCAGTTGGGGTCTGTGCTCGCTTCCAAAGCAACCCCAAGCACAGCCATCTTGAAGCTGCCAAGAGAATTCTTCGATATTTGAAGGGCACTGTCAATATGGGGCTGTGGTATCCAACAGAGGACAATTTGGAGCTCACTGGATATTCAGACGCTGACTATGGAGGATACCGAATTGATAGGAAGTCAACTTCGGGCACTTGTCAGTTCTTGGGAAGCAAGCTGATCTCATGGTTTTCGAAGAAGCAGACGAGTGTAGCTACTTCAACGACTGAAGCCGAATATATGGCCGCTGGAAGCTGCTGTTCTCAAATTCTATGGCTTCGTCAGCAGTTGAAGGATTACAATGTTGAAGCGAATGAAATTCCTATATTCTGCGACAACAACAGCGCGATCTGCATCTCTCAAAATCCAGTGCTTCACACCAGATGCAAGCACGTGGAAATCCGACATCACTTCATTCGTGATCATGTCGAGAAGAAGGATATCAAGCTCGAGAAAATTCATACCGATCTCCAGCGAGCAGATATCCTCACCAAGCCTCTAGCTGAATCTCGTTTCAATCAGCTATGCATGGAATTAGGGTTATTAGACCCTGGTGAAGAGTGCTAGATCCAGGATGCACGAAGGAGTGGTCGCTAGTTTTTCGTAGCGTCACTCACTTCGGATCTTCACCGACTCAAGCGAGTCACTTCAAAATCTCACTCGCTTGAAGAAGGAGAAATAAGGTGGAGTAAGGTGGAGTGTTGGAAGACGTTCCCTACCCGCTTACAGGAATTGTTAAGCCATTGGTTAAGGGGGAACTATTATTTGCTCTCGGAGCAAGCTACTTCCAAAGCGAGCAAGGAAAGCTGCTACCTAGCCTAGGATTCCTAGCGAGTGGGTATAAACACTCGCAAGTGCCGTTTCTAGTAACGGTTGTGGGGTCTTGTATCGGGCCTTCCCACGTAAAAATGGTGAAAGCTTAGGCAGGGCTGGCACCTAGACCTTGTGTCCTCTTCCCCTCTTTCCGCCGAAGAGGAGCAAGTCTTCTCATCTCCTTTATCATGGATAAATGTTCGTTCTCTACTCACTCTTCATTGAGTTGAGCTGCCGGATGTCTATCCATTTCTCCCCCACTTTGAATTTTGCATCGCTTCAATTTGCCCTAACTTGGGTCAAAGCGAGTCGATTGCAAGTTCATTCTGTAGCTTATAGGAGGAAGCTTGAAGTTTTACCTTTTTCTACAAAAGGTTTCAGGGCTGGTGACATGCTTCTGCGTAAAATACGAGATTGTCTTGTCAGAGCATTCTCATTGTCATCCTGTCCATTTCTGCTCTAAGATAAGGACTTGTACTCATCCCCCATTCGTCGTGAATATGTACACTTACGTGAAGCTCCCCTCTGGGTTGTAGTAAGCTTGTGTACTATATTCATTTCCTCCCCCATTCACTTCGATGGAGGACTCTCTAATTCGTAGAGGAAGATGAATGCCATGAAGACGAATGCCAAGAAGATGAAGGATCCATCAAGTGGAGTGGTACTCAACAGGTGATATCAACAAATGTATTCATCAACAAGTAGATTCAACAACCTAAAGTCCAAATCAAATGATGTCTTCAATAAGTGGTATCAATCTCCTACGAAGTGAGATTGACTGGTAAGCGTTTCAATTTTTAAGTACACTAAGTGAGCTGAAGCGTGCCAGAAACCTTCAATCACTATGTGGAAAATATGAAATGAATCTGACACAAATACAAAGAGGAAAACATTCTTGTTTATCCTCGAAGTATGTAAGTCAGAAACATTTTAAAATTAAGCAAAGAAATTCAATTTCTTATTTCAGTCGCTTCAGATGGCCAAGCGAGTGCTACGTCACTCAAAGCTAGCCATCGCAAGCGAGTGCGGAACAGTCACTCAAGCGAGTGCCTCTCAAGCGAGTCAAGGCCTAGCGGCCCAACTCAAAGCGAGCGGGCACGAAGCGAGTATGAGCTGTACGCACTCGAGTGCATATTTCACTCTCTGCCGAGCATTTAATGCAGGTTCACGTATGGCAAAAATATCGGGCGCGTGGTTCTCACTTTGAATTCGAAGCGGGAAAAGACGGAGAAGATCCAGCCATCGAATCTTAACAGTCCCCGATCTACAGCCGTTGGATCTGCGCCGTATAAGACAAACCAATCACAGCAGGCCATGTGGAGACGCCGAGCAAGTGGCGGTTCACTTTTACTGTGATGATGCCGGACACATCAGATCCATCACCGCACGTCCGCCGCCTACCTACAGGACTTACGGCGATATTACCATCTTACCCCTACCACGTCAGCCAAGACCTAATTCTATATATATGGGACTTCGCTGAACTGCAGAACCTTTCACAGCCCTCAAAAATTGCCATTCTCGTGCTTAGATCTGCAACATCTGCAACTCACGAGTCTCAACCATTTTTTTTTTCTTGATAAAATTACGTTCGAAATCTCTTGTTCTACACCATGGGAAAGAAGCAGAAGACTGAGACGATGGAGGAGTTTCTCATGGAGGTTGACAAGCACATCAATGTCGAGCCCCATCTCGACCCTGTCATCGTAGAAGAGAAAGGATTCTTCCGTAGAGCCGTGAACACGGCCGGTCTATGGAAGTTCGTGATGGCCACTCCAAAGAAAATTCTGGCCAAGGCGGTGGGTGAGCTCCTGCTAAACTTGAAAAAAGAGCAAAATACATCTTCGTTCACAGATCCACAGACCAGAAAACCGGTGGAGGTGGATATGAGCGAATTCATCAGTGCGTTCAACTTGACGAGAGAGGGAGGGGACTCTCTGTTGGAGTTGGGACTTTCGGCCGGAGTTCAATATGGCCGATTTGCAGCCGACGGAGCAGATCCAAATTTCAAGGAGGCCAGTATCCGTTCAAGCCTGAAGGACCCCTTCAACCATATCTGCGAGCTTTTCTCGAAGAGCGTCGCATGCTACAATGGAACACTAGATACTCTCTCGGAGATGAAGCTGATCGCCACCGCAGTTATCGTCGACAGCCTCACTGGAACAAATTTCAATTGGCATGGTTGGTTTCTAAACCAAATCCACGAAGCTGCCAAGGATTTTGCGTTTGTGCCAGGGAGCACCGATCAGATTCTCCGCAAGGGGAAGCTGAAGTTTTTCTCCAGACTGTCTGTTGTCTTGGAAGAGAAGTTTCCGGGCAAAGTGTGGCCGGATTCCGACGTTGCTGTATACAACAAACAATCTATCTTCTATGACAAGTGGAGGAAAACCAAGACGTTGATAGATTTGGGACTTCTCGAGATTGAAGTGCCCGTTGCAAGACCAGTTGCCGAAAGGCAAGCTGAAGTGAGCCAAGCTAGGCAGGTCGCTTCACCCGGGAAGCGAGCCGCGCCGAAGCGAGGCAAAAAGAAGATGAAGCGAGTCACTTCACTTGTCCAAGAAAGCGAGGCGGTGGAGAAGCCGCTTGAGGACATTGAAGTTACTCAACCCCAGCCTTCACCAATCAAAGCCCAAACTCCCCCACTACAAATTATCCAAATCCCAGAACCACAAGCCTCATCAACCCACCAACCTCTTACACAAACAAACCCCCTCTCTCCCCAGGAAGAAGAGTCTGCATCTTCCTTCCATATCCCTACTGTCCCATTCCTCAGCACAGATCCTTCTGTTGCTTATACTACATTCCAACCTCTTCAATCCCAGCCAACCCAGCCAGCCACAGAACCTACTCTGATCCCTGAAACCCTTGAAGCCACACCATCCCAATCCCCTTCGACATCGGCAGCAACAGCCGATACCGCCCATACATCCATTATTCCCCAGTTCCAAATCTCCAAAACCCCTACCCAAGTTGATGCTCTCAAAAGATACAAGAGAGATAGAGAGCAGGCAGCTGAAACCATCAGAACCCGCTATCCCTCGGTGCCTATGTCAGACGACTTCTTCACCAAGGTTGTCGATTTCCTGACATACGTCACCTACCCGGCACGGAGTATTACAAAGTGTTTAAACTCCTGGATGCCTTCTCAAAGGACGATCTTATCCAAATGGAGGGGAAGCTCCTGGACTTCATCGGTGAGAATGACTTCCATGCATTTCTCACCGGAACCAACTTCTGGGATAAGCTGGACGCTAAAGTGAAGCGTGCCTATCCGGACGCTATAGTCCCTGAGCGCACCCCAACCATCCACGAGAGAAAATTGATGAGGGAGCACGCGGAGGAGGTGGAGGTTAAGGAGGCGGAGATCTCGAGTCTGCAAAGCGAAATCACCAAAAAGGAGATGGAGTTGGAGAAGAGGATAGAGGAGGTCAAGAGTCTTCGTGAAGACTTTGACAAGAAGAAGAGTGAACTGGAGGGAAAGGTGGGAGAAAAGGAGAGGCTATTAGAAGAGAAGGAGAAAGCGCTGGAGGCGCAAGTGAAGCTGGTAGATGACAACACTAAAACAATCACCGAACTCAAGAGCTTGCTTGATGCAGAAAGGAGCCGCTTGAGGGAGGTTAACGCCAAGCTTATCACTGTTGGTAAGGAGAAGGAGGTGTTGGAGAAAGAGGTGAAGAAGCTAAAGGAGGCAGTAGAAAAGAGGGATGAGGAAGTGATAAGGAAAGGGAGTGAGCTGTTAAGCACTAGAAAGACTCTTGACTCACTTCGAACTGAGCTGAAGGAAGTCAAAGAAGAGAGTGCCATTGACAAGAAAGAACTGGAGAGTCGGAGGAGGAGTGCACAGGCTCTTGATCTGCAGAATACTGAATTATCTATACTGCTGCAGAAGGTCAAGGAGCTGGGTGAAGCGTACACTGAGAAGGTTGCTGCAGGTGCCGAATTCCATCTCTCTCTAAACCAGAGAGAGAGGAGCCTTGAAACAATGCAAGCTGAACTTCAAGCGGCTCAGGAATTCTGGTATTTCAACCTGCAAGAGGAGAAGAAGGATATAAGGAGAGAGATTGAAGCGGAGCTGGAGGCTCGCTTCAGAACGGTGGAACCGTTGGAGAGGATGATGGCGTCTGTTGTTGAGAGAGAGAAGCAATGCGAATACTTGCTGGAAGAAATCTCTATCAAAACGGCAGGCATTGTATTGTCGGAAGAGCAAGTCTTCGCGACAAAGACTGAGAGAATGCTCCATACAGTACTTAACAAAGTGGAGGAGCTTCACAAATCTCTTGATGGAAAGACAATCGTTCCAACCCCTGGCAGTGATGATGCCAAAAAGGGGGAAGGAATTGTACTGATAGATGTCAATCTCCTGGAGCTACAAGGTGGAGAAAGTGGAGGTGTTGAAGTAGAGAGGATGATTGAAGGAGGCAGTGGTGCTGGAGAAGCGGAGGAGGTGAAGCTTGCAAAGAAAGGCAAAGCAAAGCTCACGGAGGAAGAGCTAATGAAGAAACCTGAAGAGCCCCGCAAGCCACTTGAAGAAAAAGTGCTTGCCTCTTCCATTGCTCGACATCCTCCAGTCACGGTGCTTACCAAGGAGGAGAGGCGGAAGCAAGCGGTGGCGGACGAGGCCATGGCTCGGGAAATTGAGCGCCAATTTAATTTGAAAAAGCTAACTGCTGCAGGTGCTTCAGGTTCCAAAGCGCCCGCTTCATCCGCCGCGCCCGCTACAGCTGCCGCACTCACTTCAGCAACTGCAGGAGTCACTTCATCTGCAGTTGTTCCTCCTAGTGCAATCACGAAGAAGGACATGCCGCCTCCCCCACCACCGAAGCAAACACTGAAGCGAGCTGCCCCAGATTCGAAAAGTGATGACCCCGCGGCTAAACGCCAAAAGGTCAAACAGGCAGTTGCTTCAAGGGCAGAAAAGGAGGAAAGGAGAAGAAAGAGAGGAGAAGTAGGGCAGAATGAAGCTGAAAAGGAGAGGAGGATAAAGGCAAAGCGACTTCAAGTCATTGACGGCCGGATTGAGGAACACTTCAATGAAGTGAGACTCATCCAGTCCGCCTTAGTTCGAAGTGCCTTTGTTCCGCTCATGCCAGAAGAGTCCGAAGCATGCCTTGCTCAAGCTGTGATCGACACATGCCAGACGACTACGAAAGAGATGATTGAATCTGGCCGCTACCGCCTCAAGGAGGAACAGAATTACATTCGCAAGCGACTCAATGAGAAGCTTCCTATCTGGAGTGGCGAGTCAGGAAAGAAATTCAATGCAATCATGGCACAGATGGCCAGCCGGTCGGAAGAGGAGTTGACTGTGCGCAGAAATGAGCACCTTGATGCCCGTGAGATTGAGCAGTTCATTCCTGACGAATTACTTGAGCAGTGGCTACACTACAAGGAAAAGTTTATCAAAGCATACTACTTTTGGGAGGTAGTGCCACTGCAGACTGTATGCTCAAGGATCAGCGCGCTCAACAATTTTCTAAGTGCCTATGATGAGAAGTTCAGGCGGAAGGTTTTCTCACTTGCACAGCTTGCAGAGCCCATGCCTCTAATCATCAAGGTACCAGCTAAGAAGGAATTCCCCATGCCCTTCCTTCCCGGTACATGCGTCCCCGATCGTAGCGTCATCGATGCAGAAGTAGATGAAGCCTTCAGACTTGAGGAGACTTGGAGGAGGCCAAGTATCCACACTATTGGCTCATTAGAAGCGAAGGTCTTCAGTGCTTACACTATTCCTGAAGAGATGATCGCGAAGGACTTGGAGGAAGAGGAAAAAGAGAAGAAGAAGGAGGATGACAGGGAAGGGACTGCAGGAAACCTTTGAGTTTCAAGTCCCTTGATATTTTGTGAACTGTTGCTCATCTATCCTATTTCTATTTCTGTCTCTCTTGTGTCATTTACTCGCTTTGTGAATGACTTTACCTTTTGCTACAAACTCAAACAATTTAACCGGAAAAAAAAAGGGAAAGGAACTTAAAAGAAAAATTACAAACGAAGCTGCAAAGGAAGCAGCCGCTTGGAGTTCCCTTCACGGTTAGATAGGCTAGATTTTTCTAAGTCTTAGTCTTTGGGTTTTGACATCATCAAAAAGGGGGAAATTGTTGGGAATTGTTAAGAACAACATGTTAAGGGGGAACCTATAAGGGATAATTCTATTGTTTTGATTTGATCCCAAAACCCCAAGTGTTCTATTCCCAAGCGACCCATTTTGATGTAGTTAATAGGTTAGAATTTTCTAAGCCTACTCTGTTAGGATGGCTCTTTATTTTGCTTAGATTATAGGCTTCAAAGTTCAAGTGAAGGCCACTCGCTTGAGTGAGTTTTTCGAAGCGAAGCAAGTCTAGCAAGCTGAAGTGAAGCGTGCCGAAGAACAGTGTAGCGAAGCGAGCGCTACAGTAGATTCAAAGTGAGTCTGCCAAAGCGAAGCGAAGCGAGCACTATAGTGTAAAGTCAAAGCTAGTCAACTCTAGTCAGCTATTTCCAAAGCAGTCACTAGGGAACGTCATTTCCCGAAGCGACTCACTACAGGATGAGTACGAAGTGACTCAACCAAAGCGGACGCTACTACTTCAAAGCGAAGCAAGCCACTACCTACCAGAAAGTGACAACACAGTTCCCGCTCCGAATTTGAACTCCAGTCAACTGGAGATCTCCACGTGTCGAACGCGGAGAGGAGCAGCGGAGTTGACTGCCAGGCCGACAAGGCGTCGTAACAGTACTGGGTCGCTCCAGTTACTGTTGTAATTGGAACTTAGCCATTTCCGGCAAAAATCCAAATCTGCGCGTCTGAAAAGCAGCCAGCCTGTGCAAGTACTGTCGAGAGGAGGAGGGACAAGGCCACCAACCAAGCAACGGATCTCAGCCAACCCTCCGCCTATAAATAGTGAAGGATCACAACGTGAAGAAGTAGAACACTACTTGAGCATTCGAGCGCATACAGCAAACAAACACTCCCAAGCCTTTGAGCAATCTTCGAGTCTTTGTTTCCAAGTGTTCTCCGAGTTTCCAGTTCATCGGAACTCGTCTTCACAACCTTCACACTTAGAGTCTAAGCCCACTTCAAATATCCAAGCTTAGAAGGAGAGCTCTAGCCTACTTTGCATCTACCGTAAAGAGCTCTTCATAGTGTGTTCGTCTACCAAAAACCCTAAACTCTGACTGTTAGGTTTTTGAGTCGTCGTTAGGTTGTCTCGATCCAAGGCTCTTCTTTCATCGATTGAAGAAGTCTCGATCATAGAGTTTAGATCCAAGCTTGCACCTACATCGTTTGTGTGAAGCTCGATCGAAACTAGGCTGTAAGGAGAGCCCGTAATCTCCCTGTCTGTGTTTGACTGAAGCAAGTGAAGCTTCCAGTCTTGTCTAGGTTTGTGTAGTGAACCCCGTAATCACTACGTTTGTCGTTGGATCCAGGCGAGTGAAGCCCGATCTCGACCAGGTTTTTGAAGGACCCGTAACCTTCAAGTTCTTGAGTGAAGAGAACAGTTGCCGTTGTGCAACAAGTGGACGTAGGAGTTTTATCTCCGAACCACTATAAATCTCTGTGTCGTATCTCTCTAACCCTAATTTCTTTATTGTATTTGATTATCCATTGCACGTGCATCTAAACAAACATAACTTGGATTTTTAATTACTTAGGAAAGATTTTAGCTCACCGAATTTCCGCATATACAAGCAAAGACTCCCTCTTGATCAAGTCCTTACTTCGGTCTAGCAGGCAAGCTACATACTGTAGATCTAGCTTCAGCTAGGTCTTAAGTGTCAAGCGAGCTCTTTACTTGTCACTTTGAGTTAAAGGGAGAAAGTTGAAAAACTTGAAATACGTATTCACCCCCCCCCCCCCCCCCCTCTACGTATTTCCCCTATTAGCAAACCGGGACCAACAGACCTCATAACCATGGTGTTATGAGGAAAGAGAGGGAATAAAGGCGCCTCCCAAGTAGGAAGGTTCCCGGTGATCCTAGCAGGCTGGCTCAGGATCTGAGCTGCCTCCTTCAACGCAGGCATATACCACGGCTCTGTGGAGAAAAGGGGGCGACCCCTTTGGAAGGACTCAGGCTCTATATCGAACATCCTTACGATCGACCCTGCGTTGACGGCGGTCACACGTTCTGGAATACCCAACTGCTGGCAGCACTCAAGGATAGCGGAAGCCGTCCACGCAGTGAGAGGCTCAAACAAACGCAGCCAAAAATTGCGAGAATGAAGATAAGCTTCAGGCAAGCGCTTGATCACGGAATCCAGGAAGGCCTGACCGTAAGGGGTCATCAACAAGTTAGACCTGCAGTCTTTGACTCCAGAAGAAACACCCTGGCTCATCCCTTCTCTCCGCCCTTGAGTGAATGAGGAAGCTCAGGCTTGTCCCAGCTCCTGTTCGTAGCTAAGTGTCAGCTGCGCTATTTCTGCTACTTGAATTTCCATTAGCTGCTCTACCCTCTCGGACGAGGCCTTCAAAGCTCTCTCAAGTTCCTTTATTCGCTCAGAGAGAGAAAGTGTGCTCTCCTCTCTAGCTAGCAAGAATCCACGAAGTTGGTGGACTTCTGTCATGTAATTCGGATAGGAAATCCGTGTGAAAAATGAAAATTCTGTTTGGAGTTGCTCTCTGCTCTTCTCAGATTGAGAAAGATTCCCTCGCAATTGCTCAAGGCTTAACTCTTGAGCGGAAGGAGAACTCTCCGATACCTTCCCCTTTTTTCTAGCTAAGAGGGAGGAAGACTCACTTTTCCTCTTAGGGGAAGAAGAATAAGGCGCTAAAGAGACAGGAGCGGAAACACCAGCATCCTTGATCGCACTATTTCTACCACACAAAATAGGTGTAATACAATGAAGTACGAGTATCGTATCCACAGGGATTGACAAATCGAAAACACACACAATACCTCTACTCAAGAACGAATGTGATGTCTAGGCTTTTAAAGGTTTAGGGAATGTGGTATTTATAAACTAGGCAAATAATAAAAAGACTCAATTAAATCAAATAAGGAAACAAAATATGCAGGAAATTTACTAGTCAAAATTAAACAACTTAGGACACAAGCAATTAAATAAATAAGGGAAGTGAACAATTAAGGAAAAGTGTTGACTTTAGGGAAGCCTACCTAATCAAATCTATGCAAGCAATTAATGAATACAATTAACCAATTTAATCCAATCTAAATGTGATACATGCAAAAATAACTTACACCCTAATTAAAGCAATGCAAGTAGTCACTCAACGAAATCCTAATATTCTCTCGAATTGCAAGGATCGAATCAAGTGCAAAATAGAACAAGTACCAATGATATAATCAACTAGGTTCAACTAAGACACCAATTCAATTATATATGAACATATAACAATTCAATTATCAATTAAGACAAATCAAATTATTATATCATGCTTTCATGAGATCTATTATGCAATATCCTATCAAGGCATATAAACATAACTATGCATACATAATTAGTGGCCAATTAACTATGCATGAGAATAAGCACCATGAAACATGCATCTAGATTGGAAGGCTAATTGCAAACAAAAACACTTACATAAATTCAATTAGGCATTCAATCCCTAAAATCAACTAAAGAATTTAGCTAGACATGATTAAAGCAAACATAAACACAAAGAATTGGAAAAACATAATTAAAGAGTAAGAGTAAGAAAAACTTGGAATTGAATCTTGAACACGAAGAACTTCGAAACTTGAATCTTGAATAAACTTGAGAAACTTCAATGTTGATTACAAAACTAAACTCTAAAGAAAAATAAAGTGCTATAAAAGTATGAAGGATAATAAGATGCTTGGGTTTACAATGCTAGAATAGGAGTATATATAGGGGAAATTTACATAAGGAAAACCTAGACTAAAAAGGAGTCTAATTAAATAAGGTAGAAAAATCCCGGCTGGAACCTCTCGACAGACCTCTCGATCGAGAGGTCGATCGAGAGGGTACAATTCTTGCTCTCGATCGATAGCCGCAACAGAAGCTACCTCTCGATCCCTCTCTCGATCGAGAGGTCGATCGAGAGGCCTTCACTCGAACTCCAATCTTGACTTTTCAACTTCTATCTTCACGCCTTTTCTCGTCTCGGGGTTTTATCATCGATTTATGCCTGAAAACACAAGGAAACACCTACAAGCATAATATTGTCCCATATACTAAAAACCATATAAAACATAGACAATATTATAAAATCGAGACACAAAATCGACTCTTTTTGGCTATGAAAATAAGGTAAATTTCACCTATATCAAATCCCCCAAACTTAAACATTGTTCGTCCCGAACAATACCAAAACATAAACAATAGACTCTAGCATTGTGAACTATATAGGCCTCAAAAACTTTTCAAAACCAAAACATCATGATCATGATCAAAACTATGCACACAACCTTAGCATCGATAACACAACTTATTCAATAACTTCGAAACATGTCAATCCATCAAAGAACTCTCCCAAGACATGTGAGATATGTATATGTGTATAAGTGAACACTCAACTCTCTCAAAGAAAAAGATGTAATATAATGCACATCATAAGGTTCACTCAACATCAATGTTATGCAACATGTTTACCATAGGCTTGCCCCTAATCTCAACATCTCCACCTAATGTAATATTCACACACTAAGATCAAAAAGGTCTTTGTAAAGCTTGTAATGTAGGGACATTGGTTAAGGTAGGGAATGTATAGGCTAAGTGACTCAAAATACTCCAAATCATCAACCTCTTTTTCAACACCAAACAAAGTATGGTTTTTTTCAACTCCATCTTCTACCATCCAACACCAATTACAAAACTCAATATCATAGATGCAACATATACAATCTAAGCTAACTATCCCCTTATGCTTTTTATTCTCATTTTTTTTTTTTTTTTTTTTTTTTTTAACTATAGAGCTCAACTAGAACATGTTCTTTTTAACATTCGAACAAAAGCTCTAACTCTCTTCTCTTTTTTTTTTTCTTTTTCTCTTTTCTAAGCTTATAGGGATAGCCAACTATACTTAATCAAGCATCTAACAATCTTTTCCTTTTCATACCACATCAAGATATTCTATTCAACTCCTTCCCACATCATCAACTAACTCCACTAAAGATACCCTTATCCATCCAAACCTCCTATCATCCAAGCTCAAGAAAGAAAGGCTCATAAAAGGCTCAACGGGGGTAAACAAAGATTATGATCAAGGTTAGTGTATGGGATTCATGTGGCTACGAAAGAATGGCCTAATATCATCTCCTAGTTCATGAATATACTAAGGTCTTGACGGAGAAATAGGGCAAGTTCTAGAAACAATGAAGCATACATGATCACTCAATCAAGAAAATAGGCATCAATATGCACCAATAGCTCAAAACTCACGGGCTCAAACTAACTAGTTCCCGACATCAAGACATGCTTCAAATTCAATGAATAAAATCGCGTCGCTTCGCCAAGGATCTATGCATAATAAAGATCATGAATTCTTTTCACAAATCAACAACAATTTTCTTATCATTGGCCAAATTCACAACACTATTGTCACATGTTTATTCGACTCAATTTAAACCTAAGACTCAAAACAATAAAAGACTCTAACATACCCCAAAATAATACTAACAAATAAAAGACTCTCAAAGCAAGAAAACAATAAAAGTAATCTAACTTAGACACTCTTTCCCTCCCCCAAACTTATTTTAAAGCATAGCGAAGAAATAAGTTTAAAGAAAAGAAGTAGGCTAAGTTAAAAAACTGACCTCATTGAAATGGCGGCGGGAAGGGAGGGTTGTCGGGGTTATTGGGGTCGAATCGTTGATGACTCTCCGGGTAGTGAGGATAGAAATAGTGCATCTCATGCACCATCCTATTGTAATTCTCCAAGTATGCTCGTTCATCCTCACGCCTCTTCGCCTCCTCTTCTCGAAATCTCCTCTCGTTCTCAATGTAGGCGTCGAGAGTATCAAAACGACTTCCAATAAATGAGCGAAGGTCCCCTACCTCGGTTCTCAACGTTTGTACTTCTTCGCGAACTCCTCCTACTTGGGATTCAACAAACTGCCTACTATCCCAATGATAGTTGTCCATTGCTTCCATTGACTCCGTGTGCCAATCCCGCATCGTAGAGAAATCCGGAGCTCTCATATGAAAACCGGGCTGTGGAACACCCTCGTATCCTTGCGCGAAAGCATCTTCCCCTTGATCAAATCCTCTCTCGTATTGCTCAGCCTCGTCTTCATCTTCGTCCTCCTCATCATCATCACCACCTTCGTCGGGTTTTGGACCTCCCTCAGCCCACACAAGCTCCTTGTGTTGAGGAGAATCCATCTTTCCGTTCCCTCTCCGCAGCTTCTCGTTCCCGATCACCTCAGTCAAATAATTGTTCGGAAGTGGGAATAGAAAAATACCACTTATCCCATGTAGTTTAAAGAACCACCCGGACGTATCATACGAAATCATCCTCGCAAGCTCCAACGTGCGTCTATCCACAAAGATGGACGTAGATACGGGCTGCTCTCCAATCGGAACGTGGAAGTGTTGGGCAATGGGAGTAACGAAAGCTCCTATCCCGATCTTTTGCCCCCCGAACAAATATGCTTGGCTCTCCATATGATCGACGAGATAAAGGGCTGCATTTTGTGAGTGGCCCCGATATGAGGTCCAAATGAGATGAGCGTCGGTGGCAAGGAAGGTGCCGGAGTCATGACGGGAGTGGATGGTGCACGAGATCAGCCTGTGGAAGTAGCGAATCGTGGGATTCCGAATTGAGGTGGCCTTTGCTTTCGCCGGGTTGTAGGATCTCGTCCTTTCCTCCTCAAAATCCACGAATTGTGCCCACAAGTCTTGCAAATCCGGGTGATTGTTGCCAATATACTCACCACGCTTGTTTCCTCCGATGACGTCGTTAAGTTGATCCATATCTAGCTCTCTCGGTTGACCACCGAGTTGGAAACGAATGACGTGGGGCACTTGGTTGACTCGCTCCACTACCAACGTTGAGAGGAACTCCACCGTGAGAATGTGGTAGGTGAAGTGATTCCCTTGAAATATGTTGGTGAAGCCCCCTCGTTGCATCAATTGCGTGATCTCATTAGCTATCCCCATCGCAGCAACCGTCTCTTGGTGTAGGAAACGACAGTGCTTGTGCTTGAGTTGCACAAGGTGGGACCACCTCCTCTTCGACTCCGCTGTCGTGAGCTTGAGTTTGAACGCCTTGGGCTCCAAACTTGAAGGCATCGACCTCGCCGGCGGTATCCTAGTCTCCGGGATAGTCCTATCATTCTTCCATGTCTCCTTTCCCTTGCTCGACGAAGTGACCTTTTCTTTTCCTTTGCCTTTACCCGATGAGGTTGAAGCAACATTCTTGCCCTTGTCCCTTGCCATCGTTAGTACCTAAAAGTATCACAAATTAATACAAGGGATGCAAGAATTGAGCCATTTAAATCATCTTCCCCCAAACTTCAACCAAATCAAATTCTCCCCCATTATCAACTCAATTTCATCACCAATTCAAACAATTACCACAAACCCTCTCCACAAACATGAATGTATAATCACAAAATCTCAATCTCATGCATGTAGATACAAACGAATCCTTAATAATTCATAGACAAATTCAACAACCCGTTCGCATGTCAATACATAATCCTCATCACATTCATCAACGAATTCAATTCAAACGAATAATTCAATAGAATTCATGAATTCAATCTATCATGCTCAATCTAATACCCAATCTATCAATTCAACGAATTTAACCATCAAAAATTGAATTCCAATCGGTCAAAACATGCGAATTCATGTAGAGATTCAAGAATTGATAAGAGAAGGGCAAGAAATCGAGTACCTTGTGACGAATCGAAGAGAGAAATCGAGAGTATTTGTGTGTGCTTGAGAGAATTTGTGAGTTATGAGAGTATGGTATGTGAATTATGTGCAAAAGGTATATTTAAAGGAGGGAATAAACCTGGTCAAAGTCGGATTTTGCGCCGTCAACGACCCTCTCGAACGACCTCTCGATCGAGAGAGGTGTCGAGAGGTGCGTACTGGAATCTGAAATCTTACCTCTCGATCGACCTCTCGATCGAGAGACCTATCGAGAGGTAGCTACTGGAATCTGACATTCGACCTCTCGAACGACCTCTCGATCGAGAGAGGTGTCGAGAGGTGCTGCACTTTATGTTCTGACCTCCCCTCTCGATCGAAAACACGGGGGTCTCGATCGAGAGGCTGCACGTGACATACCTGGGAAATCAAAATTCAAAACCTCTCGAACGACCTCTCGATCGAGAGAGGTGTCGAGAGACCCCTACTGTACGCCAAAATTTCACCTCTCGAACGACCTCTCGATCGAGAGAGGTGTCGAGAGGTCCTGCTCGATTTTGTTTTCTACACAACTTTTTAGCAATTGTTAGTATATCATGGGGTTCGACTCTAAAATACGAAACTCGATTTAAAACTACGAAAAATAAACTACCTAAGACACAAAACGTAAAACAAAACGAAATAAATAAAAAAAAAAAAAAAAAAAAAACGGGATACGAATATTGGGTTACCTCCCAACAAGTGCTACGTTTTACGTCTTTAGCCCGACGATACCTTTTTTCTAACTTGGGTCATCGAGGTACGTGGCCTCTTTCTTGGGGTAAAGCGGCAACGGCTTGAAGTAGTGCTTGAGGCGATGTCCATTCACTACGAACTTTTCACCATCGTTCTTCAACACCTCGAATGCACCATTCTTCAAATCCTTGTAAATGACGTACGGCCCCGACCACTTACTTTGCAATTTTCCTGGAAATAAACGAAGTCGAGAATTAAAAACAAGAACATCATCACCAATTTCGAACTTACGCTTCTTGATGCTTAAGTCGTGAAATCGTGCGGCTCGTTCTTTGTAGATCCTTGAATTCTCGAATGCTTCGTTTCTCCATTCATCAAGCTCCAACAAGTCGTCACATCGTTGGCCCATGGCTTCTTTGAACTCGAAGTTGATCCTTCTCGTCGCCCAATAAGCTTTATGCTCCAACTCCATTGGTAAGTGGCACGACTTGCCAAATAGCAATTGATATGGCGATCTCCCAATTGGTGTCTTGAAAGCCGTCCTATAGGCCCAAAGTGCGTCATCCAAGTACTTCGCCCACTCCTTTTTGTTGGTGACGGTCTTCTCCAAAATTTGCTTGATCTCTCGATTAGCTAACTCGGCTTGACCGTTTGCTTGAGGGTGGTAGGGCGATGTGACCTTGTGCTTGACTCCGTACTTTGCAAGAAGCGATCCTAACCAACGATTGTTGAAGTGGCTCCCCCCATCACTAAGCAAAGCTCTCGGAATTCCAAACCGAGTCAAAATATTTCGCTGGAGGAATTTGATCACTACCTTCGAATCGTTGGTTGTAGTCGGAATGGCCTCGACCCATCTAGAAACATACTCCACCGCAAGAAGAATGTAAGAGAACCCTTGAGACTTGGGAAAAGGACCCATAAAGTCAATCCCCCAAACATCGAAGAGTTCCACTTCCATGATACTTCGCTGCGGCATCTCGTCCCTCTTCGTGATATTCCCCATTCGTTGGCATCGATCGCATGACTTGATGAACTCATGGCAATCCTTGTAGATCGACGGCCAATAGAAACCACTATGAAAGATCTTGAGAGCGGTCCTATTTGCTGCAAAGTGTCCCCCATTCGGAGCGCTATGGCAATCTTCGATGATCTTTTTCCATTCCGATTGTCGAACGCATCGCCTTATGACTCCATCGGCACACCTCCTATACAAATATGGATCATCCCAATAATAGAACTTACAATCGTGGAGGAACTTCTTCTTTTGGTGAGACGATAGATCCTTGGGCACATGATGGATCACCAAGTAGTTGACGATGTCGGCGAACCAAGGTGTCAAGTCGTCCATCTGAAAAATCTGCTCATCGGGGAAGCTCTCCTTGATTGCAATTTTCGAATCCTCTCCTTCCACGGGCTGCTCGAGTCTCGAGAGATGGTCGGCCACCACGTTCTCGCATCCTTTCCTATCCTTGATCTCCATGTCGAACTCTTGAAGAAGCAAAATCCAGCGAACTAATCTCGGCTTCGAGTCCTTCTTGTTGAATAGATAGCGAATGGCGGCATGGTCGGTGTGCACAATCGTGTGAGATCCCACCAAATAAGGTCTAAACTTGTCGAAAGCGTAGACCACAGCAAGTAACTCCTTCTCCGTGGTGGTGTAATTCCTTTGAGCCGAGTCCAACGTCTTACTCGCATAGTAGATCACTCGGAATAGCTTCTCCCTTTTCTGCCCCAAAACTGCTCCTACCGCCCAATCGCTTGCATCGCACATGAGCTCGAACGGGGCACTCCAATCCGGGGAAACCAAAACGGGAGTAGAGATAAGCGCCTTTTTCAGCGTTTCGAAAGCTTCCAAGCACTCATCATCGAACACGAACTTGACGTCTTTCTCGAGCAATCCACACAACGGCTTCGTGATCTTTGAGAAATCCTTGATGAATCTCCTATAGAAGCCGGCATGTCCTAGGAAACTTCTCACCGATTTGACATTGGTTGGCGGTGGCAACTTCTCGATGGCTACAACTTTGGCTCGATCCACCTCCAATCCATATGAAGAAACCTTGTGACCAAGTACAACTCCTTCTTGAACCATGAAGTGGCACTTCTCCCAATTAAGAACTAGGTTCGTCTCTTCGCACCTTTGAAGCACCGTGGCAAGATTCTCCAAGCATTGATCAAACGAAGGCCCAAAGACTGAAAAATCATCCATAAATACCTCCATGATATTCTCGATCAGTCCATGGAAGATTGCCATCATGCACCGTTGGAAAGTGGCCGGCGCATTGCATAGTCCGAACGGCATCCTCCGATAAGCGAAAACTCCATATGGGCATGTGAATGCCGTCTTGTGTTGGTCCTCCGGAGCGATGGCGATTTGATTGTAACCGGAATATCCGTCGAGGAAGCAATAATACTCATGGCCGGCTAGCCGATCGAGCATTTGATCTACGAACGGGAGGGGGAAATGATCTTTCCTTGTTGCTGTGTTGAGAAGACGATAATCAATGCAAACTCGCCATCCCGTGACGAGCCTTGTCGCGATCAGCTCTCCCTTCTCGTCGTTGATGACCGTCATGCCTCCTTTCTTAGACACCACTTGAGTAGGGCTCACCCACTCGCTATCCGAAATAGCATAGATCATGCCGGCATCAAGCAATTTCAGCACCTCCTTCCTCACAACCTCTTGCATGGCTGGGTTTAATCGTCTTTGGGGTTGGACTCTTGGACGATGCCCTTCCTCGAGCAAGATCCTATGCATGCAAATTGTAGGACTAATACCTTTGATGTCGGCAATTGTCCATCCAATTGCAGATTTGTGCTCCCTTAGCACCCTCAATAGCTTGTCCGTGTTTGCCTCCGTGAGATGAGAGGAAACGATCACCGGGTACGTCTCTTCTTCTCCTAAGAACTTGTACTTGAGGTGCTCGGGTAATGGTTTCAACTCCACCTTGGGGGCTGCATCCTTCTTTTCTTCTTCTTCGAGGAGTCCACCATCCACCTTCTTGTTGATGTCGAGATATGCAACCTCCTTGTGGTGGCTCGATGGTCGGTTAGCCTCCAACTGATTTAGATACTCGAGTATCTCGTCGCAAGCCTCATCCAACTCCTCGTAGGCATAGAGAGAATTAGAGATACAATGGTTAAGTGCCTCCTCCGAAGTGGGTGATGTCAATGTCTCGATGGAGAAGATATCCTCATGTTGATCATCGGGTCGCTTCATCGCTTCATATATAGAAATCTTCAGCTCTTCCCCGTTAACTCGGAATGTGAGGTCTCCATCTTGAACATCGATCAATGCTCTCCCCGTCGCTAAGAATGGCCGTCCCAAAATCAACGGTTGATTTGTATCCTCGGGCATGTCCAAGACTACGAAATCCGCTGGAAAGACGAGGTTGTGCACTTGAATGAGAACGTCCTCCACTATCCCCCTCGGATAAGAAACTGATCGGTCCGCCATAAGTAGGGAGATGGTGGTTGGCTTCATCCTCCCGATCTTGAGCCGGTTGAAAATAGAGAGGGGCATCAAATTTATGCTAGCACCAAGATCGCATAGCACATTTTGGAAGATTTGATCACCAATCTTGCATGACAACGTAAACCTTCCGGGATCCTTTCGCTTCATTGGTAACTTCTTTTGGATCACCGCGCTGCACTCCTCCGTGAGATTGATCGTCTCGAACTTCCCCCACTTCTTCTTTCCCGAAACCGCGTCCTTGATGAACTTCATGTGGTTGGGCATGTCCCGAAGAGCATCGAGAAGTGGTATGTTGATATTGACCTTTTGTAGTATCTCCATGAAGCGTTGATACTTCTCGTCTTGCTTCGTCTTGGTCAATCGTTGCGGGAAGGGGGCCTTCGGAGTGTAAGTTGGAATTTGGTGTGGCTGCTGGGCCTCTCGACCGACCTCTCGATCGAGAGAGGTGTCGAGAGGTCCTTTCTGACCTTGCTGTTTGACCTCTCGATCGACCTCTCGATCGAGAGAGGTATCGAGAGGGTCAATCTGTATCTCCTCGTCGTAGACCTCTCGATCCCCCTCTCGATCGAGAGAGGTGTCGAGAGGTGGATTCTGACCTCCAGTATGGACCTCTCGATCGACCTCTCGATCGAGAGAGGTGTCGAGAGGCCCTCGCCTCGGCTCTTGGTTCCTCGTTTCTTCGAGCACCACATTCTTGAAGTTCCCGACTCCTTTCTTCTCAGCTTCCAAGGATGGATTGGTGTATTTTGTGCCACTCCGAAGCTCAATAGCATGGACATGATGGTTGTTCTTCGGGTTTTGCTCCGTGTTACTTGGGAATTGGCCGGGCTTATGGATTCCTCCTTGAGCGTTGGCTATTTGGCTCATTTGCGTCTCCAACATTTGCATTTGCTTGGTCAACGCATTGATGCTACTAGCCAAGTTGTTGGTTGATGTACTTTGAGTGAGCTCCAACGTCCTTAACTTTGCATCTTGTTGTGTCATCCTCATCTCCGATTGAGCCATATATTGACGAATCAAGTCGTCGGTTGACAATTCCTTCTTGGGCTCTTGGATGACTCCGTTCTCGACATGGAAGCCGGGAGGTGGTTGCAAGGCATTGTTCGGATTGGCGTAGGAGAAGTTCGGATGATTTCGGTTGTTGGGCACGTATGGTTTCTTGTACCCTCCTTGGTAGTTCGAACCTCCTTGTCCTCCTTGTCCTCCTTGCCACTTGTTTCCTTGATTCGGTTGCCATTTGCCTCCTTGTTGCACAAAATTGGCATCTTCCTCTTCGGTAGGGTTTGCTTGATCGTCCGTGATAGCATCGCACCGAAGTACTCCTTTCTTGATAGAATCCAACTCATTTGCTGTTTTTGTATACTTCTCCATCAAGTCCTCGTAAGCATCGATTCCAATATTGGCAACTCTCCTTCTTCCAAGTCGACGATCGGTGGCCTCTTCATAGCTCGAGTTCACGGTAAGCTCAATGATCTCCATAGCCACATCGTATTCATTGTTCAAAAATCCTCCCTTCGAAGCGTAATCGAGCTCCTTCCTACACAACTTGTTCAAACCACGATAGAAGTTCGTGATTTGATCCTCCTTGGTAATTCCATGATTTGGGCATGCTCGTAGTAGTTTCTTAAATCTCCCCCATGCTTCGTAGAAGTGCTCGTCCTCGAATTGTTGAAATTGTATGATCTCATTGATAAGCTTTTGAGCTCTCGAGGGTGGGAAGAATTTGTTGAGGAACTTCGTGCACATGTCGCTCCAAGTAGTGATCTCCGTCTTGTCCAATCCGTCTAACCACTCTCTTGCATCGTCCTTGAGAGACCACACGAAGAGGCTAAGCTTGAGATAGTCCGAAGATACTCCATTGGCTTTGTATGTAGCACATATGTCCAGAAACTGCTTCAAGTGCGCGTTCGGATCCTCCGCCGGCGATCCTCCGTATTGATTGTTTTGCACCATGTTGATGAGGGACGTCTTGAACTCGTAGTTGTTTGCTTCGGTAGTCCCCCATCCTCCTTGCTGAAATTGATCAACGACCGGCTTGTAGCGGTCGTTCAAAGTCCTCCTCGCTCCTTGATCCCCCATTGAATCGAAACTCCTTGGTGAATCGGGTGGTGAAGAGGGTGGTGTATCGATCTTGCTTGCTTTCTTCTCTCGCCTCAACGCCCTTAGAGAGCGCTCTAACTCCAAGTCTATAGGAATAGGTTGTATCCCTTTAGACCTTGTGGTCATGCACTACCTAAAACCAAAGAAGAGAAAAGAAAAACGTGAGATCAATAACCCGAAAACAGAAAATAAAAGTGCCTAAATCACCTATTGATCCTATTTCAAAATACGTGTATGAAATCTAATCAATCCCCGGCAACGGCGCCAAAATTTGATCGCACTATTTCTACCACACAAAATAGGTGTAATATAATGAAGTACGAGTATCGTATCCACAGGGATTGACAAATCGAAAACACACACAATACCTCTACTCAAGAACGAATGTGATGTCTAGGCTTTTAAAGGTTTAGGGAATGTGGTATTTATAAACTAGGCAAATAATAAAAAGACTCAATTAAATCAAATAAGGAAACAAAATATGCAGGAAATTTACTAGTCAAAATTAAACAACTTAGGACACAAGCAATTAAATAAATAAGGGAAGTGAACAATTAAGGAAAAGTGTTGACTTTAGGGAAGCCTACCTAATCAAATCTATGCAAGCAATTAATGAATACAATTAACCAATTTAATCCAATCTAAATGTGATACATGCAAAAATAACTTACACCCTAATTAAAGCAATGCAAGTAGTCACTCAACGAAATCCTAATATTCTCTCGAATTGCAAGGATCGAATCAAGTGCAAAATAGAACAAGTACCAATGATATAATCAACTAGGTTCAACTAAGACACCAATTCAATTATATATGAACATATAACAATTCAATTATCAATTAAGACAAATCAAATTATTATATCATGCTTTCATGAGATCTATTATGCAATATCCTATCAAGGCATATAAACATAACTATGCATACATAATTAGTGGCCAATTAACTATGCATGAGAATAAGCACCATGAAACATGCATCTAGATTGGAAGGCTAATTGCAAACAAAAACACTTACATAAATTCAATTAGGCATTCAATCCCTAAAATCAACTAAAGAATTTAGCTAGACATGATTAAAGCAAACATAAACACAAAGAATTGGAAAAA
Source organism: Thymus mandschuricus (assembly GCA_029379335.1). Taxonomy (NCBI): domain Eukaryota; kingdom Viridiplantae; phylum Streptophyta; class Magnoliopsida; order Lamiales; family Lamiaceae; genus Thymus; species Thymus mandschuricus. The sequence continues at coordinate 34,720,479 of CM057073.1, read as the reverse complement.
CATAATTAAAGAGTAAGAGTAAGAAAAACTTGGAATTGAATCTTGAACACGAAGAACTTCGAAACTTGAATCTTGAATAAACTTGAGAAACTTCAATGTTGATTACAAAACTAAACTCTAAAGAAAAATAAAGTGCTATAAAAGTATGAAGGATAATAAGATGCTTGGGTTTACAATGCTAGAATAGGAGTATATATAGGGGAAATTTACATAAGGAAAACCTAGACCAAAAAGGAGTCTAATTAAATAAGGTAGAAAAATCCCGGCTGGAACCTCTCGACAGACCTCTCGATCGAGAGGTCGATCGAGAGGGTACAATTCTTGCTCTCGATCGATAGCCGCAACAGAAGCTACCTCTCGATCCCTCTCTCGATCGAGAGGTCGATCGAGAGGCCTTCACTCGAACTCCAATCTTGACTTTTCAACTTCTATCTTCACGCCTTTTCTCGTCTCGGGGTTTTATCATCGATTTATGCCTGAAAACACAAGGAAACACCTACAAGCATAATATTGTCCCATATACTAAAAACCATATAAAACATAGACAATATTATAAAATCGAGACACAAAATCGACTCTTTTTGGCTATGAAAATAAGGTAAATTTCACCTATATCAATCCTCATCAGTGAAAATAGGAGAAAATGAAGCTGATCGACTAGGGGCAATCAGGTGAGGGAAGTAAGGCTTCATTCGAGGCTTACCAATTTCTACCTCTCGGGGACTCTCCTGAGAAGGGTTACAACCCCCAGGACCCGTAGGCTCCTGGGTAGAGGTATTACCCATTAATAAGGTGGGAGAGGAGCCACCAGATCTCGTCTGCTCCATCATTTGTAATAGTTTCTCTCGAGCTTTTTGCCCCATGTCTAGCTTGGTGGAATCCATAACTGCAAGGCAGAGGTAATCACCAAGGAATAATGATAGATGGTAGGGTTGCGAATAATGGAAATAAATCCAAACTCTACAAATCTTAATAACTGAGTGATAGTTCTAAGGATAAAGCATCAGTCACATTCACATCGTAGTCAGTTTCACCATCCAGAAAAATTGGGGCTAGCAATGTTCCCTCAAAACAAGAACAGGGGAAATAGTAAAGGTTACCCTAATCTCAAGAAATTCAAAAGAAGGCCTATGCACAAGTATAGGAAAGTAAAATAATAATGGAATACCTGAAAAAGGACAAAAGGAAAGGTAGTCATCGGAGTAATCGCTGGGAGCGGCAGACGATTCGCAATATCGCTTTTTTCTTTCTGGAGCACAATGCAGAGAGAAGGATGAAGAAGTAAGAAAGAGTGGAGTGGTTTCCTACTTATCGCCCCACGACGTTTCAGAAAAAGGGAATTGCCCTTTCACCTGCAAATAAACAAAATAATAATAATGCCTATTTTAAAATATATTTTAAATAGCCCTGTATTCTTTCACCCTAAGGGAAAAAGTAATGATGAGTAAGGGAAACAGGTTCAACTCTATCCTCGGGAGGATAATCGGCGTTTCGATTTCCCACGCCATCAGACATCTGAAAAAAAAAAAAAAAAAAAAAAAAAAAAAAAAAAAAAAAAAAGAGAGAGAGAGGGGAAAGAAGAAGCAATAGCCGAAGCAAGATTCATTTTCCCGCCAAAATACCCGTCAGAAGCCCTCATACTGGTGCTTCTGGAGGAGGAGTAGCTGATAGGGATTAATATCAGTCATACTCCCTAAATAACCCAAGTTAATGGGGAATACACTTTCCTTAACCTTAGACTACGGTTCCTAGGGAAACTGATGTGTCATATGTCACAATAGAGGCGGGAACCTTACCTCTATGAAAGGAATAATAAATCCTAGACGGAACTAGCATCAACAACGCCATTAATGGATATAAGTATTACTTTTAAATGATGATCGATAGAGGCTATTCCGCGTAACAGCATAATATCAAAGAGATTCTATGGGCACCAGACGCTCAATACAATCAAGAATCGTATGCCATGCAAGAAGCTATGAGGTTCTAACTTCTCCCATAAGCCATGCGGGATCTGCAGACATCTGCAAAGATAGAAGGATCTAACCAGATCCCATAAGTGTTTAGTAGAAGCTCGAGGTTCTGCGTAACATACGGTCCGCGTGACTCTATGTACTATAGAGTGAGGACCACTGCATTCATGACGGAGGATACTTTGCCTCCGTTGGAATTCCTTTTCTGTCCTTCCTTCACACGGATGCTCACTTTTCACCCTCCTCACGCCTATAAATACTAAGCAAACGCACATTTCGATCATCACAACATCACATCATCACTCTCTACGAACAACATGCTCCTTGGCGTACTGTTCTATTCAACTTCACACTCTCTCTCATGAGCTTCTCTAAGCTCAAGCGGTCAAGGTGTTCAAAGCCTTCTTCCGGGAAGCCCCAGTTCCTTTTCACCTCCATCCATTCTTCTCGACACCGGGAAGAATCTCTCTCTTATACCTCGTCCCAGGTCTAAGGTAAAACCCTCATTACCAAAAGGGAATGAGGCTCGACGGAGCTCCGTTCTCCTTGTTTCTCTCCTTTTTCTTGTTCCATTTCTTCATTATCGGCTTATATGAGTGCAAAACTCCATGAATCTTGCTAGTTTATGGCTAAATATGCCTTTTACGCCCTACTCATAGCTCAACTATTATTCGTCATCACTACGCGAATCATGCTCTGTATAAAATACTCATTTATGGCTCTATACGCGCATGAATCTCTTGCTCTTTACTGCTTTAACGCTTTACCCATATATGCTCTTTGAAAAACATGATGAAAAATACCTTAAATTGTTGTGGATCTCCAACCCGGATCTATCACAAGGTTTGCAGATTGTACTAAAAATAGAATTTTCACCTAATATAGAAATAAGTCCTGGTGTGAGAAATAGAAATAGATCTGAACCATTGATCTTAATTTGATCTATGGTTGTAATTGATTTAAGCATGATTATAAGGTATCATAAGCATGACTAGGTTTAAGCATGAATTTGTACATTAAAAAGCATAATGGTGTTATAAGCATAGATATATACTGATTTAAGCATGATTTTGTATAGCTTTAAGCATCTTTCACATTTTAGCACGCAGGAATTTATTTGCACACGAACCACTCCCTATATATATATATCACTCCCCCTTAGACATTACAACGTGATGTTCATGCCTCGTTAAAAACCTCTTCGTAAAAATCCAAGGGGAGAAATCCGGTAAGGGAAAAGAGTACACAACATCCGTTAATTAATGTTTTGCATTAGTTGCCTAATTAAAAACCTTAACTAAGAAAACTTATTCGAAGAAAACTTAGTAAGGGTAAAAGAGTACAACTATTTAGCCTTCAGGGCATAATCTTCAAGATTATATATTTCGGTCTCCCAACCTAGTTTTCAAATTCATATAAAACGTGTCACTCCCCCTCAAGACAACAATCTTCCACATTATCTATTTCCCGTGCATATATATAAGAGGAGGTCTAGTGAATAATCTGCGGGATTATCACTAATATATATTTAGAATTGGTTCGAGTTTTTACTTTTGAAGATTCAAAATTCAAGCTTTCGTTCCAGATTCAATTCAAAGTTTCTTTTACTCCTTTTAAATTATGTTCTTTAAATCTTTTGTGTCTATGTTTACGTTAATTATGTTTAGCTCATTTCTTTTATTTGATTTTAGGGTTTTGTATGTTCAATTAAATTTGCATTAGTACTTGTAATTTCAATTAACCTTCCAATTTAGATGTATGTTTCATGGTTTTTAATTCATGTGTGAATAATTGATCACTATTTATGCTTGTTTAGTTGTGTAATTCATACCTTATCAGGATAGTTGCATAATGGATTGCATGAAACATACTACGATTTTATTTATCTATCTTAGCAGAATTTAGATTAATTGTAGGTCTTGCATGTAATTGATATAGGTATCATAGTTGAACCTTATTAACTATATTTTCGATAGTTGAGCTTTGTTACACTTATTTTAATTCTTATGAGACCTAGCGGTGATTAAGGATAGATTAAATGATTATCTTAGATTGTCTTAGCAAAATTCTTTGATTACTAATAAGCGTATCGCATCTATATTAGATTAAATTGGTTAATTGTGTTAATTGTTCTTTTGTAGATTTAATTAGATTATACTTCTCTAAAATCAACTACTTGGTCTTATTTGAGTTTATTCTTTTAGATTTATTTTTCTTAAGTTGTTTTTGATTATTTATTTTAATTTATTTTAATATTTGCCTAGGATCTCAAAACCATAAACCCCAAATTTGTGTGCCTAGGCATTTGAACAAATCTAGAGTAGAGGTAACTTGTGTGATTTTGGTATATCAATCCTTGTGGATACGATACTCGTACTTCTCTTTACTATACATTTTTTGTGTGGTGAAAATAGTGCGATCACTTGGCGTCGTTGTCGGGGATTGATTAGATTTCACATAAATATTTTGAAATAGATTTGAAAGGTGATCTAGGTTTTTTTTTTTTTTTTTTTTTTTTTGTAAATTTTATTGATCTAACATTTTCTTTTTTTATTTCTTTAGGTAGTGCATGACCACAAGATCTAAAGGAATACAACTTATTCCAATAGACTTGGAGCTCGAGCGTTCCTTGAGGAAGAAGAAGGGGAAGGAGAAAGTTGAGATCGATAAACCACCTTCATTGCCACCACCACCACCGGAGAATCCAGATTCAATGGCGGACCAGGCAGTGAAAATGACCCTCAACGATTGGTTCAAACTTCAAACTGGTCGCTGACAAGTTTGAGACGGAGGATGGGGGACAATCGAGGCGAATATGTTCGAGCTCAAGACGTCGCTCATCAATATGATGCAGGCCAACCAATATAGAGGAGCACCGATGGAAGATCCAAACGCTCACTTGAAGACATTCTTGGACATCTGTGCTACTTACGAGGAGAGTGAAGTGTCATCGGACTACATCAAGCTCAACCTCTTCAGTTTCTCTTTGAAAGATGATGCAAGAGAGTGGTTCGACAGCTTGGATAAGGCAGAAATCAAAACGTGGAAGGAGGTGTGTGTTGGGGACTGTTGCATGCACCACCAGACCATACTAATTTGATATTGTCCGCTTTGGGCCAAGCCCGCACAGTTTTGTTATTGGGCTCCTTCCCAAAAAGCCTCAAACTAGTGTGGTGGTGCTCCTCTTATATACAGGTTATATCTTCTGTATATTTCTGATGTGGGATTTATTGTTTGTACCCAACAGTGTGCACATTATTTCTCAAAAAATTCTTTCCCCATCAAGAGCTCAGAAGTTGTTGAATGAGATCAATCAATTTCAACAATTTGAAGATTAATACCTTTATGAGGCATTGGGAAGATTTAAGAAGATGTTACGTGCTTGTCCCAATCATGGTTTTGATAAGGAGGATCAAGTAATCCGTTTGTACCGCGTATTGACGAAGACATGCAAGAAGGAGCTTAACTATGCATCAAAATAAGGCTTCTTGAATAATGATGTGGACGTTGCTCTGGAGATAATTGAGCTCACAGTTAACACGAGCTATGAGGATGCAATAGATAGACGACATGCAAGAAGGAGGGTTGCCACTATTGACATCTGTTTACGAAGACTTGATGGAGAAGTACACCAAGACAGCAAGTGAGCTGGATACCTTCAATAAAGGAGTACTTCGATGTGACGCAATCGGTGATGAGCCAGTGCCTCAACAAGAAGAAGAAAATGTCAATTTTGTGCAACAAGGAAGTAAGTGGCAAGGACAACAAGGGAACAAATGGCAAGGAGGACAAAGAGGACAAGGGGGATTCAAGAAGACTTACTTTTCGAACAACCGGAATCATCCGAATTTCTCCTATGCCAATCTCAATAATGCTTTACAACCACCTCCTGTCTTTCATGTGGAGAACAGAGTGATCCAAGAGCCGAAGAAGAAGACCCCCATGGAAGAGTTGACGGAGAAGTTCATAACAACGGAATCGAAATTCGGAGCCTTGGAGAATAGTGTTTCCACCATTGGAAACACGATCATCAATTTGAGCAATCAAGTGAAGATGATGGAGACGTAAGTAAGTCAAATTGCCAATGCTCAAGCCGGAGTTCACAAGCCCGGCCAATTCCCGAACAATACCGAGCAAAACTCGAAGAACCAACAATGTCATGCTATAGAACTTCAGAGTGGTACTCGGTACACCAATGTGACACCAGAAGTCGAAGACCTTGGGCATGGGAGTCATATGGATTTGGACACGGAGGAGACAAGGAGAGAAGATTCAGAAAAGACGCCAGTCGGCTGAGTGCAAGGCCGAGTAGATTTTTCGCTAAAGTCCCAGGGGCAACTCGACTCACCACTCGGCCGAGTGGGAGGTCGAGTCCCCCTACAGGAAGTTCGAAGGTTTAACTCGACCCATAACTTGACCGAGTTGGAGGTCGAGATTAAATTGGTTAAGTGGATTGATTGATTGATTGATTATTTATGTATGTTTGATAAGATTATACCACCCTAGGATCAACGTGATAGATCCGGGTTAGAGATCCACAACAATTTAAGAGATTATTCATCATGTTTTGCAAGAAGCGTTTATGGATAACATATAATAATGATAAAGAGTGAGAGATTCATGTGTTTAAAGATCCACAATCATGTATTTTGGGCAGAGCATTGTTTGCATAGAAATAACGAGTGGTGATCAAGCTATGCACTCAAATAAAGGGCATATTCAACCATAAACTAGTAAAATCCATGGAGTTGAACTCTCGTTCAGGCAGAGAATGAAGAAACTAAGTAGGGAGTGAAAGAGAAACAGGGAGCTTAGAGCTCAACTGAGCTTTGTTCCCTCTGGATAATGAGGGTTTTCCCTTAGGTTCGAGGTAGAGGGTGAAGAAGGTTCCTCTTGGCGTCGAGCAGGAGGAATAGCAATGGCCGTGGAAGAGACTTCCCGGCAGGAGGCCTCAGCAGCCTTAACCGCTTGTGCTCAAAGGAGCCCGTAGAGGAATGTATGAGTGAATGAAACAGTAAGCTAAGAGCGTGTGTGTATGAAGAATTGTATTGTGATGTATTGATGGATGGAGTATGTAACCATCCGCTATTTATAGATGTAGGGAGGGTGAGAAAGTGAGCATTCGTGTGAAGGAAGGACAGAAAAGGAATTCCCATAGAGGCAAGATTCCCTCCGTCATGAATGCAGTGGTCCTCACTCTAATGTACGTAGAGTCACGCGGATTGCGTGCCGCATAGAACCTAGTGTTCTGTCAGATGCTTATGGGAATTGATCAGATCCTTCGCTCCTGACAGATGCCAACAAATCCCGTATAGCTTCTGAGAGGAGATAAGACCTCCAGCTTCTGCATAGAGCGTAACTTATAGCTGTATTGAGCATCTGAAGCTCATGGAATCTCTTGATAATATGCCGTTATGCAGAACAGCTTCTATCGATCCCTGTCGAAATTAATATCTATCTTTCTTAGTAATGATCCTAAGGCCAGTTCTATCTAGAACTTATCATTTCTTTTTAGTTTGGTAAGGTCTCTGCATTAGGGCAGCATCTACTGCTTTAGGGAAGTGGTTTCGACTGTTATTACATATCATCATTAATATTAACTGACTTTTGAGACGATGCCCCAAAACCATGGGAGGAATGTCTTTCTAGCAGATTGATTTATTTGCATAATGGGGCTGATATTAGTCCCTATCACAACGCTTTTATCTTATTTGTTAAGTTTCATTATTTTCATTTATTGTTTGCTTTCTTAGTTTCATACTCCCTCCGATTTTTTTAAGATGAGTCAAAACTTTTCGGCACGGAAAATAAGGTAGTGGTGTTTTTTAAGTGTTTTTAGTAATTGGAGAGAGAATGTGATTATGTTTATTATTTATGTTTTAATTTATTCTTGTTTAAAAAATTGTACTTTCATGAATAATTATTTTTATTTTTACCCTATCATCTAAGTGTAAATTAGTCGTTATCTTGTCTTATTTTGAGAGTTTAGCTCATGTTTTTATATTGTTTATGTTATTTTGAGCTAAATTACGCTTTTAGGTTGTTTGGAGTATTTTTAGGGATTTTTGAGTCAAGAAAACCCAAGGCGGGACGAGAGACGACGGAATGAGAAAAGACAAGAAAAGATGATTAAGAAACGAGCGTGGCTCAGGGCCTCTCAGCCGAGAGGTGGCTTGAGAGAGACACACTGAGTTAGCTCTCGGCCAAGCTACTTTCGAAGAATGGCCCAAGCCTCTCGGCCGAGAGGGCACCCGAGAGGGTCTCCTAGGAATTCTCAATTTTGTATATATTATTCATTTCTTAGTGTTCTTGTACACTTAGTTTATTATTCCGATTTTCTACTTTATATATCCCAAAACTCATCAATGTATTGTAATTAATGGTCCTTAACCAATTCTTAGTTTAGTTTTCATATTTTTAGATTAGCATTTAATTTAGATCGTTTTTACATGTATGTACGAAGATTGAAGACGATTGAAGATTATTTCAAGATTCAAGAGTTTTTCTATCTCTCTATCTTTTACTTATGTCTTTACTTATGTTTAATCTTTCCTTCCTTTCTTTTAATTATGTCTAGCTAAATTTCCTAGTTGATTCTAGGGTTTGTATGTTTAATTGAATCTACATGAATACTTTTTAGACCTATTTATTCCTCCACTTAGTTTATGTTTCATGGTGCTTAATCTCATGCATGAATACTTGATCACTAATTGTGTATGCTTAATTGTGTGATTTTTACCTTAGTTGTATTAATAGCATGATAGAACTCTTGAAACATAATATGATTTAATGTTATCTATCGTAGTGGAATTTAGATAAATCGTAGGATTTGCATGTAAATTGATTTAAGTATCGTAGTTGAACCTAGATTAATCATATATTTAATATTCAAGTTTTTGGTAACTAGTTTAATTCTTATGAAGACTTAGATGTGATTGAGTTTAGACTAGTCTACTATCTAAGATTGTCTTAATCAAAATCTAATGATTAAATGAGTGAGTATTTCACTTAAGTGGATTAAATGGTTTGATATATTGATTGGTTATGTTGGTCCCGGATTGATAAGTAGAGTTACACTGGGGGGGGGGGGGGGGGGGGGGTGAATACGTGTAACAGAAGTTTTTCAACTTCTATTCCAACTTATTTCAGAGTGAGCAAGACTGGGGTTGCTTTGAAACTTAAGATCAAACTGTAAGCTTGATCTACAGTAAAGCTTTACTCAGGACCTAAGCGGACGCTTGATCACAGAGTGACTCGCTTGCTTATATGCGAAATTTAGTGAGCTAATATTTCCTAAGTATTTAAAGCTTCGTATTAGGTTTGTTTATATGCTTGTGCAAATATGAGATAATCAAAGCAAGTAAGTATCGAAAAGCTTAAGGACAGAAAATACGAGACCAGAGATTATAGTGGTTCGGTGGTAAAACACCTACGTCCACTTTTGTTCCTCGCAGGAACAGCTTCTCTTCACTCAAGAAACCTTTGAGGATTACGGGTTCCTCAAAAGCCAAGACAACGGATCGAGCTTCGCAAACTTGGATCCAACACAACAACAACTGGGAGATTACGGGTTCTCCACAAAAACCTAAGACAAGAATCGAGCTTTGCACAGTCGATGAACGTGCAAGCTTGGATTCTCTCTACACGATCGAGGTGTTCACTATCGATGAAAGTGAAACCTTAGATCTTACAACAACCTTTTAACTTAACACAAACTCTAACACACTTGACTGGATAAGAACAAGGGTTTTGGTTTGGTTTTGAAAACACTTTAAGTGAAGAACTCTTTACAATAGATGCAAGGGCTAGAGTTCTTCTTCTAAGCTTGGATATGTAAAGTGGCTTAGAATCTAAGAGAGTGAAGGTTGCAGAGACAAGCTTCGATGGAACTGAAGCTTGGGAACACTTAGACAGGGACTGGAGCAGATGTATGCTGAAAACTCGTGAGTACTTGTTTGCTTTGAGCGCTGAAATTTCAAGGAAGTGTTCTTGTGTTCTCTTCTCTGCACTCCACTACTTATAGCGTGGGAGGTGGGTAGAAGCCGTTTGAAAGTTGGTGGCTTTGTCCCTCCACACTCGACAGTACTTGGCTTTGACCTGTAGCTTTTCCAGACGCTCGCTAGTCTTCTTTCCCGAAATGGCTAAAAGCCTAGAGTAATAGTAACTGGGCTCCTCCAGTACTGTTGCGGCTGCTTGTCGGTCTAGCCGGTCAACTTTATGCTCCATTCTTCTTGTTCCACATGGAGATCTTCAATTAATGCGGTTGATCTTCACTTGACTTCGTTTGAACTTTGAGTTTGAACTGAAGCTGGTAGTTGAACTGTCGCTTTTATGCTTTGGAACGTGCTCGCTTTGCTTTATTCTTGGCGCTCGCTTAAACGTAGTTGGGTTGACTCGCTTTGAATTCATCGGGAGCACTCGCTTCGCTTTGTCCGGGTAGACTCGCTTCGCTTCAATACACACTCAAGCGAGTGGTTTTCTCGCTTCGCTTGAAACATGCAGTCTATACCTAAAGCGACTAAAACAAAACAAGCTTTCCAACATTATAAGCTTGAAAAATTACATCCTACCTAATCAAAATAGGGTCGCTTGGGATTAGGATTTACATAGAGGGTTTTGGGATCTAATAAAAAATACATAACAATTTTATTAATGCGTCCCATTAGGTTCCCCCTTAACAAATAAATCCTTAACAATTCCCAACAATTTCCCCCTTTTTGATGATGCCAAAACCCAACACTTTTACCATTTAAGAACCTTCAAGCGACTGAATCCTTCTCAGTCTTATCATATTTTTTTAAAGTTCTTATGGTTTTCGTGTAGGCTTTGTAGGATAAGGATAAAAACTCACATAAAGTTAGTAAATGCTATAAGTAAATGAGACACAAAGCTTGACAAAAATGTAAACATCATAGATAGTCAAGCAGATCACAGAAAGACATATAGTATCATTCATCCATAAGGTAAGCAGATAAAACTTTCGGCTTCATGGTTCTGAAAGTTTCCGTGCTTGCCTTGTGGTGCCTATCCAAACGCAGGGCTTCATCAACTTCATCTTCAATTCTTCCACGATCAAGAATAAGGGTGCCTGCAACTCTTGGCTTTGGGAACAACATCCGTTCTGGAACTTTGATGATAATCTTGGGCTCGGCAAGCTATGCTGCGATCAGGATCATTCTCCAAAACTTATTATCGTAAACGACCATAAAGTTATTCAGGGCGTCAAGCTTGGAGCAAGACTCTTGGCCATAAATCACCGGGGGGGGGGGGGGGGGGGGGGGGGGGGGGGGTTGAATACGTGTTTTGAAGTTTTTCAACTTCTTTTCCTCAAATTCAGAGTTTTAAGTAAAGTGCTCGCTTGGAAACTTAAGACCTAGCCGAGGGCTGGATCTATAGTATAAGCTAGTCTCTTGACCTAAGCAAAAGCTTGATCAAGAGTGAGACTTTACTCAAGATGCGGAAATTCGGTGAGCTAATCTTTCCTAAGTATTTGAAAACTTCAGTTTAAGTTTGTTTAAATGCTTGTGCAATGAATAATCAAACAGTAAACAGAAAATAGAGAGATTAGGTTTAGAGATACGACACAGCGATTTAGAGTGGTTCGGTGATAAAACACCTACGTCCACTTGTTGCACTAGGCAACTAGTTCTCTTCACTCAAGAACTTTGAAGATTACGGGTTCTTCAAAAACCTATGTCAATATCGAGCTTCACTTGCTTGGATCTGACGATAAGACTGGGTGATTACGGGTTCACCACACAAAACCTAAACTGGACTTGAAGCTTCACTCGCTTCAGTCCGACGACAGGGAGATTACGGGTTCTCCTTACAACCTAAGCTTCGATCGAGCTTTACACAATCGAGGACTGTGTAAGCTTGGATCTAGACTCTATGATCGAGGCTTCTACTATCGAGGAAAGTAGAGCCTTGGATCAAAAACAACCTCTCGACGAACACACAAAATCTAACAACAAAACTTAGGGTTATGGTTTTTGGTTTCTCGATAGACACACTAATGAAGAGCTCTTTACAGTAAATGCAAAGATGGCTAGAGCTCTTCTCTAAGCTTGGATATGGAATGGGCTTAGAACTCTAAGTGTGAAGGTTGCGAAGATGAGTTCCGATGAAACTGGAACTCGGAGAACACTTGAAACAAAAACTTGAAAGAATGCTTGTAAGCTGGGAGTATTTGGTTGCAGTAGGCGCTGAATGCTCAAGTAGTGTTCTACTTCTCTTCGTCTTCATCCTTCACTATTTATAGGCGGAGAGTTGGCCGAGATCCGTTGCTTGGTAGGTGGCCTTGTCCCTCCTCCTCTCGACAGTACTTGCACAGGCTGGCTGCTTTTCAGACGCGCAGATTTGGCACTTTGCTGAAAATGGCTAAGTTCCAAACGTAACAGTAACTGGAGCGAGCCAGTACTGTTGCGGCGCCCTTGTCGGCCTGGCAGTCAACTCCGCTGCTCCTCTCCTCATTCGACACGTGGAGATCTTGCATTTAATGTGGCGATCTTCAGTTGACTGGAGTTTGAACTCGACGTTCAAATTGGAGCGCGAATTGCCCTGTCGCTTTCGGTTAGGTAGGAGCTCGCTTCGCTTTAGAATTGGAGCGTCCGCTTCAAGTGAGTCGCTTCAAGGTCTTACTGTAGCGAGTACTTGGAAAATAAATTTCCCGAGTAACTGCTTTAGTAATCGTTGACCCGTGTTGACTCTCTTTGGCTTGTTACTGTAGCGCTCGCTTCGCTTCGCTTTGGCAGACTCGCTTTAGCAGTTGTGGAAGCTTGGACAGCGTCTCCTTCTTGCTGAATAGAAACACTACCCAAGTGTAGCGAGAGTAATCATCGACTACCACTAGAGTATACTTCCTTTCGTTGATGCTTACGGGGTGACTGGTCCGAACAGATCCATATGCAGAAACTCCAGTACTCACTTGGATGATGCTTCCTCTAAGCTTGCGAAGTGCTTCTTTGTCTGCTTTCCTCGCTGGCACGGTGAGCATGTATGATCTTTGACAAATACCTCATTAGGTATGCCCTTCCACAGTCCTTTGCGAGCTATTCTATAGATAGTTTTGAAGTTGAGATGACTCAAGCGGCGGTGCCAAAGCCATCCAATTTCAGTAGCACTTCTGGCAACCAAGCATGTGTCTTGCTTTCTCTTCTCCCATTGAGCTACATACCCATTCCTTTTCCTTTCGCTAGTTAATGCGATTTGGGAGGTAAGCTTGTTTCTCACAACACACTTGTTGGAGATGAACTCCACATTGTATCCTTTATCACAGAATTGTGAGATGGACAACAAGTTGTGTTTGAGTCCTTCAACATAGGAAACATTCTCAATGCTTAGTTTCCCAATTTTCAGTACGTCGTAGCCTTTGGTGGTTCCCCTAGAGTTATCATCAAACTTGTTGGTCCCCGACTGATAAGTAGGGTTACACGTAGGGGGGGGGGGGGGGGGGTAAATACATGTAACATAAGTTTTTCAACTTCTTTTCAAACTTATCTCATAGTGAGCAAGATTGGGGTCGCTTTGAAACATAAGACCAAACTGTAAGCTTGATCTATAGTAAAGCTTTACTCTTGACCTAAGCGGACGCTTTATCACAGAGTGTGATACGATCCTTGGGAGAATCGTAGAACTCACGCACGCGGAAGACTGAAAAAACTAACGAACGATGGAAATCCCAATACGTCTACGGACTAAACCCCCCTAAGTACTATAGATAAACCGAAGTCTCTATAACCCAAAGAGATGGTCGCCAAGCCACACAGGGACGATGAATGACACACAACGAGGTTTGATTTACTGGCTGATTTGCCGGATAAAGGTTCGTCTTGGAAAAATCAAGAAGAACTCGAAGAACTCTCAAGAGAGGATAAAACTCACAATAATATTAATGATAAGATGATGTAATTTTCGTCCACAAAGACCCCTATATATAGGGAGACAAATAAAATCATCTAAACCTAATCAAACTAGGAAATAACTGAACTAAAGTCAAAGGTATGGCCCAACCCATTAACCAACATGATAAAAACCTAAAAACAAGTCTTTTAAGGCCCGAAAACGTGGGCTGAAAAAAAACACACGAAAATAACTCTAAAATCTTCAATCTTCAGCCCGATCGCACATAATAAGATTAACAACTCGCGGGCTGTCTGGTCTGCCTTCTCCAATGGGCTTCTTCATCAATTCTTGAGCCCAAACTTCTTGGATCAATCCTTGAAAGCCTTCCTTGAACTTCTTAGCTCGAGCTCTCGGCACCGGCCCTTCGGGAACACGAACAGAATCTTAAATCAACGAACCTTGGACTCCATCATTCCCCTCCTCTTGAAGAGGATTTGTCCTCAAATCCAAGTCGTCACCTACATCAAAAGGACTCAAATCAGCCACATTGAAAGTAGCACTAACATTATACTCACCAGGTAAGTCCAATTTGTAGGAGTTGTCATTGATGCACTCAACACTTGAAAAGGTCCATCGCTTCTAGGTAACAACTTCGAACGCCTTTGCAACGGAAACCTTTCCTTGCGCATATGCAACCACACCCAATCTCCGGGCTCAAACACCACTTGACGACGCCCCTTGTTGGCTTTCTTGGCGTATTGCTCTGTTCGTCTCTCAATATTCAGCCTTGCCTTCTCATGAATCTGTTTCACAAAATCAGCCTTTTTTCTGGCCACAAGATTAGTATGCTCATGTTCAGGCAAAGGAGATAAATCCAAAGGAGTTAAAGGATTAAAACCATAGACAATCTCAAAAGGCGAAAACTTAGTAGCAGAATGAACAGAATGATTATATGCAAACTCAACATGTGGCAAACATTCTTCCCAAGACTTAATGTTTTTCTTGATTATAGCTCTAAGTAAAGTAGACAAAGTCCTATTCACTACTTCAGTTTGACCGTCAGTTTGTGGATGACAAGTAGTAGAAAACAAAAGTTTAGTACCTAACTTACCCCACAAAGTCTTCCAAAAGTAGCTCAAAAACTTAGCATCCCTATCCGAAACAATAGTCCTAGGCATTCCATGCAATCTAACAATCTCTCGAAAGAACAAATCAGCAACATGAGACGCATTATCAGATTTATGACATGGAATAAAATGTGCCATCTTAGAAAATCTATCCACAACCACAAACACAAAATCACAACCACGCTTACTCCTAGGCATTCCTAACACAAAATTCATAGAAATATCAATCCAAGGTGCATTAGGAATAGGCAACGGTGTATACAACCCATGGGAACTCATTCTAGACTTAGCTTGCTTACAAGTAATACATCTACCACAAATCCTCTCAACATCACGTTTCATATGAGGCCAAAAGAAATGTTCATGCAAAATAGCTAAAGTCTTAGCAATACCGAAATGTCACATCAAACCCCCACCATGAGACTCAAGCAACAACAATTCACGCAAAGAGCATTTAGGAACACACAACTTATTCTTCCTAAACAGGTAATCATCATGCCTAAAATACTCTCCACTAGCAGATTTCTCACAAGCTTGATATATCTCACCAAAATCAGAATCACTCACATATAGGCTCTTGATGCACTCAAAACCAAGCAACTTAGCATCTAAAGTAAAGATCAAGGCATACCTCCGAGAAAGTGTGTTTCACCAAAAAGTGTTCGCAATAGAACGAAATCCTATCGTAGCACTAGCAAGTAAAACCTCAGTATCGAATCTCAAGGAAAACTTAACAAGGCAATTAATTATGTAGTAAATCCTAATCTAGCCTAAATATAGGAAAGCAAGTAAATAAGATTTTTGGGTTTTGGGTTTAAATCCTAGACAAATAAAATAAATCAAAGCAATAAATAAAAGCAAGTAAATAACTAATCTAAGAACAAGCAAATAAATCTAAGAATTAAACTAAAGTGAAACGATTAATCTACCTAGGCAAGAATCGAAAAGAAAGCGATAAAGGAAGCAACGAAGAAAGCATAAACTACTCTAGACATAATATATGAAATCTGGAAATTAAAAGGAAAATAAATCTAACTTTGAAAGCTTTAAAAACGAGAGAATTGAAACTTGAGAAAAACGAATCTAAACTAGAACTAGAAATCGAACGAACGAAATTAAACTAAGGAAATTAAACGAAGCAATTAAGAAAACGAATCTAAAACGAAAGCAATAAAGAACTTACGAGAATTAAACGAAGAACAAAGAACGCGAAGTAAAAGAAAAGTCTTGAATTAAATTGCACAAACAAAGAATCCGGATCCGAACAAAGTAAAACTAATCTAGAGTATTTAAGTGCGAGAAACTAAAGCTAAAAGATGATAAAAGATCATACAAATTCGTCCCAAAGTACTAGTATATATATTAGGAAGAAAACCTAATTATATAAGGAAACTAATAGCTGGACGCGGACTTCTGGCCGATCGTCCAGATGCTAAGCTGGACTTGGCCGATCGGCCAAACCCGAAACTGATCCCTCACGATTCTTCCTTCACTTCATGCACTTTTCGCCCCGTTTTCTTCCAATTTCTCACCTTGTACTCCTACAATAACCAAAGCTCCAAACAACCGAATCATAGCCAAAAGACACACTAAAAGACTTAACACAATGGAAACGAACACGAAAACATACGAAAAACCTAACATCTAAACACCAATCAAAATCCCCCACACTTAGACCTTTGCTTGTCCTCAAGCAATATAAACATACAATTTAGACTCAATCCAAACAATTCAAATCATAGAACATTTAATCGCCGGAATCAACAAACTCAAACGAGGTCACTTTAATCCCAAGTTACAATGAACCAATCATCAATAAACTATGTGTCTTATAAACCAATCCAAGCATGAGGAAAAGCAATGATACACACATCTCACAAATATCTAGATCACCACAACTTAGACTTCTAGCCTACTTCCCTTTTTATTCAACACATAAACAACTCTTTTTTTTTCTTTAACACATGAACGTTTTTGGCACATAATTCACTAGGTTTAATCATCGATGGGTCACATCGAGCCTCCTAGTGCGGCTTCCCGTACCCATTGTCAAGAGGGGTAGAATGCCTACGAACACTTTATTCTAATATACATGAGTATCATCTAGGACATAGTTCATGACATGTGATCATTCGAGGGTCCCTCGAAGCCTTTTCATGTGGTTTCCCATGTTCATTACTCTAGTATTTTCATACGTTACAAGTAAGAGGAGCAGAATCCTATCAACTCTTTATTCACATAAAAACACAACTCTTTTTTCTCTTTTTTTTTTTAAGGGGAAAGTAAACTAGCAATCCAAAATTGCAACAATCTAGACTTATCACTCAACCAAAAATCATAAATCATTTTCCTCAAAACTCAAATCAATTCATGCCGCACAATTCACCGAATCATAATCAATCACAACTCAAGATTAAACCAACCTAATTTATGCTCAAATCAATTCCAACAACTAAAGACTCCATCTTTGAATCATTCACATTGATCCTAAGTTACATGCTTATAGGGCTCAAAATCAAACAAATTCCTAAGTGAGGGAACATGAAGACTCGATCAACTAGACTCAATCAAACCAAACAATAGACTCGATCAAGCACAACAAAACACAAAATAAAAATGAACACATCATGCTCAAAAGTTTCAAAGACCCCCCTCCCCACACACTTAAAATCAAGCAATGACCCCATTGCAAGAAAATAAAAAAGAAAGGGATAGAAGGAACTTATCACACGATGTCGACCAACACACTTGAAATCTCGAGAGAAACCAAGTAATATCTACAAAACAAACACAAAAACCAAACACCAAAGCATAAAAGTGCACAACATAACGAAAACGAAAGACTAAAAAAAAGTACTTATAGTATTGTGCCGACCTTTAGGCTATACAAAAGTCATTCTCTAGTATTTCCTATTTATGCAGACAGTAGGAAAAATAAACTAGTGTTCGTATTCTCGATGTTACTCATCGGCCTTTAGGCTTTTAGTCTGGCTTCGACAAACTGTACTAGCTTACACAAAGCCCTTCTAAGCTTTGGTTTGCAACCCTAAATTGTACTGGAATCAGAGGTCGAAGTTCATATTGGCACAGACTAAGACGAGGATGTAGGGGTATGAAGGCGTGACGATCTACGGGGAACAACAATGCCCTCTGTAGAGGAGGACCAAAGTATAGCAACATTGAAAAAAATTTCACTATGAACAAAAACGTGTTTTATAATGTTGTTAGAAAAGTTGAGAATTTGGATGTGTTCGAAATCACGAATAGAATTAGAAACCTCAGTTTAGATGACTCTAGTCCTAGTAGTAGTCGTCGTACAACAGCATCTAGTAGTAGTAGACGTACAACATCATCTAGTAATTTATCTATGTATTCGTCGACAAGTAGTATTCTAAATCGATTTCAATCTATGAAGCATTCGGAGCTTACGCGTCAAATTATTGAATTTACTAAATCACCGTTTATTGACATCCCCAAGACAGTAACGGATTTAACTACTAATTCAGCTAGTTATCTTTTATCATTAGGATTTCGATTTATGCCTGGTCAAGGGGATTTTCTATCAAAAGATCTTCAATTACCTGATACGATAGATGGTTTAAAAGGTTTACGAGATAAGCTGGGTCTAACATTAGCAAAAGATAGTCTTTACAACCGAGGTATCCTCAAGTTTAAAGGTTTCTCTGAAATACACGCTAAAGGGTGTTTAATGATGAATCGTGTTTTGCTTGAAGCAATTACTTATAATTATGGGTTTTATGGTTGTTTCTTGATATTGGTGCAGGTAGGCGTTGGTTGTACAGTATGGTATGGTTTTGCTCCCGGAGATGGATTAAACATACCTCTTGATGGAGCAGGCTCAGTAATATCCTTGTTTTCGCCAATAGAGAATTATGAACAATTCTTTTATAACCCCGACACTTATGTTCACCTTGGATTTGAAAAGCTGACATTGATGCAAAACGAGGAAAATACTATTTCAGTATTAGCAACAGCCTATACTCAAGAGCAACCGTTTGTAGATATAAAAGTACCAAATACAAGTCATCCAAATCTTCTTTTGGGTGTAACCTTAGGTTTGGTTGTAGTTGTCTTACTTTCAGTAGGGATTTCTCCTATCGCACAATGAGTCTAAAAGAGGGCATACAGTGTACCTTAGATCAGGTTGCATCAACCATTGAAAAATATTACTATGGTCTATTAGATATGTTTTCAAACTTGACAGAATCAAGAATGAGAGATATTCAAAATCAAATAAGGACTAGACAATATACTCTTTCTTCATATCAACTTGTCTTAAAGAATCATAAAGATCCTATTCCAGGCGATACAAGTATGTTGCTGTATTTATCGATAGATAATAAATTCGTCTACGGTTATTTAATAGAAAATCAGGAAGATCAACTTGTTCTTATGGCACTAGGCGATGTGATAAATACAAGAATTCTCAATTTGAATCTTCAACCTTCGTCTTCCTTTGGTTTCAAAGTCAAACCAACTGATTATTATAAACATATTTGTTCGATAGAAAGGGCAGGTCAAACTTAAAATAGAAGGATCCACTAGCATATCTTATATATGTCACCTGCTTCACTTGAAAAAACCCATATGAAATCACGCAAACCTAGGACAGGGCATAACATTCTTTGACTTCTCTTACGATATTTCTAGAAAAAGCATGGTTAGAAGAATGGGATGAGGCGTGGACATCTGCTAGTGGTGGCCTCGAGGTGGCTGATGATAACGTTGGAGCGGTTGGCGTTGTCCTTTGAAAGGCAAAGCGCTTTCAGTTCAGAAGAGTTAACAGATTCATTCATAACAGAAACTCAATAACTCCCTACTAACAGCAGGTTTACCATCTAGCTTCCTTAGCTCATATGAAACTACTGATACTTGGTTCCCATCTCCATCAATGAGTAAACAGACTCTTAATACCCTGGTGAAACAGAAGGAACAAGAAAGCTGGTTTATAGCTACTGGTTCCCATCCTCTTTGGCAATAGCAGCAAGAACTTATAACAAAGAACAAAAGCAAAAACAAACTACTACTAACACTAACTTCTTTCCGAAGAGAAAAGAAAAAAACTACAACAAGGTGCGAAGCGAAAGAGCAATTGAATTGCCGACTCTTCTATGACTTTATCCGAGTGACTTCCACTAAGAAATCACACACGGTATCCTACTGGCCAAGAGACTCGCTTGCTAGTGCATCCCTGGGCGGCTACCTTGTTATGCTCATATCATATTCTTTTGGGAACTAGCTTTAGCTTTTCTTTCTCTTAATTGCTGGCTTTATGAAGAGCTCGTTCTGGGGTATACCTTTATTTACATACAGAATTAGACTTTCTTTTTATCAGCCTTGAGTTTAGGATTCTGACCTAGCTCGATGACCCCTCTGTGAAGCTCTAGTCCTTTCTGCTTAACAAAAACGTAAACAAAACACAAAACAAAAGGCTATCAGTTGAAAGGACCTCTGAATCGTGGGTCATTCCGTCGGGGATCGAGAGGAGACCAATAACGAGGATCATTCGGGTCCGGTGGAGCTGAGGTAGAGCCAATCGAGAAGTCCGTGTATCGAATCAAATGGCTCTCAATGTGAGACACCCTTCTATCCAATCCCGTCACTTGGGTCGACAAATCATCGAACCGATTAAACACATTTTGCTGAAATTGTGTAAAATCGGTCCTAAAGTCGGCCCAATAGGGGGGAACCTCGGCCTCCATATTCTGACGAGCCCGGACATGATCTCTCCGAGTGTAGTAGTGAACCAATCGCTCATTATCGCCCGGAACGTGTTGTTGCTCCGCCTCGTCTCCATCCTCTTCATCTTCTTGTTCCTCGGCATCTTCTCCTTCATCCTCATCCTCTTGTTGCTCGGCTTCTTCTTCCTCACCCCCTTCTTGCCCTGCTCTTCGGATACGACACAGGTCAGCATGATATGCACGAACTGAGGCTCGGTCCTCGACGAGAGTGAACTCCGTCTCACTTCTCATCAAGTGGGCGTTAATCAACTCGGTTGAATTCATCTCCACACTCTGTACCAATCCTTCGTCTTCTGAGATATCCATTCCAAAATGACGAGCTAGAGCCGTCGCGACATATCCAAGTGTGGGATGGGCGCCTCTCTTTGATTGCACGTTCGAGAGCTGCGTCCATATGAAAGGAGCCAAGCACACCTTCCTATTGAACCTAGCACACCACAACAAATAAACCTCCATGCTCGTTACCTTACTGACCTCCTTTTTACCGGAGATCATGTTAGATATAAAGCGATGGAGGATGATCAAAGCATCATCGCGTAAAAATGCACTAGAAACACCCGAAGTTTTGAAATTATTCACTCCCGACAACTCAAACCAACCCTCATCAACATTAAAGTCCGAAGGCACACAATCAGAAATATTAGGATTAGCACGAAAACCAAACACCGTTTTCATTGTCTCCTTAGAAATTTCCCACAAAACACCACGAAAAGTGCACTCCATAACAGGCTCATTATCACGTCTAGACAATCGAAAGCTACTACACATCTCCATACACAAACTATCATGCACCTCCCATTCCCTAGACATGCATTGCATCAAACCTAAACGAAGAGCATACTCTCGAATAGTAGGAAAACAAGGCAAACGCAGCAAAAAATCCATATTATAATGCCTAGGGGGACGTATAGCAAGACCATTTAATCGAAGATAGAGGTTTGTAGTTTCATACCTATCGGTCTCGAAAGGAACGTTCTCTTGTTGTCCATACTCTTGCTCGTTTGCGCCCGGTGTATGGCGAGTGAGGTTCCGTGCATATGAAGGCAGCATGGTGGTGGTGTGTGAGGAAAATTGCACGCGTAACGGAGCACGAACGACGAAGGTGAAAATTTGGGCAGCCTCCAAGTTGGCCGATCGGTCAGATTCTCCTTGAATTCTGGCCGGTCGAGGAGTGTTGGCCGAGCGCGGTGTGTTGCGACGGCAACGGCGGTGGCGGCTGAAAGCGGCGGCATTGGTGCTGACGGCGGCGGTTGAGGCGGTGGCTGACGGCGGCGGCTTGGTAGTGGCTGACGGCGGCGGTGCGGTGGCTGACGGCGATGTGTGAGCTGTGGGAGAACAAGGGAGTAGAGAGATAAAAGAAGGGAGGTGGGGGGAAGGTAGGTTAAATAAATATTGACGGGCCTAAAATCCGAGGTTGACTCGGCAAGGGAGTGGGGCCCACAGGTTTGGCCGATCGTCCAGAATTCGTAAGGAATCTAGCCGATCGGCCAGAGTAGCTACTGGCCAGGATTTGTTCGCACAGGTTTGGCCGATCGTCCAAAATCCCTAAGGGAATCTGGCCGATCGGCCAGATCAGAGACTGAGTGTCCGACGCCAATTCCTGCAAAAACACACTAACTAACACGAAAAATCAAATATTAACAAGAAATACTATGAAAAATAAGAATCTAATTTTATATATATATATTTTTTTTACGTGGGTTGCCTCCCACCAAGCGCTCGTTTATCGTCATTAGCTTGAAGAAGGATACAATCAACCCAAGCCGGTAGCACCAAGCGACGTTTTGATGCTCCTTGCGACACACTCACACTCCTTTCTCGAACAATCTCGAAGATCCAGAACGTGGTCATCATCAACTCTCGACTCCCCCACACTTAGTTCGAACTCCTCCTCAAACATCTTTGAGTTAAACTCTGCAAGAAAAAATGTTTCACAAATGGTGAGGTTAGAAAGAAAAGAGCTAATGACCACTTCCTCAGTCGATGCATGTGTCGAGCTTTCCTCTTCCACTTCATGAGCCTCCTCCAAATTCCGTAGAAATTCTTCGATTATGTCCTCTTCTTCATCCACACAACTAAAGTATTTTTTTCATCTTCAATGAACTCTTCTTCGTCAATGAATTCTTCAAGAGCTGCTACCCTATCAGAAATCTCACAAACATGTTCCTCAACAAGAGGGTTAGCAAGCTTAACAAAAGAGCATGAATGAAGAGAGGAAGTAGGAATAGAAGTTGAATTTCCAAAAACCTAAAAGGTTACCGAGCCTCCTTCACCGGCCATGCTCAATGTGCCGGTACCTACATCAATCCGAGCTCGAGTAGTGGCCATGAATGGTCGTCCCAACAAGAGTAGATGTCCGGTTGCACTCTTAGCTCCTTTGCCGTCGTGAAGCACAACAAAGTCGGTAACGACTCTAATTCCACCAACGAGGACAGTGACATCCTCCACAACTCCCAATGGACTACTTACGGTGTCGTCTGCTAGCTCAATACGCATGTCGATAGCTTGAAGGATTCTTGAGTTCATCTTCTCGAAGATAGAGTACGGCATTAAATTCACAGCAGCTCCTAAATCCATCAATCCCGAGACGGTCTCTCCGCTATCCAAAATAATACTCAAGTCGAAACCTCCCGGATCCCCTCTTTTAGGAAATGAGTTGATAGGCTTGGGGTCCTTTGTCTCCTTCCTCACAATACTCCGAATAGGCGGAATATAAGGGTTGCGCGTCTTGTGAAGAGGTTGGGCTGCTACCTTATCAGGCTCCTCGGACTCCGTGCGCTTCTCGCCGAATTTGGCCGATCGGCCAGAGTCGAGGTGTAATACCCCGACTTTCGTAATATATATATATATTGCAATGAAATTCGAAACTTTTATAGTTTCATAAGAATAGAATAATTACTTAGTTGATTATGTGAGGTTGCAATTTTATTTGCAAATTAGAGATAATATATTATCTCTCGTGATTTTAAATTGCGTAAAACGATAATCGAACTTTCGTATTTTATTACGATTGTTATAAAGGCCAAAACGATTTATTTATAAATCTATAATAAAATCGTAATGTATAATAAAATGGGCCGACATTATATTTAAAAGACATTGGGCCGAGCCCATAATGTACACCAACAATAAAGGCCCAAGCCTTTTTAATAAGAAAAGGAGCCCAACTAGAATTATATTATCGGCAAAAGGAAAAGAAGAATAGAAAAGAAAGGATTGAAGAGGTGCAGCAGAACGCAGGCGGCAACGCGTTGTGGCAGAAGAAAATCCCACCCAAATCGGGAGAAAGTCTTCTTGTGCAGAAGAAGGAATAAATGTCTTCAACCAACCTTTGGCATTAACTCCACTCTCCCAACCATAACATTAAACCTGCACAAATATCTTCTTCTTCATCATCCTTTCTTTCCCTTCACTGCACAAATAAAAAACACCACACCAAGGAAAATAGCAGCAGCACACAAAGGAGAAAGGAAAGGAAGAAGAAGCTAAGAAAGGAAGAGTCGTTCAACCGCACTCGTTCCGTTCAAAACCCCTCCAATCTAATTGTAAGCTTTCACTCCCTTTTACGATTATGTTAGGAGAAAGCATGAATGAAAGACGTAAGAGTAAGAAAGAAAGCATAAATGATAATCATAAGCCTATAATCTATAAAACGCCCAACATGAACGAGCTTAAATCATATATATTGTGAAATCGGAACCGCGAGATGGGTATGATGAGAACCTGTTAGGGTTGGGGGTTCTTTTACCGATTTGGAGGACGGTGGAGCCGCATTTGATTCGCCGGAAGTGATGGACGGAGAGAGAACGGAAGACTGTGGTTGAAGAGGGCAGAGGGAAGAGGGGCGCCTCTGCCCTGTGGCTGTCTTGGCGTTGACGGTGCTCGACGAGAATGGAGGAGCTAGCCGTGGTTTGCAACAGCAACGGCGGCGTTCGACGATGGCGACCGGAGCTGCAAATGAGGAAGAGAGTGAAGGCGGCGACCCACTGTAGCAGCGGCATTGGAAGTGGTTTCCAGCTGTGGCGCTCGATGACGGCGGTCGTAAGCGAGGCGAGACGCTTGAGCGAGGCGGCGGCCGAAGCGTGACGAGGGTCGTGAGCGAGTGACGTGGCAAGCTTGAGGGAGAGAGGGTGAAGCGAGCCTATGTGAAGCGAGTTGATAGTGAAGCGAGGCGATGGTGAAGCGTGCGATTCGTCAAGCGAGAGAAGAAGCTTCAGTGAGTGAAGCGAGGCTATGATGAAGCGAGGCGATGGTCAAGCGAGTGAAGCACCAAGCGAGAGGAGAAGCTTACGCTATTGAAGCGAGAGAAGAAGCTTGCGTTCAAAGCGAGAAGCTTGAGGGAGAAAGAAGTGTGAGCGTGCGCTTGGCTATGCTTCAAGCGAGAGGAATCGTGAAGCGAGAGGAAAAGAGAGAAAGGGATTTGTGCGTTGTGTTGTTGACGGCTAATGAAGGAGAAAAGGATGGGCTGGGGTTTAAATTGGATTGGGCCTTAATTTTAGGCCGTTTATTAATTGTCAATGGGCCCATGCCCATTTTATTGGCCGTTTAATATTAAAGAACGACCCGATTATTAAAAAGGATTAAGATTTAATTAAGTCTTAAGCTTTAATTAGCTCAAAATATGTTCTGATGATTTTCTAATTTTCGGAATTTATTCAATGAATGAAAGGAAAAGAATGGTTAAAGAAATGCTTTCCCGAATGATAAAAGATTATCCTTTCATAAAGGATTTAAAGGGATTCAAATCAATCTGTTAACCTTAACAGATTTATAAGATAGGAATATACTAGACGGTTATTTTCCTTAAGAGGTTTTATTATGAGAACTTAGATTCTTATTATACCTTTATGAATAGGCCCGACTCGACAAGGATTCTGACGTTGTTGTCTATCAAGATCGGCCATATTCTACGCTTCAAGAGGTGGGCTTACTTTCCAAAACTATATGAGCCACGTATGCTCAATGGTTTCAAAATGCAAAACTTATTATCCATAAAATGTTTAATGTACCCTCTACATGTAAAATGCTCTGAAAAGTTATCGATCGAGGTTCATTGCTTGTCTAACACACTAGCTTTGAATTGTGTATACACCCTGGTAGTAATGCGGAGGTTGATCTCTCTCGTGTTCTATCTTTGACTGGGATTCTCTGGGTTTCGGCCCGAAATCCAAATGATAAATGATGAATGGATCCGACAGTGGCTAGAGGTCCGGGATCAAAGTAAGAGTAACTATAGAGTGCGACATGAGGCCATGGCAAATGAAATGTTTTGGCATGCTTAGATGTATTTGTTTTCTAAAACCTTCTAAGTCATGCTTATAATGATGGATAATATGCTATGTTTCTTGACTGTTGACAAAATGCGTAGCCCACTGAGTACATTAGTACTTAGCCCAAAATGTTTAAAATGTTTACAGGTTGATGGGGGATTGTGATGACGAAGGCGGAGCTGAGGCAACGTTTACCTTCTATTTAAGCTTCCGCTATTCGTACTTCTTTTGTTAAGTACATTGTACTCTGAACTTATTCACTTACTATCGAGAACTTGAACTCGTTGTTTTGTAATGATGGTCTTATGTTGATTCGTTGAGCCATCGAATCTTATGCGATCTTATGATGAATGATATAAATGTTATGTTGGGTTTAATACCGCTTGATTTCATTCTGGTTTATTCCCTCTTTTCAAACGAGATGTTGCCCAACTTTTCGGGAACATCATTAAATGGTTGAATAGTAATGATCCCCTTTCTATCCCCACTTCTTTATTCCAACCCCTAGTCACGCCCTTGGCACGTGCGCCTTCCTTCGGGAATTGGGGTGTGACAAATTGGTATCAGAGCACAAGTTCTTTCATGGCTCTGATAGTTAAAGATTATTGAGGTCGAGTCTAGAATCGTTTCTCTAGACTCATAAATGTTATTCAAGTCCTCAGCTCTTCATCACAATGCCATCAACACGGGTAAGTTGAATTCTTCAACTTTTATTTGAACATGGGAATTATGTATTACTGCTTATTGCATAATACTTGCGAATGTCAAGGAATGAAATGGACTGTGTACCACATGGAAAGGAAATGAAAGATGAATGATGATGTTGCGTTGGATTCCCTGAATCCTCACCCAAAAGAAATGTTTCGTATTTGGTTTCATGACCATACGATTATGAATGAAGTTTTATGATCCCACGAGGTAGGGACTAAGACATCAATAACGTTAATGATAGTTATTCTCGACTCACGTCGAATTAACTATAAAAAGGAATGAATGAAAGGATTTCAAGAAGGGTTTCAACGAGGAGAAAAGGAATGTGATGGCTTCAACGAAGCAATGGATCGAGTTCAAGGAAAGAAAGGTGTTATTAAAGCGCAAGATCAAGAATCGTTGCGAATGAAGGTCGTTAGAGTATACCTCTCGATCTAAGATAGAAATGATGAACACCTTTAAGAATGATTATGGTTTAAATATATGTACTTGAACATAGAAAGAATGCTTTAAGATAAGTTTCTCACGTAGAACTTATGACGGTTATGATTTGTTATGATTAACGAACATAGATGATGGTTTCACATAGAGGGATTCACTATGGTTAAAGGTTAAAGGATATCTAAGATGAGTGATGATTAAGTTATACATGTAATGGTTTCACATAAAGGGATCCACTATGATTAAGGTTGAAGGATATAGTTAACATAAATGGTTATGACTTTTTCGTAATCAATCCACGAGCCTTGGTATTGATTAGAGCGTGTTACGCTAAGATGGAGGTACTAAATGAAGCGCCCAAGAGGAGAATGATGAGGGAGTCCGCAGAGGACGAGAGGGTAGCTCGGTTCAGGAACTATCGATTTTGTTCATGACCGTCCTCTAGAAGCAAGTATAGCAGAGTACTTCGAGCTTTGACGTTATATTAATGATCACGTCTTTAATGTTCAAATCATTCTACAATGCTTAAGTGTATATGCTTAATGCGGTAACCCTCCCAAATTGAATTGTTATTGAACAATTCCAGATGGCACCGAACCGTCGAGGAAGACAACCTAAAGGAGGTGAGGATGAACCGATACCGAATCACCCAGTGCTTTCGGCGGTTGAGAAATTTAAGAAGGAGAGGCCGCCTACTTTTGACGGTACCGGCGAGCCTGCAGATGCTGAAAAATGGATTCGAGCTATCGAAAAGATCTTCGACTATGTCGGATGCGATGATGAGGAGAAGCTCACTTGCGTTATCTACCAACTGGTAGAAGAAGCTGACTATTGGTGGCAATCTGTGAGGCGCACCATGACTGAGGAACAATGGGGTCACTTCACTTGGGACATGTTCAAGGATGAACTGTCGGAGAAGTACATACCCGGATGCTATCGCCAAAAGAAGCAGAATGAGTTCTGGAACCTCAAGCAGAGGAAAATGACACTGATGGAATATGACCGGGCTTTCTCCCAACTATCACGTTATGCTCCACATCTGGTGGACACAGACGCTTCAAAGGCTTTGAAGTTCAGAAATGGCTTACGCCATGAGATTTCTGTTTCCCTTGCTAGTCAGGGCCCACTGACATACGCACAGACACTGAGCAGGGCTATGACTATAGAGTCTCTGTTGCCTCAAGAGAGGAACCCTGCCCAAGCTCCATCTCAGAATGATGGAAAAGGAAAGAGGAAATGGGAGGATCGGAGCGGAGGAAGCTCTGGTAAGAAAAAGAAGCCTTGGGTGGGAAATCAGAATCAAGGCTTTCAACAACGACAACAACCACCTCAACCACGACCGCTACAGCAAGTCCCGGCTTGGATCAAGCCCATGTGCCCTAAGTGCCAGAAACCCCACTCTGGGGAATGCAGAAAGGGGACGAATACATGCTTCAAGTGTGGTCAAGCGGGACACTATGCAAATGTGTGACCTAGCTTGGGAAGAAACGGGGGAGCACCCCAACTGCAGCAGCATAACCAGAGGGACCAACCGAGGCTGGATGAAGGACCAACTGGTAACCGTGGACTGCCACCACAAGCGAGGGCCTATGCTTTGAACCAGCAGCAGGCAGCCCAAGCTCAAGGAAACTTGGCAGGTATGATTAAATTGAGTAACCATCCTATTCTGGCTTTGTTTGATACTGGAGCTTCGCATTCGTTTATCTCAACTCGAGCATGCATAGAGCTAGAACTAGAGACGGAACGGACTGAGCATGCACTCACCATAAGTATCCCCTCAGGAAGAACTATGACTTCTAGGAAAGTTTGCTTGAACCGGGAGCTTAGAATAGAAGATCTCTTTTAGAATAGATCTTTACGTTATCGATATGCGCGATTTCGATATCATTTTGGGGATGGACTGGATGCAAGCGAATGGTGCTACAATCGACTGCAAGGAAAGAGAAGTGATGTTTCAGACTGCGGATGGAAGCAAGGTGTGTTTCCGAGGAAAGAGGATGGGTACGAGCGTACCTGTCATTTCAGCCTTCAAAGCTGTGAAGATGATTAGGAAAGGAAGTTGTCAAGCTTTTCTCGTAAGCTTGACGAAGGATCCAGAAGAAGGATTGAAGCTGAAGGATGTTCCAGTAGTGTGCGAATACCCAGATGTATTCCCAAATGATCTACCAGGCCTACCTCCAGATAGACAACTGGAATTCAACATCGACTTGGAGCCAGGAGCTGCTCCTGTGTCGAAAGCACCATATAGAATGGCACCTAAGGAATTGCAAGAACTGAAGGTTCAGTTGCAAGAATTGTTAGACCTAGGTTTCATACAACCTAGTGTATCACCTTGGGGAGCGCTAGTGTTATTCGTTAAGAAGAAAGATGATACATTGAGAATGTGTATTGACTATAGAGAACTCAATAAGCTCACAATCAAGAATAGATATCCTCTTCCGAGGATAGATGATCTGTTTGACCAGTTGAAGGGAGCGAGTGTGTTCTCTAAGATCGATTTGAGATCTGGATACCATCAATTGAAGATGAAGAGGGAAGATGTTCCAAAGACGGCGTTCAGGACACGCTATGGACATTATGAGTTTACGGTAATGCCGTTTGGATTAACAAATGCTCCAGCTGTCTTTATGGATTTGATGAACAGAGTTTTTCATCAATATCTAGATAGTTTTGTCCTAGTCTTTATTGATGACATTCTCATATACTCCAAGAGTAATGAGAAACACGAAGAGCACCTACGAATTGTACTAGAGACATTGATGATGGAGAAGTTATACGCAAAATTCAGCAAGTGTGAATTTTGGCTAAAGGAAGTGATGTTTCTTGGACACATCGTGTCAGCCGAAGGAATCAAAGTTGACCCTGCTAGGGTTGAAGCGGTCAAAGAATGGAGAACTCCAACCAATGCGAACGAGATTAGAAGTTTCCTTGGTTTGGCAGGATATTATCGTCGTTTCATTCAAGGGTTCTCGAAATTGGCTAGGCCAATGACTCAACTTTTGAGGAAGGAGATCAAGTACGCTTGGTCGGAAGAATGTGAGGAAAGCTTTCAAGAGCTTAAGGCAAGACTGACTACTGCCCCAGTGTTGGCAGTACCAGAAGAGAATGAAGGCTTTGTTGTTTATACGGATGCCTCTAAACTAGGATTGGGTTGCGTGTTAATGCAGAATCACAAGGTGATTGCATACGCTTCACGTCAATTAAAGCCCCATGAGTTGAATTATCCTACTCATGACTTGGAGTTAGCAGCGGTCGTACACGCTCTAAAGATATGGAGGCATTATCTTTATGGAGTGAAGTGCGAGATCTTCACTGATCACAAGAGCTTGAAGTACTTCTTCGAGCAGAAGGATTTGAATATGAGACAGAGAAGGTGGCTCGAACTAGTTAAGGATTATGATTGCACCATCAGCTATCACCCTGGGAAGGCCAATGTGGTAGCGGATGCGCTGAGTCGAAAGACTAAAGCAAAGTTGGGATATCTTCTTACTTGTGAGGAGAAGCTTATCCACGAGTTTTCAAAACTCGAACTAGAAGTGGTTCACCCACCTGAATCGATAAGAAGTTGTGTTGCAGCCTTAGTTGCTGAATCCAACTTGAAGGAAAGAATTGTGAGGGCACAAAGAGGAGACGAATTTTTGGAGAAAATGCGTCTCATTGCGAGGTCAGAGGAATCTTGTCGCAGCCCGATTTAATGGAAGATTATTAAACCCGGAAGATGCGACTCAATAAAAGTAAAAGCAAAATAAAATAAAATAAAATGATGGAAATATTGGCTGAACGAACATATTTCGGATTTAAGTATGGATGAAGGAAAACTTAGATCCCTTTTCAGTTTTATCCTATTTAAATATGATGAACAATGATTCAAGACTTGAACGTTTGGAACCTGTCTAATCAAGTGAGCGAAAATTTAAGATCAAGGAATGACTAAACATTTCTCGAATAAGAGTACGAAGGGAAAGGATAGCTACTACACACTCCAGATAATAATCTAACTCCCCTTTACATCTTAAATATTATCCAAAACAAGAGAAGTGTCTATCGAATTCAATTAATTGAATAATATCGATGAGAAGCAAAGGTTTTAATAGCATATCTCCTACAAATCAAGATAACAATTATCTCCAAGAAGTTAAACTTAGAAGACAAATAACACCTGCCCATTTAAACAAACTACAAAGGATTTATACAAAGGTTCAGGTGAAATACAACTCCAAGAGCGATAGTCAGATGGATGCTACAATTTACAAGCAAAAAGGAGATCAAGTGTCGCAGCAGAATAACGTGAGTAGATTACATGTGTGAAGACATATAACCTAGCTTAAACCACTATTTACATACTATTAACAACAAAAGTTCGCTCGCCACACTCCATTATGCATCCACGCATAACCTGCACATTTTAGAAATCACATGCAGGGCTGAGTACAAAGTACTCAGTGAACACATGCCAAAACATTTAAAGATTGCTACTTAGAGCTATATATTGAACCTGCCATTCTTAAGCTTAGCACAAGAGTTTTTCTTTGTAAATCTATCAAGTGCTTGCTAAAATATTATCATCATGTAGACTGCAGTCACAACTCATATTATCATCTCATTATGTATGCACCACCACAACTTTCACATATACTTATGTGCTGAGAGGTAGGCCTCCCTCTCAAACAATGTGATCGGCCAACCAAAAATAAAGGATAGCACACAATCACAACGTGTACACAAATCTTGCATCACACAGGACCGATATCGTCCTCCTTCAGTATGTGGTATCACACATATTCATAAAATATTGGCAAGTCAATAATTTAAAGCTAAGTCCTCATATGCATACAAATATAACTTTATATCATTTTAGATAGAAAGCCCACCTGATTCCAAGCCTTTCACTTACTACTCCGCTTCTTTAGTTATTTCCAAGCCTTGGACTACCACTCATTCCTTCATAGAAACAAGGGTATAACTATAAGCAATAAGAAACTGAGAATTTATTGGAAATCACTTTATTACTCAGCTTATACTTTTATCTTATTCTTTAAACTTTTCCCGATATTCTTAACCTTAATCTTTATTAAGAGTTCACTGAATAAGGGGATCTAACACATCTTCTCCTTCTTTTACTTTAATTATAGGGATATAACATTATAAACTTCACGTATAACATTATAACGAACGTATATCATTTATATACCTATGTGCATATATGTGGTTATCATTCATCATGTTCATTCAACTCTTGATTATGAATCTCAAAACTCAAGAATAGCTCCTATAGCTTATGATTGACAATCGAACTGATTTATATGTTCATCTCTTGTACTTGATCATACGACCATAAAGTCAGAAGAAACAAGACACAGGGATAGAAATCTAGGGACATGCTTTACGAAAATATCAATTTGGAGTTCTTAGACTGGAGTGCATCGTGAGGTATGGATCAAGTAACCTCACTATATGAGCAAAAGATGATACTTTGCAAGGTTGTAGCAAAATAATTATTCTGGTACGAATATATCTTGGATTGAGGAATGACTTGAAGTTGTGGAAATCTAACATCTCAAGCTATAACGTGTTAAAATCCCAGATTTCCCCCTTAAAGGAGTTAAAAACCATAAACATTTGAAAACATGTCTGAAATCTGGAAAGCAGAGGTCATACAGATTCAGGGGTCCAACTTTGAACAACTATAAATCCTTCGTTACTTGATGAATTTAACTGATTCGGGATGTTTTGGAAAGCTGAACTTACATAGAGTAACTTTCATTCATATTCCACACGGAAATTAGCAAGGCAAGGGGTTCAAAACTGGACATCAAAATTAGTGCAGAAGCTGTCTCGGCAGATTTTGAAATCTGGACACATAATCTTTGAAAAATCATAATAAATTCATACGAATTCCATTTTGGACGAATAAAATGTCCACGGAAAGCTAAGAAAGGATACTTTAACTTGGAGAATGTTTTAAACTCAGACTATAAAGTGTTTATTCACAGAAAAGGCCGTAAGTGAGCTGAATTTTTAGAAAACAAGGAGAATGGTTTTCTTTGAGAACTTTGATCGAACACCTCATCATATCGACTCTAGATGATCATACCATACATGTCGTAACCAAGAATAACTAGGAAAGCACACAACCAACTACTGTACTTGATCGAACTTGGAAGCAATTACAGGGTTTTCGAATAATATACATAAATCGACTCGTAGCTAGGCGTAGATTATGAATATCAATAAAATTTGATCATGCCTTTCTCAAATTCAAGGTTTAATCTCAAAGAAAGCTTACCTTGATCAAGAGCTTAACTTAGATCCTTATCAACCTCTGTGGTTTCGATTTCTCGGAGCTTGAAGACTGGAAATCGAATCTGGTGCACAGCGTTTCTGGAAAGAAGAAGGGAAAGAAGGGAAAAGAAGAAGAAAAGAAAAGCGGTGTGTGCTGTGTGATGAAGAGAGATGAAGAAAAGAAAAGGAATTGAAGAAGAAGAAGAAGAAGAAGAAGAACTCGGCGGTAGCTTTTGAGGGAAGGGAGAGAGTGACGTGTGGATTTGATGACTAACCCATCAAATTTTTAACCCCCCATTTATATTAGGATAAAACATATATTTTCTTTTATTTCTTTCTTTTTATCCTAAATTGTGATGCAATTTATTATTTTTTTTTTAAATCATTTATCTCCAATTTGTTTATTATAATCAATTACTTTAGTTTTTTTTTTATTATAATTATTATTTCCTCTACAATGTATTGACTAAACTAAATAAAATGCGGGATATTACAAATCTAAAGGATTCACCGAGGCAAAGGATAATGCATTAATGATGAACGGAAGGTTGTGTGTGCCCCACACCGAGGAATTGAGAAATGAAATCATGAGTGAAGCTCACGATACGCCTTATACGGCACATCCCGGGAGTACGAAGATGTATAGGGATCTGAAACAAGTTTTCTGGTGGAGAGGCATGAAAAGAGATGTAGCTTCGTTCGTTGAACGATGCTTAGCTTGTCAGCAAGTTAAAGCTGTGCACCAGAGACCTTATGGAATGTTGCAACCACTTCCGATTCCAGAATGGAAGTGGGAGCATATTAACATGGACTTCGTAGTGAACCTACCGAAGTCGGTTCAAAAGAATACGGCCATTTGGGTCATTGTCGATCGGTTAAGTAAGTCAGCGCACTTCTTGCCGATTCAAATGACGTTTAGTCTAGAGAGACTTGCAAAGATATATGTGAAAGAGATAGTACGCCTTCACGGTGTACCAGTGTCAATTATGTCTGACCGTGATACAAGATTCACGTCACGTTTTTGGAAGAGCCTACAAGAATGTATGGGGACTCAACTGAATTTCAGCATGG
The DNA here is from genome assembly GCA_029379335.1 of Thymus mandschuricus. NCBI lineage: Eukaryota > Viridiplantae > Streptophyta > Magnoliopsida > Lamiales > Lamiaceae > Thymus > Thymus mandschuricus. Next base: position 34,685,998 of record CM057073.1, on the reverse strand, counting down.
CTTTCCACCCACAAACTGATGGACAATCCAAAAGGACGATCCAAATTCTGGAGGATATGTTAAGAGCGATAGTCGCTGACAAAGGTGGAAATTGGGAGGATTTATTGCCTCTTGTGGAATTTGCTTATAACAATAGTTATCAAGCTACAATTGGAATGGCTCCATATGAAGCATTATATGGAAGGAAATGTAGATCACCACTTTATTGGGATGAAGTTGGTGAAGAAGGCTTTTAGGTCCAGAATTGGTTCAACAAATGGTCGAGAAGGTCGACGAGATTAAGCAAAGGATAAAGGAAGCTCAGCGTAGATCTGAATTACAGTTCGATGTTGGGGAAAGAGTTTTCCTCAAGGTATCTCCTACTAAAGGAGTGATACGTTTTGGCAAGAGAGGTAAGTTACGACCTCGATATATAGGTCCTTTTGAGATCTTAGAAAAGATAGGTAATGTAGCCTATAGGTTGGCGTTGCCACCTAGTATCAGAGATGTGCACAATGTGTTTCATGTCTCCCAGTTGAGGAAGTGTGTGTTTGATCCAAAGCATGTGATCAAGTATGATGAGGTGGTCCTCGCTGAGGATCTCACCTACGAGGAAAAGCCCATGAGAATCTTAGACAGGAAAGTAAAGGTTTTGAGGAACAGTGAGGTTGTTACTGTTAAAGTGTTATGGAGTCACCACGGGCAAGAGGAAGCTACGTGGGAGCTCGAGAATAAGATGAAGGAATTATATCCAGAATTAGAATACCCACAAGCATAAATTTCGAGGACGAAATTTTTTTTTAAGGAGGGTAGGATGTAATACCCCGACTTTCGTAATATATATATATATTGCAAGGAAATTCGAAACTTTTATAGTTTCATAAGAATGGAAGAATTACTTAGTTGATTATGTGAGGTTGCAATTTTATTTGCAAATTAGAGATAATATATTATCTCTCGTGATTTTAGATCGCGTAAAACGATAATCGAACTTTCGTATTTTATTACGATTGTTATAAAGGCCAAAACGATTTATTTATAAATCTATAATAAAATCGTAATGTATAATAAAATGGGCCGACATTATATTTAAAAGACATTGGGCCGAGCCCATAATGTACACCAACAATAAAGGCCCAAGCCTTTTTAATAAGAAAAGGAGCCCAACTAGAATTATATTATCGGCAAAAGGAAAAGAAGAATAGAAAAGAAAGGATTGAAGAGGTGCAGCAGAACGCAGGCGGCAACGCGTTGTGGCAGAAGAAAATCCCACCCAAATCGGGAGAAAGTCTTCTTGTGCAGAAGAAGGAATAAATGTCTTCAACCAACCTTTGGCATTAACTCCACTCTCCCAACCATAACATTAAACCTGCACAAATATCTTCTTCTTCATCATCCTTTCTTTCCCTTCACTGCACAAACCAAAAACACCACACCAAGGAAAATAGCAGCAGCACACAAAGGAGAAAGGAAAGGAAGAAGAAGCTAAGAAAGGAAGAGTCGTTCAACCGCACTCGTTCCGTTCAAAACCCCTCCAATCTAATTGTAAGCTTTCACTCCCTTTTACGATTATGTTAGGAGAAAGCATGAATGAAAGACGTAAGAGTAAGAAAGAAAGCATAAATGATAAACATAAGCCTATAATCTATAAAACGCCCAACATGAACGAGCTTAAATCATATATATTGTGAAATCGGAACCGCGAGATGGGTATAATGAGAACCTGTTAGGGGTGGTGGTTCTTTTACCGATTTGGAGGACGGTGGAGCCGCATTCGATTCGCCGGAAGTGATGGACGGAAGAGAGAACGGAAGACTGTGGTTGAAGAGGGCAGAGGGAAGAGGGGCGCCTCTGCCCTGTGGCTGTCTTGGCGTTGACGGTGCTCGACGAGAATGGAGGAGCTGGCCGTGGTTTGCAACAGCAACGGCGGCGTTCGACGACGGCGACCGGAGCTGCAAATGAGGAAGAGAGTGAAGGCGGCGACCCGCTGTAGCAGCGGCATTGGAAGTGGTTTCCAGCTGTGCCGCTCGATGACGGCGGTCGTAAGCGAGGCGAGATGCTTTAGCGAGGCGGCGGCCGAAGCGTGACGAGGGTCGCGAGCGAGTGACGTGGCAAGCTTGAGGGAGAGAGGGTGAAGCGAGCCTATATGAAGCGAGTTGATAGTGAAGCGAGGCGATGGTGAAGCGTGCGATTCGTCAAGCGAGAGAAGAAGCTTCAGTGAGTGAAGCGAGGCGATGGTCAAGCGAGTGAAGCACCAAGCGAGAGGAGAAGCTTACGCTATTGAAGCGAGAGAAGAAGCTTGCGTTCAAAGCGAGAAGCTTGAGGGAGAAAGAAGTGTGAGCGTGCGCTTGGCTATGCTTCAAGCGAGAGGAATCGTGAAGCGAGAGGAAAAGAGAGAAAGGGATTTGTGCGCTGTGTTGTTGACGGCTAATGAAGGAGAAAAGGATGGGCTGGGGTTTAAATTGGATTGGGCCTTAATTTTAGGCCGTTTATTAATTGTCAATGGGCCCATGCCCATTTTATTGGCCGTTTAATATTAAAGAACGACCCGATTATTAAAAAGGATTAAGATTTAATTAAGTCTTAAGCTTTAATTAGCTCAAAATATGTTCTGATGATTTTCTAATTTTCGGAATTTATTCAATGAATGAAAGGACGCGAATGGTTAAAGAAATGCTTTCCCGAATGATAAAAGATTATCCTTTCATAAAGGATTTAAAGGGATTCAAATCAATCTGTTAACCTTAACAGATTTATAAGATAGGAATATACTAGACCGTTATTTTCCTTAAGAGGTTTTATTATGAGAACTTAGATTCTTATTATACCTTTATGAATAGGCCCGACTCGACAAGGATTCTGACGTTGTAGTCTATCAAGATCGGCCCTATTCTACGCTTCAAGAGGTGGGCTTACTTTCCAAAACTATATGAGCCACGTATGCTCAATGGTTTCAAAATGCAAAACTTATTATCCATAAAATGTTTAATGTGCCCTCTACATGTTAAATGCTCTGAAAAGTTAATCGATCGAGGTTCATTGCTTGTCTAACACACTAGCTTTGAATTGTGTATACACCCTGGTAGTAATGCGGAGGTTGATCTCTCTCGTGTTCTATCTTTGACTGGGATTCTCTGGGTTTCGGCCCGAAATCCAAATGATAAATGATGAATGGATCCGACAGTGGCTAGAGGTCCGGGATCAAAGTAAGAGTAACTGTAGAGTGCGACATGAGGCCATGGCAAATGAAATGTTTTGGCATGCTTAGATGTATTTGTTTTCTAAAACCTTCTAAGTCATGCTTATAATGATGGATAATATGCTATGTTTCTTGACTGTTGACAAAATGCGTAGCCCACTGAGTACATTAGTACTTAGCCCAAAATGTTTAAAATGTTTACAGGTTGATGGGGGATTGTGATGACGAAGGCGGAGCTGAGGCAACGTTTACCTTCTATTTAAGCTTCCGCTATTCGTACTTCTTTTGTTAAGTACATTGTACTCTGAACTTAAACTCGTTGTTTTGTAATGAAGGTCTTATGTTGATTCGTTGAGCCATCGAATCTTATGCGATCCTATGATGAATGATATAAATGTTATGTTGGGTTTAATACCGCTTTATTTCATTCTGGTTTATTCCCTCTTTTCAAACGAGATGTTGCCCAACTTTTCGGGAACATCATTAAATGGTTGAATAGTAATGATCCCCTTTCTATCCCCACTTCTTTATTCCAACCCCTAGTCACGCCCTCGGCACGTGCGCCTTCCTTCGGGAATTGGGGTGTGACACGAGGTGACTTGGTCGATCGTCCAAAATTGATACTGAGTTGTCGCGCGAGCTTAGGGATCTGGCCGAGCGGCCAGATTTTGGCCGACCGTCCAGATCACCTACTGAGCGAGGTTGGATCTCCTTGATGTTGGCCGACCGGCCAACTTCTGGCCGACCGTCCAAGTTCGGGACTAGACGGACGTGTTGTCCAAAGGGTGCCGCCGGCGTTCTCGGTCCATTCCAACGAGGACTCGGGCCCCATCTATCTCCCATGCGCCCTTGAGGAGGCATAGGAACTCCATTGCATTGCAACACCGAGATTGTGTGGGCTTGATGAGGCGGAAAAGGGGGAACATATGGAGGGTAAGGTGCTTGTACCTCTTGAGCTTGTTGTGGTATAATCCCTTGGCTCGGAATCCGCCCCGGTTGTTGCATCAAGTGCATGGAACCCGAAATTTGGCCAATGGCCGTCTCGAGCCTCTTAATTGTAGCATCTTGAGCCTCTCGAGCCAATTTAGCCTCATTTAGGAATGTGGAAAGACTCTCATCGACGGGAGGCTTTTGAGGAGGTCCTTGGGGACGAGCATTAGGGTGTGGTGGCGGTGGTGTATGAGTGGGTTGAGGTGGGTAGTATGGAGGTGATGGATAATATGGATTGTGAGGATATTGTGGAGGTGGATAATATGGTGGAGGTTGAGAGTAGTAGGGATTTGGTGGAGGATAAGGGTTATTATATGGAGGGTGCCTATTAGGATAGGTAGGAGGATTACCTTGCCCTTATGTCGGCCTCGAATTTTGGAAACGTCCATTGTATCCCCCTTGATATCCTTTCGGTGGAGGCACTTGAGGTGGGTATCCTTAAGCGGCGTACACCTCGGCTCCTCCTTCGTATGGAAACTCCCCCCATGTTGTGGCACACTTCCTTGATGTGCCCAAACTCTCCACAAATCTCGCATCGGTCCGGCTTCCTCTCTTCCTCCTTCGGGGCCGGTGCACTTTGCTTCATCTTCAAGTTTTCGAGATCCCTTAACATGTCGGCCATTTGCTTCTTCAAATCGGGGCTCATCAAAACTGCACTCGCATCCACTTTCCTCGGTCTAGCTGATTTTTGTTGAGAACTCGCAGCGAGCGTCTCGAAAATATCCTTCAACTCGTCAGCTGTCTTGACCGCTATGTTGCCGCCAGCCGAACTATCCACCATGAACTGACAAGTTTGGTTGAGGGCGTCGTAGAAATATTGCCAAAGCAACTCCGATGCCATTTGATGATGGGGGCATTGTTGAAGTAGCTCTTGGAACCTCTCCCATGCTTCGTGAAACGGCTCATCGTGGTCTTGGGAAAAATTCATGATCTTCGATCGCACCTCTTGCGTCTTGCGGTTCGGGTAGTACTTGAGCATGAATTTCTCACACACCGCATTCCATGTGGTGAGAGAGTTGGCCGGGAGTGCCAAATACCATGACTTTGCTCGATCCTTGAGGGTGTACAGGAAAAACTTCATCTTCAAGTTATCCTCCGTGAGTCCCGAGAGTGGGAAAGTTTGCACCACCGTGCAGAACTCTCGGATGAACGTCAAAACATCCTCGTTGGGCAGCCCGTGGTAGGATGGGAGCAACGCCATGTGGTGAGGTTTAAGCTTATGATTCCTGACCGTTTCCGTCAGGACAATCGCCGAAGTGGTGGCTGTGAATGTGGGGCGAGCAAAATCGCCCATGACGACTCTAGCTGCCATGGTTTCGGGCTCTGCAAATAACAAGACCAAAGAAAAGTCTTGGGAATCAATCTCTTCCTTCTCCTTCGCGGCTAAAATCGCTTTCCTTCGATGGATGTTGTCGAAGTAGGGCGCTAAATTCCTTTGAAGACTTCGGCGACCATGCATAAACAACACTCAACAAAAGGGTTAAACGCACCGAGCGGGAGAAACAAGAAAATCGAAGAAACACAAATAAAAAATAAAAATAAAACAAATAAAAATACTACACAATAAATCGCCTAAAGTTTTCCCCGGCAACGGCGCCAAAATTTGTTTCACCAAAAAGTGTTCGCAATAGAACGAAATCCTATCGTAGCACTAGCAAGTAAAACCTAAGTATCGAATCTCAAGGAAAACTTAACAGGGCAATTAATTATGTAGTAAATCCTAATCTAGCCTAAATATAGGAAAGCAAGTAAATAAGATTTTTGGGTTTTGGGTTTAAATCCTAGACAAATAAAATAAATCAAAGCAATAAATAAAAGCAAGTAAATAACTAATCTAAGAACAAGCAAATAAATCTAAGAATTAAACTAAAGTGAAACGATTAATCTACCTAGGCAAGAATCGAAAAGAAAGTGATAAAGGAAGCAACGAAGAAAGCATAAACTACTCTAGACATAATATATGAAATCTGGAAATTAAAAGGAAAATAAATCTAACTTTGAAAGCTTTAAAAACGAGAGAATTGAAACTTGAGAAAAACGAATCTAAACTAGAACTAGAAATCGAACGAACGAAATTAAACTAAGGAAATTAAACGAAGCAATTAAGAAAACGAATCTATAACGAAAGCAAGTAAACGAAAGCAATAAGAACTTACGAGAATTAAACGAAGAACGAAGAATGCGAAGTAAAAAAAAAAAGTCTTGAATTAAATTGCACGAACAAAGAATCCGGATCCGAACAAAGTAAAACTAATCTAGAGTATTTAAGTGCGAGAAACTAAAGCTAAAAGATGATAAAGATCATACAAATTCGTCCCAAAGTACTAGTATTTATATTAGGAAGAAAACCTAATTATATAAGGAAACTAATAGCTGGACGCGGACTTCTGGCCGATCGTCCAGATGCTAAAAGAATTCTGGCGGATCGGCCAGATCAGGAACTGTTGAGTCTCGAACATAGGTACTTGGCCGATCGTCCAGATGCTAAGCTGGACTTGGCCGATCGGCCAAACCCGAAACTGATCCCTCACGATTCTTCCTTCACTTCATGCACTTTTCGCCCCGTTTTCTTCCAATTTCTCACCTTGTACTCCTACAATAACCAAAGCTCCAAACAAACGAATCATAGCCAAAAGACACACTAAAAGACACGAAAACATAATGGAAACGAACTCGAAAACATACGAAAAACCTAACATCTAAACTCCAATCAAAGTTCATCAGCCACCACATTCTCCTTACTTTGCTTGAACTTGATGACGTATGGAAACGTCTCAATAAACTCCATCCACCTAGCATGCCTCTTTTTCAGCTTGTGCTGCCCCTTCAAGTGCTTCAACGACTCATGATCGGTTTGAATGACGAAATCCTTGGCCCACAAATAGTGTTGCCACGTTTTTAAGGCCCTCACCAAAGCGTACAGCTCCTTGTCATACGTTGGATAGCTCAACGTAGGTCCAGTCAGCTTCTCATTGAAGTACGCAACCAGCCTTCCTTGTTGCATCAAAACTGCACCAATGTCAACACCAGAAGCATCACATTCAATCTCAAAAGATTTAGAAAAGTTAGGAAGAGATAATACCGGGGCGTGAGTCAACTTGTACTTCAAAAGCTGAAATGCCTCTTCTTGCTCTTCTCCCCAACGAAACTCCACACCCTTTTTTTATCACGGCTGTCAATGGTGCTGCAACACTACTAAAATGTGGCACAAACCGCCTATAGAAGCTAGCAAGTCCGTGAAAACTCCTAATATCTCCAATGCTCTTCGGGGTCGGCCACTCCTAGATCGCTCGTATTTTCTCTTCGTCAACCTGTACACCCTGTGCACTAACAACAAAACCAAGAAAAACGAGCTTGTCCATACAAAAGACGCACTTCTCCAGATTAGCAAACAACCTCTCTTTCCTAAGTGCATCTAAAACCAACTTCAAATGCTCAACATGCTCATCATGACTCTTGCTTTAAATGAGTATATCATCAAAATAGAAAACCACAAACCTGCCTATATAAGCACGCAAAACATGGTTCATAAGACGCATAAATGTGCTAGGAGCATTAGTCAAACCAAAAGGAATAACCAACCATTCATACAAACTAAGTTTAGTCTTAAAAGCAGTTTTCCATTCATCTCCCTCTTTAATCCAAATTTGATGATACCCACTATGCAAATCAATCTTAGAAATAACACACGAGCCATGCAATTCATCAAGCATATCATCTAATCGAGGAATGGGATGTCGATACTTTACCGTGATGTTGTTAATAAGCTCGGCAATCGCAACAAATCCTCATCGTCGAATCCTTTTTCGGCACTAAAAGCACCGGAACTGCACAAGGACTCAGACTCTCCCTCACGTGCCCTTTCGCCAACAATTCTCCAATCTGCCTCTCCAACTCCTCTCTCCTCCGGGTTCATTCGATAGGCTGGTCGGTTTGGGAGTGTTGCTCCAGGCACAAAATTAATTTGATGCTCAATTCTCCGAATTGATGGAAAGCCAGAAGGTGTATCTTCGGGAAAAAAATCATCGAATTCCTGCAAAACAGAAGAAATCAAAGGGGGTAGAGAATCGAGATCGTTAGTAGATAAAAAGGCCTCCTTGTACCAAAGTACAATCAGATTCCTCTCCTCATTCACCGCCAACTTTAACTCACTCGCCCTTGCAAAACAAGTGTGTTGCACCAATCCGTTCTCCTTATTTTCCTCCTTTGTCCCCTTCTGCTCCTTCGACTTCATCTCCTCCGCCTCCTTTTTTTAGCTAAATCTGATCCTCATAAACTTGTTTTGGAGTGAGAGGAACAAGTGACACCTTCTTCTTCTTCTCAGAATACTCCAATCTTCATGATTAGCAGGATAGTAATGCGAAGGCGCATAACGCTTCCTCATAACCGCCTTCATCTATTTCCATGTCCTGATAGGCTGCTCTCCATACCTTCTCCTACTCTTCGCAAAGTGATCCCACAAACTTGAGCATAGTGCGAAAACTGACTGGCTGCCAACTTCACCTTCATGAACTCAGAATAATTATGACAGTCAAACATCTGCTCAACCTTTCTTTCCCACTCGAAGTATGCATCGGGATCAGTCCTTCCATGGAACGAGGGAATATTTATCTTGATGTTGCCCAGATCATTCTCTTGCCTCCTCCGACCTCTATACCCACCGTGACCATCTTCTACCACATCAAGCTCTTTTTCCTCCTCATAGTAACCCATCTCTGCTTCTCTATCATGACGATCAATCCAAGGGTCTCGACGAGGTCCTTGGAGAAATCCACGTCCAATTCCCCTACCTCTGTCTCCAAAATGTCCTCTATTTCCGAAGCCTTGGAGAACTTCAAACTCCAACTGTTTCGTTCCTTCAACAACTGTGATCCTCTCATTTATCGATTCTAGCTTGGTGTTAATCATGTCGAACTGTGTTGTCATAGCTGCTAGCATCTTACTGAATTGATCTTCCGGTTTGTTTTTACCGGATTGATACCCTCCGTCGTTCGCCATACTTTTTTTTTTTTTTTAACAAAGAAACAAGAAAAAAGTTAGTTAAAACAAGGCCTCACCACCTCACCAGCACTCGTGTATCGCTCAAGGTTGAGTCACTCAGCACTCATGTATCGCTCAAAATCAATGGCTTTTACCCTCTAATAATCTCCCATCTCTTGCCTTTTTCCACTCAAATCTCTCTGAAAGCTCTCAAATTCCCTCAACCTACCAATTGAACCCTCAACAAACAAATCAGGAGCACAAAAGTAGGAAGGAAAGATATCGGAATGACAAAAACTGGAAATCAGAAGAACACGAAAAACCGCAAAAAGTTCAGTGAGTTATTTGACCCTTAAAACGATCGAATTTGGGAAAAATAAGAAACCGATTACAGCCAAGCCGTAACCACCATATAGATCTCTTCAAGATGTTTCTGAAAAGGTATTATAGAGCAAAATCGGCCCAACGGATCAAAAGTTACGGCCGTTTTAAGTTCTACCGACAGAAACTCGAAAACGAAGACGAAAACTCACAGAAACGAATACACAAATGATATCCCACTAAAGAAACACGCAAGAACCAACCCAGAATACACAGTGACACACTACACACTAGGGCCTTCGAATATATCCTTTTTTTTTTTCAGTCGAAACTTTTGCCCCCTAATATGCCACGACAACGTGTAGAAGACACACTCTAATACGTGTTATATAAGGTATGGGATATATATTCTGAATAAGTTTCCTATTCTTGTAAGAAAAGAAATCGACTACTCCTTAATCACAAAGAAAACAGATCTAAATGAATACTCAAAACGAATCTGAATACTCGACGCGATCACACTACACGAGACGAAAAGCTACAAAGAAAAAAAATTGACGACTCTATGAATAACGAAAATGAGCAAACACAACACAGATACGAATTTTATTTTATTTTAATTTTCTTTTTTTGACACGAATGAACGAAAAACGAATCTGACAACACGACACGAAAAAAAACGAAAAGGTATAGATAAACCTGAACGTCGGGATGACGAACTGGCTCTGGTGCCAAATGATACGATCCTTGTGAGAATCGTAGAACTCATGCACGCGGAAGACTGAAAACTAACGAACGATGGAGATCCCAATAAGTCTACGGACTACCCCCCCCCCCCCCCCCCCCCCCCCCCCCCCTCCCCCTCCCAAGTACTATAGATAAACCGAAGTCTCTATAACCCAAAGAGAATGGTCGCCAAGCCACACAGGGATGATGAATGACACACAAACGAGGGTGATGAACTCGATTGATTCGCCGGATAAAGAACTTTTTGGTCACACCAAAAGAAATTCAAAGATAAATCTCATAAGAGAAATAAACTGAAATATTATTAATGAAAAAAGATCTAATTTTCGTCACCCTTATGAGAGCCATATTTATAGGCTTCATAGAGTCCTAATTCCACAAGGAAACTAGTTAAAAACCTATCCTAAACTATACCAAACCAAATCCTAGTCTAAAAAGGAATAAAATCACTAAAATAAAGCTTAAAATAACCCTATCAACTAGAGAAATTATAAAAAACGAAAATTAATAAAAATAAACAACTAAATAAACTACTAAATAATATCTTCCATCTTCATCCCATATCATCTATAATTCTGGGCCTCCGGGCTTCGAACCATGACTTACGGGCTCCATCAGAGTGACACGCTTGCTATTATGCGGAATTCAATAAGTTAATATTTCCTAAGTATTTAAAAGCTTCGTTTTAGGTTTGTTTATATGCTTGTGCAAATATGAATAATCAAAGCAAGTAAATAATGAAAAGCATAAGGACAGAAAGTACGAGACCAGGGTTTATAGTGGTTCGGTGGTAAAACACCTACGTCCACTTTTTTTGTTCCTCATAGGAACAGCTTTTCTTCACTCAAGAAACCTTTGAGGATTACGGGTTCCTCAAAAACCAAGACAACGGATCGAGCTTTACAAGCTTGGATCCAACACAACAACTCATGGAGATTACGGGTTCTCCTTAAAAACCTAAGACAAGAATCGAGCTTCATACAGTCGATGAACATGCAAGCTTGGACTCTCTCTACACGATCGAGGTGTTCACTATCGATGAAAGTGAAACCTTAGATCTTACAACAACCTTTCAACTAACACAAACTCTAACACTCTTGACTGGGTATGAATAAGGGTTTTGGTTTGGTTATGAAAACACTCTAAGTGAAGAACTCTTTACAGTAGATGCAAATGGTAGAGTTCTTCTTCTAAGCTGGGATATGAATAGTGGCTTAGACTCTAAGAGTGAAGGTTGCAGAGACAAGCTTCGATGTGACTGAAACATGGAGACACTTTCCTACAAGAACTCAAGAAGGTGATTGCTGGAAATTCGTGAGTGTTTGTTTGCTCGGAGCGCTGGAAAATTCAAGGAAGTGTTCTAGTGTTCTCTTCTCTGCACTCCACTATTTATAGTGTGAGGGATGGGCTGGAGTCGTTGAAGGTTGGTGGCTTTGTCCCTCCACACTCGACAGTACGACGCTTTGACCTGCAGCTTTTCCAGGTGCTCTCTTGTCTTCTTTCCCGAAATGGCTAAAAGCCAAGCATAACAGTAACTGGGCTCCTCCAGTACTGTTGCGGCTGCTTGTCGGTCAGGCTGGTCAACTGCATCGTCCAATCCTCTCTTGTCGCGTGGAGATCTTCATTAAATGCGGAGGATCTCGCACTTGATTGAGTTCAAACTCATGTTTGAATCGAGGATGGTAGTTGCACTATCGCTTTCATGCTTTTGAAAGGTGCTCGCTTTGCTTTAGTCTTGGCGCTCGCTTTAGCGTAGTTGGGTTGACTCGCTTTGACTTTATCGGGAGTGCTCGCTTCGCTTTGTCCGGGTATACTCGCTTCGCTTCAGTACACACTCAAGCGAGTGGTCTTCTTGCTTCGCTTGAAAACCTGCAGTCTAAACCTAAAGCGACTAAAACGAAACAAGCTTTCCTAACATAACAAGCTTTGAAAAATGATATCCTATCTAATCAAAATAGGGTCGCTTGGGAATAGGATTTACATAGAGGGTTTTGGGATCTAATAAAAAATACATAATAATTATATTAAAGCGTCCCACTAGGTTCCCCCTTAACAAAATAAATCCTTAACAATTCCCAACAAAAAGTTACTTGTGGACCCTTCTTCTCTATGTAGTCCTGTAGTAGAGACTTCATGCCCATCATATGCCTCGAACATCCACTGTCCAAGTACCATATAGCTTGACCTTCATTGGGCATGGGATCCACGGTGCTCACCTGCAATTAGAACAATTTTGGTACCCAAATCAGCTTGGGTCCTTGCAGGTTAGTGTTTTTGGGTACCCACACTTGCTTTAACTCTCCTTTGAGTATTTGCTTGTGTCTTGGGTCCCTCCACCTTTCCAACTCATGGATTCTACTTAATCACAACTCCACATGTGCATTTGTGTGTGCATGACGGGAAGGTACGAGATGAACTCGCTTGAGACACTGAAGGAACCATATCTGATCGGTGAAGATCGGTTCGCCCGAGGATCTATTTCGGATATCTAACTATCGAATTAAACCTATCATGCTCCTATGAATTTAGTGCGGAATCATAGGGGGTTTATAGATCGATTACCTGAAGAAGTAGAGAACTCGCGAATAGATCTTCTGATCTGTATCCCTGCTCGATTCTGACGTTGGATGGACAACGATCTTCGGAATCAGCCACGGAAACGGGATCCCCACCGAAAACTGCTGCTCGGCCGCGCGTCTCTCTCTCTCTAACCCTAGCCTCCTTTTCTTGTTCAGAATATTAAGTGCACTCGATTATTCTGACTGTTAGGTCTGAACAAGACCTTGAGGGGTATTTATAGAGGAGACCAAGAGAGACTTGGGCTTAAGTTGCAGGCCAGGCCTGCAACTTATGGACTGGCCTCCCATGAGCACAGTTGGCGCCACATACTGGGCCCAACTGAGTGGTGGCCCACTTATTCCTATACTGTGGCCTATTGAGCTTTTTGGGCCAGATCAGGGATCTACTAGCTGGTAAAACCGAGGCCTCCCAATGGCTAAATTCTCCATACTCAGCCCAGAGAATAATTTAGTCCATAAGTACTAAAACATTCCACTAGAGTAATAGTACTGAATTACCTGTTTTACCCCTGTTGAGTTCAGGGCTAGTATTAGACTTAACGACCCCCATATTTAAGATATCCCACATCCGTTGATTAACTTAGAGCTTCTGACTGCTCGTGTTATTCAACTTCTTTTATATTCCTGAGTAGTACCATTCATACCTTACTCATCATACCGGAATTTAATCCACCTGCAGGGTTTGGTATGATAGTCCTTAATGAATTCCTCAGGGGATGTGATCAACCTGTTCTACCAGGATATGGTGCTCTGTTGCAGTTACACTAAGAGTCGTACTAGTTGTAGTTGCTTCCCAAGATACGGAGCATATTGAGTTGCAGATACTCTGAACTCTCACCCATGGTAAATCAAAGAAGCAGACCACAACTATACACCCTTAGGACTCAACTAGAGTTAAGGTTCATCTTAAGTCACCGAGGTCTTAATTCTTTCTACATTCGGTCAGAATAGAAGAATACACCTCACCGTGATCCTATCAGTACACGCACGTACTAGTATAGACAAGTAGCCAAGACAAGCTACATATGCAGCCTATACTACAGCCTAAACCGACAGTTATATCCAGAACTATCTCGACTGTGATACCCTTTTATATCTCGTGAGGAACCGGCAACTATGGTCTTCTGTGATCTACAACACACCATAAAGCCTACAACTTTGAGATAATGGATAGATGTTTGATGCATAGATAACAATTCATACTTAATCAGATAGGAGATCGTTAGTGGTTATGGACAACACATGCATACAAGCTAAAAGGCCTGCTTTCTAGTATACAAATCCATCAATCTCCCACTTATACTAAAGCAAACTTTTAGTATATCATGTGACAAATAGGCAAAGTGTCTACAATCTAGCATCTATTACACATCTTCTCCCACTTATACTCAAAGTTTACTAGTATGGGAGGCGCTCCTTGTGCATAGATCCGCTAGATCTACCGTTGAAGGGATTATCTCAACTTCCACTTCTCCTCTTTATACAATTTCTTGTATAATATGGTACTCTCTATGTTGTTACTTGCCTTGTGAGCTCTGTGTTCCATGCAGTTTGCAACTGCTCCAACATTATCACAACACGGTGTGATACCTTTGGGCAAACTGGGAACCAGATCTAGCTCATCGAGGAAGTCCAGGAGCTTCACAACCATTTAGTAGCGTTACAAGAAGCCACATAATCGGCTACATGGTAGAGTCTCCGTGACGCCCTCCTGCGTCACACTCTTCCAAGTGATAGCTCCACCTCCCAAGGTGAACACATAGTTCGAGGTAGATTACCTCTCATCTCGATCAGCCTGGAAGTCTGAGTCCGTATACCCTATAGGGGTCATCTCATTGGACTGATAAACAAGCACATGATCTCTTGTCCTCTTGAGATACTTAAAATGTGCTTAACAGCAGTCCAATGTCCCTGACCAGGGTTAGACTGATATCTCGCCACCATGCCAACCGCATAGCAGATATCTGGTCTAGTACACAGCATTGCATACATGAGACTTCCAACCGCGGAAGCATACGGTATAGTCTTCATGCCCTCTATCTCCTCTTGTGTCTTCGGACACATGTCCTTAGATAGAGGTATGCCATGTCTGAAGGGAAGAAAACCCTTCTTGGCATTCTGCATGCTGAAACGGGCGATCACAGTATCTATATATGAAGCTTGGCTTAAGCCTAACATCCTCTTACGGCGATCTCTGATCACCTTGATCCCTAGGATGTAACCTGCTTCTCCCAAGTCTTTCATCTGAAACTGTTCAGACAACCAATCCTTTATGCCTGATAACACGTTCACATTGTTGCCAATGAGAAGTATGTCATCTACGTACAATACCAAGAATACCACGCTTCCGTCCGAACTGAGCCTGTAAACACAGCTTTTGTTTAAGCACTGGACAAATCCATAGGATTTAATCACTCCATCAAAACGAATGTTCCAGGACCTGGACGCTTGCTTAAGTCCGTATAAGGACTTCTTAAGCTTCCACACGAGATGCTCCTGGCCATCTCTCACATAACCTTCTGGTTGGCGCATATAAATGTCCCTACCTTTTTCAAGGTACCGTTCAAGAACGCAGTCTTGACGTCCATTTGCCAAACCTCTAGGTCTAAATGTGCCGCCATGGACAAGAGTATTCTGACGGACTTAAGCATGGCAGCCGGCAAAAATGTCTCATCGTAATCGATTCCCTCTTTCTGAGTGAATCCTTTCGCCACCAATCTAGCTTTGAAGGCTAAAACCTTCCCGTCAGGTCCTCTCTTTCTCTTGTACACCCACTTGCAACCGATGGGCTTTACCCCATCCGGCAGCTCCGCAAGGTCGTACACGTCCATGTTAACTATGGATTCTATCTCCGAATCCATAGAAACTCTCCAGGAATCTGCATCCTCGTCCTCCATCGCTTCCTTGTAAGTCCAGGGGTCAATCTCATCATGTTCGATACCCGAGAGTAGTTCAGTGAATTCTCCCACGAACATGAGACGGTCCGGTTGACGAACAACCCTCCCACTGCGACGAAGCGATGGTGGAGATACAGTTTCGGATAAGGGTGCAGTTAGTGGTATAACCTCTTGTACTCTCGGCTGTTCTGGAATTTCGGCTGCTGCTGATGCTCGCAACTCATCGAGCATTATTTCACTCCTTGTCCGATGGTTACTAATAAAGTCCTCCTCTAGGAATCGGGCATTAGTGCTCACAATGACCTTCTGATCCTGGGGACTATAGAAATAACCTCCTTTCGTTACCTTTGGATATCCTACAAACAGCCTAACCTCAGTCTTAGACCTCAATTTGTCGGCCTCCTTAGTCAGCACGTGTGCTGGGCATCCCCAAACCCGAATATGACCCAAGCTAGGCTTGCGCCCTGTCCATAATTCGGAAGGAGTTTTAACTGTCGACTTTGTAGGTACTAGATTGAGGAGATAACCTGCTGTATCCAAGGCATATCCCCAGAACGAAATTGGCAAGGATGCATAGCTCATCATCGATCTAACTGTGTCTAAAAGAGTACGATTCCGTCTCTCAGCTACACCGTTCTGTTGGGGAGTACCGGGCGTAGTTAACTGAGATGAAATCCCATTTTCTGACAAGAAAGTTCGAAACTCAGTTCCGAGGTACTCGCCACCTCTATCAGAGCGAAGTGACTTGATACTTCTACCCGTTCTCTTCTCCATTTCCGCTTTGAATTCCTTGAATTTATCAAAGCATTCGGACTTCCTGTGGAGCAGGTAGATATAACCGTATCTCGAGTAGTCATCAATAAACGTGACGAAATACTCGTAACCTCCTCGAGCTTGAACGAACATCGGTCCACACAAGTCAGAATGAACCAACTCCAAAAGCTCTTGGGCTCGATATCCTATGGACTTGAAAGGTCTGGTCACCATCTTTCCTTCCAAACACGATTCACACGTTGATAAAGGTTCTATTTGGAAATCCAAAACACCTTCTTTTATCAACCTTTGAATCCTCTTTTGGTTGATGTGACCCAATCGTAAGTGCCATAATAGAGTTTGGTTCGTTTGAGACGGATTCTTCCTCTTTTTAGTATTCAATGATGAGGAAGCATTATAAGAAGAAGAATCATTCATAGGACAAGTAATGGTATAGAGAGACCGGGACAATGTGCCAGAAACTATAACTTCATTGTCTTTAATGATAGAAACGCCTCTATCGAAAACAACTGAATATCCGTAAACAAAAAGTTTCGAAACAGAAATCAAGTTTCGCCTAAAAGCAGGCACATACAAAACGTCTCTCAAAACCAAAACAGTACTATCAAACGATAAATGAATATCTCCAACTGCGACAGCTGCAACTCTCGATGCATCGCCCATGGAGACGGTAATCTCGTCATCACTTAGCTCCCTTGTCTGCAGAAACCCCTGCAAGGAGTAACATACATGGTCAGTTGCTCCCGTATCTACTACCCAAGTCTGGGTAGAACTTGCAGCTAAGCATGTTTCAGTTACAAATGTGAATGACGTACCAAAATTCTTCTTCTTTAGAGGGCAGTCAGCCTTCCAGTGTCCTTTCTCGCCACAAATGAAGCACTTGCCCTTGAACTTCGGTTTCCTTACAACACCGAGAGGCACCTTCGCAGCTCCCCTTGCATTCCGAACCATTTTTCTAACGTCTTCATGCGTCAGAGTAACTCCTGTTGCTTTATTCACAGCTTGAATAAACTCTGCAACTGGTTCGGCCTTCGGCACCACTTCATCAACCAAGAAGGACTCCAGAGTCTCTATCATGCTGTATGCAGTCACCATATGCTTAATCATATACTGCATCCCATCTGACACAGACGACAAGACTATTTTCATAGCCTCATCATTTTTCTTGTGCCAAATCTCATGAACCTCTTTCTCTTCTTGTGATGCCGAATCAGTAAGGATAGGAGAAGCTGGACTCGCGAGCATATCAGTATACTCGCCTGCAGCTAGGACAGCATCGAGATTCTTCCTCCACTCCATGTAGTTGGAATCCGTGAGAGGACTCGAAGTGAGAATGTTTATCAACGGGCCTAAAGTCATATCTGAAAAAGCAATAAACACGTAGACACAAGTAAGAAAAGATCATGCATCAATTCGTAACGAAAATTATTGTAACCTTTTGATAAACCAATAATTTCGAAACCTTCAACAGCCCAAACAATGCGGATCGCAAGCCACGTTCGTGTGGACGTTTACGCTCCCACTGTTCGACCAGATACTCGGATCTTTAACTCTACTTATCTTGCCAACCTATCCTTATGGCAAATAGAACTAACAGTTGAACCTTACTAGACCATATTAGATTAGAAAAGGGACTCCGTTGGGGAGTTGTATTATAACTAATATCTAAGCTTTTAACCACAATCTTAGCCTAACTTGGAAAAAACACTATTTTCCTTAAGCTATCTTTGTTCAAAAACCAACTCCAGAGAAAACCGTAGTTACTGTTCCGAGCAAGCCACGTTAGTGTGGACGTTTACTCAGAAAAGCTCCCACTTCTCATTTTGGTTAGAACATTTTTGTTAAGAAACCCTAAGTCTGGCGAACTCGTTCGATACGATGTGCAAGCCACGTTCGTGTGGACGTTTACACACTCGCACCAAACTTCACCTTAAGGTTAGTTGTGGAGGTCTTAACATTTTCTATACCAAAAACGTTTTTATCTGCTTAGTATTTTTCTTTCAAAAGGTTGTCGACATGCTAGATCACGTTGTCACATAATCCTAAGCATAATTTTCTAAACGCAGCAAATAAACCATGCTCGCAGAAAATTTAAAACATGCTTATATTGACAATCCTAAAACATGCTCGACTAAGCGCAATTTAATCACCTCGACAGGCAAGACATGCTATAATAAATAAATTGCATCCATAGCATGCTTAAGAAAAACGAGATAAAAACAAAAATAAAACTCGCTTTTCGTGGTGTGACGACCCGTCTAAACTATTACATTAAATAATAAAATCCGAAACAGGCTTCGGTCTTGAATAAGTCCTCCGAGTTGATCTCCCGTTTCTCCCCGAAAATAAATAAATTATTTAGATAATTTATTTTCTAATTTTCGTTGCCATTGGGCTTTTCTAACCGAGATTGGGCCCACACCACGTGACCCAATTCTCTCGAAAAGGCCCAAACCGCGCTCGTTTCACTCTTATGGGCCCACGAACCCGAAACCGACCTAACACGGCCCGAATTCGCGACTGGGCCCGAGCCCGAACGCTGGAGGCAGCCCGTAAACGCGAACGGGCCGGGTTGGAAACCCTAGGCCCGTCCACGGGATTGGGCACGGGCGTGCAAGGCTGCCCGCGCCGCAGCCGACGGCATGAGGCCTGCCGCCGGCCGCCTCCGCCTCCCTGGCGCCGCTGCTGCTGCTGGCCGTCAATCCCTTCCGGTGGCACGGCCGGTGTTGGTCCCGGTTTGTTAATAGGAAAAATACGTAGAGGGGGGGGGGGGGTGAATACGTATTTTGAAGTTTTTCAACTTCAAATCCCTTAACTCAGAGTAACAAGTAAGGAGCTCGCTTTAAACTTAAGACCTAGCTGAAGCTAGATCAACAGTACGTAGCTAGCCTGCTTGACCGAAGTGATGACTTGATCAAGAGGGAGTCCTTACTCGTGTATGCGGAATTTGGTGAGCTAAAATCTTTTCCTAAGTAATTAAAATATCCAGATTAAGTTGTTTAGATGCAAGTGCAATGGATAAACAAAGTAAAGAGTTTAGGGTTAGAGAGATACGACACGAAGATTTATAGTGGTTCGGAGATAACGCTCCTACGTCCACTTTGTTGCACGACGGCAACCGTTCTTTTCACTCAAGAACTTGAAGGTTACGGGTCCTTCAAAAACCTGGTCGAGATCGGGCTTCACTCGCCTGGATCTGACGAACAACGCAGTGATTACGGGTTCACTACTAAGACCTAAAACTGGACACGAAACTTCACTCGTTTCTGTCCGAACAACAGGGAGATTCCGGGCTCTCCTTACAGCCTAGCTTCGATCGAGCTTTACACAAACGGTGTAAGTGTAAGCTTGAATCTCAACTCTATGATCGAGGCTTCTTCAATCGATGAAAGAAGAGCCTTGGATCGAAACAACCTAACGACAACACTCAAAAACCTAACAGACAAGTATAGGGTTTTTGGTTGACGACACACTATGAAGAACTCTTTACAGTAGATGCAAAGATTGGCTAGAGTTCTTCTTCTAAGCTTCGGATATATGAAGTGGGCTTAGAATCTATGTGTGAAGGTTGTGAAGACGAGTTCCAATGAACTGGAAACTCGGAGAACACTTGAAAACAAAGACTCGAAGATTGCTAGAAAGCTGGGGAGTGTTTGTTTGCTGTATGCGCTCGAATGCTCAAGTAGTGTTCTCTCTTTTCTTCGTCTTCATCCTTCACTATTTATAGGCGGAGGGATGGCTGAGATCCGTTGTTTGGTTAGTGGCCTTGTCACTCCTCCTCTCGACAGTACTTGCGCAGGCAGTAGCTTTTGCAGGTGCCCAGTTTGTCTCTTTGCCGAAAATGGCTAAGTTACAAACTTAACAGTAACTGGAGCGAGCCAGTACTGTTACGGCGCCTTTGTCGGCCTGGCAGTCAACTCTACCGCTCCACTCCGCTTTCGACACATGGAGATCTCGTAATTAATGCTACGATCTCCTGTTGACTGGAGTTCAAAATATGGGCGGGAGTTGTGCTGTCGCTTTCTGGTAGGTAGTGGCTTGCTTTGCTTTAAGTTGTAGCGTCCGCTCTGAAGTGAGTCGCTTCAGGATCATACTGTAGCGGGTCGCTTTCGAAACGAAGTTTCGTAGTGACCGCTTTAATAAGTGTTGACCCGCGTTGACTCACTTCTGCTTTTCTTTGTAGCGTTCGCTTTGCTTCGCTTTGGTGGCTTCACTTTGACTCCACTGTAGCGCTCGCTTCGCTTCACTGGTTTCGGCACGCTTCACTTCGGTTTGCTAGACTCGCTTCGCTTTGGAAGAACACACTCAAGCGAGTGGCCTTCACTTGAATTCCTGTAGTCTAAAGCTAAGCAAAATAAAGCCATCCTAACAGATTTAGGCTTAGAAAAATTCTAACCTATTAACTACATCAAAATGGGTCGCTTGGGAGCTGGACACTTGGGGTTTTGGGATCCAATCAAAAACAAATGGCTTCGTTTATCAAGTATCCCTCAGAGTTCCCCCTTAACAAATTGGTCCATAACAATTCCCAACAATTTCCCCCTTTTTGATGATGCCAAAACCCAAAGGCTAAGATTTAGAAAATTCCAGCCTATCTAACCGTGAAGGGAACTCCAAGCGACTGCTTCCTTTGCAGTTTCGTTTGTAATTTTTCTTTTAAGTTCCTTTCCTTTTTTTTTGGTTAAATTATTTGAGTTTGTAGCAAAAAGGTAAAATCATTCACAAAGCGAGTAAATGACACGAGAAGAGACAGAAATAAAGGTGAGATAGATGAACAAGGCAGTTCACAAAAAGATATGTTTTAGAAGCTTGAAACTCAAAGGTTTCCTGCAGCTTCATCCTCCTTCTCCTTCTCCTTTCCTTCTTCCTCCTTCTTCTCCTCTTCTTCTGCAGCAGTATCCACGTAAGCTGATAGAACTCTTGATTCCATAGAGTCTACTGTGTGGATACTGGGATTTCTCCAAGCGCTCTCCAGCCTGAAGGCTTCAGTCACTTCATCATCAATAATTCCTCTGTCTGGAATATCAGTTCCTGGATGATAAGGCATGGGGAATTGCTTTATGGCAGGAATCTTGACAATCAGAGGCTTGGGCTGAGTCAGTTCAGCGGTGGTGAAGATCTTCCTCCGCATCTTCTCGTCATATGTGCACAGGAAGTTGCTGAGAGCACTCATTCGAGAGCAACGATCCTGAAGTGGCACTACCTCCCAAAAGTAGTAAGCTTTGATAAACAGATTCTTGTAGTCTAGCCACAAATCGCGCAGATCCCTCGGAATGAACTCCTCAATCTCCCTGGCATCTGGGTGATCAATCCTTCGCTTGGCCAACTCCTCTTCTGTCCTGCTTGACAGTTGAGCCATGACCTTCTTGAATTTTGCTCCCGACTCGCTGTTCCACGATGGACGCTTCGCATTGAGTCGTTTGCGAATGTAATCTTGTTCATCATTGCGAGGATATCGACCCGACTCCACCATCTCCTTTGTAGTCACGTCGCATGCATCAAATATGGCTTGAGCTTCACATGCTTCGGACTCATCTGGCATGAAGGGAATGAACGCGCTTCGGACCAACGAGGACTGAATGAGCAATACTTCACTGAAGTGCTCCTCGATCCGTGCGTCAATCACTTGGAGACGCCTGGCGTGACTCCTCTTCTTTCTCTCCTCTTCGCTCCTTCCCTCCTCTCTTTCTTTCCTTTTTCTCTCCTTCTTTCCTGCTTTTGAAGCAACTACTTGCTTGACCTTTTGGCGCTTAGCCGCGGGGTCATTACTTTTCATCTCTGGTGCAGTTCGCTTCATTGGCATCTTTGGTGGTGGGGGCGGCATGTCTTTCTTCGTAGCTTCACTAGAGGGGACAGCTGTAGATGAGATGAGTGCAGCTGTTGAAGCTAGTGCGGCGGATGAAGCTGGTGCGTCCACTTTGGGTAAAGCGGCCGCTTGGGAACTGGACGAAGCACCTGTATTAACAAAGTATTTGGTTAGTTGCTCCATCTCCCATGCCAAGGCAGCATCCTTCTCCACCTGCACCCTCTTTTCCTCCTTCGTTATTACAGTCACCGGAGGATGTCGTGCAATAGAAGCACTCAGCACTTTTTCCTGAAGCGGCCTCCTAGGCTCTTCGGGCTTTTTCATTAACTCCTCCTCCGTGAGTTTCGTCTTGCCCAGAGCCCTCGCTTCGTCTACTACATCCTCCTATTCACCGGCAACACTGCCTCCTTCCAACATCATCTCCACACCAACTCTGCTTCCCCCTGAACCTCCAGCTCCTCCTAGCTTCACTTGTCCTTCCCCCTTTTTGGCATCATCGCTGCCAGGGGTTAGGATCATTGATTTTCCAGAGAGGGATTGTTGTAGTGAATTGACTGTGTTGAGGACAGTCTGAAGCATCTGCTGGGTTTTGTCCGTGGATGGCGCTACTATCTCAGCAGTCTTGATAGATATCTCTTCAAGCAGATATTCGCACTGCCTCTCTCTCTCAACAACGGACGCCATCATACTCTCCAATGGCTCCACCTCTCTGAAGCGAGCCTCCAGCTCCGCTTCTATAGCCTTGGTGATCTTCTTGGTTTCTTCTTGAAGCGTGAGTTCCAAGTGTTCCTTGGACGCTTCAAGTTCTGCCTTCATCACTGCAAGCCTCCTTTCCCTTCGATTGAGAGAATTGTGAAATTCGGCATCTGCAGTGATTCTTACAGTGAGAGTTTCTTTCAGTCTCTTGACTTTCTGTAGTAGAATAGAAAGTTCAGCTTTCTCTAAGTCAAGATCTTGTGCACTCTTCCTCCGACTCTCTAGTTCTTTCTTATCAGTCTCTCTCTCTCTTGCTTCAGTAGTTTCATTTCAGTCTTGAGTGAATCGAGTGTCTTTTTAATGCTCAGCAGCTCGCTTCCCGTCCTTATCAGTTCCTCCTCTCTCTTCTCATACTTCTCCTTCACCTTCTTCACTTCCTTCTCCAACACCTCCTTTTCCTTGACAAGAGAGGTCAATTTAGTATTAACCTCCCTCAAGCGGCACCTTTCTGCATCAAGCAAGCCCTTGAGTTCTGTGATAGATTTGGTGTTGTCATCCCCCAGCTTCACTTGCGCCTCCAGCGCCTTCTCTTTCTCTTCCAGAAGCCTTTCCTTCTCCTCCACCTTTCCCTCCAACTCCTTCTTCTTCTTGTCAAAGTCTTCTCTAAGACCAATGACCTCCCCCGCCTTCCTCTCCAATTCATCGCTCTTCTTGGTAATCTCGCTTTGGAGACTAGCAATCTCAGTATCCTTCATCTCCATCTCCTCCTTATACTCCCGGATGAGCTTCCTCTCATGGGATGAGGGCACTCGCTTCGGAACTGTGGCGAGTGGATATGATTCCTTCACCTTGGCATCCAGCTTCTCCCAGAAGCTAGTCCCTTCAAGGAAGGCATGGAAGCCATTTTCGCCGATAAAATTGAGCAGATTGACTTCCATCTGGATCAACTCCTCCTCTGTGAAGGCTTTGAGGAGCCTGAAGATCTTGTAGTATTCCGTTCCTCGGTACGTGATGTACGTCAGAAAGTCTACTACATTGGTGTAGAATATGTCGCTCCATTCAACACTTGCGGAGCGAAGATTGTAGCAAAGGTTGATTGTCTCCGCGGCTTGCTCTCTGTCTCGAACATAGCGTTCGAGAGCCCGCTTGTGTTCGGTGAGGGCAGGGGTTTTGAATTGAGGAATAATAGGAAGTTCTCCTATGGTTTGGGCGGTATCGGCTGTAGCTGCCGATGTCGAGATGGATTGAGTAGGTGATGAGGTTTCTTGGGTGTCGGAAATCTGGATGGCTTCAGTGGGGGGTGGTTGTATTGGCTGGGATTGAAGTTGGGTGAATGTAGCGTAGGCAGCAGCTTCATCAGTGCTGAGGAATGGAACAGTGGGAATGTGGAAAGAAGAAGCTGACTCTTCTTCATGGGGAGAGAGGGGGGTTATCTGTTTTGGTGGTTGTTGGGTTGATGAAGATTGGGGTTCTGGATTTTGGGTGATTTGGAGTTGAGGGGATTGGGCTTTGGTTGGTGAAGGCTGTGGTTGGGTCACTCCGATGTCCTCAAGCGGCTTCTCCACCGCCTCGCTATCTTGGACGAGCGAAGTGACTAGCTTCATCTTCTTCCTGCCTCGTTTGGACCTGGCTCGCTTCACAGGTGAAGCGACCAGTCTCTCTTGGCCTTTCTCAGCTTGCCTTTCGGCAACTGGTCTTGCAATGGGCACTTCAACTTCCAGAAGTCCCAGATCCATCAAGATCTTGGTTTTCCTCCACGTGTCGTAGAAGATGGTTTGCTTGTTGTATATGGTCGTGTCGGAATCCGGCCACATTATTTCTGGGAACATCATTTCCAGTGCAACAGACAGTCTTGAAAAGAATTTTAATTTTCCTTTCCGAAGGATCTCGTTTGCAGTTCCTGGAACAAACGCGAAATCGTCAGCAGCTTCGTGGATTTGCTTGAGAAGCCACCCGTGCCAGTTGAATTTCGTTCCAGTGAGGCTGTCGATGATCATGGTGGTGCCGATCAGCTTTGTCTCTGACAGCGTGTCGAGGGAACCGACATAGCATGCAATGCTCTTCGTAAAGAGTTCGCAGATGAGATTGAAGGGTTCCTTCAAACTTTTGCGAATGTTGGCCTCCTTGAAGTTCGGATCTGCTCTGGCGGTTGAAAATCGAACATACTGCACTTCGGCCGAAAGACCTAGATCTAGCAGAGAATCTCCTCCTTCTCTTGGTAGATCGAACACCTCGATGAGTTTACTCATATCAACCTCCACCGGCTTCCTGGTTCGTGGGTCAGTGAAGGAAGATGTATTTTGTTCCTTCTTCAGATTCAGTAGAATCTCTCCAATGGCTTTCGCCAGAATCTTCGTCGGTATCAGAGTTACAAACTTCCATAGACCGGCCGTGGTCACGGCTCTACGGAAGAAACCATTCTTCTCTATGACGATAGGGTCGAGGTGGGGCTCGACGTTGATGTGATCGCCAACTTTCGTCATGAACTTCTCCATCGTTTCTGTACTCTTCTTCTTGCCCATGGTGAATTTGAAAGAAATTTGAAGAGAATTTTTACGATGAAATAGAAAGGGGTTGAGACTCGTGAGTTGCAGAAATTGCAGATCTAAGCACGAGAATGGAAGTTTTTTGAAGGCTGTGAAAGGTTTGCAGTTCTGCCTCGTCCCAAATATATAGAGTTAGGTCTTGGCTGACGTGGCAGGGGTATTCTGGTAAAATCACTCCTAGGGTTTTGTGCGTGGGCGGCTACCTCCTGTGATGGAACTGACGTGTCCGGCGTCATCACTGGAAAAGTGAACCGCCAATTTCGCTTGACGTGGCCACGTGGCTGTTGATGATTCGTCTCTCCCAACAGTAGTCAATCCAGTGGTTGAGATTTCGAGACGGTTCAGATTCGACGGCTGGATTGAGTGCGATTTTTCCCGCTTTCCTCGGCTTTGACGTCCACGCGCCTGTCGTTTCTTTCTCTACGCGCCACTGCATTAAATGCTTGGCAGAAAGTGAAATAGGCACTCGAGTGCAGACAGCTCATACTCGCTTCGTGCCTACTCGCTTCGAGTTGGGCCGCTTGGCCTTTACTCACTTGAGAGGCACTCGCTTGAGTGACTGTTCCGCACTCGCTTGCGATGGCTAGCTTTGAGTGGCGAAGCACTCGCTTGGCCATCTGAAGCGACTAGAATAAATTTCTTTGCTTAATTTAAAATGTTTCTGACTTACATACTTCAAGGATAAACAAGAGTGTTTTCCTCTTTGTATTTGTGTCAGATTCACTTCATATTTTCCATGTAGTGAGTGAAAGTTTCTAGCACGTTTCACCTCACTTAGTGTACTTAAATTTGAAACGCTTACCAGTCAATCTCACTTCGTAGGAGATTGATACCACAATTTGAAGACTTCATTAGGTTTGGACTTCATGTTGAACCCACTTGTTGGAATGTTCATCACTTGTTGTGTGTCCCATCTTCTTGGCGTTCGTCTTCATGGCATTCATCTTCCTCTACGAATTAGAGAGTCCTCCATCGAAGTGAATGAGAGAGAAAATGAATATAGTACACAAGCTTACTTCAACCCAGAGGGGAGCTTCACGTAAGTGTACATATTCACGACGAATGGGGGATGAGTACAAGTCCTTATCTCAGAGCAGAAATGGACAGGATGACAATGAGAATGCTCTGACAAGACAATCTCGTATTTTACGCAGAAGCATGTCACCAGCCCTGCAACCTTTTGTATAAAAAGGTAAACCTTCAAGCATCCTCCTACATGCTACAGAATGAACTTGCAGTCGACTCGCTTTGACCCAAGATTGGGCAAATTGAAGCGATGCAAAGTTCAAGGTGAGAGGGGAATGGATAGACATCCGGCAGCTCAACTCAGTGAACAGTGAGTAAGAAATGGACATTTATCCACGATGAAGGAGATGAGAAGACTTGCTCCTCTTCGACGGAGAGATGGGAAGAGGACACAAGGTCTAGGTGCCAGCCCTGCCTAAGCTTTCACCATTTTTACGTGGGAAGGCCCGATACAAGACCCCACAACCGTTACTAGAAACGGCACTTGCGAGTGTTTATACCCACTCGCTAGAAATCCTAGGCTAGGTAGCATCTTTCCTTGCTCGCTTTGGAAGTAGCTTGCTCCGAGAGCAAACAATAGTTCCCCCTTAACCAATGGCTTAACAATTCCTGTAAGCGGGTAGGGAACGTCTTCCAACACTCCACCTTGCTCCACCTT
The DNA here is from genome assembly GCA_029379335.1 of Thymus mandschuricus. Classification (NCBI taxonomy): domain Eukaryota; kingdom Viridiplantae; phylum Streptophyta; class Magnoliopsida; order Lamiales; family Lamiaceae; genus Thymus; species Thymus mandschuricus. The sequence goes on along the minus strand of CM057073.1, from coordinate 34,658,800 downwards.
ATTTCTCCTTCTTCAAGCGAGTGAGATTTTGAAGTGACTCGCTTGAGTTGGTGAAGATCCGAAGCGAGTGATGCTACGAAAAACTAGCGACCACTCCTTCGTGCATCCTGGATCTAGCATTCTTCACCAGGGTCTAACAACCCTAATTCCATGCATAGCTGATTGAAACGAGACTCAGCTAGAGGCTTGGTGAGGATATCTGCTCGCTGGAGATCGGTATGAATTTTCTCGAGCTTGATATCCTTCTTCTCGACATGATCACGAATGAAGTGATGTCGGATTTCCACGTGCTTGCATCTGGTGTGTAGCACTGGATTCTGCGAGATGCATATAGCACTGTTGTTGTCGCAGAAGATCGGAATTTCATTCGCTTCAACATTGTAGTCCTTCAACTGCTGACGAAGCCATAGAATTTGAGAACAGCAGCTTCCTGCGGCCATATATTCGGCTTCAGTCGTTGAAGTGGCTACACTCGTCTGCTTCTTTGAGAACCATGAGATCAGCTTGCTTCCCAAGAACTGACACGTGCCCGAAGTTGATTTCCTATCAATTCGGCACCCTCCATAGTCAGCGTCTGAGTATCCAGTGAGCTCCAGATCGTCCTCCGTTGGATACCACAGCCCCATATTGATAGTGCCCTTCAAATATCGAAGAATTCTTTTGGCAGCTTCAAGATGGCTGTGCTTGGGGTTGCTTTGGAAGCGAGCGCAGACTCCAACTGCAAAAGCAATATCTGGCCTACTTGCAGTGAGATAGAGAAGTGACCCAATTAGGGCACGATAATCTGTAGGATTCACAGATTTTCCTTCTTCGTCTGGCTCCATCTTCCAGTTGGTATTCATTGGGATCTTCACAGCTTTAGCATGCTGAATACCAAACTTGGCAAGCATATCTCTAGTATACTTCGCTTGATTGATGAAGATACCATCATCCTGCTGCTTCACTTGAAGACCTAGAAAGCAGCTCATCAAGCCAATCATTGACATCTCATATTTGGTCTTCATTAGCTCTCCAAACTTCTCGCTAAGCGACTGGTTTGGTGACCCAAATATGATGTCATCTACGTAGATCTGAACCCATAGCATGTCTTCTCCATGGTTGATGGTGAATAGGGTTCGATCTATCTTTCCTTTGTGAAATCCATTTTCCACTAGGAATTGAGAAAGTGTATCGTACCAAGCTCTGGGGGCTTGCTTCAACCCATATAGAGCTTTCTTCAAGCGATACACTTTGTCTCCTTGCTTGAAACCCGGTGGCTGCTCCACATACACTTCTTCCTTCAATTCACCGTTCAGGAACGCGCTCTTCACATCCATTTGATAGACCTTAAACTTCTTGGTTGCTGCATAGGCTAGAAACAATCTGATAGCTTCAAGTCGTGCCACTGGAGCGAAAGTCTCGTCAAAGTCGATTCCTTCCTCTTGGCAGTAGCCTTTGGCAACGAGACGCGCCTTGTTCCTTACTACGTTGTGGTCCTCGTCCGTCTTATTCTTGAACACCCATTTGGTGCCAATGACGTGCTGAAATTTGGGACGATCCACGAGGTACCATACGTCGTTTCTGGTGAACTGGTTCAGCTCTTCTTGCATGGCGATCACCCAATTTGAATCGGCTAAGGCTTCTTCTACGCATGTCGGCTCAATGTTTGAGAGAAAGCAACTGAACATGGCACTTTCTCCAAACACTTGACTTCTGGTCACTACACCCTTGGATGGATCTCCGATAATTTAACTTGGTGAGTGATCCTTGAGCCACGCGCGCTTGGATCCGCCAGCTTCATCTTCATCGTCTTCCTTGTCACTCGCTTCACCGTCTGAAGCGACTGGATTGGGTGCTTGGCCTGTACTCGCTTCAGGAGTCTTGGGGGCAGCTTCATCTTTTCCTTGGACCTTCTGCTCGCTTGAGCCTTTGATTTCTTCTTCATCCTCAAGTATGTCCCAAGTAAGAGTGTTGATGGGTTCCTCACTTGACTTTCCGTCTTTAGATTGATCCTGTTCCTGTGGATGACTTAAAGAAGATTCATCAAATACGACATGGGGTGATTCTTCCACGATTAGGGTTTTACAGTTGAATACCCTGTAAGCTTTGCTTGATGTGGAATATCCTAAGAATATTCCTTCATCAGCTTTGCTTTCAAAGGCTTTCAACTGTGACTTCCCATTGTCATGGATGAAGACCCTACAACCAAAAATATGGAAATAAGATATGTTAGGAATTCTCCCTGTCCATATTTCATATGGTGTTTTGTCGTGTCGTTTGCAGAGAAGTGTTCGATTCTGCGTGTAGCATGCTGTATTGGCAGCTTCAGCCCAATACTTCATTGGAAGTTTTGAGTCTGCAATCATTGTTCGAACAGCTTCCTTGATGATTCGATTTCTTCTTTCAGCAACTCCATTCTGCTGTGGTGTGCGTGCTGAGGAAGTCTGATGTGCTATGCCATGCTCCGTGCAGTAAGCTTGAATGGTAGAGTTCAAGAACTCTGTGCCTTTATCGGAGCGGATGGTCACGATAGCTTGATTCTTCTCCACAGCCAATCGCTTGAGCAGTTGTGGTAGCTTGGTCAGAGTCTCCTTCTTGCTGTAGAGAAATACGACCCAAGTGTAGCGAGAAAAGTCGTCGACTACAACTAGAGTGTACTTCCTACCATTTATACTAACTGGAGTAACTGGACCAAACAGATCCATGTGAAGCAGCTCGAGCACTCGCTTGGAAGAGGCTTCTTCAAGACTGGCGAAGTGCGTCTTTGTCTGCTTCCCTCGTTGGCATGGTGAGCATGGATGGTCTTTGATGAAGACTTCATTCGGTATGCCTTGCACCAAACCCTTACGAGCTAAGCGATTGATTGCTTTGAAGTTGAGATGGTTCAAGCGTCTGTGCCATAGCCATCCAATCTCTGTAGCACTCCTTGCTACTAAGCACGTCTCCACTTTGCAGCTATCCCATTGTGCTATATAGACGTTCCTTTGTCTTATTCCAGTAAGCACAATCTGGGATGTGAGCTTGCTCTTCACAATGCACTTGTTGGAAATGAATTCTACCTTGTATCCCTTGTCACAGAATTGTGAAATGGATAACAAGTTGTGCTTAAGTCCTTCCACGTAGGAGACTTCTTCAATTGTGAGTTTTCCAACTTTCAGTGCGTCGTACCCTTTGGTGCTTCCTCGAGAGTTATCACCAAGTGGACCCTTCTTCTCAATGTATTCTTGAAGTAGAGCTTTCATGCCGGTCATGTGTCTCGAACATCCACTGTCCAAGTACCAGATTTGATGACCCTCACTTGGCATGGGATCCACGGCGCCCACCTGCAATTAGACAGATTTTGGTACCCAAATCAGTTTGGGTCCTTGCAGGTTAGTTCCCTTAGGTACCCACACTTGCTTCACTTTCTTTTGAAAGAAAGCTTGTGCTTTGGGTTTCTCGACCTTCAAAAACTGTGACTTCTGCCTTAAAGCAGCTTCACATGTGCAGCAGTGTGTGCAAGAGGGATAGCGGCTCGCTCCAGTCCTACCTATGCTCTTCCCACTTTGCTTAAATCCTGAAGCGACTCGCTTCGGATTAGCTTTGGGTTTAGAGACTGACTTAGGGTTTCTAGTCTGTCGAAGCGGCTCGCTTGGTTTCCTCAAAGCGGTCCAACTAGGGTTTTGACCCCGACTCGCTTGAGTAACCTTGGAAGTTCGAAGCGGCCTCTTTGGTCCTTCGAGTTCTTCCCCCTCAATGTTAGTCCGGTTGGACCATCTCCAGTCCGGATAACGTGACACATAAACATTACTCCTTTTCTTGAAAGGGAGATCCTTTGTCTCTCGTGTCATGGCTTGAGGCTTAGAAGCTACAACTGGTTTCCCTTTACCTTTGGATTGGTAGTCTTTAGCATTGTGAGTGCTAGGGATAGTTGTATTTTGCTTACCCTTAGATTCAGTCCTTAAAGATATAGACATCTTCATTGGCTTCTTCTTAGGGCTCTCAGCCATTTTGCCTTTGTCTTTGTTAGTGGTCGCTTTGGATGCAGTGGGCATTTCCAAAGTGACTGATGGTGTCGTGTTTGAAGCACTAACAAAGACAGTTGGCTTGGAAGGTCCACCCTCATATCCAAGTCCTCCCTTTCTACCAAAAGGTAGAAGAGAACTCTCTAGTGCCTGTCTAGCGTATGATGCTTTATTTAAGTTGGCGACTAGAGTGGATTGGGTTTCATACCTTCCCTCCAAGCTTTGATGTCTAGCGAAGAGATCCTTGAACTTACTAGTCATAGCCCTTAGATTAAGTTTGACTTGGTCAAGCTCAGTGGCTAGCTTTCGGTTCTCCTCCTTGCTTTGGGACAAAGCTTGTTGCAGCACTTCGTGGTCACTTGACAGTTTAACGTGCTTGTCAAGCATCTCACTCCATGCAGAGGAATTTGCTTCCTCTTGGTGTGTGTGTGCGAGTGTAATTGAACTAGGTGAGGGATAGATGAATACCTCTCCTGTTTCTTCGTCGGTGAGCGCCATGAGTCCAAGATCCTCTCCATCACTGGAGTTGGTATCAGTGAATGCGTCTGAGTCGCTTTGTAGATCTTCAGTTGAAGCGACCGGAACTTCACTTGCTACAAGCGCTCGCCTTGGAGCATCCCTCTTGGCTTTCAGTTCTTCTCGCTCTTTCGCACTCAGCTTTGGGCAATCGGATTTGTAGTGGCCCATCTTGTGGCAATGGTAACATTCCACTTCCATCATGTCTCTCGGGATCGGCTTTGTCGTCTCTTCTCTCTTCCCTTTTCCTTCTCGAGCATCAGTGCTCCTCCCTTTGTATTGCTTGTAGAATCTTTTGTATTTGCCCACTCGAGAATTCATTTTATTGAAGTTCTTGGATAAGAACGCAATGTGTTCTTCCAACTCTTCCCTCGTCATCTTGGCTAGCGACTGCTCGCTTGGCCCTTCAGCAGCTTTGAATGCTACTCCTTTTGACGTAGTGGGTGCTTCATCCTCTTCGTCGAGGTTCATTCGATTCAGATCGAATTCATGAGCTTTGAGTTCAGAAAATAGAATCTCTGGTGTGAGCTTTGATAGATCCTTGGTTGCTAGATACAGCTCCTTCATAGTTTGCCACTTCCTTGTGAGAGCTCGGACAATCTTCAGGTTGACTTCCTTATCCGTGAGTTCCTTCCCAAGCGAGTTGAGAGTTGCAGTGATGTTGGTGACTCTTAGTTCGAGGGTGTCGATGGATTCTCCTGGCTTCATTATCAGGCTTTCAAACTCCCGCATTTGTACGGCGAGTTTGTTTTCTTTGATTTTGTCAGTGCCTTGAGAAATGAGAGCTAGAGTTTCCCACATCTCCTTCGCTGTTGCGCACTTCCTAATCCTTGGAAGGTAGGCGTCCGACACGGTGCTCTGCATCGTGTGGCGTGCGATCTTGTCAAGATTGGCAATCTTGAAGTCGTTGGGAGTGTACTCATCTTTGTCCTTGTCTACTAGTTGTTGTCGAACATGAGCTGCTCGTCCTTCCGCTGCTGGAACATCCACAGTGATGCTCTTCTTGATTGTGATAGGTCCATCTTCTATGACCTCCCACATGCTGTCATGGACGGAGCATAAGAAGCTCTCCACACGGAAGCTCCAGATCTCGTAGCCTTCAATGGAAAACTGTGGAAGACTAGAAGCATTCATGGTAAACAGTTAGTAGTAATGCAGTATGCGTGGGTGAGATTTTGATGCACTTAGGAAATAGGATCCGGTTCAGTGAGACAACGTGAAGTGAGTGGGGACTCACTTCGGATATGCAAAGCAGAGGCTCGAAAGAACCGCTGCTCTGATACCACTTGTTGGTCCCGGTTTGTTAATAGGAAAAATACGTAGAGGGGGGGGTGAATACGTATTTTGAAGTTTTTCAACTTCAAATCCCTTAACTCAGAGTAACAAGTAAGGAGCTCGCTTTAAACTTAAGACCTAGCTGAAGCTAGATCAACAGTACGAAGCTAGCCTGCTTGACCGAAGTGATGACTTGATCAAGAGGGAGTCCTTACTCGTGTATGCGGAATTTGGTGAGCTAAAATCTTTTCCTAAGTAATTAAAATATCCAGATTAAGTTGTTTAGATGCAAGTGCAATGGATAAACAAAGTAAAGAGTTTAGGGTTAGAGAGATACGACACGAAGATTTATAGTGGTTCGGAGATAACGCTCCTACGTCCACTTTGTTGCACGACGGCAACCGTTCTTTTCACTCAAGAACTTGAAGGTTACGGGTCCTTCAAAAACATGGTCGAGATCGGGCTTCACTCGCCTGGATCTGACGAACAACGCAGTGATTACGGGTTCACTACTAAGACCTAAAACTGGACACGAAACTTCACTCGTTTCTGTCCGAACAACAGGGAGATTCCGGGCTCTCCTTACAGCCTAGCTTCGATCGAGCTTTACACAAACGGTGTAAGTGTAAGCTTGGATCTCAACTCTATGATCGAGGCTTCTTCAATCGATGAAAGAAGAGCCTTGGATCGAAACAACCTAACGACAACACTCAAAAACCTAACAGACAAGTATAGGGTTTTTGGTTGACGACACACTATGAAGAACTCTTTACAGTAGATGCAAAGATTGGCTAGAGTTCTTCTTCTAAGCTTTGGATATATGAAGTGGGCTTAGAATCTATGTGTGAAGGTTATGAAGACGAGTTCCGATGAACTGGAAACTCGGAGAACACTTGAAAACAAAGACTCGAAGATTGCTAGAAAGCTGGGGAGTGTTTGTTTGCTGTATGCGCTCGAATGCTCAAGTAGTGTTCTCTCTTTTCTTCGTCTTCATCCTTCACTATTTATAGGCGGAGGGATGGCTGAGATCCGTTGTTTGGTTGGTGGCCTTGTCACTCCTCCTCTCGACAGTACTTGCGCAGGCAATAGCTTTTGCAGGTGCCCAGTTTGTCTCTTTGCCGAAAATGGCTAAGTTACAAACTTAACAGTAACTGGAGCGAGCCAGTACTGTTACGGCGCCTTTGTCGGCCTGGCAGTCAACTCTACCGCTCCACTCCGCTTTCGACACATGGAGATCTCGTAATTAATGCTATGATCTCCTGTTGACTGGAGTTCAAAATATGGGCGGGAGTTGTGCTGTCGCTTTCTGGTAGGTAGTGGCTTGCTTTGCTTTAAGTTGTAGCGTCCGCTCTGAAGTGAGTCGCTTCAGGATCATACTGTAGCGGGTCGCTTTCGAAACGAAGTTTCGTAGTGACCGCTTTAATAAGTGTTGACCCGCGTTGACTCGCTTCTGCTTTTCTTTGTAGCGTTCGCTTTGCTTCGCTTTGGTGGCTTCACTTTGACTCCACTGTAGCGCTCGCTTCGCTTCGCTGGTTTCGGCACGCTTCACTTCGGTTTGCTAGACTCGCTTCGCTTTGGAAGAACACACTCAAGCGAGTGGCCTTCACTTGAATTCCTGTAGTCTAAAGCTAAGCAAAATAAAGTCATCCTAACAGATTTAGGCTTAGAAAAATTCTAACCTATTAACTACATCAAAATGGGTCGCTTGGGAGCTGGACACTTGGGGTTTTGGGATCCAATCAAAAACAAATGGCTTCGTTTATCAAGTATCCCTCAGAGTTCCCCCTTAACAAATTGGTCCATAACAATTCCCAACAGCCGGCAACCGACCCGGCGAGGCTCGCGGCGTTGAACCCTAAATAGGGTTCCGCCGCGGCACCCCTCACCTCGCTGCCGCCGTTCCAGCCGCCGGCGACGTCCGCCGCGGCTCCTGCTGCTGGTGTTGATGTCGCCGGCGTGCTCCGCTGCTGCTGGACGTCCCTCCGCCGCCTTCGCCATCACCTGTCGCCGCTGCAACTCGCGGTAGAAAACCCTAGGGGGTTCCGCCGTGGCTGCTGCTCTCCCGGCGCCGCTCCGACGATCTGCTGCTGCCGGCGACGTTCGCGGCCACGTCGAGTCCGTTGCCAAACTCCGTGATCGCCGTTGTCGGCCCCCATGCAGCCCACGGCGTCTGCCACGGCGTCGAGCCCTAATTAGGGTTCCGCCGCGGCGCCGTTCTCGCGCCTCCGGTGCTGCCGCCGCCACTCCGGCCTCCCCCAGCCTCCTCCGACGACGTGCAGGCTCCAGCAGCCTGCTGGAGCCACGTCGCTCATCGGAGAAGAAGGAGGCAGCCCCGTTGGGCGACTCGCACGCGCGTGCGGTGGCGCGTGTGATTCACGCGCCGCCCCGTGCGACGGCGTCCAGCTGGTGCTTGTCTCCTTCGTTCTTCGTCTTCGTCTCGTCCAGCAGGTACAAAAACGAAATAAAACCTATCTAATCCTATTCTAAATCGCACCTTATTATCTCGCGATCAAAAATTACATAGATTTGCCAAATCGGCCCCGAAAAACGACAATCACCACGAAAAGCGACATCCTAATCGATCTAACATGCATAATAATCGATAATTACTCAGATAGAGCCGAAAATCTGATCCTCGCTCTGATACCAACTGAAGGAACCATATATGATCGGTGAAGATCGGTTCGCCCGAGGATCTATTTCGGATATCTAACTATTGAATTAAACCTATCATGCTCCTATGAATTTAGTGCGGAATCATAGGGGGTTTATAGATCGATTACCTGAAGAAGTAGAGAACTCGCGAATAGATCTTCTGATCTGTATCCCTGCTCGATTCTGACGTTGGATGGACAACGATCTTCGGAATCAGCCACGGAAACGGGATCCCCACCGAAAACTGCTGCTCGGCCGCGCGTCTCTCTCTCTCTAACCCTAGCCTCCTTTTCTTGTTCAGAATATTAAGTGCACTCGATTATTCTGACTGTTAGGTCTGAACAAGACCTTGAGGGGTATTTCTAGAGGAGACCAAGAGAGACTTGGGCTTAAGTTGCAGGCCAGGCCTGCAACTTATGGACTGGCCGCCCATGAGCACAGTTGGCGCCACATACTGGGCCCAACTGAGTGGTGGCCCACTTATTCCTTATACTGTGGCCTATTGAGCTTTTTGGGCCAGATCAGGGATCTACTAGCTGGTAAAACCGAGGCCTCCCAATGGCTAAATTCTCCATACTCAGCCCAGAGTATAATTTAGTCCATAAGTACTAAAACATTCCACTAGAGTAATAGTACTGAATTACCTGTTTTACCCCTGTTGAGTTCAGGGCTAGTATTAGACTTAACGACCCCCATATTTAAGATATCCCACATCCGTTGATTAACTTAGAGCTTCTGACTGCTCGTGTTAATCAACTTCTTTTATATTCCTTAGTAGTACCATTCATACCTTACTCATCATACCGGAATTTAATCCACCTGCAGGGTTTGGTATGATAGTCCTTAATGAATTCCTCAGGGGATGTGATCAACCTGTTCTACCAGGATATGGTGCTCTGTTGCAGTTACACTAAGAGTCGTACTAGTTGTAGTTGCTTCCCAAGATACGGAGCATATTGAGTTGCAGATACTCTGAACTCTCACCCATGGTAAATCAAAGAAGCAGACCACAACTATACACCCTTAGGACTCAACTAGAGTTAAGGTTCATCTTAAGTCACCGAGGTCTTGATTCTTTCTACATTCGGTCGAAATAGAAGAATACACCTCACCGTGATCCTATCAGTACACGCACGTACTAGTATAGACAAGTAGCCAAGACAAGCTACCTATGCAGCCTATACTACAGCCTAAACCGACAGTTATATCCAGAACTATCTCGACTGTGATACCCTTTTATATCTCATGAGGAACCGGCAACTATGGTCTTCTGTGATCTACAACACACCATAAAGCCTACAACTTTGAGATAATGGATAGATGTTTGATGCATAGATAACAATTCATACTTAATCAGATAGGAGATCGTTAGTGGTTATGGACAACACATGCATACAAGCTAAAAGGCCTGCTTTCTAGTATACAAATCCATCAGACACACCCTTGCTCTTACTCTTTTGCTTATATCCTGAAGCTGGACGCTTAGGATTAGCCATGAATTTAGAGACTAACTTGGGATTTCTAGTCTCTGCAAGCTTCTCGCTAGGTTTCCTCTGCGAGGTTAAATTTGGCTTTGGGCCTTGACTCGCTTTGGAAACACTTGGGGTATGAAGCTTCCTTTTGGGAACTTCAATTCCTTCCCCCTCAACGTAAGTACGCTTGGACCATCTCCAATCGGACTCACTTGACACATGAACATTAGCTTTTTTGGCAAGAAAACATCCTTTGTTCTTGGTGTCTTAGATTGAGAACTTGAAGCCTCAACTGCTTCCCTTTCACCCTTTGAATGGTGAGATTTAGCATGATTAGTGCTAGGAGCTGTTGTCATTGGCTCTCCCTTAGACGCTTCCTTTGAAGATATAGACATCTTCATAGGTCCTTTCTTAGGTGTTAGTGCATGAGTTGCATGCATTTCAGATTTGTGTTGGCATTTTTATTTTCGAGTCTTCTGCTGCGTTGCTGACTGGATTAATGCATGTATCGAAGAATTATATATATATATATATATATATATATATATATATATTATTATTTGAAGATGGAAGATTATTTCTGCATGGAAAGTTTCCATGCACAGAAGATCAGCTTGAAGATCTTCTAGGGTTTCCTGCGCTGAGTATATATATTGATCAGGAAAACCCTAGACACGCTCTGCCGCTCTTGAATATTTTGTGTGTGAGTTTTTGGTGTTCTTGCAACGTGTGTATTGCAAGGTTTTGTTTTGAGCGAGCGTGTGTTCTGGACAAGCTTCCCTGGCTTTGTTCAGTTTGATCTAAGCGTGTGGCTTAGAACCATTCTAGTGTTTATCACTTAACGAGTTTATCTCGTTGTTGTATTCGATCTCATTGTAAGGGAGTTGTAATTGAGACGAATAGGTTACATAAGGTGGAGTCCTTGGTGTAATGTCCTGTAAGTCTCTTGACTTCTTATAGTGGATTGAATCTCTCGGATATTGTCCCCCAGACGTAGGTGCGTTATCACCGAACTGGGTTTACCAAGTTTCTGTGTTCTTTACTGCTTTCTTTTATTGCATCTAAGAACAGAATTAAGATCGTTTTTAGTTTTTGCACAAACTAGCACTTTCAATTGGCACCAGAGCAGGTTTTGGATTTGTGGAGATCCTGGGATTCGTGTGCTAAAGCTGTGCAAACTAAGATGGACTTTCTGAAGGTTGGAGGTTCTATGAACAGACCACCCATATTGGATGGAAAAAATTACAGCTATTGGAAAGTCAGAGTCACCTCTTACATTCGATCTGTTGATGAGAAGGCGTGGGGTACTGTGCTAAGTGGATGGACTGAACCTGCAAATGTCGAAGCTGACAAGAAGCCGAGAGAGAAGTGGGATGACAATGATGTCCTTTTGTCAGGGTTGAATCAGAAGGCCCTGAATGCTATTATGTCATCAGTTGATATGGAAAACTTCAACTTTATTTCTACATGTACTTCAGCTAAAGAAGCCTGGGATACTCTGCAGAATGCATATGAAGGGAACAACAGAGTGAAGGCTCAAAGACTTCAGCAGCTGATCTCCAAGTTTGAGGCGTTGAGAATGGGAGAGGATGAGACTATATCTGAGTTTCATGCTAAGCTGAAGAACATTTCAAATGAGTGCTTTATGCTTGGGGAGAAAATGTCACAGGAAAAGCTGTGTGCTAAAGTTTTGAGGTCTCTCCCAAGAAGGTTTGACTTCAAAGTTGCAGCTATTGAGGAAGCCAAAGATCTTTCTTCTATGACTCTTGATGAGTTAATTGGATCTCTCAGAACTTTTGAAATGGGGTTGCGTGAAGAAGATGCTCCTAGGAAGAAGGAGATAGCCTTTGTTGCTGCAGCTGATCAAAGTTCTCAGAAAAGTGTAAGTGATGTAGCAGAACTTTTGGAGTCATATGCTCTTCTCACAAGGAAGTTTAACAAAGCTATGAAGAAGTTTAGAGGAAAGAAGAATCCAGGAGAAAATGTTGCTGGAAGTGGAAGTAAGCCTCCTATCATCTGTCATGAGTGTGGTGGAAATGGGCACATTAAGCCAGAATGTGCTAATCTGAAGAAGAAAGGTGGAAAGTCTTATGCAGCCACTCACAGTGACAATGAAGAATGTGATGACTCGGGAGTTGAAGACAATGTGTTTCCTGAGGGTCCCAGCAAAGCCTATGCAGCCAAAGTAGACAATAACAAATCTGAGGAGGATGTTGATAATCTGTTTGATGGAAATGAAGAAGAAGACACAGAGGATAATGTTGAAGATCAGATTGAGATTGCATACAAGGAAATGTATGACAAGTGTCTTCTAGTTGCTGAGATGAATCAATCCCTCAGTGATGAGTTAAAGAAAGTGAAGGAAGAAAGAGATAAATTAGTCTTAAGGCTTGATCAGCTAGAGAAGCAAGCAGTTTCTACTCAAGAGGAAGAAACTGAACAATCAAGTGATATGAATCATTTGGTTAAGTTGATGAAAATGATGACTGCTGGATCTGCCAAGCTCGATGAGATTCTCAAAGTTGGTGGAAAGACTGATAAGGATAAGTCTGGTCTGGGTTTTGAAGGAGGCAAGGGTAAACAGAAACAGCTCCTTCTGTTTCTCAAGGATATCAGCATAGAGATTGGGGAGCAGATACAAGATCTTGTCAGCAAATTAGTTCACAAGTGTGTCATCACTGCTGGATTCCTGGGCATATCAGGCCTCACTGTAAGAAGCTGCAAGAAGATCAGTTCAGAATTGCTAGAAGACCTTTTCCAAATCATCCTGGATACAACTCATATCACAGAGTACCAGGAATTTATGGAAATGCTCCTGGAATCTATGGGGGAAGAGGTCCTTACAGAGGTCCTTACAGAGGATATGCTGCTCATACTGCTCTTCTAGCTGAGGCTGAAAATACATGGTATTTTGATAGTGGCTGCTCCAGACATATGACTGGAAAAATAGAAAGTTTGACAAACATCAAACTTGTCAATGGTCAAACAGTAACTTTTGCTGATGGTGTTAAGGTTCCAGTTCTTGGATGTGGAGATTTGGCTGTTTCTGGGATGCCCAAGCTTAAGAATGTGTTCCTGGTGGATCAACTTAAGGCAAATCTGGTGAGTATAAGTCAGCTCTGTGACCAAGGAATGGATGTCAGATTTGATAAAGATACATGCACTGTGTATGAGAACCAGAAGGGGTACTTGATTGGCAAAAGATCTTCAGACAGCTGTTATCAGGTTGAGAGCAATCTCAAGAGTTTTAGTGCCAAGATAAGTGAATTTCAGATATGGCATCAAAGACTAGGCCATCCTAGTTTCAGGCATATGAAGACCTTGATGAACAATGATGTTATTATTGGTCTGCCGAAGCTGAGCTTGGATCATGAAGGTCAGTGTGGTCCATGTATGAGTGGGAAGCAAATTCATGCCACTCACAAGGCTGTGTCTGTTGTTACTACGAGCAGTATTCTTGATCTACTTCATATGGATTTGATGGGGCCAATGCAGACTGAGAGTCTTGGAAAGAAGAAGTATGTTTTGGTGGTTGTGGATGATTTCTCTAGGTATGCTTGGGTGGATTTCTTGAGAGAGAAGTTTGAGGCCTTTGAAGATTTCAAAAGGCTGCATAAAAGAGTTACTAGAGAAAAGGATAAGCATGTCAAGCATATCAGAAGTGATCATGGAAGAGAGTTTGACAATGTCTTATTTGAAGGATTATGTGCTCTAGAAGGTATTGAGCATCAGTTCTCTGCACCAATCACTCCTGAGCAGAATGGTGTTGTGGAGAGAAAGAATAGAGTTCTTCAAGGTATGGTGAGGACTATGATGAAGGCTAAAAAGGTTCCAGCTAGATTTTGGGCAGAGGCAATGAATACAGCATGCTACATCTCAAATAGGATCTATGTCAGACCAAAGATGACTATTACTCCATATGAAATTTGGAGAGGAAGGAAGCCGAATGTGAAGTACTTTCACATGTTAAATGATAGAGATCAGAATAAGAAGCTGGATGATCGTGGTGTTAAAGGAATCTTTCTGGGATACTCTATGAACAGTAGAGCTATCAGAGTTTTCAGTCGCAAAACTGAGACAGTCATTGAATCTGTGAATGTTAGGTTTGATGATGAGAGAGTTTTTGATATATCCATGGTTGGTGATACTGAAAATGTTGCAGCTGGTCTTTCTGAGAATGCTTCCAGAACTGATCTTAAAGGTGAGCTAGAACCTATAGAAGAGTTGGTCACTGAAGAAGAGGTTGATGTGAATAGTTCTGAAGCTAAGAGAGTAACTCAAGTTCACAATAATCATTCAGTAAATGATGTTATTGGAAGTCTGAATGATGGTATGAAGACAAGAGGAAAGAAACAGGACTATGCCAGAATGCTGTCAAATGTGGCTCATGTCTGTTTTACCTCCAAGATAGAGCCGAAGAACATCAAGCAGGCTCTTACTGATTAGAATTGGATTGCTGCCATGCATGAGGAACTCATGTAGTTTGATAGATGTAAAGTGTGGTACTTGTGTCCAGAGCCAGCTAATGCAAATATCATTGGTACTAAATGGGTGTATCGCAACAAGACTGATGAGAATGGCAATATTTTCAGGAACAAGGCAAGGCTGGTAGCTCAGGGATATACACAAGTTGAAGGAGTGGATTTTGATGAGACCTTTGCCCCTGTGGCAAGGATGGAGTCTGTCAGACTGCTGCTTGGAATTGCTTGCCATCTGAATTTCAAGCTGTATCAGATGGATCTTAAAAGTGCCTTCCTAAATGGCATTCTCAAGGAGGAGGTGTATGTAAGGCAGCCAAAAGGATTTGAAAATCCTGAATTTCCAAACCATGTGTACAGACTGCAAAGGGCATTGTATGGTTTGAAGCAAGCACCTCGTGTTTGGTATGACAGATTGTCTGAGTATCTGTTGTTGAAAGGCTATAAGAGAGGCAGTGCAGATAAAACTCTATTTGTGAAGAAGGAACATTTTGATGTGCTTCTAGTGCAGATTTATGTAGATGATCTTCTATTCGGGTCTCAATCTGAGAAGCTAGTGAATGAGTTTGTGAAGCTAATGAAGGAAGAGTTTGATATGAGTATGTTTGGTGATGTGAATCTATTTCTTGGACTTCAGGTTAAGCAATCAAAGGAAGGGTTCTTTGTTACCCAAAGTACTTATGCCAGAAATTTGGTTAAGAGATTTGGGCTGGAGAATGCTAAGCCAAAAGAACTCCAATGAGTACTTCAGTGAAACTGCACAAAGATCCAGAAGGTGCTTCTGTTGATCATACTCTATAGAAGCATGATAGGGAGTCTGCTGTATCTTACCTCCAACAGACCTGATATCTATCACAGTGTTGGTGTGTGTGCTAGATTCCAGGCTGATCCAAAGGAGAGTCATATGAATGCTGCCAAGAACATCATCAAATATATAAAAGGGACAGCTGATATCGGCCTTTGGTTTTCCAACAACACCTCCATTCAGTTGCATGGTTATTGTGATGCAGATTATGTTGGCTCTCTGGTGGACAAGAAAAGCACTTCTGGTGGATGCTTCTATCTAGGAAGCAATCTTATTTCATGGTATAGCAAGAAGCAGGTTGGTATTTCATTGTCTACTGCAGAGGCAGAATATATTGCAGCTAGTAGTTGTTGCACTCAGCTTGTGTGCATGAAGAAGATGCTCGCTAATTATGGCTATAAGCAGGATGTTATAAACATTTTATGTGACAATGAGAGTGCTATCAATATAGCTAAGAATCCAGTTCAGTTCTCCAAGACTAAGCATATTGATGTAAGATACCATTATTTGAGAGAACTGGTTGAAGAAGTTACATTGAAGATTGAGCATGTTCACACTGAACATCAGCTGGCTGATATCTTCATAAAAGCTCTTGATACTGTTAGATTTGAGCTTTTGAGAGCCTCCCTTGGGCTCTGCACTTTATGACTAACCGTTCTTGAGTCATTGAAGGTTAGTGTATATATGTACCATAATTTTATTTTCTGGTTTTCTTGGATTTCTTGTATGCCTATGAGAGCTGATGGATTGGTTTCTATCTGGAAGATTTATGGTGATGATATTATCTCTCTGGAATTCTGGTTATGTTGCAATTTGCAGTGTTGCAAATTGGTTATTATTCTTGGAACAGTGCACAAAGAGCATCTGCTCTTAATTTTAGCACTTAAATGTGCTACTGTTGTATGGCAAGTAAACCGGTTACAACTGTCAGACAGTGAGTGGAATCTGACAGGTACTTATTCAAATATTGTGAGGAGGGAGTTTATTTCTCTCATTCCTCTTCGTCTTTGTAACCCTAGCTTTCTCTCTGCAAATTCGTGTGTGCTTGAGAATCTTGCTGCTGGAAAAATGTCGTTCAACAACTCCTCTAGTGAATCTTCTCAAAATCCGTTGGGAGAAAAATTTTGTCCTCTGTTTTCCGCTAGTCAGAGAAAAGGCGCCAGTGTATCCAAGAGAAAACGAGGAAGTGCTATTGAGAGTAAAATAAGGGAGATGGACCCCGAACTCGGTGACTTCTCCAGTGATAGTGAGAATGACAAAAGAGGAGGCCGTCGTGTACAAAGCAAACGTGTTCTAGTTGTTGATCCTCCCATTCAGCTTGCTCCTAGGGTTGTGAAAAAATCCTCCAACCCTAAGAAGTCTTCATCTGTTAAAGTTGTTGATGGGAAGAAGAAAGCTGCCATGAAAGGTGATAAGAAGAAAGGTGGTGACAAGAGTGCGGCTCAGTCTGAAGAGCCCATTGAGGATCTTGAAGAAGATGAGGAGAGGCAGCTAAGAGAGCTTCTAAAGGAAAAGGGAAGGTTGTTGATCCTCCTCCTCGGGCGCGTACCCGTGCTGCTGTTCAGAAGCTACTGGACGTAGCCATTAAGGCAGCAAGGTCTCCTCCTGCTGCTGCAAAAGGGGCTACTGTCAAAGCTACTAAGGGCAAAGGGAGAGTGAAGGCTCCTGCAGTTCGGACCAAGCTCACAGCTGCACAGAAAAAGGCACTGTACAGCTCCCCTGTTGATGAGTATGATATTCCATCTCCTTCAGATTCTCTGCATACTGAAGATAACTTTGAAGCTGATATGGTTGGAAAGTTTGACCCAAACACTCATAGGTCTATTTATGAGTATATGAGATGGGAGTATTTTCAGCATAGGAATTTCCTTGATGACAAATTTGTCACTGAGCATTACCTTCATAGAGGGGACATCTATGAATGGTTGAAGGAAGCAAATCTACTGCAGGCTGTGTTGAGGGGTCATACTTATGTTCTTGAACAGATTAGGGAGTTCTATGCTAATCTGGGTGAGAGTGTTATTGATGAGAAATCTCCAGATTTCCACAAGGTGTTCATGCGGGGTAAAATGATAGATTTTAGCCCTGATGTTATTGTGAGGGCTCTGGGAAGATCTGGGAAGAGAGCCTGTGTTTGAGGGTGCACTTTGGGACCTCGATTTTGATGAGGTTGCCTCTACCCTTACTGATGGCCAGATCAAGAAGTGGCCAAATGATCAGCATCTTAACCATGCCATCTTGCTGGAGTCCAAGTATGCTAACCTCCATAGCGTATCATTGAGGAACTGGACTCCCACATGTCATAGGGATTCGGTTAGCAAAAGAGAGGGTACTCTTCTTAATGCTATCAGCAAAGGCATGGATATTGATATGGGATGCCTGATTTTTGAAAAGATATGCTCCTTCATCAAGAATGTTGGAAAGATGAAGAGAATGTACTTTCCAGGCCTTATTGGTAGGATTCTGAAGTCACAGGGTGTGCCCTCTAGAAGGACCGATTCTAAGCCTGTGAAGCTCAAAGCCATGAGGTTCAGCTCCAAGTTACTTAAGCCAATTCATGGAGTTAACTTGGACAATGATCTTGCAGATGACAGTGATGATGATGTGGTGTCTGCTAATGGGAGTATGTATGTTGGTGTAGAAGATATGATTGGTGTTGAAGGAAGGTCTGCAGCACAGTTCTCAAAGAAGTATACCAGGAAGTCCTCAAAGAAAGTTGCTTCTAAATCTACCAAAAAGGGTACTGCTAAGTCTTCAAAGAGAGGCCTGCTAAATCCTCTAAGCAGACTGTGGCTGGTTTTGATGTTGTTGCTGTTCAGAAGCAAAGAGAGGGGCTAAAGGCTCAGTAGGTGTCTTTTCACAAGATGATGAAGCACATCAGCTTGCAAAGGCAGCTTGTGCAGACCATGCTTGAGGCTCTCCCAGATGTTGAGGAAGAGGCTGGTTCCCCTCCAGCAGAGGATGTTGAGGAAGATGCTGGTTTCCCTACCAGAGTTCCTTCTGTTGAAAATGTTGCAGGTCCTTCAGGTTTAACACCTGCTGAAAAAGCTGCTGCTGCTCCTCCTGTTGAGGAAGTATCTGAAGAAATGGATGAGTCTATCCACATTGATGATGAAGAGCCAGATGTGCAGACTGGTAGAGAGGTGCCTGCAGCTGCTACTGAGTCTGCTCGTGAGGACTCTGTATTCATGTCTGCAAATGAGGATGTTGAGGAGCGCACAGTGGAGGTTGAGCGTACTGAGGAAGTTGATGGTGGTGCTGATGCTGGTGAGGAGATTTCCAACAAACCAACTCAGTAACTCTTTGGCATGTAGCATGAATTGAGGGGGAGTAACAGTCAGAAGATGTGTATGTTCTCTCTTCTCTAACTCTGTTTTTGGCTATGGCTCTTGGATAATTCTATTTGCTGGGATGTAATAGCAAATAGGTTTGGTACTCTGGTTTTCTGGATTTCTGGTTCTCTTGGCTCTGTGTTGGTGGAATTTTGGATTTATGGCTTGTATTAGTAATGGTAGGAAGCCGGTTCCTGCTGGTTGGTTTTGTTCCTTGCTGGATTTCTCTGTTTATGATCTGGTATGGAAAATGAAGTATTTGTTGCTTTGTGTGATCTGTTTTGATTGCAGTTAGTTGTGTGATTTTGGTTTGGTAGTGTGGGTGAGCTCCTTGCCACCATGGTTCAAAATCTGTTTGGTGTTTATGGATCTTGTGAACAGTTTGGTAGTGTGGGTGAGCTCCTTGCCACTGTTCTTGTCAAGATATGGATTTTGATTTGAGGGGGAGCATAGTTTCTGATCTGATCTGTTTATGAAGTACTGTTCTGCTGTGTGAGTACTTCTATCTGCTCCTGTTTTGCTGATCTTCTGATGTGAGTTGATACATGCAATTCATGCTGTGTTTGAAAATGCCAAAGGGGGAGATTGCTAGTGCATGAATTGCATGCATTTCAGATTTGTGTTGGCATTTTTATTTTCGAGTTGCTGCGTTGCTGACTGGATTAATGCATGTATCGAAGAATTATATATATATTATTATATATATTATTATTATTTGAAGATGTAAGATTATTTCTGCATGGAAAGTTTCCATGCACAGAAGATCAGCTTGAAGATCTTCTAGGGTTTCCTGCGCTGAGTATATATATTGAGGAAAACCCTAGACACGCTTTGCCGCTCTTGAATATTTTGTGTGTGAGTTTTTGGTGTTCTTGCAACGTGTGTATTGCAAGGTTTTGTTTTGAGTGAGCGTGTGTTCTGGACAAGCTTCCCTGGCTTTGTTCAGTTTGATCTAAGCGTGTGGCTTAGAACCATTCTAGTGTTTATCACTTAACGAGTTCATCTCGTTGTTGTATTCGATCTCATTGTAAGGGAGTTGTAATTGAGACGAATAGGTGACAAAAGGTGGAGTCCTTGGTGTAATGTCCTGTAAGTCTCTTGACTTCTTATAGTGGATTGAATCTCTCGGATATTGTCCCCCAGACGTAGGTGCGTTATCACCGAACTGGGTTACCAAGTTTCTGTGTTCTTTACTGCTTTCTGTTATTGCATCTAAGAACAGAATTAAGATCGTTTTTAGTTTTTGCACAAACTAGCACTTTCATTAGTGATCTCAATTTTTCCCTTATCCTTGTTGGTGGTCGCTTTGGAGGCAGTGGGCTTATCCAAAGTGACTGATGGTGATGTGTTAGATGCACCAACAAAGACAGTGGGCTTGGAAGGTCCATCCTCATATCCAAGGCCTCCCTTTCTACCGAAAGGTAGAAGCGAGCCCTCTAGTGCTTGCCTAGCATATGATGCTTGTCAAATTGGCAACTAGAGTGGATTGGGTTTCATACCTTTCCTCCAAGCTTTTGTGTATAGCGAAGAGGTCCTCAAACTTACTCGTCATAACCCTTAGATTAAGTTTGACTTCATCAAACTTAGCGGCTAGCTTTCGGTTTTCGCTCCTGCTGTCAGACAGAGCTTGTTGTAACACTTTGTGATTACTTAACAAATCCTGGTGTTCGTTAAGTAGCTCACTCCATGTAGAGGAATATACTTCCTCATCGTGCTTGTGTGCATGTGTAATTGAAATGAGTGAGGGATAGTAAAATACCTCTCCAGTATCTTCATCGGTGAGCGCCATCAACCCTAGATCCTCTCCCTCACTTGAGTTGGGATCTGTGAAGGCATCTGAGGTGACTCGCTTGCCACTAACGCTCGCCGTGGAGAGTCCCTTCTCACTTTCAATTCTTCCTTTTCATTTGCACTTAGCTTCGGGCATTCAGACTTGTAGTGGCCCATCTTGTGGCAGTGATAGCACTCCACATCCATTATGTCCTTAGCGATCGGCTTTGAGGTCTCTTCACACTTTCCTTTGCTGTCATGAGCTTTGGCATTCTTCCCTTTGTACTGCTTGTAGAATCTCTTGTATTTTCCTACCCTTGAGTTCATTTTGTTGAAATTTCTGGATAGGAATACGTAGTGCTCCTCAAGTTCTTCTTTGGTCATCTTGGCTATGGGTGAGTCGCTTGATGTCTCAGCAATTTTGAATGCAACGCCTTTGCCAGCTATGGGAGTTTCATCTTCATCATCAAGGGACATACGGTTGAGGTCAAACTCGTGTGCTTTGAGTTCAGAGAACAGAATCTCCAGTGAGAACTTTGGCAAGTCCTTCGTTGCTAGATAGAGCTCCTTCATCGTTTGCCATTTCCTGGTGAGAGCTCGAACTATTTTGAGGTTGACCTCCTTGTCTGTTAGCTCCTTTCCCAGTGAAACAAGCGTCGAGATGATGTTAGTGACTCGAAGCTCGAAAGCGTCTATGCTCTCGCTTGGTTTCATGGTCAAGCTTTCAAATTCTCCCATCAGCACAGCTAGCTTATTTTCTTTAATCTTGTCTTTTCCTTGAGAGATCAATGCTAGGGTTTACCACATTTCTTTTGCAGTGGAACACTTCCTGATCCTTGGCAGATATGCATCCGAGACGGTGCTCTGCATAATGTGCCTTGCTACTTTGTCCAGATTTGCAACTTTGAAGTCATTGGCAGTGTAGTCGTCCTTTGTCTTCTCAACGTACTCATCTTTAGTTGTAGTTGGGCGTCCTTCAGCAGCATGTACATTGACAGTGATGATCTTCATGATTGTGATAGGTCCTTCAGTAACGACCTCCCACATTCTGTCATGCACTGAGCTGAGGAAGCTTTTGACACGGAAACTCCATGTCTCATATCCTTCAATAGAGAATTGCGGAAGATTCGAAGCACAGTGACTAGACAATTTCAAACGTTAGTAGTAATGCAGTATGCATGAGTGAGATTTTCATGCACTTAGGAAAACGGATCAGTTCAGGTGAGACAACATGAAGCGAGGGAACTCGCTTCCAGTATACAAAGCAGTGGCGCGTTAGAACCCCTGCTCTGATACCACTTGTTGGTACCGGATTGATAAGTAGGGTTACACGTGGGGGGGGGGGGGGGGGATGTGAATACGTGTAACAGAAGTTTTTCAACTTCTTTTCCAACTTATTTCAGAGTGAGCAAGACTGGGGTCGCTTTGAAACTTAAGATCAAACTGTAAGCTTGATCTATAGTAAAGCTTTACTCAGGACCTAAGCGGACGCTTGATCACAGAGTGACTCGCTTGCTTATATGCAGAATTTAGTGAGCTAATATTTCCTACGTATTTAAAGCTTTGTATTAGGTTTGTTTATATGCTTGTGCAAATACGAGATAATCAAAGCAAGTAAGTATCGAAAAGCTTAAGGACAGAAAATACGAGACCAGGGATTATAGTGGTTCGGTGGTAAAACACCTACGTCCACTTTTGTTCCTCGCAGGAACAGCTTCTCTTCACTCAAGAAACCTTTGAGGATTACGGGTTCCTCAAAAACCAAGACAACGGATCGAGCTTCGCAAGCTTGGACCCAACACAACAATAACTGGGAGATTACGGGTTCTCCACAAAAACTTAAGAAAATAATCGAGTTTAGCACAGTCGATGAACGTGCAAGCTTGGATTCTCTCTACACGATCGAGGTGTTCACTATCGATGAAAGTGAAACATTAGATCTTACAACAACCTTTCAACTTAACACAAACTCTAACACACTTGACTGGATAAGAACAAGGGTTTTGGTTTGGTTTTGAAAACACTCTAAGTGAAGAACTCTTTACAATAGATGCAAGGGCTAGAGTTCTTCTTCTAAGCTTGGATATGTATAGTGGCTTAGAATCTAAGAGAGTGAAGGTTGCAGAGACAAGCTTCGATGGAACTGAAGCTTGGGAACACTTAGAAAATGACTCGAGCAGATGTATGCTGAAAACTCGTGAGTACTTGTTTGCTTTGAGCGCTGAAATTTCAAGAAAGTGTTCTTGTGTTCTCTTCTCTACACTCCACTACTTATAGAGTGGGAGTTGGGTAGAAGCCGTTTGAAAGTCGGTGTCTTTTTCCCTCCACACTCGACAGTACTTGGCTTTGACCTGCAGCTTTTCCAGACGCTCGTTTGTCTTCTTTCCCGAAATGGTTAAAAGCCAAGCGTAACAGTAACTGGGCTCCTCCAAAACTGTTGCGGCTGCTTGTCGGTCTAGCCGGTCAACTTTATGCTCCATTCTTCTTGTGCCACGTGGAGATCTTCAATTAATGCGGTTGATCTTCACTTGACTTCGTTTGAACTTCGAGTTTGAACTGAAGCTGGTAGTTGAACTGTCGCTTTTACGCTCTGGAACGTGCTCGCTTTGCTTTAGTCTTGGCGCTCGCTTTAGCGTAGTTGGGTTGACTCGCTTTGACTTTATCGGGAGCACTCGCTTCGCTTTGTCTGGGTAGACTCGCTTCGCTTCAATACACACTCAAGCGAGTGGTCTTCTCGCTTCGCTTGAAACCTGCAGTCTATACCTAAAGCGACTAAAACAAAGCAAGCTTTCCTAACATTATAAGCTTGAAAAATTCTATCCTACCTAATCAAAACAGGGTCGCTTGGGAATAGGATTTACATAGAGGGTTTTGGGATCTAATAAAAAATACATAACAATTTTACTAAAGCGTCCCATTAGGTTCCCCTTTAACAAATAAATCCTTAACAATTCCCAACAATGGTTATTTGGGTATATTTGATTAGATTTAACTACTCCCGGAGCAATGCTTTCCTTTATTTGTTAAGTTTTGTATTTTCTTTTAATTGATTTCTTTCTTAGTTTTGTATTTTATTACTTGTTATTTCGTTTATTTACTCTCTTGTTATAAAAACCTCAAATTCTAAAATTTTGCTTGCCTAGACATTGCTGAGAATATCTAGTAGAGGTAACTCATATACGTTCAGATATCGATCCTTGGGATACGACTCTTGCATTCCTTTACTACATTTTTTTTGGGTAGTGAAAATAACAACGATCACATGTCGACGCCGCTCTTGCTCCGGTGATCGCCGCGGCCATGTCAAGCCAAGACATGGACTCTATGGTCGTCGTTTCCCATCACCATGCAAGCGGCAGCATCTGCCACGACGTCAAACCCTTTCTAAGGTTCCACCGCGGCACTGCCAAGCGGCTATGGCGATGCCACAGCCCCGATGCCGCCGTCCTTTCTCCCATGTCGTCGCCTGAACTCCAGCCATGTGTTGGAGTCGTGACGAGGGCGGAGAAGACGACATAGCCGTTGTTGGGCGACTCGCACGCGCGTACCACAGCACGTGTTCGGCACTCGCCGCCGCGTGCGGGGGTCGTTCAGGTGGTATCGTCCTTCATTCTTCGTGTTCTTCATTCTCGTACAAAAAATTACAATGAAAAACTAATCTAGACCTAATCTAGATCGCCAAATCGGCACTCAAAAAAAAAAAAAAAAAAAAAAAAAAAAAAAAAAAAAAAAAAAAAAAAAACTAACACCATGACAAAAAAAAATACATATGATTCAACACATGCATAATAATCAAATTTAATCTATCAGAGCCCAAAAGTGAACATGGCTATGATACCAACTGTCGGAACGCATCCATGAGGATTGATCCATTCCCCATGGATTTATTTCAATTGTTTAAATTACCAATTAACCTATCATGCTCCTATGAAATTAATTGGGGAACATATGGTGTTCTTGATCGAATTACCTTGGATTATGAGATGAACTCACTTGAAGATCTTCTGATCTGTATCTTTGTTTGATTCCAACATCGGATGGACAATGAGCTTTAAAATCAGCCACGGAAAAAGGATTTGTCGTCGCCATCGACCCAAGTTTTCTCTCATTAAATCGTAGCCTCCTTTTTCTCGTACAATCATATGAGTGCACTCGTATTTGTCAACTTTTAGGTTTATGAGACCTTGAGGCTATATATATAGGAGACACATGGGCTATAAGTTGCAGGCTAGGCCTGCAACTGAGCTTAGATATCCATAAGGCTAATTTGCGCCCCATACTTGGCCAATGAGTAGATGGTCCACTTATTCCTTATACTATGGTCTGATGAGCTTTTTGGGCCAGATCAGGGATTTACTAGCTGATAATACCGGGCCTCCCAATGGTTAAATTCTCCATACTCAACCCATAGTATAAATTAGTCCATAAGTATTAAAACATTCCACTAGAGTAATAATACTGAATTACCTGTTTTATCTCTATTGATTTCAGGGTTAGTATTAGACTTAGTCACACCCGTATTGGAGATGTCCCACATTTGTTAATTAAATTAAACCTTCTGGCTACTTATGTTAATCAACTTCTTATTGTCATTCCTAAGTAGTACCGTTAATTCCTTATTCATTATACCGGAACTCAATCCATCTGCAGAGTTTGGTATGATAATCCTTAATGAACTCCTCAGGAGATATGATCAACCTGTTCTACCAGGATACGGTGCTCTATTGCAGTTGCACTAAGAGTCGTACTATTTATAGTTGTTTCCCAAAATACGGAGCATATCGAGTTGTAGAACTCTGAACTCTCACCCATGGTAAATTAAAGAAACAAACTCTAACTATACACCCCTAGCCACTCAATTAGAGTTAAGATGCAACTTAAGTCTCTGAGGCCTTTATTCTTTCTACTTAGGTCATAATAGAAGAATTCACCTCATTGTGATCCTATTAGTACACGCATGTACTATCATTGACAAGTAACCAAGACAAGCAACTTCTCCGCCTATACTACAACCTAAACCGATAGTTTTATCCAGAACTATCTCGACTGTGATACCCATTTATATCTGTATATAAAACGGCTACTATGATCTTCTGTAATCTACAAGACACCATAAAGCCTATAACTTTGAAATAATGGATAGATGTTTAACGCATAATGAACAATTCAATCGGGCAAATGTTAGTTGTTAGATTAAATGTTAGTACGCAAAGCTCCCAAACACCTAGAAATTCTCCAAGACCACCTTATATCTCCCACAATTCACTCCCACAAGGGATCGAACCCGGGTCACTCACTAAAGAGAGGAGCCCCGTGGTCAGGTGCACTAAGTTATAATTAATCTGATAAGAGATTGTAAATGGTTATGAACAACTCATGCATACAAGCTAAAAGACCTGCTTTCTAGTATACAAATCCATCAATTGAGAGATGCCTCATAAAAAACACGAACTTGGCATCCTTCTCGAGCAACCCAAGACGAGGTTTGGTTGTTTTGGAAAAATCCTTGATGAACCGCCTAAAAGCCGACATGTCCCATGAAGCTCCTCAAAGACCAATCTCTTCTTGCACCACGAAGTGACACTTCCCCCAATTGAGCACAAGACTGGTCTTCTTACACCTTTGAAGTACTACGGACAAATGCTCCGAACAATGGATAAACGAAGAAACTAAAACTGAAAAAGCATCCATGAATACCTCCATAATGTTCTTGATCAATCCATGGAAGATAGCCATCATGCACCGTTGGAAAGGGGCGAGGCATTGCATAAATCGAACAACATCCTCTAATAAGTGAAGACTCTATAGGGGCAAGTGAATGTCCTCTTGTGTTGATAATCTAGAGCAACAAAAATTTGATTGTACCCTAAGTGCCCATCAAGGAAACAATAGTACTCGTATCCTGCAAATCGATAGAGCATTTGATCCACAAAAGGGAGGGGGAGTGGTCTTTCCTCATCGCCGCATTAAGAAGGCGATGGTCGATGCATATTCTCCATCCCGTGACAATTGCAATAAGCTCATCTTTCTCATCTTTGATCACGGACATTCATGCTTTCTTCGATATCACTTGAGTAGGACTCGCCCACTTGCTATTTGAAATAGCATAAATCATGCCGATAAGTGTTTGTGGCAAGCGTTTTCGAGTTGTTACATTTCTTTACAGCATTTGCGGCAAGCGTTTTCGAGCGTCTTGATCATGAGATTTAAAATAACCTTTTTCCTTACGGGATACTAGAAATGTTCTAGTATAGTATCCTCTTTTTTCTAGAAATATTCTAGTTTCCTGTGAGGAAAATTTTCTTTTTTCCTTACGGAATTCATTAAAAAGTTATTTTAAACCTCATCATCAAGACGCTCGAAAACGTTTGCCCAAATGCTAAAACGAAATACTCTCTCCGTCCATGATTTACGGACATTCTTTCTATATTGGGACGTTCATGATTTACTAAACATTTCCTTCTTGGGACGTAGGTCCCACAATCACTTTAAGACTTTAACAATTTATCACTCTACTATTTTGACACTTTAACACTTTAATATCATTCAAAATATTAGATGGACCCACAATTATTCTACTTTAATACATTAACACATTAATTTATTAATATCTCATCGAAATGCAAAAAACTTGTCAGTAATATAGGTTCACCAAATCATAGATAAAGTAAGTATAACAACTTCAAAAGGACATAGATCTGTAATAATTATTTCATTTGGTTCATTTATTTGTCATCACTATTTCATTACAAAATTTATTTTATTTTATTGAATATATATCATTCATGCGTATCAGCCATCATCATTATATAGCATAGAAATTGTTTTGAACTAATAATAGAATGAAGTTTGATCAAAAGAAATTCCGTCTCCAACTTTTTTTAACTCGCGAGACCATCTTTTACTAACCTTTACGTAAACTAAATTACTTAGGTTAATTAAACTCAAAGATTGGTTGCTTAGTAACGCACTAACATCTTAATTAAAATCATAGTGCATAAGCATCTAATGATGAAAAGGCCAGAAATCTTTGAAACAATGACAACTTACTTAAAAGTCGTATGGTGCACTTTCACTTGTCCACTTAAAAATAAAGCATCGTCAACCAACTCCTACAACTTCTGAAGTAGAGTAGGTATTTGGCCTTTTCTACTAGAAAATACTCATTTCGTTTCTTTTTAAACGACCACTTTCTTTTGGGCACGCGTATTAAGAAAATTGAGTTTTATTGCAATATAGTGTGGTCCACATACTTAAAATGGAGGTTTAGTGTATAAATGTAGTGTATTAATGGGTTAATAGGGTGCGCACATTGATTTGTTGGGCCAAAATAGGAAACTACCCATTTCGAATAAAACGTCTCAATATAGAAATGTGACCATTTCAGAAGTGTTGGTCCCGGTTTGTTAATAGGGGAAATACGTAGAGGGGGGGTGAATACGTATTTCAAGTTTTTCAACTTTTTCCCTTTAACTCAGAGTGACAAGTAAAGAGCTCGCTTGACACTTAAGACCTAGCTGAAGCTAGATCTACAGTATGTAGCTTGCCTGCTTGACCGAAGTAAGGACTTGATCAAGAGGGAGTCTTTACTCGTGTATGCGGAAATTCGGTGAGCTAAAATCTTTCCTAAGTAATTAAAGAATTCAAGTTCGTTTGTTTAAATGCACGTGCAATGGATAATCAAATACTGTAAAGAGATTTAGGGTTAGAGAGATACGACACAGAGATTTATAGTGGTTCGGAGATAAAGCTCATACGTCCACTTGTTGCATGACGGCAACTGTTCTCTTCACTCAAGAACTTGAAGATTTCGGGCTCTTCAAAAGCCTGGTCAAGATCGGGCTTCACTTGCCTGGATCCGACGATAGACGTAGTGATTGCGGGTTCACTACACAAACCTAGACAAGACTGGAAGCTTCACTCGCTTCAGTCAAACACAGACAGGGAGATTCCGGGCTCTCCTTACAGCCTAGCTTCGATCGAGCTTCACACAAACGATGTAAGTGCAAGCTTGGATCTAGACTCTATGATCGAGGCTTCTTCAATCGATGAAAGAAGAGCCTTAGATCGAAACAACCTAACGACGAACTCAAAAACCTAACAGACAGATTCAGGGTTTTTGGTTTACGACGACACACTATGAAGAACTCTTTACAATGAGTGTAAAGATGAGTAGAGCTCTTCTTCTAAGCTTGGATATGGAATGGGCTTAGACTCTAAGTGTGAAGGTTGTGAAGACGAGTTCCGATGAACTGGAAACTCGGAGAACACTTGAAAACAAAGACTCGAAGATGGCTTAGAAAGCTTGGGAGTGTTTGTTTGCAGTAGGCTCGAATGCTCAAGTAGTGTTCTACCTCTTCACGTCTTCATCCTTCACTATTTATATGCGGAGGGACGCCGAGATCCGTTGCTTGGTTGGTGGCGTTGTCCCTCCTCCTCTCGACAGTACTTGCACAGGCTGGCTGCTTTTCAGACGTGCAGTTTTGGCTCTTTGCCGAAATTGGCTAAGTTCCAATTTCAACAGTAACTGGAGCGAGCCAGTACTGTTGCGGCGCCTTTGTCGGCCTGGCAGTCAACTCCGCTGCTCCTCTCCGCGTTCGACACGTGGAGATCTCGCAATTAATGCGAAGATCTCTAGTTGACTGGAGTTCAAATTCGGAGCGGGAATTGTGCTGTCGCTTTCTGGTAGGTAGTGGCTCGCTTCGCTTCGAAGTTGTAGCATCCGCTTTAGTTGAGTCACTTCGAAGTCATTCTGTAGTGAGTCGCTTGGGAAGTAATGTTCCCTAGTGACTGCTTGAAAGATGTTGACCAGAGTTGACTCGCTTTGCCTTTACACTGTAGCGCTTGCTTCGCTTCGCTTTGGCAGACTCACTTGGAATCTACTGTAGCGCTCGCTTCGCTACGCTGTTCTTCGGCACTCTTCACTTCTGCTTGCTAGACTTGCTTCGCTTCGAAAACACACTCAAGCGAGTGGCCTTCACTTGAACTTTTGAAGCCTATAATCTAAGCAAAATAAAGAGTCATCCTAACAGAGTAGGCTTAGAAAAATTCTAACCTATTATCTACATCAAGGATGGGTCGCTTGGGAATAGAACGCTTTGGGGTTTTGGGATCTAATCAAAACAATAAGATATCCCTTATAGGTTCCCCCTTAACACTTTGTTCTTAACAATTCCCAACAAGAAGAAACGGAGGGAGGACCTTAAATTGATTTCCTATTACTTATTTTGTCTACATTTTGAAGGCAAGGATATTATTGTTACTTTTAACAAAGTATAATTTACTTTAGTTGTTTGTTATCAAATTGGATTAAATGTAGGGGAAAAAAATTCTTATAAATCATACCCACCATACACGGTAGGTGGACTAAATTCATAATTGACAAAAACATAATCCAAAGTTCTTTTGTGAGGATGCCACATTTTCATAAAAAGAGAAAAATGTATAGTCAAAATCCAAAGTTCATTTACAAGGATACAACATTGGATAAAAAGATAAAATATATGCATGAAAAAAATACATTATATAAATCCTTCAAAGATCACTGCATTGCAGCAGTAGCACCACCAGATAAATATGAGTGATAAAATTTATTATTCATGATTAAATTATACTACTCTCTTCGTCCCACCTGATTTGGTCACGTTTCTAAATTAGGATGTCCTAGCCGACTTGGTCAGTTTTCTTTTTGGGCTCAACATAGCCCACTTAAGCCCAAACTTAGTAACTTAATTCTAATTCTTCTTTATTGGGAACAACTAATTTAAGATAATTAGATAAATGTGGAACCCCATAAAGCTTTCTAATTGGGAACAACTAATTTAAAATTATAGCAATCAAGGTAGTGCATGATATATATCTTCTGTCCCAATTTAAGTATTCTAATTGTCTACCAATTTTTTTTCAATTAAAATTTTTAAAGAAATACTTATATTATAAAGCACAATAAACCTTTATAAAATTGAATTTTTTTTTAAAAAATATACTCAAAGTCATATTTTAACTAATAAAAATGACATGAATACTAAGAAATAATTATAAACCCTAAAAAACTTTAGAAAACATCAGTAAATTTAACCTAAAGCA
The DNA here is from genome assembly GCA_029379335.1 of Thymus mandschuricus. NCBI lineage: Eukaryota > Viridiplantae > Streptophyta > Magnoliopsida > Lamiales > Lamiaceae > Thymus > Thymus mandschuricus. Next base: position 34,628,428 of record CM057073.1, on the reverse strand, counting down.
TTATACTGTAATTAGAAATATTGAAAGAAATGCACAAAGCTAACAAAATTTGATATTCGATACATTATACGAAAGTTGGAAATGAGATCTCGAAGTTTCTCCAAATAAAACTATATTTATTGAATTCTTTTAGTTATGGGAGTATATAAAAAGATTGAACTAAGTGAATATATATATATGTTATGTTTAATACTATGAGACTTAATAGAGTGTGAAATATGGTTATTGCTTAATTTAGACCTTATGTGCAAAGGGTACAACACAATTACACAAACGGCCACATCTGTTGGTTTGAGAAATAACATTTCCAACGACCACTCATTCATTGTCAAGCCGAAAATATGTTTCGAAGGGGATGGGATCCCCTATCTCTAAACTTGTGTGTCAATTGTGTACCCAGATCAAAACTACGTAGTTTTGTTAGTTTAAGAAATTATTGAATTTGCAGCAATAAAAAATATAAGAACAAAACTACGTAGTTTTGACTTAAGTACACGATTGGAACACAAGTTTGGGGACAGAGGATCCCATCCGGTTTCGAAAAGAAGAACTATAAATCCGAGCATTAAAACCCTTTATCTACCAAAATTAAATTGTAATCTTCCCTCAACTTATTAATTAAGTTAAGGTTAATATCATGTTTCACATATAGTAGTTGGTTAAGAGGTGACTATGAAACTGACCCCCAATCCTACACCCATCCTTGACTCTCTCTCTCTCTCTCTCTCTCTGCATATACATATATAGAAGTGATCAGAAGAGAGAAGTCGGCCGGTGAGAGTCATCTCAAGAAACATGTGATTACTATTACTATATTTATTGATTTATTTTCCTCTTCTTCTTTAGTTTATACTTTTTAGATTTTCGCGTGAAGTTATTGATATGTGTTTCATATTCTTTATTTTATTTTTCCTCTTCTATCCATATTCTTCTTTTGTATAAAGATTGGTTACTTTTATGTGCATGGAAATGCGTGTTGAGAAATCTGCTTATCAAGAAAATTATCACTGTGATTGCTTTTGCATTGGGATTTATGTAATATATTCTGAAGAATAGGAGTATTTGTATAGATAGGAATTTTTTATCAGACATCTATTAATTTTTCGATTTTGTATAATATTTCCGGGTTTGAAGGCATTGAAGGAGCAAACATCAAGAACAAAAGCAATTTCTTCTACTTGCCAACAACAACGATTAAGAAGGAAGGTATTGAAACTGAGGTTCGTCGCGCAAATTCTTCTTATTTTTTATTTTTTAGGGTGTTTTACTTTCACTTATATAGTGTATAAAATATGGAGCATTGTTTTTTGTTAGCAATAATAAATGTGGAGTGTATAGTTTTTCTTTGCATTATCCCCAGCTACTATTTACTGGTGATTTCCCAGTTTCATGATTTTTTCATATCATGCTATTTTTAGATTTATGGATAAAATATTGGGAAGGCTTTAAATTTCTTAGATAGCTACATCCTGTATGAAATAATATCTCGTCAGTTCTTTCGTTTCAATTTTCCAGCTGCTTTTTTATTCTCGAATTCAGAAAAAATAAAATAAAATAATAATAATAATAATAATAATAATAATAATAATAATAATAATAATAATAATAATAATAATAATAATAATAATAATAATAATAATAATAACATGTGTATAATTTAAGGGGAGACGCTCTCCTATCCACCGTTGGCACTCTTAGTTACTCCCTCCGTCCCCTAATAAGTGTCCCGAGCCGTCAAAATGCAATAATCAAGAAAGTGTATAATTTTACCATATTAACCCCTAATCATTACATAGAAAATTGAAAAAGTAAAAAAAGTGTAATGATAGCAGGGGTAAAATTGGTAGTTTAGCTAAATTTTTACATTGAAAAATGTGATAGGACACTTATTTGGGGACACAAATTTTGGCGGCTCGGGACACTTATTAGGGGACGGGGGAGTACTTTTTTTAGATTGGTTATAGTATGTGTTTAGATTATTTTTCTCATTAATAGTATGTCACGTCATCAGTCGGCACATTAAAAATATCTACGGTGAGTAGGGGATCATTCCTCCTAATTTAAGATAAATATCCAAACTTTGTATGTGTTTATTAGCGTAACGGTAGCATCAGTTTCGAGTTTATCTAGTTTCTTTTCCTTTCTGAATATGACATGATTTTGGATTTCTTTTTCTTGGTTTTACTTATTTCTTCTTGACAATTTCATTGATTCATCATTTTACCTATTCATCATAGTTCTTTATCGTCTTAACTAATGGTTACAAGAGTGTTCGATTTGGTTTATCTGAAACTATTATCTACTCCATCCGTACGAAGACGATACTTTTTCCTTTTTATACGTCTCACGCAAGACTACTTTTCTAGGGCACAAAGGGAGTAGCAATAAATCCCAAATATGTTCTCAAATGTCGTATATGCATCAAGTGTTTCTCAGGTCCAGTTGTAAAGAAATTGCAAGAAAATATTTACATTAACAACCTTTAATGCAACTTTCCCGAGCACAGCATTTCCTAATAAAACCATTGAAATTGTAACATTTACTTTCATACTTTCATCCATAACGTTACATTTGCAATTAAACTACAAATCAATTCCATGTTTCTTCAGTTCAAACGCCTTGTGAAATAGAAGCAGAATATGACATTGCAAAGAAACAGGTGACAAATTTTGCCCGAAGAAGCTATGGCAGGTCACCCATCTCTCTCTCTCTCTCTCTCTCTCTCTCTCTCTCTCTCTCTCTCTCAAAATTGCTCAATATGAAAAAAAAAATCCTTCTATCTACAGGGTGGGAGAAAGGCAAGAGGGACACCACGGGTTCAATGAAAGACTTCAACACCACTCAACAACAGAAGACTGCTGCAGAAGAAAGAGTAAGCCATTTAGAAGCAGCGCTCAAGGAATGCATGCAGCAGCTGCACTATGTGAGAGAAGATCAAGAGAGACGAATTCACAGTGCAGTGGTCAAAGCATCACAAGAATTCGACAAGAAACTGATCGCCTCGAATGAAAAACTAGCAGAAGCTCGGAAGAAGTTCACTAGATTGGAATCCGAAAACTCCCATCTCCATAAAGTTCTATCATCACAGGAAAAGGTGATTGAAGAGTTGAGCAAGTATAGAACTCAGGTTGAAGCTGATCTAGATGCACTTGTTGGGAGGTTAGATTCCTCTGAGAAGGCAAAAGCTTCACTCAGCTACGAGATTCGTGTGCTTGAGAAGGAACTCGAAATCCGGAATGAGGAGACGGAGTTCAACCGCAGAACAGCGGAAATAGCTCAGAAGCAACACCAAGACAGCCTGATAAAGAATGCTAAATTAGAATCCGAGTGTCAACGGCTTCGCCTCCTTGTACGCAGACGCTTGCCTGGTCCTGCAGCTTTGACGAAAATGAAGAGTGAAGTTGAAATACTGGGGAAGAATCAAACTGGAACTAGAAGAAGAAGATCCAATTCTTCCTTGAATAGTTCAGTTGACTTACATGTTGATGATGCAACTGATGCAAGAATTAATTTTCTGACTGAACAGCTCCTTACTATGGAAGAACAGAACAGAAGTCTCCAGTATGCAGTTAATCGAAAATCGAGCCAATCCAAGTTTTCCAAAGGCGAAATGACGAAGAATCAGTTTTTCAAAAAGGAGCTAGCCTTGTCTGATTTGGGTAGTGATGACAAAGCTAGCTGCGCTGATTCTTGGGCTTCTGTATCAATATCAGAGCTTGAGCATTTCAAAAATGAGAAACAGTCATACATAGGAACTCCAGAAATAAATCTCATGGATGACTTTGCTGAGATGGAAAAGTTGGCCATAGTTTCTATGGATTATCCAGCTACAAGTTCTCATCATTCCTCTGAGGAAGGGAATGGAGTTAATGCTCTCTCGGAAAAGCGTTTGCAGCCTACAATTGCTGGTGACACGGTTTCTAGCTCTAAATCAGAAACTTTGGATGTTCGGTCCGAAAACTCAATGAAGAATGACTTGCTGAAGATGCTTATGGAACACTGTCAAGAATTGAAAATAAGCCCTCATGAAGTACTGGAGGATATGAAGGTTGCTCTTGAGCATAATAGCTCAGACTCAGTATACTTCAACGGAAAAGAAAGTAAGAGCCATCCTGATACAACGACGGATACCATGAAAGTAAGCAGGCAAGCCTCAAACAATTCTTTCAACCTAGAAGCATCTGAAACGAGAAATGATAATGATATTTCAACCACGAAGAAGAGTGATCAGAAAATGGAGAGTAATGTGAGCATACAAGTACGTAAGATTCTCGAGCTACTTGAAAGAATAAGTATATCACCTCAAGAAAATGGTGTTGCAGCATCTTTGGCAACGCCAAGTGGCTACATGGTTCGAGTGTTTCAATGGAAATCTGTTGAACTATCTGAAGTTCTGCAATCGTTTGCCCGAACTTGTGGTGAATTTCTGAAAGGAAAAGCTAATATTGAACAGTTTGTTCAACTTGTAGCTTCTAGTTTGGAGTGGGTCATGAACCACTGCTTTTCCATTCAAGATGTTTCAAGCATGAAGGATGCAATGAGGAGTCGTCTGGGATGGGATGAATCAAGGAGTGAGAGCGAGTTTGATAGCGGATCAGCAAATCAATCAACAGGATCTAATAGAGTGAGCATCCATAGAGAAGAGGTGAAACAATTTATTGTCGAACCAGCAAACACGGATTTCTCAACTATTGATGAAGAGAGGGCTCAATCACAAAATCCCAAGGCTGAAAATTCCAAGAAGAAACCTGAGAAAAAACCTGCGGTGCAATCTGTAAAAGATTCTGAAGATCAAACCGAAAATTGGGAAGCCAATCATGAACAGATTAACACTTTTGCAATGATATCATACCCAGAAAAAGATCAGGGAAACAAGAGCAACTCTTTTGAGAGACCAGAAGAAACATGTAATGGCCAAAAGACGCAGTCAAAAAGGTATATTTTATGCTAATCTTTCTGTTTAAACACAATTTTGAACTTTCTTTATCTAACTTTGCCATTGCAGCACGAGAAGCAACAGAAGTCTGGATGATGGAGAGCCCTGTGAAAAGCAACTTCGAGATGTAAGTCCATATCATTCATTATTCTGCATTCAGAACTCTAAATGATCTACACAGATCTCAAATTTGCATCCTCATAGATAGCTCTTGCAAACTTAATCATGTTCTTCTAGGAACACTCGACTCATTCAGACATGTAGAAAATTTTACAAGCATCTATAATACATTACTATTGAAAGGCATTCAACCAATAGTAGAAGAAAAAGCTCTTATAGAATCAATAATAATAATGATATGCAGCATATCTATGATTTCCATATGAAAAGGCATGAGTAGTCAGAGAAAAAATCTGCAGTAAATTTACCTCTCATCACATTGAACCACACGAAATTTTCTAGTCTCATTAGCTCAAAGTGTGAACAAGTGATTCATGCATAGTGCCATAATGCACCTGCAGTTTCTTAAACTTAGCTTTGGATTTACCAGGATTGGGAGATTACTGCAGCTTCAGAGAAACTGGCCGAGTGTCAAGAAACTATCGTAAATCTTGGAAAACAATTGAAGGCATTGTCTTCACCAAGGGATGCAGCTCTTTTTGATACTGTTATACATACACCTGCTGACCATGTATTCACCAGCATATCAATTCCTAAGAGAATCAATAGTAAGCGATTGTCTCTACTAGATAACATGCTAGCGGAAGACAGTGATCAAACTGGTGCATCTTTAATAATCACTGAACAAATTCAAAATGGAAGCAGCATTTCCGCTGGCTCTGAAACAGAGTCAACGAGCAAGTTTACTGATTCTGGAGGTATCAAAGGTGAGGCAGACACAGAACCACATGTTTCCATGGCTATTATACCTCGTAAGAGAAAAGAGGGCAGAAGTTTTTTGAAGAAACTATTTCTGTGGCAAAAGAAAGGTGATAGAAAGAAGAAACTATTCTCTTAATCTGCAATGCAATAATGGAGCTAAGAGATAGACTTCCTGCTGTTCTTTCTGCTTCTACTTGGAACACGTTATTCTTTTACTGCCTATTTAGACGGTTAAACCTGAACAATTGTATACTTTTATCTATCTTGCTGCAATTTAGCTACTAGACAGATGGGTCGCAATTTGCATATAACCAACACAAAATAAAGACAAGAGTGAAGAGAGGAGGATAAGAATATCCTAATGTCATTGCTACCTCTACTGCGAAATTTTTGGCTACTTGTGAATAAAGTGCTCATCACTTATGATTTGCTATTGCAAGATATATACTATACATGCAGGAGAAAGAGCAAGAACTAAAGGAGTTTGCAATGTAATGTTTTATGAACTGTAAGAATTAAGGAGTCAAGCAAAAACATTTTATTCGCTCTAGTTTTTCAACGATGTAAAATAATTTTTAAGCAATTTTCACAGAATTTGACGAAACTAGCTTGTGGCCAGCATAAAACCTGGAACACAAAATAAATGCCAAAATAGCTTAACTGCTTAAATATAGAAAATTTGTGCCCCTAGAAAAATTCAGTCTTTGTAAAGAATAAATGTGCCAATATTATCAAGCCCAGCCTGCCTGTAACAGTCAGCAACTCTCTCTACACATGCATCCCATGTCCCTTCAACTGATGCTAAATCTAATAAGAAAGCAGCTTCATCCAATGCAACCTGCAAAAGAGATCGATTATTCAATACAAAACCGTTCAATAAATTAAGAGTTCAAGATGCAGTACCTGAGCAGGCTCCTTTCCCTTTTTCAAGTCCTCTTGCTTTCCTTCATCAGTCACCTTTTCTTTTATGTACTCAATTTGCTCGTCATCCCATTGAGCCAAATCAGCAACTTCCTAAATGAGCATAATCGAAAAGCCACATAAAATAAACATGAGATGGCAAATAACTTGCAGAGACTATTAAATGACAGACTGGCAGGCACCTGGTACTTGCAGCCCAGTGTCCACCATGGTGATTTCAGAGCAACTCTAGCCGCATCCTTGGCTTCTGAAGTTCTTCCAACTCTGTTTCAAGGAATAAAAGGATACCATATATCAAGTAAAACCGGAGACTAGCCAGGATTTATGTCATGATGTACTGTTAAGGAACAAAAGTACAAACTTGAGTAGAACTTTTGCGTTAAACACAAAGGGACGCCCAAATCCTGGAAAGTGCTCCTTTTTAGTATAGAACTCCCCAGTCACCAAAGCTGAGACCTTAGACCAGCATGTGATGAGTATCACCAAAATGTAATAAAATCCAGTTCACTTAAGAATGCTGCTTTTGTCGAAATAATCTTACATGGTCTCCTTTGTCAAAATGTTGTTTTACTTTGTGTTCTATTATGTCTGGAAACAACCCTACCTGGACAAGGAATACAGAATTAATGCTTAGTTAACTAAGCAGCAACTGAGACTGACTGAAGTTTCTAATGTGATTACCTTCTTCAAAAGATATGTCTCTATGCTTGGAATCTGAGACGCAGCAAAATCACCCTTATTATAAAAGTTGTTTCCCTTATCAGCATGAAATAACTCCTCGTTTCTTTCCTGGGGGTTCTTTAAATCTTCTTCCACTAAGATTCTTTTGATGTACTGCTCAACCTGTTGCAAAAGTGGACGTTGAGGTATAGTTTACATCTTATGCTATTAATGCAACATAAACCAGCAAGAGATACAGCATAAACTTGTAAAAAGAACTTCCTCAATTACGTAATACAACATGAATTTCAATCTCAACAGATTACTTACGTTTTTAGCCAGAAGCCAAACTCCGTAATCACGAACCTCTACTACTGGCATCTCCATACTGGTATATTTGAAAGAGATATTAATAATAGAAATATGATATTCAGCTGTCATTATAAATGGAGATTACCCAGTAGGAGCAGTTGGCCACCTCAACAATGCAGTTACAGAACCTATAATCAGCAAGATCAAGATGATATCAAAATTTTGAAACATTAATTCCTTTACATAAGAATCTCAAATTCCAATATTGATGCACCTGTGTTATTTTTGGACAGAGGAACAACAAGTGGAAGAAAACCCTGCTTTGCCCCAGGAGAAATAATTTGCTCACCTGTTACGATGAAATTGACAATGATTGTGGCAGTTACTCAAAACAAAAACAAAAAAAATAATTAACAGACAACTGATACAAGTCACTCCTAGCATAAAATAAGTAAACAAGCAGCAGATGTGATGCAAAACATACATGCAGCGATCAATTGAAATTCAAGTCTTTCAAGTAAGCACAGCCAAAAGTTAGTTCTTTTGTTTTCCCACTTCCGGCCAGCCAAAAGGTAGTATTACTGTTTACATATAAACCCAAGCAAGTGTTACTGGAGAACATCTCAGTTTTCTCCAGAGATCCTCAAGAAGGAACGCCTCAGCTTGCCCCTGAGTTCCTCAAGTAAAATGATCATTCTCATACTTGTGGTTGCACAGACTAGTAACTGAAGCATATTCACTGTAAACCATTTAGTTAGTGGGTCTGATCCATTTACAACCTCACTTGCTATTAAGTGATTAACATTACGATAAAATGCATCAATGTATCTGGAGTCAAAGAGAGCTGTCCGAAATATCAAGCTTTCAGTTTTTAACTACCTGGCACTCATGTTAGAAACCTCATGGTTACTACTTTATGCATTCTGAGTCACTAGCCCTTTAGCCGTCTCTGAATACTTCAGAAATTTAGAGTTTTTCAACAATTTAAATTAGATTTTGATTCTCGATTCTTCCATCATGCTGCATGATCCATATCAATGTTCACAAGTTTTTAGATAATGATGCACAAGTAATTAGGCTTTCCCACAACATTACCACTTATACATTATCTCAGAGGCTCTACTAACAGCAAATACACTTAATTGGACAAAAAATGATAGAGAAACATGTCAGCACCAATCAAAACGGTAATTTCTGAAAATTTCCTACTTATTCCTGATAGGCACTACATCCGCTCCATTAAGACACAATCACGCATAACCACGACTGGTTCGACGTCGTATTTAGCACTTAATTTGGGTAAATTGGCGAAGCTTCCGCAACAAAACCATGACATAGTTTGTCACATTTGGTAGATAATTAAGCAAAGCGTGTGAGTAAGTGGTTAGTTGAAGACATCACATACCTCTGACCTGAAGTATTTTAAGAAGCTGGTTCAAATGCTCCGGCGGTTTTGCAGCGGCGACATCTTTTATGAACGAAGCATGGTCTGCATTGGAACAAACCCAAATTCACACACACACTAGTGCGTGTAAAAACTGTGTAGTGCAGGTGCAGCGCATGAAATGTTCGTTCGTATGAAGTTGCTCGTACTCATAAAAATACCTGGAAATGATGAGGAGTAGCAGCGAAGGGAGGGGCGGCGATGGCTGAATAGAACAGCGGGAAACGCGGAGGCGCGTGGAACTCCGAACACCAGTCCTCCGCCCGGCTTCATATCTGTTGCTGAAACTGGTAAGTCAGGTTTGTGGATATATTATTATTGGCATAAAAATAGAGGAAAATGTGTTTTATAGTCCTCAATACTATTTTCGTCTGTCCCACTTCGCTTGTCCCCTTTCCATAAAAGGAAAAATTAACCCTTACTTTGGATGTGGACCCCATACTTTTTCAAATTTAACACTATAAAATCTCGTGCCGAAAAGAAAGAGGACTACTGAAGTGGACGGAGGGAGTACTTTCTCCGTTCCATTGGGATAGAGACCATTTGTTTTGATACGGGAATTAAGACATATGTGATGATAGTGTGTTAAAGTAATGAGACTGATGATAGTGTGTTAAAGTGATGGGTAGTGGGTTAAAGTGATGTGTCTGAATTTTATTGGGTTAGAATTTTTTATTTCAGGAAAGGTCCCTACATCAGTGGTGGAACATACCAAAAATGAAAAGTTCGCTTTGTCAGTGGATAGAGGGAGCATTAAATATATTTTTTGCCTTTTAAACTTTTTTATCAGTTGTCGCTTTTTATTAGTCCGATTTATTTAGGCATATGAACAAAGGGGAAATTTTTAGGGATAATTTTATGAAATACACCGAACTATACTCACTGTTACAAATTTATCACTGAACTTTAATTTGTTTCAAAATTATTACTGAACTAATAATTGTTTCATTAACACTTTTTCGTTCAATTTTTTCTTGTGGGAATTCCAAGTAGGCTAATCAAAAGATTGCCACGTCATTTTTCAATTTAAAAATAAAATATCCCTCCGCCGCCTCCATCTCCGTCCGCGCCTCGCGCCGAAGAACGGATGGATCGGCAGCAGCCCTCTGATCAAGACGTTGGGGATGTTAGCTCCGGCAAATTTCAAAGACACGTGGTGGGCTATGTTTCCGCCGACGCTGTCGTCGGCGAGGTAGACGCGGGAGAGGTCGGCTTTTGTTAGCCATGGGTCGGGGGCGGGGGAGGAGGCCAGCCATTCGAAGGCGGCGTAGCAGTCGTCGTAGGCGGCGGGGAGCTTGTGCTCCGGGGCGAGGCGGTAGTCGACGGAGAGGACGATAGCGGAGGCGGCGGAGGAGAGGCCATGCAGGAAGGCGTGGTAGCCGAGCCAGGAGGTGGAGCTATTTTATTTTTTAAACTGAAAAATGACGTGGCATTCTTTTGATTAGCCTACGTGGAAATCCGGTTGCCACGTAAGAAAAAAATTGAACGGAAAAGTGTAAATGAAACAAAATATTAGTTCAGTGATAATTTTGAAACAAATTAAATTCAGTGATAAGTTTGTAACAGTAAGTATAGTTCGGTGATATTTCATAAAATTATCCCGAAATTTTTATGTGGGTGTAAGTATACTATACTCACCTCTCACGTATAATTATTATATTAATATAATACCGCACATATTATATTAATATGATAATTGTAGTGGACAAAATTCGTCGGCCCAATAAATCAATGTACTTGATTAATCGGCCCAACTAGCATGCCAGACCGGACATATCGGGCCGAAGAAGGCCCACCACTTTCAGACCGTACGTGCTGGGCTGAAGGGTGTCTGCCACGCCGGACCGGCTCTATCGCGCCCACTAGAGTATTGACTCTATCCGACAACGGAATGAGGAGATCGAGTCAAGGAAGGAGATCTCCCCCGCGAATATCGCATTCAATAACCTAGTGGGGTATATCTATCAGGTCAGGCCTGAAGAAGCTCCAGTTCACCTGGTGTAACAACATCAAGAAGCAACTGTGAATTGTTTAGAAAACAAATACGTAAACATACAAAAACTGTAATAAGAGTGTTGGTAGTAAACATGGTACTAGTAGCAGTAGTACCAGTTGACGCCTTTGAATACTGTAGTGCCCATAATAAAACCAACAACAATCAAACAGTGCGCCAAAGTGAAGATCCATAACAACCAATGGTACTATAAGTGACATTAGAACCCAAAGACCACAAATCAAACAAATCCAGTGCAGAAGCAGGAAAAAAATGATACAAATCGGAGCAAAATCCAGTACGAATCAACCCCAAGAACAAATATTGATACAAATCGGGGCAAAATCCAGTACGAATCAACCCCGAGAAAAAATATTATACAAATCGGAGCAAAATCCACCCTAAACCCAAGCCCAATATAAACTAAATCATGCATCCTAAACCCAAGCCCAATCCACCCTAAATCATGCACCCTAAACTCCGAGGCGCTCCCCTCGTTTGAGGCGTAGTCGTCAATGGCGTCGGAATAACTTGGTGGGGTGTCCTCGCGAATGTATTCACTGTCGGAGGATGCCATTTGAGGTTTCGGACGGACGGCGGTGGAGTGGAGAATGGAGCGACGGCGTTTACGGCGTGGGGGGAGTGGAGCCGAGAGCGTTTACGGCTGCGGCGGCATGGCGGAGTGGAGACTGGAGGAGCGTTGGCGTCGGCGTCGAACTGCAGTTGTGTTTTTCAAACCCTCCCTCAAAATTTCAGGTTTGGGTTGGAGGAAAAGTAAGAGGGCATTTTGGTCCTAAAAAATGTTTTTAAGAGGATAGTTGACAAAATTTGTGTGTTTTTAAAATTCTGACATAATTTTAATTCACTTATTTTAGAATGACATCTCAATTTTTACCCCTAAATTTTATACACATCACTTTAGCCCACTACCTTTCACTTTAACATACTATCATCACTCCAATTTTAATTCCTGTGTCGAAAAAAAAAGTCTCTTTTCCAATGGAAAGGAGGGAGTATAAATCAACAACCAGATTGCCACATCTCACTGAAAACGTTTCCCACATCGACCTTACCCTCACAATTACTACTTTTGTTTTGTTCATTAATTTCATTTCCTATTTTCGCTCGTCTCATTTATAAGTTTAATTTTCTAAAATAATAAAAATTTATCGACAATTAACGCTCTTTCCTAATTATAATTATATTACCATTCTTTCTTTATCCATTCTTTTCTTTGTTCGGTTTATTCTTAAATGGGTGTGAGTATATTATACTCACGTCTCACATGCGATTATTGTAGAGGTAGGATCTACAATTACGGTTGTCCGGACGATGCGGTCGATCCGGTCGATTAGGGCACTAGCAACCTGTAACCAACACAATGGATACGTTAGAGCCCTACGAAGAACACCGGAGGGGTGTCGGCCGTAGGACCTCCGACGCTCAAGTTAGTACAGTATTCGAACAATATAATGTAAAAACAAACGACAACGAAAGTAAATAATGAAGCGATGGTGGTGGTCGCGGACGACTGCGAGCGTTCGGTCGGAGGGGGTGATGTGAGAGATAGATCGATGACGGAGATAGCTTGTACGGCTAGTTCCGGCAGCGGTGGACGCGAGGTGGTTGCAAAGTACGCAGTGAGTGCTAGAGAGCAATTGAGAGCGGAGCGGAAAGTATGAGCGTGAGTGGCCAGTCGGAAGAGTCCATATGGTTGTTCAATCTAAGTCGTTCGTATATATAAGACGGCTACCCTCTATTAGGGTTTACCGTAGTCGTCCCTACCTCTCCGGCCTCAACGGCCTTGTTGAAGTGTTCAAACAAGGCGATGTTCAAGGGCCTACTATTTTCGTGTGCTATTTTCGTGTGGAAGCATGGTTACTCATGGTACTACACTAGCATGCTTGAAAAGTGTCATTTACTTTTCAAGTGTCATTTACTTTTCAAGCATGCTAGAGTAAATGACACTTTTCAAGCATGCTAGAGTAGTACCATTCAGGGCCTTTGAACAGAACCTAGCAAACTCATAACCATGACCTTGGCCTTATCGCATTCAGGGCCCATACTGGTACTTTTCACAGTGACACCCCCCTTTTTAGCAACAACTTGAGTGGGGCTTACCCACTCACTATCAGAAATGGCAAAAAGCATGCCTGCATCCAACAGTTTTAAAACTTCTTTTCTAACTACCTCTTGCATTATAGGATTTAATCGTCTCTGACATTGGACTTTAGGCTTAAATTCATCCTCAAGTAAAATCCTATGCATGCAAACAGTAGGGCTAATTCCTTTTATGTCATCTATTGTCCATCCTATGGTAGATTTGTAAGTTCTCAAAACTCTTAATAATCCATCCACCTCAGAATTTGAAAGATGAGCAGAAATGATTACCGGATATGTTTCATTTTCCTCCAAGTATGCATACTTCAAGTGGTCCGGTAATGGTTTCAATTCAAGAACAGGTGCAGGTTTTATTTTCTTCTCGGATCTGGCTTCATTCCCTTCTTCTTCGTTCCTCAATTCCAAGAATGCAACTCGTTCTCGTGGAATTTCCTGCATAGAGTCCAAAGTATGAATACATTCAAGTAGAGATATATCATTTTAATCAAAATCAGAGGAAGAGAAAAGGGATTCTTTCAAACAAATTTCCAAAGGATCTTGATCCGAGGAAGAGAGCATATTATTTTCAAAACATGCATCAACTATGTTGATCACTATGCACTCGTTCATTTCATCTTCCTCATCGGGTCTTTTCATTGCTTGATAGATTGAGAAAGTGATTTGCTCATCGTTGACCCTCAAGGTGAGATCTCCGTTTTGAACATCAATTAGAGCTCTCCCCGTTGCAAGGAATGGTCTTCCTAGAATCAATGGAACATCTTTGTCTTCCTCCATATCAAGCACTACAAAATCCGCTGGGAAAATAAAGTCTTCCACCCGAACTAAAACATCCTCAACAATACCTCTAGGGTATGTCAAAGATCGATCCGCCATCTCAAGGGCAATGGTGGTTGGCTTTATTTCTCCGATTTCCAACTTCTTAAAGATTGAGAGGGGCATCAAGTTTATACTTGCCCCTAGATCACACAGAACTTTACCAAAGGTGTGTCCACCAATGATACAAGAGATGGTGAAACTTCCGGGATCCCTTCTCTTCACCGGCATTTTCTTTTGAATGACTGCGCTGCATTCTTCAGTCAAATTCACAGTCTCATAATCACCCCACTTTATCTTCTTGGCCACGACCTGCTTGAGAAATTTTGCGTAGCTCGGCATTTGTTGTAGAGCTTCAACAAGCGGGATATTTATGTGAACTTTCTTGAAGATTTCAAGAAATTTTGCATATTTGTCATCCATCTTCTTCTTATGGAATTGTTGAGTGGAAGAGGCTTGTGTTGATTTGGAACCTGAGGAGTCTCTGATTCAAGAATCTTTTCGTTCCCCCCATCCTTTTCTTCCTCCTTTTTACCACTTTCTTCTCCAATTCCATCTTCTTTTTCGACCGGCATTTCTGGCTCTTTGTATTGAGTACCACTCCTTAGACGAATGGCTTTGCATTGCTCTTTTGGATTTACTTCGGTAGTACTTGGAAACTTTCCTTTTTGATGTTGATTTGCAATGACAGTGGCCATTTGGCCAATTTGTTGCTCCAACATTTTCAATTGATTTCCAATAGCACTAGAAGATTGTGCTACTTGAGCCTCTATTTTATCCATCCTTGAAGTGCTAGACTCGATGAATCCTTGAGTTTTTCCCATGAAGGCTTTGAACATTTCCTCCATAGTGAGCGTCTTGGGCTCCTTGATCACTCCATTCGTCACAGAAAAATCAGCAGGAGGTTGTAGAGCATTTGCCGGATTGGCATACGAGAAGTTTGGATGATTTCGCATCCCAGAATTATATTGGCCACCTCCTTGATTATTCCGGTAGTTATTGAAGTTCCTCTGATTTAAGTAGTTGACGTCTTCAACACTTTGCTCGGGATGAACACCATGGATCGAGTCCATTTTAGCAGTAAGAGCCGCCAATTGAGTAGCAATGGCAGCTAAAGGATTATTGGCTTCACTGGTTTCGGCAACTGATGCGACCTTCCGATACAATGACCTCTCCACCGGCCATTGAGAACTGTTTGAAGCCATCTCTTCAATCATTTGCAAAGAAATTCAGAACCTTTCCCCAACAAAGCACCACCGGCTGAAGCATCAACAAGTGTCTTCAAGTGGCCATTCAATCCATTATAAAAATAACAAATTTGGTGATCGGTTGAATAGCCATGTTGAGGACA
This sequence comes from Thymus mandschuricus, assembly GCA_029379335.1. Taxonomy (NCBI): domain Eukaryota; kingdom Viridiplantae; phylum Streptophyta; class Magnoliopsida; order Lamiales; family Lamiaceae; genus Thymus; species Thymus mandschuricus. The sequence goes on along the minus strand of CM057073.1, from coordinate 34,612,995 downwards.
TCTTCGTAGGAGTTCTTTGAACCTTTCCCATGTCTCGTGCAAAGCTTCTCCATCCAACTGTTTATATTGTGAAATTTCAGTTCGAAGCTTCATCGTCATGCTAGGTGGAAAGAACTTTTGAAGGAATTTATGGCTCATATCCTCCCATGTGGTTGCAGTTCCTTCAGGTAAAGAGGTATGCCACATTTTTGCTCTATCTCTGAGGAAGAATGGAAATAATCTTAGTCGGAAAGCATCCTCAGGGACTCCATTGATCTTTGTTGTACCACATATTTCAAGAAAATGCACCAAGTGTGCATTCGGGTCTTCATTGGCTCCTTCCCCAAATTGGTTCTGCTGGACCATGTTGATTATTCCAGATTTTATCTCGAAAGTGTTTGCTGGAATGGCCGGACCATAGTTTGCTCCAATGTTTCTGTTCGGAATTGGCTGGAACATGTCTCTGATCGGACGTTGATTATTCTAATTTTCTTGTTCCGCAACTCGCATTTGAAGAGCTTCTAATTGTTGTAGAAGCTGTTGAATCATCGGATTCTCCTCTGCTCCCGCCATTTGTCTTCGACGATGTCGATTCACTGAATTTCTTTTGCGACAGGTGGCTTCGATTTCAAGGTCCAAGCTCTGTAAAGGTAAACCTTTTGAGCGTGTGTTCATACACCACCTAAGAACAAAAGAAAATTTTCAGAAACCAACAAACAAATATTATATAAAATAGAGTACCGAAAATAATGTCTAAACTAACGCTTCGTATACATCAGTAATATCAAATAAATTCAATCATTTTCAATCCCCGGCAACGGCGCCAAAAACTTGTTCGCTATTTTCTTTAACTACAAAACCGCAAGTGCACGGTGTAGGTGTAGGTAATGGCAAGCAAGAGTATCGTATCCACAGAGATCGAATTAATCGAACTATTGAGTACTACACAAAACACAATCACGTTATCTAGACGGAATCAAAATAAGGTGGGTGGTGGTATTCAACTAACAACTAAACCAAGCATAAAACACAAGTGTGATTAAACAACGTTTTATCACAATAGACAAGAACAAACACTTAGTAACCAAATAAAGAGAAATGATCCTAGAGCATGTAATCCCTCTATATCATGGGCAAACCATACAAATTCTTTTCAACCATTTAAATTCTCATGAGTGTAAGAGTAATCACTAGATTCAACCTAACCTCCCTCTCGGGTAGCGCTAGATATGTAGATTAGCCGACATTCATACCCTTTCGGTCTCCGAATAATCGACTAGCTCCCGATTTCCTTGGATTTATATCTCCTCACACACCTCTACCAACCTTTCGGTCTAGTAATCAATAAATGTTATGCATTCATTCTACCATATCGATAAACCACGTCCTGTCGAATCTAGATTCATCAACACATAAGCACAAATGATGGCCAATCATTCACACATATCAATAGCCCAATGAAATGCATAAACACCATGAGAAAGGAAGAAAAACAACTTATATAATCATACCCATTCCATAGGGTTCATACAGCCCTAGAATCTATGAGTTTAGCTACTCATATCCATACAAAAGCATATAAACAACACAATGAAGAACATAAGCTAAAGATACTCCAAATTAGTGGATGAAATCCTCCTCCTTGGAGCATAGAAGCTTGAATCCTCCCTTTCTTCCTTGGGTTTCTTGGTTCTTTACGGCGCTAATCGACTCTCAACTCAGTCCCGTTTTCTCCCTTTTATAGCCCCGTCGAAATTAGGTTTTTGCAGCTGAAATCGCGACTTTTTCAGTGTTGACGCACGGTCCGTGCTTCATTTGTTCAATATTTTGCATCACTCTCGGCCTGAGAGCATGGACCGTGCCTCTGAGAGCATGGGCCGTGCTTCCGAACGCATGGGCCGTGCTCCTGAGACAGCACAAGAGCGTGGCCCATGCTCAGCAACATTATAGCACATTTTGTTTGTTTCTTCGGATTCTCTCGATTTCTTGACTCACCATCACCGCTTAAACCATGCTTGATTCCAAAGTCATTCAAAAACCTAAATTCCGAACAAGAAATTGATCAAACACTTCATTTGGATCACAATGATAGATTTAACCAATTATTGCATTGAAAACTATAAATTCTATCCAACATTGCAATCCAAAAATATATAAAATACATTTTAAAACCGTGTTTATCAGTACCCATCTTGATCGAGCTGATCCCTTTTCGCATGTTTTGGATGCGGGAGGCAGGGTAGTATTTCTCCAGAAACTTCTGCTGCAGCTGTACCCAGGTAGTCACTGAGCCTTCTTCTAGCGTATATAACCATTCCCTTGCCTCGTCTTGCAACGAGAAGGGAAATGCCAACAGCCGTATATACTCTCCCATGTTGCCTTGAGTTCTGATAGTACTGCACGTCATTTCAAAAGTCCTGGAGATGACGTTGTGGGTCTTCTCCAGGCATGTCATTGAACTTAGGCAATAGTTGCATGAACGCATGCTTAAGTTCCCAATCTGGGGCTGAAGGAATGGGCAGGGTGATGCCCAATGGCCTCAGATTTCATTGTTAGGGAAAACAGTTTCCCTCAGTGTCCGCTTAGCGTTGTTAGGTGGTGCTCGCTGGTCGTCTCCCAACTCACGCCGCCTTCTATCGCGAGCTCGTTGTTCAAGCCTTCTCCTTTGTGCACGTAACTGCCGGTTGGTTCTCTCAATCTCCGCGTCGATGCACTAGTTCAACACCTGAAAAATGGAAATTGAAAAGATTACTTTTAGCGCAACTCCCAGGCAACAGTGCCAATTGACGCGACCGTCGTTTAGCCGCAATCAATAAATTTATAATGCCTATGCCTTGACTACTACAACTAGTATAGCAATGGTAAGCACAGGGTCGATCCCACGAGGAGTTGGAGTAGCAATCTTTCCAGAAACAAGTTGTCACATTTTGGGGGTGGGCGTTGCCCAAGACAGAACAGAAAATAACAAGGGAAAGTAAAGACAACGTAATTTAAAGAACTTGTAAACAATAATGAAAGGAAAACCCAGCCTGGGCAAGTACCATGAATTACAATATAACTCTAGATCATCATGCCTGCTCCAGATCCTGCCCAAGCTTTCCTGAAACCAAAATGTGCCCTCCCAAGCACAAGACTCATGCAAATACTCAAATAACACACCTATATGTAGACTTAATATGAACAAAATACGAGCAAAATATGGGCTCCTCAAACTGCTGACTAGCCAGTGCTAGCTGGCCAGCCAGCTTGCGCTCGCACTCCTCCACGCAAATCCGACTCCTTTTTCTCCATTTTCTGCTCTTTTCTTCATTCTTCTTCATTCTTCGACGTCCTCGACACACACTAATGAAAACACTAACATACACCCATATCATAGCGACACACAAAGAAAAACAGACAAAACGACACAAAAACGGATTACAATTAACGACTAAAAACTAACAAATGGACACCAAACAAATCCTCCACACTTAGATTTTTGCTTGTCCTCAAGCAACACAATCACACAACTTAAAACCAATTCAAACAACTTAAATCAAAGATCACTCAATTTGTCAATCACTAGAATCATCAAGCTACAAACTAGGTCACCTTAACCCCAAGTTGCAAACAATTAAACATCAAAGAACTATGTGGCTTACAATTCAATTCAAGCATGAGTGATGAGCTAAATATTAACCTACCGCAAGAATACGAGTAATCCTAATATAGAGCAAGTAAGGTCGTATTCCACGAGGACCAATTAAAGGAAAAGATAGTGAGTACTATTACTAAATTCTTTCGATCTATCTAAGCTAACGGGATTTTGGGCGGTTTATCTAAACTACTAATTAACATGCAAATTAACATAAAACGAATTTAAAATGAGTGAAGAAACGATGGAATTCACTAACTCCTAACTAACACATGATACAATTCTTTCTATCTAAGATGATCTCAAAGTCGCATTTGCCCACTCTCGGACGACAAACACCGTAGATTGCAAGCTATGGTTCAAGTCTCCTATTCACCTATAGCCTATAACTCCTAAAAGCCCATAGGATCAAATATCATCACAATTACTCTCACCATCTCAGTTTATCGAGCAATCATGCCTTGTGAACACATTCCGATATTAAATCTCATCTCTCGATATTCAATTTAATATCTAAGATATGCAATAATGGTGATCAAGCACTAAAACATCAATACAATTCAAGATCACAAGGTGATAGTTCAAATTAATCATGCAGTAATTAGTAAATAAGATCAATCCATTACAAAACTATATATCATTCTCCCTATAATAAATGAATTCATTTAGCTAATCAAACACATGATGAGCATAAATACCAAATCCAAGATGAACATGAAAGAAAGACTAAAGAAATGGGATTTAGAGCCAAATCCAATGTCTTGATCTTCTACTCTTGCTTCCTAGACTCTCTCCTACAACAAATCTTCAAACCCAAGTGAGCCTCCAAGGTGGAATGATGATGATCAAATGTGGAGAGTGTAGAGATTTGGTGTGTGTGAAAGTGTGTTGTGTGTGAAATAAAAATGAAGGCTAATGACGCGACCGTCGTTTAGCCGCAATCAATAAATTTATAAAGCCTATGCCTTGACTACTACAACTAGTATAGTAGTGGTAAGCACAGAGTCGATCCCACGAGGAGTTGGCTAATAATCCTTTCAAGTCAAATTGTCACGTTTTAGGGTGGGCGTTGCCCAAGACAGAATGTAAAAGAACAAAGGAAAGTAAAGGCAACGTAATTATAAAGACTTGTAAACAATAATTAAAGAAAGACCCATCCTGGGAAAGTACTCTTAATTATGACATAACTTCACTCGTTCATTGGTCTTAACATTTTCATACATGCACATGTCATCGGTTATAGGCAAGTCACTAGGCAGGACCCCTTATTGTCACGCGTCACGTGCCCCGCCAATGTGTGCCCAATCCACCCTTATAGTTTAGAAATATAAATCTCCCTAACTTGAACAATCTACATGAAAATACTAGTTGTCACGCATCTTGCCCAAGCTGCATTACCGATCTGTGGTGGACCCGAATAGCCTCAGCGGCAGGCCTAACATCGACCTACGACTACACTCTATTGCTAGTTCATACTATATGGTGTGAGGAGCTATCCTACATGTTTTGCCCGTGTACTTTTGTAATCATGCTCGACTCGATATGATACTGGCCACATACCCGACCAAGACTAACATGAATTGTAGAACAGAACCTAGCAAACTCGGGAACACATGCATGTATTATCGTGCCATGAATGCGATAAGGCCATAGGCAAGTTGACTATTATCGTGCTAGAGTAGTCACATGGTGGAGTGTGTGTATTGATTATCGTGCCCTGATGCTGCCACACGAAAAGATCATTTTCCCTACCATTTATTGATCAAATGCTTGACAGATTGGCAGGTTATGAGTTTTATTGCTTTCTCGATGGTTACTCTGGGTATAATCAAATCATGATTGCCCCAGAAGATCAAGAGAAAACAGCCTTCACATGCCCTTATGGTGTTTTTGCATATCGTAGAATGCCATTTGGATTATGTAATGCTCCAGCAACATTTCAGTGATGCATGACGTCAATTTTTCATGGTTTGATTGAAAGTATAATGGAGGTGTTTATGGATGACTTTTCTGTATTCGGAACCTCTTTTGATAATTGTTTGTTGAATCTAACAAAAGTGTTGCAGAGATGTCAAGAAACTAACCTTGTTTTGAATTGGGAGAAATGCCATTTCATGGTACGAGAAGGAATTGTTCTTGGACATCGAGTTTCATCTGCAGGTTTGGAAGTTGACAGAGCCAAAATTGTGGCAATCGAAAAATTGCCACCCCCCACGAATGTTAAATATGTAAGAAGTTTCCTTGGCCATGCAGGTTTTTATAGAATGTTTATTCGTGATTTTTCAAAAATTACAAAACCTTTATGTCATTTACTTGAGAAGGAAACTGCATTTGATTTTAGTGTTGAGTGTTTACAGGCATTTGAGACCTTGAAGAAAGCACTTGTGAGTGCCCCTGTGTTGACCACACCGGATTGGACACAACCATTTGAATTAATGTGCGATGCTAGTGATGTTGCAATTGGTGCAGCCTTGGGACAGAAAAGAGACAAGTTGTTTCGCGTGATCTATTATGCAAGCAAAACTCTGGATCCGGCTCAAACCAATTATACGACTACTGAGAGGGAGCTCTTAGCTGTTGTGTATGCATTTGATAAATTCCGACAATACCTTATCGGAACAAAAACCATTGTGTACACAGATCACGCAGCCATTCGCCACCTCTTTGCCAAGAAAGATGCAAAGCCTCGCCTAATTCGGTGGATTTTATTGCTTCAAGAATTTGATATGGAAATCCAGGATAGACGAGGCTGCGAAAATGTGGTCGCCGACCATCTCTCCCGACTCGAACAACCTGTTGAAGGAGAAGATCCCAAGTTGCCCGTAAAAGAAACATTTCTAGATGAACAAGTGCTACAAATCAAATCAACCACAGCTTGGTACGCCGATATTGTCAATTTCATTGTGTCCGGTGTTCTTCCACCAGATTTATCTTCTTACCAGAAGAAGAAGTTCTTTTATGATGCAAAGTTCTATATGTGGGAAGAGCCGTACCTCTATCGGCGATGCTCAGACTCTATTGTGCGACGATGCGTGCCTCAAGATGAGTGGGATGCGATTATTCGTCATTGTCATTCTATGCCTAGTGGTGGACATTTTGGTGCAAATCGGACTGCCATGAAGATTCTCCAAAGTGGTTTCTATTGGAAATCCATCTATGCCGATTGCTACAATTTTGTGCGCACTTGTGATCGTTGCCAACGAATGGGCAACATTTCAAAAAGGGATGAAATGCCACTAACTTCTATTGTAGAAGTGGAGTTGTTCGATGTCTGGGGGATTGATTTTATGGGGCCATTTCCAAGTTCTTATGGTTTTCAATACATTCTCCTAGCTGTGGATTATGTCTCTCGGTGGGTTGAAGCAATTCCGACTCAAGCCAACGATGCTAAGACTGTTTTGAAATTCTTGCAAAAGCACATTCTTACACGTTTCGGTTGTCCAAGGGCCTTACTGAGTGATGGAGGCTCTCATTTTTGCAACAAATAGATGGCAAGCTTATTGGCTCGAAATGGAGTCAAACATCGAATCACAACACCTTATCATCCCCAAGCTAATGGGCAAGCCAAATTGGCTAATCGGGAAATAAAGCAAGTGCTTGAGAAGTCGTGGCAAATCGAAAGGATTGGGCTTCTCACCTCGATGAAGCATTGTGGGCCTACAGAACGGCGTATAAAACACCTTTGGGAATGTCGCCGTATCAACTCGTCTTCGGAAAATCATGCCATCTACCGGTCGAAATCGAGCATAAGGCATTTTGGGCTGTAAAGAAGATCAACTTTGACTTCAAAGCATCTGGGGAGAAGCGGATTCTTCAACTCAATGAGCTCGATGAATTTCGAACAAAGGCTTATGAAAGCTCTCGTCTCTACAAGGAGCGCACCAAGAAGTTTCACGACAAATTCATACGAAAGAGAGAATTCTCTCCAGGTGAAAGTGTGCTCTTATTCAACTCACGACTCCGACTTTATCCCGGAAAATTGAAATCAAGGTGGCCAGGGCCTTATTCAATTGTGAAAGTTTTTGATAATGGAGTGGTCGAATTGGTTGCAAAAGACGGAAGCACATTCAAGGTCAATGGGCAGAGAATCAAAGCCTATTACAGCCCGGAGCAGCTCAAGGAGGTGTTCGCCATTTACTTGGCGGATAATTGATCAGAAAAATCATGTCTAGCTACAGACACTAAACGAAGCGCTTGCTTGGGAGGCAACCCGAGAGTTTTAATTTTTCTATTTTTATTGTTTTTCAGCTTTTGTTTCATTGTTCTAATGTTATTTTGTGATTAGGAAGGAAAAAGGAAAAAAGGAGATTGGGAAGGGGAATTTGAATGCTGAGCATGGCCCATGCTTCGAGAGTGGCTCAAAAGCACAGACCGTGCGTACGAGCCGAAGCTAACCCGGATTTTTAATCAACAAAGGCACGGACCGTGCTCAGGAACTCAACATAACGCATGGACCGTGCGTACGAGCCGAAGCTGCAGCCGAAAAATCACCACCACACCCACCATTTCCATGATGGATCGGTACCCCAAGTTTCACACTCTTTTCGTTCTAAACTTGTTCGTGGCTGGTAAGCTTTCTAGCTAAACTCATAGATTCTAGGGCTGTATGAACCCTATGGAATGGGTATGATTATATAAGTTGTTTTTCTTCCTTTCTCATGGTGTTTATGCATTTCATTGGGCTATTGATATGTGTGAATGATTGGCCATCATTTGTGCTTATGTGTTGATGAATCTAGATTCGACAGGACGTGGTTTATCGATATGGTAGAATGAATGCATAACATTTATCGATTACTAGACCGAAAGGTTGGTAGAGGTGTGTGAGGAGATATAAATCCAAGGAAATCGGGAGTTAGTCGATTATTCGGAGACCGAAAGGGTATGAATGTCGGCTAATCTACATATCTAGCGCTACCCGAGAGGGAGGTTAGGTTGAATCTAGTGATTACTCTTACACTCATGAGAATTTAAATGGTTGAAAAGAATTTGTATGGTTTGCCCATGATATAGAGGGATTACATGCTCTAGGATCATTTCTCTTTATTTGGTTACTAAGTGTTTGTTCTTGTCTATTGTGATAAAACGTTGTTTAATCACACTTGTGTTTTATGCTTGGTTTAGTTGTTAGTTGAATACCACCACCCACCTTATTTTGATTCCGTCTAGATAACGTGATTGTGTGTTGTGTAGTACTCAATAGTTCGATTAATTCGATCTCTGTGGATATGATACTCTTGCTTGCCATTACCTACACCTACACCGTGCACTTGCGGTTTTGTAGTTAAAGAAAATAGCGAACAGGTACAGGAGAGAATTTCTATGAATATTGGGGTAGGTTCAAGCAGCTCCTTGCCAAGTCCCCACAACATGCAATCGCCGAACCTGACTTGGTTCAATACTTCATGATGGGACTTCGACCGCAAGATCGTGCCTTGGTGAATGCTGCATGCGGAGGGTCAGTGCTAAACAAGCTACCTAGTCAAGCTATGAAGCTATTTGCAGATATGGCAGAGGAGACTCGAGATGAGCCCATTGATGTGCCAAGGGCAAGCCCTGTTGAATGATCGGCTTCGGACTCGAAGCTTGACAAGATGTGTACCCTGTTGGAGCAGATAGTCAACATGAATGGACCACAAAAGAAAGGAGTATGCACATGTCAAGTGTAGTGTCCCGAGGTGATGCTGCAAGAGGAAGTCAAGATACTTGGCCACAACCAAGGGAGTGGTGGAAATGACTATCCCAAATATGATCCCAATTCACAATTCTACAGCCCATGATGGAGGGATCACGAGAACTTCAAATGGGGGCCGAAGCCACAATAACAACCACAACACCAGCAAGGGCAACATCAGCAGAATAGGCCATCCTTGGTTGAGATGGTTCATACTATGGCAAGGGACAACAACAAAACACAAGCAAAGTTTGAAAAATTCAGGATGGAAACCCAAGGAGCCATGCAACACATCAACGCTCAACTTGGGCAGCTCACTCAGACCCTAGCCAGAATGGAGAAAAAGCAAGGAGAGCTACCCCCATAGGTGGATATCAATCATGCCCATGTCAAGGCAATCTCCACTAGAAGTGGAAAGCAGTTACCAGAAAGGAAACAGCCAGCTGAAGAAGAAGAAATAGAAATCAAATCAAGAAAGATATAGGACGAGAAGAAGGACGAGGAGACAGTGGTACCTCGACCTTATAAGCCCAAGGCACCCTTCCCAGGGAGGTTGGCCAGGAACAAAGAAGCTGAGGAACTGGGCGAGATGTATCAGATCTTCAAAAAGGTGGAAGTCAACTTTCCACTGCTCACTGCCATGCGCTTGATGCCCAAATGCGCAAAGTTTTTGAAGGAGTTATGTACGTGGAAGGTCAAATATGATGAAAATACAAAGTTCCATGTGGGAGAGCATGTCTCGTCAGTCTTGGGCAGAGAGATAGCTATGAAGTGCGGAGACCCAGGGATGTTCTACATTCCCGGCGTAATTGGAACTATGAAAATAGAGAAGGCCATGTTAGACTTGGGCGCATCAATCAATGTGATGCCACTGTCTATGTACCAGGAACTCAATATGGGCCCACTTAAACCCACACAAGTAGTGATCCAACTGACGGACATGTCAAATGTGTAACCTGAGGGAATTCTGGAGGACATCTTGGTCAAGGTGAAGGATTTGATCTTTCCCGCTGACTTCTACGTTCTCGACATGTGACAGAGTGAAGGGAAATCACCAGTCATGCTCTTGGGTAGACCATTCCTCAAGACGGCACGAACACAAATCGACTGCGATAAGGGCAAGCTGACATGTCAAGTTGCTGGAGAGACAGTCGCATTCGATATCTATAAGGCGGAGAAGCACCATCCAGATACTGAAATTGTGGACTATGTGGACACTGTGGATAACATGGTGGAGGAAACATTGCCCAAGACCGCATCTCGTGGCCTGCTGGATACAGTGATCCAAGAAAGTATAGTGGATGAGGAGGAATGCCCAGGGGAGGTGAACCAGATGAAGGCAGAACCAGAGCACAGACAAATCTATCGAGAGGAACTGCCCATGATACGGAACGAGGAAAAGTTGGTGCCCTCACTTCTTAAGGCACCAAGTCTTCAGCTCAAGCCCTTGCCCAAGCACTTGAAATATGTGTTCTTGGGGGAGAATGACACATTGCCCATTCTCATAAGCGCTGAGCATTGACCAAGAAGAGCAGGTCAAGACGATGATCCAGAAGTACAAGATGGTTATTGGATGGACTTTGGCCGATATCAAGGGTATCAGCCCAACCATCTGTCTCTATCACATCGTATTAGAGGAAGAGGCGAATCCCGTCCGTGACCAGCAGAGGAAGTTAAATCCAGCCATGAAGGAAGTGGTTCTCAAGGAGGTACTCAAGCTGTTGGATCAGAATATCATCTACCCAATATCAGACAGCAAATGAGTCAGTCTAGTCCATGTCGTGCCCAAGAAGTCAGGCATACAGGTGGTGGAAAATGAGAAAAAGGAGATGGTAGCCACCAGACTTCAAACCGGATGGAGAGTATGCATTGACTACAGGAAGTTGAATAAGGTGACCCGGAAGGATCATTTCCCCTTGCCCTTCATCGATCAGATGCTTGAACGCTTGGCTGGAAATGAATACTTATGCTTTTTAGATGGATACTCAGGGTATATGCAGATCAATGTTGCCCCGGAGGACCAGAGCAAGACTACTTTCACTTGTCCATTTGGAACGTTTGCCTACCGGAGAATGCCTTTTGGACTGTGTAATGCACCCGAAACTTTTCAACTGTGCATGATGAGCATCTTCTCCGACCTGCTGGAAAAGAGTATTGAGGTTTTCATGGACGACTTCACCGTCTATGAGAAAAGTTTTGATATCTGCCTGGGCAATCTGGAGCAGGTATTGCAACGCTGTGTAGAGAAGAATGTTGTACTCAACTAAGAGAAATGTCATTTCATGGTCAGGGAAGGAATAGTCCTTGGGCACACGGCCATGGTTAGGAATCGAGGTGGACAAGGCCAAGGTCAACTAGTACCAGTATTCAAAGGTCGAGATCATAGTCAACTTGCCTATGCCTACCTCGGTCAAGCAGTTAAGAGGATTCCTTGGGCATGCAGGGTTCTACGGAAGGTTCGTTAAGGATTTAGCCAAGATCGCACAACCCATGACAAGGCTTCTGCAGAATGATGTGGAATGGGAATTTGGAAAAGAATGCAAGGAAGCTTTCAACATCCTGAAGGAAAGCTTGGTCACAACCCCTATCATTCGCCCACCCGAGTGGGGAATGCCCTTTGAATTGATGTGTGATGCTAATGGCTATGTAGTCGGAGCAGTGCTTGGACAGAAGGTTGGAAAAGAAAATTATGTGATATATTATGCATCGAAGACACTGAATGCTGCCCAAAGCAACTACTCAACTACCGAGAAGGAATTGTTGGCGATAGTGTTTGCCTTTGAGAAATCCAGATCGTACCTGCTCGGGAGTAAGACGATTGTGTACACTGGCCACTCGGCTATCAAGTACCTCATGACCAAGAAGGAGACCAAGCCACGCCTGATAAGATGGGTGCTGCTCCTGCAAGAGTTTGATGTAGAAATAAAGGACAAGGATGGGAAGCAAAACCATGTAGCTGATCATCTCAGCCGCATTCGGCAAGAGGATGATGGGGTACCCATAACAGATACCTTCCCGGATGAACAGTTGTACACCATCTATAGAGTCAAGATGTAAGAACCTTGGTATGCGGATCTGGTCAACTATTTGGCGATAGGATAATTGCCCAAGGACATGGATAGTTATCACAGAAATAAGCTGATGAATGAAGCGAAACGCTGCATTTGGGATGAACCCTACCTATGGAGGCATTGTGCTGATCAAGTCATTCAGAGATGTGTACCTGAGTCAGAGCAGAGAAGCATCCTTGAGTACTGCCACTCCAAGGAATGTGGATGACACTTTGGGCGAAGAAGGACAACAAGGAAGATCTCGGACTACGGGTTCTACTGGCCCACGCTATTCAAAGATACCTATGAGTGGGTAAAAGCTTGTGATAGATGCCAACATGAAGGAAACATAGGAAGAAGAAATGAGATGCCTCTCATGCCCATACTGCCAGTCGAGATCTTCGACGTTTGGGGAATTGATTTCATGGGCCCTTTGCCTAAGTCCAGGGGCAATCAATACATTCTCCTTGCAGTAGACTATGTGTCAACGTGGGTGGAAGCGCAAGCTGTTGGGAATTGTTATGGACCAATTTGTTAAGGGGGAACTCTGAGGGATACTTGATAAACGAAGCCATTTGTTTTTGATTGGATCCCAAAACCCCAAGTGTCCAGCTCCCAAGCGACCCATTTTGATGTAGTTAATAGGTTAGAATTTTTCTAAGCCTAAATCTGTTAGGATGGCTTTATTTTGCTTAGCTTTAGACTACAGGAATTCAAGTGAAGGCCACTCGCTTGAGTGTGTTCTTCCAAAGCGAAGCGAGTCTAGCAAACCGAAGTGAAGCGTGCCGAAACCAGCGAAGCGAAGCGAGCGCTACAGTGGAGTCAAAGTGAAGCCACCAAAGCAAAGCAAAGCGAACGCTACAAAGAAAAGCAGAAGCGAGTCAACGCGGGTCAACACTTATTAAAGCGGTCACTACGAAACTTCGTTTCGAAAGCGACCCGCTACAGTATGATCCTGAAGCGACTCACTTCAGAGCGGACGCTACAACTTAAAGCAAAGCAAGCCACTACCTACCAAAAAGCGACAGCACAACTCCCGCCCATATTTTGAACTCCAGTCAACAGGAGATCGTAGCATTAATTACGAGATCTCCACGTGTCGAAAGCAGAGTGGAGCGGAAGAGTTGACTGCCAGGTCGACAAAGGCGCCGCAACAGTACTGGCTCGCCCCAGTTACTGTTAAGTTTGTAACTTAGCCATTTTCGGCAAAGAGACAAACTGGGCACCTGCAAAAGCTACTGTCTGCGCAAGTACTGTCGAGAGGAGGAGGGACAAGGCCACCAACCAAACAACGGATCTCAGCCATCCCTCCGCCTATAAATAGTGAAGGATGAAGACGAAGAAAAGAGAGAACACTACTTGAGCATTCGAGCGCATACAGCAAACAAACACTCCCCAGCTTTCTAGCAATCTTCGAGTCTTTGTTTTCAAGTGTTCTCCGAGTTTCCAGTTCATCGGAACTCGTCTTCACAACCTTCACACATAGATTCTAAGCCCACTTCATATATCCGAAGCTTAGAAGAAGAACTCTAGCCAATCTTTGCATCTACTGTAAAGAGTTCTTCATAGTGTGTCGTCAACCAAAAACCCTATACTTGTCTGTTAGGTTTTTGAGTGTTGTCGTTAGGTTGTTTCGATCCAAGGCTCTTCTTTCATCGATTGAAGAAGCCTCGATCATAGAGTTGAGATCCAAGCTTACACTTACACCGTTTGTGTAAAGCTCGATCGAAGCTAGGCTGTAAGGAGAGCCCGGAATCTCCCTGTTGTTCGGACAGAAACGAGTGAAGTTTCGTGTCCAGTTTAGGTCTTAGTAGTGAACCCGTAATCACTGCGTTGTTCGTCAGATCCAGGCGAGTGAAGCCCGATCTCGACCAGGTTTTTGAAGGACCCGTAACCTTCAAGTTCTTGAGTGAAAAGAACGGTTGCCGTCGTGCAACAAAGTGGACGTAGGAGCGTTATCTCCGAACCACTATATATCTTCGTGTCGTATCTCTCTAACCCTAAACTCTTTACTTTGTTTATCCATTGCACTTGCATCTAAACAACTTAATCTGGATATTTTAATTACTTAGGAAAAGATTTTAGCTCACCAAATTCCGCATACACGAGTAAGGACTCCCTCTTGATCAAGTCATCACTTCGGTCAAGCAGGCAAGCTACGTACTGTAGATCTAGCTTCAGCTAGGTCTTAAGTTTTTTAAGCGAGCTCTTTACTTGTTACTCTGAGTTAAGGGATTTGAAGTTGAAAAACTTCAAAATACGTATTCACCCCCCCCTCTACGTATTTTTCCTATTAACAAACCGGGACCAACAAGTGGTATCAGAGCAGCGGTTCTTTCGAGCCTCTGCTTTGCATATCCGAAGTGAGTCCCCACTCACTTCACGTTGTCTCACTGAACCGGATCCTATTTCCTAAGTGCATCAAAATCTCACCCACGCATACTGCATTACTACTAACTGTTTACCATGAATGCTTCTAGTCTTCCACAGTTTTCCATTGAAGGCTACGAGATCTGGAGCTTCCGTGTGGAGAGCTTCTTATGCTCCGTCCATGACCGCATGTGGGAGGTCATAGAAGATGGACCTATCACAATCAAGAAGAGCATCACTGTGGATGTTCCAGCAGCGGAAGGACGAGCAGCTCATGTTCGACAACAACTAGTAGACAAGGACAAAGATGAGTACACTCCCAACGACTTCAAGATTGCCAATCTTGACAAGATCGCACGTCACACGATGCAGAGCACCGTGTCGGACGCCTACCTTCCAAGGATTAGGAAGTGCGCAACAGCGAAGGAGATGTGGGAAACTCTAGCTCTCATTTCTCAAGGCACTGACAAAATCAAAGAAAACAAACTCGCCGTACAAATGCGGGAGTTTGAAAGCCTGATAATGAAGCCAGGAGAATCCATCGACACCTTCGAACTGAGAGTCACCAACATCACTGCAACTCTCAACTCGCTTGGGAAGGAACTCACGGATAAGGAAGTCAACCTGAAGATTGTCCGAGCTCTCACAAGGAAGTGGCAAACTATGAAGGAGTTGTATCTAGCAACCAAGGATCTATCAAAGCACACACCAGAGATTCTATTTTCTGAACTCAAAGCTCATGAATTCGATCTGAATCGAATGAACCTCGACGAAGAGGATGAAGCACCCACTACGTCAAAAGGAGTAGCATTCAAAGCTGCCGAAGGGCCAAGCGAGCAGTCGCTAGCCAAGATGACGAGGGAAGAGTTGGAAGAACACATTGCGTTCTTATCCAAGAACTTCAATAAAATGAATTCTCGAGTGGGCAAATACAAAAGATTCTACAAGCAATACAAAGGGAGGAGCACTGATGCTCGAGAAGGAAAAGGGAAGAGAGAAGAGACGACAAAGCCGATCCCGAGAGACATGATGGAAGTGGAATGTTACCATTGCCACAAGATGGGCCACTACAAATCCGATTGCCCAAAGCTGAGTGCGAAAGAGCGAGAAGAACTGAAAGCCAAGAGGGATGCTCCAAGGCGAGCGCTTGTAGCAAGTGAAGTTCCGGTCGCTTCAACTGAAGATCCACAAAGCGACTCAGACGCATTCACTGATACCAACTCCAGTGATGGAGAGGATCTTGGACTCATGGCGCTCACCGACGAAGAAACAGGAGAGGTATTCATCTATCCCTCACCTAGTTCAATTACACTCGCACACACACACCAAGAGGAAGCAAATTCCTCTGCATGGAGTGAGTTGCTTGACAAGCACGTTAAACTGTCAAGTGACCACGAAGTGCTGCAACAAGCTTTGTCCCAAAGCAAGAAGGAGAACCGAAAGCTAGCCACTGAGCTTGACCAAGTCAAACTTAATCTAAGGGCTATGACTAGTAAGTTCGAGGATCTCTTTGCTAGACATCAAAGCTTGGAGGGAAGGTATGAAACCCAATCCACTCTAGTCGCCAACTTAAATAAAGCATCATAAGCTAGACAGGCACTAGAGAGTTCTCTTCTACCTTTTGGTAGAAAGGGAGGACTTGGATATGAGGGTGGACCTTCCAAGCCAACTGTCTTTGTTGGTGCTTCAAACACGACACCATCAGTCACTTTGGAAATGCCCACTGCATCCAAAGCGACCACTAACAAAGACAAAGGCAAAATGGCTGAGAGCCCTAAGAAGAAGCCAATGAAGATGTCTATAACTTTAAGGACTGAATCTAAGGGTAAGCAAAATACAACTATCCCTAGCACTCACAATGCTAAAGACTACCAATCCAAAGGTAAAGGGAAACCAGTTGTAGCTTCTAAGCCTCAAGCCATGACACGAGAGACAAAGGATCTCCCTTTCAAGAAAAGGAGTAATGTCTATGTGTCACGTTATCCGGACTGGAGATGGTCCAACCGGACTAACATTGAGGGGGAAGAACTCGAAGGACCAAAGAGGCCGCTTCGAACTTCCAAGGTTACTCAAGCGAGTCGGGGTCAAAACCCTAGTTGGACCGCTTTG
This sequence comes from Thymus mandschuricus, assembly GCA_029379335.1. Taxonomy (NCBI): domain Eukaryota; kingdom Viridiplantae; phylum Streptophyta; class Magnoliopsida; order Lamiales; family Lamiaceae; genus Thymus; species Thymus mandschuricus. Next base: position 34,596,179 of record CM057073.1, on the reverse strand, counting down.
AGGAAACCAAGCGAGCCGCTTCAACAGACTAGAAACCCTAAGTCAGTCTCTAAACCCAAAGCTAATCCGAAGCGAGTCGCTTCAGGATTTAAGCAAAGTGGGAAGAGCATAGGTAGGACTGGAGCGAGCCGCTACCCCTCTTGCACACACTGCTGCACATGTGAAGCTGCTTCAAAGCAGCACACCAAGTTTTCGAAGGTCGAGAAGCCCAAGACACAAGCCTCATCTCAAAAGAGAGTGAAGCAAGTGTGGGTACCTAAGGGAACTAACCTGCAAGGACCCAATGATTTGGGTACCAAAATCTGTCTAATTGCAGGTGGGCGCCGTGGATCCCATGCCAAGTGAGGGTCAACTAGTATGGTACTTGGACAGTGGATGTTCAAGACACATGACTGGTATGAAAGCTCTACTTCACGACTATATAGAGAAGAAGGGTCCACACGTTACATTTGGTGACAACTCTCGAGGAAGCACCAAAGGATACGGCGCACTGAAAGTTGGAAAACTCACAATTGAAGAAGTCTCCTACGTGGAAGGACTTAAGCACAACTTGTTATCCATTTCACAATTCTGTGACAAGGGATACAAGGTAGAATTCATTTCCAACAAGTGCATTGTGAAGAGCAAGCTCACATCCCAGATTGTGCTTACTGGAATAAGACAAAGGAACGTCTATATAGCACAATGGGATAGCTGCAAAGTGGAGACGTGCTTAGTAGCAAGGAGTGCTACAGAGATTGGATGGCTATGGCACAGACGCTTGAACCATCTCAACTTCAAAGCAATCAATCGCTTAGCTCGTAAGGGTTTGGTGCAAGGCATACCGAATGAAGTCTTCATCAAAGACCATCCATGCTCACCATGCCAACGAGGGAAGCAGACAAAGACGCACTTCGCCAGTCTTGAAGAAGCCTCTTCCAAGCGAGTGCTCGAGCTGCTCCACATGGACCTGTTTGGTCCAGTTACTCCAGTTAGTATAAATGGTAGGAAGTACACTCTAGTTGTAGTCGATGACTTTTCTCGCTACACTTGGGTCGTATTTCTCTACAGCAAGAAGGAGACTCTGACCAAGCTACCACAACTGCTCAAGCGATTGGCTGTGGAGAAGAATCAAGCTATCGTGACCATCCGCTCCGATAAAGGCACAGAGTTCTTGAACTCTACCATTCAAGCTTACTGCACGGAGCATGGCATAGCACATCAGACTTCCTCAGCACGCACACCACAGCAGAATGGAGTTGCTGAAAGAAGAAATCGAATCATCAAGGAAGCTGTTCGAACAATGATTGCAGACTCAAAACTTCCAATGAAGTATTGGGCTGAAGCTGCCAATACAGCATGCTACACGCAGAATCGAACGCTTCTCTGCAAACGACACGACAAAACACCATATGAAATATGGACAGGGAGAATTCCTAACATATCTTATTTCCATATTTTTGGTTGTAGGGTCTTCATCCATGACAATGGGAAGTCACAGTTGAAAGCCTTTGAAAGCAAAGCTGATGAAGGAATATTCTTAGGATATTCCACATCAAGCAAAGCTTACAGGGTATTCAACTGTAAAACCCTAATCGTGGAAGAATCACCCCATGTCGTATTTGATGAATCTTCTTTAAGTCATCCACAGGAACAGGATCAATCTAAAGACGGAAAGTCAAGTGAGGAACCCATCAACACTCTTACTTGGGACATACTTGAGGATGAAGAAGAAATCAAAGGCTCAAGCGAGCAGAAGGTCCAAGGAAAAGATGAAGCTGCCCCCAAGACTCCTGAAGCGAGTACAGGCCAAGCACCCAATCCAGTCGCTTCAGACGGTGAAGCGAGTGACAAGGAAGACGATGAAGATGAAGCTGGCGGATCCAAGCGCGCGTGGCTCAAGGATCACTCACCAAGTCAAATTATCGGAGATCCATCCAAGGGTGTAGTGACCAGAAGTCAAGTGTTTGGAGAAAGTGCCATGTTCAGTTGCTTTCTCTCAAACATTGAGCCGACATGCGTAGAAGAAGCCTTAGCCGATTCAAATTGGGTGATCGCCATGCAAGAAGAGCTGAACCAGTTCACCAGAAACGACGTATGGTACCTCGTGGATCGTCCCAAATTTCAGCACGTCATTGGCACCAAATGGGTGTTCAAGAACAAGACGGACGAGGACCACAACGTAGTAAGGAACAAGGCGCGTCTCGTTGCCAAAGGCTACTGCCAAGAGGAAGGAATCGACTTTGATGAGACTTTCGCTCCAGTGGCACGACTTGAAGCTATCAGATTGTTTCTAGCCTATGCAGCAACCAAGAAGTTTAAGGTCTATCAAATGGATGTGAAGAGCGCGTTCCTGAACGGTGAATTGAAGGAAGAAGTGTATGTGGAGCAGCCACCGGGTTTCGAGCAAGGAGACAAAGTGTATCGCTTGAAGAAAGCTCTATATGGGTTGAAGCAAGCCCCCAGAGCTTGGTACGATACACTTTCTCAATTCCTAGTGGAAAATGGATTTCACAAAGGAAAGATAGATCGAACCCTATTCACCATCAACCATGGAGAAGACATGCTATGGGTTCAGATCTACGTAGATGACATCATATTTGGGTCACCAAACCAGTCGCTTAGCGAGAAGTTTGGAGAGCTAATGAAGACCAAATATGAGATGTCAATGATTGGCTTGATGAGCTGCTTTCTAGGTCTTCAAGTGAAGCAGCAGGATGATGGTATCTTCATCAATCAAGCGAAGTATACTAGAGATATGCTTGCCAAGTTTGGTATTCAGCATGCTAAAGCTGTGAAGATCCCAATGAATACCAACTGGAAGATGGAGCCAGACGAAGAAGGAAAATCTGTGAATCCCACAGATTATCGTGCCCTAATTGGGTCACTTCTCTATCTCACTGCAAGTAGGCCAGATATTGCTTTTGCAGTTGGAGTCTGTGCTCGCTTCCAAAGCAACCCCAAGCACAGCCATCTTGAAGCTGCCAAAAGAATTCTTCGATATTTGAAGGGCACTATCAATATGGGGCTGTGGTATCCAACGGAGGACAATCTGGAGCTCACTGGTTACTCAGACGCTGACTATGGAGGGTGCCGAATTGATAGGAAATCAACTTCGGGCACGTGTCAGTTCTTGGGAAGCAAGATGATCTCATGGTTCTCAAAGAAGCAGACGAGTGTAGCCACTTCAACGACTGAAGCCGAATATATGGCCGCAGGAAGCTGCTGTTCTCAAATTCTATGGCTTCGTCAGCAGTTGAAGGACTACAATGTTGAAGCGAATGAAATTCCGATCTTCTGCGACAACAACAGTGCTATATGCATCTCGCAGAATCCAGTGCTACACACCAGATGCAATCACGTGGAAATCCGACATCACTTCATTCGTGATCATGTCGAGAAGAAGGATATCAAGCTCGAGAAAATTCATACCGATCTCCAGCGAGCAGATATCCTCACCAAGCCTCTAGCTGAGTCTCGTTTCAATCAGCTATGCATGGAATTAGGGTTGTTAGACCCTGGTGAAGAATGCTAGATCCAGGATGCACGAAGGAGTGGTCGCTAGTTTTTCGTAGCGTCACTCGCTTCGGATCTTCACCAACTCAAGCGAGTCATTTCAAAATCTCACTCGCTTGAAGAAGGAGAAATAAGGTGGAGCAAGGTGGAGTGTTGGAAGACGTTCCCTACCCGCTTACAGGAATTGTTAAGCCATTGGTTAAGGGGGAACTATTGTTTGCTCTCGGAGCAAGCTACTTCCAAAGCGAGCAAGGAAAGCTGCTACCTAGCCTAGGATTCCTAGCGAGTGGGTATAAACACTCGCAAGTGCCGTTTCTAGTAACGGTTGTGGGGTCTTGTATCGGGCCTTCCCACGTAAAAATGGTGAAAGCTTAGACAGGGCTGGCACCTAGACCTTGTGTCCTCTTCCCATCTCTCCGTCGAAGAGGAGCAAGTCTTCTCATCTCCTTCATCGTGGATAAATGTCCATTTCTTACTCACTCTTCACTGAGTTGAGCTGCCGGATGTCTATCCATTCCCCTCTCACCTTGAACTTTGCATCGCTTCAATTTGCCCAATCTTGGGTCAAAGCGAGTCGACTGCAAGTTCATTCTGTAGCATGTAGGAGGATGCTTGAAGGTTTACCTTTTTATACAAAAGGTTGCAGGGCTGGTGACATGCTTCTGCGTAAAATACGAGATTGTCTTGTCAGAGCATTCTCATTGTCATCCTGTCCATTTCTGCTCTGAGATAAGGACTTGTACTCATCCCCCATTCGTCGTGAATATGTACACTTACGTGAAGCTCCCCTCTGGGTTGAAGTAAGCTTGTGTACTATATTCATTTTCTCTCTCATTCACTTCGATGGAGGACTCTCTAATTCGTAGAGGAAGATGAATGCCATGAAGACGAACGCCAAGAAGATGGGACACACAACAAGTGATGAACATTCCAACAAGTGGGTTCAACATGAAGTCCAAACCTAATGAAGTCTTCAAATTGTGGTATCAATCTCCTACGAAGTGAGATTGACTGGTAAGCGTTTCAAATTTAAGTACACTAAGTGAGGTGAAACGTGCTAGAAACTTTCACTCACTACGTGGAAAATATGAAGTGAATCTGACACAAATACAAAGAGGAAAACACTCTTGTTTATCCTCGAAGTATGTAAGTCAGAAACATTTTAAATTAAGCAAAGAAATTTATTCCAGTCGCTTCAGATGGCCAAGCGAGTGCTTCGCCACTCAAAGCTAGCCATCGCAAGCGAGTGCGGAACAGTCACTCAAGCGAGTGCCTCTCAAGTGAGTAAAGGCCAAGCGGCCCAACTCGAAGCGAGTAGGCACGAAGCGAGTATGAGCTGTCTGCACTCGAGTGCCTATTTCACTTTCTGCCAAGCATTTAATGCAGTGGCGCGTAGAGGAAGAAACGACAGGCGCGTGGACGTCAAAGCCGAGGAAAGCGGGAAAAATCGCACTCAATCCAGCCGTCGAATCTGAACCGTCTCGAAATCTCAACCGCTGGATTGACTACTGTTGGGAGAGACGAATCATCAACAGCCACGTGGCCACGTCAAGCGAAATTGGCGGTTCACTTTTCCAGTGATGACGCCGGACACGTCAGTTCCATCACCGGAGGTAGCCGCCCACGCACAAAACCCTAGGAGTGATTTTACCAGAATACCCCTGCCACGTCAGCCAAGACCTAACTCTATATATTTGGGATGAGGCAGAACTGCAAACCTTTCACAGCCTTCAAAAACTTCCATTCTCGTGCTTAGATCTGCAATTTCTGCAACTCACGAGTCTCAACCCCTTTCTATTTCATCGTAAAAATTCTCTTCAAATTTCTTTCAAATTCACCATGGGCAAGAAGAAGAGTACAGAAACGATGGAGAAGTTCATGACGAAAGTTGGCGATCACATCAACGTCGAGCCCCACCTCGACCCTATCGTCATAGAGAAGAATGGTTTCTTCCGTAGAGCCGTGACCACGGCCGGTCTATGGAAGTTTGTAACTTTGATACCAACGAAGATTCTGGCGAAAGCCATTGGAGAGATTCTGCTGAATCTGAAGAAGGAACAAAATACATCTTCCTTCACTGACCCACGAACCAGGAAGCCGGTGGAGGTTGATATGAGTAAACTCATCGAGGTGTTCGATCTACCAAGAGAAGGAGGAGATTCTCTGCTAGATCTAGGTCTTTCGGCCGAAGTGCAGTATGTTCGATTTGCAACCGCCAGAGCAGATCCGAACTTCAAGGAGGCCAACATTCGCAAAAGTTTGAAGGAACCCTTCAATCTCATCTGCGAACTCTTTACGAAGAGCATTGCATGCTATGTCGGTTCCCTCGACACGCTGTCAGAGACGAAGCTGATCGGCACCACCATGATCATCGACAGCCTCACTGGAACAAAGTTTAACTGGCACGGGTGGCTTCTCAAGCAAATCCACGAAGCTGCTGACGATTTCGCGTTTGTTCCAGGAACTGCAAACGAGATCCTTCGGAAAGTGTTGGGAATTGTTAAGGACTAAATTGTTAAGGGGGAACTTCATGGGACATTTGATAAATGAAGTCATTTGTTTTGATTAGATCCCAAAACCCCAAGCGTCCTTTTCCCAAGCGACCCATTTTGATGTAGTTAATAGGTTAGAATTTTCTAGGCCTACACTGTTAGGATGGCTCTTTTATTTTGCTTAGATTAGGCTTCAAAAGTTCAAGTGAAGGCCACTCGCTTGAGTGTGTTTTCCAAAGCGAAGCAAGTCAAGCAAGTTGAAGTAAAGCGTGCCGAAGAATAGCGAAGCGAAGCGACCGCTACAGTAGATTCTAAGTGAGTCTGCCAAAGTGAAGCGAAGCGAGCGCTACAGTTCAAAGCAAGCGAAGCGAGTCTACCGAAGCGAAGCGAAGCGAATGCTGTAAAGTGAAGCGAAGCGAACGCTGCAAAGCGAAGCGAAGCAAGCGCTAAAGCAAAACGAAGCAAACGCTGCAAAGCGAAGCAAAGCGACCCGCTATAATATGATCCTAAAGCGACTCACTTCGGAGCGGCCGCTACAACTTCAAAGCGAAGCGAGCCACTACCTACCAGAAAGCGACAGCACAAATTCCCGCTCCGAATTTGAATTTCAGTCAACTAGAGATCTTTGCATTAATTGCGATATCTCCACGTGTCGAACGAGGAGAGGAGCAGAGGAGTTGACTGCCAGGCCGACAAAGACGCCGCTACAGTACTGGGTCGCTCCAGTTACTGTTAAACTTGGAAGTTAGCCAATTTTGGCAAAATGCCAAAACTGCGCGTCTGCAAAAGCTACTGCCTGCGCAAGTACTGTCGAGAGGAGGAGGGACAAGACCACCAACCAAGCAACGGATCTTAGCCAACCCTCCGCCTATAAATAGTGAAGGATGAAGACGTGAAGAAGTAGAACACTACTTGCGCATTCGAGCCTACTGCAAACAAACACTCCCAAGCCTTCGAGCAAATCTTCGAGTCTTTGTTTCAAGTGTTCTCCGAGTTTCCAGTCCATCGGAACTCGTCTTCACAACCTTCACACTTAGATTCTAAGCCCACTTCAAATATCCAAGCTTAGAAGAAGAACTCTACCCATCTTTGCATCTACTGTAAAGAGTTCTTCATTAGTGTGTTCGTCAACCAAAAACCCTAAACTGTTGTCTGTTAGGTTTTTGAGTCGTAGTTAGGTTGTTCAGATCTAAGGCCCTTCTTTCATCGACTGAAGAAGCCTCGATCGTAGAGTTGAGATCCAAGCTTACACTTACATCGTTTGTGTAAAGCTCGATCGAAGCTAGGCTGTAAGGAGAGCCCGTAATCTCCCTGTCTGTCTGACTGAAGCAAGTGAAGCTTCCAGTCTTTGTTAGGTTTGTGTAGTGAACCCGCAATCACTACGTCTGTCGTTTGATCTAGGCAAGTGAAGCCCGATCCCGACCAGGTTTTTGAAGGACCCGTAACCTTCAAGTTCTTGAGTGAAAAGAACAGTTGCCGTCGTGCAACAAAGTGGACGTAGGAGCGTTATCTCCGAACCACTATAAATCTCTGTGTCGTACCTCTCTTACCTTAATCTTTTTACAGTATTCGATTATCCATTGCACGTGCATATAAACAAACTTAACTTGGATTTTCAATTACTTAGGAAAGATTTTAGCTCACCAAATTCCGCACAAAGAGTAAAGTCTCACTCTTGATCAAGCTCTAAGCTTAGGTCAAGAGATTCGTGATTACTTTCGATCTAGCCCTCGGCTAGGTCTTAGTATTTCCAAAGAGCTCTTTACTTTATACTCTGAGTTAAGGAATTGAAGTTGAAAAACTTCAAAATACGTATTCACCCCCCCCTCTACGTATTTTTCCTATAGCAAACCGGGACCAACAGAAAGGAAAATTAAAATTCTTTTCAAGACTGTCTGTTGCACTGGAAATGATGTTCCCAGAAATAATGTGGCCGGATTCCGACACGACCATATACAACAAGCAAACCATCTTCTACGACACGTGGAGGAAAACCAAGATCTTGATGGATCTGGGACTTCTGGAAGTTGAAGTGCCCATTGCAAGACCAGTTGCCGAAAGGCAAGCTGAGAAAGGCCAAGAGAGACTGGTCGCTTCACCTTTGAAGCGAGCCAGGTCCAAGCGAGGCAGGAAGAAGATGAAGCTAGTCACTTCGCTTGTCCAAGATAGCGAGGCGGTGGAGAAGCCGCTTGAGGACATCGAAGTGACCCAACCACAGCCTTCACCAACCAAAGCCCAATCCCCTCAACTCCAAATCACCCAAAATCCAGAACCCCAATCTTCATCAACCCAACAACCACCAAAACAGATAACCCCCCTCTCTCCCCATGAAGAAGAGTCAGCTTCTTCTTTCCACATTCCCACTGTTCCATTCCTCAGCACTGATGAAGCTGCTGCCTACACTACATTCACCCAACTTCAATCCCAGCCAATACAACCACCCCCCACTGAAGCCATCCAGATTTCCGACACCCAAGAAACCTCATCACCTACCCAATCCATCTCGACATCGGCAGCTACAGCCGATACCGCCCAAACCATAGGAGAACTTCCTATTATTCCTCAATTCAAAACCCCTGCCCTCACCGAACACAAGCGGGCTCTCGAACGCTATGTTCGAGACAGAGAGCAAGCCGCGGAGACAATCAACCTTTGCTACAATCTTCGCTCCGCAAGTGTTGAATGGAGCGACATATTCTACACCAATGTAGTAGACTTTCTGACGTACATCACGTACCGAGGAACGAAATACTACAAGATCTTCAGGCTCCTCAAAGCCTTCACAGAGGAGGAGTTGATCCAGATGGAAGTCAATCTGCTCAATTTTATCGGCGAAAATGGCTTCCATGCCTTCCTTGAAGGGACTAGCTTCTGGGAGAAGCTGGATGCCAAGGTGAAGGAATCATATCCACTCGCCACATTTCCGAAGCGAGTGCCCTCATCCCATGAGAGGAAGCTCATCCGGGAGTATAAGGAGGAGATGGAGATGAAGGATGCTGAGATTGCTAGTCTCCAAAGCGAGATTACCAAGAAGAGCGATGAATTGGAGAGGAAGGCGGGGGAGGTCATTGGTCTTAGAGAAGACTTTGACAAGAAGAAGAAGGAGTTGGAGGGAAAGGTGGAGGAGAAGGAAAGGCTTCTGGAAGAGAAAGAGAAGGCGCTGGAGGCGCAAGTGAAGCTGGGGGATGACAACACCAAATCTATCACAGAACTCAAGGGCTTGCTTGATGCAGAAAGAAGCCGCTTGAGGGAGGTTAATACTAAATTGACCTCTCTTGTCAAGGAAAAGGAGGTGTTGGAGAAGGAAGTGAAGAAGGTGAAGGAGAAGTATGAGAAGAGAGAGGAGGAACTGATAAGGACGGGAAGCGAGCTGCTGAGCACTAAAAAGACACTCGATTCACTCAAGACTGAAATGAAACTACTGAAGCAAGAGAGAGAGACTGATAAGAAAGAACTAGAGAGTCGGAGGAAGAGTGCACAAGATCTTGACTTAGAGAAAGCAGAACTTTCTATTCTACTACAGAAAGTCAAGAGACTGAAAGAAACTCTCACTGTAAGAATCACTGCAGATGCCGAATTTCACAATTCTCTCAATCGAAGGGAAAGGAGGCTTGCAGTGATGAAGGCAGAACTTGAAGCGTCCAAGGAACACTTGGAACTCACGCTTCAAGAAGAAACCAAGAAGATCACCAAGGCTATAGAAGCGGAGCTGGAGGCTCGCTTCAGAGAGGTGGAGCCATTGGAGAGTATGATGGCGTCCGTTGTTGAGAGAGAGAGGCAGTGCGAATATCTGCTTGAAGAGATATCTATCAAGACTGCTGAGATAGTAGCGCCATCCATGGACAAAACCCAGCAGATGCTTCAGACTGTCCTCAACACAGTCAATTCACTACAACAATCCCTCTCTGGAAAATCAATGATCCTAACCCTTGGCAGTGATGATGCCAAAAAGGGGGAAGGACATGTGAAGCTAGGAGGAGATGGAGGTTCAGGGGGAAGCAGAGTTGGTGTGGAGATGATGTTGGAAGGAGGCAGTGTTGCCGGTGAAAAGGAGGATGTAGTAGACGAAGCGAGGGCTCTGGGCAAGACGAAACTCACGGAGGAGGAGTTAATGAAAAAGCCCGAAGAGCCTAGGAGGCCGCTTCAGGAAAAAGTGCTGAGTGCTTCTATTGCACGACATCCTCCGGTGACTGTAATAACGAAGGAGGAAAAGAGGGTGCAGGTGGAGAAGGATGCTGCCTTGGCATGGGAGATGGAGCAACTAACCAAATACTTTGTTAATACAGGTGCTTCGTCCAGTTCCCAAGCGGCCGCTTTACCCAAAGTGGACGCACCAGCTTCATCCGCCGCACTAGCTTCAACAGCTGCACTCATCTCATCTACAGCTGTCCCCTCTAGTGAAGCTACGAAGAAAGACATGCCGCCCCCACCACCAAAGATGCCAATGAAGCGAACTGCACCAGAGATGAAAAGTAATGACCCCGCGGCTAAGCGCCAAAAGGTCAAGCAAGTAGTTGCTTCAAAAGCAGGAAAGGAGGAGAGAAAAAGGAAAGAAAGAGAGGAGGGAAGGAGCGAAGAGGAGAGAAAGAAGAGGAGTCACGCCAGGCGTCTCCAAGTGATTGACGCACGGATCGAGGAGCACTTCAGTGAAGTATTGCTCATTCAGTCCTTGTTGGTCCGAAGCGCGTTCATTCCCTTCATGCCAGATGAGTCCGAAGCATGTGAAGCTCAAGCCATATTTGATGCATGCGACGTGACTACAAAGGAGATGGTGGAGTCGGGTCGATATCCTCGCAATGATGAACAAGATTACATTCGCAAACGACTCAATGCGAAGCGTCCATCGTGGAACAGCGAGTCGGGAGCAAAATTCAAGAAGGTCATGGCTCAACTGTCAAGCAGGACAGAAGAGGAGTTGGCCAAGCGAAGGATTGATCACCCAGATGCCAGGGAGATTGAGGAGTTCATTCCGAGGGATCTGCGCGATTTGTGGCTAGACTACAAGAATCTGTTTATCAAAGCTTACTACTTTTGGGAGGTAGTGCCACTTCAGGATCGTTGCTCTCGAATGAGTGCTCTCAGCAACTTCCTGTGCACATATGACGAGAAGATGCGGAGGAAGATCTTCACCACCGCTGAACTGACTCAGCCCAAGCCTCTGATTGTCAAGATTCCTGCCATAAAGCAATTCCCCATGCCTTATCATCCAGGAACTGATATTCCAGACAGAGGAATTATTGATGATGAAGTGACTGAAGCCTTCAGACTGGAGAGCGCTTGGAGAAATCCCAGTATCCACACAGTAGACTCTATGGAATCGAGAGCTCTATCAGCTTACGTGGATACTGCTGCTGAAGAAGAGGAGAAGAAGGAGGAAGAAGGAAAGGAGAAGAAGAAGGAGGATGAAGCTGCAGGAAACCTTTGAGTTTCAAGCTTCTAAAACATATCTTTTTGTGAACTGCCCTGTTCATCTATCTCACCTTTATTTCTGTCTCTTCTCGTGTCATTTACTCGCTTTGTGAATGACTTTACCTTTTTGCTACAAACTCAAATAATTTAACCGAAAAAAAAAGGAAAGGAACTTAAAAGAAAAATTACAAACGAAACTGCAAAGGAAGCAGTCGCTTGGAGTTCCCTTCACGGTTAGATAGGCTGGAATTTTCTAAATCTTAGCCTTTGGGTTTTGGCATCATCAAAAAGGGGGAAATTGTTGGGAATTGTTATGGACCAATTTGTTAAGGGGGAACTCTGAGGGATACTTGATAAACGAAGCCATTTGTTTTTTATTGGATCCCAAAACCCCAAGTGTCCAGCTCCCAAGCGACCCATTTTGATGTAGTTAATAGGTTAGAATTTTTCTAAGCCTAAATCTGTTAGGATGGCTTTATTTTGCTTAGCTTTAGACTACAGGAATTCAAGTGAAGGCCACTCGCTTGAGTGTGTTCTTCCAAAGCGAAGCGAGTCTAGCAAACCGAAGTGAAGCGTGCCGAAACCAGCGAAGCGAAGCGAGCGCTACAGTGGAGTCAAAGTGAAGCCACCAAAGCGAAGCAAAGCGAACGCTACAAAGAAAAGCAGAAGCGAGTCAACGCGGGTCAACACTTATTAAAGCGGTCACTACGAAACTTCGTTTCGAAAGCGACCCGCTACAGTATGATCCTGAAGCGACTCACTTCAGAGCGGACGCTACAACTTAAAGCAAAGCAAGCCACTACCTACCAGAAAGCGACAGCACAACTCCCGCCCATATTTTGAACTCCAGTCAACAGGAGATCGTAGCATTAATTACGAGATCTCCACGTGTCGAAAGCAGAGTGGAGCGGAAGAGTTGACTGCCAGGTCGACAAAGGCGCCGCAACAGTACTGGCTCGCCCCAGTTACTGTTAAGTTTGTAACTTAGCCATTTTCGGCAAAGAGACAAACTGGGCACCTGCAAAAGCTACTGCCTGCGCAAGTACTGTCGAGAGGAGGAGGGACAAGGCCACCAACCAAACAACGGATCTCAGCCATCCCTCCGCCTATAAATAGTGAAGGATGAAGACGAAGAAAAGAGAGAACACTACTTGAGCATTCGAGCGCATACAGCAAACAAACACTCCCCAGCTTTCTAGCAATCTTCGAGTCTTTGTTTTCAAGTGTTCTCCGAGTTTCCAGTTCATCGGAACTCGTCTTCACAACCTTCACACATAGATTCTAAGCCCACTTCATATATCCGAAGCTTAGAAGAAGAACTCTAGCCAATCTTTGCATCTACTGTAAAGAGTTCTTCATAGTGTGTCGTCAACCAAAAACCCTATACTTGTCTGTTAGGTTTTTGAGTGTTGTCGTTAGGTTGTTTCGATCCAAGGCTCTTCTTTCAGCGATTGAAGAAGCCTCGATCATAGAGTTGAGATCCAAGCTTACACTTACACCGTTTGTGTAAAGCTCGATCGAAGCTAGGCTGTAAGGAGAGCCCGGAATCTCCCTGTTGTTCGGACAGAAACGAGTGAAGTTTCGTGTCCAGTTTAGGTCTTAGTAGTGAACCCGTAATCACTGCGTTGTTCGTCAGATCCAGGCGAGTGAAGCCCGATCTCGACCAGGTTTTTGAAGGACCCGTAACCTTCAAGTTCTTGAGTGAAAAGAACGGTTGCCGTCGTGCAACAAAGTGGACGTAGGAGCGTTATCTCCGAACCACTATAAATCTTCGTGTCGTATCTCTCTAACCCTAAACTCTTTACTTTGTTTATCCATTGCACTTGCATCTAAACAACTTAATCTGGATATTTTAATTACTTAGGAAAAGATTTTAGCTCACCAAATTCCGCATACACGAGTAAGGACTCCCTCTTGATCAAGTCATCACTTCGGTCAAGCAGGCAAGCTACGTACTGTAGATCTAGCTTCAGCTAGGTCTTAAGTTTTTTAAGCGAGCTCTTTACTTGTTACTCTGAGTTAAGGGATTTGAAGTTGAAAAACTTCAAAATACGTATTCACCCCCCCCTCTACGTATTTTTCCTATTAACAAACCGGGACCAACACAAGCCCTTGCAAAGAACGATTCCAGTGTCTGCATATAGGTGTGTTAGTCGAGTCTTTGCATGAGTCTTGTGCTTGGGAGGGCACATTTTGGTTTCAGGAAAGCTTGGGCAGGATCTGGAGCTGGCAGGACGGTCTGGGGGAGCTGGTTGGGCAAGACGGAGTTCAAGCATGGTGGACCGAGTTTAAAGAGTGATCGTGGGCCGTACGATGACCAAATCAAGCTAGGGCGAAGGCTTTTCAGCAGAGGAGGAGACGCGAAGAAGGAAAGAATCCAACCTAGATTCTTTCCTAATTACCGCGATGATCAACAAGGCAACAAATCTACGCAGAGAAGGCAAGTCCTCCTAAGCTCAAACCCAGCAGACGATTGATGGGCCTGGTCCACGATTCATCCACAAGTATAAAAGCAGCCTTCATTTTAGTTCTGAAGACACGAGCGTACACCGGGAGCTGCTTCATACTTTTCCATTTCATGCTTTTACTTTTTATGTTTGAGAGTGAGGAGGAATGAACAAGTCCTACGGGCAACATTTATATGCTTTTAGTTTTTGCTTGGCCGACGTTGGTGTCCGCCTTTTGGATTCAGTTTATAATATTTCAGTACTTAGTTTTATTATGTCTTCTTTTTATATTCTTGTTGTTTACATTTCAAGCATGCTAGAGTAGTCGCCTAAACCCAACTTGGGCAAGATGCCGTGATTATAATGTAACTCAATACTCGTGAGATCGGAATAATTGGATTTATTGATTTATTTCATGTGTTCCCGAGTTTGCTAAGTTCGGTTCTACAATTCATGTTAGTCTTGGTAGGGTATGTGGCCAGTATCATATCGAGTCAAGCATGATTACAAATAATACATGAGTAAAACATGTAGGATAGGTCCTCACGCCATATGGTATGAATTAGCAATGGAGTGTAGTCGTAGGTCGACGTTAGGCCTACTTCCGTGGCTATTCGGGTCCACCACAGATCGGTAATGCTGCTTGGGCAAGATATGTGACAACTAATCCTTGCATGTAAATTGTTCAAGTTAGGGAGATTTATATTTCTATACTGTAAGGGTGGATTGGGCACACATTGGCGGGGAACGTGACATGTGACAGTAAGGGGTCCTGCCTATTGACTTGCCTATAACCGATGACATGTGCATACTTAGATCGATGAACGAGTAGAGTTATATTGTAATTCATGGTACTTGCCCAGGCTGGGTTTTCCTTTCATTATTGTTTACAAGTTCTTTAAATTACGTTGTCTTTACTTTCCCTTGTTATTTTATATTATGTCTTGGGCAACGCCCACCCCCCAAACGTGACAACTTGTGTCTGGAAAGATTGCTACTCCAACTCCTCGTGGGATCGACCCTGTGCTTACCATTGCTATACTAGTTGTAGTAGTCAAGGCATAGACATTATAAATTTATTGATTGCGGCTAAACGACGGTCGCGTCACAGTTCAAGGAAATTTGCGAAAGGATTTCCCAGTGCCAGCTGGGTTTGGTGCCAGCGACAGCTGGACTTTCTACGTGAGCGGCCGCTCGATTGTGTCCAGCGCCCGCTGGCTTTATCTTGGATTTTATAATAGTTTCCTTGTTTATCTAGAATTTTATTCCATTGTAGCTTTTGGGGCACGAATTCATTATCACTTTTACTCTAGTTTTCGGTTCGAAAAACCCTAGTTCTTAGTTTTTATTGCTTCCGTTTTATTTCGGATCAAATAATTCAAGTTAATTCAAGTTCTTCGCTTTCGCCTTTAATTTCGTAAGTTTATTTATTGCTTTTACTTTTGTTTAATTAATTGTGTTCTTGAATCTTAGTTTAACTCTTAATTCATAGTAATAGTTGATTGTTCGTTTTGAGTTTGATAGTTAGATTTATTTTCTAAAATCGTTTTCTTCGTTTTGCAAGTTTAGATTAAGATTTATTTTCACAAGTTCTTAGATTTAATTTCAATCATGTCTAGATTCATTTTAGCTTCTTAATTGTTATTCTTTTCTTTATGATTTCATGCCTAGGTAGTTTAATTGTTTTTTGTTTAATTTCATTAGTTTAATTAGTTAGATTTAATTCTTGTCAATTTAGTTAGATTTATTTAGGGAGGGTGTATTCAATTTAGATTCTGCTGGATTTTTATAGATTTTAGAAATCTGTAGGTATTCAATTCAAATTTGATAAAGTCTTTAAAAATCTTGAGGTATTCAATGCAGACTTTATAAAGTCTTAAGAAATCTGTAGGTATTCAACAGTTTATGGATTTTATAGTCTATGGATTTTGCTGGATTCTCTTTCAAAAATAAAAAGAGATTTCACTCTCCAAAATCTTTTATAAAAATCAGAGATTTCGACGGATTCTCTGGAAAAAAAAAAAACTCAAAATCACCATTTCCGCCACCCTCCTCCGCCACACCCAACCACCTTCATATGTTGTACTTTTTATTTTTTTCTCCGAACAATTATAGTTTATTTTAAAAGACATACAAATTATGACTATCTAGTACTAAAATTTTATTTACTATATGAGTATGCTTGAAAATCAATCTTTTCGTAAAAATCATCATTCTTATAAAATTCGAACATATAACTTTTAAATCTCAATTTTCATTTTGATTTTTTATGATTAAATTACTGCTACGGTTTTTTAAGGTTTAGGGAATAATGACTAAACTGAAATATAACATTTGAACAGAAAAAAATATGAATTTTTTATATATATATAAAATTAGAAATATATTAATTGTACTTTCTTTAAAGTACGATTCTTGTTTTGGAAGATGACATAATTTGATGAATTATGATACTCCCCTACAAATATATATTCAAACAATTTGGATAACGTTATTTGATATTTTTTTTATAAACAATATAGATAATTTTATTTATTTATTTACAAGTGTGACTCATATATATTAATTTATTAAACTAAATAGTTACAATAGTTAAACGTCAGAGTCGGAGTCTATGGAAATCCACGTAAATTAATTTTTAAAAAAAATATATATTCCACAATACTGCAAGTCCATGAAAATCCCTCAAAATTAATAAATAGAGTCAGTCAAACTCTGTATAGAGTCTATGGATTTTAAAAGTCTAACAAAATCCACTTACTTTTCAAAGTCTAAAAAAATCCAGCAAAATCCCAATTGAATACACCTGTTGTTCTTGCATATTTACTTTCTTGCCTAGGATTTAATAAAAAACCCCAAAACAATTATTTTACTTGCTTTCCTAGATTAGGCTAGATTATGTTTTATTTTATTGTTTTTTTACAAAGTTATTTGCCCTATTAAGTTTTCCTCGAGATTCGACTTTGGGTTTAACTTACGAGTGCTAGGATAGATTTCGTTTTATTGCGGACACTTTTAGGCGAAACACACATGATAAGTACTTTGCATTACATTGATGTTGACTGATCCCTTGATGTGCATTATATTTCACATCTTATTTCTTTGAGAGAGTTGATAGATCACTTATATACATATTTTTCACATGTTTGAGAGGATTTCTTAGATTGAGAACCATGACATAAGTTTGATAGGTGTGAAATTACATACTTTTATTGGTATTTAGAAGTCGTTTTTTTTTTAAAATTTTTTTAATCTTGTTTAGGTATTATTGTTCGTGTTTTATATGATTTATCGTATATCGAGCAATATTATATTTTTGGGTGTTTTTGAGCAGTTTTAGGTCATATTGAGTAGAAAAACCCGAGACAAGGTGCGAGACAAAGTATCGAGTGAAGAGTCGAAGGTAAAGATGATGTTTTGAGCGAGTTCCAGGTCTCTCGACATGCCTGTTGATCAAGAGGTCGATCGAGAGACACGCACTGGAAAGCCTCTCGACAAGCATGTCGATCGAGAGAAGAATGTGAAGCCTCTTGACCTGCTTCTCGATCGAGAGCTCGGTCGAGAGGGTCTTGGTCAAGAGCCCTTGACGAATTTTCTTTTCCTTATTAGACATATACCTTATCTCTTTATATATTGTATGTAAATTTCATCCCTATAAGTATTTAGGTTAGCATTGTTTAATCCATGTGGATACGGTACTCGTGCTTGCTCTTTACTACGCTATTTAGTGTGGTGAATATAGTGCGATCATTGACTATTAGCCCTCGTTTGGTTCAAGGGGAAACAAGGGGAAAGGGAATCCCCTCACAAGTGACTCCTTTGCTACCATTAAACTAAACACTTAATAAAAATAACCATTATTGTTTCCATTCCCTTACTTAACTTGATTCCATTTCGTTTCCGTTACCCAACTTGAACCAAACGAGCACTTAGTTTATTGCCCCATATCTATAAGTATGTTGGGCAAGGTTGCCACTTATTCTGGCGTTTCTATTTGCATAAACCGGCCTTGTTGGGAGTACATAGTTCACTACTTCATGTACACATAACCTTGCAATCGAATTATTCTCACACATATGGGCATCATACATAAGATCAAAATACTTTATGCATGAAAGTGTGTTATTGTTTGGTTTTGGTTTTAACATGTTACATTACAACAAGTTTATAAGAGTATATTTGATTGAAAGAACGTCCACCTTATGGCAAAAGTGATTCAACAATTTCTGGATCCTCTTCATGTTCCACGTTCCGGGCTTTGATATTTGAGGCCGGTTAAATTTTGGCAAGGTCAGCCCAATCCAAAACACTCCAAAGCCTATTGAGCTTTGGCCGTCCTATTTGACCCGATTATATTTTACTCCACAAAAGTTTTGTGGGCGAGTTTGGACAATGATTTTTGTGGCTCGATGGAATTTTAGACCTCTCTACCCCGATCCACTTTCACTTTAGATCTCAGCTGGCCTAAGCGGCGACCCGCCCTACCGTGTGTTCGACAGCTTTACTTACGCCTTTAGGCCACAAGTGTACCGTTCCGGGTGCGATCGAAATTTCAATGTTTTGGTGTCATTTGCCATATTTAATAATTGCGTGATTGAGAGGAGAAATAAAACGGCCGCGAAGGAAAAGTAGTAAAAGGCAAAGAGTACACAAAAAGGGGGTTGGGAATTTGTCGATGGGAAGCGACCAACGCTGAAAAAGCGCCTCTCTCGCCAGGCCCACCACATCCGCCACCTCCTCAGTATCCATTTTAGGGTTTTCAAATTCCAAGCGCCAAATCGCCAATTCCATCACTTCCCCCTTCTTTTGCATGATTCGGATCTGCAATCCGACCTCCATTGCCGGATCGTGCTCCTCCTCCGGCAATGTCCGCGACGAAGGCCTCCCCCTCTGACACCGGATCCGACCCCACTGTAATCGCCCCTCGTTTTTCGCTTGCCATTGTGTGTTTGTGTTTGTCATGGCTCAAAGTTTGGTTCTTTTAGTTGCTTTTCCGGTCAATCAGCTGTTTTCCTTCTCGCACTGGAATAATGTTTCCTTTTCGGGTGTGTCGATGAGGATAAAGTAGGGAACTGCATTGTGATTTTGGGTCACTGAGGCCTAGATTGGCGTTGGCTATGTCCTTAGTGTCGAGTGAACTTCTTTTGTTGATGATCAGTTTGAAGGAGTTAAATTTAATGCAGTAATCTCACTTTACATTATGCTGTTTTCATATATGGTAACAAGATGGTCTAATTTTGTGAGCTTTTGGATTAGAATTTAATGCTGACGTGAGGTTCTAGCATAATGTTTTTTGGAGATTCCTGTAGCATAATCTGATTACGCAAATTTTGTTTCTTGAGGAGGTGGATTGGTACAATTATTTCCATTTTTCATCTGGACTTTTCTTTACTTGGAGCGTGCTTGATTAGTAAAAGAGGATCACTTGGTGACATGCCAATACTTTAGAATTAGTTACTGGTACCCACCTATGCCGGGTCCCGGTCTAAGCAACTGAGTTTGTCACATTTGTATAGTTTCTTAAAGAGCTTACCTTTTAGAAAATTCTCGTTTGAGTTGTTTTGTCTACTGAAAAATTTGATAGATAATATATAAGCCTTGATACATATTCATCTTATTCATGTTTGAATTGGGTCTCTGATAGCACTTTGTTCAAATTTTTTGTGACCTTGACAGATAGCAGACGACCAAGAAAATTGTTCATCATCTCTGGAAATTATAGATGTTATTGAATCTTTAAAGGCACAAGTTGCTTCCAACCGCTCTGCCTATATAAAGGTTCACACATGCAATGCCTGATTTTTTACCAATGATGATTGCTAAGTTCATGTTTATCTAAGACTCCTAGTTGTTCTTTCTTTGGCATCACAGAAACGGATTGAAGAAAATGCTGATAAAGTGCTTGATGTTACCAAAAATCTGTACAAGCTATCAATGGAAAGAAGAAACTTTAAGATTATTTGTGGCGATGGAGGTGTAGATTTACTGGCAAAGAGGCAGAAAGATGCAATTGATATGCACAATGGTATTGGCACAAGCAATGGAGATAATGAAAGTAGTAGCTCCCAAGAAGATGGATATGCCCCTTCAGCAATTCTTTTAGGATCGAGTATTGCGGTCAAGAATGCTGTCCGGCCAATCAAACTGCCAGAAGTTAAAAAGTTGCCACCATATACAACGTGGATATTTTTGGATAGGTGAGTCAATATGTGTATTGCGTGAAAAAGTTATGCAGTCATGATTCTTTTAACAAAACTTCTATGCTTTATCTCTGATGATTCATGAGTAATCCTTAACTTAAGAGTAGATGGAACTATGAGACACATCCTTTATATGCCTTCTCGGTCATGGTGGAAATTCTAGGGGCATAACTGTCGGAATTCGAGCTTTAGTCTTTAGAGATTTTGATGAAACTGTCTTGTATGCATTGCTGCATATATAAATTCAAGTACTCATTAGTAATAGAAACTGGCTTATATTTTTGCCAGTGTGGTTTACATTCATTCAATTATTGGTGACAATATTTACACACAGGACGTTTTCTGTTATTGACTTATCGGTTACTTGATTCTTGTTGCTTTATTGCACTAGTGTTCCTCTTTCAGTAACTTTTTAAGCTAGTTATTTGTGATGGACATTCTGCATTTGGATTCCCTCTCCAAGTAAATTTCCTTGCTCTTTCTTATGTTCCCTAGAAGTCAAAGTTTAATTTGACGTGTTGTCTATTCTTAATCTCAGCTTAAACAGAAGTAAAGTTAAGTAAATCATGCCACAGAAAATGAACAAACAAGATAAGAGTAGATGTGGATAGTAAACATTATAATGATCTATAGTTATTGCTATAGACCTCAATAGATATGCAATACGAAAACATTGTTGTGTACTTCCCCTGAATCTTTTCCCTTGGTTTGTCCCCTTGGTTTAAGTTTGCAACAAAGGACGACATATGTCATTTGCTCATTTAGGCTATTGACTGGTTTACCAATATCTACTATGACCTTACTACTTGAAGACTGAAAGAGCTATTTACATTCTCTTCAGCATTTAAGTTTAGTAGGCCTTTGAGGTCTATGATCTGGGTATAGCCTAAAGTTCTCTAACAGTTCTGAACCACTACACGTGGAACAAAACTGAGCTCTCGTATTGGTGGTTTGATGCTCTTCTGGTGGTTTATTTATCTAATGCACTCCTATGTTCTTCATTCCTTCTACGGATTATTGGTAGTATGAGTATTAAATTGTATAATACAGCTGCCTTTTATGGATGAAAGAAATTAGAAAGGTTCGTATGTGAGTCAATTATGTTTAATTTTAGTAATTGGTTATTGTAAAAGCCAAAAAACTATACTTGATTAAATACAATCCTAAATAATTTTTTGAACCTGTGGTTTCTTGAACAATGTCACTTCATTTTTGTTTTCAATTAAAACAATCAATAACCTGAGCTGTATATTTAGAATTTAAATTATATTTAAAATTCAAAATCCAGTAATATATGGTTTCTAAACTGCAAACTGTAACCGGACTGCATCAGAATGGTCATTTTCATGGTATCAAACAAAAATTGTGGACAGTGGTTGAACTGTTGGACACCTCTCTGCATGGCTACAGTGATTGAGCTCTACATCTTTTATGATTTCAACTGAACTACTGTAGTGAAAACAACCTTCCTTTGAATCTCTTATAAATTCAGAATCCTTGAAATATTCTGGATTAGATAAAGCTTAGATATATAATTACTCTTCTTAATATTGGATGATATTTGCTCTCTGAGATGCTTGGTTATATTTTATGGTAGGCCCCTTCATCATTATTTATTTTTGCGATTGTTTCTGGCATCTTTTTTTATTTTATTATTTTAATACCTATTTAATGTTCTCTACTCTTTGGTTCTCTAATCTTTGATAATTTTTATTCTGCTTTACAGGAACCAAAGAATGACGGAGGATCAGTCAGTAGTTGGTAGAAGGCGTATTTATTATGATCAAAGTGGCGGTGAAGCTCTAATTTGTAGTGACAGTGAAGAAGAAGCGGTTGATGATGAAGAAGAGAAGAAAGAGTTTGTAGAATCTGAAGATTATATTTTGCGGTTGGTATATTTTGTTGACTCATTCTGGCCTTCCATTCTATTTATATGAATTTGTGTGCTTACATATGCTTTTTTTGCTTGAAGTGGCACCCAACTTTTGTTATTTTCTCTTGGTAAAACATTGGTCAAAATGACTTTCGTAGATGCTACATCTATACACGGTTTGTCTAAGAGCATGGGGTTCTCATTATCTCTGTTCTTCATGTCTAACTGTTATATTTCTTGGTTGATATTACTGAATAGTCACTCTATCAGCCATACAAGTTACAAGTGATTAACTGGACCTTCTCAGACTTCTCTATGGCATTTCACTATTTTCTGAGCTAGGTAGAATCTTGGGAATTTGTTTGATCTTCTCCATTGGTTTTTATGAGCTGCGTAGAAGCTAAGTGAAGGGTAGAGGCGTAACTTTTGCAATGTTTCTACATTCCATGTTCACTTATTGAATCCCATTAACAAACATAGTTTTTCTATGGTTTGAGTCATATCATTGAATATGTTTTCTCTATATTGTTCTCGTGACTGTACATTATCTACTCTATGTGTTACTCCCTCCATCCACAAAAATTATGGCTTGTTGCTCTGGCACTGGTTTTAATTAATGGTTCGTGGATGTTTTTTATAGTGGGGAAAGGGATCCACCGTGTGCAAGTTTTTTATAAATAAAGGGATGTGATGCGATTGAGGTGTGTGGGGCCATAGGTGGTTCTTTTAGTAAATATTGGTACATAATAAGGATAAAAGGTATAAATGGTGTGTGGGGCATGTCCAAAAAAGGAAGTAGCCCCAATTTGTGTGGACAGAGAGAGTACTATATATGTTAATTACCCTAGAAATGGGGAGTAGTAACCTTTGAGTTCCTGTACTGCTGGTCTTTCTTGTTTGGAATTGGCTAGCATTGCAATTCTTTGGAATCACTAATTATTTGTTTTGTGATCGGCCAGGATGACCATCAAAGAAGTGGGTTTTTCTGATAAAACATTGGAATTGTTGGGGCAGAGTCTATCTAGAAAATCTAGTGAACTCAAGGTATTCACTTCAATTATGACTGACCAATTTGCATCTCTTCATCTTTCTTGTTGGCATTTGTACTCCATTATTATGTGAAAAGAACTGGTCATTGTGAGAACTTTGGTCCAGCTGTTTCCAAATTCGTGTTTTGCTGGCTTTACAGAGATAAACCACCATAGAACATCTTATACAGGCAAGATTTGAAGATTATATCAAGAGTAACAATACAATGTCTCGTGGGAACAATGTAAATGTTGAAGGCTTTGTGAATCCCTATATTGATAAAGATCTAGATGCTGCTCTGGATTCATTCGATAATCTATTTTGCCGCCGCTGTCTAGTAAGCAAGAAATATGACTCATTTTATTGATTATACCTTTCGCTTATTTGGAAACATCCAACTATATCATAGTATTATATATTTAATATTATTTTGCACAATATTTTCTTCATTCTAAGTTGTTCCCCCTTCTGTGGCAGGTTTTTGATTGTAGACTACATGGGTGTTCTCAGGATCTGAGTTTTCCTGTAAATCTACTATCCCTGGATTACATGGATTGAAATTGTTCTAAGGCTTCAGAATCCTAATGTATTTTTATTCCCTTCAGGCGGAGAAACAATCACCATGGTCTTGTCCAGATGTAGATAAGGAACCATGTGGTCCAAGTTGCCATCGATTGGTATTACATATTTTTGCACATATATATACATATAAATTATTAGCCTATTAGGTTATAATGATATATTCTGAATATGTATCCTACAGCTGCTGATGAGCCATGCCCTTTATAATAGTCTTATTGTTTCCTACTTTCCTAAATGAGAAAATAAATAGCAATAATCTACATTTGCTATTTAGCTAATATCTTAAGTAGTAGGCATTAAACATCCAGTTCTGATTATGTACCCTGTGACGTCCTTTGATACTCCTTCAATATAATATTGTTCTTTCAAATCCCTTAGACTAGCAGTGGGAACTATTACGCATTGATCTCCTTCCTTTGTTTCATTTTCACTTATGTTCTCTAGAATTCATTAACTTCCTACTCTCAGGTCCTTGATTCAGAAGGCATGAGCTCCAGGCTTGAAGAAAAAGCTGCCCTTGCATCTAATGCTGCCTCTGCACAAATTCCAAAGAAGAAGCTAGGAGGTCCATCTTTCAAGAAGAAATCAAAGTCTTGCCAGAGTGAAAGTGCTTCTTCATCGGAGGTTAAACTTAATAATGATATCACATCATCCGTGAAGAGTACGTCTGCTGGAAAATCTGGCAATGACAAAAGAAGCAGCAAGAGAATAGCTGAAAATGTTCTTGTTGCCAAAAAGAAAAAGCAGAAGAAAATGGTAACATCTGATTCTGATCGACGAGAAAGTGATGATAATAGTAATCCAACAAAAGTCAAATCTACAAGCTCTAGAAAATCCAGAAGGAAGGAGTCTCCAGTGCTAGACTTTGACAAATCTTTGCAGGAAGAGGCTACCAGTGGTGCCTCAAATGAGAGCGAGAGTAATCAGCCTATGACTAGCAGTGTTGACACCTTAAAGAAAGAAGAGTTTGTCGATGAGAATATGTACAAGCAAGACTTAGTTGACAACAAATGTTGGAAACCATTTGAAAAAGCACTTTATGAAAAGGGTGTTCAGATATTTGGGCATAATAGGTTATACTCATCTCTTATTTGCTTGTTTTTTCTAGCTATTTCTAGCCTACCTCGCTTGCAGTTAAATTAATTTAAAATCTCCATCTGGCAACTGCATGTTTCTACTCTCACATCTGTTGAGCAGGCCAACTGCAGAACATGAAGTTCATGATCATTATTTTATACTGCGTGTATTCAACAAATGCCTCAAGTTTGTTGGCATGGAGGGAGTACATATGAAATGAGCATCACAGTGTATTCTCACAGATTTGCTAGGCTGCTTATTAAACATGAAATACTGTGCTCTGACGTTGGATTATGTATGTCATGCAGTTGTTTGATTGCCAGAAATCTCATGAGTGGCTTGAAGAGTTGTTCAGAGATCTTTAAATTTATGAATCGTTCTGAGAACAAGATATTCTCCGAAGATGGTGACGAGATGTCCCTTGCTGATGGCTGTCTAAAAGCTGATGGCAATGAGATTGGGGTAAGTCCTTTTCTTCTCATGCTTGTATACCTTGATTTATGGTGTTAGTTGTGGAAAAAAATTCAATGATTTTTTATACAGGGTGGTGGTGCACGGAGAAGATCAAGATTTTTACGAAGAAAAGGAAGAGTTCGTCGGCTAAAGTACACGTGGAAATCTGCAGGGTACCAATCATTCAGGAAACGGATTTCTGAAAGGAAGGACCAGCCTTGTCGGCAGTACAGTCCATGTGGATGCCAAACCGCATGTGGGAAGACTTGCCCTTGTCTTGTTAATGGTACCTGCTGTGAGAAATACTGCGGGTTAGCTGACTGCATTTCCTGTGATTCAGTTTTGCAACATATATTGTTAGAACATACTTTTGGTGTGAAGTTACATATAGCACATTTCTTTCTTGTTTATTACATGTCTTTAATTTCTTGTAGACCGTTTGATACATTTTGAATCCCCATATGTCTACATATCCTTAATCTACTTTGGTACTTTGGGTGAATAGGAATTTCTGTTAACCCCTATAATATGCTCTTGTCAGATGTCCAAAGAGTTGCAAGAACCGTTTTAGAGGATGTCATTGCGCGAAGAGCCAATGTCGCAGCCGTCAATGTCCTTGCTTTGCTGCTGATAGGGAGTGTGATCCAGATGTCTGCAGAAATTGCTGGATAAGGTGCAACATTTATTGATATTTTCCTCCCTTTTCTGGCACGAGTTCTGGAACCATTAGGTCTAGAAGTCTTTATGGAAGTATGGTACCGTAATTGAAACTAAAAAGTGTCGAACCCCCAATTTTTCTCATCGCAACTATCTAATTTGCCTAATATAAGCATTTAGGGATTGTGCTCTAGAAAAGCAATGAGCTATCGAATTTAAATCATCACTAGCATTGCCTTTTAGTGACATTGGCATGTATGTGAAGACTTTGTTCTCCACCACTACTTGTGTGAACAATCAGATGAAGGTGTCAGCTTTGGTGGATACACTTCAACTTACATATGGCGTGGTCTCCATGTAATATAGGCATCAAGACTTTTTAATAAAGTTTATACCTCTTTGCATGGAGAATTTTACTTCTTAGAAGCATAAAATGAGGCTCATAATCCATCTCTTGTGCAGCACTTGGTGGGTTGGTTTTTCCTCAATATGGAGATAAATGCTTCTAAATGATGCATCGAATAAGACTTATTTAGTTAGACACGACCAATAATTCTAGAAGATTTCTTATGAAATCCTTGTGCCACAATGTTTGATGACTGAAAGCTTAGATGCATTGTAGCGGTTTTGGTTTTGGATTGAAGAAGGTGGAACAGAGTGAATGGCAAAAAGGAACTATTAATGTCTGATTTCTAATGAGACTGTTTATTTCATGTTTGTTTCAAGGCGTATTCCTACTACTACAATTTCAAATCCTGATAATCTATAGTAATTTAGAACATAATAAAATTGCATATGGTATATGCTTCCCATTTGTCACCCACTTAATGCGCTTGGGTGATTAAGGTGATTGCGCATGGGTTGACTACCTTCCAAGGGCATAATCCCATTTGTAGCCCAATTAATGCGCTTCGGTGATTAAGGTGACTGTGCGACTACTGTTCGAGGGCATAACTCTTGTAGTGCCTCATGCTAATTTCTTAAAATATTTTTGTGTTGTTGGTATGTGATACTCTTATATACGCAGTATTTGGTGAGGTCTGAGTATGTAGTGAGGTCACCTTACAAATAATCTAAAATTTGATTCTTTTGTTATTTCTATTTGTGAGGCACAAGGCTTTGTTCATTTACGTGCTGGGTTTTGTGAGCAGCAATAACATACACTATTACATGGATTGGTCTTGCTATTCTCTGTCATGATCCCGAATCTTTGTGGTTTATGATAGAATATTGTGGATTATGAGGATTATGATATTTAAGTATATGTACTATTATGATTGATTTTCATTTTGTAAATTAGTCATACTATTTTACTTGACTTTACAGTTGTGGTGATGGCACCCTTGGGATACCTTCTCAAAGAGGCGATAATTACGAGTGCAGGAATATGAAGCTTCTTCTAAAACAGCAACAGAAGGTAATATTGTCCACTATATTTCAGTTAAGATTTGTATCAAGTGATTCATTTTATTTTGCTAATCTTCAAAAAGGTAAGTTTCTCAGTAAGTTGTTTCTTTGTAAGTTTCTCGGGTGTGCGCAGATCTATTGGTAGTAGTGGTATCTTTTCTATTTTCTTTTTTTGTATGACCTATATGTGTTGAAATGGCGAATGAAATAGCTCAATATGCTTTCTCCCTCTTGTTATTTTGAAGTGTTCATTTTGGAATGATGGTCTAATTAGAGACTGAATTATGTCCCTGATTTTGATTTCCAAACTTAAGAGAATCATGTTCACTACCGCTGCTTAATTCTTTTCACCTATGTAATTATTTTGTAATTTGTAATGATTTAGGCTATGAAATGCTTCAAACGAGTACACTAGCAAAAACTATGAGCATTCGAACCTACAAATAATATTTATATATATATCATTTATTTGTTTATTTACTTACCTAGGTAAATTAAGTTGAAATAATTTGCTTATGTGATTAAACTTGATAAAAACAAATGACCTATTTGAATATTTCTATTTCTCAAAAGTAGAATGGTTAATGCTTTATTTGGCAAAATATGTTAATCTGTAATTTATGAGATGTTTTCCAACTGTAGTAAGTAAGCATTTTAGTAATCAATCATTTGATTACAATATTCTCTTACTTTGATTATTGAATTTCACAAATGTAAATTCAAATGTTAGGCTGATTGAGAGTCGTATAAGTATTTAACTTCAATAACTTAAAAATAATTACTAATGTTGTTTTGTAATTCTTATTCTTTAGTCTATTACTATTAAACTCAGTCATTTAAAATTATAATTAAACTTCTATTCGATAGAATATTTAACTCAAATAATTTAAGAACAATGACTAATTAAACTAAGATATGAATTGAGCAAATAAACCTTGTTTAGAATCTACACTACTTTTTATGTGGATTATTTGGTATTTAAATACTCCTATTTCGATTTATGCGATTTGTTATGTTGTTCATGTAAAATCAAAATTATCATTCAATTCCCCTTATTATTAATATATATACTTATCATATGTAAAATGTACTAAAAATAATCAAATCATATTTGTAAAGTATTCCATTGATTATCAGTATATATACGAATCTAAGATTACTCAAGTTGATAAATATGGCTAATTTTCTAACAAAATATTTGTACTATATTTTATAAGTATAATATACTAAAATGACATTATTACCTTTAAATTAAGTATGTAATGAGGACATAATAGACCAATCATATTTTGTAAAATAATGCTCTTTTTTTATATAGATGTAGATTGAACAATGAATACCGCCTTTGATCTCGAGTACAATGTCCTAGAGATTTCTAGTTGATAGCCGTTGCGTTACTCTTTGTTCCTTCATTTTGTTCTCTGTACTTGAAATCTTCTTGGTTTATGAACTTCATCTTGGGGTGGCATGTTGTTCAAAATTTGCTCGTATATGTGTATATATAGTGAGGGATATGGTGAATGCTAAGTTCTCATTTATTTGTTTTTTCACAATCGACTGAATTGTAATATCCTCTGTCCTTTATCGCTGTATTCTAAGTCATGAATTTAACTTGACTTCCTGATAGATGATAGATGATAGATGAGGAACATCAGATTCTAATAGCAACACTTCATGTTTCTGTTTTTAGGTTTTGTTAGGAAGATCTGATGTATCTGGCTGGGGAGCGTTCTTGAAGGTAATTTCAGAAAATACTGCTCCTTGTTGCCGGGAAAAGTTTTCTCCTGTTCCATAACTCACCAATAATACTTTAAAGTGCAGAATAGTGTTAGCAAGCACGAGTACCTTGGAGAGTACACCGGTGAGCTAATTTCACACCGTGAAGCTGACAAGCGTGGGAAGATATATGATCGAGAAAATTCTTCATTCCTTTTTAATCTAAATGATCAGGCACGATAACACTTACACTGCCAAATTATTTCCTTGTTCAGAATACTTAATTACAATAGTCACAATACTAATGCAGTGACATTTGTTAAAATATTCAGTTTGTGCTTGATGCTTATCGCAAAGGTGACAAGCTGAAGTTTGCCAATCATTCTCCGGATCCAAATTGCTATGCCAAGGTAGGTAACTTGGTAGCAAACATGCTGGAGATGTGACAATCTGTTACTGTATTGATTTGAATAACTCTTCAGGTAATTATGGTGGCTGGAGATCATAGGGTTGGTATATTTGCGAAGGAACGAATTTGTGCAGGAGAAGAAATATTTTATGATTATAGGTATGAGCCAGACAGAGCTCCAGCATGGGCAAAGAAGCCTGAGGCATCTGGCACCAAGAGAGACGACGGGGCTCCTTCAAATGGTCGAGCCAAAAAGCACACTTAACAGCTAAAACACAGATTTTTGAACAACTTGTGGTTGAATTTCTAATCATTACTTGCTGGAGATGAGGTAAAGGCAGGCATCTTCAGAGTAACCTAAACCAATTCTTTTTTGCTCGTGGCTCAACATTATTGCTACTCGGTATACTCGTCAAACCTGGAAAGTTTACAGCCTCAGTTCACGTTTTCTACTCTTTTCTTTAAATCTCAATTTAAAAATTCATATGTAAAATGCATCTCTTGCTATGATTGTTTTAGCAAAAGAACATTTCGTATAATTTTTACTCGCTTCGGCTGTCTTGGGTAGATAGTCTATTTCAATTCTTCTTTGAGACTTACCACAATGTTACATTTTGCTTTATCTATCCATTTTTTCATTTTTTTATTTGGCTCTACAAAAGCTTAACAATGCCAGTTGCTGGGGTGATTAATCCTTCAGGTTTTGAATAGGGGCTGCTGTCATCCTTCACAGACTGAGATTTTTTTTATCCAATTACTCCTTTGTCTCTTCCTAAGTGATCATTTTTATTATTATATACCTTACATATGAATATAAAAGGGGTTACTTAGGAAGAGACGGAAGGAATATATTTTATTTTTTGAAATTGCTGGTGGCTATGTGAAAGGTGAACGTTAATGTAGGTGAATGCTCACACATGTATGGATGTACATTAATTAGTCGTGCATAATGTCGTTATCAAATACTAGACTAACGTGAGTCATAATAATTTTACATCATTTAATATGAGTCATGGCAGTTATACATCAATAATTGACGTAGTTCCTTCTACACTACAATACTATTTTCTTTTTAACACGATTGATAATATGGTTAATAGTGTTCCAAATAAGCGGGTGTTTGGCTAAGCTTATTTTGAAGATTTTATAAGCTCCAAGTGTTTAAAAGATATTTCAATAGCTTATAAGCTCTTAGATTTAAGAATTTATAAGATTTTAAAATATTTGGATAAAAGAGCTTATAAACTCTAAATAAATTAAAACCTAAAAATTAAAAATATGATTTTTTTTTTGGAATTTATAATTTTCTACAATCAAATGAAAGTTTTTATAATTGAAATCCTTTTATATATAATAGCAAAGCGGATTCGGAGCTCCACGTTAATTCACGTGCATACGTGGCGCTCCCTATGTTCTCCGTTCCTATTTATCTAAAAATTCTATTTTTATATTTTTTTTACGTAAATCATGTATATATAATATATTGTAAATCATGTATGTATATCCCATGTAATTTATAATAGATTAATTAAATCATGTATATATATAATATATTTATTTTATTTTATAATATAAATCATGTAGACATTTTAAATTTACGTAAATACATGATTATTATATATTTACGTAATTAATCTATTATAAATCAAATAAGATATATTTATAAAATATTTAATTTATTTTATAATATAAATCATGTAGACATTTTATTTTTAATATAATAAACAACGGGCTACCTAAAAGTAGAAATATAAAGTGATTCATGTCAAATATTGACGTTAAAATTTATTATAACTATGTGAGACTCTCTTTGATATATATATATATATATATATATTTTATCAAAATAAACAACGGGCGCTAAACTTATTTTGACGTAACGACAACGAGCTACCTAAAAGTAGCAATATAAAGTGATTCATGTCGAATATTGACGTTAAAATTGATTATAACTATGTGAGACTTTCTTTGACATATTTTTTTTTATCAAAATAAACAACGGGCGCTGAACTTATTTTGACGTAACAACATTTTATTTTATTTTACAATAAACAACGGGCTACCTAAAAGTAGCAATATAAAGTGATTTACATCGAATATTGACGTTAAAATTCCTATAAACACGAGTAACGAGAAACTTCATATTGATATTTTGTTTTATTACAATAAACAACGGCTACGTCTCTTTGACCTTTTCTGTTTATTAAAATAAACAAACATATATATTTCACATGTATATAAAAACTATATTTATATTTGAAAAATAACTATTAGTAATTTTAAGTTTTTTTATTAATATATACAAAGTTGTATATCTCATAAAATCTA
Organism: Thymus mandschuricus; assembly: GCA_029379335.1. NCBI lineage: Eukaryota > Viridiplantae > Streptophyta > Magnoliopsida > Lamiales > Lamiaceae > Thymus > Thymus mandschuricus. The sequence goes on along the minus strand of CM057073.1, from coordinate 34,564,605 downwards.
ATTGATAATTTGATATTTGTATATTGTTAGTTAGCAATTATTTGAGATATACACGTTTAAATTAAAATTTTCAATTGTTATATACTCCCTCCGTTCTATTTAAATTTATCTCGCTTTATTATTATAATAGACACATTTGAATATAAAGTGAGACAACATAAATGGGACAAAAGAAGTATATATATTAAGTTATAATTTATTTTATAAAAATTTTTTACTATTAATTTTATTTTGGTTTAACGGGTAATAAACGGGTATTATTGATGGGTTTGGACCGGACTCGAGCATTAAAATTCAATTTTAAACAGGTTTGAGATGGGTATGGGTATATGAAATTTCAACGGGTTTGGCCCGTTTCCAATTGCAAGAATGACGATGACTACATCAAATCTAATTATATTTCAAATGAGGCATTTTCCACCGTCTGTTTGCTTTGATATGACAATAAATAAGAGTCGAGGACAATCCCTCTCTAACGTAGGGTTATACCTACCAAAACCGGTGTTCAGCCATTGACAGTTTTAAGCCGCAATATCGAGAGTCACTAGGAAAAAAGGTCACATATATTTTTGATATGTGACAAAGATGACAATAGCTTCGACACCACGACTAAATTCTAATGTTGTTTACCCGGAAATATTTCATAAGTTATGAGATAATTATAAATTCAAATATCTATACTTTATACATGAAAATTATTATATTTAGATCTTATTTTCTACGATTAAATTTTCTTGATTTACATGAGAGTAAATTGCAGAAGGAAGAACGAAAAGCTACTACGCTTAGAAGAGGACCCGAGCTGATTACTTTGGTCCTGTTTTCTTATATAATTTTCATATTGTTTCATTTACTTTAAGTATTTTTGTATTACTTTTAAATATTTTTTTTTTTAGATTTCACTAGGAACTTGGCTTTGTCGATTTCGACACCAAGTTGCTTTATAAAACTTTAAACGTCAAAGATTTAAATATAACTGCATTGGATTGGATATTTACATTTATTATTCTTAACTTCCTTTTATTGTTTGTAAGTACATAGAAATCGAGGATCATAGTATGAATTATTTTAAAATAAATTTCACTAATAAAATATTTAAATGTTAAAAATTATTAGCACCCGTCGATTTTCGACGGGTTGTAAACTAGTATATATATAAAGAGGATTGATATGCTGAGCGTCGATGCCTGAGCGATTCGTGAGCGCCCCCTTCTTTCCATTCATTACTCAATTTTATAATTATTTAATCTCACTCTTTTTTTTCTTTATCTGTTTTCCCCTTATTTTATGCACATGTATTTTTTTTTTATTTTTTTTTACTTTTTCAATGGAGAATCATCATGACTACTGCTATTTAGATTACTAATCGTTTTAATACTAAAGTAATTCAATATTTAACTAGATGTTAATCGAGATTATTAAACCCTATTTGAGATTTTTAAACCCTAATAAAAACTATTAAACCCTAATTGGGATTTTTAAACCCTAACTAAAATTATTAAACCCCACTAAAACATTAAACCTCAATATGAATAATTAAACCCTATATTTGAAATTTATCATTCTAATTAAGAAACCTTAAGCCCTAATAAAAAATTATTAAACCAATTGAAATCAAGTGCAACTGTGTATAGATAGATACATGTACATTATATGGATACAGAGAATTACTACTAAAGAGAGAAAATTATAAAAAAAAATAAAAACAAGAGGAAGGTGAGATGGCATTGGATGACGTGGAAGGAATAGATTAGAGAGGCGCTCACAAGTCGCCTACCCATGGTCTCCCAGCATATCAATTTCGTATATATCAATATATATATATAATAGCAATATGGATCCCGATCCTATGTGGCATCACGTATGAATTTTTTGATTTTTTTCCTATATTCTCATAGCTTCGGATTTTTAATTCATTAATTCTATGTAATCCCACATCGATTATTTATCAAACTACAAAGATAAACTACTCATATAAATATAACACTACATATCCACTAGCGTTATAAATAATTTTAATATTATTCTTTTATATTTGATTACAATAAACAACGGACAGCTTGACATATTTTTTTTATTGTTTGTAAGTACGTAAAAATCGAGAATCATAGTATAAATATTTTTAGATAATTTCACTGATAAAATATCTAAATGTTAAAAATAATTAGCACCCGTCGATTTTCGACGGGTAATAAACTAGTATATATATATAGAGGATATATCATGTGAAAACTAATGTTAAAATGAAACTTATAAACGATCTAATGGGCCAGATTTTATTTCAATTAAAATCTAAAATAATCATTTATTGATTTTTTTAAATCATTTATATTATTATACAAGGATATTTTTGAATTTTTATTATTGTGTAACTGATTTTCCCATAAATATAGGATCTTTATTTATTTTTTCCCTTATCTTCTCATGCGTCTTCTTCTTCTTCTTCTTCTTCTTCTTCTTCTTCTTCCGCGTCTTCTTCTTCTTCTTCTCCTCCTTTTTTTTTTCAAGATTTTTTTTTTTTTTTCCTTATCGATTATTTATATTTTATGTAACTGATTTTGTATATATTATCTTCAATACGACGACATTGTAGTGTATTCTGCATAATTTCTCTAGTGTTGGGAACTCCGTCTTCATCTTCCGATTTGAAGGCTTGCGCAGGGGAGTTGTGGGCATTAACAACCATTAAGATTAAGGTTGTGAGGAATCCATCGCCACTTCGGACAGCGTTGCCGCTAGTGGGCAGCCCGGCTGTGCCGCCGCCTACGAAAGGGAGCCCGACGAACCAGACGAAAGAGCGCCGCTGCAGTGTGGGTTCCTCCATCTGCGTTTCCAATTTGTTACGTAATTTTATGCAGGTTAGTATGAGGAAACAAGAATTGGATTAGTTTTGGATTAGATCGAATCGGTTTTGTAATTTTTTTGTTGTAATCTGGAATCGTTTCGTTTGTTTATTTGGTCCTTTCGTAAAAAACTTCAAGTTATTTGTGTATATTGGACATAATGCAAATTATGTAGATTTTGTTGCATTTTAAAGGTCGATCTAAATTTAGATTATATTTTTAATGCTTATTTTACTATTCTTGAATGTTTTTCTAAGCAATCTCGTACTACGTAAAGTTTACTAATTTTAGAAAGATCTAAACTTGTTTTTCTTCGATACCTATTTTAAAATTTTACTATTTATGCATGTTATAATAACTATGTAAGCGTTAATACAATTTTATCTATAGACACTATGCTTGTAATATGAATTTTATTTTCTTTTTAAGCGTCGATTAATAATTTATTAAGCATTCTATAATAACTATATAAGCATAAGCATAAGAAATAATCTTGAGTTAATGTATAAAAGTAGTCACTTTCACTTAACAAACATAAAATGTACCCACCTTCTTTAAAACATACAAAAGTTACTCATTTTTTACTTAAATTGACTTAAATGTACAATATTACCCTTACTTTTTAATTTAAGGGATAAACATATCTCACATGTTAACATTAATTTTTTTATTATTTTATTATTTTTTATTTTTTTTTATCTCATCTACTCTCTGCGTACTTTTCATTTTTTCCTTCTTTCTTCAATTGAATATGTCTCACCTTCTCTCTCTCTCTCTCTCCCCTCCATTTTTTGGCTTGAGAAGGTATGAAATATTAATACATTTCGTACACTAAATTTCGTACCACAATGAATAAATAAACATGATATGAATTATATGAAAGACTCAATTTCGTACCAAACAACATATGACACTTTTGATAATTCTGATTTATATTTTTCACGCAATATTTTCCGCTTACAAGTAATGGTACGATTTAACTAATTTCGTACTTGATGAGCCACAACTATGGTACGAAATCATCAATTCGTACCGAACAACCCTGACAATTTACAAGTATATGGTGCCCACCAAACGTTGTCGTCCTAACGGAATTGTGCTAGAATCGAAGATCTGCAGCCTAAAATATATGCCCTAAGAAGCTGTCGGAATCGCGTATGAAAGCCTACAATAGAATCATGATAATAATTACATGAAATAATTAATCTTTATTGAACAAGCGAAAAACTCTTGCAATTTCCTTTCCATATTGTTCACACTATACTGTAATTTATAAGAAATATGATACGATTTTACTCATTTTGTACCAGATCGACCAACGACTGTTACGGTTTTTGCTAGTTTCGTACATAAAACATACAACAGCTGAAACACAAACTATAAATGTTTGAACACTATAAATCAAGCAGAAATTTGTATCAAAATCAACCTAAACACCCTTCAAACATGTAACCTAAATAAGACCACAAACCATTAATGCTTACACAAGCAAACACCATTTGCAATTTTCGTATCCATATTTTTATAAGAAAAATGGTACGATTTAAATAAATTCATACCGAATCAACCAACAAATAGTACAATTTTTACAAATTTCGTATATGTTGAGTCACAACCCCCTGTTTCACTAAAAAGTGTTCGCAATAGAACGAAATCTATCCTAGCACTTAGTAAGTAAAAACCCAATGTCGAATCTCAAGGAAAACTTTGCAGGGCAAATAATCGTGTAGCAAAACAATCCTAAACTAGCCTAAATCTAAGAAAGCAAGTAAAAAGAATTTGGTTTGGCTTGTTTAAATCCTAGGCAAGAAAATAAATAAGCAATAAATCAAAGCAAGTAAATAAATCTAATCTAAAAAGCATAGAAATAATCTAAACTAATTAAACTAGAGAAATTAAGCGAAAGCAATTAAACTAACTAGGCATGGAATTGAAAAGAAAGCAATAACGAAAGCAACGAAGAAAACGAATCTAGACATAATAACTAAATCTGAAAATTAAGCAAATAAATCTAACTACGAAAACTTGAAATCGAAGGAATTGAAAACTAAGAAAAACGAATCTAATCTAAGAACTTGAAAACGAATCTAATCTAAATTAAACTAAGCAATTAAGAACTAAATCTAAGGAACTAGGAAGCAATTAAATCAAATAAAAGAAAGCAATAAAGAACTTACGAGATTAAACGAAGAACGAAGAACTAAGTAAAAACTTGAATTAATTGAAGAACGAAGTAGCGATCCGGATCGAACAAAGAAAAACTAAACTAGAATGTAATGTGCTGAAAACTAGAGCTAAAACTAATGTAAAAGGTTGTAGAATTCGTGCACAAGGGATAGTATATATAATAGGTATGAAAACCTAATTATACAAGGAAATAACAGCTGGCCGGAACATTGGACGGTCGTCCAACGTACGCTGGACGCTCGTCCAACGTCGCACTCGCATTTTTCTTCAATTCTTCCCTGGACGGTCGTCCAACGTAAGTTGGACGCTCGTCCAACGCTGGACGATTGCGCGCCTTTCTTGTTTCGGTCGTATCTTCCTCGTCCGAACTCCAAATTGACCTCCGTTTTCGCCTACATGCTCCTATCGAACCCCTCTTCGATATAATGCTTTTATTACCTCCAAAATGAATCTTCAATAAAATCATGAGAGGTTAGAACTCGAGGTCAATGATTACTTTTCTTCTCGTTTCCGCCCTTTTTATCCTACAAGTACCAAAAACTCCAAACAACCAAATCATAGCCAAAGACACACGAAAAGACACAAAAACACAACGAAAAAGGACACGAAAACACAACGAAAAACCTAACAACTAAACACCAATCAAAATCCCCCACACTTAGACCTTTGCTTGTCCTCAAGCAATATAAACATCCAACTTAGATTCAATCCAAACATTTCAAATCATAGAACATTTAATCACCGGAATCAACAAACTCAAACGAGGTCACTTTAATCCCAAGTTACGATCAATCATCATCAACGAACTATGTGGCTTATAAATCAACCCAAGTAAGAGGAAAAGCAATGATACACACATCTCACAAATATCTAGAATCATCACAACTTAGACGACTAGCCTACTTCCCCTTTTTATTCCACAAATAAACAACTCTCTTTTTTTTTTTTTTTTTTTTTTTTTTTTTTTTTCTTTTAAACATGTGAACGTTTATGGCACATAATTCACTAGGTTTAATCATCGATGGGTCACATCGAGCCTCCTAGTGCGGTTTCCCGTACCCATTGTCAAGAGGGGTAGAATGCCTACGAACACTTTATACTAATATACACGAGTATCATCTAGGACATAGTTCATGAAATTTAATCATTCGAGGGTCTCTCGAAGCCTTTTCATGTGGTTTCCCATGCTCATTACTCTAGTATTTTCATACGTTACAAGCAAGAGGAGCAGAAATCCTATCAACTCTTTATTCACATAAACACAACTATTTTTTTCTTTTCTCTTTTTTTTTTCTAAGGGGAAAGTAAACTAGCAATCCAAATTACAACAATCTAGACTAATCACTCAACCAAAAATCATAAATCATTTTCCTCAAACTCACATCAATTCATGCCCCACAATTCATCGAATCATAATATATCACTACTCAAGATTAAACCAACCTAATTTATGCTCAAATCAATTCCAACAACTAAATACTCCATCATCAAATCATTCAAATTAATCCTAAGTTACATGCTTATAGAGCTCAAAATCAAACAAAATCCTAAGTGAGGGAACATGAAGACTCAATCACAAACTAGACTCGATCAAACCAAACAAGACTCGATCAAGACACAAAACAAAAACGAACACTTCATGCCAAAAGTTTCAAAGACCCTCCCCCACACTTAAAATCAAGCAATGTCCCCATTGCAAGAAAATAAAAAGGAGAAGGAAAGAAGGAACTTATCGCAAGATGACAACCAACGAGCAACTCGAAATCCCAAGAGACTCCAAGTTAGCAACCTACAAAACAAACACCAAACAAAACACAAAAAGCATAAATCCGAACAAAACACAAAAACGAAATAAAAGACACAAACTTTTTTTTTACGTGGGTTGCCTCCCACCAAGCGCTTGTTTAACGTCGTTAGCTTGACGAGAAAAATTCTCACCCAAAATCTGTTGCAACGAGCAATGTCTTTAACCATCCATAGGCAACTCTCGGTGCAAAGGTGGACTCTTCTTTCTCTTCGGCTTGAAACTCGAAAAGAGGGTTATCTTGGACACTCATCTCCCCCACACTTGTGTGAAAATCCATGTAAGAAATATCATGATCTTCAAAACTTGATGATGGATCCTCCACAAAAAATGCTTCCTCGTCGAGATTGGCAAGAAAGTTGTCCATGATTTCTTCCTCTTGTTGTGAGCTCAAAATCGACTCCTCCATAATGCAATTGTGATCCTCCATGTCTTCCACATTGCTCAAAAACTCCTCCACAATTTCTTCCTCATCTAATTTGCTCAAAAACTCATCGATAATGGCTTCTTCCTCATGCATAGCAACCTGAAAATTCTCCTCTATCTTTTTCTCATCCAAATCATTAGTAATATGCACATACGAACATGTTTGGATAAAAGAATTAGAACAAGAAGAATAGTTATCAAAAATTGAGAAAGTTACCGAACCTCCTACACCGGCCATGCTCAATGTACCGGATCCAACGTCGATTCGCCAAAATTTGTTTCACTAAAAAGTGTTCGCAATAGAACGAAATCTATCCTAGCACTTAGTAAGTAAAAACCCAATGTCGAATCTCAAGGAAAACTTTGCAGGGCAAATAATCGTGTAGCAAAACAATCCTAAACTAGCCTAAATCTAAGAAAGCAAGTAAAAAGAATTTGGTTTGGCTTGTTTAAATCCTAGGCAAGAAAATAAATAAGCAATAAATCAAAGCAAGTAAATAAATCTAATCTAAAAAGCATAGAAATAATCTAAACTAATTAAACTAGAGAAATTAAGCGAAAGCAATTAAACTAACTAGGCATGGAATTGAAAAGAAAGCAATAACGAAAGCAACGAAGAAAACGAATCTAGACATAATAACTAAATCTGAAAATTAAGCAAATAAATCTAACTACGAAAACTTGAAATCGAAGGAATTGAAAACTAAGAAAAACGAATCTAATCTAAGAACTTGAAAACGAATCTAATCTAAATTAAACTAAGCAATTAAGAACTAAATCTAAGGAACTAGGAAGCAATTAAATCAAATAAAAGAAAGCAATAAAGAACTTACGAGATTAAACGAAGAACGAAGAACTAAGTAAAAACTTGAATTAATTGAAGAACGAAGTAGCGATCCGGATCGAACAAAGAAAAACTAAACTAGAATGTAATGTGCTGAAAACTAGAGCTAAAACTAATGTAAAAGGTTGTAGAATTCGTGCACAAGGGATAGTATATATAATAGGTATGAAAACCTAATTATACAAGGAAATAACAGCTGGCCGGAACATTGGACGGTCGTCCAACGTACGCTGGACGCTCGTCCAACGTCGCACTCGCATTTTTCTTCAATTCTTCCCTGGACGGTCGTCCAACGTAAGTTGGACGCTCGTCCAACGCTGGACGATTGCGCGCCTTTCTTGTTTCGGTCGTATCTTCCTCGTCCGAACTCCAAATTGACCTCCGTTTTCGCCTACATGCTCCTATCGAACCCCTCTTCGATATAATGCTTTTATTACCTCCAAAATGAATCTTCAATAAAATCATGAGAGGTTAGAACTCGAGGTCAATGATTACTTTTCTTCTCGTTTCCGCCCTTTTTATCCTACAAGTACCAAAAACTCCAAACAACCAAATCATAGCCAAAGACACACGAAAAGACACAAAAACACAACGAAAAAGGACACGAAAACACAACGAAAAACCTAACAACTAAACACCAATCACCCCCCTAAGTAAAAAAGAAGTATTTGATACGATTTTACTAATCTCGTACCAAAACAAGGCACAAAGTCATAGCCTAAAATCGATCCTAAACCAATTCAAACCAACTCTTAAGTGAAAATATGATACGAAATGAGTTAATTCATACTAAAACAACACACAATTCAAAACTTAAAATCAACTCTAAACAAATTCAAACCAACTTGTACCAAAATAACAAACAAGCCTAAATTCGGTACCACAATGCAAAAACAGTAAATTCGTACTAGTACTAATTCAACAAATGACAAATTTAAAGTCTAAATCAATCATTAAAGCAACAAACTAGCAACAAACAATAAATTTGAAGCCTAAATAAATCATTAAAGCAACAAACCACAAAAAATCGCAGATTCAAACATTGTTACTCATATATTTCACAAAAATCACCTTTAAAAATCATAAAATTACTGAAAATGAAGCCTACATCGAAATCGGTAAAAGAATCTCCGATGATATGTGTGTCTTCTTCTTCTTCTTCTTCTTCTTCTTCTTCTTCTTCTTCTTCTTCTTCTTCTTCTTCTTCTTCTTCTTCTTCTTCTTCTTCTTCTTCTTCTTCACCTCTCTCCGATGAGGTTTCCGTTGCGTTTCCTACGTCGATGGGATGGATTTCTATTAAGGGAAGAAGGTTTCGGTGGGAGACGAAGAACACGAGGAAGTTCAGACGACTAGAAGGCGGCAGCGGCGGCTCTCGAATCTCGGAAGAACGCCGCCGCGAGGAGGTTCGGTGGAAGGTCAATGGCATGACTGTCGAGTTTGAGAAGGGGGGGGGGGGGGGGGGGGGGGGGGGGGGTGCTGTTGTGTTTGAGGTGAGGAGAGAAATAAGTTTTTAATTTGGGAAAACCCTAAAATAGTCTAGAGGGGTATTTTTGTCCTATACTTAAATTAGTGGATAGTTTTGTGAGTTTTAAATATAATGGGTAAGTTTTATGTTTACTATCTCATTTTGGGTAATACATTTTTTGTCTCAATAATCTTTTACATATTAATGACACAACTACAACATTAATACTACCTCCGCCCCGCCAAAGACGTTACATTTCTTTCTGTCAATTTCTGGCACGTTTTTCCACGCTTCTTGATGATGCATTTTTGTTGGTCCCGGTTTGCTATAGGAAAAATACGTAGAGGGGGGGGGGGGGGGGGGGGGGGTGAATACGTATTTTGAAGTTTTTCAACTTCAATTCCTTAACTCAGAGTATAAAGTAAAGTGCTCTTTGGAAATACTAAGACCTAGCCGAGGGCTAGATCAAAAGCAATCACGAATCTCTTGATCTAAGCTTAGAGCTTGATCAGGAGTGAGACTTTACTCTTTGTGCGGAATTTGGTGAGCTATAATCTTTCCTAAGTAATTGAAAATCCAAGTTAAGTTTGTTTATATGCACGTGCAATGGATAATCGAATACTGTAAAGAGATTAAGGTAAGAGAGATACGACACAGAGATTTATAGTGGTTCGGAGATAACGCTCCTACGTCCACTTTGTTGCACGACGGCAACTGTTCTTTTCACTCAAGAACTTGAAGGTTACGGGTCCTTCAAAAACCTGGTCGGGATCGGGCTTCACTTGCCTAGATCAAACGACAGACGTAGTGATTGCGGGTTCACTACACAAACCTAACAAAGACTGGAAGCTTCACTCGCTTCAGTCAAACAGACAGGGAGATTACGGGCTCTCCTTACAGCCTAGCTTCGATCGAGCTTCACACAAACGATGTAAGTGCAAGCTTGGATCTCCACTCTATGATCGAGGCTTCTTCAATCGATGAAAGAAGGGCCTTGGATCGAAACAACCTAACGACGACACAAAAACCTAACAGAACTGAGTTTAGGGTTTTTGGTAGACGACGACACACTATGAAGAGCTCTTTACAATAAGTGTAAAGACTGCTAGAGCTCTTCTTCTAAGCTTGGATATAGAATGGGCTTAGATTCTAAGTGTGAAGGTTGTGAAGACGAGTTCCGATGAACTGGAAACTCGGAGAACACTTGAAACAAAAACTCGAAGATTGCACTAAGGCTTGGGAGTGTTTGTTTGCAGTAGGCTCGTATGCGCAAGTAGTGTTCTACTTCTCTTCGTCTTCATCCTTCACTATTTATAGGCGGAGGGTTGGCTAAGATCCGTTGCTTGGTTGGTGGCCTTGTCCCTCCTCCTCTCGACAGTACTTGCGCAGGCAGTAGCTTTTGCAGACGCGCAGATTTGGACTTTTGCCGAAAATGGCTAAGTTCCAAGTTTAACAGTAACTGGAGCGAGCCAGTACTGTTGCGGCGTCTTTGTCGGCCTGGCAGTCAACTCCTCTGCTCCTCTCCGCTTTCGACACGTGGAGATCTTGTAATTAATGCGGAGATCTCCTGTTGACTGGAATTCAAATTCGGAGCGGGAATTTGTGCTGTCGCTTTCTGGTAGGTAGTGGCTCGCTTCGCTTTGAAGTTGTAGTGGCCGCTCTGAAGTGAGTCGCTTCGCAGTCAAATTTGTAGTGAGTCACTTGAGAAATAAATTTCCCGTGACACTACTAAATAAAGTGTTGACTCGTGTTGACTCGCTTCGGCTTTTCTTTGTAGCGCACGCTTCGCTTCGCTTTAGTGGGTTCACTTGATTCCACTGTAGCGCTTGCTTCGCTTCGCTTCGCTTTGAACTGTAGCGTTAGCTTCGCTTCGCTTTGGTTTGAACTGTAGCGCTCGCTTCGCTTCGCTTCGCTATTCTTCGGCACGCTTCACTTCAGCTTGCTTGACTCGCTTCGCTTTGGAAAACACACTCAAGCGAGTGGCCTTCACTTGAACTTTTGAAGCCTAATCTAAGCAAAATAAAAGAGCCATCCTAACAGTGTAGGCTTAGAAAAATTCTAACCTATTAACTACATCAAAATGGGTCGCTTGGGAAAAGGACGCTTGGGGTTTTGGGATCTAATCAAAACAAATGACTTCATTTATCAAATGTCCCATGAAGTTCCCCCTTAACAATTTAGTCCTTAACAATTCCCAACAATTTCCCCCTTTTTGATGATGCCAAAACCCATACGACTTAGATAAAAATAAATCTAGTCTATCTAACCGTGAAGGGAACTCCAAGCGACTGCTTCCTTTGCAGTTTCGTTTGTAATTTTCTTTTAAGTTCCTTCCCCTTTTTTTTTCGGTTAAATTAATGAGTTTGTAGCAGAAATATAAAGTCATTCACAAAGCGAGTAAATGACACAGAAAAGACAGAAATTGAAATTTGGATATATGAACAAGAAGTTCACAAAAAAATATGTTCAGAAGCTTGAAACTCGAAGGTTTCCTGTAGCTTCATCCTCCTTCCCTTCTCCTTTCCTTCTTCCTCCTTCTTCTCTTCTTCTTCAATAGCAGCAGTATCCACGTAGGCTGATAGAACTCTTGATTCCATAGAGTCTACTGTGTGGATACTAGGTCTTCTCCATGCACTCTCCAGCCTGAAGGCTTCAGTTACTTCCTCATCAATAATTCCTCTGTTAGGAACGTCCGTGCCTGGATGATAAGGCATGGCAAATTCCTTTAAAGCTGGTACCTTGACAACAATTGGCTTGGGCTCTGCTTGTTCAGCCATTGTGAAGATTTTGCGGCGCAATCTGTCGTCATAGGCGGCAAGGAAGTTGTTGAGTGCACTTATTCGAGAACACTCATTCTGCAGCGGCACTACCTCCCAAAAATAATAGGCTTTGATGAATAGATCTTTGTAGTACAGCCACAGCTCGAGCAGATCTCTCGGAATGAAATCCTCGATTTCCCTTCCGTCCAGGTGATCATCTCTCCGTTTGGCCAATTCCTCCTCTGACCTGCTTGACAGTTGAGCCATAGTCTTTTTGAATTTTGCTCCCGACTCGCTGTTCCACGATGGACGCTTCGCATTGAGTCGTTTGCGGATGTAATCTTGCTCCTCTTTGAGAGGATATCGACCAGACTCAACCATCTCCTTCGTAGTCACGTCACATGCATCAATTATGGCTTGAGCTTCACATGCTTCGGACTCTTCTGGCATGAGAGGGATGAAGGCGCTGCGCACTAATGAGGACTGGATGAGTAACACTTCACTGAAGTGTTCCTCGATCCGTGCGTTGATCACTTGGAGTCGCCTTTCATTACTCCTTTCCTTCCTCTCGCCTTTGCTCCTTCCCTCTTCTCTTTCCTTCCTCTTTCTCTCCTCTCTTCCAGCTTTTGAAGCGACTGCTTGCTTGACCTTTTGGCGCTTGGCCTCGGGGTCATCTTGCTTAGAATGTGGGGCAGCACGCTTCAATGGCTGCTTCGGTGGTGGGGGAGGTGGCATGTCCTTCTTGGCAGCACTTGGAGGGACGACTGCTGACCAAGTGAGTGCAGCAGTGGTCGTAGTGAGTGCGGCTGTCGAAGTTGGCGCGGCGTCTGAAGTGGGCAGCTTGGGAGTAGCGGCCACTTGGGAGCTAGATGAAGCACCTGCAGCAATAGAATCTTTTGTTAGTTTAAACACCTGCTCCAACTCCCACGCCAAGGCAGCATCCTTTTCCACCTGCACCCTCTTTTCCTCCTTCGTGATTACAGTGACTGGAGGATGTCGTGCAATAGAAGCACTCAGCACTTTTTCTTGAAGCGGCCTACTGGGCTCTTCAAGTAGTTTCAGTAACTCCTCCTCCGTGAGTTTTTCCTTCCCTTTCCTCGCTTCATCATCCACTCCCTCCTTATCTCCTCCATCTCCACTTCCTCCTTCCAACATTAACTCCACACCGACTCTCCTTCCTCCTGAACCTCCAGCTTCACCTTGCTCTACTAGCCCTTCCCTCATTTGTCCTTCCCCCTTTTTGGCATCATCAAAGCCAGGGGTTAGGATTATAGATTTTCCAGAGAGGGATTGTTGTAGTGAATTGACTGTGTTGAGGACAGTCTGAAGCATCTGCTGGGTTTTGTCCATGGATGGCGCCACAATTTCAGCAGTCTTGATCGATATCTCTTCAAGTAGATATTCGCACTGCCTCTCTCGTTCTACAACAGACGCCATCATGCTCTCTAAAGGCTCCACCTCTCTGAAGCGAGCCTCCAGCTCCGCTTCTATGGCTTTGGTGATCTTCTTGGTTTCTTCTTGAAGTGTGAGATCCAAGTGTTCCTTGGACGCTTCAAGTTCTGCCTTCATTCCGGCAAGTCTCCTTTCCCTTCGATTGAGAGAGTTGTGGAATTCGGCATCTGCAGTGATCCGTACTGTGAGAGTTTCTTTCAGTCTCTTGACTTTCTGCAGTAGGATTGACAGTTCAGCATTCTTCAAGTCAAAAGCCTGTGCACTGTTCCTCAGACTCTCCAGTTCTCTCTTGTCAACTGCACTCTCATCCTTGACTCCCTTCAACTCAGTTCGAAGTGAGTCAAGAGCCTTTTTGGTGTTGAGTAGTTCGCTTCCCTTCAACACTAGTTCGAAGGGGGAAGGACGGTAATAACGCCGAAAATCCTGTGGGTAGGCGGCGGACGTGCGGTGATGGATCTGACGTGTCCGGCGTCATCACAGTAAAAGTGAACCGCCACTTGCTCGGCGTCGCCACGTGGCCTTCTTTGGTTGGCTTGTCGTATACGGCTTTGATCGAACGGCTCCAGATTGGGGGCTGTTGAGATTCGACGGCTGGATCTTCTTCGCCTTTTCCCGCTTCAAATTCAAGCGTGTGAACACGCGCCCGTTATTTCCGTCGTTCCTGCACCTGCATTAAATGCACAGCAGAAAGTAAAATTGCACTCGAGTGTAGACAGCTCATACTCGCTTCATGACCACTCGCTTCGAGTTGGGCCGCTACGCCTTGACTCGCTTGAGAGGCATTCGCTTGAGTGACTGTTCTGCACTCGCTTGCGATGGCTAGCTTTGAGTGACGAAGCACTCGCTTGGCCATCTGAAGCGACTGGAATAAGAAATTGAATTTCTTTGCTTAATTTAAAATGTTTCTGACTTACATACTTCGAGGATAAACAAGAGTGTTTTCCTCTTTGTATTTGTGTCAGATTCATTTCATATTTTCCACGTAGTGAGTGAAGGTTTCTAGCACGCTTCGGCTCACTTGGTGTACTTAAAATTGAAACACTTACCAGTCAATCTCACTTCGTAGGAGATTGATACCACAAATTGAAGACTTCATTTGAATTAGATACCACCTGTTGAATGCTACACGTTGAGCTAGATCTTCATGGCATTCATCTTCATGGCATTCATCTTCATGGCATTCATCTTCCTCTACGAATTAGAGAGTCCTCCATCGAAGTGAATGAGGGAGAAAATGAATAAAGTACACAAGCTTACTACAACCCGACGGGAGCATCACGTAAGTGTACTTATTCACGACGAATGGGGGATGAGTACAAGTCCTTATCTCAGAGCAGAAATGGACAGGATGACAATGAGAATGCTCTGACAAGACAATCTCGTATTTTACACAGAAGCATGTCACCAGCCCTGCAACCTTTTGTATAAAAAGGTAAACCTTCAAGCTTTCCTACATTCTAGAGAATGAATCTGCAGTTGGTTCGCTTTGACCCAAGCTAGGGCAAATTGAAGCAATGCAGAATTCAAGATTGCAGCATTCTTGCTCGCTTTGGAAGTAGCTTGCTCCGAGAGAAGCATTAGTTCCCCCTTAACCATATACTTAACAATTCCAATAAGTTGGTAGGAAACTTCTTCCAATACTCCACCTTTCTCCACCTAACTTCATTTTGTTCAAGCGAGTGAGTTTTGAAGTGGCTCGCTTGAGTTGGTGAAGATCCGAAGCGAGTGACGCTCATGAGAACAAGCGAACACTCCTTCGTGCATCCTGGAACTAGCATTCTTCACCAGGGTCTAATAACCCTAATTCCATGCATAGCTGGTTGAAACGAGACTCAGCTAGAGGCTTGGTGAGGATATCTGCTCGCTGGAGATCGGTATGGATTTTCTCGAGCTTGATATCCTTTTTCTCGACATGATCACGAATGAAATGATGTCGAATTTCCACATGCTTGCACCTGGTGTGAAGCACTGGATTCTGCGAGATACATATGGCACTGTTGTTGTCACAGAAGATCGGAATTTCATTCGCTTCAACTTTGTAGTCCTTCAATTGTTGACGAAGCCATAGGATTTGAGAACAGCAGCTTCCTGCGGCCATATATTCAGCTTCCGTTGTTGAAGTGGCTACGCTTGTTTGCTTCTTTGAGAACCATGAGATTAGCTTGCTTCCTAAGAACTGACATGTGCCCGACGTTGATTTCCTATCAACTCGGCAACCTCCATAGTCAGCATCGGAATATCCAGTGAGCTCCAAATTGTCTTCTGCTGGATACCACAGACCCATGTTGATAGTGCCCTTCAAATATCGAAGAATCCTTTTGGCAGCTTCAAGATGGCTGTGTTTGGGATTGCTTTGGAAGCGAGCGCAGACTCCGACTGCAAAAGCAATATCTGGCCTACTTGCAGTGAGATAGAGAAGTGACCCAATTAGGGCACGATAATCTGTAGGATCTACAGATTTTCCTCCTTCGTCTGGCTCCATCTTCCAGTTGGTATTCATAGGAATCTTCACAGCTTTAGCATGTTGAACACCAAACTTGGCAAGCATATCTCGAGTGTACTTGGCCTGGTTGATGAAAATTCCATTATCCTGCTGCTTCACTTGAAGACCTAGAAAGCAGCTCATCAAGCCAATCATCGACATCTCATACTTGGTCTTCATTAGCTCTCCAAACTTCTCGCTAAGCGACTGGTTTGGTGACCCAAATATGATGTCGTCCACGTAGATCTGGACCCATAGCATATCTTCTCCATGATTGATGGTGAAGAGAGTCCGATCTATCTTTCCCTTTTGGAATCCATTTTCCACTAGGAATTGAGATAATGTATCGTACCAAGCTCTGGGAGCTTGCTTCAACCCATACAGGGCTTTCTTCAAGCGATACACTTTATCTCCCTGCTCGAAACCCGGTGGCTGCTCCACATACACTTCTTCCTTGAGTTCACCGTTGAGGAATGCGCTCTTCACATCCATTTGGTACACTTTGAATTTCTTGGCCGCTGCATAGGCTAGAAATAAACGGATCGCTTCAAGACGTGCCACTGGAGCGAAGGTCTCGTCAAAGTCGATTCCTTCCTCTTGGCAGTAGCCTTTGGCAACTAGTCGCGCCTTGTTCCTCACTACGTTGTGATCCTCGTCCGTCTTGTTCTTGAACACCCACTTGGTGCCAATAACATGCTGATACTTGGGACGATCCACGAGGTACCATACGTCGTTCCTGGTGAACTGATTCAGCTCTTCTTGCATGGCGATCACCCAGTTAGAATCGGCTAGGGCTTCCTCCACGCTTGATGGCTCAATGTTTGAGAGAAAGCAACTGAACATGGCACTTTCTTCAAACACTTGACTTCTGGTCACTACACCCTTGGATGGATCTCCAATGATTTGGCTAGGTGAGTGATCCTTGAGCCATGCTCGCTTTGATCCGCCAGCTTCATCTTCATCCGCTTCCTTGTTGCTCGCTTCACCGTCCGAAGCGACAGGATTGGGTGCTTGGCCTGCACTAGCTTCAGGAATCTTGGGGGCAGCTTCGACTTCTCCTTTGGGATCCTGCTCGCTTGAGTCCTTGATCTCATCATCTTCATCAAGCACGTCCCAAGAGAGTTGATTTGAGGGTTCCTTGCTTTGATCCTTTTCATTCCCTTGGGCCTGTTCCTGTGGAATACTTAAAGAAGATTCATCAAATACGACATGGGGTGATTCTTCCACAATTAGGGTTTTACAGTTGAACACTCTGTAGGCTTTGCTAGATGTAGAGTATCCTAAGAATACTCCTTCATCTGCTATGCTTTCAAAGGCTTTCAACTGTGACTTCCCATTGTTGTGAATGAAGACCCTACAACCAAAAATATGGAAATAAGATATGTTAGGAATTCTCCCTGTCCATATTTCATATGGTGTTTTGTCGTGCCGTTTGTTGAGAAGCGTCCGATTCTGTGTGTAGCACGCCGTGTTGGCAGCTTCAGCCCAATACTTCATCGGAAGCTTCGAGTCAGCAATCATGGTGCGAACAGCTTCTTTGATGATTCGATTTCTTCTCTCAGCAACTCCATTCTGCTGAGGAGTGCGTGCTGAAGAAGTTTGATGTGCTATGCCATGCTCCGTGCAGTACGCTTCAATTGTAGAGTTCAGGAACTCTGTGCCTTTGTCGGAGCGAATGGTCACGATAGCTTGATTCTTTTCCACCGCCAATCGCTTGAGCAGTTGTGGCAGTTTGGTCAGTGTCTCCTTTTTTCTGAATAGAAATACAACCCATGTGTAGCGAGAGAAATCGTCGACTACAACTAGAGTGTACTTCCTTCCATTTACACTAACTGGAGTAACTGGACCAAACAGATCCATGTGAAGCAGCTCGAGCACTCGCTTTGATGAGGCTTCTTCGAGACTGGCAAAGTGCTTCTTCGTCTGTTTCCCTCGTTGGCATGGTGAGCATGGATGGTCTTTGATGAAGACTTCATTCGGTATGCCTTGCACCAAACCTTTTCGAGCTAAGCGATTGATAGCTTTGAAATTGAGGTGATTCAAGCGTCTGTGCCATAGCCATCCAATTTCTGTAGCACTTCTTGCAACTAGACAAGTTTCCTCCTTGCAGCTGTCCCATTGTGCTATGTAGACATTCCTTTGTCTAACTCCAGTGAGCACAATCTGGGATGTGAGTTTGCTCTTCACAATGCACTTGTTGGAGATGAACTCCACCCTGTACCCTTTATCACAAAACTGTGAGATAGATAACAGGTTGTGCTTGAGTCCTTCCACGTAGGAGACTTCTTCAATTGTGAGCTTTCCAATTTTCAGTGCGCCGTATCCCCTGGTGCTTCCTCGAGAGTTGTCACCAAAGGTTACGTGTGGACCCTTCTTCTCTATGTAGTTGTGAAGTAGAGCTTTCATGCCAGTCATGTGTCTTGAACATCCACTGTCCAAGTACCAAACTAGTTGACCCTCACTTGGCATGGGTCCACGACGCTCACCTGCAATTAGACAGATTTTGGTACCCAAATCAGTTTGGGTCCTTGCAGGTTAGTTCCCTTAGGTACCCACACTTGCTTCACTCTCTTTTGAGATGAAGCTTGTGTCTTGGGCTTCTCGACCTTCGAAAACTTGGTGTACTGCCTAAAAGCAGCTTCACACGTGCAACAGTGTGTGCAAGAGGGGTAGCGGCTCGCTTCAGTCCTACTCATGCTCTTCCCACTTTGCTTATATCCTGAAGCGACTCGCTTCGGATTAGCTCTGGGTTTAGAGACTGACTTAGGGTTTCTAGTCTGTCGAAGCGGCTCGCTTGGTTTCCTCGAAGCGGTCCAACTAGGGTTTTGACCCCGACTCGCTTGAGTAACCTTGGAAGTTTGAAGCGGCCTCTTGGGTGCTTCAAGTTCTTCCCCCTCAACGTTAGTCCGGTTGGACCATCTCCAGTCCGGATAACGTGACACATAGACATTACTCCTTTTCTTGAAAGGGAGATCCTTTGTCTCTCGTGTCTTGGCTTGAGACTTAGAAGCTTCAACAGTTCTCCCTTTACCCTTGGATTGGTAAGACTTAGCATGTTGAGTGCTAGGGATTGTTGAATTTTGCTTGCCCTTAGGATCTGTCCTTAAAGATATAGACATCTTCATTGGCTTCCTTTTAGGGCTCTCAGCCATTTTGCCTTTGTCTTTGTTAGTGGTCGCTTTGGATGCAATGGGCATTTCCAAAGTGACTGATGGTGTCGTGTTTGAGGCACCAACAAAGACAGTTGGCTTGGAAGGTCCACCCTCATATCCAAGTCCTCCCTTTCTACCAAAAGGTAGAAGAGAACTCTCTAGTGCCTGTCTAGCGTATGATGCTTTATTTAAGTTGGCGACTAGAGTGGATTGGGTTTCATACCTTCCCTCCAAGCTTTGATGTCTAGCGAAGAGATCCTCGAACTTACTAGTCATGGCCCTTAAATTAAGTTTGACTTCATCAAGCTCACGGGCTAGCTTTCGGTTCTCCTTCTCGCTTTGAGACAGAGCTTGTTTTACCACTTCGTGGTCGCTTGACAATTTTTGGTGCTTGTCAAACAACTCACTCCATGTAGAGGATTGTTCTTCCTCATTGACAGTGTGTGCTAGTGTAATTGAAGTGATTGAAGGATAGAAGAATACCTCTCCTGTTTCTTCATCGGTGAGCGCCATAAATCCAAGATCCTCACCATCACTGGAATTTGGATCGGTGAATGCATCTGAGTCGCTTGGTGGATCTTCAGTTGTAGCGACCGGCACTTCACTCGCTACGAGCGCTCGCCTTGGGGCATCCCTCTTGGCCTTCAATTCTTCGCGCTCTTTGGCACTTAGCTTTGGGCAATCGGATTTGTAGTGGCCCATCTTGTGGCAGTGGTAACACTCCACTTCCATCATGTCGCGCGGGATCGGCTTAGTCGTCTCTTCTCTCTTTCCTTTTCCTTCTCGAGCATCAGTGCTCCTCCCTTTGTACTACTTGTAGAATCTTTTGTACTTGCCCACTCGAGAGTTCATCTTGTTGAAGTTCTTGGATAAGAATGCAACGTGTTCTTCCAATTCTTCTCTCGTCATCTTGGCTAGCGACTGCTCACTTGGCCCTTCGGCAGCTTTGAATGCTACTCCTTTTGACGTAGTGGGCGCTTCATCCTCGTCGTCGAGGCTCATTCGATTCAGATCAAACTCGTGAGCTTTGAGCTCGGAGAACAGCACTTCTGGTGTGAGCTTCGTTAGATCCTTGGTAGCTAGATATAGCTCCTTCATGGTCTGCCACTTCCTTGTGAGAGCACGGACTATTTTCAGATTTACTTCCTTGTCTGTGAGTTCCTTCCCAAGCGAGTTGAGAGTTGCAGTAATGTTAGTAACTCTCAGCTCGAAGGCGTCGATGGACTCTCCTGACTTCATCACTAGATTTTCAAACTCCCGCATCTGAACGGCGAGTTTGTTCTCCTTGATTTTGTCTGTGCCTTGAGAAATGAGGGCTAGGGTTTCCCACATTTCCTTTGCCGTTGCACATTTCCTTATCCGTGGTAGATAGGCGTCCGACACGGTGCTCTGCATCGTGTGACGTGCAATCTTGTCGAGGTTGGCAACTTTGAAGTCATTTGGAGTATACTCATCCTTATCCTTCTCCACGTACTGTTGTCGAACGTGGGCTGGACGACCTTCAGCGGCTGGAACCTCCACAGATATGGCTTTCTTGATTTCGATTGGTCCGTCTTCAATGACTTCCCACATCCGGTCGTGGATTGAGCATAAGAAGCTCTCGACTCGGAAACTCCATATCTCGTATCCTTCGATCGAGAACTGTGGAAGATTTGATGCACTGTATGTAGACATAGCAAACTATCAGCAGTAAATGCAATATGCGTGGGTGAGGTTTTGATGCACTTAGGAAATAGGATCCGGTTCAGTGAGACAACGTGAAGTGAGTGGGGACTCACTTCGGATATGCAAAGCAGAGGCTCGAAAGAACCGCTGCTCTGATACCACTTGTTGGTCCCGGTTTGCTATAGGAAAAATACGTAGAGGGGGGGGGGGGGGGGGGGGGGGGGGTGAATACGTATTTTGAAGTTTTTCAACTTCAATTCCTTAACTCAGAGTATAAAGTAAAGTGCTCTTTGGAAATACTAAGACCTAGCCGAGGGCTAGATCAAAAGCAATCACGAATCTCTTGATCTAAGCTTAGAGCTTGATCAGGAGTGAGACTTTACTCTTTGTGCGGAATTTGGTGAGCTATAATCTTTCCTAAGTAATTGAAAATCCAAGTTAAGTTTGTTTATATGCACGTGCAATGGATAATCGAATACTGTAAAGAGATTAAGGTAAGAGAGATACGACACAGAGATTTATAGTGGTTCGGAGATAACGCTCCTACGTCCACTTTGTTGCACGACGGCAACTGTTCTTTTCACTCAAGAACTTGAAGGTTACGGGTCCTTCAAAAACCTGGTCGGGATCGGGCTTCACTTGCCTAGATCAAACGACAGACGTAGTGATTGCGGGTTCACTACACAAACCTAACAAAGACTGGAAGCTTCACTCGCTTCAGTCAAACAGACAGGGAGATTACGGGCTCTCCTTACAGCCTAGCTTCGATCGAGCTTCACACAAACGATGTAAGTGCAAGCTTGGATCTCCACTCTATGATCGAGGCTTCTTCAATCGATGAAAGAAGGGCCTTGGATCGAAACAACCTAACGACGACACAAAAACCTAACAGAACTGAGTTTAGGGTTTTTGGTAGACGACGACACACTATGAAGAGCTCTTTACAATAAGTGTAAAGACTGCTAGAGCTCTTCTTCTAAGCTTGGATATAGAATGGGCTTAGATTCTAAGTGTGAAGGTTGTGAAGACGAGTTCCGATGAACTGGAAACTCGGAGAACACTTGAAACAAAAACTCGAAGATTGCACTAAGGCTTGGGAGTGTTTGTTTGAGTAGGCTCGTATGCGCAAGTAGTGTTCTACTTCTCTTCGTCTTCATCCTTCACTATTTATAGGCGGAGGGTTGGCTAAGATCCGTTGCTTGGTTGGTGGCCTTGTCCCTCCTCCTCTCGACAGTACTTGCGCAGGCAGTAGCTTTTGCAGACGCGCAGATTTGGACTTTTGCCGAAAATGGCTAAGTTCCAAGTTTAACAGTAACTGGAGCGAGCCAGTACTGTTGCGGCGTCTTTGTCGGCCTGGCAGTCAACTCCTCTGCTCCTCTCCGCTTTCGACACGTGGAGATCTTGTAATTAATGCGGAGATCTCCTGTTGACTGGAATTCAAATTCGGAGCGGGAATTTGTGCTGTCGCTTTCTGGTAGGTAGTGGCTCGCTTCGCTTTGAAGTTGTAGTGGCCGCTCTGAAGTGATTCGCTTCGCAGTCAAATTTGTAGTGAGTCACTTGAGAAATAAATTTCCCGTGACACTACTAAATAAAGTGTTGACTCGTGTTGACTCGCTTCGGCTTTTCTTTGTAGCGCACGCTTCGCTTCGCTTTAGTGGGTTCACTTGATTCCACTGTAGCGCTTGCTTCGCTTCGCTTCGCTTTGAACTGTAGCGTTAGCTTCGCTTCGCTTCGCTTCGCTATTCTTCGGCACGCTTCACTTCAGCTTGCTTGACTCGCTTCGCTTTGGAAAACACACTCAAGCGAGTGGCCTTCACTTGAACTTTTGAAGCCTAATCTAAGCAAAATAAAAGAGCCATCCTAACAGTGTAGGCTTAGAAAAATTCTAACCTATTAACTACATCAAAATGGGTCGCTTGGGAAAAGGACGCTTGGGGTTTTGGGATCTAATCAAAACAAATGACTTCATTTATCAAATGTCCCATGAAGTTCCCCCTTAACAATTTAGTCCTTAACAATTCCCAACAATTTTAAAATAGATTTTTGAAGAATTTTTTCTTTTACGGGATACTATGATAGTTGTATTATCCCGCAAAAGGAAAAATTCTTCAAAAATCTATTTTAAAACACTTCATCAAGAAGCGTGGAAAAACATGCCAGAAATTGACAAAAAGAAATGTAACGTCTTTGGCGAGACGGAGGGAGTTTATATTATATAGTATTACTTTTAAGTGTCAATTAGTAACTACTCTACGTCCTTACTAAGTGACCCCTGTTATTATTATATACCTCGCATATGAATATAAAAGGGGTCACTTAGAAAGAGACGGAGGGAATGTTTAAGTGTCAATTAACACATATTATATACTACTCCCTCCGTCCGTCAAAGACGTTACATTTCTTTTTGTCAATTTCTGGCACGTTTTTTCATGCTTCTTAATGAAGTGTTTTAAAATAGATTTTTGAAGAATTTTTTCTTTTGCAAGATAATATAACTATCATAGTATCCCGTAAAAGAAAGAATTCTTCAAAAATCTATTTTAAAACGCATCATCAAGAAGCGTGAAAAAGCGTGCCAGAAATTGACAAAAAGAAATGTAACGTCTTTGGCGGGACGGGGGTAGCATTACTTTTAAGTAGTATTTAATAAATATCTAAGCACCGTGTAATCATAATTTAAGCATGAAAATTTGATAATCCGGTGGTTGAAAACTAAAACCCAAAAAAATTGAATGCTAGGGGGAGAAAAAAGTAAACCCCTTGAGGGCGAAAACCAAACACCAGGGTTTTCTTTTTTCCCCTAGGGTTTAGTTATATCAGATAGGGTTTAATTAGTTTTCCTGAACAAGGTTTAGTTTTAATCCCAAAATTTATAATAATCTGTACATAAGCACCTAGATAAAGCTAATTAAGCATTTTACAAAATGCTTAATGAACTTTTCCTTAAAGCTTATGTTTCATTGATTTATAATTCCCCATACAGTTACATATAGGGTTTTAGTTACGAATTAAGCATCATATACTACTCAAGTGTTAATATAATTGGTATAATTTTTAAATATGATAAATAGGTTCATGTGGAGACCGATATACAGAAAAAATTGAAAAATAATAACGTTTTAATATATTAAAATAATCATGCTTTGTAATAAATCGTCTCATGCTTTTTATATAATATATTCTGCTTTTTATTGTTAAATGGAATTTGCTTACTAACAAATGACGTCTGCTTTTAGTTTAGAGAACAAAATAAATTTATTTAAATTGAGTGGTTAATTAATAAAAAGCGGTCAAAAGATTGATAATACGTACGGGTTGAAATCCTGCATATGAAAACCGTTTAATTTTCAAGATCAAAATCCCATGATTATAGGAATTTCCAAATTAGATTAAAATTATGGTCAAAAATAGCCTTACACGGTTACAAAAATTCAATTGCCAATAATTCGTATCTTTAATTTCGGCTGTCAGATACATGAAAATAAATGGATGAGATTGGTTCCTAGTTCTCATAGAATGATTGGTATTCACAAGAACCAACCCTATACATAGAGGATATAAATCATATAGAAACTAAATATCCAGTGAAATATAAAAACCGATGACATCCGTTGATTTCAGAGATCTAACGGATGATATCCTTTAATATTAAAAAAATAATTAGCCGATGTTTTTAATGTTTTCGCTGATTTCATAAGGATATTTCTGACTTTTTCTATTATTTGCAACTGAATATTCATTTAATATGTAATATTTAATTATTTTCTTTCATTAATTAGGGATTTTTCAAAACTGAAATACACTCTAACATTAAGTCAATTTCCGGCCAAATCCTAACGAGAATCAAAAACTGGACCACTAGGTTTTACTCTACTCAAAGAGACGAAGAGATTGATAGGTGGATCACTCGTTTTGGTGGAGAAACGAAGGAGATATTCGCCGAAGAAATTGTACCAATAGCGAAATTGCGACTTCCGCAGCGACGTAAACTTCCAAACGCGATTCCGCCATCATCGGCGATTGGATTTAGATGGGCCCCGTTGGAAACGTCTTGAAGAGTAGAACACGTTTCTGGGTTATTCAATCCGATTTGGTTGAGAATTGAGTTCAAAATTGGCAAAACTGCATAACAACAATCGAAAATCCATTAAAAAGACTAGAATATGCATATTATGTCGATTTTGTTGCATTTTAGATATCATTCTGATGCATTTTCATTTCATTTTTATACGAGGCTCCAATTTTTCATACTAGGGTTTAGTTTTCCATACAAGTTAAGGTTTAACTTTCCCTACATGTTAGGGTATAGATTCTCCTACAAGTTAGTGTATAGATTTCCCAAATGGGGTTTAGTTTCCCATATGAGTTATGGTTTAGCTTCCCCTATTGAATAGGGTTTAGCTTCCCCTGCAAGTTAGGGTTTAGCTTTTCATACAACTTAGGTTTTGGATTCCCATACAAGTTAGGATTTAGATTTCCTAGTGGATATATTAAGGTTTTAGTTTCGATTTTCGATACACATTAAACAAATTTTATGTATTATGTTTTCCATTTATATGTTTCTGAATGCATAGTAAACATATTTTATTGCATTTATATTAGATTTTGATGCATTATATTTTTTTAGGTGGTACAAATATTAATGATGATTGTCTTAAACACATGTTCGTTCAGCAAAACTCGAGTATCTTAGATGGCGAGCATGTCCCTTTGTGTGATGATGATGAGAAACCTTATTTTATACGAATTCTTTATAAGAATATTGTAGCATCTAAGAAAGGTTGTGCAATGGATTAAACTTTTCTTCATTTCTGATTTTATAAGCGGATAGCAACAGGAACTCAATATTGTGCAACATATTCTAAAAAGTGTGCAATCAGTTATATATATATATATATATATATATATATTTTCTTCTAACTTCTATTATGATGCAAGTTACCTTTATATGCAACATAAACTCCACTGTCATGTAAGATTCATATTTGAGTTCAAAACATTGTCAATCATGACATAGAACATCTCACGGAATATTTGATACCACACCAAATTCTTCAAAATTCAAATACACATCATAATTTTAGATAAATAACACATGTTGAGAGGTGTCACATCCCAATTCCCGAGGGAAGGCACGTGTGCCGGGACGTGGCAAGGGGTTGGAAATAAGAAGCGGGGATAGAAAGGGGCCTGGTTTCTTAGGATAACGAACCATATTATTAATGAATTTATTTAATTAATTATGGGATCGGGACGCACAACACGAACCACGGGGTAGGCAAACCGTACTGCCCGTGTCGGTCGCCATGTCTGAATACCCATAGACATTAAATAAAATACGGGATCGGGACGCTCAACTCAAATTATGGGGACGCCTGAGCTAAACAACCCATAATGGCCGGCTTGTGTCTGAATACCCGCAATTATAAAATATATATAGATTTTATTTCAAAACCTGAAATGTAACTTAGGAAGCCAAGTACATTGCAGGATCGTTACTAATGACTACTTTAATAATAAGCGTAGCGGAAGCTTTATTCTTATTTTTATACAACCACAACAACAGTCCTCTCCAGCTACGCCTGCTCCACCAGCTCCTTAATCTGCAAAACATTTGGAAAGGAATTGCAGGGCTGAGTACTAATGCACTCAGTGGGGTTATGCCAAAGACATTTATCATAAAAGGAATATCCATGATAATAAAGCATACATAGAAGGGTTTTACAAATCATATAACTTCCATGCACACCAAAACTCATTTTCGTTGATCGTGATGCGGATTACCACATTACTCTTATACCGATCCCGGGACGTACCACTGCCGGATCCCTTTCTGATGGAGCCTATAGTTTAACTTCCACCGGTCCCGGGACGTACCACTGTCGGATCCCTTTTCATGATGGAGCCATAGTTTGGAGACAATGGAGTATTTCATCCACTAGTTCTCCCCTCGTAGTTAGAATCAATTGGTGATCAACCCAATGATATCTAACAGTGCGCACAGTCCCTCGATTAGTGTGTTAGACCAATCGAAAGACCCGATCGTAAACATAAGAGCCTTAAACATGTAATCACGCATCAAAACATTTTTCATGGATAAACCCACATTTTAGAGCTTACTAACTCAAATAATACTTTAAAAATAAAGCCCACCTTTATAACCGAAAGACCACCTAACTTGAATCTCTCAACACCTCGAATCTCCATTTGTTAATTGTCTTGACTACCACAGCTTCTTACTAGCTTGATTCTTATAATTTCTAATGAGTATATGTGGATCTTGATAGCACCATAAACTGAAAATACACGGCTATATATAGGGAATGTATCGTAGGGTAGGTTTGTCGAGTCACATAGTAGCTTGGACTATTCATCAACCTATACTAATCATTAGGGTGCACGTGTAGAGTACATAGAATGACAAGTAGTACATTTGCATGCATTTACATTTATGCATGTATTTATATATTATATTATATTTATGCATGCATGTTATTAATTATGCATGTCATTGGTTGAATCACTAATGCATTTACGTATATAGGAATAGACTAGGTTTTAATAGTCACTATCTTATTCTATTGGAGAAAGAACATGTCAAAAGCTAAGTATAATAATTAAAATATTTATAAAATATTTATACCCATTTAGTATTGTAAGATATATATATATATATCTACTTCAATTATTTAAAGGACTTTTAAAGTGATATAGTTATAAAATTATTAATATGGTATCCTAAATTTATTTTAACTAACTAAATTTTATAAGGAATTTTGGGATATTACAAGAGGTTCATCCATGAAGTCATCGTCGGATAATTCTTTATCTTGAACATCTGATGCTTTTGTTTTTTTCCCGTCTGATCCCGTCTTGTCTGCACAAAGTCAAAAATATTTAGCTTACGTATGTAAATGCAATGTAAGTGTTAAAAAGTGCAACAATATTTCTCACATATGCAACGATTATATACTACAACGTATATGTAGCATATTTGTTTTAAACCAATGATAATATTTGGATAAATTTGTTATAATAAGCAACATATTTGATGCAATACGTGACAAAACTACTTTAAAATTTAAATTACATATATTATTCCATCACTTATGTATATGAAGCTAATTCAGTTAATTCATGAATGAGAAATATAGTATATGATACAAAGGAAGTGACAAAACTTAAAATCAATAGTTGAACATTAACTTGCAAATAGGCAAGAACCCTAGTTTCATATCTATCTGGGCTACACCCTCAATTTTCGAAAATATACTATAATCGTACCTTTTAATTCGTTAGAAAACTTTACTCAATGGTTCATCCATGAAGTCGTCGTTGGATGACTGTTTATCTTGAACACATGATGCTTTGTTGTTGTGCCCTCCACCCCTCACTTTGCTGCACAATAGATCTCCTTCCATAATACGGAGTATTAGGAATATACCATAACTAACACACCCACTACCATATCACCTAAATGAGTTCCCTGCAAACCGCAGACGAAATTTGCAGAAAAATAAAAACGAGAGAGAGAGTGCGACTAGACATTGGCGACGATTTGAAGATGAAGAACGAGAGAGAATACACCAAATCACGAAGAACAAATAACCCATGAAGATGCAGAGGAAAGGACGAGTAAATGCAGAGAAAGAAGTAGGAGGTTAGTTTCACTATGTAAAATTTTAAAATCAGTGGCGATTGTGCAAATTTAAAAATACAAATTAGGGTTCTTACGTAATCGCGATTGTGACTGGATCTATACTAAAATTGATAAATTATTGGTTATAAATGGTTGTTATACGAGTTTTTGTAGCATATTGTAATGGAATCGATGCAAAAAAGTTCAAGTAGGAGACACTAATGAGGGGCTATTTACGTGAGGTTTTGTGCCCAGTAGTCGTTCGATAAAAGTTCTAAAGGAAAAATGTGTTGCATATTTGTAAAAATGTGTTGCATTTTTTGTCAATTACATTGCATTAAAATATGTATCATACGCTTATTTGTATTTGTATTTAATTAGTTAATTTTTAAAGTTGCTGGACAAATTTGTCCCTAATCTTGATATTTCGAATTTTTAATTCATATTAATTAGTTTTAATCTCAGCCTTTGATTAACCACTAATCAAAGGTTATTAGTAATTTCTAGGTTTCACTAAAACATTAGTTTTCACCATAGTATAACCCTATACACATATATATATATATATATATATATATATATATATATATATATATATATATATATATATATGAAGTTATACAATGAAAAAGTCAAGTTTTGAAAAAATAAGTTGGGGGTGGAGGAACTTATTTTTTGGAGTGTTTATTAGCACTTGAAGCTTATTTTTGAAGTTTATAAGCACTTTGAGAGCTTATTTTGTCAAACACTTTTAGAGTGCTTATAAGCAGTCAAACACAACTTATAAGCTCAGTCAAACACCCCCCAAGTCTCTCTATTCAAAATTGAATATTGTAAGAATCATGATAATTTTACGTATGTTGTAATGGCAAATATAATATCATTAAATATTAGAAAAATATAATGATCTCAAAGTGTCTAATACATATGAACATTATCGTTTCAACTCATATTTTCGAAATGCTTGATAAATATCTTTGAAGGAAATTCTTTTCATTAATGGGTTTACAATCATGAGAATGGTGTAGGTCTCTTCAACTATATATGTTTAGCACCTTCGGATATTTGTCATTCTTAGAGAAGAATACGACATTGGAATTATCACATTATATTTCTAGCGGCATGACAATGTTGTTAGTCAATCTTAAAAAAAAAAATAGTCTCAACGCATGCTGCAAAATCAGCTTCCATATGAATTCCTGAAGCTTTCTCTCCTTCGGCTTGTTTCGGCTAGAGTTTAGACAAAATTTCATGTAGATATGAGTCACTCCATTGGACCTTCGGATCATATACTCGGATGGTATGATTCCATTTATGCTTAAAAATTTACCATATTTTATTATTTAAACTTTAGCTTTATTGGTTGTAACATCTTTTATTGACTCTATATTTTTAGAATATTTTTTTTTTTTTTGCCTTTTGCAACAACTCAAATCTTTTATTGACAGTATATCTAATACTTAATAACCAATTAAAATGTAATTCCTCATAAATAGCGTTCTTGACACCACTTCAAAAGTCACACTAGAAATCATATTTTGGTGGTGAAAATAGAAATAAAAACTCTAGGTGAATTCTCTATAAAATTCAAGGTAAATTCTCAACGAATATATTCTTTGTGGGAAACATCACAATCTTTGTCGGAATTGTCTCAAAAGTGCGTTTATCTATTCCTTCAAACTAATGTTTCCTTTGCTAGAATTGTCTTAAATAAGTTTTTCATCCGAAAACCAAACAAAAGTCCTAAGGGTTAATGTTTTTTATTGCGTTTAATCTTGAGATAATAAAAAAGTATTTCGAATTAACGTTGCAAAATAAACATTAAATCTAAGATGATCAAGGAGAGCTAGATTCTTCATAAATCAAAGGAAGTCGCCCAAATGTTGTTCAAGAAGCAAATTCTATAAAGAATGGAAAAAGTCATAGAGATCGCAACCCGCGATTAGGGGTGAGCATGACTCGGTTTTATACCGAATCGAATCAAATAGTTAAAAACGAAATAATCAAATTTTTTATTGTTAGTTACCAAAACCGAACCAAATTATATGAGAACCAAACATAACCAAACCAAAAATTTTGGTTCGGTTATGGTAAAATACCAACTTACCAAAAATTTAAATGCTATTTGAGTTTAATTTTTTTTGTTGGCAAAATAATACATAGGGTTATGTAGCTGAGAGGATGAAAGTGAACTTTAGAGAATTATGAACAATGACCTTACTATTTAAGTAATTATAACTAAGTATTTTGTAGTTTCTATCTTTATAGAATAAAATTATGATATATTTATATACTACCTCCGTCCCGCCAAAGACGTTACATTTCTTTTTGTCAATTTCTGGCACGTTTTTCCATGCTTCTTGATGTTGCGTTTTAAAATAGATTTTTGAAGAATTTTTTCTTTTACGGGATACTATGATAGTTGTATTATCCCGCAAAAGAAAAAATTCTTCAAAAATCTATTTTAAAACACTTCATCAAGAAGCGTGGAAAAACGTGTTAGAAATTGACAAAAAGAAATGTAACGTCTTTGGCGGGACAGAGGGAGTACTATTTTTAAATATTTAATATTAATTATAATTTTGGTTCGGTTTTTAGTTTTTGACAAACATGGATTTTTCACTTCATTTGGGTGTATTTTGATGACTTTCATAAGTGTTTTCCATGTTTTAATCAAACTTGAGCATTCATATCTCTTATTAAGGATGTTTGTTCTTGTTTGGCAATTTTTTAGGTATTATGGGAATTATGAAGTCATATTAAGGTTTAAAAACCTTAATATTATTGAAGAGGAGTATCTTAGGAGTACATAGGCGAAAACAACGATCGAGTTAGAGTTCGTACGAGGCGAAACGGCGAGATGACACACGGTCGAGTGCCCAGACGCCCAGACCGCGCGCCGGGGCAGCACCGCAAAGCGGCAATGAGCGGGCCATGGCGGGGCCGCGCGCACCTAGGGACAGGCCCGGGCCTGACCGCGCGCGCCCATAGGGCCCTTGGCAGTGGCGGATGCACAGTAGGCCAAGGGGTGTCAATTGACACCCCTTAAATTTTAGAAAATACTATTTTAATCTTAGTTACAATATAATTATACTTTCGATTATATATATTTTGCATATCTCTAACCTTTGTACACGCTATAATATTCGTCATTCTCTTATCATTGATACATTTTAGGTGTATTTGTTGGTATTGTTAATTACAACGACTTCTACACAACAAAGCATTTTCGGCTAAATTAATAGTGAAGAATCAGCTTTGCAACCGAATAAGTGATGAACTGATAAATAATAATTTGGTGGTTTATATTAAAAAAAGATTTATTTAAGTATGTATAATAATGATATGGCATGTACAGAATGAAAACTTCAGAGCTATTGTTCAGAAAGTTTCAGAATATGATCGGTCGTGCATTTTGTTGTAAATTAAATTTTTATGATTTATAGAAGTAATATTAACTTTGACACCCCTTAGTTAAAATCCAGCATCCGCCACTGGCCCTTGGCATGCGTCGCGCGGGCAGCGCGAGCGGGCGCTTCGCGTCGCCCAGTTTCAGCCCGGCTTCGTTTCTCACCCGTTTCTTTCCCGTTTCTCGTTTTGACCCCCCTTTCTCTCATTTTCACCCCAATATTAATTGCTACTTAGTCCCTCTCTCCTAAAACATATAAATACCCATTTCAAACTTCATTCTTCGGTTAGCCTCATTGATTTCACACACTTCACACTTTCTCACACACTAAATCTCTACACACACCATCTTTGATCATCATCATTCTATCTTGGGGGCTCACTTGGATCTTGAAGATTTGTTGAAGGAGAGAGTCTAGGAAGCAAGAATAGAAGATCAAGACCTTGGATTTGACTCTAAATCCCATTTCTTTAGTCTTTTATTCATGTTCATCTTGGATTTGGAATTTATGCTCATCATGTGTTTGATTGGCTAAATTCCTTTATTCTAGGGAGAAAGATAGTTGGATTTGTAATGGATTGATCTTATTTCCTATTAATGCATGATTGATTTGATTTATCTCCTTGTGATCTTATTTTGTATGGATGCTTTACTGCTTGATCACATTGATGTATGCTTTAGACATAGAATTGAGTATCGAGAGATGAGATTCGATGTTGGAAACCAATCACAAGGCATAATTGCTCGATGAACCGAGAGGGTGGGAGTAATTGTGAGGGCAATTGATCCTAAGAGCTTTTAAGAATTATAGGCTAGAGGTTTATAGGAGACTATGACCATGATACAAAATAATTGATTCATGTATTGATAGATTTAGGCTATATCCAGGGCAATCCACCGACTCCGGACCCCTAGAATAACTCTACTCCATCGTTTCTTCATTTGTTCACTTGCGTTTACTTGTTTTCATTTATGTGCTTTGTTTACTTATGTTTAGTAGTTTAGAAAACCCACTCAAAATCTCGTTTACTTAGATAGATCTGAAGAACTTAGTAATAGTATTCACTATTTTTTCTTTTATTGGTCCTCGTAGAATACGACCTTACTTGCTCTATATTAGGATTACCCGTACTCTTGCGGTAGGTTAATATTTAGCTCGTCAGTTTTTCGGGTTTTTGATCTCTAAAACCGAAACCGAACCAAATACCAATTTTTTTAGGAAATTAAAACCAAAACTGAACCAAATTAACATATTGATTCGATTTGGCTCAGTTTTTCATTTTTTACCGAGTATTGCTCACCCCTACCCGCAATCGACTCAAATTAAAAAAAAAAAAATTATACATTTTTGTAGCTATTGAATTAGATACAATAATATTTGTGTTTACATTTGTATCTATAATTTATTTGTATTTTGTTCATTTACTAAAATCTACATGTTTGAATTAGTAACATATGAATAAGCTAGAACACAAAATTGCCGGTTAGGTCAAGTTGATTATACAAACATTTGATCCCGACCTTCCGTTTACATTACATTTCATTTCTACTTAATTTTTTAATAACCTCGAAAGCCTAGGATCAAATGTCTGTATCATCTCCTTTCCACATGTAACATGTTGATCATCGGCGGAACCTTCGATAATGTATTTCTAACACCTACTTTAATACAAATTTTCGTACCAACCTGCACCAAAAATTTGTACGTTTCAGCTGTTAACTCGCTGTAATAGTCAATTACTATTACAAGATAATTGCCTCGACTCACTTAGTTCGGTATGTAATAGTAGATCCTATCAATAACATAGTAAATGCTTAATTATTAGTGTATTATTGTTTAAATCATTTTCGTATTATTCTTAGTATTATTATTATTATTATTATTATTATTATTAAATGAAGGAATAATAAAATGATGGAAAGTTCTATTCCATGATGTGGTCCTTAGTCCTTACTCCTTTATTCTTTATTTTTTAAAACGGGAAAAAATTTATTACATGAGAAAATATTACCGCTACAAATGGGTGAAAAATATTATCAGAATTTGTGAAAAGATTGGAATAAAAGGTGCCAATTTTTTTCAATTGATAGCAAATTAAAGGTATGTGTCTTTCTATAGAAAATGGAATTACCACAATATTCTTCCATGTAAATGGATGTTGCCGACGCATAGTTCCCCTTTTCAACAACATTACGTAATACTACTATTATCTAAATACATTTAGAAAGTGTTTTGTTAGAGCATTGTAACAAAATGTGGGAGTAGATAAAAATTTGAAATTTTTCAATCATAATAAAATATATTGTACTTATTGGGATTAATAACTAATAAATTTCTTCACTCTACAAAACTTCGAACTTTTAGATAAGAATGTTCAAATCCCTTTTACCCTACGTCGAGGTCCTGTGTTCAGATCCCGCTATCGAAGGAATTCTATAAGTACTGTACATATGGTGCTCTGAGCAATTTGTACAATGTTCTTAGCAATATCGTGAATATTTCAAGAAATTTCAGTATTTTAAGAAAATGGCGAGCACTTTAGGAGGCCCGAATGTCCTAGAATAAACTCTTATTGTCGCTATAATTTAAAATATTTCTAAGAAATTTTCAGCATAATAAGAAAATGGTGAGCACTTAAATTATTTTTTTGGAGTGTGTTTACTTTGATGCGAAAGAAAATGAAGGAAAATGGACAATTATTTTTAAATTTCACATTTTTCGTCATCTTTTCTCACTTTTTATCAATGAGGAAGAATTTTACTCCTTAAATTGAAGAAAATATTTACAACACTATAATGGTGATATAATATTTTTTCTCCATTGTAGTGCAAATAAAGGGGAAAAAATTACCGAATGTGAGAAAAAAAAAAAAAAGAAATAAGGAAGATTTAAAGGATGAATATCACTTTTTATTTCATATCAAACAGAACGCACCCTTGAAGTTTAATTTTTTTTTTTATCAAGTACTACCTCCAACCCATCTAAGTTGGTTGGTTTCTAAATGGAACAACAACCAAGTAAAGTGAGTATAAAGGGTGATGTGATGGAGATGTGATAGTAAATTAGAGTTTAATTTAATTTAAAATATGAAACCTACTCACATGCATTTGTAATTAAAGTTAATTAAGTGTGATGTAGATGGTGACGTGATGTTAAATTATTTCCTTTTATGGAAAAGAGTCTAATATACGGGATGTCCCAAAAAGGAATAACAACCTACTTAAACGGGATGGAGGTAGTACTTCATAAAAATTATCATGAAATAAATTGTAGTACTCCCTCCGTCCCTTTGGAGTTGTTACATTTCTTTTCAGCATTTGTCTCAAGCATTTTCGAGCGTCTTGATGGTAAGTTTCAAAATATCTTTTTGTGAAAATTTTAAATTTACAAGATACTACAAGTGTTTTACTATCTCATAAAAGGAAAAAATCTTTAAAAAACTATTTTAAAACTTATCATTAAAATTCTCGAAAACGCTTGAGACAAATGCTAAAAAGAAATGTAACAACTCCAAAGGGACGGAGGGAGTAGTATACTACTATTCCCTCTGTTCCACCCTAATTGTCCATGTTTTTTTATTGAAATGTCCCATTTAATTATCCACTTACCCAAAATAGAAAATTTATATTCTCACAATTAATAAAATATAAACCCATCTATCTTTAACTGCATTAATTACTATATCGATTTTGTAGACGATTAAATGGGACAGAGAGGGTAATTTAAAAAAATTACAGTTAGAAACTTGAAAGGGAGAAGTTGAAAAATTGAAATAAATCCCCACCATGTGAGCTCCACTGCAGCCTGCTGCAAGAAACCAATTAATATTATCCTTACAAACAAAACATGTGTCCGATTTTTCTCCATGTACACATACATATCTGAGTTCCCACCAAATGTGTCGGATTTTTCTTGGGTCTTCACTCTTAGATTCAACGGCAGCAATTTATTTCATTCTTAAATAAAATATCACTCCGGTCCTAGCTTCTTAACTCATATTCCTTTTTGGGACGTCCCATGTTTGTTGACTCATTTCCTTTTTTGGAAAGAATTAGAGTATAATTAGTACAATTAGTAAACCCCTTATTACACTTAACATTCCATACTTAAATCTCATCCACTCATTTTTCTGCACGTAATTCAATATAATTTAAATTTCGAAAGTTTAAATTATTATAACTTGCTCGTTTGTTATCGGATTTTTATGATTTTTATATCAAATTAAAGGTCTTTATACGATCTTTCATTTAAGATCAGACAAGAACATGTTTTTATGCATATATGATGTTTTGTTTCTAAAATATGTTTAAATACATAAACCACATTACATTCCCTACAAAATACACTTTATACACTAAACATTTTCGTCTTAATTCCCGTGCAAAAAGCAAATGAGTCAAGAAGCTAGGACCGGAGTGGTAATAAATATAACAACCATTATAATATAAAAAATTCAATTTATGCAATCTAATTTTTTCCTTTTTTCTTGTTCATTTATTTGTTTGGTGCAATGTTTTAAAAACCGAACCGGAGATTG
The DNA here is from genome assembly GCA_029379335.1 of Thymus mandschuricus. NCBI lineage: Eukaryota > Viridiplantae > Streptophyta > Magnoliopsida > Lamiales > Lamiaceae > Thymus > Thymus mandschuricus. The sequence goes on along the minus strand of CM057073.1, from coordinate 34,527,940 downwards.
AACCGGCAAAACCTTCGGTTCATGGTTTTTCGGTTGAATCGTGGTTCAATCGGACATAATCGAAAATAATTGGAAAAATGCACGAATCGAAATTATGAACGGTTTATGGTTCAACCGGTTTAACTGACGGTTCGATTTGATTTTTAAAACACTGGTTTGTTGGGTAAGCAACTCTCTAATAGAAAAATCATACTAGTGATTAGCAACTCACATGAGTACTACTGCATCCCTTTGTCAAAAGGAAAACATTTTTTTGAATAATGTTAGTTACAAAATATTGAAATATTTTTTCTTGGGCGGCATAGAAAATATTATTTTTTATTTCTAAAAAGAGAGACTAAATTAGTACTCCCTCACGTAAAAATTTCCTCAATACTCTCTCCGTTTTCTTCGATATGTCATGTGTCTTTTTGACACGATATTTAAAAAATATAATTAAAAAATTAATATGTGGTACGAGTTAAAGATAAATATAATGTTAGAGATAAAAATGATGTTTGTTGGACCATAAAAGGAAATAAGCCACTTTAAAAAAAAAAATAACTCAAATTGATAACATGCCACGTTAAGAAAAAGGGAGGAGTAAAAAAACAGGGAGGAGTATTAGATAATTACAGTGGATTGTAATCTTCGTCTTCCCTCCTTAAATGTGCAAAGTTGTATACAGTATAATAAAGTTTTAACATAAATGAGCAGAACAGTGTATTTTTATTTTCCTTTTCTTTATCTTTTTTTTTCCCTTTCGCTTTCATCCTTTTCTTGTGGGTAATGGTTCGTTCGTCGAGGGGAGAGAGAGAGAGAAACAGAACGCTATCACGCAAACACTATCTCTGTCGTAGGGGTTTGTGTATTTTCATGTTCTGTAATTCTTTAATCTCTTGTATTTATGTCTGTCTCTCTCTGACACTCCTCTCTCTCTCTCTCTCTCTCTCAGTATGAGGACATGCAGCACCACATTTGGTAAAGGGAACCATTATTGGCCGTTACTCATCACAGCTCTGTTCTTCACTCCCGCCACCACCGCTTGCTCCAACGGCGAATGTCAGGTTTCTCTTTCGATTTCTCCACCTTCTCGCCCCGATCCGTACAAACCCTTTCCCTTTTCTTCCCAATTTTGAGCTGAATTCTCTTTCGGAAACTTCGCGCAGCTTCTAGAATCATGCTCCACCGCCACCGACTGCGGGCCGGGCCTTTACTGTGGGAATTGCCCCTCACTTGGAAAAACCCAGCCTTTCTGCATCAGGGGCCAGGCTCCAATCCCCACTTCCATAGTAACTTGCATCTCTTTTTCTTTCTTTTTTTTTTTTACTTTATTAAGTAAAATTCTTGCTGATTTCTCTTGCTGTCTTTAATGTTGGTTGATTGAACTCTGAGTGTTTGTGTGTAAATGGAACTCTGAGTGTTTGTGTGTAAATGGAATACAATAGATTAGTGGACTGCCCTTTAACAAGTACTCATGGCTGGTGACTCACAATGCTTTCTCTATTGTGGATGCACCCTTGTTGACTGGTGCTCAAAGGGTCACTTTCTACAATCAAGAAGATTCTGTTACTAATCAATTGAGGGTAATGCTCCTCTCAATTTTTTGTTGATTGCCTCTGTGTGTGTGTGTGTGTGTTTTGTTTGATCCTCAACTGGAAAAATTGGTTTCTTGTGTGTAGAATGGAGTTAGGGGTTTGATGCTGGATATGTACGACTTCGAGAACGATATCTGGCTCTGCCATTCGTTTCGTGGCCAATGCTACAACTTCACTGCCTTTGTAACCAATCTACTTGTGGCCTTTTCCTTTTTCTCCTCTTTTGATCATAAATGTTTTCCTGTCTTTTGAGGGTTTTGAGATGTTTCTTGTTTGTTATGTGAAAATGGAACGAGTAGGAACCAGCAATCAATACGTTGAAAGAAGTGGAAGCGTTCTTAACACAGAACCCCTCGGAGATTGTTACTATCATAATCGAGGATTATGTCCACACACCTAAAGGATTGACTAAGGTGTTTAGTGATGCTGGTTTGGACAAATATTGGTTTCCTGTATCTAAAATGCCAAGGAAAGGTGCCGATTGGCCCACTGTCAACACCATGGTGAAGAATAACTACAGGCTACTTGTTTTTACTTCCGATTCTTCTAAAGAGGCAGCTGAAGGGATTGCATACCAGTGGAAATACATGGTGGAAAATGAGTGTAAGAATTTATCAATGGTAGCTTATGCATTAGGATTGATGTGTTAGTAGTCTTCATTTGATGTTATTGTATTACAGCTGGAGATCCGGGGGTGGTACCTGGCTCATGTCCAAACAGAAAGGAATCGAAGCCTCTTAACTCGAAAAGTGCTTCTCTGTTTATGATGAACTATTTCCCAACTATTCCAGTTCAAAATGAAGCTTGCAAAGAGCATTCTGCACCCCTTGCTGATATGGTCGCGACTTGTTACAAGGCTGCTGGGAATACGATGCCTAATTTTGTGGCTGTGAACTTTTACATGGTATTAGGAATTTGAATTGTAAACCAAATTATTACATTGTTTTATGTCATAACTTGGTGCCTATTTGCAGAGAAGTGACGGAGGAGGGGTATTCGATGATTTGGATCGAATGAATGGCCAGACATTATGTGGGTGCGCTACCATGTCTGCTTGCCAGGTTTGTCCATACTTGTATACCTAAAGTGAGTTCTATTGTTGATGGATTTAGTCATAATATGTAGCTGATTAAGGAAAGTAAATCATTTCAATCTTCGATACAATTCCTAAGATTAATGTTTTTTTTTTTTTTTGTTTACATAATCATAAGTCAAGACTTAGAGGGTGTTTGGCTAAGCTTATAAGCTAGCTTATAAGATGTTTGACTGCTTATAAGTTGTTTGACTGCTTATAAGCACTCTAAATGTGTTTGGCAAAATAAGCTCCTTAAGAGCTTATAAGATGCAAAAATAAGCAAAAAGTGCTTATAAGCACTCCAAAAAATAAGCTCCTCCACCCCAACTTTTTTTTTTTTTTTTAAAAATTTTTGCTTATTTACCTCTATAATTCTATTTTCTTTTTATATTTATATTATATACACTTCCATTTGATGTTACAACTTTATGATTTCAAAAAAAATATTTTTTTTTTAATTTTTTTTTTAATTTTCAGATTTTATTTATTTTTATTATCTCTTCAAGCTTATAAGCTCATTTATCCAAACACTTCAACAACTTATAAGCACTTACCCTCATACATCTTATAAGCTCTTAAATAGCTTATAAACACTTAGAGCTTATAAGCATTTTGAAATAAGCTTAGCCAAACGGGCCCTTACTCTATCCTGATTTTCATAGGATTATGGTTGTATTAAAACATAAAATAGAAAGTGAATGTTTACAAATTAGCACTAGAAGCCATCTTTGGTGATGTTACATAAAAGGGAATAACATTTAATCTCCTAAGTTGTAGTTTTCTCAATCGAAGTGATTTCCTCACTTTGAGCGTGTTTGGCTAAGCTTATTTTGAGGAGCGTTTAATACTAAGTGCTTATAAGATGTTTCAAGAGCTTATAAGCTTTTAAATTAAGAGCTTATATGTTGTCAAAGTATGGGATAAAAGAGCTTATAAGCTCAAAAGAAACTAAAATCTGAAAATAATTTTTTTTTAATTGGAATTTTATAATTTTTAGGTGCATTCTAGCGATGCTTCGTTTTCCCTATAGACTCATACATACACGTGTTAAAGCAGTTAATTGGACCGAGTTAGGTAGTTGACTGGCACTAAATCTGAGGAAGTAATTTTTGCTACATTAGTACCCCCTTAGATGTTTCCTGTGCACCAAACCCGCTCATTTTTCATGAGCAAAATACATGCGTGCTATGTTCCAACTTGCGACAAATTTTCTCAATATCAAACAATTTTATCATAATAGTAGAAAAGCATCCCTTTGAATTACTTCATCTTCCATTCTGTACAACTGGCAAATTGTGTTCAATCCATTTACATAAGTGTTAAGTCATAGAACATTAGAACTGCAAAGTTCTAATTCAAAAATCGAGATAGTTTCCTTCAAATCAAACTTATTGCAGGCTGGAGCACCTTTCGGGAGTTGCAAAGCTGTTGGTATGCCTAACATGAATTCCACGACCACTGGTACTTCCGGAAGTTTCTCCGGGTCTGTTCAGTTATCAGGAGACGCCTCAGCAATCAATATTCCTGCTGTATTTGTCCTCTGCTTATTACCGGTCCTCATAACCCTTTGCTTTTTGTGATGAAAATCGAGATATGGAAACTCTCGAGCTAAAGCTATGACCACTCTATGCTGCTGCCTCTGAAGTTTTGGATTTAGAATAGGTTACGTAATTTGGTTGAGCTGAGAATTATCCAGCGTGCACTAGCTAGGTAAGATGATACTCTCTTACACGAATCAACAACAGAGTTCGGCCTAGAGAGCAAAGTAAAGAAGAGGCAAAGTGATATGAGGTCTATGCACTTTCTATATTTGATCTTCGTCTTCGGTATTTACTTGTTACTTCCGTTCTATGCGCATGGGAGATAAGTTTGTTTGCAGATCTATGGGGTTCCACTGGTTGTGGAGATGGTGAAAAAAGTATAGGGCAATTTGTAAGACATGCATATAACATTTAATGTAATATTAAGGTATTGCTTACATTCCCACTTCTCATTCGGAATTGTTCATTTTCAATTATCAGATCATTCTGAATGATGGCTAAATAGATACTACTATTAGACATTTTTGGTAATATCGATGTCGCCCAGGTCTTTAACTTGAAAAATATTGAATAGTTATGATACACATTTGTAACTTGTTGGTCTTGGAGTCGGTGAGTGGCGCGGGGAGAGATTGTTTTGGGATTTGTCGAGCGGCTCTTGGTGGGTTGTCTTGTTTTTAATTCGTTGGTACTTCTTACACGGTTGTATCTTTCTTTGGTGAATACAATTTTTTTTTTTTCTTAGGTTGCGTTTTCTTTAATACGAAAGATAAGGAGAGAAAAAAGAAAATCACCCTATAAATTCTACCCCCTTTCTCATATTTTCTATATTTCCCCCTCCATTTGCACTACAATGGAGAGAAAATATTATCTCTTCAATTTGGTGTTGTAAATATTTTCTCCAATTTAAGGAGTAAAATCCTCCCTCTTTGATAAAAAGTGAGAAAATGTGAGAAAAATAGTGGAATTTATAGTGCAATTTTCTCTTCTCTCTCCTTTTCTTTCATATCAAAGAGAACGCAACCTTATTAAAAAAATTTATATACATTTGTAATTAATCAATGACCGAGATTGAGAGATTAGAAATAAAGTTGATGCATCATGGAAGTTTATTAATGGGAAGAGAAATCATGTAACCCTAAAATGTAGGATTTCAAAGTCACGCATGAAAATGTGCTACTATTTGGGCCGAAGATGAAAGGACGATGCAACAGAAATTTTGAAATCGACCATGAAAGTAAGTTTAACTAATTTATGCGGGGATTCATGTTTTCCAATATATGTTTCGTGTGCTTCGATTTGGGTTTCTTTTGTCTCGGCTGCTTTGAAATTTGTAAGTTTTTTTAAAGGTTAAACAACCTAAATTTAAAGACCGCACCACGTAGGATTCGAACTCTCGAACTCGAAATCTTTGACTCCAAAACTTAGGGGGGAGTATTCAATTAAGATTCTGCAGGATTTTTATGGATTTTAGAAATCTGTAGGTATTCAATTCAGATTTTATAAAGTCTTTAAAAATCATGAGGTATTCAATGCAGACTTTTAAAGTCTTAAAAAATCTAAAGGTATCCAACAGTCCACAGATTTTGCTGGATTTTTTTTTTTTAAAATATAAAGAGATTTCACTTTTCAAAATCTTTTATAAAATCCAGAGATTTCTACGGATTCTCTGAAAAAAACTCAAAGTCACTATTTTCACCACCCTCCTCCTTACTTTTTATCTTTTCTCCAAACAATTATACTCCTTCTGTCCTCCATTTACTGATACTATTACTATAAATGGACGTCCTCCATTTACTGACCCTTTTCGTTTTAGGACGTAGACCCCACAATCACTTTAACACTTTAACACTTTATCCACCTACTTTTTAATACTTTGACATTTTAATACTATTATAAAAATCAAATGGACCCACAATTATTTTACTTTAACATTTTAACACTTTAACACATTAATTTATTATTATATCATTAAAATGCAAAAAAACTTGTGCCCAATCTAGAGGATCACCGTATTCAGGTCGGAGGGAGTAGTTTATTTTAAAAGACAATCAAATTATGACTATCTAGTACCAAAAATTTGTTTACTAGAGTTTGCTTGAAAATCAATATTTTCATAAAATCCCTCATTCTTATAAAATTTGAACATGTAACTTTTAAATCTCAACTTTCATTTTGATTTCTGATGGTTAAATTACTGCTACGTTTTTTAAGGTTCAAGGAATTGAATAATGATTAATCTGAAATATAACATTTGAACGAAAAAAATAAGAGTAGTTTTTTTTTTAATTAAAAATACATTAATTGGACTTTCTTTAAAATACGATTCTTGTTTTGAAAGATGACATAGTTTGATGAATTTTGATACTCCCTACAAACATATTCAAACAATTTGAATAAAGTTATTGTTTTTTTTTTTTCAAATAATATAGATAATTTTCTTTATTTATTTACAAGTGTGACTCATATGCATTTAAATAAATAGTTACAACAGTTGAGCGTCGGAGTCTATGGAAATCCATGGAAATTAATTTAAAAAAATATATTCCACAATACTGCAAGTCCATGAGAATCCATCAAAATCAATAAATAGAGTCAGTCAAACTCTGTATAGAGTTAGTCAAACTCTGCGCAGAGTCTATGGATTTTAAAAGTCTATAAAAATCCACCTACTTTTCAAAGTCTATAAAAAGCCTGCAGAATCTGAATTGAATACACCCCCCTTAATCTCATACCGCTAGGCCAACACACGCATACAAATTTGTGAGTTTATTTAATTCACATGATAAATGCTTATAGGATGCGACCCAACTACTAGGCCCAAGCGGTGGGCCAATCAAGATAGGGCCCATTAACAGAGCTTGGCCTAGATTGTTAGGCCCACGAGACATCGAACCCTAAAAGATGTAGGAGAGATGGACGCACACGAAGGGATATGCATGAAGAATTATAGTTATAGTAGGACTCTATGTGTGTATGTATAAATAGAGGCTAGGATGGAAGTGGAAGATCATCTACACTTTTTGTACTCGAGACACATAAACCCTAATAAATGCCCCCTCTCTTTTCATCCGTGGACGTAGATCTGAAACAACGGATCGAACCACGTAAACCCTCTCTCGTGTACAATCTTTTTAGTTTCTTTTAGCTTTCGTTCAACTACAAACAAAAACGGAATCGATCAAATGCATATCTTGTAACGTATGTTGGACACTAGGATGCTTAGTGATATATGTGAAATTTACTCGGTTTCCATAGTCTAAAAGAGTCGATTTAGGGTCTCGATAGTATGTTATTGTTCATGATTTGTATGATTTATCATTAGTTAGACAATATTATGCTTGTGGGTGTTTTAATGTGTTTTTAGCCTTATTTTGAGGATAAAACCCCGAGTCGAGACGAGGTGAGAAGAATCGAAGGAAGAATCCAAGTTTGGAGTCGAGATGAAGACCTCTCGACCATCCTCTCGATCGAGAGGGCTGTCGAGAGAAACCCTACTGGATCTTTATTTCGATCGAGAGCAAAAGAGAACCTCTCGACCAAGCTCTCGATCGAGAGGCCTCACGATCGAGAGAGATGGGCGGTCGAGAGGGGTAATTTCCAGCCGAGAATTGGACTTCTTTTTGGACTATGTTTCCTTGTAAAATTTCCCCTATATATATTCCTTAGTCTAGCATAGTAAACCCTAACTTACATACACCCTAATTTTATTTTTACTTTAGAGCTTTTATCCGTCTTTCATTCGTTTGTATTCGACTTTGGAGATTATTCAAGTTTTATTCAAGATTCAAGATTCAAGTTCTTCGCGTGTTCAAGATTCAATTCCAAGTTTTTTCTTACTTTACTTTTTGATTATGTTCTTTCAATTTGTTTGTTCATGTTTGCTTTAATTATGCCTAGCTAAATCCTTTAGTTGATTTTAGGGTTTGTATGCTTAATTGAATTTATGTGAGTACTTTTAATTACGATTAGCCTACCAATCTAGATGTATGTTTCATGGTGCTTATTCTCATGCATGATTACTTGATCACTAATTGTGTATGTATAGTTATGTTTTTATGCCCTAGCCGGATAATTGCATAATTGATCTCATGAATACATGGTACTCCCTCTGTCCCTTTGGAGTTGTTACATTTCTTTTCATCATTTGTCTCAAGCATTTTCGAGCGTCTTGATAATAAGTTTCATAATATCTTTTTGTGAAAATTTTAAATTTACGAGATACTACAAGTGGTTTTAGTATCTCATAAAAGGAAACAATATTTAAAAAGCTATTTTAAAACTCATCAATAAAATTCTCGAAAACGCTTGGGACAAATGTTAAAAAGAAATGTAACAACTCCAAAGGGACGGAGGGAGTATGATGATTTAATTGTCTCAGCCGAAATTAGATTACCATAGGTCTACATATAGTTGATATAGGTGTCGTAGCTGAACCTTATTGATTGTATTTATCAATACTTGTTCTATTTTGCATTCGATTTAATTTCTATGAGACCGAGAGGAGATTAGGATTTTATCGAGTGACGATCTATACTGCCTTAGCTGGAGTGTTAGGTTATTTTCATGTATCGCATTTAGATTGGATTAAATTGGTTAATCGGGTTAATTGTTATTGGCATAGATTTGATTAGGTAGACTTCCCTAGAATTAACATTTGTTTCCTATTTGATTTTCTCTAGTTGAGTTATTTGCCTTATTTGTTTATTTGCTTATTTAATTGCTTCCTTAATTGTGTTCTTTTATTCCTTTTATTTATTTGCGTACGATTATAATACCACATTCCTAATTCTTAATTGCTTAGACATCAGTTTAGTTCTAGAGTAGAGGTATTGCGTGTGGTGTGATTTCGACTTGTTAATCACTGTGGATACGATACTCGTGCGTCCCTTTTACTATACCTATTTTTGTGTGGTAGAAATAGTGCGATCACTTAGATAGAGTTAAATAAAAATGTTGGTCCCGGAAAGAGTTAATTATTGTATTGGGGGGGGGGGGGGGGAATACACCAATAGCTAACCGTTTTTTATTTTCGTAAACAAACTATCTTAGGAACTAGCTGGTCAAGCAGTCCTTTACAGAGTGGGAGAGATTGATCTATCAAGCTCGTTGTGATCAACAAGCTTGATATATTTATCAAAGTGTCGAGTGCGGAATGTGGTGGTCGAGGTTGTGCTTATGAACTCTTTTTATGTAAAACCTTTATAGCCTTGTGATGAAAGGTTGTTGTATGCTTTATGGTGAATGAACAGTATGCAACAGTAAGATAGTAGAAAGCAAGAACACAGAGTCTTTTACGTGGTTTGGAGGTAACTCTCCTACTTCCACGGTAGATCAAGCTAGATCTACGAATCCCTTTACTTTTGGATTCTACTCCTCTCTTGTTTATACTGACTGGGTATCAGTTTCGTATAACATACAACTTTCTGGTTTGATACCGAGAAACAATCTACAAACTCAACTATCTAGCTCTACTCTAAATATGTGAGAGTGTATACAAGAAGCTTGAAGCAGCAGCAAACGCTACAAGCTTGATTTGTACAACAATGGTGAAATTCTCAATCTTCAACACTTGGGATCGTGGAATTTCGAGTGTTGATTTGGATGAACAATGAGAGAGAATTTCTGCAGCAATTTGGCTCGTAAGATATTGATTTCCCCGTAAGTTGCACCATTGAGAGTGAAGGCTTTATATAGGCATAGTTTTGAAAACTAGCCGTTAAAGTCTGTGCTGAAGTGACACTAGCCGTTGCAGACTTGCTGAAGTGGCACTAGCCGTTGCAGACATGACTCAACACTTCACATGGGACTCCTTTCAAGCTGTCAAATGATGTGGCAGCTTAGGTGGCGGATTGATCTATTGAGGTAGATCATCAACTTGAAGTAGCATCAACAGCTAGATGTTTGAGTTTGAGGTCTTGCTGAAGTACCTGCTAAGATAAGATAACAACAAACTTGCTAGCTGAACTCTTTTAATAGGAGATGCCGTTATCGACAACAGCCTAATCCTTTTGGAGAACAAACTTAAGATATGAAAGATTTTAGCATATCACTATCCTAGCTGCATAGAACAATATGTTATCTTACTTAATAGAATATGTGCCTAAGTATGGTTTTGAGAAATATCATCAAAACAACTGCAGAGGGTTCCCAAAAAAAAAAAAAAGGTTGAAGGCATAATTTCATGTTTGTGCTCGCAGTGTGCTTATTGGTTTTACTCTTATTATTTATACAATATACTGTTTAGAGTTTCTGAACAATGGATTTTATTAAATATTGTAATGTAGTGTGCGGTTGCGCTTTCTCCCATGGATAATCTTTCACGTTCTACTTATTGATAAACACTAACATTGAATAATGTCTTTCGGTATGGCACAGGGAGCTAGGATAAATTCTATCACTACAAAAGATCCTTATGAATATGCAAATCATTGACGAGTGACTGAATATGCAAATCATTGACGAGTGATCAGTCACATTTTGTTTCCCCATAGCCAATCTTAAAGAGAGGCGACTCAAACTGTCACGAGTGGAAACTAGATGGTTGTTCTATATTCTCATGTTTTATTTTTAGCATAATCGACCATGAATAACTACTTTTATATTTAGTTTTTGAACTTTAAGTATGAACTGACAATAAGGATGTGTGATCGCACTATTTTTACCATACAAAAATAGGTATAGGATAAAATAAGTACGAGTATCGTATCTACAGGAATTGAATGATATCACGCGAGTTACCTCTACTCTAGAATTAGATAAATGTTTAGGCAATGAAACTTTGGTTTATGGTTCTAAAATCCCAGACAAATATTTAAACAAATAGAAAAGACTAACAAAGGAATAAAATCAAATAAAGGAATCAACTAAATCAAATAAAGAAACAATGTTGATTTTAGGGAAGTATATCTAACTAAATCTACACAAGTACTCCCTCCGTCACATGCTAATTGTCCATGTTTCTTTATTGGGATGTCTCATTTAATTGTCCACTTACTTAAAGTGGAAAAGTTTTACTCTCAAAACTAATATAATATAAACCTCACTATCTCTTACAGCCTTGGTTATTGTGTCATTTCCCTTGTGGACAATTAAATGAGACGGAGGGAGTAACAATTATTTCAATTAACCAGTTTAATCCAACTCAGATGCGATACATGAAAGTAACCAAAGAATCCGGTCATGACAATCATTGATAATCACTTAATCTAATCTTCATCTCCGCTATGTCTAATAAGAATTAAACAAGTGTAACAAAGGATCAAGTATTGATAAATATAATCAATAAGGTTCAGTCATGACACCTATTTCAATTACATGCAAAACTTATGTACATGTTGATCTAAATTCTACTAAGACAAATAAATCAATCATAATATGTTTCATGCAATCCATCATGCAATTATCCGCCCAAGGCATAAAAACACAACTAAACATGCACAAATAGTGATCAAGTATTCATACATGAATTAAGCACCATGAAACATACATCTAAGTTGAAAGGCTAATTGGAATTAAAAGAACTCATATAGATCTAATTAAACATACAAAACCCTAAAATCAACTAAAAGAATTTAGCTAGACATAATTAAATTGAACATAAACATAAAGAATTGAAAGAACATAATTAAAAGAGTAAGAATAATATGTGGAATTTAATTAATCTTGAAATCTTCAATAAAACTCGAACGAATCTTGAACAACGAATTTCTAAAATTACTCGAAATAATATTCTAAAGTGAAAAATATCAAAACTAAGATCTAATGTAAGGTGTCTCACAATGCTAAGACCTAAGGAATGTATAGAGGTGAAATTTACAAGAAAACCTAGTCTAAAAGTAACTCTAATTTTAAGCCCAATCTCAGCCTATCGACCGGGACCTTATCGACAGGCATATCGATCGATAGGCCCGGTCGATAGTCTTGAAATAGCTATCGATCGACAGGTAGACATCAGTGTGCACCTATCAACAGCCCTATCGATCGATAGGTTGGTCGATATGTAACACCCCACTTTATTATTATTATTATTATTATTATTATTATTATTATTATTATTATTATTATTATTATTATTATTATTATTATTATTATTATTATTATTATTATTATTATAGAATTGAATGATAATTAGTATGGCCATTCTACGTCAATGGAGAAACGTTCCTTACTTAGCTTGGGCCTAAATATTAATACCTAGGAATCTAGAATAATTATTATGGCTCATGCATATTAGTAAAGTTTTAGGATGTAGTCTATTTTTAAGCATTTAAATGAAACCACGGCTCTACGTATTGGATTAGAGTTGAGATTTGTTTGAAACTATAACACCGAGTTTTATGCGAAGTAGGACTTATCACGTATATTCTCTCAGATTCACGATCAACCCTCTAATAAATAAAGCCGTCCCTTGATAAAAACGGCAGAGAAGCAAGAATACGGGAAGGGAGAAAGTATGATATTGAATCAAATCGAGTGAGTACACAATACATCCTAACCCTAATATATACACCAATAGCGGCTAGGGTTTTCTTCATAACTAATACACGGGAAACATATCCCATTAATTAGGAAAATATATCGTAATAATTCTACTTTCCATTACTCCCCTCAAGTTGGAAGATGAAGATCTCGAATCCCCAACTTGGCAATTAAGTACTTGAACTGTTCAAAACCAAGAGCTTTGGTGAAAACGTCGGCAACCTGTTCAGAGGTGCTGATCTGCCGCGGCTCAATCTCCTTCGACTCTACACGTTCTCGAACAAAATAGCAATCCATCTCAACATGCTTCGTTCTCTCATGGAATACCGGATTGTTCGCAATATGCCTTGCTGCTTGATTATCACAGTAGAGAGGTGTAGCGCATTCCTGACGAGCTTCTAACTCGAACATCAACCATCTTAGCCACAATATCTCGCTCACAGTGGTAGCCATAGCACGATACTCGGCCTCAGCCGAAGAGCGCGAAACAACCGATTGCTTCTTCGTTCGCCAAGAAATTGGTGCACCTCCAAGGGAAACGAAATATCCCATTCGAGAACGACATGGGACAACCCACCCAATCTGAATCACAGTAAGCTGTAAGAGAGAAATCTCCACTTGAAGGCAAGAAAAGACCTTGGCCCGGCGTCCCTTTGAGATAACGAACCACGCGCAACGCTGCATTCATATGCGACTCGCGTGGAGAAGACATAAACTGACTCAACACATTAGTTGCGTACTGGATGTCCGGCCTAGTGACAGTGAGATAGAGTAATCTCCCAACTAAACGTCGATACTCCGATGCATCTACGGCGACTTCCTCTTCGTCGAGATCATACCGAGTGTTTTGTTCCATAGGAAAAGAGCAAGGTCGACATCCTTCCATGCCACAATCTTTCAAAATATCAAGCGTATACTTGCGTTGGCTCAACACCATCCCTTCATTGCTTCGAGCCACTTCGACTCCTAAGAAATATTTCAGCGGACCCAAGTCCTTGATGCTGAATTCACTGTCAAGATAGCGCTTGATTTCCTGTATCCTAGCTTCATCATTTCCAGCGAGAAGAACGTCGTCAACGTAAATTAACGCAGCAACATATGTATGTTCTCGCTTGAAAATAAAAAGCGAGTGATCAGCCCGAGATTGCTTGAAACCAACGCCTATAATGGCTTTCGTGAATTTGTGGTACCAGTTTCTCGAAGCCTGGCGCAAACCATAGAGGGACTTCTGTAGTTTGCAGACTCGAGTATCACCATTCTTCGAAAAGCCTTGCGGTACCTTCATGTATACACTCTCCTTTAGATCTCCATGGAGAAATGCGTTGTTTACATCCAATTGGTGTACCAACCAATTCCGCTTGACAGCAACAGCCAACAAGCATCTTACGGTGACGAGCTTCGCTACCGGCGCGAAAGTCTCATGAAAATCAATGCCTTCAATCTGGGTGAACCCCTTCGCCACGAGACGTGCCTTGTACCGCTCTATCTCCACGGTGGGTCTATACTTCACCTTATAAACCCACTTTGAATCTATCGCTCGTTTCCCGGTGGAAGTGGGACTAAGGACCAAGTCCCATTTGCTTCCAAGGCGTCGATTTCCTTCTGCATTGCCTCTCGCCATTGAGGGAGTTTGATGGCTTGAGAGAAAAACTTTGGCTCATCATGTTTACTGATGGCCGCCAAAAAACACTTATGATTACAGGAAAACTTATCATACGAGATAAAGTGAGCAATAGGATGTACCGTCGACGAGCCTGAATCGGACGTGGGTTGTGTGTGGTCTATAGATTGGGGCAGCTGGACTTCATAATTCTGCAGGTGAGTCGGTAGTCGTCGCTCTCTAGTACTTCGACGAGTATTCAAATTCTCAACAGCTCTGCTCTCGGTTTCAGAACCACCTCTTCCATCATCATCCAAACGATCAAGAATCGTGTTCTCATCATCATCTGCAACTTCCACCTCTGAATTGCGTTGAATTCTGGCTTGATCCAATCCCGACACATACGGGAAAATGCCCTCAAAGAATTTGATATCGCGAGACACGATAATCTTCTTCCTGTTAAGATCAAACACCTTGTAACCCTTTTGTCCATGTGGATACCCTAGAAATATGCCTGACCTCCCCCTTTCTTTGAACTTATCTCCAATCTTTCCCGTGTTTTTAGTGTAAACGAGACACCCAAATACCCTCATGTGATCGTAGTGAGGCTTTCTACGAAAAAGTCTTTCATAAGGGGTGCTATCCTGCAAGACCTTTGAGGGAAGCCTATTTATTATGTAAGCGGCTGTGAGTATACACTCCCCCCAAAAAATAATAAGCAGATTAGCTTGAAAACGCAAGGCTCTAGCGGTATCCAGAATGTGTCGATGCCTACGTTCCACTACTCCATTCTGTTGTGGTGTATGAACACAAGAGGTTTCAAGAATAATACCATGCTCAACATAATAATTCATCATCTCATTCGATTGAAATTCTCCCCCATTATCTGCTCTAACCCTCTTCACAGCCTTATTAAACTGAGTCTTGACCATGTTACAAAATAGTTGCATATATTTGCACACCTCATACTTAAACCTCATTAAGTAAACCCAAATTCCCCGACTATAATCATCCACAATAGTAAGGAAATAGTGAGCACCAGTCAACGAAGCAGTTCTATATCCACCCCATATATCACAGTGAATCAAATCAAAACATGCATTAGATTGAATGGAACTCAACAGAAAAGGAAGTCTCGTTTGTTTCGCTCTAATGCAAGGTTCACAGAAATCGTCAATGACCTTATTAGACAAATTAGTACTCTGCAACTTAATTCTTGAAGCATGTCCTAGCCTCCTGTGCCAAACCTCCGGGGGAACCGACGCAGCAAAGACTTCTCTATCCTCAGTCACGGGCTCCAAGATGTATAGACCACCACGTTGTTTACCGACTCCAATCAGGCTCCTCGAAGCTAAGTCCTGTATAGTGCAAAAATCAGGATAAAAAGTCAGTACACAATTTAGATCCTTCGTAAGCCTGCTCACGGAGAGAAGATTGCACTGAAAATCTGGCACATGAAGGACACGCTCAATTTTCAGCCCATTAGACAGATTAACATTCCCAACGTTCCGAACCGGTACTCTATCTCCATTCGGAATCTTGACTGGTATCCCGACATCCCGTTTAGTGAAAAAGTTTATGTTACCTTCGTCACGAGTAATGTGCTCCGAAGCTCCAGAATCAATAATCCAGGGATTGTTAAGAGGAGCCTTACCAGCCATGTTGACAGAAGGATTTCCCAGAACGTCGTTCCCCCCAGTGTTGTTGCCAATGTTGTTGCCGATGTTGCTGCTGATGTTGTTGCTGATGTTGTTGCTGATGTTGTTGCCAATGTTGTTGCCAATGTTGCTGCTGTTGAAGAGATCTCGCAGTTGAGCCATCTGCGAAGGTGTGAGGCTTGATAAAAAATTCTCTTCACTCGCGGACTTCACATCGACGTGGGCGGCTTTGTAAGATGGCTGTTTTCCTCCTTTGTTTCCTCCTGTTGGTCCCGGGAAAGAGTAATTGGTGTATGGGGGGGGGGGGGGGGGGAATACACCAATAACCAACCGTCTTTGACTTTTGAAAATCAGGTCGATTGTCAAGGTCGATCTTTATCAGAGACAGGTTGATCTATTAAGCTCGTTTGGGAACAAGCTTGATTTATCAAACTGTGCTTATGCGGAAGTTGGTGGAGGTTGATTTACTCTTTGAAAAATCTAAGGTTGATACAGAAATGCAGGTTGATGCTTAATATGCAGGTTGATGCTCGTCAGTTTGATAATAAAATGAAAGAGCGATAAGTAAAGAGAGAGAGAGAGACACTGCGATTTAGCGTGGTTCGGAGAAACCCTCCTACATCCACGTCAGGTCGACTCGACCTGAGAATCCCTTTACCTTTGGATTCAACCTCTCTCTTATTTATACTGACTGAGTATCAGTTCTAAATACACTCTAACTTGAATATATCTAGACACGAGTTTTGGGTCGTGACCCTTACAACCTTTCGTACAAAAACGTACAAACAACCTTTCACGAATTACAGAGCTTGACTAACTCTATAATGGCGAAGAACACAAACCAATCTTTCTAACTTCTAACGGGTCGGAGAAGAAGATGTTTGAATCAACGACAAGCAGCAGTGAACGCTTCGTCGTTGTTGGCTTTTTATCGGAGTAGAAAATCTCTCTTCGTCAAGTGTTTGGGAAACTAATGGAATTTCGAACACTTGAATGGATATGAACTTGAGAGAGATTTTGGCAGAGATTTTGCGTTGATAGCTTGAGTTTCCCGTGCTTGAATCCGATAATGGCTGAAGTATATATAGGCAGTTTTGAAAAACTAGCCGTTGGAGTCAGGATGACGTGGCACTAGCCGTTGGAGGCTGACTCACTTCTAGCCGTTGGGTAAGTTCGTCCTTGCTGGCACACCACGTGGCAAGGATCAGGTCGTGTTGCTCCATGAAGGCGGAGCATCGACCTTGATATGATAATCCAGCTCTTGAAATCTTCTAAGTCAAGGCAGGCTGGAAGCTTGAGAAGGAAGGTCGATAGACAGGTAGATATGCCAGCTCGATCCGAATGAGGCAGGTCGATGAACGACCTTTCTCTTACAGAGTGGATCAAACTTGCATTTAGAACTATAGAGGGCATCGACCTGCACTAACAGGTAGCAGGTCGATCTATCGGCCTTGACCCTAAACAAGTAAAAATGCCTAAGTGTGGTTTCGATAAACATCATCAAAATCAAACTGCAAAGGGTTCCCAACACCTCCTTTCTTCGACTCCGGATAGTCGACAATCTCATAGCAATTCTCGATTGTGTGCCATAGTTTTCCACAGTGACTACATTGAGGAGGGCTTTTGTTATTGTTGCGACTTGAATCCTTGCGTTCCTGGCTGCCTTGCCGCTGAACTTGGAAGGCAGCACCATCAACACTTGGCCTTCGAGAAGCAGAGATCAAACGTTGTTGCTCGTCTTCCGCCACAAGATGATAGGCTGCACCGAGACTCGGTAGAGGTTTAGTGCTGAGAATCTGAGTTTTCACAGTGTTGAAAGTATCGTGAAGACCCATGAGAAACTCGTAGATTCGCTCTTTCTCCACCTTCTCTACAACTCGTTTGGAGACACCACAAGTGCACTTTCCACATGTACACTTCGGAACCTTAGTGGCGGAGTCAATATCATCCCATATCCCTTTCAATTTCGTATAATAGGCGGATACTGACATCTTATCTTGACGAGTGAGGGTGAGACTTCTCTTCAGGTCGTATGCTCTCGGAGCACTCTCTTTCCCGAACCTTTCTTTGAGATCTTTCCAAATCTCGTATGCCATCTTGGTATGTTTTACACTGCTTCGGATCTCCTTGTCCATGGCTACGACGAGCCATGCTTTGACCATCGCGTTGCAGCGTCTCCATAACGACAGTTCAGATGAACCTTCCTTCGGTTCGGGTAGGGATCCATCAACGAATCCAAACTTGTTCTTCGCGAAAAGACAGTTTCCCATCTCTTCAGACCAGTCTCCATAATTTCCATCATTGAGGAGATCGGTAACAAATACGTGGCTAGGGTTATCAGACGAGCCAATATAGTATGGGGACATCACGTCAACGGCAAGTTCCGGCTTTAAGGCCATCACCATCTTTCGCCATTGATGTGAGGAAGAGGAAATTGCGGAAGCTTTAATGATTAAGGATCGTAACCTGCTCTGGTGCCATGATAAAAACGGCAGAGAAGCAAGAATACGGGAAGGGAGAAAGTATGATATTGAATCAAATCGAGTGAGTACACAATACACCCTAACCCTAATATATACACCAATAGCGGCTAGGGTTTTCTTCATAACTAATACACGGGAAACATATCCCATTAATTAGGAAAATATATCGTAATAATTCTACTTTCCATTATCCCTCATTCTCACGACTACTCTGATATCGAAGCCACCGAATTCTCTACCTAGACTACGCGTTTTCCTTCGGCAACGGTGGATCGCAGAGTTCATTCAGGCACACCTTTCACCGATCTTCTCCTTCGTCTCTTCCTTCGATTCTCTTCCTTCCCAGATTCATTTGGTTTACTCAAAGACTTAACTCAAACTTTATTTCTACAGAACGTCACGTCGATTCATTTCAAGTTTGAGCCGACATCCCTCCCCCTCCCACCTACGGTAAAGATCTAATATTTTTTTTTCTAGAAACTGATTTATAAGCATACCTGTGGCGGAGGTTAGTTTTTGTTGTCCTTTGTTTTACGATGGAAACATGATATTACAGTAGGAACTCATAGTTTAATGCATGAACTTATTGTAGAAATCTAGAATTTAATCCCATAAGACTCAATGTATGAAGATTTTTTAAATTACTGCACTAGTTTAGGGGGTGGGGGATTGATACTGTTTTCTTTAATTCAAACTATTATACTCCCTCCGGTCTTTCTTAGTTGAGTCGAAACTTTTCAACACGGGAATTAAGAAGAGTTGTTTAGTACTTTAAGTATGTTTGGTAATTGAGAAGAGAATGTGATTATGTTTATAATTACTAAGTACTGTATTTTATTTTAATTAATATAAAAAATGTTTTTTATTAATTAATATTTTTTTGTTTTTCGGTTTATTTTAAATTAATTTAAAATTTTCTGGATTTTTTTTTAAAATTACATATATGAACAATTATGTTTTCTGGATTTAAAAAACTTTTCTGGATTTTTTTTTAATAAAATTAAAACTTTTCTGGATTTATTTTAAATTAATTTAAAATTTTCTGGATTTTTTTTTTTATAAAATTATTGTTGATGTTTAAAATTAAAATAAAAACTTTTCTGGATTTTTTTTTTTATAAAATTAAAACTTTTCTGGATTTATTTTAAATTAATTAAAATTTTCTGGATTTTTTTTATAAAATTATTGTTGATGTTTAAAATTAAAATAAAAAACTTTTCTGGATTTTTTTTTTTTATAAAATTAAAACTTTTCTTGATTTATTTTAAATTAATTTAAAATTTTCTGGATTTTTTTTTATAAAATTATTGTTGATGTTTAAAATTAAAATAAAAAACTTTTATGGATTTTTTTTATAATAAAATTAAAACTTTTCTGGATTTATTTTAAATTAATTTAAAATTATTTCGAGAGAGACGGCAATGGCGATAATGGAGAAATTGAGAAATTGGGGCGTAATTAGTATGTTAATTAAGTAAAATAAGGGGTACAATTAGTTGTGTGTTTAGTACTTAATTATTACCCAAAAAGGAAACGACTCAACTTCGAGAGACCGGCCAAATCGGGAAAGTGACTCAACTGTAAAAGACCGGAGGGAGTATTAATATTTTTTTACCGAAGCCAACTCGGATATGAGACGGCCGAAGACGAATGGATAGAAGATTAGTTTAATTGTTACGTTAGTGTTGAATTGTTAAGTTAGTGTCCCATGCATTTTAGGTTTTAAACCATGCATAGTGGAATGGTTAAAAGGAAAAGATGCAGATTATTCATGTTAATATGTTGACTTATATATATATATAGGATGGATCATATAGAAATAAGTCCTGGTGTGAGAAATAGGAATAGATCTGAACCGTTGATCTTAATTTGATCTATTGTTGTAATTGATTTAAGCATGATTATAAGGTATTATAAGCATGATTAGGTTTAAGCATGAATTTGTACATTAAAAAGTATAATGGTGTTGTAAGCATAAATATATACTGACTTAAGCATGATTTTGTATAGTTTTAAGCATCTTTCTCATTTTCTCACTCAAGGGTTTATTTGCACACGAACCACTCCCTATATATATATATATATATATATATATATATATATATATATATATATATATATATAGGGAATAGATCATATGAGAACCCTTTTAAATAATGAGAACTAGGAACCAATCTCAACCATAAATTTTAATTGATCAATGGTTAAGATTTGTTGATCAATTAACTTATAGATATGCAATTTTTAAATGATAAAAGGGTAATAGAGTAATCTTATATTCTTGTTCCTAAATTTAAGAAGATATTTATATGGATTCTCTCTCTTGCCACTCTCATTTTTTTTCTTCTTCATATTTTTATTTTTTTTTCTCTCTTTGACGTTCTTTTTCTCCTCTCTTCTTCTTTTTCTTTTCATATTAATTATTATCTCTCTTTTCTTTTTCTTCTTCTTCTTTCTCTCTCTCTTTTTTTTTCTTCTTCTTACGCCATCCTCTTCATGATTTTTCTTCCTTTTTTTTTTTTCCTCTTCTTCTTCTTCTTCTTCTTCTTCTTCTTCTTCTTCTTCTTCTTCTTTCTTTTGTTTCATGATATAATTAATTAACTTGCTTAATTAGTTATAATTTTTAGTGCTTAGAAGTTACTATTATATTGCTTAATTAGATTGACATTCCTACACTGCATAATTTTATATCAAAATAAGCACGATTAGCGAAAAAACATAATTGTATACTATGAAAAAACATGAAGAAATCATAGTCTAAGCATACAAAAAAAAAAAAACAAATGGAGCATAAATTCATACGAAAAAAAGCAAATCATGTTGTTAAATAAACATAAATTTTAACGTACAAGATGCTGACAATATGCTAAACATTAAGCATCAAGAGTATATTGTTTTTTTAAATCTAAATAAGCAATATAATACAGTAATAACTTATAAGCATTACAAAATAATTAATTAAGCAAATTAGTAAGATATTCTTTTATGTAAAACTAAACATTAGGATAACTATACCATAGCTGTTAGGGTAAACCAAACCCTATAGGGGAAAACTAAACCCTACGCGGAGGGGGTAGGGCTATAACCCTTTTACCCCTAGGGTTTAGCTTTCCCGACAGGGTTTAGATTCCCCTAACGGCTAGGGTATAATTTGTATTTCTAAAGTTTAGTTTTAAAGAAGCATATATATAAGCTTTGGGGTTTACGTTGTCCCCCTAGGGTTTAGTTCCTATAATAGTTAGGGTATAGTTTTAATTTCAAGGTTTAATTTTACATAGAATAAGATAATACTAATTTGCTTAATTAATTAGTTTTTAGGGTTTAGCTTGCCCCGACAGGGTTTAGATTCCCCTAACGGCTAGTAAAAAAAAAAAACAAATCACGTTAAGTAATCATAAATTTTGGCGTACAAGATAGTGACAAAAATGCTAAATATCAAGCATCAAGAGTATATTGTGTTTTTTATTTTATTTTTTTAAAAAATCTAAATAATAGAGTATGAAATTCTTAATTTTTGATTTGATATTGCATAATTATGGAATTCTTAATTTTCGAAAGAGTGTATCATTTTATTTCATGCTTAAATAATTATCTTATGATGCTTAAACGGTTATTGATTGATGCTTATATAACTATCGTTTGAATTTGTGCTTAAATTAAATTTTTTTATGCTTGGACTATAATTTTTTCTTCACGCCTTTTCACGTATATAATATTATCCTTTTATTCAAGCATGCTTATTTTAATATGAAATTAAGCTTTTTAATGAATGTTAAAATGCTAAGTTTTATTTTACAGTAAAGCTACTTAAAAATAGCAAGAAAACAAATGTAAATAAGCATGTCGGAGATTGATTTAAAAAAAAAAAATAGCAACTAATTATAGTTTTGAATATAAAACTATATAAAAGCAACAAAATAAACATAAATAAGCAACTTTTGAATTGATAAAGAAATTCAAAACTATAAAATACCAACAAAATAAATATACATAAGCAACTCTTCAATAATAAGGAAAATATACAAGAAGAAAACGAAAACAAAAGATTAAGCAATCATATATATATAAATAAATATGCATATTTCCAATTCATAATTATAAAAGAAGAAGAAAACAAAATTAAAAGAAGATGATGAAAAGGAAAAAATAGGAATGAGGAAGGAGAAGAAAGGGAAAAAAATGAAAGAAAAGAAAAAAGAACAAGATAAAAAAGAAGAAGATGAACGAAAGAAGAAGATGAACGATGACGAAAGAAAAGAAGAGGACGAAAGAAGAAGCTATTTAAAATTAGTTTATTAGGCAGCACAATTTTCATAATTTTTTATGTTTATTAGTCTGCTTATTTACCGTTAATATTTAGCTTATTTAGGTATTCATTTTATAATAATAATTGATGAAAGCTAATTAAGCAATAAAAATTGTAAGAATATATATATATATATATATATATATATATATATATATATATATATATATATATATATATATATATAAACGACGTCGGAATTGAGTAGAGAGGTTTAAAACATATAATTAGGAAAAAAAATATTGTGTTAAATATCTGGAGAGAATATGAATGTTAATTCCTTAATTATCAGATTTGGTGGGATCTCCTCCAATCAAAGCTTCCTAAAATGCCCTTATAAGCATCAAAAATTGAAAAGTAGCATCCTCATTTTATTTGTTAAGATTAAATCTCATCCATTAATTAGTTTTAGATGGAAGGTTGTGATTGGTTCTAGTTCTCATTATTAATACTAGTATCCATAATAACCCTCCTATATATATATATATAGAGAGAGAGAGAGAGAGAGAGAGAGAGAGGATATATCAAATAGAAACTAATGTTAAGTTGGAACTTACAAACCGTCCACAACCGTTGATCTTGAAGATCTAATGGATCAGATTTGATTTCAAATTAACAATTAAATATTGTTTTTCGATTTTTTTAATTCTTTTATGGTATTATTTAGGGTTATAAGTGTAATTTTAATTATAAAAAACTGAATCTTCCTAATTTTATGGATATGCATTAATTTTTTTTGCTGGCAGTTATTTGATATTTATGTTAACAAATCTCAAGATCTTATCTTCTCTTCTACTCCTCATCGTATCTTCTTCTTCTCATGCGTCTCCTAATTCTGCGTCTTCTCCTTCTCCTCCTCCTTCTTCTTCGTAAAATTATCGACTCTTGATTGTGTTTGATATACTTCTGCAACTGCTACTGTAATCATGGCGGATAATTCTAGGAGGAGAACGGATCTTTTTACCTTGGCTTTGGATGTAACGTTTTACATCATCTTCAATTCTCCTATCCATAGTGGTAATATTATTCATGGTTTTTGCACTGCCCCATCCACGTATACATACAAGATGTATACGTCTTAGCCCTAGATATTTCTACATAGACCGGGAATGGAACGGCGCCTTTCAACGCCTCCATCTTTGTGGATCTCAAGTACCAGAGACCGTTTGCCATCTTTCGCCGGCATTTGGTAGAGTCGGAGTTGGTTGTGTACTGTTGCCAAGGGAACACCCGACTGCGGTGTATAGGGCCAGGGCTTTCGGCATGGGTAAAGAGAAGATAGTCCACAAGATTGCAGCGATGGAAGCGAGAGAGCTGCCATGGGGGGATTGTTTCGGTTTGTAATTTTCTCCCAATAACATATTCTAATCGGAATGTAAGCTTTAGTTGTAATCTGAAATAATTTCGGTTGATTATTTTAGACCTTTTGTAAATTTTTATAAGTTATGTGTGTATATTTGGTATATTGCATATTATATCAATTTTGTTGCATTTATGACTCAGTCTGATGCATTTTTCGTTTCATACTCATTCTTGGCTTCAGTTTGTACTATTAGGGTTTAGTATCCATACGAGTTTGGGTTTAACTTTCCCTAAAGGTTAGAGTATAGCTTGCCCAAATAGGGTTTTAGCTTCCCCTATGGGTTAGGGCTTATCATTCACTACATGTTAGGGTTTAGGGTATTTTACTGGGTTAGGGTTTAGCTTCCCTACTAGATTTAGTTCCAACAATATGCAACAACATTATATATTTTGTGCAACAAAAATACGTATGCAGACCCATAAATTAAATTATGTAAATGAAAAGAAGATATATTAATATGCATCAACTCGTGACCTAATATGCATCAAAACTATTTGAATGTGCAACAATTGTTGAGTATTCACAAAAAACTCATACTAACTCAAATTGAAAATCGATGCATATTCTAGTCATTTTGATGCATTTTCAATTGTTATAAAATTTATCAAATTTCGAACTCAAATCTCACTCAAATCGGATGAAACCACCCAGAAACATGTTCTACTCTTCAAGAAGTTTCCAACGGTAGGTCGCACATTCAAATCCGATCGACGATGAGGCCGGAATTGCGTCGGGAAGTTTACACCGCCGCTGAAGTTGCAATTTCGCTACTGTTCGACTTCTTCAGCGAATATCTCATTCGTTTCTCCACCAAAATGAGCAATCCACTCATGAATCTCTTCGTCTCTTCGAGTAGAATAAAACATGGTTGTCCGTTTTACGATTGTCATTAGGATCTGGCCGAAAATCGCATTACTACAAGAGAAGTGGTGGTTGGTTATGGAAATTTCCTATTATTATGAAATGAGATTTTATTTCTTTTTTTAATTAAAATTCTGGACGAATTTGTCCTTAATGATACAATATTTTATTTTTTTAATGCATTATTTCATTTAATCTCATCCATTGGATCCTTAAAATCAACGGATATGGTCGGTTTCTAAGTTCCAACTTAAGGTTAGTTTCCACCAGAATGCTACCCTATATATATATATATATATATATATATATATATCAATATATATATAATACCGTTACGGATCTTCGTCCTACGTGGCATCGCGTGTGATTTTTATGAATATTTTCCAATATTCTCATTGATATGGCTTATTAAAGATTTAAATCATTATAATTAGGATTTTCGTCACACATCAATTTTTAAAAGAACTTAGCAACAAAATTCCTATATAAATAGATCATGTATCTCCATCAAAATTCATATTTTATTTGAGAAACTATTCGTCCTACGTGGCATTTTTATGAATATTTTCCAATATTCTCATTGATTTGGCTTATTAAAGATTAAAATCATTATAATTAGGATTTTCGTCCCACATCGAATTTTTAAAAGAACTTAGCAACAAAATCCTATATAAATAGATCATGTATCTCCATCAAAATTCATATTTTATTTGAGAAACTATTCGTCCCACGTGGCATCACGTATGATTTTTATGAATATTTTCCAATATTCTCATTGATTTAACTTATTAAAGATTAAAATTTAATTAAATATATCACATATATTAATTGATATATATTACGATTATTCTATATGCCCTCAAATAAATAATATATATATATATATATATATATATATATATATATATATATATATATTATCTTCAATTTTTATCCTACAAACAAAAAATCAATATTCATCGATAATTTACTTCATTTATATAATAATAAGGATTCCCGTCCCACATCGAATTTTCACAAGAATTTAGTGATAAAGTACATATATAAAAAGATTATATGTGTTAATTAAAATCATACTTGATTTGAGGAACTACATTATATTAATGTAGAAATCTCAAAAATGAAAAATTCTAAAAAGCATCGAACGGGCTAACGAAAAAATTAACAGGTAGATTTGCACTAATTATGTTAACGTAAATTAACAGATAGATTTGCACTAATTATGTTAACGTAAATTAACAGGTAAAGATTTGCACTAATTATGTTAACGTTATGCTGAACAACGGGCTAACAGGATATTATAATATTACGCTTTAGCGTATTTTTTTATTGTTACAAGTAACGGGCGGATTGCAATAATTAAATATAGATGCTAACGTTATATCGAACGGGCTAACAAAATTAACGGACATATTTGCACTATTCATGCTAACGTTATGTCGAATAACGGGCTAACATGAGATTATAATATTACGTGTTAACATTTTTTTATTGTTACAAGTAACGTGCGGATTACAATAATTAATATAGATAATTATGTATTTTAGATTAAAAATTTTATGCACGATTGCAAAATAAATTAAATCCCGTCGAAAATTGATATTTACTATGGACATTCCTATTAAGTGATTCAAATCGAATTTTGACGTGACTTAAATCGTATAGTTCTTTAAGAAATGTTAACCCTTTTTATTCCTTCAAAAAAGATCCATCTGAAGGGTGTTTAGATAAAATAAACAACGGGAGGCATAATATATTTTTATTTTATTATAAATTTTGTTTTAAAATAACATTTTCATGTTAGAATTTGACGGGATAAAATATAAAACATATCTATCGTAAAAATGTTAATTTCTTAACCCATTTTCATATTTACTACGAGTAACGGGCTACTTGAAATAATTAATATAAAAAATTATTTAATTTTTATTAAAACTTTTATTTGTAATTACAAAATAATTTGAAACCCGTCGAATTTCGACGGGTACTGCACTAGTATATATATATATATATATATATATATATATATATATATATATAGGTGGGTGATCAAATAGGATTCATAATTTCACATAGTAACTAGGATCCGATTTGTGAGTCGCTTATTTTTTCAAATGGATGGCTATTATTTATTGGCGGTTATTTTTTTTGTTTTGTTCTTTTTTCAAATTAAAAGGGATAGTAAAATAATTTTCTTCATAGTTCTTACACTAACGTGCTCCCATAGATTAAGGCAGTTAGTTAAGTAAATTTCTTCTCTCCTCCAACCGTCCTCAATAAATTATCATTTTAAAGAAAATATTGGAAGAAATCAGCGTATTATTATCATTTAGCCCATTCTTAAATTGTAAGCCATGAATATAAATTTACGAAGGAATATACAATAAGTAAATACATACTTAGATAAGCAGTAGGATTGCATCGATATAAGCAGTACTTAAAATAATAACAAGCACTTGGCTAATTACCTCTATATAAGAGGGGGAAAATAAAATACCCAATATGGTATAAGAAAATCAAATTAAGGACATACATTAAAAAAACACAAAAATACCCATTATTGATGTACAATTACACAAATACCCTTAATTATCCCTTCTCGTGTCCCCCCAAAAAACCAACTACCCGCCTTTCTCTATCATCCCTGCGACGATTCAACTCCTCCACATTCATTCAGTTTTCTCCACTCCGACACAAAACCCTCTACCACCCCTCCCCTCCGTCCGGTGAAACACAGGTACTCCGCCGCCGCCTCCGTCCAACCGCCGCCATACAAAATGCATAATCGCCGTTCAAAGAGAAAACTCATCACAGACGCGTCAACAAGCCGTTCGAAAAGGAGAAAAAACAGAAGAACTTCCACCGTCCGTCCGACAGAGGCGACTCCACCCCGTCCGCCGTCGCCAATAGAAGAGGTAAATCCGACCGGGCACCCATTCGTTGAATACGAGGTAAAACTAGGGTTTTCAGTTTCAAATTTTTTTCCAGAATGCATGTATGAGATGAGTGCTTGGTTTGGGGATTTTTAGTCGGATTTAGGGTTTTCTAAACCAAAAACACTACGGTTGAGTACCAAAACCACTGCGATTGAAAACGTATTGGATTTAGGGTTTAGATTTGTGTTTTTCGAACTGATTTTACTCTGTTTTGCACTGATTATGGTTAAAATATATGAAATATGTTGATATTGGTTCAGTTTTACTCTGATTATGTTAATATTGGAGTGTTTTTTAAGATTATGTTGTTCGAAATGATCTCCTGTACACTGAATATGCTCTGTTTTGGCTAAAATCTGGAAATATGTTGATATTAGTTCTATTTTGCATTGATTTTGTTAATATTGGAGTGTTTTTTCATATCTTGTGGTTCGAAATGATCTAATTCATACTGAATGTGGTGTCTTGTACACTGAATATGCTCTGTTTTGGCTAAAATATGGAAATATGTTGATATTAGTTCTATTTTGCATTGATTTTGTTAATATTGGAGTGTTTTTTCATATCTTGTGGTTCGAAATGATCTCATATACACTGAATATGCTCTGTTTTGGTTAAAAACTGTGAAATATGTTGACATTGGTTCTGTTTTGCACTAATTTTACTAATATTGAACTGTTTTATCAAATCTTGTGGTTGGAAATGATCTAATTTGTACTGAATGTGGTGTGTTTTGGTTAAAATCTGTGAAATATGTTGAGATTGGTTCTGTTTTGGACATATTTTATTAGTATTGGAGTGTTTTTATAGATTTTGTGGTTAGAAATGATCTAAATCGTACTGCATGTACTGTGTTTTATGTTATAAACTATGAAGTATGTTCATATTTGCTTGGGCTAATGATTTTATGTGTTTTTAGGTTGATTGGGAGTACATAAGGTACCATTTGCGTGATCGGCCAAATAAGACAATGTTCATGGGATATGAACAAATGGCTGGAGATGTCCGAGTTTTACTTGAAACTTTGCCCATCAACTGTCTGCAGAAGGTACAGAACTCTGCAATGGGTGCCTTCACTCATCTACCTGATTACAGCACAAGGAGTGGGAAAATGATACACTATGTCATTTCCCGTGAGGTTAAGCCATCACCAAACTTTGATAGGACTGCACTATGGTTCAAGATAGGAGATAAGGTACTCCGCTTTTCTAGGGTTGAATATGCACTCGTGAGTGGGCTAAAGTTTGGCCATGCTGAATTCAATCCATACAAGAGACACCAGCTCCCACCAGACTCAATTTATGAAAGACTTTTTGGAGCAACCCGAAACAACAACTGCAATGGTACGCACTGCCTATATAGATAAGCACTTCGAAGTCAATGGTGAGGAAGTGGAAGCCACAGATGAAGACTATGTGCAACTTTCAAAGTTTTTATTAGCTCTGACATTTGCACTCGAGATCGACCAGACAAAGAAGAAAATTCCATTGTGGTTATGGGTGTTGCTAGAAAACAAAGAGAAATGGGAGGCTTTCCCATGGGGCAGCTATTCATACTAGCTTCTAGTTGACTCGATTCAAAATGTTCTGAAAAAGGAGAGGGAGACAAAAACTGAAAAAGTCAGTTATCACATCAAAGGAAATACAATAGCATTTTCAGTAAGTATTATTTTATTTTAATTTGTAAGTACTGTCTATTTAGCAAATACTAATTCATTGCACTTGTAGGCTTGGATTTTCGAAGTCATTCCGGCTTTTGGTAGAGTTATTGGGTTCAAGAAAACAGAACGACAACGGCCTCGATTTCTGAGGTATAAGTATGTGAAGGAGAAGGGATTTCCAGAAAAGGAAGAAATTCTTGAGGTATGAAAAAATAATACTTAAGAGATATAAGTACGTAATTTGTCAATTCGTACCATATATTCTACATTTTTGCTACATTTATATGTATACAGTACGAAATGTAATATTTCGTTCCACTGATTATTAGGGACTCGTGCCAATGCTAAAGCCACACAAAAAGGAACTTGGGAAAAAGTACTGGAAGTCTTTAAAGAATGATCCAGAAGGTAAACCCTTTGTTTTCCAGTTTGATGCATATAAAAGCAAGAAAAAGAAGCCAAGAGATGCTGATGAGGATGAAGAGATACCAAACACTAGGAATGCCACTGCCAATGCCACCGCCACTGCCACAGCCACAACACCTGTCAATGAGGAAACGATGCAAAGGATGGCTGATATTGCTGCAGAAAAGGCAAAGACTTCATTTGAAGAAATGCTACGTTCCTACCACCAAACACTAGTGGACGATGTGACGGAAAATATCATCAGAAATATGCTAGACCGAGCTCCTGAGTATACCAACCAGCCGGCTGAGACAAACAAGCAAACTGGTGTACAAATGCCGACATCATCTGGTGGAAGTGCAACAATGGTAAAAGTGGCATGAACAGTGGAAGAAGAGAAAGAAGCATCGGGAAAACAAGATGGATCAGAAACAGAGAATGAAATGGAGAAGGAAACAGAGGAAGGAGACCAAACAAACATAATGGAAGTGGATGGATCAGGAGACACTACAACAAAAAAGGGGTATTGGGACACTTATTTAGAGACACTTTTAATTAAGTGATGCTACATGTTAATTTGGGGGCACATAGTGAAAAAAATTTAAATTTGGGGCACTTACATGAAATTTTTATCAATTAAGTTTTGCGCGGAACCAAATCGCGCCATTCTTAAGTGAAAAAAAACCCTCCCTCCCTCACTTCTCTTTCACCGGCCAGCCCTCTCCCTCCGCCTCACCTCTCTTTCACCGGCGCCCTCCCCCTCCGCCTCACCTCTCTTTCCCCGGCCAACCCTCCCCCTCCGCCTCACCTCTCTTTCCCCGGCGCCCTCCTCCTCTGCCTCACCTCTATTTCCCCGGCGAGCCCTCCCCCTCCGCCTCACCTCTCTTTTCCCAGCGCCCTCCCCCTCCGCCTCACCTCTCTCCTTCCCCGGCCAGCCCTCCCCGACGTTGCTTCGCCAGATTCCTTCCCTCCCCCACGAAATTCTTACAGCCGCCCTCCCCTGCTACAGTTTCTCTCCCAATTAAAACAAATCCCAATTAACACGGCCGTCGCTCTGCTCAAAAAATTTCCACCTCAAAACTTCATTGCTGTGATACTCCCGGAAGCAAGTTTTCCAAACAATACAGGTAGGGTTTCCAAAGATTTGGAAATTTGCATCTTTTTATTTGAATTTCTCTATTCTTATCTCTACTAAATTTCTTAGATCAAAATCGTGTTGGATCAAGGTTACTTGTAAGTTTCAAGATGTATTTGATTTGAAATCGCTCTACGTGTGAATTCTTAAACAAAAAAATGCTCTAATCTGAACACCTTGTACTTACAGTGGCAGAGATCAAGGCACTGCAGTCAAATTTGATACTGGACCAGATTCAGGCTGGGCAAATCAGATAGGGAAATGAGGTAAATCAAACCCCATTACTCGGAAGAGTACTCTTTTCTCACTGTCATACATAGTGGTCGGATTTAGAGTCCAACAAGAGTGACTTATTATCTTTGTTGGAAGAACATCTTCACATTATACGTGTTGTTACTCGAGGATTGATCAATTGTGAATCTGGTTCAGGGCATTTATGGAGTCTCATCTGCCAGCTTTTAAAGAGATGAATCCTCAGCTTTAGGTGGTCACTGAATTAGATCGGGGTTATCATCTACTTTTGAAAGGATTCTACAGTAAGTTCTCTATCTCTGTACCCCATGTTCCTTTTGGTTTCTTAGTCTTTTTACGGTAAATTCAGTTGTGCACTTGTGCCTGTACGTGTTCATTTGCAAGATTTAGACTGTAGTATTTTTTTTTAATTTTTTTTTTATCAATTATTCTTTTTTAAAATCTTGGATGTCTAGAAACTTAGTGTCTACTATCTTAGATTAGTTGGAAAATAACATAGATCTGGAGATTATATAATTAAGAGAAACTGAGATCCCTGAGTATTTGGTTCTGTAATATATCCCAAATCTTCATTCCTAGAAGAAATTTGTGTTCCTATCATCATGTGTCAATGGCCTTTTCTAATGAAAGCTTGAAATTCTGGTTCTCTGTTAAATAAGATATTTTGACTGTATCATAAAAGTGTGTAGTTTTGTTACCTTATTGTAATAGAAGTACTATTACTGTAATAGTAGTAGTGTTATTATGTTTCTTACGACCGTACTGTCCTTTGTGATTTTTTCAAGGCTTGCACGTAAGAACTGGTCATTCTAAAGTAGCTAGTCGATGTGAGAGAGACGTCATTGGAAAAAGCACAGGAGGGGCCCAATTCAAATGATGAACAGGTACCTTAAAGCTTTAATAAAAAAAAAAAAAAAAAAAAACAATCACATGGTTGAAAAATTGTTTTGTTTTGAGAGTGCATCAAACAGTTTAAGTTTTTTAGAATTTCACAATTAGGATGACAAAAAAACTATTGTATTACTGTAATGGTTTGTTGGATTATCTGGTTTTCTCTTTGTGGTATGAAATCAAATGATAACTAGTTTTAAGAATGTATTAGGCAAGTACTCCCTCCGTCCCCTTATTAATGTCCCATTTGCCATTTTGGGTGTCCCAACTATAATGGCACATTCCATAAATAGAAATAATAAGGGAGTCTAAATACCAACTAATGGCCCATTATTAAGAATAAAATATTCACTAATTGAAACCCTAATTTATGAAATCTATTTTATTGTCATTGAGGATTCCGCCACACAGTGGCTCTCTTTCTCCTCTTCCCAAATCTCATCGCCATCACTCCTCTCTGCAACTCTCTCTCAAGATTCACGAGCAACCCATTCTTCGTCGCCCTCGTCGCCTTGCCACCATTTCTATTCACCCACCGCTGTGATGAATCTCACTAAAAATTTCAACCAAATCTGTAAAATTGAGGTTTCTGATCTCGATTCTCAAAACCCTAGCCCTAGATCGTCCCATTCAAAAAATGTCCCTTCTCTAAGCGGTGTTAAGCCCATCGTGACAAGCATGAAACGCAAACGATCGGTGGAGGTGGATATATGCGAGTTTGCTCGCCGTTACAGGAAAATGATAGTTGTTCTTCCCCCTATGACCAATTCGGAGGAATGCTGGAAGGCCGTGATGGAGATTAGAGCGCACGAGGAGATGGAGGCGAGAGTGCTGGTAGAGAAGAAAGCCCATTGCAAAATCGAGGAAGAAGATGCAATATTGAAGATTAACTACCCGTTACTCTTCAAACTGGTGAGATCAATCTGATTTCTCATGTTTTGGCTATGTGTTCTGTTTACTACTGTGGCGAGTTTCTCGGATTTATGGTGCTGAAATGATAAGATTATGCTCACTCTAGGTCTTTAGAGCAGATTTGTGATTCATTTGATGAATTGTGCTCTGCCCCTATTTCCTTGTGTGGTTTATTTGTTGGATAATAGGTGTTGGAATGTTTTGGTCTTTGATTGAAGTGATGATGATATGTTTGGTGATGATGTTTGGCTCTGCCCCTATTTCCTTGTGTGGTGATGATGATATGTTTGATTGAAGAATGTTGTGTTGTGGCTTGAACAAAATGAGATGAATGATGAAATCATGCTTATATACAAATCTGGATATAAACACTGAATACCTTAATAAAGTAAAGGTTTCATTCCCCTTTTACAAAATATAGTCTGAAAATCATTCATATACAAAAAATTAGCGGCCATATACTAATGAGATCTGGTTTATTAAAATGTAGCTGTCCAAAAAGTATGATAGTTCATGACTGCACAAAAATAAGATAAACATATGTTCTTAATTTCCTAATTTGACTAACTTAAACACACTATAAGTGTGTTTAAATCATTCAAATTGGGTGGATCCCCAAGTCTTGCATCAGCCCATGTATTCCTTCAATTTTACCTTCTGCCACTAAGTAATGAATGCAATCTTTCACCAGATCTGCATCAACTTCTAGATTTGTAGGAAGAAGCCCTTGTCTTATGAGTGAACCCTTCTTCATGTGAGGGATTTTGTATCTGTTCTGCCCTTTAACTTTCAGAATCTCAACCATACACCCTTGCAGACTAAGAAACACATTATTTAGTGTGACAGGGCTCAACTCTTTGAATGAATCCAAAACTGCCTTCACTAACTTATCTGCATTGTAGCTAGAAGTTTCATGTTGTAGACTTTGAATAGCTCTAAACCATCCCAAATCATTGATATTAGTATCAGGTGAACTGGGTGGCTGTTGCACCAATCTAATATCAAATCCATCAGAACTAGCTGCAGCTCTAAAATCAACATCACTATCACTAATATGTGGTCTAGCATTGTCTTGTTGTATGTAAATGGTTTTCGATGCATATGTAGGCCACTTTGATTTGATAGATGGTAAAATCTGCATAACATAAATGTATACAAATTGTAACAGCCTTGAAAGCAAATGAAAATTGAACTAAACTATGAAATTAATGATAACTACACTAAAGAAATAATGAAAATAGAGCTGAACTAAACATTAAATCCCACATTTATTACAGTAGTTACTGCCCTTCCTTACCTCATTTATCATGCAGTCCTTGATCACTTGTTTGGTGATAGAGTCAATTGGTTTGGTGATAAGTGTACCTGCTGGCCTGTTTTTGCTGGCTCTCTGTGCTTCCTTGTCTTCAGTGAATGGGGAAATGCCTATTTTCCCATCAAATAGAACACTTCCATCATTTGCAAACAATGGCCTACACACTGCACACATAAACATGATTTTGGGTATGAAGCTTTTGTTTTTGCAAGTTCTGTGTGGCTCTTCCACATCTGCTGCAAGATAAACTCTTTGTTTTGGCTTAGTGATTTGAAACCACTTCTCATCTATGTGCACCGTGTTATACATGCTTCTAAACTTGAGAATGTTGAGGATCCGATCAAACTCTATTGCCTCTAGTGAGAACCTAATCCTAAGCAGTTTGTTTGGGGCTGTTAGATCTGGTTTTAGGGCACTAGTGTGAGCTTTGATCAGCCCTTGACTAATTCATCTCGCCACAGTAGTCTTTTTACAACCAATGGACACTGCAAGACATCGGATTGAAGCTCTCTTCTGGGTTGACAAGCTTTTGATCAAATCTATATCAATGATGTTTCTTTTTTCCTAGACAATTCATTTTTGCAGATTTAAGCACTATCATCTGCCCAGCTGACCTTTTCTTCTTTGCTTCAGCCCAGATCCGACTAATTGTTCGTCGGGAAATGGCGAACTGATATAGGTGAAATTTACCTTGTTAAAACCCCGAGGCGAGATGAGGCGTGAAGATCGTAGCTTGAAGTTCAAGTTTTGAGTTCGAGAGAAGACCTCTCGATACCTCTCTCGATCGAGAGGTCTATCGAGAGGAGCCTTCTGTATCAGCTATCGATCGAGAGCAATTTCTACCACCTCTCGATACCCCTCTCGATCGAGAGGTCTATCGAGAGGCAGGGTGTCGAGAGGGGGGTTCCAGCCGGGATTTCTCCCTTAATTAATTAGATTCCTTTTTGGTTTATAATTCCTTATGTAAATTTCCCCTATATATATTCCTAGCCTAGCATTGTAGACCCTAACATCTCTCATACTTTTCTAGCACTTTTATATTTTTACTTTAGAGTTTTTATTATTGTATT
Source organism: Thymus mandschuricus (assembly GCA_029379335.1). NCBI lineage: Eukaryota > Viridiplantae > Streptophyta > Magnoliopsida > Lamiales > Lamiaceae > Thymus > Thymus mandschuricus. The sequence continues at coordinate 34,492,419 of CM057073.1, read as the reverse complement.
CAACATTGAAGATTATTCAAGTTTATGCAAGATTCAAGATTCGAAGTTCTTCGTTTGTGTTCAAGTTTTTCTTACTCTTACTCTTTAATTATGTTCTTTCAATTCTTTATGTTTATGTTTGCTTTAATTATGTCTAGCTAAATTCCTTAGTTGATTTTAAGGATTGAATGCCTAATTGAATTTATGTAAGTATTTTTGTTTAGAATTAGCCTTCCAATCTAGATGCATGTTTCATGGTGCTTATTCTCATGCATGATTAATTGATCACTAATTATGTATGCATAGTTATGTGTTTATGCCTTGATAGGATAATTGCATAATAGATCTCATGAATACATGGTATGATAGTTTGATTGTCTTAATTGAAGTTGAATTATCATATGTTTATATATAGTTGATTGGGTGTCATAGTTCAACCTAGTTGATTATATCATTGATACTTGTTCTATTTTGCACTTGATTTGATATCTATGCGTCCGAGAGGATATTAGGATCTTATTAGGTGACGACTTGCTTTGCTTTAATCGGGGTGTAGGTTATTTTTCATGTATCACATTTAGATTGGATTAAATTGGTTAATTGTATGCATTAATTGCTTTCATAGATTTGATTAGGTAGGCTTCCCTAGAATCAACACTTTTCCCTAATTGATATTTTACCTTGTTTATTTAGTTGCTTGCTTGCTAAGTTATTTTCATTGATTAATTATTTGTCTTGTTTATTTATTTCCTTACTTGATTTAATTGAGTCCTTTTATTTATTTGCCTAGTTTATAAATACCACATTCCTAAATTCTTAAAAGCTTAAACATCAGTTTAGTTCTAAAGTAGAGGTATTGTGTGTGTTTTTCGATTTGTCAGTCCCTGTGGATACGATACTCGTACTTGCTTTATACAATACCTATTTGTGTGGTAGAAAATAGTGCGATCAAATTTTGGCGCCGTTGCCGGGGATTGATTAGATTTCATACGCATATTTTGAAATAGAATTAATATGTGATTTAGGCGCTTTAATTTTCTGTTTTTCGGTTTATTGATCTAACGTTTTCTTTTCTTCTCATTGATTTTAGGTAGTGCATGACCACAAGGTCTAAAGGGATAAATCCTATTCCGATAGACTTGGAGTTGGAGCGCTCACTAAGGGCTTTGAGACGTGACAAGGAAGCTAGCAAGATCGATACACCAACCTCTTCACCACCCGATTCACCAAAGAGTTTCGATTCGATGGGAGATCAAGCGGCGAGGAGGACTTTGAACGACTGTTCAAGCCGGTCGTGGATCAATTTCAGCAAGGAGGATGGAGGACCACGGACGCGAACAACTATGAGATCAAGACGTCCCTCATCAACATGGTGCAATCTAACCAATATGGAGGCACACCCATGGAGGATCCGAATGCTCACTTGAAGCAATTTCTGGATATTTGTGCAACATACAAGGCTAATGGAGTATCTTCGGACTACCTCAAGCTCAGCTTATTCGTGTGGTCTCTCAAGGACGATGCGAGGGAGTGGCTCGATGGATTGGACAAGACGGAGACAAGGACTTGGGCCGAGATGTGCACCAGATTTTTGAACAAGTTCTTCCCACCTTCGAGAGCTCAAAAACTCATCAACGAGATCAACCAATTCCAACAATACGAGGATGAGTATTTCTACGAGGCGTGGGGGAGATTCAAGAAGCTATTGCGAGCATGCCGGAACCATGGAATTAGCAAGGAAGATCAAATCACGTGCTTCTATCGTGGTTTGAACAAGTTGTGTAGGAAGGAGCTCGACTACGCTTCGAAAGGAGGATTTTTAAACAATGAGTACGATGTGGCTATGGAGATTATTGAGCTGACCGTGAATTCGAGCTATGAGGAGGCTACTGACCGTCGAGTTGGAAGAAGGAGAGTTGCCAACATTGGAATCGAGGCATACGAAGACTTGATGGAGAAGTACACAAAAACAACAAGTGAGTTGGATACTATCAAGAAAGGAGTACTTCGGTGCGATGCGGTCACAGACGAACAAGCAAACCCAACCGAAGAGGAGGATGCCAATTTTGTGCAACAAGGGGGCAAGTGGCAACCCAATCAAGGAAACAAGTGGCAAGGAGGGCAAGGAGGACAAGGAGGTTCGAACTACCAAGGAGGATACAAGAAGCCTTACGTTCCCAACAACCGAAATCATCCGAACTTCTCTTATGCCAATCCAAACAATGCCTTGCAACCACCTCCTAGCTTCCATGTTGAGAACGGAGTCATCCAAGAGCCAAAGAAGGAGATGTCTACCGACGATTTGATCCGTCAATATATGGCTCAGTCGGAGATGAGGATGACACAACAAGATGCTAAGTTGAGGACGTTGGAGCTTACTCAAAACACCTTGAGCAACAATTTGGGGAGTAGCATCAACGCCTTGACCAAGCAAATGCAAATGTTGGAGACGCAAATGAGTCAAATAGCCAACGCTCAAGGAGGAGTCCATAAGCCCGGCCAATTCCCAAGCAACACCGAGAAAAACCCGAAGAACAACCATCATGTTCATGCTATTGAGCTTCGAAGTGGCACAAAGTACACAAATCCATCCTTAGAAGCTGAGAAGAAAGGAGACGGGAGACTCAAGAATGCGGAGCTCGAGGAGACGAGGATCCAAGTGCCGAGGCGAGGACCTCTCGACACCTCTCTCGATCGAGTGGGGGATCGAGAGGTCGCTACTGGAAGTCAGAATCCACCTCTCGATACCTCTATCGATCGAGAGGAGGATCGAGAGGTTTACGACGAGGAGATTCAAATTGACCCTATCGACACCTCTCTCGATCGAGAGAGGGGTCGAGAGGTCAAAAACCGAGGTCAGAAGGTACCTCTCGATACCTCTCTCGATCGAGAGGGGGATCGAGAGGCAAAGCAGCCGCCCCAATTCCCGACGTACACTCCGAAGGCCCCTTTCCCACAACGCTTGACCAAGACGAAGCAAGATGAAAAGTATCAATGCTTTTTGGAGATACTACAAAAGGTCAACATCAAGATACCACTTCTAGATGCTCTTCGAGACATGCCCAACCATATGAAGTTCATCAAGGATGCGGTTTCGGGAAAGAAGAAGTGGGGAAAGTTCGAGACGATCAATCTCACGGAGGAGTGCAGCGCGGTGATCCAAAAGAAGCTACCATTGAAGCAAAAGGACCCCGGGAGGTTCACATTGGCATGCAAGATCGGAGATCATGTCTTTCAAAACGTGTTGTGTGATCTTGGTGCTAGCATCAATTTGATGCCTCTCTTTATATTCAACCGGCTCAAGATCGGGAGGATGAAGCCAACCACAATCTCTCTACTTATGGCGGACCGATCGGTTTCTTATCCAAAGGGGATAGTGGAGGACGTTCTCATTCAAGTGCACAACCTTGTCTTCCCGGCGGATTTCGTAGTCTTGGACATGCCCGAGGATGCAAATTAACCATTGATCTTAGGACGGCCATTCCTAGCCACGGGGAGAGCGTTGATCGATGTTCAAGATGGAGACCTCACCTTTCGAGTCAATGGCGAGGAACTGAAAATTTCTATCTACGAAGCCATGAGGAGACCCGATGATCATCGTGAGGATATCTTCTCCATCGAGACATTGATACCACCTACTTCGGAGGAGGCACTCAACCATTGCATCTCAACCCCTTTATATTATATACCTACTTGGAGTTGGACGAAGCTTGCGACGAGATTCTTGAGTATTTACATCAATTGGAGGCGAACCAACCACAACTTCCTCACGAGGAAGTTCCTTACCTCGATATCAAGAAGAAGGTGGATGGTGGAGTTCTTGAGGAGGAAGAGAAGAAGTATGCAGCCCCTAAAGTGGAGTTGAAGCCACTACCCGAGCACCTTGAGTACAAGTTCTTAGGAGAAGAAGAGACGTACCCGGTGATCGTTTCTTCTCAACTCACGGAGGCAAACACCGACAAGTTATTGAGGGTCCTAAGGAAGCATAAATCTGCAATTGGATGGACGATTGCCGACATCAAAGGTATTAGTCCTTCAATTTGCATGCATAGGATATTGCTCGAAGATAGTCATCGCCCAAGAGTCCAACCTCAAAGGCGATTGAACACGGCCATGCAAGAAGTTGTGAGGAAGGAGGTGTTGAAGTTGCTTGATGCCGGCATGATCTATGCTATTTCGGATAGTGAGTGGGTGAGCCCTACTCAAGTGGTGTCAAAGAAAGGAGGCATGACGGTCATCAACGATGAGAATGGGGAGCTTATAGCAACGAGGCTTGTCACGGGATGGCGAGTTTGCATTGATTACCGCCTTCTCAACGCAGCAACTAGGAAATATCACTTCCTCCTCCCGTTCGTAGATCAAATGCTCGATCGATTGGCCGGCCATGAGTATTATTGCTTCCTCGATGGATGTTCCAGCTACAACCAAATCGCCATCGCTCCGGAGGACCAACACAAGACGGCGTTCACTTGCCCATATGGAGTCTTCGCTTATCGGAGGATGCCGTTCGGGTTATGCAATGCACCGGCTACTTTCCAACGGTGCATGATGGCCATCTTCCATGGATTAATCGAAAACATTATGGAGGTATTCATGGATGATTTTTCAGTTTTCGGTTCTTCTTTTGATCAATGCTTGGAGAATCTTGCAACGGTGCTTCAAAGGTGCGAAGAGACGAACCTCGTTCTCAATTGGGAGAAGTGCCACTTCATGGTACAAGAAGGAGTTGTCCTTGGCCACAAAGTGTCGTCACAAGGATTGGAGGTGGATCGAGCCAAAGTCATAGCCATCAAGAAGTTGCCACCACCAACCAACGTCAAATCGGTGAGGAGTTTCTTAGGACATGCCGGCTTCTATAGAAGGTTCATCAAGGATTTTTCAAAGATCACGAAGCCGTTGTGTGGGTTGCTCGAGAAGGATGTCAAGTTCGTTTTTGATGGGGATTGCTTGGAAGCCTTCGAGACATTGAAGAAGGCGCTTATCTCTACTCCCGTCTTGGTGTCACCGGATTGGAGTGCCCCGTTCGAGCTCATGTGCGATGCAAGCGATTGGGCGGTAGGAGCGGTTTTAGGGTAGAAAAGGGAGAAGCTTTTCCGAGCGATCTACTATGCTAGCAAGACATTGGACTCGGCTCAAAGGAACTACACCACCACAGAGAAGGAGTTACTCGCTGTGGTCTATGCTTTCGACAAGTTTAGACCTTATTTGGTGGGATCTCACACGATTGTGCACACCGACCATGCCGCCATTCGCTACCTATTCAACAAGAAGGACTCGAAGCCAAGGTTAGTTCGCTGGATTTTGCTTCTTCAAGAGTTCGATATGGAGATCAAGGATAGGAAAGGATGCGAGAATGTGGTGGCCAACCATCTCTCTAGACTTGAGCAGCCCGTGGATGGAGAAGATTCGAAGATGGCTATCAAGGAAAGTTTCCCCGATGAGCAGATTTTTGAGGTGGATGATTTGAATCCTTGGTTCGCCGACATCGTCAACTATTTGGTGATTCATCATGTGCCGAAGGATCTCTCGTCTCATCAAAAGAAGAAGTTCCTCCATGATTGTAAGTTCTATTATTGGGATGATCCTTACTTGTACCGGAGGTGTGCCGATGGAATCATAAGACGATGTGTTCGTCAATCGGAGTGGAAAAAGATCATTGAAGATTGCCATAGCGCTCCGAATGGGGGATATTTCGCTGCAAATCGCACCGCCCTCAAGATATTTCATAGTGGTTTCTATTGGCCTTCGATCTACAAGGATTGCCACGAGTACATCAAGTCATGCGATCGATGCCAAAGGATGGGGAACATCACGAAGAGGGACGAGATGCCGCAACGCACTATCATGGAGGTGGAGCTTTTTGATGTTTGGGGGATCGATTTCATGGGTCCTTTTCCCAAATCTCAAGGGTTCTCGTACATCTTACTTGCGGTGGAGTATGTTTCAAGATGGGTCGAGGCCATTCCTACTACAACCAACGATTCGAAGGTGGTGATCAAATTCCTCCGGCGAAATATTTTGGCTCGGTATGGAACTCCGAGAGCTTTGCTTAGTGATGGGGGGAGCCACTTCAACAATCGTTGGTTAGGATCGCTTCTTGCAAAATATGGAGTCAAGCACAAGGTTACGACGCCCTACCACCCTCAAGCAAACGGTCAAGCCGAGTTAGCTAATTGAGAGATCAAGCAAATTTTGGAGAAGACCGTCACCAACAAGAAGGAGTGGGCGAAGTATTTGGATGATGCACTTTGGGCTTATAGGACAGCTTTCAAGACGCCAATTGGAAGGTCCCTATATCAATTGCTATTTGGCAAATCTTGCCATTTACCAATGGAGTTGGAGCACAAAGCTTATTGGGCGACTAGAAGGATCAATTTCGAGTTCAAGGAAGCCATGGGCCAAAGGTGCGACGACTTATTGGAGCTTGATGAATGGAGGAACGAGGCGTTCGAGAATTCAAGGATCTACAAAGAACGAGCCGCAAGATTTCACGACTTGAGCATCAAAAAGCGTAAGTTTGAAATTGGTGATGATGTTCTTGTTTTTAATTCTCGACTTCGTTTGTTTCCAGGAAAATTGCAAAGTAAGTGGTTGGGGTCGTTTGTTATTTACAAGGACTTGAAGAATGGTGCATTCGAAGTGTTGAAAAACGACGGTGAAAAATTCGTGGTGAATGGACATCGACTCAAGCACTACTTCAAGTCGTTGCCTCTATATCCCAAGAAAGCGGCCACTTATCTCGATGACCCAAGTTAGAAAGAAGGTATCGTCGGGCTAAAGACGTTAAACGTAACACTTGTTGGGAGGTAACCCAATATTCGTATCCCGTTTTTATTATTTTTGTTTCGTTTTATTTTAGAGTCGTAGGTCATTTTTTCGTATTTTAGAGTCAAAACCCCTTAATATACTAACGAATGCTAAAGTGTTGTGTAGAAATAAAAATCGGGCAGGACCTCTCGACACCTCTCTCGATCGAGAGGCCTGTCGAGAGGTGAAAAAGTTTTGTCCAGTAGGGGTCTCTCGACACCTCTCTCGATCGAGAGGGGTATCGAGATATTCTGAAAATTGTGCCCAGGTTTTGTCAAGTGAAGCCTCTCGATCGAGACCCCCATGTTTTTGATCGAGAGGGGAGGACAGTGTGTTCAGCGCAAAACCTCTCGACACCTCTCTCAATCAAGAGGCCTGTCGAGAGGTCAAATTACGGAGTCCAGTAGGTACCTCTCGACACCTCTCTCGATCGAGAGGTGTATCGAGAGGGTCGTTGACGAGCCCTAACCGACTTTGACCAGGTTTTATCTTCCCTATATATATATACCATATACACACAATTCACATACCATTCACACACAAACACAAATTCTCTCAAGAACACAAGAGCACTCTTCAATTTTCTCTCTTCGATTCATCTCAAGGTACTCGATTTCTCAACCCTCTCTTATTAATTCTTGATTCTCTACATGAATACGCATGTTTTGACCGATTGAAATTCGTTTTTGTTAGTTAAATTCATGGATTAATGGATTGGGTATTAGATTGAGAATTTTAGATTGAATCTATGAATTGTTTTGCATTATTTGAATAAATTGGATTAATTGAGGATTGAAAAGAGGGATGCATGTGAATTTTTGAATGGGTATTTGAATTTGTCTATGAATTTGATGAAACTCATTGATTTATATGCATTGAATTGAATTGTGCTATGAAGAGTATTATGTTTGGAGATTTGTGGTGTTGAATGTGTGGATTTTTTATGCAAAAATTGAGTTGATAATGGGGGAGGATTGAGTTTGGTTGAAGTTTGGGGGAAGATGATTCATATTGCTATATTCTTGCACCTCTTGGATTAATTTGTGAAATTTTTAGGTACTAAAATGGCAAGAGACAAGGGGAAGAATGTTGCTTCGACTTCTTCAAGCAAAGGCAAGGGGAAGGAAAAGGCCAAGGAGACATGGAAAAACGACAAGACTATCCCGGAGAACCGAATGCCGCCGGCAAGGTCGTTGCCCTCAAATTTGGAGCCCAAGGCGTTCAAGCTCAAGCTCACCACAACGGAGTCTAAGAGGAGATGGTCACATCTTGTGCAACTCAAGCACAAGCATTGTCGTTTCCTCCATCAAGAGACGATAGTGGCGATGGGGATAGCCGACGAGATCACCCAAATGATGCAAAGAGGAGGCTTCACCAACATATTCCAAGGCAACCACTTGACCTATCACATTCTAACGGTGGAGTTTCTCTCAACATTGGAGGTAGTACGAGTCAACCAAGTGCCCGATATCATTCGTTTCCAACTCGGTGGTCAACCAAGGGAGCTTAACATGGATCAACTCAATGATGTTATCGGAGGAGACAAGAATGGCGAGTACATTGGCAACAACCATCCAAATCTTCAAGATTTGTGGGGCCAATTCATGGATTACGAGGAGGAGAGGAAGAAGTCCTACAACCCGGCAAGTGCAAAGGCCACCTCGATTCGGAATCCCACGATTCGCTACTTCCATAGGCTGATTTCATCGACCATTCACTCCCACCACGACTCCGACACCTTCCTTGCCACCGATGCTCATCTAATTTGGACTTCCTATCGAGGCCATTCCCAAAATGCAGCCCTTTACCTCGTCGATCACATGGAGAATCAAGCTTATTTGTTCGGAGGACAAAAGATTGGGATAGGAGCATTCGTCACCCCGATTGCTAGATACTTCAACGTGCAAATTCGGGAGTGATAGGATACGGCCCAACTACTAGGCCTAACAATAAAGCTCGGCCCACGTAGTTAGGCCCACGAGAAGCGGTTCAGCTAAACGTAGAAGACTCGGATTCAGGCCCAAGAATAGGCCCAACTCGAAGCCCGATTATTATTAGGGAAAAACCCTAATTACTTGTATAAATAGATGTTAGATAAGGGTTAGAGAGGATGGACACACTCTTTTGTACTCTACACGAGAAACCCTAAATAAAATATCGCCGCTCTTTCTCTTTCCCGTGGACGTAGATCTATTCCGGTAGGTCGAACCACGTAAATCTTTTGTGTTCTTTAATCTTTCGTTTAATTCTTCGTTACATTGATTGCCTCACGAAAATATGTTCGATCACTGGCGCCGTCTGTGGGAAACGAAAAATTCGTGTTTTGAATCATTGTTTTCTAAGGCAGTCGATTGTGACGAAGAACCTGTTGTCGTTGCTTAACAACACCGACACCACTACATCTCTATCCAAAGAGAGCAAATACGTTCACTACAACCACACATTGAGTTCCAGAATCACCATCGGTGCTATCAAGATCAAGTTGAGGGGTGGCCACGCCGTTACGAGAAAAATCCTCAAATTCCAAGATCTATTTGATGGGATCCACCGTCATCACGGATAAGGAACTCCCAAGCCCCATCAATTGAAGACAAAAAGAGATCGAGATGAAGGATCGGAGTCCGCCATCTTCACCGCCACAACTCTCTCTCCCCTTCGCCGCCGGCAGCGTAGTAGAGGGAACCAGCCGCTCGACTTCAACGCTGACACCCAAACGGCTTGGGGCAGATCCCCCCGGGCCCACGCCGCGAGCTATAAGCTCCACTCTCGGCAGTACGAGCCCGTATAGAGCCTCCGCCATGATGAACCCAAAGAAACCCACCACTACCTCTGCTGCCCCCATGAGGCATTTGCTGCTGGTCGACACGGGCAGCAAGCGCGTGGTCTTCGACGAGGTCGGAAAGGACTTCGTCAACCTCCTCCTCCGCATCCTGTAGCTACCCGTCACCAACGCCGCCGAGGTGGCCTCCCACTTCGGGAAGAACTTCTTCTCCGGTTCCCACCTCGGCCTCCTCGACTCTTCCGCCCTCAACCCGGAGGAGTTCTGCATCAATCAGCTCGCGTAGCCGGGGATACACAATCTGCCCGAGTTCGCCCAGTCGCTACTCCAGCGGCCCCGCCAAGCCCGAACTCCAGCACTTCGCCACCAGCCATGTTACCTTCACTTCGGTCTTGGTGGCACCGATCAACACGTTTCGCCAATGACGTTATCTACAGCCCGAGCCACGCGAAGCCAGTCGCCTTTAGCGAGCAACGGACGAGATGGATCTAGTCAAAAACTCTAGGAGTTCGAGAAGAAGCTCTGCACCCAAGCCTTCATCACCTAGCTCGGCCTCTACAGCGCCGCGAAGACCATCAGGAACGAGGGCCAGTACGGTGTCTCCGGCGGCATAATTACCTCATGCCGAATGTTGATCGGAGCAACAAACCCCCTCCACTACCACGGAGGCGGTCCTGCTATTGAGTCCGCCTTCTCTCGTATTCACCGGAAACGTTCTTCACCAAAAACATCTCAACTACCTCGTATCTTCAAGGCCCTCAGACGGAGAAAGAGGACAACCACAGATAAGAGAAAAGAAAAGAGAGAGGAGGGAGAGATGGCGTGCCGAAAGCAAAACAAACATGCCATGAACAACAACGATCATCACAATGCGAACTAGAGAGCAGTTTGCATGGGAACATATTCCCATGCTATCTCCCTCTCCATAATTTTCCTTCCGCCGCTAGCAGCCGCCTCATCACCGGCCGCTGAACGCATGAAGAGATCTCACGAGGAAGGAGGCGGGCCCACACTGCCGTCGACGCCAATCGCAATCGCCAAGGCCGCCGTGGATGCGGACGCACAGGTATCCTCCATCAAAAGATGAAAGATGCCAATGCCATCACGGGCGCAACTCGCACCCAACCTCCACTTCATCATCGCCATCGCGATTCATTACCTCGCAAACCCAGCTCGCCGTCGACGTGGCCTCCCATCTCGGGAACAACCCTCCCCTCGGAGGACACATCCACTGCCATTTCCGCCGCTTTCGATGGAGGACACCAAAACCAAAACAACTTATACATACATAAATCCAAAGACTAGAGAGAGAGACTCCAATTCGGCCGCATCCTTGGCCGCGGCGGTTTTGCCAAAGTCTATCTCGATCAGCTCCTCGGAAATTCCGATACCGAGGTGGCCCAACTCCGAGTTCGCGATGGTGAAGTTCATCATCCATGATGAATTCAATTTGGAGAAGTTAATTTGTGGTGAACTCAATTTGCTTCTTCATCCATTGGAGGATTTTTTATTAGTTTCTTCGGAGGATTCACGTTACCACCGCCGCCGAGCTCTATTATATTGAATGGATGTTGGAGTGGTAAAGCCGCAAACCTTGCCTTCATTTTCGGCCTCGACACATTTAATAGCTCTGTCGCCAGCACCGGACGAGAACGAGCTCATCTCGGAGGTATGTCCTAGTCAATCCATCGAACTCAACCTTGGAGCCTTGGAGCTCAACCGAGTTCCGGACCGAGCTTAACCCGCCGTCGACGAGAATCCTCATGACATCCGCATGTCCCTTCGCCGCTGCAAGGTGCCACGTCATGCAACCGCGCGAGCCCGATCGGCGACCACAATTTTCCGCAGCTCGGCTCAACTCCCTCCTCAGCGGAGAAGGCCACCTCGGCAACTTCCTAAAGAGGGAGAAAGACTTCAGCTGGGCCTCACCACTTCGCCGACTTCAACTCCAGTTCCGACCTCCACAGCCCGGCGTCCTGGTCCCTCCACTAGCGGCAGGACATCGACGATGTCGTGCCACACCTCAACCTCGCCGACAAGCTCTACCTCGCTGGCAACGAGCTCCCCGCCATTGACGGTGGTTCGTGGGGAGAAAAGAGAGATAGAAGAGAGAGGAAGTCTCTCTCAAGTCATTCACCTCTCACACTACAAAATAAAGGAGGTGGGACACACTCACAAACTCAGAATGTTCCTGTGAAGCTAGAGGAGCAAGAGCTCGAAAATTCTCCCACCAACGAGCAAGATATAAAATACGACGACGTCAACAATGAGGTGGAGACCCCGAACTCCACTCCGGCCCACTCCAGCACGGAGAAGACTTCAACCTCTTCCACTTTGGAAGAGCTATATTCGGATGCCCTCAAGGTGTTCGACAAAATGCCAGTTCCAAAGAAATAAAAGACACAGGTGGATATTGGACTCAAGGTGTTCGACAAAATGTTAGTTTCAAGGGAACAACTACCAAGTTGCACTGCCCGCTGCCAACAACGCCACCAATGTCTCAACACACTCGTGGAATCTCTCCACTCCCTAAAGCTGCCAAGCTCAGTAAGCTCGAAGCCACGCGGCACTCGAGAATTAATCTCATCTCAAGAGGTACTATGCATAGGGGTAGAGAGTTCATACTTTGAGTCTTTGTCTTTTGAGTCGTCTTTCTCGAGTCAGTCCAGTCTTTCATACTCTACTACATGCTCATACCACCTCTCATCCTTTAACACACTACTCTGACGAGGGTAATGTGATACTCTCTTTCCACAATATCCTGACGAGGAAAAGTGTGTTACCCTAGAGACACGCGTCTCGGGTATGTAAATAATACAATAAACGCGTATGAGGAGCCCACTCCTACCGATACTTCTCGGCAAACATGGAGAGTGAAGCCCGATTAATTTCGGCCACTTGAGGAGCCCACTCCTACCGATACTTCTCGGCAAACATGGAGACTAAAGCCCGATTCATTTCGGCCACTAAAGCCCGATTCATATCGGCCAACTAAGCCCGATTCATTTCGGCCACTAAAGCCCGATTCATATCGGCCAACTAAGCCCGATTCATTTCGGCCACTAAGCCCGATACATTTCGGCCACCTAAGCCCGATTCACATCGGCCATCAAATCCGGATTTATTTCGGGATGAACGCGCAAGAATTACGAGGAAGAAGTGCCTAACTTCGGCTATGAACGGCGACACAGCTTTCGTTTTATCGTTTGGCTACAGCGCATGAAGGCGCAATCAACAAAAATAAAAAGTTTTCAGTCAAAAAAGCGAGAGAATACATCATTTGCGGAGTGATCATAGAAAAGGGAAGGGGAAAAGTAAGGAAGGGATCCACTGGCCCCTCCTTGCCCGCTGGCTTGCTCCTGCCCGGGAGCACACTTAAGCTGCGCCGCCTCCCCGCCCGTATGCTCGCCAGCTAGCCCCTGCCCGGGAGCATCCTTCTGCTGCGCCACCTTCTCACCCGTGGTCTCCACCTCCACCACCCCGAGCTCCGCTATGGCTTTAACGAGGTCAGTGTATTCATCCACGTCACAAGCCATAACAGTTTCTGGCGTGAGCAGTTCGTCAGACGCACAAAGCTTCTTCAGCAAGGGCGCGGAAGAAGTGAAACCCACGATGGTGGATGCATAGCTCGCTAGCATATCCTCGTCAGACCGCCGTTTATACCCGAACTGGGACACATCGATGTCCGGGTACTTCTTCGCCACTGCGTCCAGGTTATCCGCCGTCATCGGGATCGATAACAGTGATCCCAACTTGCTGGCCAAGTCGGAGAAGTAATTGGATCGCAGTACCTTCTCCATTACGGCCTGTATCACCCCGGCCTGCGAACCCAACAGCTCGGCCTCACGAGCCTTCGTTGTAGCCACTTCGGCCTCCAACGCAGCTATAGTTTCGGCCTGAGCGGCCACCTTCCCCCTCGTCGATTCCATGGTGGCCTGAAGGTCCACTATCTCGGCTTCTTTCTCCCGCAATTCGCGCAAGAGCCTGTGCTTATCACCAGCCATCGTGTCCCGCACCTCGGCCAGCGAGGCAAACTGTACAGCCGCGCAGCAAAGATATTCGGCTACGCGATTCAGCTCGCCACACACTTGCTCAGTGCCCTGCACCACCATGCCAACTTAGAACACATTCACCGATCAACAAGAACAAAATTAAAGGCAATACTACTCACCTCGGGGAATTCAGGCAGAGGCCGATTTGCCCCTACATCGAAGCAATCGCCAACCACGTCAGCCGACAGCGGCTCCTTCCCTTCACGTCGCTTAGGGCTGACGAGGGGAGGAGACTCTGTCACTGGGACTGTCTTCTCCGAGGAGGCATCGGTTCTCTCTGATGACTCCGCCACCAGATCGCTGGTCGAATACACCATGGTCCTCTTCCGTTTGTTCTTGTTCGATGGGGGAGGGGGTGGTGGAGCAACCGGAGTAAATGCCACTAAAAAAAAAAAAAACAAAAGAGGAGAACAAACGGAAGAAGTCAGTACAACCGAAGAGAATAAAGCAAGAAAAGAAGCAAGGCAGAATTAGTGCTGTTATTACGACCCGAACTAAAAGAACCTCACCCCTCCCCGGAGCCAATAAAATGGCTGGATCATTGGGACCTAGTCCGGCCCGCACGAGATCGGACTCGACAAATCTCTATTTTACAGTCCCACAGCCATCTAAGATCAGCAGGAAGTTGGTGATTACATCATGAGAGAGCCACCCCTCGACCTTACTAGTCTTCCACTCGAACTGCAACGCGCCACGGAACTGACAGAAGAAAATTTTCCTCTTCCAGTCCCCCCGGACTTTATTCTCCACCTCAGCTCGCAGTCGGCGACGTGGAGAGAGGTAAAACCAGCTATCCCTATTTCTCAAGGAAAAGTAATGGGCCACCAGCCCGGCCGTCACCTGAAAGTTCTGCCGATGAGAGAGGACGCCAAGGGCGGTTATATGGTAAAACGAATTGGGGTTAGTTGAGATATAGGTGCACCGAGACGCGATTCTATCGCAGTGTAAACTGAAGGATACGAAACACGAAGACCACACCGGAGTGAGTCTTCGTAAACCGCAACAAACCCTACCGGTGGCCAGCAGGCCCTATCTACGGGCCGAGGAACAGCAAGGATGGTGGAGGGAGGGAATCCGTAAGCGTTACTGATCCGAATCAAATCGTCGGAGTTCAATGAGGATTGATAATCCCTAACCTTCCCGCCTATCGCCCTTCCCCGATCGGGAAACCCTACATCTAAGCCGGAAATGTTGGGAGGACAGGCAGACACCACCTCTAGCCTAACCCGCCCATCGGAAAGCCCCGCAGAAGAAGAAGTAGCCGGAATCAGAGAAGGAGAAGAAGTCATGATCACTCACTTGATTTCGCAGGTGGGGGTCGAGTCGTCGGAGAGGATAGCAACGCCGGAGAAGATGAACAATAGGAGGGCAAAGTTTGCTTTCGATTTCACGGAATAGAAGAAGAGTGGGAGGTATGGGAGAAGCCACCTTTTACCCTACAGCGATAAGTTTAGAACCCCCGCTATATTCCAGTTCGGCACACATCCTCCAGTTCGGTCCACATACTGCAGTTCGGCCCACATCCTCCAGTTCGGTCCACATACTCCAGTTCGGTCAACATACTCCAGCTCGGCCCACATACTCCAGTTCGGCACACATCCTCCAGTTTGGTCCACATACTCCAGTTCAGCCCACATCCTCCAGTTCGGTCCACATACTCCAGTTCGGTCAACATACTCCAGTTTACTCCAGTTCGGCCCACATCCCCCAGTTCGGGAACCTCAACTATGTCATCATCACCATCGCATCCTCGCTTCTACGTCTTTTTGGGAGGGGATGTGATAGGATACGGCCCAACTAATAGGCCTAACAATAAAGCTCGGCCCACGTAGTTAGGCCCACGAGAAGCGGTTCAGCCAAACGTAGAAGACTCAGATTCAGGCCCAAGAATAGGCCCAACTCGAAGCCCGATTATTATTAGGGAAAACCCCTAATTACTTGTATAAATAGATGTTAGATAAGGGTTAGAGGGGATGGACACACTCTTTTGTACTCTACACGAGAAACCCTAAATAAAATATCGCCGCTCTTTCTCTTTCCCGTGGACGTAGATCTATTCCGATAGGTTGAACCACGTAAATCTTTTGTGTTCTTTAATCTTTCGTTTAATTCTTCGTTACATTGATTGCCTCACGAAAATATGTTCGATCACTGGCGCCGTCTGTGGGAAACGAAAAATTCGTGTGGTGTTCATCTCTTCCCGCTGCCGAACAACTATTTGACCGAGGTGATTGGGAATGAGAAGTTACGTAGAGGGAATGGGAAGATGAACTCTCCCCAACACAATGAACTCATGTGGGCCGAGGGAGGTCCAAGGCCCGATGAAGGAGGCGATGATGATGAGGAAGAAGACGATGAAGAAGAGGCCGAGCAATATGAGCAAGGATATGATCAAGAGGAGGATGCTTACGCGCAAGGGTATGAAGGTGTTCCACAGCCCGGTTTCTACATGCGAGCTCCGGAATTTTCTACAATGCAAGATTGGCACACGGAAACGATGGAAGCGATGGACAACTACCATTGGGATGGTAGAGAGTTCATTGAATCTCAAGTGCAAGGAGTTCGGGAAGAAGTTCAAACTTTGAGAACCGTGGTGGGTGACCTTCGTACATACATTGGAGGCCATTTCGATACTCTCAACACATACTTTGAGAATGAAGCGAAAAGAAGAGAGGAGGAGGAGGAGGAGAAAAGGCGTGAGGATGAGAGAGCTTACATGGAGAACTACAATAGGATGGTGCATGAGATGCACTACTTCTATCCTCACTACCCGTCTCACCATCAACGATTCGACCCCAATAACCCCGACAACTCTCCCTTCCCTCTGCCATATCAATGAGGTAAGTTTGTTAACTTAGTTCCTTCTTCTTTTTGCAAACTTATTCCTTAATCTTTGATTTTGAAATAAGTTTGGGGGAGGGGGAAGAGTGCCTAAAGTTAACAATCTTTTTGAGTATTTTTAATTGCTTTAGTAGTTGGTTTATTTTGGGGTATGTTGAGTCTTTTATGTTGAGTCTTTTATTGTTTTTGAGTCTTAAGAGTCTTAGGTTAAATCGAGTCGAATAAGCATGTGATGATAGTATTGTGAATTTGGCCAATGATAGAAAATTTTTGATTGATTTTTGGAGAAAATTTCATGATCTTTATTATGCATGGAACCTTGGCGAAGCGACGCATATTTATTTGATGATTTTGAAGCATGTTATGATATCGGGAACTAGTTAGTTTGAACCCGTGAGAATTGAGCTATTTGTGCATGTTTATGCCTATTCTTTGATTGAGTGATCATGTATGCTTCATTGTTTCTAGAACTTGCCCTATTTCTCCATCAAGATCTTGGTATATTTATGAACTAGGAGATGATCTTAGGCCATCTTTCTTTAGCCACATGATTCCCATACACTAACCTTGTTCATAATCTTCTTTTACCCCCTTTGAGCTTGGATTATAGGAGGTTTGGATGGATAAGGGTATCTTTAGTGGATTTAGTTGGTGATGTGGGAGGTGTTGATAAGAATATTTGTTGTGGTATGGAGAAGAAAAAGAAAAGAATTTTAGATGCTTGATTTAAGTATAGTTGGCTATCCCTATAAGCTTAGAAAAATAGCTGTGAAAAGAAAAGAAATTAGAGCTTTTGATTATCATTAGAAAGAATGTCTTTAGATGAGCTCTAAGAAAAGGGAGGAAAAAAAAAAAAAAGAGAGAGAAAGGAAAAAAAAAGGAAAAGAAAATAAAAGTTGTTGGTCCCGGTTTGTTAATAGGAAAAATACGTAGAGGGGGGGGGGTGAATACGTATTTTGAAGTTTTTCAACTTCAAATCCCTTAACTCAGAGTAACAAGTAAAGAGCTCACTTAATACTTAAAACCTAGCTGAAGCTAGATCTACAGTACGTAGCTTGCCTCCTTGACCGAAGTGAGCACTTGATCAAAAAGGAGTTTTTACTCGTGTATGCGGAATTTGGTGAGCTAAAATATCTTTCCTAAGTAATTAAAAATCCAAATTATGTTTGTTTATATGCATGTGCAATGGATAATCAAACACTGTAAAGAGTTTAGGGTTAGAGAGATATACGACACAGAGATTTATAGTGGTTCGGAGATAAGGCTCCTACGTCCACTTGTTGCATGACGGCAACTGTTCTCTTCACTCAAGAACTTGAAGGTTACGGGTCCTTCAAAAACCTTGGTCGAGATCGGGCTTCACTTGCCTGGATCTAATCGACAGACGTAGTGATTACGGGTTCACTGCACAAACCTAGACAAGACTGGAAGCTTCACTCGCTTCAGTCGAAACACAGACAGGGAGATTCCGGGCTCTCCTTACGGCCTAGCTTCAATCGAGCTTCACACAAACGATGTAAGTGTGAGCTTGGATCTAGACTATTTGATCGAGGCTTCTTCAATCGATGAAAGAAGAACCTTGGATCGGGACAACCTAATCGACGACTCAAAAACCTATCAGACAGAATTTAGGGTTTTTGGTTGACGAACACACTATGAAGAGCTCTTTACAGTAAGTGCAAAGATGGGTAGAGCTCTTCTTCTAAGCTTGGATATGGAATGGGCTTAGACTCTAAGTGTGAAGGTTGTGAAGACGAGTTCCGATGAACTGGAAACTCGGAGAACACTTAAAACAAAGACTCGAAGATTTGCTCGAAGGCTTGGGAGTGTTTGTTTGCAGTAGGCTCGAATGCTCAAGTAGTGTTCTACTTCTTCACGTCTTGGTCCTTCACTATTTATAGGCGGAGAGATTGGCGAGATCCGTTGCTTGGTTGGTGGCCTTGTCTCTCCTCCTCTCGACAGTACTTGCGCAGGCTGGCACCTTTTCAGACGTCCAGTTTTGGCATTTTGCCAAAATTGGCTAACTTACAAGGCTAACAGTAACTGGAGCGAGCCAGTACTGTTGCGGCGCCTTTTGTCGGCCTGGCAGTCAACTCCTCCGCTCCACTCCGCTTTCGACACGTGGAGATCTTGTAATTAATGCTACGATCTCCTGTTGACTGGAGTTCAAAATATGGGCGGGAGTCGCGCTGTCGCTTTCTGGTAGGTAGTGGCTCGCTTCGCTTTGAAGTTGTAGCGGCCGCTCTGAAGTGAGTCGCTTCACGGTCATATTTGTAGTGAGTCACTTGAGGAATAAATTTCCCGAGAGACTTCTTAAGTAAGTGTTGACCCTTGTTGACTCGCTTTGTCTTTTCTTTGTAGCGCTCGCTTTGCTTCGCTTTAGTGGACTCACTTTGATTCCACTGTAGCGCTCGCTTCGCTTCGCTGGCTTCGGCACGCTTCACTTCAGCTTTGGTAGACTCGCTTCGCTTGGAAAACGCACTCAAGTGAGTGGTCTTCACTTGGAATTCCTGCAGTCTAAACCTCAGCAAAACAAAGCCATCCTAACAGTTTAGGCTTAGAAAAATTCTAACCTATTATGTACATCAAAAATGGGTCGCTTGGGAACAGAACGCTTTGGGGTTTTGGGATCAAATCAAACAATAAGATATCCCTTATAGGTTCCCCCTTAACATGTTGTTCTTAACAATTCCCAACAATTTCCCCCTTTTTGATGATGCCAAAACCCAAAGACTTAAGATTATCGAAATCTAGTCTATTTAACCGTGGAAAGAACTTCAAGCGCCTGCTTCCTTTGTAGCTTCGTTTGAATTATTTTTAGGTTCCTTTCCCCCTTTTTTTTCGGTTAAATTTTGTTTGAGTTTGTAGCAAAAAGTAAAGTCATTCACAAAGCAAGTAAATGACGCATTTTGACAGAAATTGAAATTGGATAAATGAACAAGCAGTTCACAAAGATATTAAGGAGCTTGAACCTCAACGGTTTCCTGCAGCCCCTTCCCTGTCGTCCTCCTTCTTCTTCTCTTCTTCTTCTTCCTCCAAATCCTTAGCAATCATCTCTTCAGGAATAGTGTATGCACTGAAGACCCTCGCTTCTAATGAGCCAATAGTGTGGATACTTGGCCTCCTCCAAGTCTCCTCAAGTTGGAAGGCTTCATCCACTTCAGCATCGATGATGCTACGATCTGGGACGCATGTACCGGGTAGGAAGGGCATGGGGAATTCCTTCTTAGCAGGTACCTTGATGATTAGAGGCATGGGCTCTGCAAGCTGTGCAAGTGAGAAAACCTTCCGCCTGAACTTCTCATCATAGGCACTAAGAAAGTTGTTGAGAGCGCTGATCTTTGAGCATTCGGTCTGCAGTGACACTACCTCCCAATAGTAGTAGGCTTTGATAAATTTTTCTTTGTAGTGTAGCCACTGCTCAAGTAAGTCATCAGGGACGAACTGCTCAATCTCACGGGCATCAAGATGCTCGTTTCTGCGCACAGTCAACTCCTCTTCCGACCGGCTGGCCATCTGTGCCATGACTGCATTGAATTTCTTTCCTGACTCGCCACTCCAGATAGGAAGCTTCTCATTGAGTCGCTTCCGGATGTAGTTCTGTTCTTCCTTGAGGCGGTAGCGGCCAGATTCAATCATCTCTTTTGTAGTCGTCTGGCATGTGTCGATCATAGCTTGAGCAAGGCATGCTTCGGACTCCTCTGGCATGAGTGGAACAAAGGCGCTACGAACTAGAGCGGACTGGATGAGTCTCACTTCATTGAAGTGTTCCTCGATCCGGCCGTCTATCACTTGGAGTCGCTTGGCCTTTATTCTTCTCTCCTTTTCAGCTTCATTCCTTCCTTCCTCTCCTCTCTTTCTTCTCCTTTCCTCCTTCTCTGCCCTTGTAGCGACTGCTTCTTTGACCTTTTGGCGCTTAGCCTCGGGGTCATCTCTCTTCGAATCTGGGGCAGCTCGCTTCAGTGGTGGTGGGGGAGGCGGCATGTCTTTCTTCGTAGCTGCACTAGAGGGGACAATGCGGATGAAGTGAGTCCAGCAGTCGAAGCGAGTGCGGCTGTTGAAGCAAGCGCGGCGGCTGAAGCGGGCGCTTCGACTGAAGCGGGCGCTTTGGAACTTGAAGAAGCACCTGCAGCAGATTTGTTCGTTAGTTCAAAAAGGCGCTCCATCTCCCACGCCACGGCAAAATCCTGCTCCACCTGTTTCCGACTCTCCTCCTTCGTTATCACCGTCACTGGAGGATGCCGTGCGATTGAAGCACTAAGCATTTTTTCTTGAAGCGGCCTGCTGGGCTCCTCGGGCTTTTTCATCAACTCCTCCTCCGTGAGCTTTACTTTGCCCTTCACTATGCTCAGAGCCCTTGCTTCATCATCTACTGCTTTCTCCACACCTTCATCACTCATTCCTCCTTCGATCAGTCCCATCAACACTCCACTTCCTCCAGCACCTCCAATTCCTCCTCGCTTCACTTGTCCTTCCCCCTTTTTGGCATCATCACTGCCAGGGGTTGGGACGATTGTCTTTCCATCAAGAGCTTTGCGGAGCTCTTCGACCTTATCAAATACAGCATTGAGCATCTTTTCAGCACGGGTCGCGAAGACTTGCTCTTCCGACAATACAATTTCGGCTGATTTGATAGAGATTTCTTCCAGCAAGAGTTCGCATTGCTTCTCTCTCTCGACAACAGACGCCATCAAATTTTCAAGTGACTCAACGTTCCTGAAACGAGCAGCCAACTCAGCTTCAATCTCTACGCGAATATCCTTGCGTTCTTCCTCGATCGTGAGATTGAGGAATTCTTGAGAAGCTTCAAGTTCGGCTTTTGCCGTAGCCAGAGCACTTTCTTGCCTGTTGAGAGTTGTGTGAAGCTGGGCAGCTTCGATGATCTTTTCTGCTAGCTTACTGGCATTTATCTGTGCTTGTTCGATCTGCTCATCTAGTTCTGCTTTCTTCAGATTGACTGAGTCAATCTCCTCGGCTTGAGCAGCTATCTGAATTGTAGCACGGGTCAGTCGGCAATTCATCATCACCATTTCTCCGTCCTTATCCTCCACTGCTCTAATCATCTTCTCAGCATATTTAGAGACTTTTTCCATTTCTTCCTTGTGGCTTGCGATTAGAGCAGTCTTCTCCTTCTCCAGATTCACCATTCTGCTGTTCAGATCTTTCAGCCTGCTTCTTTCAGCATCAAGCAGCTGTTTGAGTTCAGCAATGGTCTTCTTTTGGTCTCCGACAAGCTTCACTTGCGCCTCCAGCGCCTTCTCCTTCTCTTCCATCAACCTCTCCTTCTCTTCCACCTTTGCCTCCAGTTCCCCCTTTTTCCTGTTAAAGTCTTCACGAAGACTCTTGACTTCCTCTATCCTCTTCTCCATTTCCATCTCCTTTCTGGTGATCTCGCTTTGCAGACTCGAGATCTCCGCCTCCTTAACCTCCACTTCCTCCGCGTGCTCCCTCATTAATTTTCTCTCGTGGATGGTTGGGGTGCGCTCAGGGACTATAGCGTCCGGATAGGCACGCTTCACTTTAGCGTCCAGCTTATCCCAGAAGCTGGTTCCGGTGAGAAATGCATGGAAGCCATTCTCACCGATGAAGTCCAGGAGCTTCCCTTCCATTTGAATAAGATTGTCCTTTGAGAAGGCATCCAGGAGTTTAAACACTTTGTAATACTCTGTGCCGCGGTAGGTGACGTATGTCAAGAAATCGACAACCTTGGTGAAGAAGTCGTCTGACATAGGCACCGAGGAATAGCGGGTTCTGATGGTTTCAGCTGCCTGCTCTCTATCTCTCTTGTATCTTTTGAGAGCATCAACTTGGGTAGGAGTTTTAGAGATTTGGAATTGAGGAATAATGGATGTATGGGCGGTATCGGCTGTTGCTGCCGATGTCGAAGGGGATTGGGATGGTGTGACTTCAGGGGTTTCAGGGATCAAAGTAGGTTCTGTGATTGGCTGGATAGGCTGGGATTGAGGAGGTTGAAATGTAGTATAGGCAACAGAAGGATCTGTGCTGAGGAATGGGATAGTAGGGATGTGAAAAGAAGATGCAGATTCTTCTTCCTGGGGAGAGAGGGGAGTTGTCAGTGTAAGAGGTTGGTGAGTTGATGAGGCTTGTGGTTCTGGGATTTGGATAATTTGAAGTGGGGGAGTTTGGGCTTTGATTGGTGAAGGCTGGGGTTGAGTCACTTCAACGTCCTCAAGCGGCTTCTCCACCGCCTCACTTTCTTGGACGATAGAAATGACTCGCTTCATCTTTTTCTTGCCTCGCTTCGGCACGGCTCGCTTCCCGGGTGAAGCGACCCACCTCGCTTGGCTCACTTCAGCTTGCCTTTCGGCAACTGGTCTTGCTACGGGCACTTCAATCTCAAGAAGTCCCAAGTCTATCAGTGTCTTGGATTTTCTCCACTTGTTATAGTAGATGGATTGTTTGTTATAGATGGTGATGTCGGAATCCGCCCACACTTTGCCCGGATATTTTTCCTCCAAGGCAGCAGATAGCCTGGAGAAGAATTTCAGTTTCCCCTTGCGGAGAATCTGATCGGTGCTTCCCTTCACGAAAGCAAAGTCATCAGCGGCTTCGTGAATTTGCTTGAGGAACCAACCATGCCAGTTGAAGCTAGTTCCGGTGAAGCTGTCGACGATAACTGCAGTGGCGATCAGCTTCGTCTCGGATAGAGTATCTAGGGTTCTGATGTAGCATGCGAAACTCTTCGAAAAGAGCTCGCAGATATGATTGAAGGGGGCCTTCAGACTTGTACGGATACTGGCCTCCTTGTAATTCGGATCTGCTCCGTCGGCTGCAAATCGACCGTATTGAACTCCGGCCGACAGACCCAAATCCAGCAGTGAGTCTCCTCCTTCTCTCGGCAAGTCGAACGCGCCGATGAGTTCACTCATATCCACCTCCACCGGCTTCCTGGTCTGTGGATCAGTGAATGAGGATGTATTCTGCTCCTTCCTCAAATTTAGCAAGAGCCCTCCCACCGCTTTTTCTAGAATCTTTGACGGAACCGCCGTCACGAACTTCCATAGACCGGCCTTGGTCACGGCTCTACGGAGAAACCCATTTTTCTCGATGATTGAGGGATCGAGATGAGGCTCGACATTGATGTGTTTGTCGACCTCCGTGAGAAACTCCTCCATTGTTTCTGTCTTCTGCTTCTTGCCCATGGTGAATTTTGAGAGAATTTGAGTTGAATTTGAGAGTTTGACGACGAAAAACTGGGAATTTTTAGGACTCGTGAATTGCAGAGAGCTTTTGCACAAAGATGGCAAAGTTTGAGATTTGTGAAAGTTTTCACAGTCTGCAATTCCACCCTTAAAGAGGTAGGGCTTTGTCGACGTGGCAGGGGCAAGAAAGTAAAATCGCCGTAAGTCCTGTAGGTAGGCGGCGGACGTGCGGTGATGGATCTGATGTGTCCGGCGTCATCACAGTAAAAGTGAACCGCCACTTGCTCGGCGTCTCCACGTGGCCTGCTGAGATTGGTTCGTCTTATACGGCGCTGATCCAACGGCTGTAGATCAGGGACTGTTAAGATTCGACGGCTGGATCTTCTTCGTCTTTTCCCGCTTCGAATTCAAAGTGTAGTCCACGCGCCCGTTATTTTCGCCAGTACGTGAACCTGCATTAAATGCTTGGCAGAAAGTAAAATTGCACTCGAGTACAGACAGCTCATACTCGCTTCGTACCCGCTCGCTTCGAGTTGGGCCGCTTTGGCTTTTACTCGCTTGCGGAGTACTCGCTTGAGTGACTGTTCCGTACTCGCTTGCGATGACTTGCGAAGTGACTTGCCACTCGCTTCGCCATCTGTAGTGACTGGAATGAAGAAATGAAATTTCTTTGCTTTATTTAAAATGTTTCTGACTTACATACTTCGAGGATAAACAAGAGTGTTTTCCTCTTTGTATTTGTGTCAGATTCATTTCATATTTTCCACGTAGTGAGTGAAGGTTTCTAGCACGCTTCGACTCACTTAGTGTACTAAAAATTGAAATGCTTACCAGTCAATCTCACATCGTAGGAGATTGATACCACTTATTGAAGACTTTATCTAGTTGAATTGATTCCACTTGATGGTCATTCCTCGTTGGACTTGGTCTTCATGGCATTCATTTTCCTCTACGAATTAGAGCGTCCTCCATCGAAGTGAATGGGGGAGAAAGTGAATATAGTACACAAGCTTACTACAACCCAGAGGGGAGCTTCATGTAAGTGTACATATTCACGACGAATGGGGGATGAGTACAAGTCCTTTATCTCAGAGCAGAAATGGACAGGATGACAATGAGAATGCTCTGACAAGACAATCTCGTATTTTACGCAGAAGCATGTCACCAGCCCTGCAACCTTTTTTATAAAAAGGTAAACCTTCAAGCTTTCCTACTATAAGCTACAGAATGAAATTTGCAATCGACTCGCTTTGACCCAAGCTAGGGCAAATTGAAGCGATGCAGAATTCGAGATAGCAGCATTCTTTGCTCGCTTTGGAAGTAGCTTGCTCCGAGAGTAAGCATTAGTTCCCTCTTAACCAAATACTTAACAATTCCTATAAGTTGGTAGGGAACTTCTTCCAATACTCCACCTTTCTCCACCTTACTTCATTTTCTTCAAGCGAGTGGAATTTGAAGTGACTCGCTTGAATTGGTGAAGATCTGAAGCGAGTGACGCACAAGAGAACGAGTGATCACTCCTTCGTGCATCCTGGAACTAGCACTCTTCACCAAGGTCTAACAACCCTAATTCCATGCATAGCTGGTTGAAACGAGACTCAGCTAGAGGCTTGGTGAGGATATCTGCTCGCTGGAGATCAGTATGGATTTTCTCGAGCTTGATATCCTTCTTCTCGACATGATCTTGAATGAAGTGATGTCGAATTTCCACGTGCTTGCATCTGGTGTGAAGCACTGGATTCTGCGAAATACATATGGCACTGTTGTTGTCGCAGAAGATCAGAATTTCATTCGCTTCAACCTTGTAGTCCTTCAACTGCTGACGAAGCCATAGAATTTGAGAACAGCAGCTTCCTGCGGCCATATATTCGGCTTCAGTCGTTGAAGTTGCTACGCTTGTTTGCTTCTTAGAGAACCATGAGATCAGCTTGCTTCCCAAGAACTGACACTTGCCTGACGTTGATTTCCTATCAACTCTGCATCCTCCATAGTCAGCATCGGAATATCCAGTGAGCTCCAGATTGTCCTCCGCTGGATACCACAGACCCATGTTGACAGTGCCCTTCAAATATCGAAGAATCCTTTTGGCAGCTTCAAGATGGCTGTGCTTGGGGTTGCTTTGGAAGCGAGCACAGACTCCGACTGCAAAAGCAATATCTGGCCTGCTTGCAGTGAGATAGAGTAGTGACCCAATTAGGGCACGATAATCTGTAGGATCTACAGATTTTCCTCCTTCATCTGGCTCCATCTTCCAGTTGGTATTCATAGGGATCTTTACTGCTTTAGCATGTTGAACACCAAACTTGGCAAGCATATCTCTAGTGTATTTGGCTTGGTTGATGAAAATTCCATTTTCCTGCTGCTTCACTTGAAGACCTAGAAAGCAGCTCATCAAGCCAATCATCGACATCTCATATTTGGTCTTCATCAGCTCTCCAAACTTCTGACTAAGCGACTGATTTGGTGATCCAAATATGATGTCATCCACGTAGATCTGAACCCATAGCATATCCTCTCCATGGTTGATAGTAAATAGGGTTCGATCTATCTTGCCTCTGTGGAAACAATTATCCACTAGAAATTGGGATAGGGTATCATACCAAGCTCTGGGAGCTTGCTTCAACCCGTATAGGGCTTTCTTCAGTCGATACACCTTATCTCCTTGCTCGAAACCCGGTGGCTGCTCCACATACACTTCTTCCTTGAGTTCACCGTTGAGAAATGCGCTCTTCACATCCATTTGATAGACTTTGAATTTCTTGGCCGCTGCATAGGCTAGGAATAGTTGGATCGCTTCAAGCCGTGCCACTGGAGCGAAGGTTTCATCAAAGTCGATTCCTTCTTCTTGGCAGTAGCCTTTAGCGACGAGACGCGCCTTGTTCCTCACAACGTTGTGGTCCTCATCCGTCTTGTTCTTGAACACCCACTTGGTGCCAATCACATGCTGGAATTTGGGACGATCCACGAGGTACCATACGTCGTTTCTGGTGAACTGGTTCAGCTCTTCTTGCATGACAATCACCCAATTTGAATCAGTTAGGGCTTCTTCCACGCTTGATGGCTCAATGTTTGAAAGAAAGCAACTGAACATGGCACTTTCTCCAAACACTTGACTTCTGGTCACTACACCCTTGGATGGATCTCCAATGATTCGACTTGGTGAGTGATCCTTGAGCCACGCACGCTTGGATCCACCAGCTTCATTTCTTTCTTCATTTGGGTCGCTCGCTTCATCATCTGAAGTGACTGGATTGGGTGCTTGGCCAGCACTCGCTTCAGGAATCTTGGGGGCAGCTTCGACTTCTCCTTTGGGATTCTGCTCGCTTGAGTCCTTGATCTCATCATCTTCATCGAGCACGTCCCAAGTGAGTTGATTTGAGGGTTCCTTGCTTTGATCTTTTTCATTCGCTTGAGCCTGTTCCTGTGGAAGACTTAAAGAAGATTCATCAAATACGACATGGGGTGATTCCTCCACGATTAGGGTTTTACAGTTGAACACCCTGTAGGCTTTGCTTGATGTAGAATATCCTAAGAATATTCCTTCATCAGCTTTGCTTTCAAAGGCTTTCAACTGCGACTTCCCATTATCATGGATGAAGACCCTACAACCAAAAATATGGAAATAAGATATGTTAGGAATTCTCCCTGTCCATATTTCATATGGTGTTTTGTCGTGCCGTTTGTTGAGAAGCGTCCGATTCTGTGTGTAGCACGCCGTGTTGGCAGCTTCAGCCCAATACTTCATCGGAAGCTTCGAGTCTGCAATCATGGTTCGAACGGCTTCTTTGATGATTCGATTTCTTCTCTCAACAACTCCATTCTACTGAGGTGTTCGTGCTGAAGAAGTTTGATGTGCTATGCCATGCTCCGTGCAGTACGCTTCAATTGTAGAGTTCAAGAACTCTGTGCCTTTGTCGGAGCGGATGGTCACAATAGCTTGATTCTTTTCCACAGCCAATCGCTTGAGCAGTTGTGGCAGTTTGGTCAGTGTCTCCTTCTTGCTGAAGAGGAATACAACCCAAATGTAGCGAGAGAAGTCGTCGACTACAACTAGAGTGTACTTCCTTCCATTTACACTAACTGGAGTAACTGGACCAAACAGATCCATGTGAAGCAGCTCGAGCACTCGCTTTGACGAAGCTTCTTCAAGACTGGCGAAGTGCTTCTTCGTCTGCTTCCCTCGTTGGCATGGTGAGCATGGATGGTCTTTGATGAAG
Source organism: Thymus mandschuricus (assembly GCA_029379335.1). NCBI lineage: Eukaryota > Viridiplantae > Streptophyta > Magnoliopsida > Lamiales > Lamiaceae > Thymus > Thymus mandschuricus. The sequence goes on along the minus strand of CM057073.1, from coordinate 34,464,581 downwards.
ACTTCATTCGGTATGCCTTGCACCAAACCCTTTCGAGCTAAGCGATTGATGGCTTTGAAGTTGAGATGGTTCAAGCGTCTGTGCCATAGCCATCCAATTTCTGTAGCACTCCTTGCAACTAGGCAAGTTTCCTCTTTGCAGTTGTCCCATTGTGCTATGTAGACGTTCCTTTGCCTGATTCCAGTGAGCACAATCTGGGACGTGAGTTTGCTCTTCACAATGCACTTGTTGGAGATGAACTCCACCTTGTACCCCTTATCACAAAATTGTGAAATGGATAACAGGTTGTGCTTGAGTCCTTCCACATAGGAGACTTCTTCAATTGTGAGCTTTCCAACTTTCAGTGCGCCGTATCCCCTTCTGCTTCCTCGAGAGTTGTCACCAAAGGTTACGTGTGGACCCTTCTTCTCTATATAGTTGTGAAGTAGAGCTTTCATTCCGGTCATGTGTCTTGAACATCCATTGTCCAAGTACCATACTTGTTGACCCTCACTTGGCATGGGATCCACGGCGCTCACCTGCAATTAGACAAGTTTTGGTACCCAAATCAGTTTGGGTCCTTACAGGTTAGTTCCCTTAGGTACCCACACTTGCTTCACTCTCTTTTGAGATGAAGCTTGTGTCTTGGGCTTCCCGACCTTTGAAAACTGTGATTTATGCCTTAAAGCAGCTTCACACGTGCAACAGTGTGTGCAAGAGGGGTAGCGGCTCGCTTCAGTCCTACCTATGCTCTTCCCTTTTTGCTTATATCCTGAAGCGACTCGCTTCAGATTAGTTATGGGTTTAGAGACTGACTTAGGATTTCTAGACTGTCGAAGCGGCTCGCTTGGTTTTCTCGAAGCGGTCCAACTAGGGTTTTGACCCCGACTCGCTTGAGTATCCTTGGGAGTTCGAAGCGGCCCCTTTGGTGCTTCGAATTCTCCCCCCTCAACGTTAGTCCGGTTGGACCATCTCCAGTCCGAATAACGTGACACATAGACATTACTCCTTTTCTTGAAAGGGAGATCCTTTGTCTCTCGTGTCTTGGCTTGAGATTTAGAAGCTACAACTGGTTTCCCTTTACCTTTGGATTGGTAAGCTTTAGCATTGTAAGTGCTAGAAACAGTTGATCTTTGCTTGCCCATAGTTTCGGCCTTTGAAGATATAGACATCTTCATTGGCTTCCTTTTAGGGTTTTCAGCCACTTTGCCTTTGTCTTTGTTAGTGGTCGCTTTGGATGCAGTGGGCATTTCCAAAGTGACTGATGGTGTCGTGTGAGAAGCACCAACAAAGACAGTCGGCTTGGAAGGTCCACCCTCATATCCGAGTCCTCCCTTTCTACCAAAAGGTAAAAGTGAGCTCTCTAGTGCCTGCCTAGCATATGAAGCTTTGTTTAAGTTGGCAACTAGAGCGGATTGGGTTTCATACCTTCCTTCCAAGCTTTGATGTCTAGCGAAGAGATCCTCGAACTTCCTAGTCATAGCCCTTAAGTTAAGTTTGACTAGGTCAAGCTCAGTGGCTAGCTTTCGGTTTCCCTTCTCGCTTTGAGACAAAGCTTGTTGCAGCACTTCGTGGTCACTTGACAATTTAATGTGCTTGTCAAGCAACTCACTCCATGTAGAGGATTGTTCTTTCTCATTGACAGTGTGTGTTAGTATAATTGAGCTAGGTGAGGGATAGATGAATACCTCTCCTGTTTCCTCGTCGGTGAGCGCCATGAATCCAAGATCTTCACCCTCACTGGTGTTGGGATCTGTGAATGCATCGGAGTCGCTTGCTGGATCTTCAGTTGTAGCGACCGGCACTTCACTCGCTACGAGCGCTCGCCTTGGAGCATCCCTCTTGGCCTTCAATTCCTCGCGCTCTTTAGCACTGAGCTTTGGGCAATCGGATTTGTAGTGACCCATCTTGTGGTAGTGATAGCACTCCACATCCATCATGTCGCGCGGGATCGGCTTGGTCGTCTCTTCTCTCTTCCCTTTTCCTTCTCGAGCATCAGTGCTACTCCCTTTGTATTGTTTGTAGAATCTTTTTACTTGCCCACTCGAGAGTTCATCTTGTTGAAGTTCTTGGATAAGAATGCAACATGTTCTTCCAACTCTTCCCTCGTCATCTTGGCTAGCGACTGGTCGCTTGGCCTTTCAGTAGCTTTGAATGCTACTCCTTTTGACGTTGTGGGAGCTTCATCCTCTTCGTCGAGGTTCATTCGATTCAGATCGAATTCATGAGCTTTGAGTTCGGAAAATAGAATCTCCGGTGTGAGCATGGATAGATCCTTGGTAGCTAGGTATAGCTCCTTCATAGTCTGCCACTTCCTTGTGAGAGCTCGGACAATCTTCAGGTTGACTTCCTTATCTGTGAGTTCCTTTCCAAGCGAGTTGAGAGTTGCAATGATGTTTGTAACCCTCAGCTCGAAGGCGTCGATGGATTCTCCTGGCTTCATTATCAGACTTTCAAACTCCTGCATCTGAACGGCGAGCTTGTTCTCCTTGATTTTGTCTGTGCCTTGAGAAATGAGGGCTAGGGTTTCCCACATTTCTTTCGCCGTTGCGCACTTCCTTATCCGTGGTAGATAGGCGTCAGACACGGTGCTCTGCATCGTGTGACGTGCGATTTTATCAAGGTTGGCGATCTTGAAGTCGTTGGGATTGTATTCATCTTTGTCCTTCTCGACGTACTCTTGTCTGACATGAGCTTCGCGTCCTTCAGCAGCTGGGACGTTTACAGATATGGCCTTTTTGATTTCGATTGGTCCGTCCTCTATGACTTCCCACATCCGGTCGTGGATGGAGCATAGGAAGCTCTCGACTCGGAAACTCCATGTCTCGTATCCTTCGATCGAGAACTGTGGAAGATTTGATGCGCTGTATGTAGACATAGCAAACTATCAGCAGTAAATGCAATATGCGTGGGTGAGGTTTTGATGCACTTAGGAAAATAGGATCCGGTTCAGTGAGACAACGTGAAGCGAGTGGGGGCTCGCTTCAGGTATGCAAAGCAGAGGCTCGAAAGAACCGTTGCTCTGATACCACTTGTTGGTCCCGGTTTGTTAATAGGAAAAATACGTAGAGGGGGGGGGGTGAATACGTATTTTGAAGTTTTTCAACTTCAAATCCCTTAACTCAGAGTAACAAGTAAAGAGCTCACTTAATACTTAAAACCTAGCTGAAGCTAGATCTACAGTACGTAGCTTGCCTCCTTGACCGAAGTGAGCACTTGATCAAAAGGGAGTTTTTTACTTGTGTATGTGGAATTTGGTGAGCTAAAATATCTTCCTAAGTAATTAAAAATCCAAGTTATGTTTGTTTATATGCATGTGCAATGGATAATCAAACACTGTAAAGAGTTTAGGGTTAGAGAGATATACGACACAGAGATTTATAGTGGTTCGGAGATAAGGCTCCTACGTCCACTTGTTGCACGACGGCAACTATTCTCTTCACTCAAGAACTTGAAGGTTACGGGTCCTTCAAAAACCTTGGTCGAGATTGGGCTTCACTTGCCTGGATCTAATCGACAGACGTAGTGATTACGGGTTCACTACACAAACCTAGACAAGACTGGAAGCTTCACTCGCTTCAGTCGAAACACAGACAGGGAGATTCCGGGCTCTCCTTACGGCCTAGCTTCAATCGAGCTTCACACAAACGATGTAAGTGTGAGCTTGGATCTAGACTATTTGATCGAGGCTTCTTCAATCGATGAAAGAAGAACCTTGGATTAGGACAACCTAATCGACGACTCAAAAACCTATCAGACAGAATTTAGGGTTTTTGGTTGACGAACACACTATGAAGAGCTCTTTACAGTAAGTGCAAAGATGGGTAGAGCTCTTCTTCTAAGCTTGGATATGGAATGGGCTTAGACTCTAAGTGTGAAGGTTGTGAAGACGAGTTCCGATGAACTGGAAACTCGGAGAACACTTAAAACAAAGACTCGAAGATTTGCTCGAAGGCTTGGGAGTGTTTGTTTGCAGTAGGCTCGAATGCTCAAGTAGTGTTCTACTTCTTCACGTCTTGGTCCTTCACTATTTATAGGCGGAGATATTGGCGAGATCCGTTGCTTGGTTGGTGGCCTTGTCTCTCCTCCTCTCGACAGTACTTGCGCAGGCTGGCACCTTTTCAGACGTCCAGTTTTGGCATTTTGCCAAAATTGGCTAACTTACAAGGCTAACAGTAACTGGAGCGAGCCAGTACTGTTGCGGCGCCTTTTGTCGGCCTGGCAGTCAACTCCTCCGCTCCACTTCGCTTTCGACACGTGGAGATCTTGTAATTAATGCTACGATCTCCTGTTGACTGGAGTTCAAAATATGGGCGGGAGTCGCGCTGTCGCTTTCTGGTAGGTAGTGGCTCGCTTCGCTTTGAAGTTGTAGCGGCCGCTCTGAAGTGAGTCGCTTCACGGTCATATTTGTAGTGAGTCACTTGAGGAATAAATTTCCCGAGAGACTTCTTAAGTAAGTGTTGACCCTTGTTGACTCGCTTTGTCTTTTCTTTGTAGCGCTCGCTTTGCTTCGCTTTAGTGGACTCACTTTGATTCCACTGTAGCGCTCGCTTCGCTTCGCTGGCTTCGGCACGCTTCACTTCAGCTTTGGTAGACTCGCTTCGCTTGGAAAACACACTCAAGTGAGTGGCCTTCACTTGGAATTCCTGCAGTCTAAACCTCAGCAAAACAAAGCCATCCTAATAGTTTAGGCTTAGAAAAATTCTAACCTATTATGTACATCAAAAATGGGTCGCTTGGGAACAGAACGCTTTGGGGTTTTGGGATCAAATCAAAACAATAAGATATCCCTTATAGGTTCCCCCTTAACATGTTGTTCTTAACAATTCCCAATAAAAGCATAAGGGGATAGTTAGCTTGAATTACATACTTTGCATCTATAAGATTTTGAGTTTTTTAGAGGTGTTGGATGGTAGAAGATGGAGTAAAAATCCATACTTTGGTTGGAGTTGAAAAGAGGTTGATGATTTGGAGTATTTTGAGTCACTTAGCCTATACATTCCCTACCTTAACCAATGTCCCTACATTACAAGCTTATATAAAGACCTTTTTGATCTTAGTTTGTGGATATTACATTAGGTGGAAATGTTGAGATTAGGGGCAAGCCTATGGTAAACATGTTGCATTACATTGATGTTGAGTGAACCCATATGATGTGCATTATTTCATACATCTTTTCTTTGAGAGAGTTGAGTGTTCACTTACATATAAATATCTCACATGTTGGAGAGTGTTCTTTGATGGATTGGCATGATTTGAATTTGTTGGATAGATTGTGTTATTGATGCTAAGGTTGTGTGCATAGTTTTGATCATGATCATGAGTTGATTTTTGAAAAAAAACTTTGAGGCCTATATAGTTCACAATGCTAGAGTCTATTGTTTATGTTTTGGTTTTGTTTGGGACGAACAATGTTTAAGTTTGGGGGATTTGATATAGGTGAAATTTACCTTGTTTTTATAACCAAAAAGGGTCGATTTTGAGTCTCGGTTGTGTAGTATTGTCTATAGTTTATATGGTTTTTATTATATTGGAAAATATTATGCTTGTGGGTGTTTTTATATGTTTTTAGGTATATTTTGATGATAAAACCCCGAGATGAGATGAGGCGTGAAGATCCTAGCTTGAAGTTCAAGTTTTGAGTTCGAGAGAAGACCTCTCGATATCTCTCTCGATCGAGAGGTCTATCGAGAGGAGCCTTCTGTATCAGCTATCGATCGAGAGCAATTTCTACCACCTCTCGATACCTCTCTCGATCGAGAGGTCTATCGAGAGGTAGGGTGTCGAGAGGGGGGTTCCAGCCGCGATTTCTCCCTTAATTAATTAGATTCCTTTTTGGTTTATAATTCCTTATGTAAATTTCCCCTATATATATTCCTAGCCTAGCATTGTAGACCCTAACATCTCTCATACTTTTCTAGCACTTTTATATTTTTACTTTAGAGTTTTTATTATTGTATTCAACATTGAAGATTATTCAAGTTTATGCAAGATTCAAGATTCGAAGTTCTTCGTTTGTGTTCAAGTTTTTCTTACTCTTACTCTTTAATTATGTTCTTTCAATTCTTTATGTTTATGTTTGCTTTAATTATGTCTAGCTAAATTCCTTAGTTGATTTTAGGGATTGAATGCCTAATTGAATTTATGTAAGTATTTTTATTTAGAATTAGCCTTCCAATCTAGATGCATGTTTCATGGTGCTTATTCTCATGCATGATTAATTGATCACTAATTATGTATGCATAGTTATGTGTTTATGCCTTGATAGGATAATTGCATAATAGATCTCATGAATACATGGTATGATAGTTTGATCGTCTTAATTGAAATTGAATTATCATATGTTTATATATAGTTGATTGTGTGTCATAGTTGAACCTAGTTGATTATATCATTGATACTTGTTCTATTTTGCACTTGATTTGATATCTATGCATCCGAGAGGATATTAGGATCTTATTAGGTGACGACTTGCATTGCTTTAATCGGGGTGTAGGTTATTTTTCATGTATCACATTTAGATTGGATTAAATTGGTTAATTGTATGCATTAATTGCTTTCATAGATTTGATTAGGTAGGCTTCCCTAGAATCAACACTTTTCCCTAATTGATATTTTACCTTGTTTATTTAGTTGCTTGCTTGCTAAGTTATTTTCATTGATTAATTATTTGTCTTGTTTATTTATTTCCTTACTTGATTTAATTGAGTCCTTTTATTTATTTGCCTAGTTTATAAATACCACATTCCTAAACTCTTAAAAGCTTAAACATCAGTTTAGTTCTAAAGTAGAGGTATTGTGTGTGTTTTCGATTTGTCAGTCCCTGTGGATACGATACTCGTACTTGCTTTATACTATACCTATTTTGTGTGGTAGAAAATAGTGCGATCACGAACTCTTGTGCAACTTCATTGATGGCGCCGTGGATGAGCTTCCCATTATTCTGACGACAAAGAAGGAATTGGACTGCAAGAGTCCTCTCATTTGTAGTTAAATCTTTTCTTCTCATGTTTTTGCTGTTTTTGTGTGAAGATTTGTTGTTTGTGGATAAATTATGAATGAGCTTATGAGCTTACTTATAGGATTCTGATTTTTAGAATTTGGGGGGAAGTTTGAATGAGCTTAAAAGCTTTCTTCTTGTAATTTTGGCTCCAATTTGAAATTTCAATTTTCACTTAATTTTGGGCACCATTCTCTCTCTCTCTTTCAATTTCATCAACTGCAACTTTAATTTCCCCTTTTTAGATTCTTGAAATTTCATCTTAGCAACAATCAAAACTTGAAATATAAAATTTGCGATTAATTATTAAATTTGCGATTAATTTATTAAAATTTGCGATTAAATTTATTAAAATTTGCAAATATTTTGCGATTAATTTATTAAATTTGCGATTAAATTTATTAAAATTTGCGATTAATTTATTAAAATTTGTGATTAATTTGCGATTAATTTATTAAAATTTGCGATTAATTTCCCCTTTTAAAAAATAAATTTATTTAACAAAAAACACTAATTGAATGAGGGTTTGGTCCCACCACATGCTTATTCAACTAATCTAGGTGATTAAATGCAAGGCCCCACCAGTTTTCATTACAAAAATGTCACTCCTTAAATCTTGTGCCCGAAAGTAAATGGGACATTAATAAGGGGACGGAGGGAGTATATTACAAGGTACGAATTTTATACAATTCGTACTAAATATTACAAAATGTTTAAATAACAGGTTATACAAGAAGACACGTAAGAGATCGTCCAAACAAATATTATGAACCAGGTATTTGATACACTTGAAGAGGTCACCCCAGTGCGTACTCTTGCAACAGTCAAAAATCCACCAGTTGTCGCACGACCAATCCGGACAAGGTTCCCAGCAGCAACATGTAGGAGCCTATTCCTTAGGCATGATATACGTCCAGGGCCCAATGCATTCGATACTTACATTGCTGACGATGATGATGAAGATCAAAATGCCAACAGAGAGTAAGTAACATTATAAAATTAGATTAAATTCAGAAAATTATGATAAATTAATATATTTTCCACAAAATGAACCTCAGAAACTAATTGCTAAGAAATGTGGGTTTGCCATATGCTGTTGATAAGGAGTTTTCAAAACCATATTAGACCCGAATGAAATGCTTGAGGATGACCATATCAACTCCTACCTCGCAATTCTGGTATCCAACCCAAGATTCGCTGGGTTAAACGAAGTGAAAAGTAGGGTTACTATAACTTCATGCTTCTTCATGGTAAGTTGTTGTATACATGAAGTTACGAAACTATACAAATCTTCAATGATGTTTACTTATTTTGTAATTTGCAGAGTGAGGTTGAGTCTGTCTTTGACTCCATGCATGAGAAAGAGAAGGAATCTTATGATAGCCTATACGACTACCACAAGTTTGACACAAGCAAGGAGGAGGAGATACCTCAAGAACAAATGGAAAAGCTAATGTTGTTTGCTGATGGGATTTTGCCAAACTGGGGTGAAAATGTGAAACACTGGAATGACTGTGATCAGGTACGATATACATCATTTCGTACCAATGTTTGATCAATTAAATAACGAATTGATAATATTTCGTACCTACGTTGTTTTGATGAATGTCAAGGTTGTTGTTGTGTGCAACTTCAGACAGCATTGGGCCACACTGTTGATACACATGAAGAAACAGAGACTTGTGCTCTATGATCCAAAAGCACATATGTTCGAGAGCCAACACACAGAAAATCGACTGTCAATCTTCCTACCGATGGCCAGAGTGGTTCCACAAATCATGAAGGAAATAGGCTACTACTCTCAGAACAAAATCAAGATGCCACAGTACGCACAATGGGACATTTGCTCTGCACCTTCTACGGGCAGCAATGCATACCAGCAACAAGAAAATGACGACAACAGCTGTGGATTATATTGTCTGAAATATGCAGAGAGACTAATCTCTAGAAGGCTAGGGAACAAGGGGCTGGAAAGCCCACAACAGATGCTCCTCTACCGTCGACACATTGCAAGTATAGTCTATGGCCACAGCACAGATGAAACAACCATTCCAGTGAATATGCAAGATTTGTTCAATGTATGATGGGGAATCAAAAAACAATTTCATTTTGAAATATGAAACATATATATGCTTATATTAGCTAGTAGATGGGATGCAAAAAACAATTACTCTTTCTTCTTTTTTTTTTTGGATATATGGGGTTACTGAACAAATAATATTAGGGGACCTCATTACTTTTGTTATAAGTATTCTGGAATATGGTATGAAATATATAGTTTTCAAGTATTTTTATAACTTTTTTTAATGGTACGAAATACCGTGTATTCATACCATATAACAACATATATATATGATGTTAAAATTATGTAAAACAGTATGAAATATACATAGTTTCCAAGTATTTCTGTAACTTTTTTAATGGTACGGTATATAGTGAATCCGTACCACATAACCATGCATACATCATATAACATAACAGATATGTATAAAACAAAAACACAAAAAAAAATGTAAAAGTTCAAAATTTCAAACTTTCAAAGTTTCTGCGTTCACAAAAAAAATCAGATAACTTGTCTATTCAAACCTATGAGGGTCATTGCAACGTTGACGTGTATGACCGACAACACCACATATTCCACATTTTTTGGGTTTTCTATGTCGTTTAGCACCAACTTGACTGCCACTAGCTTCTTCCCCATTTGTAATTTGCATTTGTATTAACTCAGTGCACGTTCTTTGATAATGACCAGTTTTTGGCAACGTGTACAAATGCGATTATCCTTTGTAGTTTCTCCGGCTTCCATCCTATTTAAACGAGGACGTCCTGCTTGCTTTGGATTTTTTGGAGTACCAACAACTCTTGACTATATATCAACCAGAACACGCCAATCACAAGGATCAGGGACAGGCATAACCTCAGATGAATAAGTTGAATGCCACATCTGAGTACTATAATATGCATGGACATATGCTGCTGGTGTTAACTTAACAAAGCTGCAAACACAAGGTACGAAATTAGATAAAGAGTACCTGATTTAAATTAAATATAAGGTACGAATTAGGTTAAAGAGTACCTTATAGCTGCAGAGGCATGCGAGCATGGGAATAAGTCTTGTTGGAAAACTTGACATGAGCATTCCCTTGAATTGATATCAACAATATTACTTTTCGTACCTGAAATCACCTTAAACTTAAAATCAGAAATGGGTTCAACTTTCATTGAGCCACCTTTCTTCATAACAAAACTCAGTCTTTTCAGTGCATTTTTCGATAACTCATCTCCACTATTCTTTGCTGTAGAACGCCGCAAGAAAAACCATGATTGAACAAGATTACGACAATACTCCATAAGGGAACAAATAGGCAGTTTCCTTCCCCATTTCAATCTAGAGTTTAGAACTTCCACAGCATTGGAGGTACCAAATCTATAACGTCGTACCGGACATCTGCACTTTGCCCATTTTATAGGGTCAATGGCCGTGAGCTTAGCATGCACCCCTGGTGCAGACAAGGCTATATTCAACATATAGGCGTTGAAATCAGATTCCCTGTATGCTGTTGCAGCAGCTTGAAATAATTCAATAACAGGTTCACCCCACGATTTTAAGTTGCCTTGTATGTGATATGAGCAAAGACCATGAGCAGTGTCTGGAAAAACATATTCAATAGAATTCTTTATGCTTATGTGCTGATCAGACACAATCAACAAATTGTCCGGCACCCCAAAAGTTTGACGTATATGCTCAAGGAACCAAGTCCATGACGAATCGTTTTCTTTGTCACCAATACCAAAAGCCAAAGGGACTATCTGCTCATTAGCATCCTTTGTAGAGGCAACAAACAATACACCTTTGTATTTCCCCTTCAAGTGCGTGGCATCAATGACTATAACAGGACGACATGAACGAAAAGCTACAACACATGCTGCAAGTGAGAAGTAGCAATACTGAAAAGAATGGTCACCACAAGTTTGTAAATCCATAACAGAACCGGGGTTTAAATGCTCCAGCATATAAAAGTACATGGGCAGCATCTGCAACATCAAAAGTACAAAAAAAAAAAAAAAAATCAAAAAACATGGTACGAAATGACAATAATTCGTACAGTACACGTAAAAATCAAAAAGACATGTAACCTGGAATGACAATTCATGGTCTCCATATTGCATTTTCAAAGCACGATTCCTGCCAGCCAATGCAGCCGAATATCTCAAATTAATACCAAATTCCCTAAGTACCTATCCCTGAATATCACATGGTCTAAGAACAATCCCATCCTCTGCCATATAAGAAATACAGTGATCTGAAATTGCTTTAGAAGAAACTTTAACTTGGCAACCCCTTCTCAAATCTCTCTCACATGTGTGCTCAATTATTTTTTTTTATTATCCACTCTTTCCCAAAGGATTTACTACGGATACAAAATTTGCACATTTCAAACTTGCAAACAACGTAGAGTCTACCTTTATCTGAACGTTTAGATATACACTCTAAGAAATTTCGCAAATGAAATGTACCAATAGCTGAAATCAAGCTATCTTTGCTGGGGAATATAGACCCACAAATAAGTTGTTCCCTCGATACAGGATCCAACATGGAAGAAAGCTCATCAGATGCAACACCAACTTGTTGCGATACACCCGGTATAATCCACTGACTTGATCCAGCATGATTTGACGATGCACTTTCACTCAAGGACTGAACTATAGGAGGCAAGGTACGAATTGAGGAAACATTATCACCCCTATCAATCCTCTCACATGCAATGACATAGATTGTAGGATACTTGGTTAAGTCTATTAAAGACCTCCACTCAAAATCATCAGTTACCTTCATCCTAATCTTTTGGCCTTGATCATTTGTGAATAACGCATCTATGTCAAATGTATGTGTCGACAAGTCCTTATTTAATCGAGATTCAAGCTTTGACAACAAATCTTCATATCTCATACCACCTACAGGTATAGGAACATAATCTCTTATTCCATCTTCATATTTATCTTTATTCCAACTTCCACCATGAACAATAACAATTGATGAAGCCATCTGATTTAGAATAACAAAAAAATCAGCAAAAAACAGTATCTGGTACGAAATAAAGAATTATGTTCCATACTAATATATGTACTATTATTCAATCTTACAAACTTTTTTTTAAAAAAAAAAAATCAAAGAAATCACAAAACATTCAGGTACGAATAAGTGAATTCCGTAACTTCAACAAAAATACGAACAAAAAGCAAACCATTCATGTAAATAAAACACACAAAATCACTAAAAATCTCTTCATCAAATGCACGAAAAACAACAACAAAACCAAATCAAAACAACAAACACCAACAACAACAACATATACAACGCCGACGACCAAAACATCAAAATTCCGAGCTAAACGCCGGCACCGGACAAAAACAACGCAGAAACAAACACAAAATAAACTCCAAAATTGAATCAGAGATACCTTGGACGCTGAAAACTCAGTCGCCGATGAATTGCCAAAAACAACACAAAAATCTGAGATCTCAAGCCAACACAAAACGCCGACGACAACACAAAAAGCCGACGACCAAAAATAAAAAACCAGAGCTCTCACGCCGGCGCCGCCATCGTCTGTACAGAATCGAGAAGAGATAATCGTCGGGGAGAAGAACATCGCGATAGAGAATCGCGAGAGAGAATCGCCGAGGAGGTAGAATCGAGGAGAGAGATTCGATTTCTGTTACCCAATTTGGAAGAGAGAGAAATAAACGAGCTGTGAGAAAAAATCTGTTATGCCAAAATTCAGTTACCAAAATACATTAGGGGCATTTGTGTAATTGCGCGTCCAAAATGGGTATTTTTTGTTTTTTTAAAATGTATGTCCTTAATTTGATTTTGTTATACCATATTGGGTATTTTATTATAATATCTCTATAAGTAATACAACTAATAATAAAATAATAAGCAACACTATAACAAGTATAAGCAATTTCTGCAAAACAAGGAATGAACATATTAAGCATTAAGATTACAAATAAGCAATTCAACTAGTACATAATAAGCAATATAAACAATTTAATAGGTACAAATAAGTAATTCAACAAGTGTAATTAAACAATTATAAAAGTATAAATAAGCGTAACCTTACTATAAACAATCAATTATAAAATATAAATTATGGAACGATAAATAGTTATAATCATAAGCAATATTTTGTGAGGTTTTAAGCAATAAAAAATATACAATTAAGCAATAATAAATATATAGTATAAGATTGCCGTATTATCAATTTAGAGACAAATAAATAAACCAAAATTAACGATGGAGTTTGCATATTAAAAGCAAAGTCAATAACAAAGTTAGAATTGGGGATTGAATTTTGTTATTCTTATTATTGAGCTGATTTTAATTAAATGAAGCCCGATTAGTTGCCGTAACTTTCGGTTATGTTGGAAGTTAGAATATTAACTTTTCCCCCTTTTACCTTTTACCTCTGAATAATTATGGATTAAATATGTCCATTAATTTATTTAATACCTATGAACTAGAATGGATCCTAGTTACTACTTATGTGTAATAGTCGCGATTTTATTAGTGAGTAATAAAACCTCGACTTTTATTTAATGATTAAGATTAATGTTATCATTGTTATTATTAGGGTAACAAAGAAATTTCATAGGAATTCCGAAAAGCGATAACATATAACTATGAGTGATGTACCAATAAGATTTAGGGATATTGGCATATAAATACACGAACTATAGGGGTAGTTTGGTTTTTATCAGACTTCTTTTTTCTTGTCAATTAATACACAAACTCAAGTTGTTGTTCGATTTTTCCACAATTTCAATTTTCCAGCCAGAAAAAGCTGACGTGGCTATTTTCCGGTCCGAGGTGGCAAAATTTGACTGACGTGGCAAAATGCATAACAAGTGTCATGAACATGTGGCAAAATACGACGTCGTTTATTTCTTAAACTCGTAATTAGTAATTAATTAGCGAAAACGACGTCGTTTTCGCTGTAATTAGAAATTAGGGTTTACACAAAAGGATTCAGAACCCGCGAAAACCCAGATCATTCCCAACAACGACACCTTGAGCTTCCTCGTGAAATTCTACATGTGAAATCCATCGATTAATCCAGCGATTCCGTTTGGTTTTGGAAGTTTCGAAAAGGTGAGAAGAGTTGTCGTTGTTCCCAAAAGCATTGTCGCTGTCGGTGGTGGTGGTCCATAACCAGAAATTTGCGATTGTCGGAGCAATGGCAAACAGGTAGGACCACAAAGCTTATTTCTTTATTCGTGGTGGTTTAGGGTTAGGGTTTAGTTGTACTTATGGCAGTTTAGGGTTACATTTTGTTTTGAAAGCAAGTTGCAGAATTTATATCCTATCAACGTCGAATTTTTTATTTCAGTTTGTGTTTTTCTTGTTTGCGACAGAGATAAGGGGGGTTTCGGGCTTTATATTCATCACGGAGGACAGTTTGTGACTGTTGACAGAATGAGACATTATATTGGAGGAAGTTTAGCTTCTAGGCTGAATTTGGAAGTGGGTATGTTTGGGTATCTATATTTGGACTTTGAACTTGAAAAACTAGGTTATGTGAGGTGGGATAACATTTTCTATAGCCATCCAAGCTGTAATGAGAAATATGTGAAACTGCAGAATGATAGAGATGTGATGAGTATGCTTGCACTGGTGTCTGATAGTTGTAGGGTTTTCAATATCTTTGTGGATGGTGGGGTGCATTTAGGGCATGGCACAGATGATGAGGAAGATACAAGAGACAAGCAAAAAGGGGTTCCATCTACTGGTAGTTCTGTAGTTCAAACTGGGTTTGAGGGTGATGATGAACACGAGCCAGGAGATGGTGGTGATGAACATGAGCTAGGAGATGGTGATGATGAACATGACATCTGCCCTGAGATGTTGGAAGAGTTAGAGCAGGTGGCTGCTCAAAGAGTTCAAAGAGAAGAAGAAGGATTGGAAAGTTCAGAGGATGAAGATTATGAACCAGAACCAGAAGAGTTGGAAGATTACAGTGATGATGAAATGGAGGATGATGAGCTTTGTTCTGATGAAGAGTATATTCAGGCTAGGAAGTGTTTAAGGGATAAGTCTGATAAAGGTTTATGTGATCTGGTTTTTGGTGAAACAAGTAGAGTTGCTGAGGGTGAGGGTGGTTATTCAGAGTACAATATATCTGATGGAGATATATATTCCTCTGAAACAGATGAAGATGAAGAGTGTGATCCAAAGTGTAACACAAGGAAGAAAGTGAAACATGTTACTTATGATCCCATGACTGGCCCAAAGGATCTGAAGTTAAGTGCAGGCATGAGGTTTGATGATGGATTTCAAGCAAGAGATGCTATCAAGGAGAATGCTATTGAGGAAGGGAGGGGTATTCATTTTAGGAGGGTTAGCACAACTCAAATGGAGGCATACTGTAACCCTCCTTGCAAATGGAGATGTTATGGTAGTTTATTGAAGAGAAAGGGGTATTTTGCTATCAAGAAGGTTACTCAGCCACATACTTGCACCACTGATATAAGAAACCACCAAGTCAACTCAGAATGGATTGCCAAGACATACCTCAATGTGTTTAGGTATAGGCCTGAGCTGACTGTTAAAGAACTGAAGGCTGACATTTTAAGAAGGTACAACTGTGAGGTATTGAAGTGGAAGTTGTACAAAGCAAAGGAAAAAGCTATACTGATGCTGAGAGGTACTGTGGAAGCACACTATGGTAAGCTTAGGAGTTACATCCTAGAGCTAAGAAGGCAAGACCCTGAGGGTAGATTTGAACTGCTGAGTGATGTTGGTGCTATTTTCAAGGGAGTGTATATTGGTTTTAGTGGTCTTAGGAAGGGTTTTAGGGCTGGTTGTAGGAGAATAATTGGAGTGGATGGGGCATTTCTGAAGACATACCTAGGGGGGGTATTGTTGTGTGCTGTAGGAATTGATGGAAACAATCAGATGTTTCCTATTGCTTGGGCAGTAGTGGGGATAGAAAATCTGGAGAATTGGAGCTGGTTTTTTAGGATTCTTATTGAAGATCTTGGCCTTGGATCTGGTGCAGGGATTACTTTTATTTCAGATCAACAGAAGGTGAAATTTCAATTCCCTATCATGTAATACATGTTTCCTTTAATTTCAAGTGATATGTAATGTTATGCTTCATTGAATGGATGCAGGGATTGATTAGAGCCGTTGCTGAAAAGGCTCCTCAAGCACAGCACAGAAACTGTGCAAGGCATGTTTTTATGAACTGGAAAAAGAGCCATGGCGGACTGAAATTGCAGGCCTTGTTCTGGAGATGTGTGAGGAGCACATACATGGTTGAGTTCAATGAGGCACTGGATGCACTGAAGGCAAGGAGTGTGGCAGCTTATGAAGACTTTATTGGGAGGGACATCACAAAATTCTGTAAGGTTTTCATGGATTCTTCTGCTGTTACTGACATGATCCTCAACAACACCACTGAATCATTCAATGGGTATATATTTAATGCTAGAGGCAAGCATGTTATTGACATGTTAGAAGAAATTAGGACCTCTCTCATGGTTAGGCAACATGAAAAGTCCCAAGAATTGATTGATTATCAACATAACATCTGCCCTGAGATCCTCAAAAAGGTTGAACAGATGAAGCATTACAGTAGGCACTGTGTTCCACATGCTGCCTCAAATGTGTTGTTTGAGGTTGAAAAATATGGGGACAGATTTACTGTTGATGTTGGAGCTAGGACATGTACTTGTAGAAGATGGGATATTACAGGTCTTCCTTGTATCCATGCTTGTGCTGCCATACATCTTTTAAGACACGAAGCAACAGATTATTGTCATGAGGCATATAGTGTGGCTAAATACAGAGAGACTTATAGCTTTGGTTTGCCACCATTAAATGGAGAAAAGATGTGGCCACGAGCAGAAGGATATCCTGTTATTCCACCAGAAGCTAAGAAGATGCCTGGGAGGCCCAAGAAAAAACGAAAGAGAGATGCTGGTGAGATTGATCCAAAGAATCCCAACAAGCTTAGAAAGACTGGAGTCTCAATGACATGTCAGAATTGTTTCCAGACTGGCCATAACCGAAGAAAATGCAAGAATCAAGCTGTTTCCAGACCTCCAAAAGCCAAGGTAATGAAGCTCATATTGAATCTTCACCATTTTATTCAACATTGAAATTATTTTGTGATAATTAGTTCCTTTTTATGTAGGGCAAACCTGGTAGACCTCGCAAACAAGCAGCACAGGATATAGCTTCTACTTCTAGGCCTACTGTGCAAGTGCAAGCAAGCCAAGGGAGGAACAATATGTCAAGCCAAGCATCAGGCACTACATCAATGGGAGAAGCTGGCACTGTGCACACAAGAATGCCTGCAGAGAGAAGGCAAATCTTTGTTCCCCCAAGGCCAGCTGTGAGGCCCTCTACCTCAAGAAAGAACAAGAAGAAAATCTCCACTACTCAAGAAAGTCATGTTTAAGTGTTGTTGTGTAACTGCTGTTGGATCAAGACAAGATTTTTTATGTTTTATTTGTACTCTTTGGATGGATGATGAACTGATGTGGGATGGATGATGAACTGATGATGTGGGATGGGATGGATGATGAACTGATGATATGCTTTTGTAGTCTAGTTTGGGTTTGAATGATATGCTTTTGTAGGTTAACTAATCTTAGTCTCACTATTGCTTGTGTGATTAACTGATGTTGTGTGCTTTTGGGATCATTTGGTTTCTATAGCTATAACTTTTGTTGCATTCCTGACTGTTACAGAATTGAAGAGTGAGATTCATTGTTTTCAAGAACAACACTTTTATATAACTAGAAGATCATAGTACAATACACTGAGTTCAAACAACACAAAAACAAATACACAAACTAAACTACCCTAAACAAACCCAAATTGTTCAGTAATACCTCCATACAAACCACCCTAAACAGACACAAACTTCACTACAATAGCAACTAGGATAACTAAAGCTCCTAACTTCTGAATCACAATCCACCTCCATTTCTTAAGCTTCTCAGCTTCTTTAACTGACTCCATGAGCTCAGTTTTCACACATTCAAATTCTTCTTTCTTCTTCTTCAGTTTCTCCACTTTAGCCTTAAGATAATCACACTCTTCAGTCTTCATCCTCAATTTTTCAGAAAGATAACTCTCAGCCATATCTTTGCATTCAAGCTGCTTATCATAGCTTTCTTTTTGAAGTTTCAAACGGCGTGCACATTGATTGTAGCAGAAGCTCAGTGGTGTTGTTGAATCAACCCACTGAAAGAATTCACAATCATCCCACTGAAATTGAATACCAAACATACCATGATTAAATAGAAATCCTAAAAACCTAATCAACCCATGATTAAACAGAAACCCCTAAATTATCAGAACATCAAAACCGGCGTAAAAAGAAACAATAAACCCATATTACCTTTCTCACTGAACAAGTAAAGAACCGTCGCCCTGGATTCTTCTCCGAATGCGAAGTGAGAATTTCTGCTGGAAGATCGTGATAGCAATTAGGAGTAGTAAGTATAACAGATCGCACCGACATAGAAGAAGGGGACTCGGAACCCGTCGTCGAGGTTTCCATTATCTGCAGAATGATATGCAGAATGATATGCAGAATGCTTGCTCGATTTGAAGAATGATATGCAGAATGCTTGCTCGATTTGAAGAGGGAAATTGAAGAATGAACCCTAATTATAAGTGGTAGAAGTGAAATCACGTAAAACAACGTCGTTTTACGTATTTTGTAAGCGACGTCGTTTAAGTTGTCGTCTGTTTTTGCCACCTCGGACCGGAAATAGCCACGTTAGCTTTTTCTGGCCGGAAAATTGAAATTGTGGAAAAATCGAACAACAGCTTGAGTTTGTGTATTAATTGACAAGAAAAAAGAAGTCTGGTAAAAACCAAACTACCCCTATAGTTCGTGTATTTATATGCCAATATCCCTAAGATTTAAATAAATTAAGAAGGCCCGATATAATAAACGAACACTCATCATTATTTAAGAAAGGGCCGAGGCCCATGTTAAGCTTGAAGGCCCAATACCCGATTTAATTACCAACAAGAATAAAGGCCCGAGAACAAATAATATTCTGAGCATAATATGATGCATGTAAATAAATACAATTACATGTTATAACAATATTGTACAATAATGAAGATCACATTTTTATTACAATAATGTAAAAAAAAAAAAAAAAAAAAAAAAAAAAAAAAAAAAAAAAAAAGAAGAAGAAGAAGAAGAAGAAGAAGAAGAAGAAGAAGAAAGAAGATGGAAGAAATCGGCAGCCCCTAACCATTACACACTCTCTCTCTCTCTCTTATTTACATAATTAGAGCTCAAATAGGATCCCTAACCCCCATAATTAGAGGATAAACATCCCTTAAGTGGGATTAAGCAAGGGATAAACCCCAATCATCATTGCTCAAGACTTGCATGGGGAAGTAACACAGCATGCAGCCGGCAAACACTCTCTCTCCCTCCTTTTTCTTACACAAAAATCTGCCAAAAATCCTTGAGAAAGAACACTCCCCCAATCCCCATTCATCTCTCTCTTTCTCCCATGATGATTGAGGCTCAACCTACACACAACAAAACACACCACAACAAGTCACCATATTATCATTCACAACAACACCAACATTCAAACTAGAGAGAGAGAGAACAGCAAGAGAACCGAGAGAGAGAATAGCAAGAGAACCGAGAAGAGCAGCAAGTAAGGACCAAGAAGAGGAGGAAAAGCCATAGATTTCCAGCTCCCTCTTCAAGCCAAACTCACGGTAAGACCTACCTCTCCCCTTCCCTTTTGATTTTTCAGCCATGCATGAGCTAACAAGAACCCACACAACCATAGGGACAAGTACAAGGGAAGGAGGAGAAGAAGACCAAGCTTAGCAAGCATTTCCAGCCCAAGAACACAAGTAAGACCCCCACATTAAACCATTGTTGGTTGAGTAATGATCTTGGGATGTAAGAGGACTAATTTCCCCTCCATAGGTTACCAACACTCGGCCCTAGAAGAAGGAAACCGAGAGGGCAGCAGCTAGGAGAAGGAACCAAGAAGGCAGCCCCAAATCAAGCCAAGGACCCCTATTTCCCAAACCCCCATCAAACAAGTAAGTATTCTTCTCCATATTTCTCTAGGAACCAAGCCCAAAAAGCATGTTTTCCCCACCAAAAGACCCCAAATACATGGCCTAGAAACTGCCCAAGTAAGGAAACCTAATGCATATTCATAAGACTTAGAGATTTCAACCAAATTCAAGCATGCAAGCATGAAATATGGCTTAAGATAGGAATGGCCTTAAAAGCTAGCAATTTGCCTTCATATATGTGTAGAATCATGACCAAGTATGTATAATCATAAGGCATTAGGGACCTCACAAGAATTTCCAGTTTAATAACAAAACCGAACACAACAATGGCTCCAAAACTGGAGATTTCAACCCAACAATAACCAACAACAATATATATATAATCCACATAACACACGAGCTATTTCCAAACCCCAACAACAATGGCATAATCCAACAGTAGCTGGAACCGAGAGAGGAGCAGAGAAGAACAAGAGTGAGAGAGAGACTTATCATCATCAGAATAAGGGAGATGGCAACGGGAGGTTGCCAAAATGGGGCAAGGACTCGCAAAGAGCCACGACAGAAACAGGGGAGGAGCCACCACCGAAGGGAGAGCCACCAGCCGGAGCCATTTCACCTACAAGAGAGAAGATCAGAAGTAATGGACAGAAGAAGAGAGGAGATTAGAAGAATAGATTGGAGAAGAACAGAGGACAGAAGAGAGAGAGATAGCAACGGCGGCAGCAGCCCCGGCGGCGACAGCAACGACGTCGAACGACGGCGAAGCCAAGAAGGAATTGTTCCTCCAATCAGGAAGGACAAGCCTCGATTCCGACCGAACGGCCGACCCAACGGAGTCGCCGTGGGAGTTGCTCCCGGCGACAGGACAAATCAACGGAACCTGGGCCACCGGAGGAGGATAATTCGAGAACAGAAGGAGCCCGCGCCAGAGCCGTCTCACCACGGCGAAGAAGGGACAGACTCGGCGGCCAATTCATCGGAAGAGCCACCGGAGAGGATTATCCCCAAAATCCGAATCAAATTAGGGCACCCCCACCCCTCGAGATATCGAAAACCCAAGAACGGAGAAGGACAGTGAACGGCGGCAATAGAAGCCACCGAGTAGCAGCCGCTGATGAGAGCGGAGGTCGCACGGCGACGTACTGCCGGGAAAGCAGAAGAGAGGAGAAGAGGGGGGGGGGGGGAGATGTCGCGAGGAAGAAGAGAACAAAGGGGGAGAGCCGTGAATGAAATCACGAGCAAGAAGGGTTTAACCCGTAAATTAATTCGGGTCGGGCCAATAATTAACAGCGGGCCGGGCCACGAGCTGGGCCGATATATAAATAAGAACGGACCGAAAATTTAATAAACGAATATATAACGGGCCATAATTATTAACGAACACATAATGGGCCAAAGATTTAATTAAAGGATCGAGCCCAACCACTTGGGCCGGTAATTATTTAGAATATGGGCCCATAGCCGTTAAATGGATCGAGCCCAACCATTTGGGCCGATTAAATTGAAACATGAATCGATAACTGATTAAATGGATCGAGCCCAACCATTTGGGCCGAGTAAATTGAGTAATGGGCCAATGACATATTTAACAGATCGGGCCAACCATTTGGACCGATTAACTACTTATTGAGCTGGGCCAACCAATTGGGCCGGTCTTGTAAGTCATAATGGGCCGAGAATATGGAACGATTCTTCGGAGTTAATATGACAAATTTCCGAGTTTAAGTATTTGGGTTAAGACCCTAATGTTTTAATAGAACCACGAAGATCATTACTGATCGAACGATCGATCAAGATAACAGTATCACAAGTGTAAAACACTTGTACTATGTAAAAAGAAAAGTCATGAAGCTTCATAAGATAATCAGATCCAACATCCTACGATTCCCATCGAGGATGAAAGAATTAGAAGATACAAGTACCGATCGAAGTGATCGATTTCAGAATATTAATCAGAAAAATAAGAGATCATGACCTCAATAGAAGAACCCCTTCGCATAGATCGATACGATTATCGATTTTTCTTCAAGATTCTTATTTTGCATTCTTTGAACGAGGTTAGGCGAAGGAAAGAGCCGAAGTTAAAGTGGCACTCACGATCTTAAGTGAATCAAGGCAAGCTATTGAGGTGGGCTTTCATACAAAGAAAATGTTTATTTATGCTAAACTCTTTTAAGAATTGTCATGCCATAAATGTTTTGTTTTGTATGATGTCTATCTGAAAGGCTTCGGCCACAGAATTAACAGAAAGAATTCGGGTCTATCGGGGTCGCTCCTCGATGGACTTAGTGCACTCAGATTAGTAGACCGTGAGCTACATATTGGCCGGTCGAGGTATCCGGGGGAGTGGCCACTCCTACCGGATACACCAGAACAAGTTCAGATATGACGGATTACACCCAGAAAACCAAAGCTTGCAAGCGCTATTTTTACGAAAATGTTTTAGTGATCATAGGTCTTTTCCGTAAAACCCTATGAATCACTCGCATGGCTGACGATTAAAATGTTTTGGCAACGTGTTCACTGAGTACTTTGTACTCAGCCCTGTACATATTTCCCGTGTGCAGGTTGAACAGACGGGGTGAAGCAGTCGGGGAATGGCTTTTGTCGGGCAAGAAAATAGTCGAAGTCTCTTGGTGGTGCATGTCTCCATACATGCATCCTACGTTTTCCGCTGTGTTCCATCAGTAGTTATTTGAATTCTCCTTGGTGTATCGTTACAACACTTGTTCTTGTTTTTGTAATGTTGCAACTCAATGACTTTGCAAGACAGTACTTCACCTTTTGAACAACGTTTCCGCTTCTTCATGTTATGTAAACACTTCCGCTGCTTAACAGTACTTCCTCCCAACCATTCTCGACGAATGGTGGGGACTTAATGTAATTCAATGAAATGCTTCCGCAACGTTTCACTCTGAGTTGTTGTATTTTATTTCATTTTTCGTTTCCTTTACGTCGCGACCTCGCCTGTTCCCTTCTAAGCGGGGTGGGGTCGTGACATTATGTCACGACTGAACTTTACTAAAAATAGTTAAGCCGGGAACCCGTGACTAGGGATGAGATTTAAGAAGCGGGAATAGAAAAGGATGTATGACAAACAAGGATTTAATCGAAACAACGAAGAACTTCATAGAATCTCACATGGCCTTAAGCCTTCGGAATGAAAAGACGTCTATTGACACTATTACTAGGGCCGGTCCTGTACTCGGCTAGGCCATAGGCCAAAAAAAAAAAGGCCCCTTAGTAATTAAATATATATATATATATATATATATATATATATATATATATATATATATATGGGGCAAAAAAATATCCTATCTAAGTAGCTTAGTAGAAACAAATTGTTGTTGGAAACTTAAAAAAAACACAAAATGTGTCTAAGTTTGAGGTAAACTCCCCAAATTGCCCCCAACACCACCCCCCCACCCCACCCCACCCCACCCCACCCACGTGCACTTTTGCTTGTCCTTTCAACTTTTTTTTTTTTACTTTAATTTGAATTCAAATTTTTACATTCAATTATTATAAAAAAAAAAACAAAAAAAAAAACAAAAAAAAAAACTGACAAAAAGTTTTTTTTTTAATTTTCCATTTTCATTTTTAATTCGAGTTTTTATTTTTTTATTATTATTTTTTATATAACTTACTAAATATCATAAAATTACTTACCCATATTTGTATATATACGAATTTAAGATATTATAACCATCATCCTGTCGTAATAAGTCAGAATTCATACATTCTAACCAGACATTAAGTCCACCCGTTAGAAAATACCAACTTTCCTACGTTATAATCGTATATCCCAAGTTAGAATATATTATATTCTAACCTATGTCGTGGCATTCCCAACAGGTTCAGTCCATACGTTAGAAATACCAACTTTCCTGCGTTATAAACTCATATCAATGGTTAGAATTTAGTATATTCTAACCTTAGTCGTGGCATTCCCAAAACGTACAATCCACCCGTTAGAAATACAAAATTTCTAACGTTATGATCGCATATCGCTAGTTAGAATAGTATATTCTAACCTGTGTCGTGGCATTCCCAACAGGTTCAGTCCACCCGTTAGAAATACCAACTTTCCTACGTTATAATCGCATATCAATGGTTAGAATTTAGTATATTCTAACCTGTGTCGTGGCTTCAGTCCACCCGTTAGAAATACCAACTTTCCTACGTTATAATCGCATATCAATGGTTAGAATTTATTATATTCTAACCTTAGTCGTTGCATTCCCACCAAGTTCAATTCACCCATTAGAAATACAAAATATCTTACGTTATGATCGCATGTCGCGAGTTAGAATTTATTATTTTCTAACCTGAGTCGTGGCATTCCCAACAGGTTCAGTCTCCCCCGTTAGAAATACCAACTTTCCTACGTTATAACCGCATATCGTGAGTTAGAATGTTGTATATTCTAACCTGTGTCGTGGCATTCCCAACAAGTTCAGTCCACCCTTTAGAAATACCAACTTTCCTACGTTATAATCGCATATCAATTGTTAGAATTTAGTATATTCTAACCTTAATCGCATATCAATGGTTATAATCGCATATCAATTGCCCCCCAACACCACCCCCCACCCCACCCCACGTGCACTTGTCCTTTCACTTTTTTTTTTCTTTTTTTTTTTTTTTTACTTTTTTTGAATTCACCTTTTCACATTCACTTAAAAAAAAAAAAAAAAAAAAAAAAAAAAAAAAAAAAAAAAAAAAAAAAAAAAAACTAAACTGACAAAATATTTTTTTTTTTAACTTTTTCATTTTCATTTTATTCTCTTAATTCGAGTTTTTATTTTATTATTATTATTTTTTATACAACTTACTAAATATTATAGAATTTCTTACCCATATTTGTTATATATACGAATTTAAGATATTCTAGCCATTTTCCTTTCGTAATAAGTAAGAATTCATACATTCTAACCAGACATTAAGTCCACCCGTTAGAAATACCAACTTTCCTACGTTATAATCGTATATCCCAAGTTAGAATATAGTATATTCTAACCTGTGTCGTGGCATTCCCAACAGGTTGAGTCCACCCGTTTGAAATACCAATTTTCCTACGTTATAATCGCATATCGTGAGTTAGAATGTAGTATATTCTAACCTGTGTCGTGGCATTCCCAACAGGTTCAGTCCACCCGTTAGAAATACCAATTTTCCTACGTTATAATCGTATATCAATGGTTAGAATTTAGTATATTCTAACCTTAGTCGTGACATTCCCAACACGTTCAATCCACCCCGTTAGAAATATAAAATTTCTTACGTTATGATCGCATATCGAAAGTTAGAATTTATTATTTTATAACCTGTGTCTTGGCATTCCCAACAGGTTCAGTCCCCCCCGTTAGAAATACCAAATTTCTTACGTTATGATCGCATATCGCGAGTTAGAATTTATTATTTTCTAACCTTTGATTGAGAAGAAACAAGAGCAACACAAGATTTCAATTATTCAATTTAGCAATAAGATCTTCAAGCCAACCAAACCTAATACAAACAGAGGCAAAGACAAGATTATTTTTCCTTCTTTTTTATGTATGTATGCTGACTTTCTTGATTGGGGAATTTCGTCGAATAGGTGATCCGTGACATATCAGGATGCAGGAGCGAGGCGGTGGGGCTGCATGAGGAAAACCGGTCGCTAACAGAGACTAGAATCGAGCCCTCTCGTTGAAATTCAACGGAATCCGCATGCATATATTAAACGGGCCAACTAAAGCCCAAATCATAAACAAATGTAATTCATATAACTATTAAAAGAAAAGAAATAAGAAAATAAAATAAAATAAAGGGAAAGATCAAGAAGAAGAAGAATGGCGCCACAGGAGGAAACTTGATTTAATTTAATTCTGTTTGTTGCAAATTACTTCAGATTTATTTGAATAATTGAGATTATGGTGTATAAACAAAAGATTTTCCAGTAAACAGCCAAAATTGAGAGGAAAATTTGAATTCAGCATCAACAAATCTGCATATAATTTCACTAGATGATTACAACACTAAAAACTTCAACAAAAATCTCGAAGCAAAATCGAGAAACTTCAACGAAGAAAGGCAAACAAATCGACGAGAAATTGGGGGGAAAATTAGGGCAAAAAATTTCTCCCTCTATTTCTTCTGATGTTGTACTTGAGCTTCATCCAATTGACGCCGACGGTTGCCCCCTCCTTCACCTTCTTCGCCGCCACCTTCGTCTTCTCGAACCCACCGCCGCCACCACCTTCGTCTTCTCGAAGCCGACGGCGGTCACCTCCTTGGTCCGCACGAAGCTCTCGCTGAACTTCTTCGACATCTTCGGACCTCCATCACCACCGCCGCCGCCGCCGGTGCATCTCCTCTCTCTCACTAACCTCCCTCTTCAAATCCTCGATGCTCGCCTTGAACTCGGCCTCCACCCCTTCGAATTCCTCCAGCTTGCTCTTGAGGAAGGCGAGCTCGTCGTTGCAGTCGTCGATCTGCTGCAAACAGCCGCTTCTCCTGCTCCTGCCACGCGTGGCGGTGGCTGGCGAAGATCTCGACGACCCTGGCGTTGGCCTTGGAGTCCTCCTTCCGCCGCGAGTGGATCTGCTTCAGCTGCTCCTCCGCCTGCGTGAGCTTCGAGGAGAGGAGCTTGTTCTGGGCAGCCATTGTTGTTGCTCCTCAATTCTGTGATTTTGTCTCTGGTTAGAGAGGGGCAGAGAAATAGAGAGAGAGAGAGAGGAGAGAATAGAGAGAGAGAGAGAATAGAGAGAAGGGAGGGATGGATGCATATGTCGGGAAGAGGGAAGAAAGGTGAAATAGTTGTTAGGGGTATTTTTGTCCACTCACATGAAACTTGGACACATTTTGTGTTTTGTTAAGTTTTCAACAAGTATTTGTTTCTCTTAAGCTACTTAGATAGGTGGGTATATTTTCTCTCTCTCTCTCTCTCTCTCTCTCTCTCTCTCTCTCTCTCTATATATATATATATATATATATATATATATATGAAAGGGACTGTAAAAAATATAACAATAATTTTTAGATTATAAAAAACTCAAAAAGCGACACTCCATATTTTTTACGTAATTTAAAATTAATCCTTTAATTATTCGATAATTTTTACTAATTTGAAGAATTTTTTACCTTTTTATCTTAAAAAAAAAGAGAAAATAAGTAATTTTTGGGAAAAATATTTTAAAATTAAAATATAAAAGTAATAAATTATATTTATCATTTACTTTTTTTAAAAAATACTACATATTATGAAAAATGTCGTTACGTGGCCGACCAAATTAAACTAATTAACTTTGAATACTAGTACTATTTTTAATTTTTTTCCTGATGGGCCCCCAAAAATTTTGGGGCCCAAGGCATGGGCCTAGTGAGCCTTGTGTCAGGTCCGGGCATGACTATTACGTAACTTGAATACTTGTCTTGAAACTCATCAGACTTACACAGCGGAAGTCTTACTGAAAATACATGTATGAAGACAAGCATTTACCAAGAGTCTTATTGAATACTAACTAAACTACGAACAACGAACTTGCACCGGCCCCTCCATTCCAAGAATAATAATACAAAATATTAACATTTGAATTTATTTTATAAACGTATTATAATTGATAACCCTAAATATAATTCATAAATTTCCAACACGTTAATTAAGTACCGAATCACTTAAATCAAATCGAAATTAATAATTGTATATATCCTATCCTAACAAACTATATCCCTACTTATAATGAATTACTCTACATAATTAATCTTGCTCAAAATAAAATCAATTACTTAATCTACAAAATTATGAACTTCAATATACATTTTAATAACTCTTTAGGCACAAAAATAAAAAGAAAATGGTTAATCGCTCTGAATTTTAGTGGTCAGATTATGTATATATTCTTTAATTCTAGATTTAGTAGTTTCATATCGTTCAATGCTATATTTCTATAGATGGGAATAATCAAACGATGAATAAATCGACCAAAGCGAAAGTATAAGTAAAATGATATGGAATTAGTGGAAATATTTAAAACTACCCATTTGGAAAGGGTCAACCATAAAACTACCCCTTTTTTTTCACTCATTTAAATCTACCCATTTTATATTTATTTGATAATTGGATCCAATTTGATGAACTTGATGATTTGACATTTCACATGTCAAATCAATTTTTTTTTTTCCCGTGATTCATTTAACACACTTGTGAAATAATAAAGTTCACTGTAGTGAAATAATAGAGTGTACTGTTATAGTGTACGATCCACTGATAATAGAGTGTGCATTATTTTCAATTTGTCATACACTCTCAAAATTTTCACAAGAAAAAAATTAACGATTGTGAATAACAATATTTAGGGTATTAGAACTAAAACAAATGTATAAAACGAATGTCCATTTTATGTATAAATACTAATAAAAGAAAAAAAAATAAAGAACCAATCGAGCTACGATTTTTATGTAATTTATAAAATTAACGATGTGAATAACAATATTTAGGGTATTAGAACTAAAACAAATGTATAAAACGAAATAAATTAATGTTAATGTTGAAGAAACGAGAGCGGTGCTCACGAGGTATGTAACATAACATTTCTCATATTATGAATTAGTGTTTTTTTAAAAGGGTATTTTTAATTTCCGCCCTTAACATATATCCAAATCTATCAAAATAAATTAAATCTTAATAATTATTTTTTCCAAATATGACACTATCACATAGCTATGAATATATTTAAACGTGCTCATAATAGATAGGAGAGCGTTTATGTATAAATTAGAGTATCTTGTCATGATACCGAGGTGTTAGTAACACAGTAAGCTCACCTAAAAATGGTCATTTCATTGTGTAAATAAAATTCAAAGTTTCTTCCGCCTAAGTCTTGTAGAACATTCCAACCCTATAATGCCATACTAATTACAATCCAGGCCACATTCTTGGAGCACAGGGCCATCTGGCTTGGCCAAGAATGGATCAATTCGAACCCAAAGAAGGGAGAATATCGAAGCAACTAGTATGGACCATAGTAGAATGATGGTGGGGGTTCTTTTCCTAACAAGGAGAGGATAGAGATGCGCTATCACCCACAGAGCAAACAACAGCTTCCCCAGCAAAGGCCCGAGCGACTCGTAGCCGTTGCTAAAGGCATTCGATATTCCAGCAACGACTCCAATCACGTTTAGTACTAGAAGCGTGATTGGGGGAACGAGCATCAACTCCCCCTTGTCGTCCCAAAGAGATACTGCGTTATTAACCGAGTTTACTCCGGCAACAGCTTTCAAAAGTCCATTAAACACGGCAAGAAGGTGGGCAGAGACGCCTCCGATAACCCAGAACTGCTCATTCCTCCACCACTCGCCAAACCCGACTCCACTCCACCTCATCTCCAGCATGCATGTTGCGAATACACACATAAAGAGTGATATAAACAACATGCTCGCCACGTTTTCGGCCTGCATTTTATGTTAATGAAAAGAAATGTGTGAATCCGATGTACGATGCAAGCTTAGCTCTGCAGTCTGCCTGCCTTACGGAATTCGTTACCTCGGGGATTATGAATTTTTCTGTGAGTAAGCAGACAGCAGGCAAGGTGCAGTAAGCCAGTAATGGAATTGATGTGAATGGGTTTATTATTGCACTGATGTAGGAGAACCGCTCCAGCCACCTGAGACCACCTCCCAAACCGCACCATAGCGGGCAATGCCTACTTGCGAATATTTCGACTGAACCGAAAGCATGACGCAGTACTTGATGCAGACTCCTCGATAGATTAGTCAGTGCTTCTGAACATCTGAATGCTGGTCTTAGAGGAACACAGTATATGGACCTCCATCCACGGCAGTGCATTTTATATCCTGTTAACATGTCTTCTGTACTAGAACCGTACAGCCATCCAACCTGCGACAACATCACAAATTTTGACGCCTCTTTCTAGTGTTTGACAAATAAATAGGAGAAAATCTAATACTATTTGAATACGAAAATATACATAGCAAACAATTTACCTCTTTTCCCCAGTCTGTCTTCTCTTCAAATCCACAACCAATGACATGAATGGCCTCACTCAATAAAGATGTAGAGCCTGCATTGTCTACGATTCCTCCGTCTGCACTGAGTACTGATGCAATAAATATCGGAGACTGACCGAATTTCTTCTCTAGTTTCATTACTGATCTCTCACTTTCTAGCAGCACTGTAAAGCAAAATTTCAATATATGTTTAAGAATTCAGAAGCAATAGCATAGTTGCCAAAACTGCATCGTTTTTCCTTACATTGTAGGGGACTAACCTTGAGTTCCCTCTTCATCCTCTGAATTCGGCAGACTGTCATTAACTGAAAATACAGCCGTCTTCTCACGAGTAGTGGAAAATTTAAGCTTCCTTTCATTTCTCTGAGAAAAACAGCTCCCGCAGCACCACTTATGGGGCCAACAATTGCAAGTCCTCCCAGTCCCAGACAGCCTCTTGGAACCATACAACACAAATCTCCTAAACACGCATGCACTCCCCATATATGTCGGCCCTTGTATTCCGTCTAGCCCTTTCATGTTGATCTGTTTGATTGCAATGCTAAGTGTCATAAGGAATTTACAACCCTTCCACATAAAATGTGAAACAAGAAAAAGTGGTCAAGTGTCAAGCTTACATTAAAGTACACAGTGTCTCTGCGGGCATATCCATCGAGCACCATAGGAAATTGCACATAGCAAACTTTTTTACCAGTCAAAGGATCCAGCATGAAACACATTGCTTCTCTAAGAACCTTGCTATTGTTTATGTAATGATCACAATCCAGATTTAAGATATATGGGGCATTGGTCAGAAGAGCTGAGACACGAACCTGTCAAAACTACAGTAAGATAAATATCTCTAGATTTAAAGCACATATATCTCCAGATAAATATAGAACTTTGTCTATCTACGTCTTAAGCAAAATCGGTAAACAAAAGCAATGGTTTGGAACTGTATAGATATCAGCGAACTTACAAGTGCGTTTATTGCACCTGCCTTTCTGCGGTGATCAAAGCCGAGTCTCTTCTCCCTAGACATGTATACTAAACATGGTAAATCATTTCCACTGACGACATGTCCACTTTGGCCTTCGATTACCTGAAAACTCAGAAAGGTCCATGAGTTATTAAAAGTTGCAAGTACCAAGTACCAAGTACCAAAGAGATAGTGTATCGAATGACCTGTATCATTCCAGGATGATCTTGGGAATTATTTCCAGGCCAAAATGTCCCATCTTGCATTTTCCAGCCTTCATCTGGAACCTTTTGTGATTTAGCAACAAAAGCATTTATCCCAACTTTAAACTCCTCGTACTCCCTCTGAAAAGTACAAATGCATCAAAATATTATGATCGATACTCAGGTCTAGAAATCTTGTTTCATCAAATACTTCATGAACATTCAATACTTTTACCTTGATAGCTCGTCTTTCCTTTATAAATTCAGGGGAGACTTTGTCCTTAAGATAATCAATCTTCTCCGAGAAATACCATTCAGGAGCCCGTGGCTCAATGTTGAATTTCTTGCAGAAAGGAACCCATTTCCGAGCGAATGCACATGTTTCTAACAAGACTTGGAATGTAAGCATGGAAGCTCCATCATCAGAAATATAGCATGACACCTTGTCAACTGGATAGTCAATAGCTAGTATTGATAAGATTGTGTTAGCAGTGACCAATGGGGGTTCCTTTAAATGGTCTATTGTAGTCACAAATATATCAACTGATGGGAGTTTCAAGGATTGACCTGCCTTCTCATACCTGGATAGTGAAACAGCAAAAAATACTGTTATATGTTAGTTCTGGTGCATTCAGAGAGAGAGAGAGAGAGAGAGAGAGAGTTGACCGCAAACCTCAAGGACAATCTATCCAGGTAGGTTTCCCGGTTGACGGGATACCATTTTGGTAACTGATCAAGAATCCATGAAATCGCAAACCAAATTTCACAGATAACTGATACAAGCCACAATACATAAGCATCATTTACGGGATGCAAGATACGGTAATGGAAGAAGAATCCAAGAACTACAAGGCGGATAATGATAATCATCCTATAAGGATTGAGTTGGCTTGTCGAAATTGACAACTTTCTTGACAATGGAAGTCTGCCTTCATCTATCCTGGTGAACAAAGAAGCAGAAAAAATCAGTTTAAGCGTAAATAATATATTATTCAAAATATAGGAATACTACACAATTGTGCTGATATACTAAGAATAAAATGATAATTTAGAGTAAGAAATGTGGAGGCAAAGTAATCAGCTCGTAGAAGCTATAACTGTGTTATGTTCTGATAACATCATCGTCAAAAGAGCGATGCATATTTCACTAAGGTTTTGCAACATAGCATAGGCATGTGACCTAGAATGCTTGCTTATAAATACTAATATCTCGAGATAGGTTCTCAAGTACTTACAAGGGTGAGTTTGGTCCTTCATTGCCATCATTGATATTTCCACCTCGTTCACCCTTGGTTTTATGTATAGTTCCTTGCCTCAATTTCCATCTCTCCAACCGCTTCTTCCATGCTATTCTACCATTTCCATAAACTGGTGTATCCTCATCAAGGGGTTTCAGTTCATCTATACAGTGAAACATTCGAGCTTTATGAGACCATAAACATAAAATAAAAATTATTTAACAGAGTGGAAAGAAGCAAGCTCAGTACCTGAAAGGCTTGAATCTCTCCAAGGAAGCAACTTAAGTGGCTTAGTACCAATATCAACACCAGTAGAAGTATTCTGAAAAAGTGGCTATATTAACATATGAATGAAAAGGTTTAAAATAAATGCATGGATGAATTGAGCAGAGTCCTCAGTACCGAAAAGCCGGCCTACCATGCGACCATCCATGAGCAGAGAAAGGTTGACATGATCTCTAGCTTCTGCTGAATTTGTGAAACCAAACTCATTCATGATGTCATCATCATTGTCCTCATCCTCGTCACCGGCTACTCTGGCACACCCCTTGAGGCGTCTGAACCTTGTTTTGCATTGAGGGCAGATCTGGGCACCTTCCCTGCGCTCATACTCATAGCATGCCCTGCAGATAGGAAACGCACACTCGTTGCAGGCGACGAACAGGTCTCCGTCCTCTGTGACCCCAACCTCATCTCCACATAAACCGCAGACTTGCCCGTTTAACTGATGGCATGGCCCCTCCTGGAGCAACGCACACAATTCAGCGAGAAATCAATGCAAGAATCTTTATAACAATTATTGTATAGTGGAATGGTTTTTCATGCCATTATAACTGCAGGATTAGTTACCGATAATATGCCATGGTTACGAATGAATACAAGTTCATTCCGATTGTGAGAACCGACCGCTAATCCCCTACCGACCTCCATATGCTTTAAAACATGAACGAATTTCAACTTCAACTCTTATTCAGTTTCAAAACAACAAAAAAAATAAAATAATAAGGGATTAAGCGTTTGATTTCCCTCATCCATTTGTAATATCCGCCAAAGTTGTATCATCGATGGCGCCAAAGAAATTGCTATGGAAGATCCGCCCACTAAAATAATTATGTATCATCTACTGAAACATCCATCTTCGTATATTAACTTACAATTGCTCTCGGCTAAGCATGCCTTCTGCGCTTCGATCGGGGAAGGAAAATCGGGGGAAATCCCGCGCTGGCGCTTGGTTGCTCCTCTTGACCACAGTCTAACCAGAATTATGGAAATTCGCACCGAATAGACTGAGGGCTGGAGGTAAAGGGAATAATAGCGGCTGAAGCCCCCGAACGGGCAAATCGCCGGAAAGTTGTTAGGGAGGTAGCCGGTTTTGCGACTCAAACAGCAGAAAAACATCTGGTGAAGGTAGTAGAATACGGCCATCAGCGGGCAAAAAGTTGATCGAACGGCGGCGGAAGAAGCTGGTTCTTTTGAAGAGTTGCAGAGGCAGTCGGACTGAATTTTGGGTAGAAGAGAGAATGAGAAAGAAAGTGATCAGAAATTGAAAGTCGTTATTTTTTTAAATTCGTTAATTTTTCCATTCAATTTTTTTTTTTTTTTAGCATTTCAAATTTCTTTTGAACCAACAAAGAAGGGATAATTTAAAGAGTGAAAACATAAACTACCCACTTAGTCACAAGGAAATCAATAGTAGGTGTACTTAAAAAATAAGTTTTATCCAAAATTAACGCGAAATGACAAAAATACTCTTACCGTTGACTTAACTTTTACTAGTCAACATCACTCTTCTCTCCCCTCCTCTCTCTTCCACGTGTCTCTTATTTCCTGATTTTTTTTCCATTTTTTTTATTTTTTCATTTTCACATTTAAGTTTTTTTTACCCTCATTTTAGACTATTATAGCTGTGATATTCGTATATAAGTAAGTACAAAATATAACAAATTCGTACTAATTATATATTAGAATTACGAAATACATACTTGAGTATGCAATTATGCAGTTATTTGTACGAATAAGATTCACTTCGTACTAAAGCCTACTGAGAAATTAAACCCTGAAACTAAAAATTAAACCTTGTCGGTGAATATTAAAATTTGTTGGAGAAATCCATACCGTATTTGAAAAAATCTAAACCCAATTTGGTGGATTTAAACTTTATTTGAAAATATAAACCCTATTTGATGTATCCAAACCCTATATAGGAAATCTAAACCGTATCATACATTTTAACCAGGTACGAAAAGAAAATTGCGTACCAGATTTGAAGGAACAAACTAAAATTCTGGCAATGATTGTCAATAAACTTAGTTTCAATGCACAAACAAAACCGAAATTCTAGTAAAAATATTGTAAAATTAATGTTAAATCGATACAAAATGCATGGTTATTTGTACTTAATGATACTGGAAACATTCTTTCTCTTCTAAATATTTAACACACTCTCTTTTTATCTTATAAGTTGCTACGAAAATAAGATATTCGTAACAAAACTATAGTTAAGTAAGTACGAATTCAACATGTCGTTATATTAATAATGTGTTTTCTTTAGGAAAATGGTTTATTTTGTCACGAAGAAGAGGTGCAAACTGTGAAATTCGTATCTACATAGAATAAGAAATACATAATACTAGTAAAAGATTCAAAAAAAAAATGTATCGGACAAACAGTGATGATACAAAATGTACGAAAAAAAATTATTAGTTTATACAAAAATATGATATACCACTCCGGTCCTAGCTTCTTGACTCATATTCCTTTTTGGGACGTCCCATGTTTGTTGACTCATTTCCTTTTTTGGAAAGAATTAGAGTATAATTAGTACAATTAGTAAACCCCTTATTACACTTAACATTTCATACTTAAATCTCATCCACTCATTTTTCTGCACGTAGTTCAATATAATTTAAATTTCGAAAGTTTAAATTATTATAACTTGCTCGTTTGTTATCGGATTTTTATGATTTTTATATCAAATTAAAGGTCTTTATACGATCTTTCATTTAAGATCAGACAAGAACATGTTTTTATGCATATATGATGCTCTGTTTCTAAAATATGCTTAAATACATAAACCACATTACATTCCCTACAAAATACACTTTATACACTAAACATTTTCGTCTTAATTCCCGTGCAAAAAGCAAATGAGTCAAGAAGCTAGGATCGAATTAAAAAATATACTCCCTCCGTTTCTTCTGAAACAGCCTGTTTTCCTAATAGAAAGGTTTCGTGCGAAATGACATGTTTCCTATTTTAGCCCGACAATCCCATGTGCACCCCCATTAACCCCTTAATACATCACCTTTATACACTAAATTCTCATTTTAAATATGTGGACCACCACTATTATACAACAAACCTCAATTTTATTAATATGCGTGCCGAAAAGAAACAGGTCGTTTCAGAAGAAACGGAGGGAGTAATTATTACCAAATTAAATTACACAAAATGCACCAAAACATAAAAATTCACGAAAACACCACCAATGTGCGGGCACTGATGATACAAACGGGTACGAATTAAGATATTCGTATCTTACAACAATAGATTAAGTTCAAAATCAATATCAAAACAAGTTACATACAAACTCGTATATATCATTTATAACAAAAAATGCACCAAAACATTAAAAAATATATACTCAACTCATGAGGAATGATATGCTAGTCACCTTATGGTGAGCACCTTCGTGGGCACCTTCGTCTTCGACATCATTTTGTTCGATTTTTTCAGTTGTAATATATTCCATTACCTTATATATTAATATTGAAATCACTAAATCTAAAATATATATATATATATATATATATATATATCAATGCTCGATTTGTTCGTTTTTGCTTATAAGTTCAAAAAATGTGTGATAAAATAAATCGAGCTTTGATTTTTATATTTTTTTGAATTTAGTTATTTCAATATTAATTTATAAGGTATTAGAATATATTGCAATTGAAAAAATCGAACAAAATGATGTCGAAGAAGAAGGTGCCCACGAAGGTGCTCACCATAAGGTGACTAGCATATCATTCCTCCTCAACTCATATGATATCGTTAGGAACAGGAAAACAAATCAACTACTCTTAGATCCCATCACTACTACAAAAAAACACATAGACAACGGGTAAAAACCGTTGTCTTTCTCATTTTCGAACCGTTGTCCTAGGCAGTGTTGTTGTAGATACGCGCTCATAGACAACGGTATGTTGTACCATTGTTGTTGAGAATTACGACAACGGTGTTTTAACTGTTGTCATAGAGGCATTGTTGTTCAGAATTACCACAATGGTGTTTTAACTGTTGTCGTATATGTGAATTTTAATGTTGTTGTTTTATTTAATTATTATACCGATTTTCATATAAAAATAATTAAAACAAAAAAATTAAAGATAAAATAAAATCAAAATATATAAATTTTCAAATATTATAAATAAGAATTTCATAATAATACAGTTATTCATTGTAAGGTCTCTATACTCAATTAAAAAAACAAAACCCTCAAAGGATTTCAAGTTTAAGAGATCCAAAAGTAGCCAAAATTAACACTAATATAATAGGAACAAGAACCCCGGGCCTCGACTTTCTTCTCTTAGTTCCTTTGGAGAATATCCTACAAAATCCAATAGCAATTATAAGGGAAAGCAAAAATAAAACTATTGAACAATAAACATTTAACGAATTACAATCAAAATCTCACAAACTTGTGCAACCACCTACATAAGTGTAAGCATAAATTAATATGTTTTGAGTTCATCAATCATCTTTTGAAGAGTCATAAAATTTACCTTACTCATCATCATCATATATATATTCTTCCTACCATCCGTGAGAAACTGGATCTTGAAATCCAAACCTAGTGTGACAACCACTAAACATATGTATTCAGCAAAATAAACAGGACTAAAAGAATAAAGATGATATTTACAAAATTATATGCTTAAGTACAAGGCTTTGAAGATTAAAAAAGATCTGGAGAAAACAGAACACTAAGCAATAAGAAGATTAAGGCCAAATAATTCAGAATAACTGAGATAAACAAGAGAATTCCAACTTTATGGCAGTTCAGACACATAAGAATCAAGATTTGTTTTGGTATTTTCAATTCAAATCAAGAAAAGTAGAACATCTTACAGGAAGTGGAAGTATGCAGCATTCTCTGTTTTCTGCAAAGAGCAAAATAAAATCGACAACTTAAATAGAAGGGGAAAAGATTGAAGAGAGTTGAGATATGAGTCTGTGCTAAGGAAATGCAGTTACTGCAAGAAATTAAGTATTCAATATAGAATCTGATCTACCTCTTGTTTGGGTGGCATCCAATCGAATTAAGTGGAGAATAATGCAAGTAGATAAGTCCTTGTACTTCTTACCTAATATATGAAAACAAAAGTTTTGATTATACAACAAACTAAACATTTTAAGTTATAAAGTTTGCAAATCACAGCAATGAAAAGCAGAGAAGTGTGTTATTTGAAATACAACAATAGTATTAAGAATATAAAAGCACCTAGTGCTGGAAACTATCTTCTTCATACAGAGACACATCATGGCAATCCACCTTTAAAGAACCAAGAAGAACTGGCAAAATCAAATTTTAAGGCCAACAATCACATGAAATAATTCACAAACACTATGAACCCTTGAAATTGTAAGGCCATTCAACATAAGCCAGAAAAATAACTGAGAGACAAAGAGAAAAGCACAAATACCTGACTAATAAGTAATAACATCCCTCCAGCTTCACGTCCTTGCACCATTATCGCATCTACCCCCACTTTCACTGCTTTCTCTGACTCTTCAAAGCTCCCAACCTATAGATTAAAGTATAATAATCAAAAAGTGAGCAACATTACACAATTATACATGCCAACTGACCAAGGCAGAGGGAGCAGCATTCCTGCATGCACACCAACATTAATTATGCGTGTTTGTTCTGTCAAAAAACTACGAATCTAGCAAGAAGCTAACAGAAAGAACAAGAAAACCAAGACCAAATGAAGCCAAAAAGATTTTGACTCTAATATTTCGAGCCACCAGTAGCTAAATCTGATGAAATTAGGCCACAACCACACTCACTTGAAAATAGATGGTTTTCAACATATCATAACCTCAATCGACAAAGTCCCCACTGTCAGCCAAAAATACGATTTGAAATGAAATCATGCAAGAAGAAATAGAAAATCACTACAAACTACTTACCATGACAGAAACTCCACCTTCTAATGTTTGGTTTAGGGATTTCGGTGCTAATTCTTCAGCAGAATTGATAGAACGGGTGCAATTTCCCCTAATTGATTGTCTAAGCATATACATCTATAACTTAACGTATGGATATAGCAATTATCAATTTTTCATCAAATGACAACCCATATGAGATTTACCCTTTATCCCATTAGTTTTCTTATAATATCCTCTTATGCAGTGCTCCCTATTTCACACACAAGCATAATTTAGTTCTTTTTGTCCTGGTGCCTACTTAGAGAAAGGCACTCATCTCATAAATCCAGAACGACTATGGTTAGTTTACAAAACACCATGTACTGCTTAATCAAAATGGTAACGATTGAACCACAGCAGGCGGCTCATCTTTCTTTTCTTGTGGTTCGCAAAAGAAAATTGAAAGAAAAGAGATTCTAGATATGGATACCTGCTCTGCATGAATTGAAAGACAATAGCAATTCAAATGAGAGTTTATTAAATTCTCTAGAATATATGAACTTGTAATGTTCATAGTTGTAGAAATTGTAGAGAAGGAGATAGTGTTTTCATTCAAAGTAGAGAGAAAATGGTGCAGTAACCAAATTCATATTTCAAACTTCTGTTAATCACTGTTTATATACAGTGATTAACTAGAAACACAACTGACGTGGCAGCTTACAACACAAACTAAAACGCGTAGCAACTTTACAAGTAAAAGCACGAGACTATCTATCACCGCTAGATTAGAAACACAATCTACGGTTATTATTGCGACACGTGGACTAAAACAAAGAAATCATAAAACCAACACTGGATCACTTCATCATCTTCATTCTTCAATGCAGTACTCTCCTCCATTCCCTTGTAATGCTTCATGTACGCTTTTTATCACAGCTTCAACCTCAGCAACCCTTGAACTAGAATCTCTATCTCTATACCCCCCCTCAAGATGGAATTGGTGAAGATCCATCAATCCCATCTTGGAGAGTAAAGAGCGAAAACGAGGAGATGCTAGAGATTTAGTCAAAAAATCTGCCAATTGATCAGCTGAAGAAACTGGAGATGGAACTAAAAGCCCAGAAACATACTTTTCACGGACTATGTGACAATCCATTTCAATGTGTTTAGTTTTCTCGTGAAACACATTGTTTTTGGTGATGTGTATGGCAGCTAAATTGTCACAATAAAGAGGAAATGGTAAGGAGATTGGAACCTGGAAATCATGAAGAAGATAGGAAATCCAGGTTAACTCTCTTGTAGTGAGGCTGAGTGCCCTATACTCAGCCTCTGCTGTAGAAGCAGCAACAGTTTGTTGCTTTTTACACTTCCATGAAACAAGCCCTTCACCCATAAAGATGCAATAACCAGTCACTGATCTCCTTGAATCAACACATGTACCCCAGTCTGCATCTGCAAAAGCTCTAATCTGCATATCACAAGATGAAGCATAGAATACACCAACAGAAGGACTTCCTTTGAGATATCTAAGAACATGTAGAGCTGCTTTCCAATGAGAAGATCTAGGCTTTGCAACAAACTGACTCAACTGTTGGGATGCAAAAGTAACATCCGGGCGTGTGAGATTGAGATATAAAAGTTGCCCTACTAACCTCCTATATGGCTCAGGATCTGAAAGAAGATCACCATCATATCTTGAAAGCACAAGACCAGGAGGAAAAGGGGTTAAAGCAGGTTTACATCCCATTAACCCAGCTGAGGAAATGAGATCTAACACATATTTCCTTTGATTTAGAGCAATCCCTTCTTTTCCTCTAGCCACTTCCATTCCCAGAAAATATTTTGCAAAACCCAGGTCTTTAATTGTAAAAGCAGCATGCAAGAAAGCCTTTAACTCATCAATAAGAACTTGAGAAGGGCCACTAATCAGCACATCATCCACATATACAAGCAGGCACAGAAAATCAGAACCTGAACCCTTTAGAAACAAGCAATGATCACTGCATGACTGTGTGAACCCAAAACTGATCAACTGTTTGGTGAACTCTGCATTCCACTCCCTAGATGCTTGTTTGAGGCCATACAAACTTTTGACAAGTTTGCAAACTTGATGAGGAAGAGCTCCTTTAAGTCCAGGTGGAACTGTCATGTATATCTCATCCTTTAGAAAACCATGCAAAAATGCATTGTTTACATCTAGTTGTGCTACTGGCCAATCATATGCAGCAGCCATAGCAAAGAGAAACCTTACTGTAACCATCTTAGCTACAGGGGAAAATACCTCTGTATAATCTATCCCAGGCTTTTGGTTAAATCCCTTTGCTACTAATCTAGCTTTATACCTTTCTACTGACCCATCAGGATTAAGTTTGACCTTTTACACCCATTTACACCCAATTGGCTTTTTTCCAGAGGGTAACTCAGTCAAAATCCAAGTCTGATTCTCATTTAGAGCAGCCAACTCTTTGTCCATTGCATCCACCCATTCTTGAGAAATGCAAGCTTCCTTGTAGGTAGTAGGCTCTTTAACCAAAGAAAGATTAAAGAGAAAAGTGGTGTAAGAATTGGATAAGGCTGAGCTAATATAGAATGGGAAGGTAGGTGGAGTAGTACTAGATGAAGGAGTACCTAAATACTCAGAAGTGAAACTGGAACAGACATAGTCTTGCAACCATGTTGGTGGTCTACGGTTTCTAGCCCCCATTCCTGCAGTAGGTGAAGGCAAATTAGGTGAAGGCAAATCTAAAGTATCACTCTCAACAATATCTGTTTCTGTAGAACAATCATCCCCTACATCATTATCAGTAGATGGAGTGACAACAACAGGAATAGGATCATTGCTAGACGCATGAACAGAATCATTAGATATACATGATGTATCCACCAAATCCTCTACTGGTGTGATAGGAATTTGTGGTAAAGAACTTGATTGTGGAGAAATATCACCACTTAAAGATTTTGGATGAAGAAATGGGTAAGTATCATGAAAAAACTTCACATCCCTTGACACCAAGACTTTAGAATGTTCAATATCAAAAAGTAGATATCCTTTATGAAATAAATCATAACCCAAAAATGCACACTTGAGTGATCTATTATCAAACTTACTTCTGGTAGGGGAGAGGTCCACAGCAAATGCCAAGCAACCAAATGGCCTTAACATAGAGTAATCTGGTTCCTCTTTGAATAGAATTTCATAAGGTGTAAACCACTCAATCACCCTACTAGGCAATCTGTTTATCAACCAAGTAGCAGTGAGCAAAGAATAAGGCCAAAATTTGGAAGGCATACCACTTGTAAACATCAAAGCCCGAGCAGTTTGTAGAAGATTTCTGTGTCTCCTCTCTACAATCCCATTTTGCTGAGGTGTGTAAGGACAACTCCTCTGATGAATGATCCCATGTTCTGCAAAAATCTTGTACACTGACTGATTCACAAACTCTGTTCCATTGTCTGTTCTAAATCCTTTCACATCATGTTGGAACTGAGTCTTGATCATCAAGATAAAAGTCTGAAGTATAGAAGCAACCTGATCTTTGCTGTGTAACATGTATGTCCACAACATTCTGCTATGATCATCTACCAGAGTCAACATATATCTGGTATTGCACAAATTATCCTTTGTATAAGGTCCCCACAGGTCAGCATGTACCAAATCAAAGAGATGATCAGTTCTTCTGTTAAGTATAGGAAATGTACTTCTTGTTTGTTTGGCACGAATACACACCTCACACCTTTCTATGATATCCACCATCTGTTTCTCCAACTTTCCATCTAAAATTCTCATATGTTTCATCACTGTAAGAGAGGGATGACCCATAGCTATATGCCATTCTTGCAGATTCATATCTTTAGGATTCAACAAACTGCAACAATATCTTTCAGAAACCACATCCATGACATACAGGTTTCCTTTCATTGTTCCTATACCCAGAATTTGCTCAGAACCCTCCCTTTGGAACACACAATGACTTTTGTAAAACATGCATTTAATACCAAACTCTTGTATCAATCTTGCCACAGACAACAGGTTATGAGTAAAACCTGGTATACTCAACACATCAGCCAATATAATATCCTTATTTAACCTTACATTCCCAGCATGAGTCACCAATTTAGAAGAAC
Organism: Thymus mandschuricus; assembly: GCA_029379335.1. Taxonomy (NCBI): domain Eukaryota; kingdom Viridiplantae; phylum Streptophyta; class Magnoliopsida; order Lamiales; family Lamiaceae; genus Thymus; species Thymus mandschuricus. Next base: position 34,421,818 of record CM057073.1, on the reverse strand, counting down.
CATCAGGGAGATGTATATTCACAGGCCTATCCAATCTGTAGGTTGTGCAAAATAGCATAGGATCACAACAAATGTGATCACTAGCTCCAGAATCCACAATCCAAATGTCTCTACCCATGCTTGGCAACAAACTAAAGGCAAAATGTCCCTCAAAGGGTGTTGACTTACTTACTGAATCAAGCACCAGATTTATATCAGCTTTTGTCTTCCCACTTGACTGCTGCTGCAAATGTGTCTGCAAGTACTTAGCTATCTCAGCTTGTATCATCTTGCTCATATCTTGTGCAACATCTCTCTGCACAGGTAAGTCCTGCATCTGTTCTTCATCATCCTCAGTTTCCACCATGTTAGCTCTCCCCTGCCCTTTGTTTTCTTTCAATTTCTTATACCATTCAGGCACTCCATGAAGCTTAAAACACTCACTGATTTCATGACCACTACCTTGACAATGTGAGCATCTTAATTTCCTTTTATCTTCTTTTGACAACCTAGGTTTGAATTGCCCTGGTTTCCCATAGTTGTCACCCCTATATCCACTGTTATTTTTCACAAACTGACCAGCATTCATGCTCATTAATCCACTGTTATCATACACTGAATTATTCAATTGCTTCCTGTCTTCTACTTGAACAATCAAAGAGTATGCTCTCTCAATGTCAGGCAGAGGCTCAATCATCATAATTTGATCAGACACGGACTGGTATTCCTCATTCAGACCTTCCAAAAATTTCATAAGCCTTTGCTGATCCTCTCTAGCAACAACCTGATTTCTAGCTTTACATATACATTCAATAGGAGGTAAAACTGAATCCAATTCATCCCATAATGCTACCAAATTATTGAAGTATTCAAGCACAATTTGAGATCCTTGAGTATATTTGAAATTTCTCTTTGCAATCTATATACCTTTGGTCCATTTCTCCTACCAAAACGTAAGGTAATAGCTCTCCATAGCTTAGATGTGCTTTCTATGTGAGTAAAAGCATTTACGAACTCCTTAGATATTGAATTTATTATCCAATTAGAGATCATCAAATCCACTTTCAACCAACGCTTATAATAGACTGCAGTAGGATCTGGTTCCGGAAAGCTACCATCTATCAATTCCAATTTACTACGTGTAGCTAACGCACGCCTCACAGATTTACACCAGTTCGTGAAATTGTTACCTGTGAGGTGCGCCGTGACCAACTGCATACCAGGATGGTCAGATTTTTCCAGATGAAGAATCTCCCGAACCTGACGTGCTGTAAATCCTTCCGGTGGATCAAAGTCATCGTCGTCTCCACCTCCATCCGATCCTCCAGGTGGTGGAAATCTACCTCCATGTGGCGTAAATTCATGAATTACTCCAGATCCGAAGGACTGATACCGATTCTCCTTCACTCCAGAACCTTCTGCTTGCTCATCTTCAACACGCCTCTCCCAAGTCTCATGCCGTTGCTGTTTCACCATCACTAACCAGATCGAAGCTCAACAATCAACGAATCAAAGCTCAATAACGAAAACAACGAAGCGGAAAACCCTAGATTCCAGCTCTAGATACCATGTAGAAATTGTAGAGAAGGAGATAGTGTTTTCATTCAAAGTAGAGAGAAAATGGTGCAGTAACCAAATTCATATTTCAAACTTCTGTTAATCACTGTTTATATACAGTGATTAACTAGAAACACAACTGACGTGGCAGCTTACAACACAAACTAAAACGCGTAGCAACTTTACAAGTAAAAGCACGAGACTATCTATCACCGCTAGATTAGAAACACAATCTACGGTTATTATTGCGACACGTGGACTAAAACAAAGAAATCATAAAACCAACACTGGATCACTTCATCATCTTCATTCTTCAATGCAGTACTCTCCTCCATTCCCTTGTAATGCTTCATGTACGCTTTTTATCACAGCTTCAACCTCAGCCACCCTTGAACTAGAATCTCTATCTCTATAATAGTGATTCAAAGTTAATTAATAAAGATTTAAACAATCGAATTGATCATCAACAAACAAAGATGGAAGCATGACTATACATAGTCTACATATAAAAGAATAAGAAGAGATCAACTTACAGATTAAGAGCCAATAGGCGGAGATGATGATGATGCAGAACAAGTCCTAGGTGGTGTCCAGAACCAGCACCATGACCTTGTTGACCTGCAACACAATTTTCGTCAAACTCATCCCGAGCAAATTACTATAAAATTCAGTTTTTTTAAAAATAGAATTCACAACCTAGCTTCTGTTCTTCCCTGATTTCACGATGTAATCGCAACCAGAATTGACAAAACCACCCACAATCGTGTTCTACTCGTCGAGAGGTTTCCAACGGTGTGTGGCTCGTCAAAATCCAACCACAGGTGCGTCCGGAATGTGGTCTGGAAAATTGCTCTGCCGTGCGACTCGTCACTAGCGACAGCATCATCTTCCCCAGCGGATATATCCGCCGTCTCTCCACCAAAACGAGCGGTTCACCCCTTCATCTCTTCGTCTTTTCGAGGAGAACATAGCCCAGCCATCAATTTAACCGTTAGCACCGGGATCTGACCAAAAAACGTGATAGGACAAAGAATCAAAGAGCTGCTGTATACACTTCACCTGTAACAATCTATCTAAAATCAGCTTTGGAGAGCGAGAACGAGTGAGAGAGTAACTTGCCGTGTCGGAGGTGACGAACGAGAAAATTAGGGCTCACAATTCAGGGCAAAATCGCCCATGAAGACATTGAGAATTCTAATTCAGGAGAAAGAAAGGGAAAGAAGATATGGAAAAAAAATTGGCCGCCGGCGACGACCGATAGACGGCGCCGGCGAATGACTGACGACGGACGGCCCGGCGAACGATTGGAGATTGGAGGAAAGGGGTCTGTTGCTTTGAGAAATTGAGAGAGAAAGGGGTGTCTGGTCGTGCATAAAGAAGATAGGGAGAAATTGGTGGAAAATTGGGGGAAAAGTTCTTTGAATTTTTTCTTTAATTAATAACTATTTTTTTTTTATTTTTTTGATAAATAACAACACAAGCATACAACAACGGTTAAAAGAATATGTTGTTATAAGTCACGACAACACCAAACGATAACATTAAACTAAACTGTTGTGATTTTTACATACAACAACACGAAACAACAACACTACATTTAAAACCGTTGTCTATGAGCGCACTCTCTCGCTCATAGACAACGGTTGTTAAAACGACAACACTTTTTTGGGATATAACAACAAGTATTACACGGAACCGTTGTCTAATTTGTGTTGTCTATGTGCTTTTTTATAGTAGTGCATGCAATATTCGTGCTTCCATAGGTGTTAGAGTCAATGCACAACCATTCATAGACAAGGTTGAAGCAAGTGAAACGAAATCATAATCTAACAAAGTCTCCACAACAATGATTAGAATGCAAATCACCTGATGCACAATTCTTGATATACGTGGTTTTTAATGGCAGCACGAATTATTTGTTGGGGACTTTTCACCGAAGAAATATGTGGAAGAATATATATAGGATACAAGAATTTTTTCAGCATAACATATCTAACCTGCCAACACAAATCAAGGAAGTTACAATCAAGGCTCCCCGCTACTCTTCCGCTACAGCCTTCCTCTGCCCCACCACCTCAGGCTTCTTCTCCTCTGCCTCCTATTGGATTGAATTCCACTCCACCATCGGAAATTCCTATTGCGCCACCACCTCAGGTCACTTCACCACCGCCTCATCCTCCTCTGGTGCCGCCACCTCAGCCGAACTCGCCTCGGCCCACGGCGGCACCACCACCACCATCCCCTCCTAGTTTAGTCGTATATATCAACACCTCCTCCAACAGCCTCTCTGCCTCCGCCCAATCCGGCACCACCAACTCCACCAGCTAGTCCTCCTACTTCACCCCCTCCCGCCACTATCCAACTAACCCTGCGTTCAGTTGTGGTTCTAGAAAGTCGAGAGAGGAATTAGGGATTTAAAATTTTCCAAAAAGGGAGAAATCAAAGGCGGTTTAATAATCTTCCCCAATTTTTCATTCACGAATAGATCTACCACCGTACGCTTCCTCCTCCTCCACCGCTGCCGCCGTCCACCGCGGACAGATTTGACGTCGTTTGCTTCTTCCTCCACCACCGCCTCCGCCGTTCACTTCCTCTTCTCCTCTTCCTCCACCGCCGCCACGATTCACTTCTTTCGCCGCGCCGCCGTTCGATATAAGAGAGAAACGGGGCTTAGAGAGAGAAATATGGAGAGCGCGAAATTGATAGAGAGAAATAGGTTTTACAGAAAAATGAGAGTATTTGTTTCATTTCGCGTCAATTTTAGATAGAAATTGAGTTTTTTAAGTGGGTGGCCTACTATTAATTTCACTAAAACATACTATGAGGTAGTTTATTATATTAACTTTAATTTTAAAATGATATAATTGGTTATTAAAGGTAGGATAAATTATAACAATTACTTATTCATTATATTACTAAACAATACGAATAAGAAAATCATTCATTATTATTGTTCATAATTAAATTTGTAAAATTATTCATTAAGGTTTCTGTCAAAAATAATGAAAAATAAATAAATAAATGAATCGTCAAATGTGAGATCCTCCATTCACATTTTATATATGAACCGTGTATAAATTATCGTTTTTCTTTTATTAATTTTATGCATATTCTTTTAATAATTTTAATATTAGTATGATTTATGATAATTTACAATTATTTTTTTTTTAATTCGCTCATTCATTTTAAGGTATATAATTTATTCTTACGCATTTAATTTATATTTTTATTAGCTAAAATATGGATAAATTGAAACTTAGGGTATCTAATTTTTTATTTCTAACTTTTTGTCATAAAATTTTATTTTATTTTGTTATGATATTTCTATTTTTATTTTTATAAAAAACATAACAAAATAATAAAAATAATTATTTATTACACTATTCGTACACATAAATGGAAATAAAAATATTATTAAGGGAGATAAAAAATATTTGGAGAGAACTCATATGCTTTTTCAACATAACACCCTTTATGCTCACAACACATCTTAAAGCTTCATCTGCAATTTCATTTTGTTTATAATAAAAAATCTAACATCTAAAATCAGAAGAATTTTACATACAAGGGTAAATAATACTACCTCTATCCATCCTAATTAGTCCCGTATTCCATTTCGGGATTTATCAGTTACTAGTCTCATTTCCATAAAAGGAAATAATTTAATATCACATATTCATCACATCACACTTAATTAGACCAAATTAAACTCTAATTAAAAGTGAATGGGTGTAGTAGTATAGTATTAAATTAAATTAAACTCTAATTTAACATCACATCTCCATCTACATCTCACTTTATCTCATTTTTCTTGGCTCTTGTGCCATTTGAAAATGGGACTAATTAGGATGGATGGAGGTAGTATTATCTTTTATCTTGTAGAGAATGAATTTGTTTATTATTGTAATAAACCATCATAATATAAATAGGCTCATTATCAATTGAACGTAGAAAGTATTTTGTACGTTAAATGTTCAAATAAATCTATTATATATATAATAACATAATCTTTCCTCACAATTATTTTCCTGCCAAAACTGCACCCATATTTTTTATATTATTTTAATAATTAATAATTACTTTTCAGATTCATTTTTCTACCTTTTACTTTTTAATATAATTACATTCCATTTATAATTGGCCTATAGCTGTGTGCAGACTCTTCAGTCCATATACCCATGCAATTTTTGTTCTCTATCCTCTCTTTATTCATTTGATATTTGTATTATTACGTATTACTGTACATATTACTACTATAAAGTTGGAAGATAGATTGTTTCAAATCTATGAAAGTGGGGGATAATCAATTAATAACTTTTATAAAAAAAATTAAAAATAACTTTTATCAATATTTTTTATTTCAAGCGTTCTATATGTTATGAAGAGATAGATGTACTTCCATATTTTCCTTTGTGCAAATTCATTTACTCATACTGGAATTTTGTCGAAAAAAATTATTAAAAATGTATATTTATTGCATATCGAAATTGCATGCGTTTTTTGTTTACTATTTTTATACATATACTGTTACATTGGAAGACATAATTTTATAGCATGCATGAATTGTGATGATTGTTTTGTGTCATAGTGTGTCACCTATTCAAATTCTACTTCCTTTTAAAAGTCCTAGATGCTAACCATTTAATTTACAGAAAAATTGTAAAATAGTACACCTTGTATTGGAAACTTAATTTATATCTGCCACATATAATTTACTCTTTCTTCTGTACTGCATGAATTGTAATAAATATAGCCGCCACAACTTATTTTTTTGTCGATGAATTGTGAGTTTTTATAGGAAAAATAATTAATCTTTTCATGCATTAAAAACGTTTGTTTCATTTTTTTCCCACAATATTATAACGTCCGAGAAAATATTTAATTTTCAGCCTTAATTATGTTTTATATACAGAATTTCATTGACTTTCTTGGGATATTAATTTTTTTTCAATCAAATATTGGCATTTCAGTTAGTTTAAGTAATTCCTTTAATTTTCCCTAAAAAAAAAGTATTCTCTTAATTATTACTTAAGAGTGGTGTCTCTTCGTTATTAGCCACCAACAGAAAATACATGCAGCACGAAGAAATAGAACAAACTTAAATAACGAGCCTCAAAAATTTATTTGCCTAAATTTACAGTTTTCTTCCTACCAAAAAGGTAATATGTCAATTCAAAAATAAAAATTGAAACTCGCTATAAGAAAAAGACGTTAAAAAGGCGGCATAGTCTAATGACTCAGTTGTTTCTTCATTTTTCAAAGAAATGCATAACACAATAGCATTTAAATAGTCTCTCCCTAGAATTATAGGGGCATAAAATAAAATATTGAATATTAAAATAATCTAAATATACATTGGATATTAAAGCTTTTGCATGCATTTGTAATGATGGCGATTTGTAATTTATCGAAAACTTTTGCATGCATATCATAATTTTCTTCTTATTCTTCTTCTGCTTTTCATTTTCTGTTCTAGCCATACTTTTTTTTAATCTTAATTTTGATTTTAGAATTAGATCTTTGAGCAAGTGATCACATCTATTTACGTGAGCTCCATTTACATGAGAAACACTCACAAATTTTTTTTCTATTCTAATACCCACACTCCACAACTTTTAAGTATTACTCCATTAAGATAACATGCCTCCAATGTGGTGCCTCATTAAGGATTTGCATCCAAAAAATGCGAGATCCACACTCAAATTAAGGCTCGTGAGATCATACGATCTCACGTCTCGCTATTCCAACAAAGTTACCAGCCATGAATGTGTTTTTCATGATCAAGAGGTAATGTATAATTATGATATATAACTATTTCTATTCTATAGTCTACGATTTTTACATTTCTAACCAAACTTGACTTTGCTTTATGTAGGGCGACCGGATCCATGCGACAATGGACGCAAGCTTGATTTCTAAGTTCAAGCATCTATTGAAGGAAGATCATATTTATAGAATCAAAAACTATATTGTTATGTCTAACAATAAGTATAAAACAACATCAAATATGCATTTCATGAAGATGATAAGTAGCACACTTATAACCCCATTAACCTATGAAGAATTTTTCCCGCGATATTATTTCAACGTTAAAAATTTTGAAGATGTGCTATCAATTGAAAATGTTGACAATGAAAGTGTCTTATTTGGTAAGAAAAATATTGCCATTCAAATATTATTTTAATTATTGCAGATTATTTTTTATTTTTTAAAATCATTTTGTCAACTCACCTATAATTTTTTTCTTTTTTCTTTTATAGATGTCATTGGGGTGGTGAAAGAATCAACAATGAAGAATGTTCTTTGCAATGATGGAAAAATGAAGCAATTAATTGAGATAGATCTAGCGGATGAGGGGTAAGCCTTAATTTGTGTAGTATATGTAATTTCTGTGTTTTTTTTACTCAAATTGCAATAAAAATCAGAATTAATTGAAAGTTAGCATTTTTTCTTTTTTTGCCAAATTGTGTAGAATTAAAATTTAGATAAAGTCGATATGTTTAAGGCAAATAAACTTTAAATGTGGAAGCTCGAGGTGAAATCTAACTATAATGTTGAAAGTATATTATTATATTTGTTACGAGATTTTGTGTTGATCATCAAAAGATAAATTAGGCCAACCATCTAGTATGTTGCTTCAATTATGTTTTTCCATAAAATATAAAAGGCGAAGGAAAAAGTTTGTACATGGGAACATATTTTATGCACGTGAAATGATTTTTTTTTTTTTTTAAAGGCATAATCACCTAAGATGTGCACTTTGGGAAGAATATGCGGATAAGGTTAGAAAAGCACTTGCTACTCGGAATGAGAAAATGAAATCATGATAATTCAAATGGGTCGGGCCAATTTTCATCAAGGTGTAATTCAAGTTGCAATAGCTTCAAAGTTACAAAAGTTTGGTTTAATCACGATTTGCCGGAAATGAACTCCCTAAGAGCAATGTTTGAAACTCTCTTTTTTGTTAGGTGTAGAGACTGTTATTGGGCCACGTGTTTCTGGCCCAATTCGAGACCTGTTAGGTTTAGGGTTTCGGCTTCTCTTATAAATAGTCGTCTTCTCATTGTATTATGTATCCCAAAATCATAGTGCATACTCCTGGCTTGGTAGCACCCCCAGACGTAGTCATCTCGACGAACTGTCAACAAATTCTCTCGTGTTTTTCATTGCTTTCGTATTCTTTGATTGTTATTTCCTAACAAATGGTATCTAGAGGCGAGGTTACGCAGGGAGATACGATGGCAGAGTCGAAGACACCGGTGGAGAAGTTCGAAGGGTCAGATTTTGGGTTCTGGAAGATGCAGATCGAGGATTACCTGTATGGTAAAGATCTGAGCGATCCTCTGGAGGGGAAGCCCGAAGACATGAAAGAATCCAAGTGGAAGAAGCTAGACAGGAAAGCGATGAGCGCGATCAGGCTATCGCTGTCCAGAAATATTGCTATTCACACCACCAAAGCCGAGACGACGAAGGAGATGATGCAGATACTGTCGGACATGTATGAGAAACCTTCAGCAGCAAATAAGGTTCATCTCATGAGACGTCTTTTCAACCTAAAGATGTCGGAAGGAACGGCTATCACAGAACATCTCAACGAGTTCAATGCAATAACGACGCAGTTGAGCGCCGTTGAGATCACATTCGACGATGAGGTACAAGCCCTAATTCTACTGTCTTCCCTACCAGATAGTTGGCACGGCACGATCACTGCTTTGAGTGCTTCAACGGGGAAAGAGAAGCTGAAGTACGAGGAGGTCAGAAATCTGGTCCTGAGCGAAGATATTCGCATGAGAGAATCAGGCATGGCTTCAGGATCAGCGTTGAATACAGAGAATAGGGGCAGGTCAACCTCGAAGTCGAACTCAACCCGGGGCATATCGAGGTCGAAATCCAAAGGCAGGGGCCAAGGGAAGAAGGACAAAAGCTCGATCCAGTGCTGGAATTGTGAGGAGTATGGGCACTTTAAGAGTCAATGTGAGAAGCCGCTCAGAGATAATAAGAAGGATCAGAAGGAGAAGAAGTCTTCCAATGTTACTAGGTGATGAATCTGGCGATGAGCTCTTGATCCTGAGCGATTTTTTTTTTTAATCTTTTGTGATAGAAACATCAATTATTTAGTCATTAGTATAAGCTGATAATAAAAATGTATTAGAATAAGAGTGATATTAAATACTATAAACTAAACATATTAAATATACTTATTGAGTTCACACCTTCAAATGCACTATAATATTCTGAATAAACAAAATATATATATATAAAATAAACGTTGAAATTAATTAATTTATAAGTATGTTGAAAGTCAAAATTATTATATTAATAGTTAAATAAAACATAATGTTACACATATCAAAAATTACTTTAAGAGTCATAATGTTTCCAAAGTATGAACTTTAGATAAAAATGAAAGAGGAGAAATTCTTTTTATTTTCCTCTTTGTAATTTAAAGAGTAGCCGATAAAAGAGTGGGAAAATAAACTACCCACTTAGAGATAATAAAATCAATAGTAGGTCACCCACTTAAAAAACACAAATTCTACCCAAAATTGACGCGAAAGGACAAAAATACTCTTACTGTTGACTTTGACTTTTACTAGTAGTTATGAACTATGACGTTGCTTTGGACAACATGTATGTGGTTCCCATGTGATGCACGAAAATTATATTTTTAATATTTTAATTTGTGAGACACATTTTTATATTAGTTGGTTAGTAATAGTAATTTACATCTTCTATTCAGCTTTTCTTCACCACTTGAACCTCATTACGTATTTATATAGATATAATTGTATGAGAAAAAGTGAAAATTCATGAATAAGTTCTTTGGTGATTAGTAATTAATTTTTTATGATAATGGTAATAAGAAATTTTAAATTAATAAAATCAAATCAAATTAACACCCCACGCCATCTATTTTCACTCATATTTCAGTTTGTCACATTTCAACCTTTAATATTTTTATGCATTTAATAGTTTTATCTATAGTTATGAAAATGGTGCTGATTTGGACAACAGGTATGTGGTTCCCCACAATCGCTATTTGCTTTTGAAATATGGAGCTCATATAAATGTTGAATGGTGCAACCAATCTCGATCTAAGTATTTGTTCAAATACATAACTAAAGGTCGTGATCGAGTAACGACATCATTTTATGAGAGCAATGGGGGCAATGAAGATGGAGGGAATGTAGATGAAATAAAGTTGTATTATGATTGTAGATACATCTCACCATGTGAAGCAGCATGGCGAAGTTTGGGCTTTGAAATTCAATACAGATATCCACCTGTTGAACGTTTAAGTTTTCATCTCCCGAATGAGCAAAATGTTATATTCTCTGACTCGATCAAATTGAAGATGTGCTTGATAGCCGTACAGTTAATCAAAACATATTTTTAGCATGGTTCGAAGCTAATAAAAAATATCCTGAAGCGAGAGAATTAACATATATATGCTGAATTTCCAACCAAATTCGTTTGTGATAGATACAACAGGGAATGAAGACCAAGAAAGAAGGGGTTTTCTATTGGAAGGATATTTTACGTACCTCCAGGTTCGGGTGAATTGTATTATGAAAGACTTCTTCTCAATGTGATTCTTGGTGCCACATGTTTTGAAGATATGCTTTGCATTAATGGTATTCGCTATTCTTCATTTCGAGATGCTTGTTATGCTTTGGGACTATTGGATGATGATAGAGAATACATAGATGGAATCATCGAGGCAAGTTATTGGGCCTCTGCAAAATCCTTAAGAGCTCTATTTGCACACTTGCTGTCATCTGACTCATTGTCATTACCTGAAGTTGTTTGGGAAAAATGTTGGCCTTTCATGGCAGATGATGTACAACATATATAATCAAAGAATTTTCTTACAACATCCAGGTACATAATTTTATTTCAATGATATTAATCATATCATTCTTTTTATTATTTATTAAATTGTGTTTAATTGGTTTATAATTCTATAAATATTTCAGGCTTGATATTAAATGAAGAAGAAATGAAGAATTTGACATTGTTTGAAATTGAAAAATTGTTACAAGGGCTTGGGAGAAGTTTAAGTGAGTTTCAAGGCATGTCATCTCCTATTCGTGATCATTATGAATCTTTTCATAATAGATTGATTAGTGATGAGCTTCGGTACGATAGAAAGCTTTTGGAGCAAGAACACAAAAAATGCCTCTTGAAACTTACTAATGAGCAACGACGTGTATATGATACAATCATGAATGTAGCAATATCAAACAATGGTGACATGTTCTTTGTGTATGGTTATGGAAGAACAAGTAAAACATTTATATGGAAGACGTTGTCGGCCGCTTTTCGTTCAAAAGGTTAAATTGTGCTGAATGTGGCTTCAAGTGGCATTGTGTTGGTCCCGGTTTGTTATGGGAAAAATACGTAGAGGGGGGGGGGGGGGGGGGGGGGGGGGGGGGGTGTCACACTCCGATTTTCCTAACTCTAAAAATAATCAATTTTAATTATAACCAATTAAATCGGGATGCAACGAAGGGTAAAATAAAAAGGGAGAAAATCATAATTCAATTGATTTTAATTAGTTTTAATTAAAATTCATTTAGTTTAGCCCGAAAATTTGGGCAGCATCTCCCCTATACCAGGATCAAGTCGTAGTAAATACCAAAGACTATACATCGGCTAACCAAGTACATAAACCATAACGATGAGGTCGGACCAGACCGCGCCATCATCGGATCCAAGGTATTTAATAAAAATAACTACCGAGGCGGACCAGACCGCTCTACAGTAGGATCCAAAGTACATATCGAAAGCATAACAACCGTGGCGGACCAGACCGCACTACAGTTGGTTCCAAGTATATAATTACATCAAAGTTGCGTTTAAATAGCGGAAGCGAATAAATAAACATTCATTTATCAACCGTTATAGTTTTTATAAATTCGTTTAAGTTTTCGTTATATGAATTCATATTTTCAAAACGTGAGTTTTAAACTAATCAAATGAATAACGAATAAACTTTAAACGAAAATTAACTTTCTAAGTTAACTAAACCATAACTCCCATTTCGATTATTTAAGGTAGTGATAATTCGATTATCTAAGTAACGAAAAAGGAAATTGTTTAACGATCCAAAGCATACGTAAATTGTTTATAACCAAACAAAAGTTTAAGAAACTGGAAAGGGTCTAACGGTTTAAGTTTTATTATCCTCGTCTCTTGTTTATTCCTCCTTTCCTTTTCTCTCTTCTCACCCTGTCACTATGCCTCCGGCTCCCAATCTGCAAAACAAAGAAAGTTCTACAGGGCTGAGTCAACTAGCACTCAGTGGGAATCATTGCCAATCAAAGGAAAACAAAAGCAGGGCTTTCAGGATTTTAAAAGAGAGAAGAGAAAGAATAAGTCTTGATCCCATATGACCAAACCATTTAGGCGCCCATTTAGGTATTCCCGAGGTTACTCGTAATCGAATCCCGGTTAAACCACTTGTCGGATTATAAGAACATTTGCAGGGTGACATACATAAAGTGTATATAAACCCATCAGCTATGCTAGACGGCATAAATAAGTTATATGCAAGTCTATCGGCTAGGGATCGAGAATTCCGTGGTAAACCCCACTCCCGACCCCGGTGTACACCAGTTGCTCGTTGGCGTGTTAGACCTAACGATGTCAACCCGATATCGTAAAAGATTAGAGCATTAAACCTGGGAAACCTGTGATTCACAATTTAATCCTGAAACAAAGCCTGCACTTGAAGAATATAGAGCTTACTAGCTCAAGAGTTATCAAGAAATAAGAATCCCCAAGGATTTTAACAAGTTGAATAAATAGATCCCCACCTTTACCGGTTACTCGATTCTTTGGTTCGAATCTTAGTTCAGCTTCTTCGGAGAGTCTTCCTACAAATATTTTCTGAGGTTAAGTTACGTTCGTAGTTTCATCTTTAGAATTTTCTAACATAACTTCCTTTTTATTATTAATATATTTCTTATAATTATATAAACACTTATCAACCTTCAATAATTATTTTCTTATGTTTTCGTCGTTTGCATGGCTTAGACTTCAACACAAAAGTTGTTCAACTAATCATTGAGAATATTTTGGTGCAAAAATATTAGACATGCAAAAAGGGTAAGGGTCCTTCGAATCAAAATGAACACAATTTCATTTTTAGAAAATTAACGGTGATTCCGATTGTTACCAAATTTTATAGGATGCTAGTTAATCTCATTTCGAAGCCATATTAATATTTTCAAAACATTTGGACAGAGTCTCGACATGCAGGGAAACATTATCCATGAAAAAGAAAGGTTCACCATCAACAATTCATTTTCAACAATTCGTTCCGATTAAGTGGTTAATTATTAGGTTACGAACAACTTTAATTCGGTGATATGGATGCAAAAAGGAACACCGGCAACCACCAAAGAAAGGGCGGCTGCACGGCGATGGAGAAGAAGAGAAGGTGATGCATGTCTCACTTCGGAAATTCGTGGCGACGATCAACCACTACCCCTAGAATCGAAATCTCCCTACGAGTTCATAGGAACGAACGGCATACCTTTTCGATGATCGGAAAGAAAGTTATGCACGAAAGACGATCGGTGATGATCGGGGCTGTTCGCGGCTTCCTCGTCTTGAAGAAGAAGGTGATGGCGATGAAAGATGATGGCGGCAGAAGTGATGAAGAAGACGGTGGCAGCAGCTGCTGCTTGATCGGAGAAGATGAACGGCGGTGGTGGTGGTGGCGTCGGAGATGAGCGAGAGAGATGGAGGCTGCTGCTCCTTCGGTTTTCTTGGAGAGGAAGACGAAGGTGATGGATGGTGATGAAGGTGATGTTCGGTGGAGGTGGAGATGATGGAGATGATGATGATGGTGGTGGTGATGATCGGTGGTGATGGAGATGGTGGTGGATGGCGGAGGTGCTGCCGGCGAAGGGGAGAGGCGGAGGAGGTGAAGTACGGGAGAGAGAGAGAGAGTTGTTGGGGTTGGTGGGTGTTTCTCCACTTGAAGGATTGAGATGAGGATATGATCAAGTGAGGCGGTGATGGCCTCTTATTATAGGGGCCATCTCGTCTCCGGTTCGACGTTCGTTCCCCGACGAAAAGATATTTTTCCGGCAACGAGTTCCGATTTTAGATTTCAAAGGGTTTATGGAATCCATGAAAAATATCGAACACAACGATATAGGTTAAAGAATTTTCGGAAGGAATTTGATAGCTCGAAGATTTTTAAAGAAACGAAAAGATCGAAAATAGACAAACGGCGACTCGGTTTTTCTTAACCGTTTATCCGAAAAATACCTAACTTCTTTCATAATTCTTTTAATGTCAAAACTAGGTTAAATATATTAACATTACATTTTTGGAATTTTATTAAGTTAGAAATAATATTTTTAGTTAACTAATTTTTAATTAAATTAAATATTCTAAAATTCTTTTATTAAGAAATTTATATAACTAATAATATCAAAGCTTTTAAATTTAAAATTCTTTTATCATTTTACTATATAAATTATGAAAAGCTTATTTTATTAAAGGAAATTATTTATTTTTCTATTTTCTAGTATTTAAAATACGGGTTATTACAGGGGGGGGGGGGGGGATGAATACGTATTTTGAAGTTTTTCAACTTCAAATTCCTTAACTCAGAGTATGAAGTAAAGTGCTCGTAAGAAGTACTAAGACCTAGCCGAGAGCTAGATCTAAAGCAATCAAGATTCTCTTGACCAAAGCTTATAACTTGATCAAGAGTGAGACTTTACTCTTAGTGCGAAATTCGGTGAGCTAATGTCTTTTCTAAGTAATTAAAAATTCCAAGTTATGTTTGTTTAAGTGCAAGTGCAATGAATAATCAAACAATGAAAATAAAGAGTTTAGGGTTAGAGAGATACGACACAAGGTTTATAGTGGTTCGGAGATAAAGCTCCTACGTCCACTTTGTTGCACTTGACAACACGTTCTCTTCACTCAAGAACTTGAAGATTACGGGCTCTTCAAAAGCCTGGTCGAGATCGAGCTTCACTCGCTTGGATCTGACGACAGACGCAATGATTGCGGGTTCACTACAAAGACCTAAACTGGACTAGAAGCTTCACTCACTACTATCCGACGATAGGGAGATTGCGGGCTCACCTTACAGCCTAGCTTCGATCGAGCTTTACACAAACGAGGTAAGTGCAAGCTTGGATCTAGACTCTATGATCGAGGCTTCTACAATCGATGAAAGTAGGGCCTTGGATCGAAACAACCTAACGACGAACACAAAAACCTAACAACAGAACATTAGGGTTAGGGTTTTTGGTTTACGACGAACACACTATGAAGAACTCTCTACAGTAGATGCAAAGATGGCTAGAGTTCTTCTTCTAAGCTTGGATATGGAATGGGCTTAGACTCTAAGTGTGAAGGCTGTGAAGACGAGTTCCGATGAGACTGGTACTCGGAGAACACTTGGAAACAAAGACTCGAAGATTGCACTAAGGCTGGGAGTGTTTGTTTGCAGTAGGCGCTCGAATGCTCAGGAAGTGTTCTACATCTCTTCGTCTTCATCCTTCACTATTTATAGGCGGAGGGTTGGCCGAGATCCGTTGCTTGGTTGGTGGCCTTGTCCCTCCTCCTCTCTACAGTACTTGCACAGGCTGGCTGCTTTTCAGACGCGCAGTTTTGGCTCTTTGCCGGAAATGGCTAAGATCCAAATTCAACAGTAACTGGAGCGAGCCAGTACTGTAGCGGCGCCATGTCAGCCTGCCAGTCAACTCCTCTGCTCCTCTCCGCGTTCGACACGTGGAGATCTCACAATTAATGCGAAGATCTCTAGTTGACTGGAGTTCAAAATCGGAGCGGGAATTGTGCTGTCGCTTTCTGGTAGGTAGTGGCTCGCTTCGCTTTGAAGTTGTAGCGTCCGCTTTGATCGAGTCGCTTCGGGTCATACTTGAAGCGTCTACTTTGGAAAATAGAATTTCCGAGTATTGTTTAAGTAGATTTGACTCGCTTTGACTTTTGCTGTAGCGCTCGCTTCGCTTCGCTTTGGTGGACTCGCTTCGATTCCACTGTAGCGCTCGCTTCGCTTCGCTTTGGTGGACTCGCTTCGATTCCACTGTAGCGCTCGCTTCGCTTGGCTATTCTTCGGCACGCTTCACTTCGGCTCGGTAGACTCGCTTCGCTTGAGAAACATATTCAAGTGAGAATTTCTGCAATCTAAAAAACCTAAGCAAATTAAAGCCATCCTAACAGTTTAGGCTTAGAAAATTTCTAACCTATTATCTATATCAAAAATGGGTCTCTTGGGAACAGGACAATTGGGGTTTTGGGATCAAATCAAAACAGAACATTTCATTCCAAAAATGTCCCATGTAGTTCCCCCTTAACATGTTCATCCTTAACAATTCCCAACAATTTCCCCCTTTTTTATGATGCCAAAACCCAATGACTTAGATTAAAACAATCTAGCCTATCTAATCGTGGAAAGAACTTTAAGCGACTGCTTCCTTTGCAGCTTCGTTTGTATTTTTCTTATAAGTTCCTTTCCCCCTTTTTTTTTTCGGTTAAGTTTTTTTTTTTTTTTTTTTGAGTTTGTAGCATAAGGATAAAGTCATTCACAAAGCGAGTAAATGACACAAAGTGACAGAAAGTAAGGTTTGGATAAATGAACAGAAGTTCACAAAATATTTAAGAGACTTGAAACTCAAGGGTTTCCTGCAGCCTCTTCCTTGTCTTCCTCCTTCTCCTCCTTCTCCTCTTCCTTCTTCTTCTCCTTCTTGTCAACAACATAAGCAGAGAGGACATTTGTCTCCAAAGTACCAACAGTGTGGATACTTGGTCTCCTCCATCCGCTCTCCAGTCTGAATGCTTCGTTCACTTCTTCATCGATGATACTGCGGTCAGGAACGCCTGTGCCTGGTAGGAATGGCATTGGAAAGTCTTTCACTGCGGGCACCTTGACGATAAGGGATTTGGGCTCTGCAAGCTCTGCCATAGTGAATATCTTTCGCCGCATCTTCTCATCATATGCGCACAAGAAATTGTTGAGGGCACTTATCCGAGAGCACTCATCCTGTAGTGGCACTACTCCCCAGTAGTAGTAGGCTTTGATGAAAAGCTCTTTGTAGAACAGCCACTGATCAAGAAGATCTCTCGGGATAAAGTCCTCTATCTCCCTGGCGTCCAGATGTTCATTCCTCCTTGCTGCCAACTCTTCCTCTGATCTGCTAGACAGTCCCTTCATGACCACATTGAATTTGGCACTCGACTCACTGCTCCAGATTGGAAGCTTCTCGTTGAGTCGCTTGCGGATGTAATCTTGTTCCTCCTTGCGGGGGTAGCGACCAGAATCGACCATTTCTTTCACTGTCACATTGCATGCATCGATTATAGCTTGGGCCTCGCATGCTTCAAACTCTTCAGGCATGAACGGGATGAAGGCACTTCGGGTAATGGCGGACTGGATGAGTCTCACTTCATTGAAGTGTTCCTCGATCCGGCCGTCAATGATCTGAAGTCTCTTGGCCCTTATCCTTTTCTCCTTCTCCACAACGTCCTTCCTCTCTTCTCCTCTTATCCTCCTTTTCTCCTGCTTCTCAGCCCTTGAAGCAACTGCCTGCTTTATCTTTTGGCGTTTTGCCTCTGGATTTTCTTCTCTCGCTTCAGGCGCAGTCCGTTTCAACGTCTGTTTTGGTAGTGGGGGAGGCGGCATGTCCTTCTTTGAGGCAGTTGGAGGGATGGCTGCTTGTGAAGATGAAGTGGCTCCTGTAGCCATTGCGCCAGAGCTGAAGTGGGGACGAAGGCTGAAGCGGGCACTTGAGAACCTGAAGCACCTACAACTGTTAGAGATTCTAAATCGAAATCCTTCTCCAGTTGTCGTGCTAGGGTCTCATCCTCCGCGATTTGCTGCTCCCTTTGCTCCCTGGTGAGCACAACGACAGGAGGGTGAGTAGCAATTGAAGAGCCCAGTATTTTCTCCTCAGTTGGCCTTCGGGGCTCTTCGGGCTTTTTGGCAAGTTCTTCTTCAGTTAGCTTTTCTTTGCCCTTCTTTGCTCGCTTCGCCCTAGCTTCATCATCCATTTCCTCCTCTCCAGCACCTCCAGCTTCACTACTTTCCTCCAACATTCTCTCTACGCCAACTCTACTACCTCCTAATCCTTCAACACCTCCTTCCTTCACTTGATCTTCCCCCTTTTTGGCATCATCAAGACTGCCGGGGGTCGGGGTGATTACCTTTCCACTGAGAGATTGCCGTAGTTCCTCGAACTTATTGAAAACGGCATGGAGCATCTTCTCAGTTCGCGTCGCGAAGATGTGTTCTTCAGACAGCACTAACTCTACCGTTTTCACTGAAATTTCTTCAAGTAAGTATTTGCACTGCTTTTCCCTCTCAGTGACAGATAGCATCAATCTCTCCAGTGGCTCTACCGCCTTGAAGCGAGCGTCCAGCTCCGCTTCAATTGCCTTCCTAATCTTTTTTGTTTCCTCTTGCAGAGTGAAGTCCAAGTGATCCTTGGAAGCTTCGAGTTCTGCCTTCGTCATTGCAAGTCTCCTTTCTCTCCGATTGAGAGGGGTGTGAAATTCGCCATCTGCAGTGATTCTAACAGTGTAGGATTCACCCAACTCCTTGATCTTTTTCAGTATGATGGTCAACTCAGCACTTTTCAGGTCGACGGCCTGCGCACTCCTTCGTCGGCTTTCAAGTTCGCCCTTCTCCTCCTCTCTCTCAAGTTTTAGGATTTTCATTTCCTTTTGGAGAGTGTCTAGGGCCTTCTTAGTACTGAGCAACTCACTACCCTTCATCACCGGATCTCCATCTTTCTCTTCAATCTTCTCCTTCAACCCCTTCACCTCCTTCTCCAACTTCTCCTTTTCCTTGCCAACTTTCACAAGCTTGGCATTTACCTCCCTCAAGCGACTCCTTTCAGCGTCAAGCGAGCCCTTGAGTTCGGTGATGTTTTTCTCCAGGTCTTCCACCATCTTCACCTGTTCCTCCAACGCCTTCTCCTTCACCTCCAACAACTTCTCTTTCTCCTCCATCTTTCCCTCCAATTCCGCCTTCTTCTTGTCAAAGTCTTCTCGAAGACTCTTGACCTCCAGCACCTTCTTGTTCACCTCTTCCTCCTTCTTGGAGATCTCGCTTTGCAGATTTGAGATCTCCACCTCCTTCGCCTCTACCTCCTCTGGATGTTCTCTTATCAGCCGCTGCTCGTGGTGAGTTGGCACTCGCTTGGGAATCGAAGCGTCTGGGTAGGTTCGCTTTACCTTAGCATCGAACTTGACCCAGAAGCTGGTCCCATCGAGAAAGGCATGGAATCCATTCTCTCCTATGAAATCGAGCAGCTTGGACTCCAGTTGAATCAGCTCATCTTCTTTGAAGGCCTTAAGAAGGTTAAAGACCTTGTAGTACTCCGTTCCGCGGTAAGTGATGTAAGTAAGGAAGTCGACGGTCTTGGTGTAGAACTCGTCGGTCCACGGAACGTTGGAGTAGCGGAGAGCGATAGTTTCTGCAGCTTGCTCTCTATCCTTGATGTAGCGATCGAGAGCCTGCATTTTCGCAGTGACGGAAGGTGGTACGAAGGGTGGAATGACGGCAAGATCAGTGCCGCTTGTTTGGGCGGTATCGGCTGTGGCTGCCGATGACGAAGGGGATTGGGTTGATGATGGTGTTTGGGAGGTTTCAGAGATTTGGATGGGTTCAGTAGGTGGCTGTTGGGTTTGGGATGATTGATATATGGTGAAGGTAGCAGCTGGGTCTGTGCTTAGAAGTGGCATTTTAGGTAGATGAAAAGAAGAACTTGATTCTTCTTCGTGTCGAGAGAGGGGGGTTTTCTGGGTATGTGGTTGGGCTGAGGATGAGGCTTGAGGTTCTGTTGGTTGGGTTGTTTGTGTTTGAGTTGGTGGTGACTGAGTTTGAGGTGGGGGAGTTTGAATTTTGATGGGTGAAGGCTGGGGTTGGGCAGCTTCAGTCTCCTCAAGCGGCTGCTCCTTAGCCTCGCTTGATTTGACAAACGAAGCGAATAGCTTCGTTTTCTTCTTCTTGCCTTGCTTCGGCGCAGCTCGCTTCCCGGGTGAAGCGGCTCGCTTTGTTTGGCTAACTTCGATTTGCCTTTCGGCAACAGGTACAGCGGCGGGCACTTCAATCTCGAGAAGTCCCAAATCAATAGGAATTTTCTTTGACCTCCATAGGTCATGGAACACCGTGAGCTTGTTGTAGACGGCGACATCAGATTCAGGCCATACTTTGTTGGGATACCGTTCCTCCAGTGCGACGGAGAGTCTGGAGAAAAATTTCAGCTTCCCCTTGCGGAGAATCTGATCGGTGCTTCCCCTCACGAATTTGAAGTCATCAGCAGATTCGTGAATCTGGTTGAGAAACCAACCATGCCAATCGAACTTGGTTCCTGTGAGACTGTCGACGATGACAGTGGTGGCGAAGAGCTTTGTCTCTGAAAGCGTGCCCAGAGTTCCGACATAGCATGCGACGCACTTCGAAAAGAGCTCGCATACATGGTTGAAAGGAGCCTTCAGATCTGAACGAATGCTGGCCTCCTTGTAGTTGGGCTCTGCTTTCTCGGTGGCAAACCGATCATATTCGACTCCGGCCGATAACTCCCTTCCCAGCAAGGAGTCTCCACCTTCCCTCGGCAAGTCGAATACGCCGATAAGATTGCTCAGGTCCTCCTCCACTGGTTCTCCATTCTGCGGATCAGTGAAGGACGAAGTGTTTCATCCTTTCCTTAGATTCAGGAGAATTTCGGCCACCGCCTTGGCCAAAACCTTCGACGGCACCGCCGTCACGAACTTCCATAAGCCGGCCGTGGTCACGGCCTTATGGAGGAACCCGTTTTCCTCAATGACGACTGGGTCGAGATGAGGCTCGACGTTGATATGCTTGTCGACCTCTGTGAGAAATTCCTCCATCGTCTCGGTATTCTGCTTCTTTCCCATGTTGAAAATTTTGAGAGAGTTTGATCGGAGATTTAAGGACCAGAATGGGTTGAGACTCGTGAGTTGCAGAAGTTGCATATCTTAGCACGAGAATGGCAAATATAGAAGGCTGTGAAAGGTTCTGCAGTTCTGCAACTCCACCCTTATATAGAGGTATGGTTCGGCTGACGTGGCAGGGGTAGGACAGTAATATCGGCGAAGATCCTGTAGGTAGGCGGCGGACGCACGGTGATGGATCTGTAGGTAGGCGGCGGACGCACAGTATTGCTAGGTCCTGATTCCTTGGGAGGATTGGAGACCCTGTCATCTGTCCTTTCCAAATGAACTTCTGAATCAACCATCATCCTTACAAGATTCTACAAAGAGTTGAAGATGTTTTAGAGAATTAATCCCGTGGGCTCTTGAAAAGAGACTTGGGACGTATGCAATTTGCTATTGGCAGATTTCCCGCGTTTGGGCATTACGTATGATAGCTT
This sequence comes from Thymus mandschuricus, assembly GCA_029379335.1. NCBI lineage: Eukaryota > Viridiplantae > Streptophyta > Magnoliopsida > Lamiales > Lamiaceae > Thymus > Thymus mandschuricus. The sequence goes on along the minus strand of CM057073.1, from coordinate 34,399,892 downwards.
TAATAAGTATAACTTATTTGTTATAGGATTCTCGGAAGGGGGTGACTCTTGCCAGTATATGATGAAGGTAAGTAACAATTTAGAGATGGGAATCTGATTATTATAAGGGTTTCGACACAGTTTCCTCCTCCTGACATGAGGCATCTAATCATATGAGATTTAGTTATGACATACTGCTGATTTAGCAGACCCTTTTATAATCGCCAGCCATTCAAAGTGGCTTTAACAAGCGTGACTTACTTAATATAAGGTTTTTCCAGGATGGCTTTTGCCAGAATGAAACTGAGGTCGATGACACCTGTTCTTACGGGACCTACTTTATTAAGGCGTTTGTTTTCCTAGAGCTTTCTTTATGAAGCTTCTGGAAGGGATCTGATTAGGAAGAGAGGTTTGTAAGAATTTGTGTGGCATCTTATTCTATTAGGCTTAATACGAGAGGCTTCGGCCATATGGGCCCCTTTTATATTTGGTGCCTATTTTGTAGGATTTTCTTATAAGATATTCCCTGTCAGCCAAGGACTGTGAGGGTGATATCCTTTAGGCAGGATTTATGAGAGCATTACTCATTGGACCGAGCTTACAAGAGCTTGGTCTATTTTATAGGGCTTTACAGAAGCGCTATTTATCAGATTGGACTTATGAGAATAATATCCTCCTTAGAGGTTTATGGAAGTATTGTCTATCAAATAGAGTTTTTCGAAAATGCCACTCATGAGGCAGGATTTTAGGTGAAATCTTACCCACTGGAATGCGGTGGGCAAGATTTGTGGGAGTGCTACATAAGAATGTCACCTTTAAAACATGACTTAGGAGTTCCCCGCCCATTTAATGGGGCTTATAAGGAGTTTCGTCCATTATATGGAGCTTGCAAGGATGTTGCCTACTGAGTAGGGCTTAGGAAAGGTACCGCCCATTGCATGGGGCTTACGAAGGAGGTGCTCACTAGATAAGGATTTGCGCGAGAGTCGCCTATTAAATAGGGCTACAAAGTGTTCTGCCCATTATATGGGGCTTATGATGGTATTGCCTGTTAAACAGGGCTTTTTTTTTGTTGAGAAGATTGCCTACTAAATAGGGCTTATGAAGGGTTCTGCCCATTGTATGGGGCTTACGATGATGTTGCCTGTGAGACAGGGCTTCTGAGAGAGGGTTCTGCCCGTTATACGGGGCTTACGAGAGAGTTGCCTGTTAGACAGGGCTTCTGAGAGAGGGTTCTGCCCGTTATACGGGGCTTACGAGAGAGTTGCCTACTAGGTAGGGCTTTTTGAAAGGTTCTGCCCATTATATGGGGCTTACGAGGATATTGCCTACTAGGTAGGGCTTTTGAGAGTATTGCCTGTTAGACAGGGCTTCTGAAGGATGTTTGCCTGTTAGACAGGGCTTCTGAAGGGTTTGCCCAATATATGGGGCTTATGGGAGGTTCTGCTTCCAGATGCAGGACCCCTTCATCAAGGTGAATGGGGTAACCTTGTCATCCTCAGCTCTCCACTTTTTAATGTTTTTGTTATTTTATAGATTTTTACGTTATGGCGATTCAAGAGGCATTCGATTAACTTTAGTAGTGATGCTTATTCTGTAATCACCAATCCTTTGCAACTCATAAATGGGTTTCATATTGAGCAGATAATAGACAGAATTGTATGCTCACCAAATACACAAGGTGAATCGAATGTGTTTTGAGATTGCTGCAGTCTGTAACCCGGCTTTCCTCCGGATTCTTCACAACCTTAAGCTTTTGACAAAACAACAACAGATTAGCTATCACAATTCATGTCATGAAAGAGATATGGCCTAGAGATCGCTTTTAACTATCGTGTTGGCGTGCTATGAGCAATGTAGTCACAATAAATTCAGGGCATACATACTAAAATCATCCAGGAATGATATAAATCTTGCGTTCAATACATATTCCTTCCAATAGATAGCCACCATTCTAGGTGATCACCGCGACGGAGTAAGTGACAAGACAAGTTTATGCACACATCATCAAAATCAATTAAAACTTCGAGGGTAAACAAGGGATTAGCCTTCTGACCCCATGGATTTTCACAGCACTTACAGATATCAATTCTTAATTCACATTCAAGGAGAGAAAATCACATTCAAGGAGAGAACATCAGTCTTTCAAAACACAAGTTTTCTCTCAATCGACATGTTTATCACAGTTTCCGTTTCAGAGGAAGCGTAATCCTAGAATCACACCACTCTCAACAGCTCATAATCGCAGAGAGCTTTGGCAAGTATCATGCAGTGGTATGCACATTGGCAGTTTTTGCAGATTAAGCAACTAACATAGCATTCCCAATCAATACAACATCAGATTTCCTCATATTCTTCACATAAGGACATAATAAAGGGAAATCGCACACAACATTATAACAACGAGCTGGAATTTTACATAAAAAGCAGAGGAAATCGACATCTCAACTCAAGGAATTTCCCACAGACGGCGCCAGTTGATAGATCCGGGTTGGAGATCCACAACAATTTAAGGTGTTTTTCATCATGTTTTGCAAAGAGCGTTTATGGGCAAAGCGTTAGAACGGTAAAGAGCAGAAGATTCATGCGTATATAGCTCCATGAGCGAGTATTTTATACAGAGCATGATTCGCATAGTGATAACAAGTAATGATTGAGCCATGAGTAGAGCGTAGAAGGCATGTTTAACTATAAACTGGCAAGATTCATGGAGTTTTGCATTTATATAAGCAGATAATGGAACAATAGAATAAGAGAAGAAAGAGAGCAAACAAGGAGAACTGAGCTCCATTGAGCCTCATTCCCATTCTGGGCAACGAGGGTTTTACCTTAAGCTTAGGGCGAGGTAGGAGGTGGAGATTCTCCCGGCGTCGAGAGGAAGGGATGGAGGTGAAGGAAAACTAGAGCTTCCCGGAAGAAGGCTTTGAACGCCTTGGCTCCTTGAGCTCGAAGGAGCTCGTAAGAGAGAATATGGAATTGGATGGAACGGTATGCTAAGGAGCGTGTTATTAGTTGAGAATGATGTCGTCCACGTAGATCTGAACCCATAGCATATCCTCTCCATGATTGATGGTGAATAGGGTTCGATCTATTTTTCCTTTGTGGAATCCATTATCCACTAGAAATTGGGATAGGGTATCATACCAAGCTCTAGGAGCTTGCTTCAACCCATATAGGGCTTTCTTCAAGCGATACACCTTATCTCCTTGCTCGAAACCCGGTGGCTGCTCCACATACACTTCTTCCTTCAATTCACCATTGAGGAACGCGCTCTTCACATCCATCTGATAGACTTTGAATTTCTTGGCCGCTGCATAGGCTAGAAATAGTCTGATCGCCACTGGAGCGAAGGTCTCGTCAAAGTCGATTCCTTCCTCTTGGCAGTAGCCCTTAGCGACGAGTCGTGCCTTGTTCCTCACAATGTTGTGGTCCTCGTCCGTCTTGTTCTTGAACACCCATTTGGTGCCAATAACATGCTGGAATTTGGGACGATCACGAGATACCATACGTCGTTCCTGGTGAACTGATTCAGCTCTTCTTGCATGGCGATCACCCAATTGGAATCAGCTAGGGCTTCCTCCACGCATAATGGCTCAATGTTTGAGAGAAAGCAACTAAACATTGCACTTTCTCCAAACACTTGACTTCTAGTCACTACACCCTTGGATGGATCTCCAATAATTCGACTTGGTGAGTGATCCTTGAGCCATGCACGCTTGGATCCGCCAGCTTCGTCTTCATCTTCATCTTCTTCCTGGTCGCTTGCTTCACCATCTGAAGCGACTGGATTGGGTGCTTGTCCTGCACTCGCTTCTTTGATGATTCGATTCCTTCTTTCAGCAACTCCATTCTGCTGAGGTGTGCTTGCTGAGGAAGTCTGATGTGCTATGCCATGCTCCGTGCAGTAAGCTTCAATGGTAGAGTTCAGGAACTCTGTGCCTTTGCCGGAGCGGATGGTGACAATCGCTTGATTCTTCTCCACAGCTAATCGCTTGAGCAGTTGTGCTAGCTTGGTCAGTGTCTCCTTCTTGCTGAAGAGAAATACAACCCAAGTGTAGCGAGAGAAGTCGTCAACTACAACTAGAGTGTATTTCCTTACATTCACGCTAACTGGAGTGACTGGACCAAACAAATCCATATGAAGCAGCTCGAGCACTCGCTTGGATGAAGCTTCTTCAAGATTGGCGAAGTGCTTCTTCGTCTGCTTCCCTCGTTGGCATGGTGAGCATGGATGGTCTTTAACAAAGACTTCATTTGGTATGCCTTGCACCAAACCTTTTCGAGCTAAGCGATTTATGGTCTTGAAGTTGAGATGGTTCAAGCGTCTGTGCCATAACTATCCTATTTTTGTAGCACTCCTTGCGACTAAGCACGTTTCTTCTTTGCAGCTGTCCCATTGTGTTATGTAGACATTCCTTTGTTTGATTCCAGTTAGCACAATCTGGGACGTGAGCTTGCTCTTCACAATGCACTTATTGGAGATAAACTCCACCTTGTATCCTTTATCACAGAATTGTGAAATGGATAGCAAGTTGTGCTTAAGTCCTTCCACGTAGGAGACTTCTTCAATCGTGAGCTTTCCAATCTTCAGTGAGCCATATCCTTTGGTGCTTCCTCGAGAGTTATCACCAAAAGTAACTTGTGGACCCTTCTTCTCTATGTAGTCATGAAGTAGAGCTCTCATGCCGGTCATGTGTCTTGAACATCCACTGTCCAAGTACCAGATTTGATGACCCTCACTTGGCATGGGATCCACGACGCTCACCTGCAATTAGACAGATTTTGGTACCCAAATCAGTTTGGGTCCTTGCAGGTTAGTTCCCTTAGGTACCCACACTTGCTTCACTTTCTTTTGAAAGGTAGCTTATGTCTTGGGCTTCTCGACCTTTGAAAACTGTGACTTCTGCCTTGAAGCAGCTTCACACGTGCAGCAGTGTGTGCAAGAGGGGCAGCGACTCACTTGAGGCATATCTATCTCTTACCCTTTTGCTTATATCCTGAAGCGACTCGCTTCGGATTAGCTACAGGCTTAGAGATTGACTTAGGTTTTACAGTCTGTCGAAGCGGCTCGCTTGGTTTCCTCGAAGCGGTCAAACTAGGGTTTTGACCCCGACCCGCTTGAGAAACCTTGGAAGTTTGAAGCGACCTCCTTGGTGCTTCGAATTCTTCCCCCTCAACGTTAGTCCGGTTGGACCATCTCCAGTCCGGATAACGTGACACATACATTACTCCTTTAGCATTGTGAGTGCTAGGGACAGTTGGTCTTTGCTTGCCCTTAGATTCTACCCTTGAAGATATAGACATCTTCATTGGCTTCTTCTTAGGGTTCTCAGCCATTTGGCCTTTATCTTTGTTGGTGGTCGCTTTGGATGCAGTGGGCACTTCCAAAGTGACTGATGGTGTCGTGTTTGAGGCACCAACAAAGACAGTAGGCTTGGAAGGTCCACCCTTATATCCGAGTCCTCCCTTTCTACCAAAAGGTAGAAGCGAGCTCTCTAGTGCCTGCCTAGCGTATGAAGCTTTGTTCAGGTTGGCAACTAGAGCGGACTGGGTTTCATACCTTCATTCCAAGCTTTGATGTCTAGCGAAGAGATCGTCGAACTTACTAGTCATAGCCCTTAAGTTAAGTTTGACTTGGTCAAGCTCAGTGGCTAGCTTTCGGTTCTCCTTCTCGCTTTGAGACAAAGCTTGTTTCAACACTTCATGGTCGCTTGACAGTTTGATGTGCTTGTCAAGCAACTCACTCCATGTCGAGGAATTAGCTTCCTCTTGGTGAGTGTGTGCGAGTGTAATTGAACTAGGCGAGGGATAGATAAATACCTCTCCTGTCTCCTCGTCGGTGAGCGCCATAAGTCAAGATCCTCTCCATCACTGGAGTTGGGATCTGTGAATGCATCCGAGTCGCTTGAGACATCTTTAGTTGAAGCGACTGACTGCTCGCTCGCTACGAGCGCTCGCCTTGGAGCGTCCCTCTTTGCTTTCAGTTCCTCTCGCTCCTTTGCACTCAACTTCGGACAGTCGGATTTGTAGTGGCCCATCTTGTGGCAGTGGTAGCATTCCACTTCCATCATGTCCCTTGAGATCGGCTTTGTCGTCTCTTCTCTTTTCCCTTTTCCTTCTCGAGCATCAGTGCTCCTTCCTTTGTACTGCTTGTAGAATCTTTTGTATTTGCCCACACGCGAGTTCATCTTGTTGAAGTTCTTGGATAAGAACGCAACATGCTCTTCCAGCTCTTCCCTTGTCATCTTGGCTAGCGAGTGATCGCTTGGCCCTTCAGCAGCTTTGAAAGCTACACCTTTTGATGTCGTGGGAGCTTCATCCTCTTCGTCGAGGTTCATTCGATTCAGATCGAATTCATGAGCTTTGAGCTCGGAGAACAAAATCTCCGGTGTGAGCTTCGATAGATCCTTGGTAGCTAGGTACAGCTCCTTCATAGTCTGCCACTTCCTTGTGAGAGCTCGACCATTCTTCAGGTTCACTTCCTTGTCTGTGAGTTCCTTCCCAAGTGAATTGAGAGTTGCAGTGATGTTGGTAACTCTCAGCTCGAAGGCGTCGATGGATTCTCCTGGCTTCATTATCAAGCTTTCAAACTCCCGCATTTGTACGGCGAGCTTGTTTTCTTTGATTTTGTGTGTGCCTTGAGAAATGAGGACTAGAGTTTCCCACATTTCTTTCGCTGTTACGCACTTCCTTATCCTTGGTAGATAGGCGTCCGACACGGTGCTCTGCATCGTGTGGCGTGCAATCTTATCGAGGTTGGCAACTTTGAAGTCATTTGGAGAGTATTCATCTTTGTCCTTCTCCATGTACGTTTGTTGATCATAGGCAGCCCGACCTTCAGCAGCTGGGACATTCTCAGAGACAGCTTTCTTGATTTCGATTGGCCCATCTTCAATGACCTCCCACATCCGGTCATGGATGGAGCATAGGAAGCTCTCAACGCGAAAGCTCCAGATCTCATAGCCTTCTATGGAGAACTGTGGAAGACTAGAAGCATTCATAGCAAATTGTCAGTAGTAAATGCAGTATGCGTGGGTGAGGTTTTGATGCACTTAGGAAAATAGGATCCGGTTCAGTGAGACAACGTGAAGCGAGTGGGGACTCGCTTCGGATATGCAAAGCAGAGGCTCGAAAGAACCGATGCTCTGATACCACTTGTTGGTCCCGGTTTTTTATGGGAAAAATACGTAGGGGGGGGGGGGGGGGGAGTGAATACGTATTTTGAAGTTTTTCAACTTCAAATTCCTTAACTTAGAGTATGAAGTAAAGTGCTCGTAAGAAGTACTAAGACCTAGCCGAGAGCTAGATCTAAAGCAATCATGATTCTCTTGACCAAAGCTTATAACTTGATCAAGAGTGAGACTTTACTCTTAGTGCGGAATTCGGTGAGCTAATGTCTTTTCTAAGTAATTAAAAATTCCAAGTTATGTTTGTTTAAGTGCAAGTGCAATGGATAATCAAACAATGAAAATAAAGAGTTTAGGGTTAGAGAGATACGACACAAGGTTTATAGTGGTTCGGAGATAAAGCTCCTACGTCCACTTTGTTGCACTTGACAACACGTTCTCTTCACTCAAGAACTTGAAGATTACGGGCTCTTCAAAAGCCTGGTCGAGATCGAGCTTCACTCGCTTGGATCTGACGACAGACGCAGTGATTGCGGGTTCACTACAAAGACCTAAACTGGACTAGAAGCTTCACTCACTTCTATCCGACGACAGGGAGATTGCGGGCTCTCCTTACAGCCTAGCTTCGATCGAGCTTTACACAAACGAGGTAAGTGCAAGCTTGGATCTAGACTCTATGATCGAGGCTTCTACAATCGATGAAAGTAGGGCCTTGGATCGAAACAACCTAACGACGAACACAAAAACCTAACAACGGAAATTTAGGGTTAGGGTTTTTGGTTTACGACGAACACACTATGAAGAACTCTTTACAGTAGATGCAAAGATGGCTAGAGTTCTTCTTCTAAGCTTGGATATGGAATGGGCTTAGACTCTAAGTGTGAAGGCTGTGAAGACGAGTTCCGATGAGACTGGAACTCGGAGAACACTTGGAAACAAAGACTCGAAGATTGCACTAAGGCTGGGAGTGTTTGTTTGCAGTAGGCGCTCGAATGCTCAGGAAGTGTTCTACATCTCTTTGTCTTCATCCTTCACTATTTATAGGCGGAGGGTTGGCCGAGATCCGTTGCTTGGTTGGTGGCCTTGTCCCTCCTCCTCTCGACAGTACTTACACAGGCTGGCTGCTTTTCAGACGCGCAGTTTTGGCTCTTTGCCGGAAATGGCTAAGATCCAAATTCAACAGTAACTGGAGCGAGCCAGTACTGTAGCGGCGCCCTGTCGGCCTGGCAGTCAACTCCTCTGCTCCTCTCCGCGTTCGACACGTGGAGATCTCACAATTAATGCGAAGATCTCTAGTTGACTGGAGTTCAAAATCGGAGCGGGAATTGTGATGTCGCTTTCTGGTAGGTAGTGGCTCGCTTCGCTTTGAAGTTGTAGCGTCCGCTTTGATCGAGTCGCTTCGGGTCATACTTGAAGCGTCTACTTTGGAAAATAGAATTTCCGAGTATTGCTTAAGTAGATTTTGACTCGCTTTGACTTTTGATGTAGCGCTCGCTTCGCTTCACTTTGGTGGACTCGCTTCGATTCCACTGTAGCGCTCGCTTCGCTTCGCTTTGGTGGACTCGCTTCGATTCCACTGTAGCGCTCGCTTCGCTTCGCTATTCTTCGGCATGCTTCACTTCGGCTCGGTAGACTCGCTTCGCTTGAGAAACATATTCAAGTGAGAATTTCTGCAGTCTAAAAAACCTAAGCAAATTAAAGCCATGCTAACAGTTTAGGATTAGAAAAATTCTAACCTATTATCTATATCAAAAATGGGTCGCTTGGGAACAGGACAATTGGGGTTTTGGGATCAAATCAAAACAGAACATTTCATTCCAAAATTGTCCCATGTAGTTCCCCCTTAACATGTTCGTCCTTAACAATTCCCAACACATTGCATCACTTCTGTTGCTCGGTGGAAGAACTGCTCACTTAAGATTTAAAATTCCTATCAATACAAATGAAGATTCAACCTGCAACATCAAGCAAGGAACTCCAATTGCGAACTTATTGTAAGATCTAAACTCATTATTTGGGATGAGGCTCCAACGATGCATAAATATTGCTTTGAAGCTTTGGACAAGAGCATGCGTGATATTATGCGATTTTCCAATCCATCGAGTTTAGAGTTGCCATTTGGGGGTAAAACTGTTGTCTTTGGTGGAGATTTTCGGCAGATATTACCTGTTATCTCTAAAGGTAGCCGACAAGATGTAGTGCAAGCCACTATTAATTCGTCGTATCTATGGAGAAATTGCACGGTGCTACGGTTGACTAAGAATATGAGACTTCAAAATGCATGCAACAAAGACTCTGTTGAGTTAAAAGAATTTTCAGAATGGATTGCAAGTGTTGGAGATGGAATAACTGGTGGCCCAAATGATGGACATGCATCAATTGATCTTCCTAAGGACATATTGCTTAAATCATCTGGAGATCTAATAAAGGACATCATTTCAAGTTCATATCCTTCTTACTCAAATAACTTTGCTGACATTTCTTATTTCAAAGAGCGATCAATTCTTGCTCCAACTTTGGACGTAGTTGAGCTCATCAATCAACACATGGTGTCCCTTAATACTTCGGAGGAACAGATATATCTAAGTTCGGATAACATATGCAAATCGGACTCCAATGTCGATCTTTTATGAGGATATCCACACTCCCGAGTTCTTGAACTCTTTGAAGTGTTCTGGTGTTCCGAATCACGAATTGATTTTGAAGGTTGGCACTCCAGTTATGTTATTGAGAAACATGGATCTTTCTAACGGATTGTGCAATGGAATGAGATTGATCATTATAAAGCTCGGTAATCATGTATTGGAAGGAAAGATTCTCACAGATCATAATGCTGGGAATAAAGTCTTAATACCGAGGATGTCGTTAACACCAGCCGATCAAAGACTACCTTTCCAATTTCAAAGACGACAATTTCCTCTAATTGTCTCTTATGCAATGACTATAAACAAAAGTCAAGGTTAATCGCTATATCATGTGGGATTGTTATTGAAAAGACCTGTTTTTAGTCATGGTCAACTCTATGTAACTCTTTCTAGAGTTACAAACCTTAAAGGTCTGAAGAGTTTAATATGCAACGATGATGATGCAAATTGCACATCTACTATAAACGTTGTATACAAGGAAGTGTTCCAGAATTTGTAATAAAATGACATTTTATTCTTGACTTTACACTACGTTTATTAGCATATAGTAGTAGAATTATTAAGTAATTATATCATATTATTTTTAAACAAAATCTTTCCGTGCATCGCACGGGTAAAACACTAGTAATCATCAAAAGTATTGCGCGGAAATTATTTTTACGCATTCTCGTAAAACGGATGTGAAAATACCCATTAAAATAAGCTATGTATACTTTTTTTTTTTTTTTTTATCAGGGGGTTTCACTTTGCGAGTGGAACTTGTGTTTTTTCCAAGAGAATCTACCAAGAAGCGAATATTCAAGACAATCTATTGTCTTTTAGGTTGCGTTCTCTTTGATGCGAAAGAAAAGGAAAGAAAAAAGAAAATTACACTATAAATTACACCCCTTTTCTCACTTTTTCTCACCTTTTATCAATGAGGGATGATTTTATTCCTTAAATTGGAGAAAATATTTACAGCACCAAATTGGAGAGATAATATTTTCTCTCCATTGTAATGCAAATGAAGGGGGAAATATAGAAAATGTGAGAAAATGTGAGAAAATGGTGAAATTTATAGAGTGATTTTCTCTTTTCTCTCCTTTTCTTTCGCATAAAAGAGAACGCAACCTTAGTATATAAGTATGCACTACACGACAAAAAAAAAAAAAAAAAAAAAAAAAAAAAAAAAAAAAAAAAAAAAAACATACATAAACTCAAAATCTCTATTAAACCCTAAAATCCTGCTACAATGCACTACAAATACAGAACACCCCCTCCCCTCCCCTGCCTGTCCGCTGACCGACGACACACACATGCACACTTAAGCGTCCCTCTTGTTCCAATCCTCGTCTCTGCCGATAAGCACCGGTGACCTACTTTGTTGTCGTCAACAACCCACATCCGTATTTTTTATATGGTTGCATTCTCTTTGATGCGAAAGAAAACGAGAGAAAAGATAAAATCACCCTATAAATTCCACCATTTTCGTCACCTTTTCTCATCTTTTATCAATGAGGGAAAATTTTACTCCTTAAATTGGAGAAAATATTTACAATACCAAATTGGAGAGATAATATTTTCTCTCCATTGTACTGCAAATGAAGGGGGAAAATAGAAAATGTGAGAAATAAGAAAGATTTTAAAGGTGATTTTCTCTTTTTTCTCATTTTCTTTCGCACGAAAGATAACGCAACTTATATGTTTGTTGATTGAATTAGCTTTAATAAAAAATTCAATTCTTATTTTTTGAATTATTATTATTATTATGAAGTAGGAGGAGGAACCCGGAAAAAGGAGGAAGCATCCGCCAGAGAAGGCCCGAATAACTTTTTTGAACGCCGGAGAAGACGAAAAAACAACGTGAAGACACCGACAAAGCGATACCGAACTACAAAAATGGTTAGTAAAAACAAAACAAAACAAAAAATAAATAAATAAATAAATAAATGTTGCACTCCACACCAGACAAAACTGACCGGAAAGGCCTCCACCCTGGCTTGCACAATCACCATCATGGAGGCCCTAACATCAAGCTTTGTCCGGCAGGTAACTCCGGCGAGAGATGATCATCATATATGATTTTTTTCAATTTTTTTTCTATATCGATTTGTTATGATATGACAAAGGTAACTCCGGCGAGAAGATGATCAACTCCTTTTTTTTTTGGTTATATTATTTTATTTTTCTATAGTTATGAAATGATATGATTATAATTATAATATGTCTAATTATAATTATATGATTCATTATTTATATTAACTATGCAATTATGTTTATAATTAGGCGATTAATCATGATATCAATATCTATATATATATATATATATATATATATATATATATATATATATATATATATATATGGGGCAAGGACAAAATTAGCCACTTTCATAACAAAAAAGTCTTTTTTAGCCACATATAATAAAAATGTCTTTTTCTAGCCACTTTGGACCTAAACTACCCATTATACCATTACTACCTAAAATTAAAAAAATATTTGAAATAAATAAAAAAAAAACCCTAACCCCCAATTCCCAAACCCCACCATGCGGCTCCTCTCTCTCCTTCCAGCGGAACCCTCTTCTTCATCTCTCCCTCTTCTCCCTCTGCTTGCCGCCGCCGCCGCCGTCGTCGTCGGCGGCGGTTGTTGTGCTCTCTCTCTCTCCCTCCTCTCTCTCTCTCTCTCTCCTTCTCCCTCAATTCCCAAATTCCCCACCATGCGGCTCTCTCTCTCTCCTTCCAGCGGGGAACCCACTTCTTCATCTCTCCCTCTTCTCCCTCTGCTCGTCGCCGCCGCCGCCGCCACTGTCGTCGCCGGCGGCGGTTGTTGTGCTCTCTCTCTCTCCCCCTCCCTCCTCTCTCGATCTCTCCCTCTCCCTCCCCTCTCGATCTCTCTCCCTTTCCCTCCCCTCTCGATCTCTCTCTCTCCCTCCTCTCTCTCACTCTCCTTCTCCCTCCTCTCTATCTCACACACATTGCATAGCAACCATTGTTGCCGTTGTCACCACCGGACAAGGTCAGTTCGAGCTCCATATATAGCAGATTCCTCGACAGCAAATCGGAGAAGACGACACGAACACGAGCGAAACAGTCGTGAATACTCGATCGTGCACACGAACACGAACAAAAATGTCGTGAATATCTGTTCGTGCACACGAACACGAACAAAATTGTTGTGATATCCGTTCGTGCACACGAACACGAGTAATCCTGAATTCGTGTAAATATTTCATTAAGGGTAAAAATGTCATAAAATATGTAAAGTGGCTAGAAAATGACCTTTTTATTATATGTGGCTAAAAAAGGACTTTTGTATTATGAAAGTGGCTATTTTTGGGTATTCTCCCTATATGTATATAGTAGAGATCATATATATATATATATATATATATATATATATATATATACCATAAAAGGGGGGTATGGTATGTTTTTTGGGGATACATGTTAATCCACAAAAGATGAAATCTTACTGGATTTTTGCTTTCCATTTTCTAGGCCAGCATTCCAGGTTGATTCCAGAGAGAAGAGGTATGCACAGTGATCAGAGAAGGGGGAGAAGCGGAATTTTTTTTTTTTTTTTTTTTTGTGTGTTGGGATATATTATAAGAACTAGGAAGGAATAACTTAAAAACTAGAAACTAAGAAGGAGAGGAATTAGAAACTCATTGCTTTCATTGATCAAAAGGGGTGTGTGTGTGTGATCGGGTGTGTTTTACAATGAGAATGATACTTCCTTTTATAGAGGAAAGTATCAACATTATTGGCCTTTTGTCGACAAAGAAAAAATGCTATCTAGGTACAAAGAAAAATTAAAAGGCTATGGAAAAGCTAATCTAGCTATCTAGCTACAAAGAAAAATTAAAAGGCTATGCTATAAGCCTATAAGCTACAAAGAAAAATGAAAGGGCTATGTTACATTATTGGCCTATTTTTGATATTTTTTGGCCGACATAAAAAACTAATCTAATCATAACTCCTTTTTTCAAAAAGGGAAGACTTTTTGACGATATAATTTTTACATTCGTCAGCATTTAGAAATCCCTGTGTGTGTCTGGAATTTCTTCATCATAATCGGTATTACTGTCTTGATGTCCAAACACTTCTTCAGTGTTGATGATGTGTTCGTCATCTTCTAATTTTTCGCCTTCGCCACTGAATGGTAAAAGCATTTTCCAATTTTCTGTACCAAAAATTTGAGTGAAATGCCCTTCTCCGAGAAGTTTATACTGGGGCCAAAAACGCATTTCGAAACCCAAATTCTGTTGATAAAATTTGTAAATTTCAGAATTTTCAATTTCTTTGAAATCAAATGTTGCACATTCGTGATTTCTTAATTTTTCACTTTCTTCCATAAATATTCTCTTCCTTGCTGGAATGTAAGATCCTCTGACCACTTGTGGAAGAGTAGCTTGAATTTGCAGAAAATTCTTACTTTAAGAGATTTTGATGCCATATTTCCTCCTATGAGTAAGAATTTTTCTCCAAGTTTTTCCAAAATATCCTCAATTTTAGAACTTTCTTGTTCCAGGCGAAAATCAATATAATCCACCATACCATTGTGATAAAATTTTAAAATATCTTCACAACTCATGTCGGTGGTATTCAAATTAATTTGGAGTTTGAAAATTCCTGTAACTCCTCCATCTGGGATACCTGAAAATTCTCGGGGATCACAGAAATATTTTTCTTTTTGAATAACTTTTACTCCCTTAAATTTTATTTCTTCAAATAAAATTATTATTATTTCTCTCTGAAGGTTAATAAAATCTTCAATTATTCCTTCTGAGGCTTTTTTCAAAATTATTTGATCTAATTCAGGAATTCTATCAAAAAGTGGTTTTAATACTTCTTGATAGGGAAGATCAAGCATCCTTGCCTTAAAATTTTCAAATTTTCTTTTAGGAAAAGGATCATCTTTCTCTTTTAAATCTTTGATCTTAATATTCAGTGAAAAAATCTGATTATTAAGGTTTAAAATTCCCTTTTCCATTGTAAAAATTGTTTGATCTTTAAAATTAAGAGCCTCAACATTCTCTTGAATTTTTGAATTAGAGAGAGAAAGTTGGTTTTGCAAATCAGAGATTTGTTTTTCTAACTTATGAATCATCTCTGCTTGAGCTGAAATAAAACCACTTGGGTTTTCTTCTACAATTTGAGAAACACTTTTGACTTCCTCTGGTTCTATAAAAAAAATTTAGTCCTAAATTTTCTCTAGCACTATCTAGAGCTTCTTTAAAAGTATAATATCCTTTAAAAATAGGATTTTGACAATTTATAAATTTTCTAACTGTATCGAAATTATTAAAAAGACCAACCTTTGTTCCTCTATAAATAACGTAATGAGAAAATTTTCTTTTTGGAATTAAATTCTTTTCTACCTTTAATTCTGAAAAATAGAAACAAAGGGCATTAAGAATTTGAACTTTAAAAGAAGTGGCATTTGGAAGGGTTTGAATGTGCCATAGGTTGTCTAGCAGACACTGTTGTTTTGAATCAATTTCTAATCCAGTGTATGGCTTGAATTTTTTATTTGAATCTGTACAAACAGAAAGAACTACAGATCCAAATTGAAAATTTGTTTGTAAATTTTTTTCTCCTTTTTTTGAATTTTTAGAAATAGGAGAGATTTGAGAAAAATTTCCCACTTGTGTAAATTTGGAGTTGAGAGAACCTTGAGAATAATTTACTGTCTGTGTAAATTTAGAACCGGGAGACGTATCCATAGTATTTCCCAATTTTAAAAATTTAGGGCTATTTTCTGAACTTGACGTCACCATTGGAGAAATTTCTGTATATATATATATATATATATATATATATATATATATATATAATACCGATATGGATCCCGATCCTACGTGGCATCGCGTATGATTTTCTTGAATATTTTCGAATATTCTCATTGATTTGGCTTATTTTATATTCATTCACAATTAATTATTTTTATATGTCAAATTTAATTGGGAGAATACCCAAAAATAGCCACTTTCATAATACAAAAGTCTTTTTTTAGCCACATATAATAAAAAGGTCTTTTTCTAGCCACTTTACATATTTTATGACATTTATACCCTTAATGAAATATTTACACGAATTCAGGATTACTCGTGTTTGTGTGCACGAACGGATATTCACGACAATTTTGTTCGTGTTCGTGTGCACGAACAGATATTCACGACATTTTTGTTCGTGTTCGTGTGCACGATCGAGTATTCACGACTGTTTCGCTCGTGTTCGTGTCGTCTTCTCCGATTTGCTGTCGAGGAATCTGCTATATATGGAGCTCGAACTGACCTTGTCCGGTGGTGACAACGGCGGCAATGGTTGCTATGCAATGTGTGTGAGATAGAGAGAGAGAGGAGGGAGAGAGAGAGAGAGAGATCGAGAGAGGAGGGTGAGAGAGAGATTGAGAGGGGAGGGAGAGAGAGAGATCGAGAGAGGAGGGAGGAGGAGGGAGAGATCGAGAGAGGAGGGAGGAGGGAGAGAGAGAGAGAGAGCACAACAACGCCAGCGGCGGCGGCGACGGCGACGACAGTGGCGGTGGCGGCGGCGACGAGAAGAGGGAGAAGAGGGAGAGAGCAGATGAAGAAGAAGGTGAGGAGGGAAGGAGAGAGAGAGAGCCGCGGGTGGGGGGTGGGAATTGGGGGTTAGGGTTTTCCTCTTTTTTTGTATTTCAAATATTTTTTTAATTTTAGGTAGTAAGGGTATAATGGGTAGTTTAGGTCCAAAGTGGCTAGAAAAAGACCTTTTTATTATATGTGGCTAAAAAAGACTTTTTTGTTATGAAAGTGGCTAATTTTGTCCTTGCCCCAATTTAATTTAGCTAATTTTATATTCTACACGTTCTACAATTATCCATCATCAATATATATTATTTTATAGTTATCTCCAAGAATTATAATTAGAATCCTACACAAATTAACAATATCCATCAATCAATATATATTTATTCACAATTAATTATTTTTATATGTCAAATTTAATTTATATTGTATATTTTGATTTGGCTTATTATATATATATAATCCAACTATATCACATTAATGAATTATGTCCCACATCGATCTTTTACAAAAACTTAACAATGGATTACCTATATAAATGGATACATATATTTCCACCAAAATTCATCTTTAATTTGAGAAACTACATAATTAATGTAAAAATCTCAAAAACAAAAATCAAACGATTTTTATATGTGAAAAACTACCCTAATTTTTAATTACTAAGTAATAATCATTAAATCTATTCACTATCAATTGTCCCACGTTGATTATATAGGATTTTTACAAGAAATTAGTCACAAAGTACATATATAAATAGATCATGTATCTTCATCAAAATTCATATTTGATGAGAGGAAATGCATTACTAATTCATGCTAACGTTATATCGAACAGCGGGCTAACGGAAAATTTAACGGGCAGATTTGCACTACTCATGCTAACGTTATATCGAACAACAGGCTAACAGAAAAATTAACGGGCAAATTTGCACTATGCATGCTAACGTGATATCGAGCAATGAGCTAATCGAAAAATTGTGATATTACGTCTTAACATTTTTTTTAATGTCACATGTCACAAGTAACGGGCAGATTAAAATAATTTATAAGAATTTGTAATGATTTATTTCTCTAAGTTTATATATTTTGAGGAGAATAACTATTATAATAAATAACAGGAGGTTTGTCATTCATACCACGTATAATTATTTGAGAAATGTTAGCCTTTATCGACATATTTTTATTTCAATATACATGTTCGACGGGTGCTTTAGATATAAAATAAATACAAGTATACAACTTTCTATCAGTTTCATCAAAATAAACAGCGGGTGATTTGATATATTTTGATATTTTTCTTTTATATTTTGCATAAAATTAACAATATAGAGTCGAATTTTGGATTGACTTAGTAAAACTATATAGTTATTTCAGAATGTTAACCTTAACTATCCCTTTTTATTTGGTCAAAAAGATCCATCTGAAGGGTGCTTTAGTTAAAATAAAAACGGGGCGGCTTAATATATTTTTATTTAATTTTATATTTTGATTAAAATAACATTCGAAAGTGATATATGTCAAATTTTGACGGGATGAAATAATCGTAAAAATATTAATATACTAACTCATTTCATATTACCACGAGTAACGGGCTGCTTGAAATAATTAATTAACATACAAAATTATGTATTTTCATTAAAATTTTATGTAAAATCACAAAATAAATTGAATCCCGTCGAATTTCGACGGGCATTGCACTAGTAATTATGTAATTAATTATGATTTAAATATTATATAATTATTTCTACAATTGATAAGTACTCGATCAACTCCTAGAAGACGTGGGTTGAATTGGGTGGAATTTGTACTCAAGAATTTTATACTACTTACAGTAGCGTATTATCATCTCCGTACATTTAAAACTAATCATGAACATTTTTCTTCTCAAAAAAGAACATTAAAAAAAAAAAAAAAAAATCAAGAACTCCAATTCAGCTAACGCAAAGTCAACACGTTCATTCATCTAAGCAATTTATCCATTACAAGTAACCAAAAACTTTTTCTATGCCGCATACTCCCTCACGTCTCATATGTAAAGAGATAAGTTCTATTTTCGTTTGTCTCATTCATATAGAGATATTACCTTAAATAGCTAAATGTTAATCCACTAAAACTCATTCACACTACTTTATCCACCACTATCACTCTTGTCTTAATTCTCGTACCAGAAAAAAGTCATCCCTTTATAAATGGGACGGAGGGAGTATTATGGAATGAAAAATAGTAATGGGAAAAAAGAAAGTCAATGGCCCATCATAGTTTATTGCTTGCAAACTACTGAAAGCTACACAAAAATTCTCATTAACTTCTTCACAATGCCTTCAATTTATTAATATCCCAACAAAGCAAATCATTTTTTTATGAATACTAAGTAATAATCTATACAATTATACTTACAATGCTAAAATGGTACAAGCAACCTCGGCAATTCTTCGTTCATAAATCGAACAACAATCATGTTTTCTTTATTGATCATATACATACATATACATATCGAGTAGATCCATCCTCGATGCTGCAAACGTTTGATCATTTTCACAAATAATCGAGCTCGAGAAGCAGGGTGCACCTTAGATGTTATCCTTAATAGACAGGCCATGCATGGAGAGTTTCTTCGTGTAAAAGTATCCCTTTGGGCCGTATTTGAAGAGCTGGACTTATAGTAAGTAGACCTATGAAGCAGTCTAAAGGAACTCTCATTCCCCAGACGTTTATCGACTCTAATTTAGAGCACTTATTCACGAGAGCAAGGAGCCCATCCTCAGTTACATGACGACAACCCCACAAGACGATAGTCTGGATAAAGAAATTACGATACTTAAGCTTCAAATGAAAGATAGTAGCCTCTCATTTAATTATTTTCAATGGCGAAGGCAGGGGAAAGTATTAAAAACCTTTGCCTATATCATAAGGAAATTTTATCTTTTTTATTTTTTTGAGATCGTACCTTGAGATGAGGACAGCTATCTGCAATGGCAAAGAGGGACACATCTGTAATGAACGTCCCTCCAATGTTGAGATGATGCAGCGAAGTAGCTCTAGAAATCTGAGGAGTACGAGAAGAGTATAATAATAAATAATGGCTCGAAAAGGGTAGGGATAGTAAAGAAGAACGTTATTCAGCAACATGTTTCTGCTCATCCCTCTGAACCTAGACTGTATCATGAACTAAGAAAAAATTGCAGTTTTCATTTCTAGGACTTGCTTTACTAGCAATTAGAACTCGAAGACAATGGTGTAAAGAAAATAAAATTCTCTACACGATTAAAAAGTGAGATGGCGACAATTTTAAGCTTCACCAATGATACATCCGGTTGACCAAAGATTCATAAATCCAGATCATTTTCCACTTTCGATCAGAACAATCAAGAATTGATATGCCCCTCAATCATTAAGCAGAAAGGGCATGGAAAGACACTAAGTACAACGGATACATATGCTAGTCTGCAAGGAGATGATTTCTATATTTTTTTCGATTCTAAAAAACTAAAGATAGAACAGAACATATTCTCCACATATATCAGCACCAATAATTGATACTGTAATTTTTTTTACAATGGTAAAGTGTGTGAGGTAAACTGAAACGATAATGCAGCTAACAACAAGAGATGGGAAAACCATCAGTAGGATGAATATACCATCCTCCATATAAGTTCTAATAAAAGACAGATTTAAGAGGGAATTAATCATGGCATACCAATTGCACAACTCCCTTGTCTGTGATTCCTGTCGAACCCCACATGGAAATTGAAGACAAATTCCCAATACATTTTGCCATAGATAACTGTTTCAGTCCATGATCAGTAATTTGACATCCCCAACGGCTCCTTGATCTATAGGTTTCATAGAAAATCAATACTATCACATCTACTCGATTAACGATGAATATGCATGTATGTCTTCCATGCTGCACATATACAATTGCACTCTCTCTCTCTCTACTAGTATTTTATATGATTTCAATTAAGAAGACAACATGTTTTTTAAAACTAACACCAAAGAACAGTATACACACCAGAATAAGTGCAAAACTCAGGATAGTACAACATCACCAACATTTTCAAGCTGATAAAAGGAAGAAAGATAATAAGCTTTATTTGATTGATCATCAATCAATCATGCTCTATCTCAACCAGGTGACTTAACGCACCTAGCCACCGGACTCCTCTCTTTAATGAGTGACCCCGTTCGATCCCTTATCAGAGTGAATTTGAGAGATATAATTGTAATCATGCTCTATCTCATGACTTTCAATTACCTGTATTATTTTAAAAATTCTGAATTGATTTCAATCAAGAACTAGCATCCTTAACATGTGGATACACAAACAAACAAAACAAAATAATTATAAATTATAAACATGAGATAATGAAGAAATCATCAAAAGGAAATGGAAAGTACATGTCGAGGTCCTTGAGGCTGTATGCTAGGTGAACGAGTCGAGTTGTGGACTCATCATCCGTTTTCCACCCAGAGAAACTCAGCGATTCCTTCCGAGCCAGAGATTCCTTCACTCCCTGCCTCCATTTCCTCCGGACACCGCTAGCCCTGTGCGCAGAACCAGAGATATAAGGAACAAAATTCACCATAATCAAAGAACAAACTCAAACAAAAATTATCAACTCACTGAGCCAAGTCTTTGAAGGAAGTGAGCAGAGAGAATATGTGGGCCAATAAATCGACAGGCAGGCGATCAATATCGGCCTCTTCGTCTCCGATTTCCCTCATTGATCTTCAACCGAATTCAATAATCTGCTGGGAAGAGGAAATCAAAGAGGGAATTTTTTCAAGAATTGTGATGTGTGTGTGTGAAGAGGTGGAGGAGGGGAAGGGAGAGTTTTGAAGCTATATGGAATTGAAAAAGAATGTGGCCGAGAGAAAGAAAGTGTCATAATAAGGTTAAGATGTGGTCATGTTTTCATCATCGTAGAATCTTACAACACAACCCCCATTTCTTTTCCACGGAATATTCAATGCCAGCTTGGGACCTAATTTCCGAATGGGGATCTTTTATCCCCATTTTTGTGTACTCATTAATTGTATACTCTCTCCCTTCTGTTTCATTTGGCCTATAGAGTGAATAGATGTGAGGTACCACTCCGGTCCCAGCTTATTGACTCATTTTCCTTTTTGGGACGTTCCACACATATTGACTCATTTCCTTTTTTAGAAATAATTAGAGTATAATTAGTACAATTAGTAAACCCCTTATTACACTTAACATTCCATACTTAAATCTCATCCACTCATTTTTCTGCACGTAGTTCAATATAATTTAAATTTTGAAAGTTTAAATTATTATAACTTGCTCGTTTGTTATCGGATTTTTATGATTTTTATATCAAATTAAAGGTCTTGATACGATCTTTCATTTAAGATCAGACAAGAACATGTTTTTATGCATCTATGATGCTCTGTTTCTAAAATATGTCTAAATACATAAACCACATTACATTACCTACAAAATACACTTTATACATTAAACATTTTCGTCTTAATTCCCGTGTACTTCTATAGCAAATGAGTCAATAAGCTTGGACCGGAGTGGTATAAAATAGTAGAGCAAACCAAATGGAGTGGAACCAAATATCAATATTTAATGTTTTTATTCATATTTTTTCAATAATTTTAACATATTATGATTCTTGATAATTTTACGATTATTTCTAGGGTCCACCCATCAATTTTAGGGTTTATAATTTTTTTTGGATTTAATTTCAATTTTATTAGGTAAAATATAGTTGATAAATTGAAACTTAGGGTATATGATTTTTAAAAATTCTGATTTTTTGACATAATTTTTTATTTTATTTTTATTACTATTCCCATTTTTATTTTTATAATAAACATTATAAAATTAATGAAATTAATTAATTGGTACACGATTGATACATAGAAGTGGCTACAGAAGAACTCATCCAATTTCCGAATTTCTCTATCTACTAATAAAATATCCGCAAAATAGCAAAGTACTAGCTCCCTCCCTCGATCATCTTTGTGCTTTTAACTCTTGATTTGGTTGTTGTTTGACCCATTTTTAGGTGTGGACCTTATATTTATTCATTTCGTTTCACTGTACTTTTGACACAATAATTAAGAAAAATAGAGATAGTAGGATTTTAAAAAGTATTTTTGTTTGTTGATTTGTTTCCATTTTAGGCAAGTGGACCAATAAATGGAACAAATAAAATAGGAAATGCGGACTAATTATGTGAGATGGAATTTCATATTTCAAAAGTCAACTATAATCTATTAAATTATTCATTTTACTTTAATACTCACGCACATTTGGATCCAAAAATCACTTTGACATCGACTTATCACTAAAATTAAAAATTGTGCCCAAAAGATCGAACCACAAGAATGACGGATAGAGGAAATACAATTTAGCTTGATAAATCATCTTGTCATAACATTTAACCCGATTTCAGAATGATTGATCATTTATCCTTGTATTTTAATTTGAGGAATGATGTGCTAATCACCTAATGATGTTCACCTTCGTGAACACCTTCGTCATTTTTTTCATTTCGACATTATTTTGTTCGATTTTTTCAATTGTAATATATTCTAGTACCTTATAAATTAATATTGAAATCATTAAATCCAAAAAAACATAAAATTCAAAGCTCGATTTGTTCGTTTTTCCTTCTAAGTTCAAAATGTGAATAATAAATTAAATTGAGCTTTGATTTTCATGTTTTCTTGGGATTTAATAATTTCAATATTAATTTTTAAGGTACTAGAATATATTAGAATTGAAAAAATCGAACAAAATAATGTATAAACAAAAAAATGACGAATGTGCTCAAGAATGTGAGCACCATTAGCTTTTAAATTTGTGATAATTTTATTCATTTAGTAAAAGTTGGGCTGAAAAATCTAGTTTGCCACTAAGCTTTCAAAACATAAGAGGATTTTTCGAAACTTCGAAAGTAAAATAGGAGTACATTTGTTTGATTTTAAAGATTTGTCCCACATCTTAGAAAAAAAAAAAAAAAAAAGAGAGGGGAAACATGCAAGTAATTTAGAGCAAAATAGAAACAACCCTAACTTTCAATAAACTTGCTCCGCTCCCGCGTCTCACCCACAAAGGTACACTAACCCTCTTCCCGGCGCAGTTGCTCCTCCGTTCCGCCGCCGTTTTGTTTCTCGTTTCGGTTTCGACATGAAAAACCTCAAGTTGTCGTGGGAAGTTCAATCGGAGGTGCAGTTGAGGAAGGAGCACGGAGAGGAATTCCTCCGGTTGTCCGCCGTCGACATCGAGCGCAGCCGCCTCTTCTTCGCCTCCTCCGCCAACCTCATATACACCACTCAGCTTCCATCTCCTCAAGTAAGAACTCTTCCTTATTCTCTTTATCCCTTCTTCTGTTTGCTGCTTATACTGTGTATTGGCTATTCTCTCTCTCAGTATACTGTAATTGATTGCTTCCGTCCCACTTGAGATTAATTTTCCGTAGTCTTGCATCATGCTCTACCATGTTAAGTACGGTTCTAGCGATGATGTTAGTATGGTATGGAGCCTTCTTATTTATTGTATGTGAATAAAATTATTTATTGAATGCTCACTGCTCTATAAATATTCTTACATGAGGAGTCATGTGGCAAGTGTCAATTTTTTCCAGGGTGCTCATGTGCTTTCGAACTAGTGTAGGGATGGCTTAGAATGTGTTGAGTGTGCTAACACCAATTTTACCCCTACTATGTTGTGTTTGTTCGATTATATTTATTTTCTTGTTTTTCTTGAAATTGTTCAGGCTGATGGAGCATGGAACAAGATTCCATTGGCTGATTCCACCCAGCTGGATTTGGAAACTGGAGACTTCATTACTTGTTTGGATTATGTCATGGAAAAGGAAGCTTTAATAATTGGGACTTCAAGAGGACATCTCTTACTGTATTCGGTGGATGATGATGCAACTGAAATTGTTGGCCAGGTGGAAGGTGGAGTGACATGCATTTCACCCAGTCCAGATGGAGATCTACTTGCTATAGTCACCGGTTTCGGGCAGATCCTAGTTATGAATCTTGAATGGGATCTATTATATGAGATGCCTCTTGATGATTTGGCTGAAGGTGTTGACGTACGTAAGGACCCTTTTCCATAATTTCATTTCAAATTTGATCAAAATCATCTAATGCATAGCCAGTTAATTTACTTGAGTATTTCAGTTTGAACTTTCTTGTCTATTATTTTTGAATCAAAGGCTATATAAATTATAAATCCCTCACTCGCATCCAAGTAAGGTACCATAGGTGATGCTTGATCCGGTCATAATAAGATATTAGTATATTATATGAAAGCAAGATGGAACCAGATGAAAGTTATAGATATTGGAAATAGGACCTTGAGATAACATTTATTCTATTGATTGAATTTTGTGGGTACTTTTATTTGATACTCGGTTCATGTACTAAAATTTTCCTTTGGGCTTTGGTAATAGGAGCTTCGTTGCTGACAATGCTAAACTGAGCATCTATTTTTCTTTAAAGTAAGTTAGTAACATCAGTATTTAACTGTGTAGCAGATGGACCCACTGATGCCTCAATATCATGGAGAGGTGATGGGAAGTTTTTTGCTTCCCTGAGCAAGGTCCATGATCCCTTGCCCTTGCGTAAGCAGCTTAAAGTCTGGGAGCGTGATTCGGGGGCAGTCCACTCCCTCTCAGTCCCAAAGCCTTTCACGGGGTCTGTAATTGACTGGAATCAAAGTGGATCTAAAATTGCCACTGTGTATGACCGGAAGGAAGAAAATAAATGTCCATCTATTGTTCTATATGAGAAAAATGGCCTGGAGAGGAGCTCGTTCAGTGTGAATGAGGTAATAGATGTAACAGTTGATTTTCTCAAGTTCAATTGCAACTCCGATCTTCTTGCTGCTATTGTCAGAGGTGACACAGTTGACATCTTGAAGATATGGCTCTTTATTAATAACCACTGGTACTTGAAGCAAGAGATCAGATATCCAAAGGTAGATGGGATAAAGTTTATGTGGGACTTGACAAACCCACTAAAGTTGATTTGTTGGACTCTTGATGGCAGAATCATAACTCGCATGTTTGTCTGGGTTACGGCCGTGATGGGAAACTCAATAGCATTTGTCATTGACGGTTCAAAAGTTCTGGTGACCCCATTTTCTTTGTCCTTGATGCCACCTCCTATGTTCTTTCTTGACTTAGAATTTCCCAGTCCCGTTAGGGATGTAGCTTTCTGTTCAAGAACTTCTCAAAATCTTTTGGCTGCATCTCTATCAGATGGAAGCTTGTGTACGGTAGAGCTTCCTTTGCTTGACGAATGGGATGAGCTGGAAGGCCATACATTCGTTGTTGAAGCTTCAGATTCTGGCAAGAACTTTGGTCCTTTGCATCATTTAACATGGTTGGATTCGCACGTGCTTCTTGGTGTTTCATGTTTTGGTTCTGATCACAGAAATTTTAGTAAGAGAAACACTGTAGATGGGGTTGTTCGTTCAGGGTATTACCTGCAGGAAATTGAGATAAGATGCTCCGAAGATCGTATTTCTGGTTCTGTGACATGCTCAGGATGGCAAGCAGATGCTATTCATCATATCTACCTTGAAGGGGTGGTTGTTGGTATAGTGTCTAATCCTCTTAGTAGATGCTCTGCAGTTGTTCAGTTTGAAGGTGGAAAAACGTTTAAGTATATGTCAAAGTTAGGTACGAACAAAGGGGCCAATCTTCAGAGATGCGATGACATGGATTTCCTGTCTTCCTGCCCATGGATGGATATTGCCCCAGTTGGAGGCTATATACGAGAGAAACCATTGCTTTTAGGGCTTGATGACAATGGAAGACTACATCTCGAAGGAAAGATTTTGTGTAACAACTGCAGTAGCTTTTCATTTTACTCAAATTCGGGCGATAGGATGATAACTCATGTGGTGATTGCCACTAAACAAGATTTACTATTTATTGTTGATGTTGTTGATGCTGTGCATGGAGAACTGGAAAAGAATTATGAGAATTTCCATCCTGTTGTAGCAAAGCATAGGAAAGGAGAAAATGAGAGCATTTTTATTAACATTTGGGAAAAAGGAGCGCAAATTGTAGGAGTTCTTCATGGTGATGAGTCCGCTGTGATCTTACAAACTTCTCGAGGAAATCTTGAAATCGTGTATCCCAGAAAATTAGTTCTTGTTTCAATCATCAATGCTTTGGCTAATAGGCGGTTTAAAGATGCCTTGCAAATGGTAAGAAGGCACAGGATTGATTTTAATATCATTGTCGACCATTGTGGCTGGCAGGCCTTTAGCGGGTCAGCTGCAGACTTTGTCCTACAGGTTGGCAATCTGAACTATGTAACTGAGTTTGTTTGTGCCATTAAAAGTGAAGATGTTATGGAGACACTTTATAAAAGTTATACATCTTTATCGTGTATTAAGGGGAACAAAGTTTTAGAACATAGTGAATCAAAGAGTACTGATGGCGATGACAAAGTATCCTCTATTTTAACGGCCATAAGGAATGCCCTTGAGGATCAAGTTGAGGAAACTCCAGCAAGAGAACTTTGCATTCTCACCACTTTAGCTAAAAGTAGTCCACCAGCTTTGGAGGAGGCTTTGAGGAGAATAAAAATAATCCGAGAATTGGAGCTTTCTGCAGCTTCTGATCCAAAGCGTCTGTCTTATCCCTCTTCGGAGGAATCTTTGAAGCATTTGTTATGGCTCTCCGAGTCCGAGGCAGTTTTTGAAGCTGCTTTAGGCCTTTATGATTTGAATCTTGCTGCTATTGTTGCCTTAAATTCACAGAAGGATCCAAAAGAATTTTTGCCACTTCTTCAGGAATTGGAGCGTATGCCTCAACTTCTGATGCAATACAACATTGACCTTAAATTACAAAGGTATGATAGTGCTTTGAGGCACATTGTTTCTGCTGGGGACACTTATTATGAAGATTCCATGAAACTAATGAGTAAAGTCCCAGAGCTCTATCCAATGGGACTTCAGTTGGTTGTTGATTCAGAAAAGAGACAGCAGGTGCTTGAAGCATGGGGAGATCATCTTAATGCCTCAAAATGCTTCGAGGATGCTGCTACTACGTATATGTGTTGCTTGTGTTACGAAAAAGCATTGAAGTCATACCGAGAAGGTGGAAATTGGACTGGGGTTCTGACTGTGGCTGGCCTCATGAAGCTGTCAAAGGATGATCTTTTGCAATTGGCTCGCGAGCTAAGTGAGGAACTTCAAGCGCTTGGTAAACCAAGGGATGCTGCGAAAATACTGTTGGAATATTGCGGCGATGTTGATAATGGCATTAGCCTCTTGGTGGATGCCAGGAGTTGGGAAGAGGCTCTGAGGATTGCTTTCATGCACAGAAGAAATGATCTGATTATTGTGGTCAGGGATTCCTCTCTGGAGTGTGCAAGTGTGCTGATTGGAGAATACAATGAAGGGTTGGAGAAAGTTGGTAAGTATTTGACGCGTTACCTAGCTGTTCGACAGAGGAGACTATTACTTGCTGCAACAATTAAAGCAGATGAGAGAACCCTTGATGATGAAACTGCTTCACAAGCTAGCAGTAATTTTAGTGGAATGAGTGCATATACCACCGGGTAAGTTTCTGATTCTTCTTCTTTTTCTTATATACAACTATTGATGCCTTTTATTTTTTCCCAAGAAACATAGTTGTTTTATTTTAGTCTTCTTTCTTAACTGAATAACCCGAAATGCTATCAATTTTTTGCTAGTTGATTCTGAATATTATGTGACCTGTACTAGAATGTTTTCTGGCTTACGCGTTGCTTCATTGAATCTAAAGTTAATGTCAGTAAATGCTTAGATGACGTAATTTTTGCTTTGATTTTAAGTAAAATGAGAAACAATCTTTGTAGACATCCAATAATTTGATCTGGAGTAATGATCATTGATTCCATTTGGAAAATAAATTAGATTGTTGTTTTCCAAGTGGAAATTTTGATGGACTTGAGTGTAGATTCATGACTTTCTTTTTTCGAATAAGCTCTAGATCAATAGCAGTAATGAATATCATACGTGCATCAATTTTACTTAAAGCTACATGTTGAGCAAAATTTAAAATTGCCAATCATAATGCTATTTGGTGGTTTCCGGGTTTTGTGCGTGGACTTGAGGAGAGTGTTTCGAGTAAGGAGTTTAAATGACTCCAAATCAAATGGACTTCATATCTAATAGAGTAACTTAGATATCTAATAGAGTAACTTAGAAAATGACGCAGAAGAGAATCAAGGACTTCAAACACATTTTAACATAACCCATCTGAACAACCCAGATAGTTTGTTAGGGATTTCATGTTGATCAAATCGTTTTATTCAGTGTGTAACCTAACGTGATTTTCCGCTCTCTTTTAAAGTAAAATATAAGAGTATATTGTAAAGATGGAAACCCTTGTAGGCAGCCATATCCTGCATAGGAGTGATAGAAATGTTATATCGTTTATAGTTGTTAAGTGGGCAAGATCTCCCAAATGACATCAATATGACATATCTACTGTTGCCAACATCGTTTGCAGATCGAGAAAAGGTTCAAGTGCTTCAACTGCTTTAAGCACATCCACAAAGGGTAGAGGTCGTCAACGAAACAGGGGGAAGATTAGAGCTGGAAGGTACATTGTGAATGGAAGTTTAGTTGTCTTAACAAATGAAAAAGAACCTATGGCATCTCATCTTATTTACTAGAAATGTGAATTCCCTTTTAGACTTTCTCATATTCACTGTTTCCGTGCAGCCCGGATGAAGAGATGGCTTTAGTTGAGCATTTGAAAGGGATGTCTCTGGCTGAAGGAGCGAAATGTGAGCTCAAATCTTTGTTAATTTGCCTTGTGATGCTTGGGGATGAAGACTCTGCTAGGAGACTGCAACGCACCGCCGAGAAGTTTCAACTCTCTCAAATTGCAGCAGTGAAACTGGCAGTTGACTCCTCGTCTGTTGACAACATCGATGAGCACGCCTTCAATCTTGACACATACATTCAGAAATTACAGAAAGAACAAGTGCAGCACTCAGATGTGTTCTTCTGGAAATCAAAAGTACTAGGGTGATGGATCGAGGCCCCAACTTCGTACTCCATTGCAATCCGGAGATGGTTAAGAAAGAAGGGGTTTCATGTTTTTTTTTTTGGAAGATATTGAAAGTAGAGAGAGCTCATCTGAGTCTATTAGGTCTTAATTCAGGTGTAGCTTATTAGTATTCTTTTTGTGGAATCATTTCTTTCCTGTTTAAGTTGCAGCAAACTGAAGAACGTATATTGAACACAGATACTCTATCATTTTGAATCAGATTTTACATGACGTTATTTGAATATATGTGAGTTATAAAGTAATAAAATCATTTAAATTTAAATTTGAGGGCTGAGGGGTCTTCATCAATGGATTATGCTTCAACAAACAAAATGATAGTTTATTCAACTAAAATTTACTAACTAAAGTCAATATATATAATCAAGTACAAGAACCATATTGAAGATTGTATATGCGACTTAATTTACATGTCAATATTTTACGTGCATATAGGCAAGATAATCAAGTACAAGAAGGAAATTATTTACATATGACCGGAAATAGAGAAATAAGAAAACTATTAGTTGTCTATTATGGAACATAAGGTAAGATGGAGTAAAAAGAACAAGGGAGTATAAAAGTCTATTTTTCGCTTTATATTTACTCATCCCCCTTTCCCTATAGTTTTATACCTACAAAATTGATATGATAATTTTATACTCTCTCCGTCCCACTTCACTCGGGTTGTTCCATTTTGACATGAGATTTTATGCACAATATTAAAAGTTAAAAGTAAGGGGTCAACATTGAAAAATAAGTGTTAATTCTTTCTATTTTAGGAAATATGCCAATTGAAATGAGATGCCACGACTAGAAAAGGAAGCCAAGTGAAGTCAGATAGAGAAAGTACTATATTTTATCGTTTTTGTGTAAAGACAGTTCTATCTCACATATTATTTCTCCATGCACAATTAGGCATTTAATATTTCTTTACGGAAAAATAAAATGTAATTAATTGTATAAATTTTTTATCATGTAAAACTATGGATATAGATCAATCAAAACGATCCTTCTATGATCGTTGTTGTAGCTAAAAACAAGCTGTTGGGAACCCCTTGCAGTTTAATTTTGATGATGTTTATCGAAACCACACTTAGACATTATTTCTTATATTTTGTTTGATGTTAAGGGCGATTGATTGACCTGCAAGTGTTATGCGAGTTCGAATGTCAAAGTTCGATATAGTAAGGGCGATCCACCACTTTTCCTATAGGGATCGACCTTCTAGCTTAAGACTATTGACCTCCCTACTCAAAATTCCAGTCGCATTACCTTAGAAGATTTCGAGTTTTGGAATTTCAAACAAAAGCCGATTGATCCACCTTCATGGTTCTACACGACCTGTCCTATGCCACGTGGAGTGCCAACTAGGATGAAACCCCAACGGCTAGAAGTGAGTCATCGCCCCCAATGACTAGTTTTTCAAAATAGTCAATAAATACTTCAGCCAAAATTAGAATTAAGTACGGGAAACACAAGTATTCAATCCAAATCTATGTCGAAATCTCACTTCGCGTTCAATCTTTTAAAGTGCTCGAAATACAATTAGTTTCCTATACACTTGTTGAAAAGAGATTTTTTATTCTGATACGCCGCCGCCGACGAAACGTTCACTGCTGCTTGCCGTCAACAAAGACATCTTCTTCTTCACCAACCAACGTTAGAAGTTAGAGGTTTGTTTAGTTTTGCCATTTTTGGAGCTAAGTCAAGCTCTGTATTTTGGTGAAAGGTCATTAAGTTTTTCTGTTCCAAAGGTTTTAAGGGTCACGATCCTTAACTTGTGTCTAGATATAGTCAAGGGTGATTGTATTTAGAACTGATACTCAGTCAATATAAACAAGAGAGAGGTTGAGTCCAAAGGTAAAGGGATTCTCAGGTCAAGCTGGACCTGATGTGGACGTAGGATGGTAATCTCCGAACCACGATACATCGACTCTCTCTCTCTCTCTCCCTCCCTCCCCTCCCCCCCCCCCTATATCATCAATTGACTTTGTAACTAAATACTTTGACTAATAAGTTTCAAAAGTTAACCAACCCTACCACCAACTTCCACACTAGCACAATTTGATAAATTAAGCTTGTTTAAGCAACAAGTTTGATAGATCAACCTGTCTCTGATTGATCAAACTAGACAAAGTTGACCTTGACCACAGTTTGTTTTAAAAGTCTAAAACGGTTGGCTATTGGTGTATCCCCCCCCCCCCCCCCCCCCCCCCCCCCCCACCATCCGATACACCAATTAACTCTTTCCAGGACCAAAAAAAATGAACCTATAAACTATGATAAATGGAAGGAAAAAACTGATCCTAAACAATGCTAAAACTATGAGGAAATTTTACATAAAAGGTATAAGTGTAGAAGGACACAACAAAATAAGGTATAAAATCCGCCTAAACCACTCGGTTAACCCTTCTCAGCCAGGGTCTCGGCCGAGAGGAAGGTCGAGTGTGACTTCTTAGCATCTTGGTCGATAGGGTCCTCGAGAGGCATATTAGTAGGTTCGGTCGATAGTGTCCTCGAGAGGCATATTAGTAGGTTCCTCTCGACCGAGACGCAGGTTAAGAGGCTTTGACTCGCATAATACTTCAATCATTGCCCTCGTCTTTACTCGATACCTCATCTCTTGTCTTGTCTCGGGTTTCTTCTACTCAAAAATACCTAAAAACATGAAAAGCTACCAAAAGCATTATATGGCTCGATATATCGTAAATTATGCAAAATATGAGCAATACTACCTAAACTGGACGAGAAAAAACCACATTTAAACACTTATAAAAATATGTAAATTTCACACCTATCATAGTTATAAAAGCAGAATTGGTCGTATTGTGATTAATGAGTTGTGGATGGGAAAATGGTCTTCTTCTTAGCAAAAAGGGATTAAAAAGATCTCTACCAAATCATTGCCTGGTTATGCTTGATACTAGAGGGATTTATTGAGGCCCAAAACCTTTCAGATTCATTGACGCTCTCCGAATTTAGAAATTATGTATCCAATGTTTGGGATAGTTACTCAATTGAATGTTGAGTTGGATTTATCTTGAAGGAAAAGCTCGAAAAGGTAAAGAATGATCTTTGGGTCTGGGAAGTTCGTTGGGTGTAAGTCGGATGGGAGCTATAAAAGCATAATTGATCGTATTATGGTGAATGGGTTGTAAATGAGAAAAGAGCCTACTTCTGAGTAGAAAAAGGAGTAAAAATATCTCTGTCAGGTCACTACTCGCTTTTGCTCGATACCGGAGCTATTGATTGAGAC
Source organism: Thymus mandschuricus (assembly GCA_029379335.1). Taxonomy (NCBI): domain Eukaryota; kingdom Viridiplantae; phylum Streptophyta; class Magnoliopsida; order Lamiales; family Lamiaceae; genus Thymus; species Thymus mandschuricus. The sequence goes on along the minus strand of CM057073.1, from coordinate 34,367,284 downwards.
CTGAAACCTAATGCTCTCGAAGTTGAGAGATTATGTATCCAAAGTCTGAGATAGTTACTCACTTGAAGGTTGAGCTAGATTGGTGTTGGTCCCCAAAAGAGTTAATTGGTGTATTGGGATGGGCGCGCAGGGGGGGGGGGGGGGGGGGGGGTGATACACCAATAGCCAACCGTTTTCAATTTTGAAAAACAAACTACCTTAGAGAGACTGGTCAAGGTCGTTCTTACAGAGACATGTTGATCTATCAAGCTCGTTGTTAAAACAAGTTTGATTTATTAAATTGTGCGAATGCAGAATGTGGTGGGGAGTTTGATCTTAACTCTTATGAAAATCTTTAGATTAACCCTGTTGATTAATGTAAGGTCGTTTGTATAATATGCATATATGAGGTTGTTAGGGTGCCTCCAATGGGGGAGTTTTCTAGTTTCTTGAAAATGAAACTACTATTGGAGGGTTTTGGAAGTAGTTTCAAATGGGTCCCACATCAAATTTTAAGAAACATTTTAAGAAACTAGTTACAAAAATGAAACTAGTTTTATGTGGGACCCACATCTATTTTTTATATCTTTTCTTTACATTTTGATAACTACTTTTTAATTTTCCTTTCTTTTATTTAATTTGTTAAGGGATTTTTCATGTAAATAATAAATTAGGGGGAAAAAAAAATATAATAAAAAATGTACTAATAATAGATTTTGATAGGGACTAACTATCAGCATTACTACGCAAGCAATTCAGAGACGAAAATTGATAGGGATCGGTATCAGCCCTATTAGTACAAACGATTCAAGTCAACAGAAGTGGTCCTACATAATAGCATATTTTCAAAGGGCTTTCATAGGTTCCAGATACCCAATGCAGCCGTAAGGCATGATCTGTGCAGAAGCTGGAGGTCTTGTTTCCCTCCCAGAAGCTATTACAGGATCTACGGACATCTGCCGGGTGTTGAAGCATACTGATCAACACCCATAGGCATCTGGCAGAACCCCAGGTTCTGTGTAGCATGCCATCCGCATGACTCTACATACTCTAGAGAGAGGACCACCAAATTGATGACGGAGAAGAATCTTGTCTCCATAGAAATTCCTTTTCTGTCCTCCTTTTGCACGAATGTTCACCTTTTCACACTCTTTACCTCTATAAATACTGAGTAGTTGCATAGCTCATGATCCATCTATCAACCATCATCATAACAAGACAACTCTCCATCTAAACACGCATTCTCGCGTACTATTCCATTCATCCTCTACACCCCGCCTAGAGCTTCCTCGAGCTCGGGCAGTTGAAGCTCGCTAAAGGCCAATTCCCTTGGCGTTTCACCGGCAGTCATCGCCATCTTCTCCTTCTCGTCATCGTCGGGAAAGACCTCTCCCTCTCGCATTCCGTCTCAAACCTAAGGTATAAAACCTTCGCTGCTATGGGAGAAGAGGCCTAAACGGAGCTCTGTGCTCCCGTTTCTTCCTCCCTCTACCATCCTCTCTTTGTTCTCTACTTGAATGAGTCTTAATCTCATATGAATACGACCGATTTATGGCCAGAAACGCCCCTTTACTCAAGCATATAGCTCGATTATTGCTAACTGCTCTTATGTGAATAATGTCGTATGTGAACTCATTATGAAATACCCTGTTATGGCTGATAAATCCACACAAATCTCTCGTTCTCTATCATTATATGGCTTTATCTCTGAATATTTCTTGCAAATTACTATGAATCATCACACAATTGTTGTAGATCTTCAACCCGGATCTATCAACTGGCGCCGTCTGTGGGAAATTGAGTTTAAGATGTTGATTTCCCCTGTTTTATGTGCAATTCTAGTCTGTTGTTGCATTGTTGCAGATGATCTCACACATAGCATTCTTATGTGAAAAATATGTAAAAAACTGGATGTTAAACTGAATGAGCGTGCTGTATTTGTTGTTCAATCGGTGAAAGCCCAGATACGTATGCTATTGCTTGAGTTCTGATTAAGATCTCCATGATTGTAAACTATTAAATATAGCATGATTCTCAATTTGTGCTCTCGTTTTTCATAACAAATGTGATAGATACCCTGTCGAAGGGAAGCTCGTATTTGAGAGATTGATTTCTTTTTCCTTATATGTGAATTTGAGCTTTCCACCTGCAAACATTGTTGATTGAATGTGGAGCATTATCCTCCGCGATGGCTTCGGAGCTTTAGCTGATTGTGATGATACGTTCATGAGTTTGCTCTGTTATTCCCCTGTTGCCTGAGATGCTTGAGAATAAGGGTGATAGAATGAATAAATGTTGAATGTCAGTTTGATGCTACCCTTAGGAAATCTGAGCATGAGTACCATGAGTTCGTCGTAGTTGTGTCGCTTGTAATGGCAGGAACAAAAGGATCGGAGATGACTTCGAGACCATGTTTCCCTTACAATATAATTTGTGATAACTAAACTGTTTTATCTGTTAAAATCCCAAGGTAGCGACGAAGCCGAAGGAAAGCCAGATCTAAGGTTACTGCAATTTCAGCACACATTCAGCTCGCCTTGCGTAATTGGTGAGTCTACAATTCCTATAGCTACCTCAAAATGCTAAGTCTATTGGTGAGCTGGAAAGGATTAATAATATAGAGGAAGCTTCATTTCTCAAGCCCTTCATATATACCCATGTATTGTTATGAATCAAAAAATCCACCTAATAAAAAACAATAAGAAGGGGAGAGCCGAGGATGACAGGGTTACCCCATTCACCCTGATGAAGGGGCCCTGCATCTGGAAGCAGAACCTCCCATAAGCCCTGTCTAACAGGCAAACATCCCTCAGAAGCCCTGTCTAACAGGCAAACATCCCTGAGAAACCCTGTTTAACAGGCAAATATCTCTCAGAAGCCCTGTTTAACAGGCAAACATCCCTCAAAAGCACTGTCCAACAGGCAACCTCCGCGTAAGCCCTATCTAATAGGCAGCACTGTCATAAGCCCCATATAATGGGCAAGATCTCTCGTAAGCCCTATCTAATAGGCAGCATAAGCCCTACCTAGTAGGCAAAATTCTCGTAAGCCCCATATAATGGGCAGTACCTTTCATAAGCCCTACCTAGTAGGCAAAATCCTCGTAAGCCCCATATAATGGGCAGAACCTTTCAAAAGCCCTACCTAGTAGGCAATATCCTCATAAGCCCCATATCATGGGCAGAAACTTTTACAAGCCCTATTTAAAGTAGGCAACACTCTCACAAGCCTTATCCAATGGGCAATGTTCCTGTAAATTTCATGTAACGGGCGAAACTCCTCCAAAGTCCCGTTCAAACGGACAATACCTTCAAAAAGCCCTACGTAGTAGACATCATCTCGAAAAGCCTTGCGCAGCTAGGCATTACATAGAAGGACCTGCACAGCCAGGCACTTCGCAGCGAGCTTTGCAAAACAAGAAGCTACACGAGCCTTAAAAAGCTCGCACTACAACCAAATCCTTATCCAAAGCCTCATCTAGGTAGCTATACAAAAATGGACATCATAATGCCAAGCCTTGCATAAGCAGGAGCTATGTAACCCCCATTTCATGTTGGCAGAAGCCACCCCTCGAGAAGTCCTGCAATAGACAGGCGATATTCCTTAAAACTACCACAAATAATTTAGAGATCCGTTATAAATAAAAATACTCGCATACTTTAAAGCCTCTTCCAAAGAGCATCTGAAATTAATCTTCTCGAACATTTGCAGATTTCTGCAAGGATGAACCTGCCTCAGATGCTGCTTCAAAAGAAGCCGGTCAGGCTACTGGAAACCCCGAAAATTCCCTATTTGGGAATAAAGGGAAAGGCACCATGATAACTGAAGCCAAGCGTCAATATGGAAGCCCAGTTCTCCCCAACCATGATCCTCCAAATGAAAGCACTCGTAGAAGGTGCGGTTGAGGGGGCTGTCGATAAAAGACTTCATATTTTGGGAATCAAGTCCCAAAACATAGACCCCCAGGGTGAAACCCAAGAGGGTGGAGGAAGCAAGAACCCTTCTGAGACACACAAACAGAAGCCTGTGAACCCAGGCGTGACCCAAGGATTGGTCTCAAAGCTGCCTTCGACGGTGGTTGAAACAGAGGATGGATTTTTCCACTGATTGGGAGTCCCCAGATGAAGAGGGCCCTGAAGAACTTGAGGGGTAACCCCAATGCGAATGCTGACATTGCATGGGCCAAAAAGTATGCCCAACAACAGGAGCAGATTAAGCTCCTGACGAAAGAAGTCAAAAGGTTAAAAGAACTGAAGCAAGCCACAGAAAGGACCTCAAAAGAAACAGAGGCCAGCGAAAGAGAAATCCAAAACTTAAATGGGGGAGGAAACCCAAAACACTTTTCAAACCATAGAAATGAGGGAAACAAAGTCAGAGCTTTTCTCTTTATACATCGACGAGAATAGTCCGTTCTCTATGGATATCCAAACCGATCCTATTCCAGGAAATTTCAAAACAATCTCTTGTGAATACCAGGGGAAGGGAGACCCTGAAGAGCATTTGATGAAATTTGAAAGCTTATGTCTCCTCCATCAAAATTCGGAAGGCGTCAAGTGCAGAGTATTTCTCACCGACTTTGTCAGGAACTGCTCAACATTGGTTTAAGCAGTTACCGAGAGCCTCTATCCACTCCTTCATGGATCTGAGGGAGGTTTTCCTTCAACAGTTCGTCAGTGCTAAAAGAACTACCAGAAATTCTCTACATCTAACAACTATCAAGCAAGGTGCCAATGAGAGTCTAAGAGACTACATGACACGCTTCAACGAGGCTGTCTTGGAAATCCCAGGAGTAGAGCCTAAGCTAAAGTGCATGCCTGTGTGGATGGTTTAAAGCCAGGGCAGTTCTTCGCTTCTCTCATCAAGAAAGAAGCTACCTCTTTTGAGGAACTACTAACGCGAGTCCAAAAGTATATCCATATGGAAGAAGCCATGAGTAGCAAGAGGGTTGAATTGGCCTCTCAAAGGGAAAAGAAGCCGGAAGAAAAGAAAACGCCGGCTCCAGATGCCAAAAGAAATGACAAGAATGAAAGATTCTTGAGATCTTTTACACCACTCGTCAAGCAACCCTGTCGACCTACTAGAGGTGGTCATGAGGAAACCAGGAGTTCAGATCCCTGAGGGGCATAGACAACCGCCCAGAAATCCACCTTCCGAAAGGTTCTGCAAATTCCATAATGACTTTGGCCATATGACCAACGACTGCAGGAATTTAAGAATTGATATCGAAAAGTTAATCCAAGAAGGAGAACTCTTGGAATACGTCAAGAGAGAGACATAACAAAACAAGAAGTGCAAAGAAGCTCCTGAAAAAGCACCCGATGCTAGCCAAGGGTCACAACCTAAGGGCGTTATTAATATGATATATGGAGGACCAACTATGGGAGACTCCAACAGAAGCAGAAAGGCATCTGCTAGAGAACTGCAAATGCATGAAAGGACATGGGGGTCTGGAAGGTCGAAACAGGTCTACCTCCGCCAGAAATCTCATTTGGGCCTGAAGACAATCAAAGGGTGATCCACCCGCATGATGACACTTTAGTCATCACAGTGGAACTAGAAAGGTATCAAATTCGAAGGGTCTTTGTGGATACAGGGGCCGCAGTTAACATCATCTTCGAAAATTGTTTCAACCAAATGAGCCTCCAGAAGCCTCTGAATGGGGTAGGGGTAGCCACGGCTCTGCACAGTTTCTCGGGAGATCCTGTGATGTCACTAGGATCAATCGATTTGATGCTCACCCTGGGTGAAGGACCTACATGGGTGTCAAAGCCAGTCACTTTCCTGGTGGTGCAGCAGCCGTCCTCTTACAATATTATCCTAGGGAGAACCGCCCTAAACCCATTCCAAGCAGTGGTTTCCACTTACTATCTGATGATGAAAATTCCCCGTGGGAAGTCAGGTGGGACAGGTGTCGGGAGACCAAGGGGTCTCCCGAAAATGCTATATCCAATCGGTGCAGGCGGGAGAGGCCAGGAAAAGACCAATGGCAGAACCTGCCGGTGACAAAGCTGAAACTGAGCCTGAAGAAAAGAGGTTTAAAACTCTAACTCCAGCAGAAGGAGATCAAAACCTCTCCGCTTCAATGGAACACTTGATGATCGCCAATGCCGATTCCAACGAAAGTAAAGGGTTGGGAACTAAAACAACAAGCACAAACCACGCCCCAGTAAAGAAGGGGCAGTGGGAAACTTTGATGGCTGAGGCAAGGGCAAAAATCAAAGGTGCGATCGAAATGTCAGATCAAGAGAAGACTGGAGGAACAGTACATGAGGAAAAGGGTAGCAATCCCTAAGGGAAATGGGAGTATGACTGATCATAACCCCTCATTATCTATTTTGAAGTTTTTCTTATCTTTTAAATTAACCAGTACGCGAAAGGACATAAGATTGTGCCTACTTGTTCTTAAAATCGTACTCCACAAATTGCTAGCTTTAAAAATGAGGAGTAATTCCTTCGTTTCCTTGCACCTCACTTGGGGGGGGGGAGTAGGGGATACCCTGCATCCCAACACTCATACTTCATTATCTTAAAATGCTTTTAAACACATTCCCATACTCATACCCCATTATTTTAAAATGCTTCTAGCCTGCATTCTATTACCTCAAAATGCCCTAGCAGGGGGAACATGGCAAACAAAAACAAAACGAGAAATCGCATAAATAAAAGGATAATATTCTAAACTGATAAAGAGCAACAGAAACATGTCAAAAGCTCGACTTTAAAAAGCATCTGGCAGATACCAGAAAGAAGTGATATTGTTTGTGCCCAGCTAGCACGATCTCAGGGTCATAAAAAGCACCCCACCACAAACACCAAAAAATAGACTGTTTTAAAAACATCTTATCAAAAACAACAAAATCAAAGATAGGAATCAGGAACAGAGGCTAGATCCTCGGAGCTTGATGAATGAGAAGAGGAAGACCACTCCTCAATAGCAGCCAAAGCTGAGGAAGCAGAGGGACCACTTTTAGGTGAATTCGTTGGAATCTTGGAAATGTTCTCCTCTTCAGAGCCATCCCTCACCTCCCCTGGAATAAGTAGTGGGGAATTACCTTCCCTGCGAACAGATGGGTCGGAATCGTCCTTTTCTCTCAATTCCTGATAGGAGGAAAAAAGGGTTGATAAAAAAAAAAAAAAAAAAGAAAAAGAAAGAGAGACAACAACAATAAAAGAGAAAAAGAGGGTACCTGGTCGAAAGCTCTCCTTATAGACCTCATAACCATAGTGTTATGAGGAGAAAGAGGAAATAAGGGAGCATCCTAGGGAGGCAGGTCTTTCAAAACCCCAGCAGGTTTGCTGAGGATCTGAGACGCTTCCCTCAACGTAGACATAAACCAAGGCTCCTTAGGGGAAGCAAGGCGGTTCCTCCGAAGAGATTCAGGCTCTGTGTCGAACATTCTCACTATGGGCCCTGCATTGATGGTGGCCGCACGATCAGGAACACCCAACTGATGACAACATTCATGAATAGCAGAGACTGTCCATTCGGTAAGGGGGTCGAACATTCGAAGCCAGAAATCTTGAGATCGGAGATAAGCTTCTGGCAGACGCTTCATCAAAAAATCTAAGAAAGCTTGACCGTGAGGGGTCATCAACAGGTTGGATCTACAATCCTTAACCGCAGAGGAAATGCCCTGACTTATCCCTGCCCTCCTCCCTTCAGTAAAGGAGGAGGCTCGGGCTCGTACTAGCTCCCGCTCGTGAGTAAGCGTTAACTGTTCCACTTCCGCTGCGTGGATTTCTCGTAGCAGCCCCACTCTAACTGATGAAGCCTTCAAAGCTTCCTCGAGCTCCCTTATTTGTTCAGAGAGGGAAAGCGTACTCTGCCTGATGGTAGAACAATGCTCCTCTTTATCCTGCAAGAAGCCTCGAAGTTGATGGACCTCAACTAGGAGTTGCTCTCTGCCTTTCTCAGACTGGGAGAGATGCTCTTGCAGCTGTTCAAGGTTTAACGCCTGAGCAGAAGGGGGATTTTCCACCATCCTACTTTTCTTCCTGACCGGGGAAGAAGGAGAGTCACTTCTCCTTTTTGGAGAAAAGGAATGAGGTTCTAGGACAGCCGGAGTGGAGATACCAGCCTCCACGTCAATAAGAATAGGAGAAGATGAAGTTGACCGGTTGGGGGCAACTAAGTGCGGAAAGTAAGATTTCAACCGAGGCTTCGCCACTTTTGCCTCTGGGAGAATTCCTGGAGAAGCAGTATGGCTCTCGGGTCCTATAAGTACTGGAATAGGCGCCTCACTTGTCGATGGAGCAGGGTTGGGATCGCTGTTTCCTTCTTCCTGTTCAATCCTCTGTAGCAATTTCTCACGAATTTTCTGCTTCATATTTAATTTTGTAGTATTCATGGCTGCAAGATGAAAAAAATCACCTGTAAAGGAAGGCAAAAGAATAGAATCATGGATAACATGAATAAACCTAACCCCCAAAGTCTTAAAAAGTGATTGTTGGTTTTAAAGCCTCAACCACATTTGCCTCTTAACCAGGTTCACAGTCCAACCATCTGGGAACCGACGAGGTCCCCCCAAAGAACAAGAAAAGAGGCAGGGGAAACAATAGGGGTTGCCCTAACTTCAAAGAATTCAACAAGAAGTCTACATATGTGCTCGGGAAAGCAAGATGGTAAGAAAATACCTGGAAGAGAATGGAAGTAGAACAACCCCATAATAATCGCTGGGAATCGCGAATGATTCACGGTGCTCCCTTTTTCTTTCTTTTCTTTCTGAAACTCGATATAGAGAGAGAGAAAAAGGGAGAAGTTAGAAGGAAAGGAGAGATGAAGTAGTTTCCCCCTTTATCGCCCCACGTCGTTTTATGAAAAGGAGAATGCCATTTCGCTTGCAAATAAGAAAAAGGCAATAATAATAATAATACTCCTCCCGAGACGCATTTGTTACAATATCCTCATACACTCTTGCCCTAGAGGCAGGGATAATGATAAGTCACGGCAATAGGTCCAACTTTATTTTTGGGAAAGTAGCCGTCGTTTCGGTTTCTTATGTAATATAGCATCTGCATAAAAGAGAAGCAGAATAAGATGCAACGGTTCAAGCAAAAATAATTTTCCCGCCAAAAACACTCGCCAGAAGTCCTCACAAAAGAACTTCTGGACCCGCGGGGGAGGGGGAGGGGGGGGGGGGGGGGAGTAGCTGATAGGGACTAACTATCAGCATTACTACGCAAGCAATTCAAGACGAAAATTGATAGGGATCGGTATCAGCCCTATTAGTACAAACGATTCAAGTCAACAGAAGTGGTCCTACATAATAGCATATTATCAAAGGGCTTTCATAGGTTCCAGATACCCAATGCAGCCGTAAGGCATGATCTGTGCAGAAGCTGGAGGTCTTATTTCCTCCCAGAAGCTATACAGGATCTATGGACATCTGCCGGGGTTGAAGCATCTGATCAACACCCATAGGCATCTGGCAGAACCCCAGGTTCTGTGTAGCATGCCATCCGCATGACTCTACATACTCTAGAGTGAGGACCACCAAATTGATGACGGAGAAGAATCTTGTCTCCATAGAAATTCCTTTTCTGTCCTCCTTTTGCACGAATGTTCACCTTTTCACCCTCCTTACCTCTATAAATACTGAGTAGTTGCATAGCTCATGATCCATCTATCAACCATCATCATAACAAGACAACTCTCCATATAAACACGCATTCTCGCGTACTATTCCATTCATCCTCTACACCCCGCCTAGAGCTCCCTCGAGCTCGGGCAGTTGAAGCTCGCTAAGGCCATTTCCCTTGGCGTTTCACCGGCAGTCATCGCCATCTTCTCCTTCTCGTCATCGTCGGGAAAGACCTCTCCCTATCGCATTCCGTCTCAAACCTAAGGTATAACCTTCGCTGCTATGGGAGAAGAGGCCTAAACGGAGCTCTGGGCTCCCGTTTCTTCCTCCCTCTACCTCCTCTCTTTGTTCTCTACTTGAATGAGTCTTAATCTCATATGAATACGACCGATTTATGGCCAGAAACGCCCCTTTACTCAAGCATATAGCTCGATTATTGCTAACTGCTCTTATGTGAATAATGTCGTATGTGAACTCATTATGAAATACCCTGTTATGGCTGATAAATCCACACAAATCTCTCGTCCTCTATCATTATATGGCTTTATCTCTGAATATTCCTTGCAAATACTATGAATCATCACACAATTGTTGTAGATCTTCAACCCGGATCTATCAGATTTATTAATAATAGTTCATGATAATAGATTTATTAATAATGAATATATATATATATATATATATATATATATATATATATATATATATATATATATATATATATATATATATTATAATATTAAAAGGTGGGAGCCACAAATAGTAAGAAACTGAGTTTATTGTTGGAGGAAAAAAGTGGTTAGGTTCCAAAGCTCACGTGGCATTTTGGAAGCTGAAAGTTTGGGTTAATGGTTGTGGGCACCCTTAGTCAACGAAATATAATATGGAATTGAGAGAGAGAGAGAGAGAGAGAGAGAGAGAGAGAGAGTTACACCAGTGTTTAATGTGGTTCAGAGATAACCCTCTTACGTCCACGACAGATTAAGCCAGATCTGTGAATCCCTTTAACCTTTGGATTCTATATCTCTCCTCTTTATAAAAACTGAGAATCGTTACTAAACACACTCAAACTAGAGTATACTTAGACACGAGTTTTGCGTCGTGACTCTTACAATCTTTACAACATTACAAAAATAAAACAACCTATCAATTTAACTCAAACTAGCAAACTGTCGGAATGAGTGAGTTGGTGAAGTGGCTTGAAGCAGCAGTAAACGCTCCAAGCTTGTAGTGTTCTTCAATGAAGAAACTCTCAACCTTCGGCACTTGGGAAATTACTTGGGTTTCTAGTGTCGAATGGATATGGACTAAAAAGAGAATTTTTGCAGCACTTTAGCTCTTTGAATCTTTAATTTTCCGTACTATTCCATTGAAGTGGGAAGGGTTTATATAGGCATAGTTTGAAAAACTAGCCGTTAGAGTCTTGCTGATGTGGCAACTAGCCGTTGGAGCTGACTTATTTCTTCCGTTGGGATTCGTCAGATGCCAGCTTAGGTGGCAATTTGATCTATGAAGGTAGATCAACAACCTGATGTAGATCTTCCAGCAGCTTGAGATCTTTAACTTGAGAACGAGTTGGACAACCAAAGAGTAGGTTGACTAGGACAGGTTGTTCTCTATAAGTAAGGTTTTTTTAGAACAACCTCAACCTTTACATGGCGAAACAACCTTTCTAGAACATAAGCTCATTGTTCTAAGCTATACACTTTTTGAACAACTTTATCAACCCTGATTCTAGAAGTAAGAAAATATGCCTAAATGTGGTTTTGAGAAACATCGTCAAAATTAACTGCAGAGGGTTCCCAACAATTGGTCTTTAAGGGAAAGCTCATAAAGGTGAAGAATGACGTTCGGGTTGCAATAGAGTGAAATTTGGCTACATGGGGAATATGATTAATTAGCTTAAAGACGAAATACATAAGCTGGCTGTGATGGATGATACTCCTGATTTGGAAGGCGATAAAAGTATTCGATAAAATGAAGCACGTGCAGATCTTCTGCTAAACTTAAGCCCAAAAAATAGTCTTCAAGCTCAAAGATTGATTTAGATGGCTTATGGATGACGATGTGTACTCAAGTTTCTTCAACAAAGTCATCAATCAACGATTGTAAAGCAACGAGATTATAGACATGGAGTTTAATGGAGAGTGGTATGAGGATCCAAAAGACATCAAAAGAGGGATTGAGGATCACCTTCGGTAGCACTTCTCAAAGAATACGCCCCCAACCCAATTTTAATGTCGGATTTGGTCGACAAAAAAAATCAAATGATGTTGTGAACATGATGTTTACAAAACTTTTTTTTCTGAACAAGAAATCAAAGATGCAATTTTGAGTTGCGACAACTCTAAAATCCTGGGTCCAGATGGGTTCAACGTCAAGTTTGTGACAAAATTTTGGAATGTGATTAAAGAGGACTTTCTCAAGATGCTAGCTGGCTTTCATCAAAACGATATGTAGTTATGATTCGAGAAAGAAATTGAAATACATCATGTTTCTAACTTCTTTAAACTACGAAGTTACTGTAGACTTGTAGTCATGATTCAGAAAGAATTGAACTATCTCATGTAAAGTCCACTTAACTGATAATTATGCTCTTGCAATACGATTTTTTGTTTGACCTAATTCAGAGTTTCATTAGAATATGCATATATTTGAGAATTAAAGTTCATGTGAGCATATGTTATGCTCCATTCGTCCCCCGTATTAGCATGATTTGACTTTTTGTGCGCATTTTAATGTGCCAAAAAATTAATGTTGAGTTTATATTTAATCCTCACTTGATGTAATATATAATAGACAATATTAAGTAGAACTAATAGTATAATAAATATATTAACGATGACCCAAATTTTATCATAACATCCATTTTTCTTCTTTGTGATGCATGCAAGAATTCAAGTCATACTAATATGGAGAATGGAGAGAGTATATATTAGTATAGAAACTTTCCAATGCCCACAATATACCCACCTTGACCCTTAAATGTCACGAGTTCTAGTCTTCCGTAACATGACCTTTAAATTTCCTGTTAATACTTCAAAAAGAAAAAAAGAAAATAAAAAGTGGGACTAGACTATAAACACATTCCTTACAATTAAAGTATATATATATATATATATATATATATATATATATATATATATATATATATATATATATACTTTAATTGTAAGGAATGTGTTTATTTTCTTATATATATATATATATATATATATATATAGAGAGAGAGAGAGAGGGGAAAAATAAAATATCCAATATAGTATAAGAAAATCAAATTAAGGACACACATTTAAAAAACACAAAAAATACCCATTTTTTATGCGAAAGGACACAAATACCCTTACTAATGGACTTTGACTTTTACTAGTCAACACCACTCTTCTCTCCTCCCCTCCTTCTCCCTTTTCCACGTGTCTCTTCTCTCCTCATTATTATTATTATTATTTTTTTTTAATTTTTATTTTATTTTCGAATTTTCGAATTTCAGATTTTTTTTTTTTTCCTGACTACTTAGCTGTGATATTCGTATAACTTTAAGGAGGTACGGAATATAACGAATTCGTACAAGTTATATATAAGAATTACGAAATACATATTTGAGTATGCAATTATGCAGTTATTGGTACGAATAACATTCACTTCGTACTAAAGCAACTATGTATTGGTACGAATAAGATTCATTTCGTACTAAATCAACTATGTATTGGTACGAAATAGATTCACTTCGTACTAAAGTCTACTGAGAAATTAAATCCTGAAACTAAAAATTAAACCTTAAAAAACATTTTAATATTAACAAAATATGTGCAATACATAACCAATACTCCCTCCGTTCCGCTTCATTTGGCCTATAGAGTGAATAGATGTGAGGTATAAAATAATAAAGCATACCAAATAGAGTGGAACGGAGGGAGTATAAACAAACTTCATAGTTTATAATAAAAAACACAGCACATGCAGTACGAATTAGATCATTTCGAACCAGCAAATCTTAAAAAACACTTTAATACTAACAAAATCTGTGCAATACATAACCAATATGAACAAATTTTTTAAACACTTTAATACTAACAAAATCTGTGCAATACATAACTAATATGAACAAACTTCATAGTTTATAACAAAAAACACAACATATACAGTACGAATTAGATCATTTTGAACCCGCAAATCTTAAAAAACACTTTAATACCTACAAAATCTGTGCAATACATAACCAATATGAACAAACTTCATAAATCTTAATCAAAACACAGCACGTGCAGTACGAATTAGATCATTTCGAATCAAAAAATCTGAAAAAACAGTACAGTATTAACAAAATATGCATTAGAAAATTAAATTAAAAAGCAAAATCATATCGATGGAGCTTTGGGCAAACTGCCTGTGCAAATTGACAGCAATGTTCTAATTTTCAGCCATCAATTCAATTTCTCAATCGCAACAATCATTACCTCCATCCAACGGGCCGAACATCACCTCCTCCCAAATCGAAAGCCTTGAACTTGATCTTCCCAATACTTAGCTCCTCGGAAGTCGGATGCTGAGTAGGCTGGTGTCGCACCAATCTCTGCATATACCAGAAAGCCATAGTAATTTTAGATTCACTTCCGACCACCGGCATACAATTCACTAATCTTCGAAAGAAATTTACTCAAAAGTATAAAAAGATTAGAAAAGAAAACTAGTAATATTCATCAATCCGCAACCTTATCTATCTAATAGAATTGCAAAGCAAAAAAAATAACAAAATCAATAATCCAAATCAGTTGAAGACGTGCGTATCAGTATAGAAATAATCAAATCCAGAAACGAAATTGATTTCGCATCAAATTTAATTATACTGAGCCACAAATACACAACACAAGCACCAATCTAATCTCTACCAAACGCAAAATACAGTTACAAAATTGAAGCTGAAACATGAAAAATGAATGAAAAGGGGGAGTTGAGGTTGACCTCGTCCTTGAGCATATAAAGGAGGGTGGTTTTGCCGGCGTTGTCGAGCCCTAAGAAGAGGATTTTGGCGCCATGGCCACTGGAGGAGAGAGACCCATCGCCGTCGTTCCCCACCTTCTCGGCGAGTCCGACTCGGCCGCGTTCACCCCCTCCGTCTTCAGCGGCAGCAAGAGGTAAGCGAAGGCTACCTTGTCTCCAACAGCGGCGGCGCTGGCCGCTGCACCGGAGTTATCGACCACAGTTCGCCAGCCATAAAATTAGGGCAATTTTCGCACCGAAATCGATCCATAGCAAAAGTCTCAGATCGATTTTCGCAACAAAAGCCCCAAACTCGTGGTGGAGGAGAGGAGAGAAGAGGACCTCCGCGACGGCGGCGATGGAGGAGGCAGCGGAGGGAGGAAGCGGAGAAGAGAGAGGGAAAAAAATAGCATAGAGAGAGGAAGAGAGAAAGATTCGCGCGTGTCGCGCGAAGAGATAAGACAAATGAAGGAGAAGTGAGGGTATTTGCGTCCTTTCACGTCGAAATTGGGTAAAATTTGAGTTTTTTTAGTTAATGACCTAGTATTGATTTCATTAAAACATATGGGGTAGTTTATTATATTAATTCTATATATATATATATATATATTTGTCATTTTATACAAATTAAAGTATATGTACGATCAATGCATTTTGAATTGAAAGAAAAGAAGAAAAACACATATTTTTTTATCCGGAAAGAAATTTATTAAAAATAAGAATACTCGTAGAAAAACACATATACTTGTTGAAACAATCGATAATAAACAATAACTATCACATTTAATCAACAAATCGGCCTATCTTTATCAACATTCAATGAAGGAAAAAAAAAATGAAGTAATACATTATAATGCATAGCCGAACAATAAAATTGCTAATGACAAATAAAGATAATAATAAAATTAAATAAGGTATGCATGTGTTGGCCTAGCGATAAAGGATTATGTATATGACCAAAAAGTCTTGAATTCGAGTCTTCTTGTGGCACGATCTTTAAATATACTGTTAAATGCTTAAACAATATCCCGCCTAGATCAATTTAGTATTCTTCTAGACGTTATACGGTAAACCGGGTGGGATTTTCTCTTGATTAAATACATAACCTCTTTTAATGTTTAATCTTCCTATGCATTAAATGACACTCTATCGACTTAGTTAAAACTTAATTTTGTTATGTCTTCTTCTCCCTTTTATTATCATAAATTTGAACTGATATTATAATTAATTAATGCTATATGTCTATATAGTTTGCACTATCATAAGTCGTCTAGTCCACTTAGACCCGTCTAAACTTTTGTTTAAACATAAGTCCCCACCGAATAATCTTATAATTGTCCAACTACTTTTAAAACATTGATAATTAGACACTACACAAATGCCATAAGTTGTTAGTAATATATACATATATATATATATATATATATATATATATATATATATATATATATATATAGGAAATATATCAGGTGAAAACTCTAAATCCAGTGAAATCTAAAAACCACTAATATCCGTTGATTTCGTAGATCTAACGGTTGGAAGATTTTCTGATTTAATATTTTTAAATTCAAATTAATGATTTTTTATTATTATTTTAAATACTTAATAAGGATATTTTAGACTTTTTCATATTATGGTAACTGATTTTCCTTAATAATTGGATCTGATTTCAATTTTTTCCTTAAATATTGGGATCTTAAATTAATACAAATTTATTCTTCTGCGTCTTCTTATTTTATTTCTTCTCTGCGTCTTCTTCATCTCTTCCTCCTCCTTCTTCTTCTTCTTCTTCTTCTTCTTCTTCAAACACCATTGTTCCTCTTCCGGATATTGACGCCGGCGATGGACCATCATCCCTGCTGCTGCGGTCTTCTTCTCGTTTTCCAATCTCCCTTCAATTTATGAGGTAAATATAAGATTTCAAAATATACAAAATAATTTTTTTTTTTTTTTGTCTCTCTTCTCTTCTTGTTCTTCTCGTGTAATCAAGGGATTGTACACTGTTGTACGTTATCATTCGTCCCATTCTCTAATCTGAATCTGACTTCAATCTACAGGCATTATTGACGCTGCAACTTTATCAACGGAGTGGATGTTTATTGTGTATTGTGAAATTTTTTGTACACGTTTAGATATTCGCTTTGTAATTTTTAGTTGTAATTTGGAATAATTTCGAATCATTGTTTTGAACATGTTGTAAAGTTTATAAGTTATTTGTTTATAAGAATTATAATGCATATTATATCGATTTTGTTGCATTTTTTATTCATTCTGATGCGTTTTAGTTTTCTCTATGCAATAGGGTTTAGTTTCCCAAGTTAGGGTATAATTTTTCGTTCAATTTTGAGTTTGGGTTACCATACAAGTTAGGGTTTATATTTTTCTAATGGGTTAGGGTTTTAGTTTCGATTGTTCATATTAAACATATTTATATTTTATGTATTATGTGTTTTTTTTTTTTTTTTTTCTCAATGCATAATAAACACATATTATTGCATTTATATTAGAATTTGATGCATTTTTTTTACGTGGTGCATTTATATCTTTTACCAGGTATACTTTCAAGAATATGCAACAACATTATATATTTTGTGCACCAAAATTACGTATGCAGACCCATAAAATTAAATTATTTAAATGAAAAGAACATCTATTATATTAATATAAAACAACTTGTGGCCTAAATATATGAACCAAAACCATTTTGAATGTGCAACGATTGTTGCAAGAAAACTCAAAAAATTCATCGTAATTCAAATTGAGAATCGATGCATATTCTATTCATTTTGATGCATTTTCGATAGATGTTATGCATTGTCGCCAATTTTGAACTAAAATGTTGCACATTTTATTCATTTTGATGCATTTTCGATTGATTTTATGCATTGACACCAGTTTTGAACTCAATTGTTGCATATTTTAGTTATTTTGATGCATTTTCCAGTGCTATTTTGCATTTTCGCCAGTTTTGAACTCAAATCGTAACCAAATCGGATGAAACCACCCAGAAACATGTTCTACTATTCAAGACGTTTCCAACGGTAGGTCGCACATTTAAATCCGATCATCGATGAGGCCAGAATCGCGTCTAGAAGTTTACGCCGCCGCTGAAATCACGATTTCGCTCTTGGTTCGACTTCTTCAGCGAATATCTCCTTCGTTTCTCCACCAAAACGAGCGATCCACCCATGATTCTCTTCGTCGCTCTGAGTAGAATAAAACCCAGTGGTCCGTTTTACGATTGTCATTAGCATCTGGACAAAACTTGTGAATTAATGCAATAGTATGTTTCAGTTTTGGAAAATCCCTATTTTTATGGTAAGAATATGTAGTGGATATATTTAAAATTTTCATTTTACTAATATGCCCTTATATGGACGAATTGTAGCTATTCATTTCATATTTTTTTATTTCTTTCCATTTAATCTCAACCATTGATTTACACAAAATCAATGGCATCTATCGGTTTCTAGATTTCACTCAAATGTGAGTTTTCACCATAGTGTATCCCCATATATATATATATATATAAATGGAATTCCCTATTAAATTAATTTTAAAATGACAATTTTGTAAATTTTCTTAATTCAAAAGTTAAATTAAAAAAAAAAAAAAAGAAACAACCATTTTATCAAATATTTTCATTCGCAGCAGTTTTCAAATAATATATTAAAACCACCTCTTTTTTCATGTTTCTCACTCTTCCATCATGATTTTTTCTTTTTCTTTTTTAATTGTAATTTTCTTGAATACTTTAGAGGAAATATAACCCTTTAACTTAAGTAGCTTAGTCAAAAATTGAATTTGACACAAACTTAATACTCCCTCCGTCCACCTATTTCTGACACATTTGCCATTTTGGGCCGTACCCCTATTTCTGAAGCATTTCCTTTTTGGGAAATAATTAGGCACTAAGTGGTACACTTAGTAAATCCCTTATTACACTTAATTTTACTAATTACTTTTACTTAATTAGATACTCCGTATTTAAATACTAAAAAATAAAAGAAAAAAGAAAAAGGAAAAAACAAAAAATCGCTACCCACTCACCCACCAAATTAACGCAACAATCACCCACAAATCCACACAAATTGAAATCTTCACTATCTTTTGTGTTCTTCTTCATCTTATCTTCTGTGTTCTTCAACGAAGGAAAAAAAAATCCATAAATTCCATTTCTCTCCCTCTCCCTCCCTCTCCCTCTCCGTCTACGGGATTCTGGTTCCGCCATGGAAGAGCTCTAATTGCGGGGATTTCTCCTCGTCCCAACCCTCGTCGTCGCCGATTTCCTCGGCCCCGCCAATCCACAAGGCCAAAAGGGGTGAGGTTCCCTGTCGCAGCGGGCCTATCGGCCGCGAGGAGCATTCTGTCAGATACCCCTCAATTCTCCGACGACGAGGAGTTGCACAACCTCGAGAGGAAGAGTGGGCTGCCTGTTCGAGGTTTAGAGAAAGAGGGCAGAGAAGGACTGCCTCTGCTATTTCGACGGGTGACGGCTTGACGGCGTGAAACGCCGGGAAAAATGCTGCGACGATGGCGGCGATGTTTAGCATCGTCACCACTCACCAGGAATCCGAAAGGCAGAGAAGGGGGATATTTCTTAGGGATTTTGGGAAAATAGTTGAACTCGTGATTTATTTATTTATATATATATTTTTTTTTTGTGAAATTAGATTTTTTGGGGGGGAATTTTGTTGATGTAATTTAATTAGTTACAGGAAAAAAAAATCAACTTTAAAAATTTAATTAATTAGATATACAAATATATCTATATTACATAAACCACACTACACCCATAAACACAATACACTTTACACACTAATCACTTCCGTCTTAAATTCCGTGCAAAAAGCAAACGTGTCAGAAATAGGTGGATGGAGGGAGTATTACACTACTTTTACCCAATTTTAAGGTAATGGGTCTAAAATACCCCCTCAATCTACTATTCTCTCTGATTTTGAATTTCAAACGCACTCTTCCCCTCTCCCTCTCTATTTCTCTCGCTCTCTCTTTCTCCCCCTCTCTCTCTTTCTCTCACTCTCTCTAGAGGGCGATTTAGGGTTTCGGCGACGACGGGATTAGGTTCTCCATCTGCGCTGCCGACCCTGCCACCGACGGAGAGGAGAAACTATGTTGCTGCGGCGGCATACCGGCATTCATCGGTTGTTGCGGAAAGCGGAGCCCCATCGCCGGGAAGCGGAACTCCACGACGGAGGAGTTGTCGGCCAAGCAGATGACGCTGGTCCACGAGCAGTGGGTGGCAGCGGTTAGGTTCCAGCAGATGTCCGACGCGACAGAGGGAAGGAGGAGGAGGAGCACCGTTCTACGACACCGTCCGAAACCATCAACAGTGGCAGATTCCGGCACCGCCTAGACCACATTCATCGTCAAGGCCACCGTCCGAAACCTCTACCAGTTCTCTCTCTCTCTCTCTCTCTCTCTCTCTCTCTCTCTCTCTCTCTCTCTCTCTCTTTAATTTGCTGTGGGTGGAGTGGGGGCGGCGGTGGTGGTGGAGTGGGTGGTGGTGGACGAGGCGGCGGCGGGTGGTCTTCCTGGTGGACGGCGGCGGCGACGACGAGACTAGGGTTGGGATTTCTAGTTTCAGCTCAGATTTGACCTTCATCGGCTTGAGCCTGGTTATCCCCTTATAATTGGCGGGATCAATAGCTTCCGAAGCCATCACTGAGGGGGAATACTTGGGTGGTTGACGCCTCACATTGCCAAGGATGTTCCTCACAGTTCACCTTCATCAATCGCAAGGTCTCTCCATCACTCATTAATCCCATTGCTTTCAGATCTTGATTTCTTTTGCTTCTTCCAGAAAAATAAAAACCCTTTTTCGTCAAATTAATTGAGGTTTCTTTGCTGATTTTGATTAGTCGATTGTTGTATGTGTGATCAAATTCTTGTATTCCCCTCTTCATGGAATTGCTTCTAATCTGAGGGAATCGATTTCAGTTTTTGATCTTCGCGCGTTGAACATGTTGGGCACTGGGTATTCAATTATCTTGATCTTGTCGTGGTTTCATGTATTTGAGGTGTGCTTGAGGCAAATGCTTATGTGGAATATAATTTGGGAATTAATCATCCTCTTCCAATATTGGTTTAATTTCGTATTTTATGAGTAAATGTTATGTTTTTGAGCTGATTTTCATGAGCAAGTGTGATAGAGGATATATACGTTCCTCTATCAAACGAACAAGAAGTTCGTTCTCGCGGCAACGAAACAGAAAGAAAACGGCAAAATTAAAAACTAGGGTTTGTAGTTTATTTCTTGATAATGAAATAAAATACAATCCACCTATTCATACTAAGGACCCTAGGGTTGATTCGACCTACAATTCGGGAAAGAATTAACAAGAAAATCCGAAAAGGAGCTCATAAGTTAGCTTGACTCGAAAGACAAAAGTTGGGCCGAGCCCAACAAGTACAATAATAAATAATACGAAATAAACTAACGATATGAAACAAAATCATCAAACTTCATAGGCGTCTTCGTCCTCCTCTTCGGCCGACTCTCTCTCGTCTCCTCTCTCACGCTCCCGTCATCACTCAACTAGTCTCATACGAGGGTTCATCATGCACTCCCTCGTGATGTTATTGAGCCTCCAATGACGAATGATCCATTACATTCGTATCAACTCCCCCCTCGTTAAGAGCTTCCTTGTCCTCAAGGAATAAATCCGGGAAGCGTCGTCTTATTGCATCCAAAGGCTCCCATGTCGGCTGTGAACCCCAAAAGAGTTGTCCTTCTTCCAGTAACTCCCCATCACGACTAATCATACGTACACCACCCAAACGTAATGGCCGAGCAACAACCTTACCTCGTGAAAAGAACTTCGGAAAAGAAGTGTCCACTCTCGCTCCTTCCACAAAACGGCGTAGCAAATTGACGTGAAATACGTCATGAATCCTACTACCCTCCGGTAACAACAATCGATATGCCACCTGGCCAATACGCTCCACAATTTCGAACGGACCGTAGAAACGACGAGCTAGTTTTGCCGACACTGGCCGAGCAACCGAATGTTGCCTATAAAGTTGAAGCTTCAACAATACTCTGTCTCCCACCTCGGGAACCTCCTCACGTTGCCCGCGATTTGCCGTCGCCCGCATACGCTGCTGCGTGGCCTCCAAATTACGACGAAGTTGAACAAGAAGTTCTCCACGTTGCCGGATTATCTCGGCGACGGAAGGCGGGCATGTAGCAGGCGGCTGAGCCGCAACCAACGGCGGTGGCTCACAGCCATACAGCGCGTGAAAGGGTGACGTCCCAAGTCCATCATGGCCAAAACAATTCAACGCAAGCTCAACCCATGGTAAAAAACTCGTCCATCTATCCGGCCTATCCGCCACAAATGCACGCAAATATTGCTCGAGACCTAGATTTCTAACCTCCGTTTGGCCGTTCGATTGTGGATGATACACCGTGGTGAAGTGCAACTTTGTACCACTCAATCTCAACATGTTTTCCCACACCTCATTGAGGAAAGCGGAGTACTCTCTATCCGACACCAATGTTAAAGGAAATCCGTGGTGTTTCACCACCGTGTCGATGAACAAATTCGCCACTCTCCATGCATCGAATCGTGTCGGAAGTGGTGCAAAATGAGCATACTTCAAAAGACGATCCACCACCACCATAATCGCGGTCAAGCCATGCGACAGCGGAAGTCCCTTGATGAAATCCATCGAAACGTCCTCCCATACCTCTGAAAGAATGGGCAGAGGCTGTAGCAACCCGGCCGACTTTTGAGTCGAATACTTCGTAGTTTGGCAATCCATGCAAAATGCTACAAATTCCTTGACATCCGAACACATTCCTTTCCAATAAAAGAATGAGGCTAAACGACGGAACGTACGCTCGACACCTGGGTGACCCGCCGAGGGTGTAGCGTGATGTTCGTATAAGAGCGCCTGTTTTGCCACCGACGATGGGGCGACCAGAAGTTGTCTTCCGCGGTAAAGTAACCCGTCCCAAAGAGAAATATCCGCGGGCACTGCTCCGGCTTCGATCTGAACACATAACTCGACAAGTTCCGGAATTCGTCGGACATCAGCACGCAACACCTCCATAATGTCCGGCAACGGCTGAGAAATTGCCGCCAGCAAAGACAGGGACTCATCCTCATCGCGGCTGTCCTCTTCCCGACGTGAAAGGGCGTCTGCAACACGGTTTGACGCTCCCGTTTTGTACTCGATGCGGAACTTGTAGCCCATGAGCTTACGTGTATACAATTGTTGATTCGGTGTTTGAATGACCTGTTGTAGTAACTCCTTCACACTCTTCTGATCACTCCGAATCACGAACTCTCGGCCCAATAGATATTGTCTCCATTTCTGCACCACCTCAACGATTGCGTACAACTCCTTGTGATATGTATGTTAGTTTCACAACAAATAATAGGAGTAGAATAACATGTGGATCTAATCATACAGAGATAGAATTAGATCCTCTAGAATTGAAAATATAATATGCCTTGAGATTGTAATGGCTACCTTCAAGCTCCAATTTCCTTTGCCGAGAATCCTTGAAGAATCCCTGCAAAACAAACCGGAGGAATGGGTGGGGGTCCTCCGGGAAGAACCTCCGACGCCCAAGTCAGTTCCTTCAAAGAGGAAAACCTTGAAGATGAAATGCGTAAAGTCTATGCTAAGAGTAAAGAGTTAGTAAAAAAGTGTGTACCCAATGTATGAAGTGAGCCCTGTATTTATAGATGTAAATGGTGATGGTATTCCTGTAAATTTGCTATTACATAGGATATTTTAGTCTTTTGAGTAGAAGATATTTGTAAGGTTAACAACCTATTCGAATAAAACACGTGTTGAAGGAATATAATTCTGTTACGAAGGAATATAATTCTGTTACGTAGATAGATAAGCTGGAGAACTATATTCACAATATAATTATAATTAATTATAATGAGGATACGAAGAGTGTGGCAGATCCTCTCAAATGCTTTCTTCCAATTGGGTGAGATTTGTCTCTTGCCAAGACTTGACGCAAGAGCCTTAGGACTTGGCCAAGAGCCTTAGGACTTGGCCAAGAGCCTTAGGACTTGGCACTTGGCCTTTGCCAACTTACTTGGACTTGGCTCTTGCGCTTTATTAGGACTTGGCACTTTGCCAACTTACTAAGACTTGACACTTGCCATCTTGCTAGAATTTGACACTTGGCTCTTGCCACTTTATTAGGACTTGGCACTTGACATCTTTCCTAGGACTTGACACTTGCCAAACTTATTAGGACTTGGCACTTGCCAACTTTCCTTTCAATCCTATTAGGATCTACCTCTTTTAGAGTTTTATTGCTATTTTATTTAATCCATTATTTATAATAAATACTTACTCCCTACCAGCTGCTCCCCCCTGCTCTAGAAGATAATTTTCATTAAAAGAAACTTCTGAGAGCAACGAATTGGGCAAGTAATTTTAAACAGATAGGAAATATCGAGAAAAGTTATTTCTTCATTATAGGATAACAACCCATTCGCATAGTAGAATCCTTCATCCTTTGAATATATGTGTCGGGTGTAGTGTATTATTTTTAGGAGAGTAACACGAATAAAGTCGTTTCATAATAACACTTATATGGTTCTCATATTATTATTATTATTATTATTATTATTATTATTATTATTATTATTATTATTATTATTATTATTATTATTATTATTATTATTTTATTTTATTTTTTAAAAAAAATGGAAAGAATAGCAATTGGGCCTAAGCCCAATAGCCGACAAGTCAACGATATAATCGAGGGTTTCTCCTTTACACTTGACATTACCTCCTTTCCAACATCATCACCGCAGCTTCCCTGCGCCGCACCCGTGTTCTACCTTCTGCCTTCCTCTCCGCGAAGGAAAAATCTGTTTTGCTTCCTCTCTCTTTTCCGAGGCTCTCTCTGGCGCGTAGAAGACCGCCAAGTCCAAGACAGACGGGGGCAAGAGAGCAACTATCAGGTAACGCTTCTCCTTTGCTTATGTAGAATCCAACATGGAGTTTTTTTTCCTGTATCCCTTCTGCCAAGCTACTTTTATTAAGGTTATTGCTTCCTCAATAACATTAGGTGTCGGCATTAGTAGCGGATTGTAAAGAGATTGATTATTCAAAACATGATTCATTATTCATATGCTTTTATGTGTTTATGCAAGTATCTAGTATAATTTGATCAATTTTGGTTAATTGATTTTATCATGTGATAGTTTTGTCGGTTAAGCTATTTGACATGGCTAGCCAAATAATGCATATACGGGACGAGTATAAGAGTATGATTTTTACATTATGCTTGCATTCAAAATTTCTGCATATCTGTTAGGAAGGCTTTTAACATTCTTGAATTATTCCATATACTCGAAGGTAGGCTGGTTGACAGACATTTCCAAAAGAATGAAGTTGTATGCATATTAGGAAAAGCAAAACCTATTAATAATTTTATTCATGCTTCTGATATCTTCTTTCATGATACAAGAAAGGGTCAAACAAGCATAACGGTTAGAAGTTTTCAGTGCTGTGGTGTCAAAGTTAGCCTATGTATTGTAATATTCTCATCTTGTGTGCTTTATGTACTGTATACCAATCTAGTCTTTCCTCGCTAGTTATAACAATATGAGGTAGTCATGGCTAACATGGCGTATTTTAGGATTTTCTACTCGCCCAGTTTTGTTATGTATGCTTCTCAGCTGATTCCAATATTTATTTTCTTTTTGTTAATGATATTGGTTATTTCTCCTAGAATGCAGTCTTAGGATGGAGAAAACCATTGACATAACTTTTTTATGTTTTAGGTCAAGCCTTTCCAACCCTCAAACACCCTTCTTTTCATGGGATAGAAGGAGCTAACTAATAGCCAAGAAAAAACACAATCAGAGGGTAAGACCCTGCAGTCGACCCGCCATTTCAGCCTTTTCTTTACCAAATTCTCTTGCTACATTATACTATCTCTTAGATATGTCTTCGTCCCCTAGTGCTCCTTCTGCAAATCTTGCAATCGACACCTCAAAAGCTCCTAAGAGAGTCAAGAAAAGAGTTGTTAAACCACCCCTTCCTTTAACCGATTATGGTCGTTCTTCACTTTCTGAAGAGGATTTAAATAATTTTAAAGCTCAATTGGGTGATACCCTCAGCTTTTCTCTTGTTGTTCCCGAGAAACATGAGCGTCCTTTGAACCCTAGGGTTGGTGGTAGAATTTTTTGGTTTGATCAATTGATGGCGGGTCTTCGTTTTCCTATTCCCCCTTTCTTTGATCGTCTCTCACGTTTGTATGAAGTACCTTTGAATCAATTGAATCCAGCATCCTTCCGTAGGGCTATATTTTTTCACATGATTCTATCCTTAGAAGGTGTGGAGGATAGTGCTACCTTGTTTTTCAAGTGTCACTATGTGAAGCTTCGAGCCTATCACTTGTACTTTTCTCCTATGACTTACTTTGCTTCCTTCTATGGAAAGATTGCCTCCATGGACAAGAGTTGGCACACTCGCTATCTAGTAGCTTTTCATGTTGACAATAAACCGTGGGCACTACACCCTATTCCTTTGCATCCTGTTCCTTCTTCAAAACCGAACCCTCCTGTGGATCCTAAACTGACCGCCCATGAATCACGTTTGCTAAACACGCTTCTAATTACTTATGACAAAAACCACACCCTTTTGAAGACCTTGGTTGATAACGAAGAGGTTTTGTCCTTTTTTGGTTTAAAACCGGGCACTCCTTGGGTAATCAATTTTATTGTATTGCTATTTTTATGAAAAAAAATGTTATACTTACTCTGACATTTTTCTTTTGAACAGATATGGATTTCAACAAGGACTTGGGAGAACGTGCTAAGCAACAAATAAGGCTCAGAGCTAAAGCTCTTAAGGCTAAGCGTGATTCCGCCTCCTCCCATAATAATGCCTCTCTTGCTATTGAGCAAGTCCCTGCCATTGAGCAGATCCCTGCTAGTGAGCAGATCCCATGTTCTAGTTCTTTGAAAAAGCAGGTTCTTTCTAAAGGGCAAATCCCTTCCAGCAATCAATGCTCTCTAGAAGAGCAGACTCATCATCCTCTAGCTGCTGAGGTGAATCGAGCTCTTCCTTCCTCCCAAACTGATAATGATGCACTTCTCTTAGAAGCTTCTCCGGATTTTAGAGCCGAACTAGCAGCTGTCTCTTTCAATCCTAGCTCCCCTTTGGTGCCGAGTGATTCTTCTTCTCTAACTCGTAAGAGAAACTTGCCTCAATCTCCTTAATCTTCTAAGAGAAATAAGTTTGATGCCTTTACACCTGGAGCCGAGCTTCCCAATGACTGTTCAATTCTTTTTGCTCCTGCTCAACTCCCTTTAGGCAAACTTTCTCCTAGTGCTAATGTCTTGGGCAATCCCTTTTAGCCTATCAACATTCCAAGACCTTCGAAAAGGACTCTAGATGGTCCCATCCCCTCTCTTATAAAAAAATCTGAGAGATCAATGTCTGGAATGTCCTAGTGCCTCTTACTCTTCTCCCAACGCCAGCGTTTCTTTTCCTGGGAGACTTTGTGATGCCAAAGATTATGTTAGCTCGACACTACTCGCTAGCCTTCTCCGAGCAGAGGATTGGCAAGAACTAAGTCAGTATTCCACTGTTGACTTGGAGCACCGAGCTGCTACCTTTGATTTAAAGGTGCAATTCTTTTTATTCAATATTATATAATTTTCATTGTGTAAATGTCAATATAAACTCTTGCTAACCTTTTTTGACCTCTTCCATTATGTAGGCTATAGGATGCAGAGCTATGCTGAGCCACAGAGCTCAATCATGCGATGTGATGAAGATCCAGATAGAGGATCTTTCTAGAAAAGTTAAACGCTTGATGAATGAGAACCTTCAACTGAAAAGCACTATAGATCAAAACTCTGCTCGTGATGCCGAGTTGATGAAGAAAAAGATCTCTGACATGGAGGCAGAAATGAAGTTGCTGCAGCAACGGGATAAGGAGCGAGAGGAGTTGAGTCGCTCCAACATAACTCTCCTAGAAAAAGCTGAGCAGGAGAGGAAAAATCTTAATGACCGCATATGTGAGCTAGAGGAGGCTCAACAGTCCTCCTCTTCTCGCTTGGAAACTGCCGAGAAGGACCACAAACTTGCCTTAGAGCAAATCAGCAAATCTTCCTTCAAGCGAGGCCAAGACCTCGGCATCAAGGAAGGTATCCTCCGAGGAAGGGTGGTGGGGGCTTACATATGCAAATCCTATCTGCTTATGACTCCAGCTGGCCAAGCTTTCTTGAACATACTGGTGTGGGGTTTGCCAGAAGCGTTTATTCACTCGCCCCATTTCTCAAAACGCATGATAGAGCCTCTACTTCATTGGATATCCACGATTGTAGAGGAGTATTGCACTCAGCTGCAGGTAGAGGATAGGATGGAGGATGTGGATACCGAAAAGATTTTAAATATTTTACTTGAGGACACTCCTACCTTGGAGTTGAATCCTAGGCTTTCTCCCTCAAACCCTTGGTATCAAGAATGCCTTAGAAGGGCTGCATGTGCACTCTCTTTTGTCGATCTAGAGTCAGAGCCCTTTCCTCCATGGGATATGGTTCCTTATGTCGTATTGCGACCGGATGCTGGAAAGTTTGAACTTCTCCGCAGTTTCTTTTATGAGGTAATAATCATCATTTTTATTTTTATTTTTATGAGGCTTGGTCCTTTATGGGGCTATGAGGTTCAGGAAACATAATTTATATTGGAAGCATCTTTTCTTGACTCAATGTTAGTGATGTTTTCTTCCATTGTTTAAAGGTATTGGGTTTAACCCTATATGTTGTGTAGATGGATGCATTTTTTATTTATTTATTTATTTATTTATTTATTTATTTATTTTTTTTTTTTTGCACTCATTCCTATCTGCCTTATATGCACTTGGAAACCAGTTAAGGGTCAAGACCCACTTATCAGCAGAGAGCCGACAACCATTATTATGCCATGACTCATGCCTTCGTATATCACTTCCTTGTACGCTCTTGTTTGTTTACTCTTTGTTTACCTATTTGTTCTTTATCGCAGATGAAAAAGATCTATCCTTGTATCCAACAAGAGATAAAAAAGGCAGAGAAAGAAGCTTTACATGCTTACTATCAACGTGTTGAGGAGAAATAGGTCGAGTCCAGCCCCCCAAATTTAGTAGCGGAGGCTATGGTTTCGTCATTTGACTCTTGCCCTCCTAGCTTAGCAGAGGAGGCGCCTCCAGGTTTAGCAGAGGAAGTGCGGCCTTTATCATTTGAGTCCTATCTTCAAGGTCTGACCAAGAAGCCCTCTCTTCCAAGTGCAGCTGCTGTCGCCATCGCTTCTTCCCAAGACCCTCAGAGTCATCAAGAGCCAGAAGCTCCACCTCGTCAAGAGCCAGCCCAAGACCCTCAGAGTCATCAAGAGCCAGAACCTTCTTGACTTATTTTTTGTTATTCGTACTATTTGTTTTCTATTACTTGCATCAAGAGCTAGAACTTTCTCATGTTTATTTTATAGCACTCTTGCATTGTTTTGCTTATGTTTTGCAACGCTTTAAATAGCACTTTGAATGTTTCGCTTCTTTCTTTCTTTCTTTCTTTCTAATCTTGAGGTGACATGCGTTTTTCTTTTTCCTTACTTCTTATGAGTAAAATACTTTGTCTTCATATTTGTTGCTACTTTGAAAAGTTTTATAAAAAATCAATTTTTCCAAATAGATAATAATATTGTATAGTGGGATATGGGGGATATACCCCTACTCCCCCCCCCCCCCCCCCCCCCACACACACACACACACACACAAGTGAATTATAAGTAATCGAAAGAATTATAATTCGCAATCTTGTTTGAATAAACGGAACAAACAAAGCACTTTACTTGGGCAAAATATATTAAGCAAAATACATTAATTTACTTTGCAATTTGTAATTTCGCTCCGATAGGCAAAAAACAATGCGCTTCATTGAATAACAAACCTCCATAGGCAAAGTACATAACCTTTCATATAATTCATAATTTTGTTCAGACAAGCAAAAGAGAAAGTGCTCACTCCCAGCAGGGAAAAGTGCTCACTTTATTCACTAGCAAAAGCTTGTAAACAAAATTCATACTAAATTTATTCCCTTGAATTGGCTGAAACATAGTATTTCTTCAAGTTACTAATATTTCATGGCCTTGGCAGAGTTTTGCCTTCCATATCTTTTAGCTCATAGGCTCCCCCTTTCAAAACTTCAGTAACCACATATGGCCATTCCCAATTTGGATCCAACTTTCCTGTGGGTTTGAGAGCATCTGCTCTTCGCAACACCAGATCTCCTTTTTCAAATCTTCGAATTTGCACTTTCTTATTATAGGCATTGCGCACTTGTTGTTTGTATTTCTCAGATCTGATTCGAGCATCTTCTCTCACTTCTTCTATCAGATCTAGATTTTCCCTCAAAAGTCCTATGTTTTGATTTTCATCATATGTTAAAAAAATGCGATGGGACTCAATGCCTATTTTGGCTGGTATCACAGCTGCAGACCCATACACCATGTTAAAAGGAGCTTCTCCAGTAGCTGTTTTAGGACTAGTTCTGTAAGACCAGAGCACAGAATCTAATTCCTCAGCCCAGTTTCCTTTAGCTTTTTCCAACCTAGCTTTTATCCCTGCAACGAGGGTTCTGTTAGTAACTTCCACTTGGCCATTGGCTTGGGTATGTGCCATAGCCACAAACCTTTGCTCTATCTTCATTTCTTGACACCAAGCCCGAATTGATGATCCATTAAACTGTGTCCCATTGTCAGATATTAAAATTCTTGGGATTCCATATCGACAACAAATATTCTTCCAAAGGAATTTCTAAATTGTTTGTTCGGTTATCTTTACCACAGCCTCTGCTTCAACCCACTTGGTGAAGTAGTCTATAGCTACAATTAGAAAAATTCTTCCGCCTGGTGCAGTTGGGAATTTTCCCACAATATCTTATTGGTGTCTAGATGTTAGGTATTTCGTCATGTTTTTGTGTACGTTTTCGTTGTGTTTTTGTGTCTTTTCGTGTGTCTTTGGCTATGATTTGGTTGCTTGGAGTTTTTGGTACTTGTAGGATGAAAAGGGCGAAAACGAGAAGAAAACTAGAAGAAAGGTTGTTGAGCAATCGTTGACCTCGAGTTCTAACCTCTTATGATTTTATTGAAGATTCATTTTGGATGTAATGAAAGCATTATATCGAAGAGGTTCGATAGCAGCACATAGGGGAAAACGGAGGTCAATTTGGAGTTCGTATGAGGAAGATACGGCCGAAACAAGAGAGTCGCGCGCAATCGTCCAGTGCTTGATCTGGACGATCGGCCAAGACCTTCACAAATCTGGCCGATCGGCCAGAAGTCCGCGTTCAGGATTTTGTTTCCTTATATAACTAGGTTTTCTTCCTAATATATATACTAGTACTTTGGGACGAATTTGTATGAACTTTTACCCTCTTTTAGCTTAAGTTTTTACATTCAAACACTTTAGATTAACTTTCTATTGTTCGGATCCGAATTCTTCGTTCGTTGCAATTTAATTCAAGACTTTTCCTTTATTTTGCGTTCTTCGTTCTTCGTCTTAATTTCGTAAGTTATTTTATTGCTTTCGTTTATTTGCTTTAATTGCTTTCTCTCGTTTTAGATCCGATTTCTTAATTGCCTCGTTTAAATTCCTTAGTTTAATTTCATTCGTTCGGTTTACAAGTTCTAGTTTAGATTAGTTTTTCCCTTGCTTTCAATTCCTTCATTTTCCAAGTTCTTAGAGTTAGATTTATTTATTTAATTTCCAGATTTTCAGATTTAATTTAGTCATGCCTAAATTCGTTTTCGTTTTCATCGTTGCTTCCTTTATTGCTTTCTTTTCGATTCTTGCCTAGGTAGATTTATTACTTTTTCTAGTTTAATTTTCTAAGTTTATTTAGTTCGATTTATTTCTTGTTTTCTAGATTAGTTATTTACTTGGTTTTAGTTATTTCTTTGATTTATTTTCTTGCCTAGGATTTAAAACAAAAACCTCAAAATATTATTTACTTGCTTTCTTAGTTTTAGGCTAGATTAGGATTTTTACTACATAATTAATTGTCCTGCTAAGTTTTCCTTCGAGATTCGACATTGGGTTTTGCTTGCTAGTGCTACGATAGATTTTGTCTATTGCGAACACTTTTAGTGAAACAAATTTTGGCGCCGTTGCCGGGGAAAACTTTAGGCGTTTAATTGTGTAGTATTTTTATTTGCTTTATTTTGATTTGTGTTTATTCGATTTCTTGTTTCTCCCACTCGGTGCGTTTAACCCTTTTGTTGAGTGTTGTGTATGCATGGTCGCCGAAGTCTTCAAAGGAATTTAGCGCCCTACTTCGACAACATCCATCAAAGGAAAGCGATTTTAGCCGCTAAGGAGAAGGAGGAGATTGATTCCCAAGACTTTTCTTTGGTCTTGTTATTTGCAGAGCCCGAAGCCATGGCAGCTAGAGTCATGGGCGATTTTGCTCGCCCCACATTCACAGCCACCACTTCGGCGATTGTCCTGACGGAAGCGGTCAAGAATCATGAGCTTAAACCTCACCACATGGCGTTGCTTCCATCCTACCTAGGGCTGCCCAACGAGGATGCTTTGACGTTCATCCGAGAGTTTTGCACGGTGGTGTAAACTTTCCCACTCTCGGGACTCACGGAGGACAACTTGAAGATGAAGTGCTTCCCGTACACCCTCAAGGATCGAGCAAAGTCGTGGTATCTGGCGCTCCCGGCCAACTCTCTCACCACGTGGAATGCGGTGTGTGAGAAGTTCATGCTCAAGTACTACCCGAACCGCAAGACTCAAGAGGTGCGGTCGAAGATTATGAACTTTTCCCAAGACAACGATGAGCCGTTTCACGAAGCATGGGAGAGGTTCCAAGAGCTACTTCAACAATGCCCTCATCATCAAATGACATCGGAGTTGCTTTGGCAATATTTCTACGACGCCCTCAACCAAACTTGTCAGTTCATGGTGGATAGTTCGGCCGGAGGCAACATAGCGGTCAAGACAGCTGACGAGATGAAGAATATTTTCGAGACGCTCGCTGCGAGTTCTCAACAAAAATCAGCTAGACCGAGGAAAGTGGAGGCGAGTGAAATTTCGATGAGCCCCGATTTGAAGAAGCAAATTGCCGACATGTATAGGGATCTCGAGAACTTGAAGATGAAGCAAAGTGCACCGGCCCCGAAGGTTGAAGAGAGGAAGCCGGACCAATGCGAGATTTGTGGAGAGCTTGGACACATCAAGGAGGTGTGCCACAACATGGGGGAGTTTCCATACGAAGGAGGAGCCGAGGTGTACGCTGCTCAAGGATATCCGCCTCAAGTGCCTCCACCTCAAGGGTATCAAGGGGGATGCAATGGACGTTTCCAAAATCCAAGGCCGACACAAGGGCAAGGTAATCCTCCTACCTATCCTAATAGGCGTCCTCCACCATATAATAATCCATATCCTCCACCAAATCCCTATTATTCTCAACCACCACCATATTATCCACCTCCACAATATCCTCCCAATCCATATTATCCACCACCTCCATACTACCCACCTCAACCTTCTCATACACCACCACCACCACACCCTACTCCTCGTTCCCAAGGACCGCCTCAAAAGCCCCCCGTCGATGAGAGTCTTTCTACATTCCTTCATGACGCTAAATTGGCTCGAGAAGCTCCAGATGCAACCATTAAGAGGCTCGAGATGGCCATTGGTCAAATTTCGGGTTCCATGCACTTGATGCAACAACCGGGGCGGATTCCGAGCCAAGGGATTCAACCACAACAAGCTCACGAAGTTCAAGCACCTTATCCCTCATATGCCCCTCCTTTTCCTCCTCATCCAGTTCAAGCCATTTCGGTGTTGCGGAGTGGAAGACACATCGACAATGGAGTGGTCATGCAACCTCAAAGTCGTCCGAATGATCGATGGAGCCCGAGCCATCGTTGGAATGGACCGAGAACGCCGGCTGCACCCCATGGCCAACAAACCCGTCCAGTTTCGAATCTGGACGGTCGGCCAGAAGTTGGCCGATCGGCCAAAACCCAGGAGTTCCAACCTCGTACAGCAAGGAATCTGGACGATCGTCCAGAATCTGGCCGATCGGCCAGATCCCTCAACTCACGCGATGATCCAGTCTCCAATCTGGACGATCGGCCAGGTCACCCCGACTCTGGACGATCGTCCAAACCCGGCGATAGCAGCGAGGATTCCAAGGATGATAAGAAGGATGCTCCCGTTCTCCACAAGACGCCCGATCCGTACGTCCCTCCTATTCCGTTCCCGAGTAGAGTGGAGAATAAGAAGCAAGATCAACAGTTCACATACTTCTATAAGATGTTATCCAAGGTAGCTGTGAATCTTCCCTTGCTCAATGTCATTCGCAATGTTCCGGAATATGTGAAATTCTTTAAGGAGCTGTCATCCAAGAAGCGACCTTATGATAATACGGAGACGGTTACAGTTTCAGAAGTTGTCACCTCAATCATGCAACAGCCCTTACCACCAAAGCATCGTGATCCAGGTTCTTTCGTTATTAACATTTTGCTTGGTAATGGTAAGGAAGCGTGTGGCATGTTAGATTTAGGTGCTGGTATTAATCTTATGCCTCATTCTATCTTTAAGCAATTAGAGTTAGGAGAACTTAAACCCACTCGCATGAGCCTTCAATTGGCGGATAGGTCTATTAGGTACCCTAGAGGTATCATAGAGGATATTTTGGTTCGTGTGGGGGGGTAAATTGTTCCTGTTGATTTTGTTGTTTTAGAAATAGGGGAAGTGCATGAGAATGGTTCTGAGCACACACTGTTACTAGGTCGACCATTCATGGCTACTACCAACACATTGATTGATGTTAAGAATGGAATAATTAAGATGTCTGTGTTAGGTGAAGATGTGTCCTTTTCGGTGCATAAGAGTCGTTCCATATCTTTGGCCAATCTTATGGATAACTGTTCTTACATAGACACAATTGATGCTTTGGCCGAGGTTTCTCTTGTGCAGGATGTTGATACTCAAGAGGTAAGGAGCGGAACGGTAGATATGATAGAGTGGGAGCAAATGGAGAAGGATCCTGGAATTCAACTTCCTTTTCCACCTCAAGATTCAGAGTCGACCGAAAAAGGTTTGGAACTTATGGAGTTAAAAGAAGAGAGTGCAGCGGATGTCTGCGCCCGTTCGGATTTTTCAGTGCCCACTGGCGTACACACTTTTCAGCATAGGCAGTTGCAAGCGTCGGCTCGCCCTTCTCTTTCCAAGCGCCTACAGGGATCATCCCAGCGGCCGCTCTCGATTGGCGTCTTAGGTAATTATCTTTTCTTCCCGTTTATTTTCTCTTCTCAATCCTCTTTTCTATTTTTCAGCCTTAGGCCTTTCGTCATCCACCACTATCTAGTCACAATCATCGCCGCCGTTCGTCGTCGTCGTCCACCGCCAGAGCCACCACCTTTCACTAGTGCTATCCTTAGCCGCGTCGATTCGATCGAGTGGCTTTTGGCTCAACATTCTGGTTTTTCTTCTTTTTCACTTTCGGATCCCAATGATCCTCACTTTCAGGACTCACAAAACCGAGGTCCATTCCATCATTTCTAGCCATTTAATTGAGTCTTTGTAGTTTTAGTTTTGAGTCTTTTGTTTCGTTTTTATGTTTTGTGCAGTTTTATGCTTTTGTGTTTGTTCTTGTGTTTGTTTTGTAGGTACTAACTTGGAGTTTTTCGTTATTTCGAGTTTGTTTGTCGTCCACATGCGATAAGTTTTCTTTTCCTTCTCATTTTTATTTTCTTGCAATGGGGACATTGCATGATTTTAAGTGTGGGGGGAGGTCATTGAAATTTTTGCATGACTTGCTTCGTATTTTTGTGTCTTTTATGTGCTTTCGTATGATCGAGTCTTTTATGTGCTTTCGTATGATCGAGTCTTTTTGTTATCTCCACTTTAGGAAGTTGTTTGTAATTGAGTGAACTTTCTTAACGTGGTCCCTTTGAGTTCGAATGACATGACGACGTGATATTGGAGTTGTCGAACTTAGATTGTCGAAACTAGGATAGCTCTGAAGTTGACTTGCGCTAGCGTGATCGTTTGTGAATAGTCGTGGGGCATGTTGTCTTGGTTCGTGATATGACGTGAAAAGTTTTTGATTCGGATTACGAGTGAATTGCATTGAATGGTTGACGTATATTTGATCTTAGCTCACTTCCCTATTTGTATAAAAACAAAAATGTGCTTTGTTGTGAAAAAGAGTTGATAGGATTCTGCTCCTCTTACTTGTAACGTATGAAAATACTAGAGTAATGAGCATGGGAAACCACATGAAAAGGCTTCGAGAGACCCTCGAATGATTAAATTTCATGAACTATGTCCTAGATGATACTCGTATATGTGTGAATAAAGTGTTCGCAGGTACTCTACTCCTCTTGACAATGAGTACGGGAAACCGCACTAGGATGCTCGATGTGACCCATCGATGATTAAACCTAGTTAACTTTGTACCAAAACGTTCACGTTTGTAAAAAAAAAGAGAGATATTGTGCTTTGAGTTGAATAAAAAGGGATGTAGGCTAAGGGATTAATATGTTGACTATTTGATGCTTGTGAGATGTGTGATATGTTGAAAATCGGATCCTCATATTTGAATCGAGTTAACGGGCCACATGATAGTTCGTATTTGATTGTGCATTTGCTCGTTGATATTAGAGTAGTCTAGGTTTTGATTTGATGAGTTTGACGATACCTACTTCGTGTTGTGGAGTTGATTGAACTTGGGTTGATTGTGTTGAATGTGTTTGCTTGAGGACAAGCAAAGGTCTAAGTGTGGGGGATTTTGATTGGTGTCTAGATGTTAGGTTTTTCGTCATGTTTTCGTGTCCGTTTTCGTTGTGTTTTTGTGTCTTTTCGTGTGTCTTTGGCTATGATTTGGTTGTTTGGAGTTTTTGGTACTTGTAGGATGAAAAGGGCGAAAACGAGAAGAAAACGAGAAGAAAGGTTGTTGAGCAATCGTTGGCCTCGAGTTCTAACCTCTCATGATTTTATTGAAGATTCATTTTGGATGTAATGAAAGCATTATATCGAAGAGGGGTTCGATAGGAGCACATAGGCGAAAACAGAGGTCAATTTGGAGTTCGGATGAGGAAGATACGGCCGAAAAAAGAGAGTCGCGCGCAATCGTCCAGTGCTTGATCTGGACGATCGGCCAAGTCCTTCACAAATCTAGCCGATCGGCCAGAAGTCCGCGTTCAGGATTTTGTTTTCTTATATAACTAGGTTTTCTTCCTAATATATATACTAGTACTTTGGGACGAAATTGTATGAACTTTTACCCTCTTTTAGCTTAAGTTTTTACATTCAAACACTTTAGATTAGCTTTCTATTGTTCGGATCCGAATTCTTCGTTCGTTGCAATTTAATTCAAGACTTTTCCTTTATTTTGCGTTCTTCGTCTTAATTTCGTAAGTTATTTTATTGCTTTCGTTTATTTGCTTTAATTGCTTTCTCTCGT
The DNA here is from genome assembly GCA_029379335.1 of Thymus mandschuricus. Lineage (NCBI taxonomy): Eukaryota > Viridiplantae > Streptophyta > Magnoliopsida > Lamiales > Lamiaceae > Thymus > Thymus mandschuricus. Next base: position 34,330,263 of record CM057073.1, on the reverse strand, counting down.
TTTAGATTCGATTTCTTAATTGCCTCGTTTAAATTCCTTAGTTTAATTTCATTCGTTCGGTTTACAAGTTCTAGTTTAGATTCGTTTTTCCCTTGCTTTCAATTCCTTCGTTTTCCAAGTTCTGAGAGTTAGATTTATTTATTTAATTTCCAGATTTTCAGATTTAATTTAATCATGCCTAAATTCGTTTTCATTTTCTTCGTTGCTTCCTTTATTGCTTTCTTTTCGATTCTTGCCTAGGTAGATTTATTGCTTTCTTCTAGTTTAATTTTCTAAGTTTATTTAGTTCGATTTATTTCTTGTTTTCTAGATTAGTTATTTACTTGCTTTTATTTATTGCTTTGATTTATTTTCTTGCCTAGGATTTAAAACAAAAACCCCAAAATATTATTTACTTGCTTTCTTAGTTTTAGGCTAGATTAGGATTTTTACTACATAATTAATTGTCCTGCTATGTTTTCCTTCGAGATTCGACATTGGGTTTTGCTTGCTAGTGCTACGATAGATTTCGTCTATTGCGAACACTTTTTAGTGAAACAATATCCACACCCCATTTATCAAATGGACAATGAGAAAATATTGTTCATAATTCCTCTGCAGGTGTATGAATTAATCTCCCATGCCTCTGGCAATTATCACATTTTTTCACCAGAAATTTAGCATCCTTTTCCATTGTAGGCCAAAAGAATCCAGCTCTTAAGGCTTTCCTTGTCAAGTCCTTGAAACCTGTATGCCCTCCTGCACACCCCTCATGTATTTCTCTTAGGAAATATTCCCCTTAAGAGACACCTCAAGTAAGAGTGAGTAAAAGATCTGCGATAAAGGAAATTTCCTAATATGAAGAATTTTGCCAGCGTGGACTTCCGCGGAGCTCCTGGGGTATCTGGGATCTGACCAGACCTTAAGGCCTGGATAATTGGTACTCTCCAATCAGGTGCTTCGTCGATGATATTCACTTCTATAAAGCATGATTTAGTAGCTGCATTAAGCAAAACAATGTCTCCAGACAAAGTTCCTTCTACTGCACTGGCGATCATAGCCAATTTATCAGCTTCCATATTTCCTTCTCTAGGTATCTGCACCACTTCATATTTTGAAAATTTCTTGAGCAAAATTTCCACTTGATTGGCATAAGTTATCATCCTTTCTTCCCTTTTTTCGCATATTCCCAGGACTTGATGGGTCACCAGTTGGGAGTCAGAGTAAACCACAATATTACATGCCTTCAATTCTGCTAAGATATGAAGGCATCTTATCAGAGCTTCATATTCCGCTTCATTGTTGGATGTGAGAAAACTGAACTTAATAGCAAACTTATACTCCTGATCTCCAGGAGCCTGTATGAATATGCCAGCTCCAACTCCTTCTTTTGTGACAGAGCCATCCACATAAGCTCGCCATACCTCTTGCACCCATTCTATGGTTCTTGTCGTTTCTTGCAAGAAATCCGCTAGAGCTTGTGCTTTGATAGCTATCCTTGTTTCAAAATCCACATCGTATTCACTAAGCTCTATGGCCCATTTGACCATTCTTCCCGATAAGTCGGCTTTCCCAGCACTTGCTTAAGTGGGACATTAGTTCTTACTACCACTTTATGGGTCAGAAAGTAGGGTCTTAGCTTCCTAGCGGTGACCATAATTATCAATGCAGCTTTCTCGATATCTGCATATCGCGCTTCTGGCCCCTGTATCATTTTACTAGTGTAATAAATTGGCTTTTGCACAGAGCCTTCTTCTCTGATAAGCACAGAGCTGATGGATTCTTCGCCAATTGCAAATTATAGGAATAAAGTTTCCCTTTGTAGGGGCTTAGTTAGTAAACGCAATGCTGCGAAATGCTCCTTTAATTCCTCAAAAGACTTCTGACATTCCAATGTCCATTCAAATTTTGCACCTTTCCTTAAAATTTTGAAAAAAGGTAGGCTCTTATCAGCAGACCGAGAAATAAATCTGCTCAAGGCAGTGATCTTGCCATTCAATCATTGGATTTCTCTAATCGTCCTTGGTGGCGTCATATCTAACACGGCCTGCACTTTTGCTTGATTCACCTCATTCCCTTTGGTGTTACCATGTATCCCAGGAATTTCCCAGATTGTACCCCAAATGAGCATTAGTTGGATTCAATTTCAAGTGATAGGTTCTGACCACCACAAAGATTTCTTCCAAATCTTTGGCATGTGATTGTGCTCTCAAGCTCTTGGCCAAGATGTCATCTACATACACTTCCATGTTTCTTCCTATCTGATTTTTGAATATCTTATCCATCATTCTTTGATAAGTAGCACCTGCATTTTTTAGCCCAAAGGGCATGCTTTGGAATCCAAATGTTCCTGCGCAAACTCCAAAAGCAGCTTTTGGCACATCCGAAGGATTCACCTTTACTTGGTGATACCCTTGATAAGCATCCATCATTGATAGCAACTGGCATCCAGAGGTAGAATCTACCAATTGATCAATTCGCGGTAGTGGGTAATGGTCTTTTGGGCAAGCCTTGTTTAGATCTCTAAAATCTATGCACATTCGCCATGTGCCCGTAGTTCCTTTTGCCACCATTACTGCATTTGATGGCCATTCGGGAAATTGAATATCCCTAATATGTCCTGCTTCTAGCAACTTTGCTACTTCTTCACGGATAACTTTATCCTTTTCTGGACCAAGTTGTCTTAGCTTCTGTTTTACGGGTTTGGCCTTGGGATCCACATTTAAGCAATGTAGTGCCACACTCGGCTCTACCCCCACCAAGTCAGATGTTGAAAAAGCAAAAACATCTGAATTTCTTCTCAAACATTTTATCACTTGCTTAGATATGAGGTCTGGCATTTGAGTGACTATCCTAGTAGTGAAACCAGATTTCCTTTCGAAAAGTTCGATGGATAAGAGTTCTTCCACTGGTTGCATCTGCAATTGAGTATCTTCTTCCATAGAGTCAGATGCTCTTGGTTTCTTTTCGCCAGAACCAAGTCCATACCTGACATTTTCTGAATCTGTCATGATTCTTTTCTTGGCTTCTCCTACCTTGACTGATTGCACATAGCATTTTCTTGACAAGACTTGATCACCTGCAGCATGTCCCACTTTAGTTCCCACTGGAAATTTCATCATCATATGATGAGTTGAGACTACTGCCTGAAAAAGATTTAAGGCAGGTCTTCCCAAGATCATGTTATATGCGGACTTGTGTTTGACCACCATAAAGGTAGTAGGCTTAGATATTCTTTCATTTCCATCACACAACGTCAGCATCAACTCTATGGATCCTTGAGAGAATACACTATCTCCTGTGAATCCATGCAATGCTGTTTCCACACCATCTAGAGATTTTTGTATAACCATTTGGTTAAAACAATCTTCAAATATAACATTCACACCAGCGCCAGTGTCTACAAAGACTCTTTTAATATCATATCGCTCTACCTCAACAGTAATGAGAAGAGCATCTTCGTGGGGTTGTATTAATGCTCTATTATCTTCATCTCCAAATGAAATTTTAGGTGAAGGAACGCCTTTCTCTATTTTAAATAGGTCATGCCTTTCGGCTACCTGAGTTTCTCTTTCGTATGCTTTTCTTCTGCGGTTTGAATCCCCACCAGTGGGTCCCCCATAAATCATGGTAATCATTCCTCTTTTTCCAGCAGAAGGGTCTCCCTGTGGGGTTCAGTTAGTCTCCTTCTTCTGACTAGACCGGGCCTCTTCTTCCTTATCCTCCTTTCTTTTTTTGTATTGATAAGATTCTTTCTCAACATACTCCAGGAGCTCCCCTTCTTGGATAAACTTTTCAATTGCTATTTTCAAATTTCGACAATCATTTGTCATATGCCCATATTCATTACGGAATTTACAAAATTTATCCGATTGAGGTCTCCTTGGCGGTTGATCTCGTCCCGGTGGGAACTGCACCCCCGGCTTTTTCATTACCACCTCTAGCAACTCCACTGGTTGTTTGGTGAGAGGAGTGAAAGTCCTTTGGAATCTATCATTCCTGTCTAGAGGTCTCCTACTATCAGGAGCATGCCTCTTTTTCTCTTCTGGCTTCTTATAGTTATCTATCTCCCAACTCCTTCTGATCTTTTGGAATTGATAGCTTCTTCCAAATGTATATATTTCTCTGCTCTTGCTAACAATTCATCAAAACTGTCAGCTGGCTTTTTGATCAGAGAATCAAAGAATCTCCCCATCTTTAAACCTTGAACAAGAGCATGAGTCTTCAGTTTAGGCTCTATATCAGGGATTTCTAGTGCGATATCATTAAACCTTGTCATGTAATTCCTCAAGCTTTCGTTGGATTCTTGCTTAACAGTCATAAGGTAGAGAGAAGTCCTGGTTGCCTTCTTAGAACTAGCAAATCGATGCAAGAATAACCCCTTCATATCCTCAAATGAGCAGATTGAGGACTTGGGCAATTGTCTAAACCATTGTTGAGCGGGTCCCGCCAATATGGTCAAGAAAACCCTGCATTTGACTCCATCAGAGTATTGGTGCAGGAGACAAATGTTTTCAAATTTCATCAAATGTTCCCCAGGGTCTCCTTGCCCTTGATATTCACAAGCCATTGTCCTAAAGCTCTTAGGTAATGGATCCAGTTGTATTTCCTGAGAGAAGGGGCTATTTTCATTGACATATGCTCTTGGCATTTCAGATTTGCCTGTCTTGAATTCTTTCCTTACGGAATTCTCCGTTTCTGTCTCCATTTGAGGCACATACTCATTAACTTTTTCTGATATTTTTCATAACTTCAAGCTCGCCATAGCTGCCATTTGCTTCTGCTGATCTGCTATTTGCTTTCGCAGCAAATCATCCACATTAGGATTTACTCTCCCAAGTGTAGGTTCTATCACATGGTGATCTTCGCCAGATGAATCGTAACTTGTAAACTCCCCTTCATTTCTTATCTCATGTAATTTAGGAGTTAAGTTCTTCTGAACAGCCTCGTCTCTAGCTCTCATGGCTGGTGCAATGATAGGGTGTAGTTTTACCCTATTATCTAAGTGTTATATTATCGTTTTCTTGTCTTATTTTGATAGTTTAGCTCATGATTTGTATTGATAATGTTATCTCGAGCTAGATTACGCTTTTGGGTTGTTTTGAGTGTTTTTAGGGCTTTTGAGTCGAGAAAATCCAAGGCAAGATAAGAGACGACGAAACAAAGGAAGATGATGAAGTATTGATCCCAAAGTTCTGACTTCTCAAGATGTTATTGAAGAATTATTCTGGAATTATGGAAGCATACCATTGAAGAGGAGTTCGATAGGAGCATATAGGCGAAAACGGAGGTCAATTCGGAGTTCGAACGAGAAAGTTACGGCCGAAACAAGAAAGACGCGCAAACTGCATGGGTTCACTCGGACACCCACTCGGCCGAGTCAGTGGCCGAGTGAAGCTACTGTTGAACCTACTCGGCCGAGTCAGATTTCCCCTCACACACTCGGCCGAGTCGTTGGCCGAGTCAAACACACGGAAATCCTAAATTTGGGATATTTTTATTTCCTTAACCTAATCCTTGCCCACTTAGGTAACAATTATGATCCATAACCTTATAAATACCCCAAAACTCATCATTGTACCCAAGTTTTCAGAGTTTAGAGTTCTCTACTCTCCAACTTTCATTAGATTAGTTTTTATTTTATTTTTTTTCTACTTTTATACTTTAGATCTAGATTTATTTTATGTATGAAGACCATTGAAGATTGAAGATTTATTCAAGATTCAAGAGTTTTTCTATCTCTTTCTCTTTTACTTATGTTTTTCATTATGTTTATTATTACTTCTACCTTTCTTTTAGTTATGTCTAGCTAATTTGGTTTAGTTGATTTTAGGGATTGAATGCCTAATTGAATTTATGTGAGTGTTCTTGTTTACAATTAGCCTTCCAATCTAGGTGCATGTTTCATGGTGCTTATTCTCATGCATGATTACTTGATCACTAATTATGTGTGCATAGTTATGTTTTTATGCCTTAGCCGGATAATTGCATAATAGATCTCATGAATACATGGTATGATGATTTAATTGTCTTAGCCGAAGTTAGATTATCATATGTTCGCATATAGTCGATTTAGGTGTCGTAACTGAACCTAGTTGATTATATTATTGGTACTTGTTCTATTTTGCACTTGATTTGATTTCTATGAGACCGAGAGGAGATTAGGATCTTATTAGGTGACGATCTACATTGCCTTAGCCGGAGTGTTAGGTTATTTTCGTGTATCACATCTAGATTGGATTAAATTGGTTAATTGTATGCATGAATTGCTTGCATAGATTTGATTAGGTAGGCTTTCCTAAAGTCAACACTTTTCCTTAATTGTTTACTTACCTTATTTGTTTAATTGTTTGCTTGCTAAGTTGTTTTATTTGACTAGTTATTTTCCTTATTTATTTATTTCCTTACTTGATTTATTCAGTCCTTTTTATTATTTGCCTAGTCTATAAATACCACAACATCTAAATTCCCAAAAGCCTAAACATCACATTAGTTCTTTAGTAGAGGTATTGTGTGCATTTTCGACTTGTCAATCCCTGTGGATACGATACTCGTGCTTCTTTATATTACACCTATTTTGTGTGGTAGAAAATAGTGCGATCAAATTTTGGCGCCGTTGCCGGGGATTGATTAGATTTCACATACATATTTTGAAATAGAATTAATAGGTGATTTAGGCGCTTTTATTTTTCTGTTTTATCTGATTGATCTAACATTTTCTTGGTCTTATCTTTTGTTTTTAAGGTAATCGAGAAGGATCGAGACGAAGTTGAGATTGATCAATCACCACCATGGGAGATCCACAACCGAAGCGAACTCTCAAAGATTGGTACTACGAACGCTACCCTGAAGAACGGCCCTTGGAAGAAAAGAAGGACATGTCAACTGACGATTTGATTCGACACTACATGGCTCAATTGGAGGCAAGGATGGCACAACAAGATGCAAAGTTGAGGACGTTGGAGATTACTCAAACTACGTTGAACAACAATTTGGAGAGCAGCATCAACGCCTTGACCAAACAAATACAAATGTTGGAGACGCAAATTAGTCAACTAGCCAACGCTCAAGGAGGAGTCGAAGATTTGGGAGATGGAAGCAATTCGGAGGCGGAAACGGACGAGACAAAGGACGAAGGCCCGGAAGGAGAGGCGCTCGGCCGAGCCAATTCCCGCGCCAACCCTCTTCCGGCCGAAACATGCGATTTCTTCTCCAACGGCCTTTCCCTTCGATATTTGTTCGATCTGATGCCCGATGAAGAGTCCATACAAACAAGAGGAGTAATTGAAGATGTTCGAGTTCGGGGGTTCGACTTTTTGGCCGAGTTCGTGATCGTAGAGATGGAGGAGGACGTCAAACAATCTTTGATTTTGGGACATCCATTCTTAGCTACGAGTGGAGATTGTTTCGACATGGAATGTGGTGATCTCATATTTCGAGTGCACAAGGAAGAGCTCAAGATTTCGGTTTTAGGAGCAAAAAGAAGGAAACTCGAAGATGGGGGAAAAAATAACTTTCACTTTTATCGACCTTGATAAGAGGTAACGTCGGGCTAAAGACGTTAAACGTAGCACTTGTTGGGAGGTAACCCAACTCAATCTTTAATTTCAGTTTTTGTTTTATTTGTTTTTGTTTTTGTTTTTCTTTGAGTCTAATCTTTTATTAAGCTTTTTATCCAAGAATTTGCGAAGCTTGTGAGTTGTAGGTTTTCTTGACGAGATTTCGACTAAGAGGAGAAGATCGATAGTAAGCTAGCTTCGGTGAAAGGTACGCTCGTTAATTTAACCACTTCTTCCTTTTGAAACTTATTCCTTCATCATGATTCGAAATAAGTTTGGGGGAGGGGGAAGTGTGGTTTCGTTAACTCGTTCGTATGAGCTTCTTTGTGTTTATATCTTGGATATTAGTTTAATTTTGGATATTAGTTGTAGTTAGTAGAGTCTTAGGAGTTTAGATGATTGAGTCAAGCATGATATATGAGTACAATTGAATTTTGCCAATGATAGCATGATTTTCTTTGAATTATTGGTTGTTATTATGTTTGGAACCTTGGTGGAGATTATGCATGTGTGTGATGAAATTGGATTATGCTTTGATTTGGGAAACGTTTTGTTATAACCCGTGAGGATTTGAGCCTTTGGTGCATGTTTATGCCTATTTTCTTTCGTGAGAGTATCATACATGTATTTGTACTTCTAGAACTTGCCTTTGTTCTCCTTCGAGACTACATATGTGTGTAAGAATTTAGAAGTGATTTTAGGCCATCTTTTGTTAGCCACATCTTTCCTAAACACTATCCTTTACATATATTTCCTTTGTTAGCCACTTTTGAGCCTTTATAGCCGTTTGTACTTTTAACCGAATGAAAGGAGGTAAAGGAGGAATTATGGGTATCTTGGGAGTTGTTTTGTTAGGGGTTATGTGTGGAGAGTTGTCTTTTTAGTAAGCTCCTTTGAAAGAAAGGAATTTTAGATCCCTATAAGCTCTAGAAAAAAAAAAAGAAAAAAGGAAAAAAAAAAGAGAGAGAGTGAATAAAGGACTTAGAAAATCAGTTTTGAAAAAGAAAAATATATATTGAGTCCTAGTTCGAAAAAAAAAAAAGGAAAAAAAAAAGAGCATAAAGGGATGGATAAAATTTTTAGTATTTTGGGAGTTGAATAGAAGAAGGTTAAGAGGAGACAAGGTTGATATTTGAGTTTGAGTTGATGAGTAGAAGATGGAGTAAAATCCATACTAGTTTGGAGTTGCTAAAAGGTTGGTACTTGGAGACATCTAAGTCACTTAGCCTATATTTTCCCTACCCTAAACCAATGTGCCTACATTACAACCTTGAAAAAGACCTAATTGATCTTAGTTCTTACATACAATCAAGTGGTGGAGATGTTGAGATAAAGGGCAAGCTTATGGTAAGTCTTTTGCATTGTATTGATTATGAGTGAGCCTATACACTTTAATTCTTTCATTGTGAGTTGAGAGTTCACTTATACACTTATATATATCTTCACATGTCTTGAGTGAGTTTCCCTTTTGAATCATGATTTGATTTTATTGTACTTTCGTAGAGTCGAAACTTTGAGGTTGCTTATATGATGTTGATTTATGTTTCTTTGAAGATCTATGAGGCCCTTAGAGTTCATTATGCTTGTATGTTGTGTTTGCTTGATTTTTCTATTCTTTAGTTTATGTTTTGTTTATTGTTCGGGACGAACAATGTTTAAGCTTGGGGGATTTTGATACGGTGTAGTTTTACCCTATTATCTAAGTGTTATATTATCGTTTTCTTGTCTTATTTTGATAGTTTAGCTCATGATTTGTATTGATAATGTTATCTTTAGCTAGATTATGCTTCTGGGTTGTTTTGAGTGTTTTTAGGGCTTTTGAGTCGAGAAAAATTCAAGGCAAGATAAGAGACGACGAAACAAAGGAAGATGATGAAGTATTGAACCCAAAGTTCTGACTTCTCAAGATGTTAACTTATTCTGGAATTATGGAAGCATACCACTGAACAGGAGTTCGATAGGAGCATATAGGCGAAAACGGAGGTCAATTCGGAGTTCGGCGAGAAAGTTACGGCCGAAACAAGAAAGACGCGCAAACTGCATGGGTTCACTCGGACACCCACTCGGCCGAGTCAGTGGCCGAGTGAAGCTACTGTTGAACCTACTCGGCCGAGTCAGATTTCCCCTCACACACTCGGCCACCGAGTCGTTGGCTGAGTCAAACACACGGAAATCCTAAATTTGGGATATTTTTATTTCCTTAACCTAATCCTTGCCCACTTAGGTAACAATTATGATCCCTAACCTTATAAATACCCCAAAACTCATCATTGTACCCAAGTTTTCAGAGTTTAGAGTTCTCTACTCTCCAACTTTCATTAGATTAGTTTTTATTTTTTTTTTCTACTTCTATACTTTAGAACTAGATTTATTTTATGTATGAAGACCATTGAAGATTGAAGATTTATTCAAGATTCAAGAGTTTTTCTATCTCTTTCTCTTTTACTTATGTTTTTCATTATGTTTATTCTTACTTCTACCTTTCTTTTAGTTATGTCTAGCTAATTTCGTTTAGTTGATTTTAGGGATTGAATGCCTAATTGAATTTATGTGAGTGTTCTTGTTTACAATTAGCCTTCCAATCTAGGTGCATGTTTCATGGTGCTTATTCTCATGCATGATTACTTGATCACTAATTATGTGTGCATAGTTATGTTTTTATGCCTTAGCCGGATAATTGCATAATAGATCTCATGAATACATGGTATGATGATTTAATTGTCTTACCCGATGTTAGATTATCATATGTTCGCATATAGTCGATTTAGGTGTCGTAACTGAACCTAGTTGATTATATTATTGGTACTTGTTCTATTTTGCACTTGATTTGATTTCTATGAGACCGAGAGGATGATTAGGATCTTATTAGGTGACGATCTACATTGCCTTAGCCGGAGTGTTAGGTTATTTTCGTGTATCACATCTAGATTGGATTAAATTGGTTAATTGTATGCATGAATTGCTTGCATAGATTTGATTAGGTAGGCTTTCCTAAAGTCAACACTTTTCCTTAATTGTTTACTTACCTTATTTGTTTAATTGCTTGCTTGCTAAGTTGTTTTATTTGACTAGTTATTTTCCTTATTTATTTATTTCCTTACTTGATTTATTCAGTCCTTTTTATTATTTGTCTAGTCTATAAATACCACAACATCTATATTCCCAAAAGCCTAAACATCACATTAGTTCTTTAGTAGAGGTATTGTGTGCGTTTTCGACTTGTCAATCCCTGTGGATACGATACTCGTGCTTCTTTATATTACACCTATTTTGTGTGGTAGAAAATAGTGCGATCATGCAACCTCGGGCATGGGCCCCTCTTTCTCATTACTCCCCTTTTCTCCTTCTGGAGGAGGAAACATTAAACGACTTGTAGGAGTATTTCCAGTAAATCCTACAGTCTCCAATTTCTTATTTATAACATTTTCAATCATGCTAGTCATCTGTTGTACGAACAAAGGTGGAAGCTCTCCCTCAGTGCTGCTACCACCTTGAGTAACTGGCACGAGGGGTGCAAGTCCTCCAAATCCAGGGGGTGAGGGGGTGTGTCTTGCATATTTGGGTTGCCCAGACCCTTGACTTGAGCAATTACTGAATCATCATTCATCTTGCTTCCCAACTAGATTTGATGATGGTTGAAGTACTTTGAACTTATCCTTCCTTGGATTTCGATTTTTGAGTATAATCCTTCCCTCTTCCTTCTTAACACTTCACAAACATTGATTCAAAACTTAATTAAATAACATGATCGTTTGACACCACCAAGAATAAGAAAAGTATTGTTTCTCAGGAAATCAATTTTGTGAAGAATTTTCATCTAAAAAAAATGAAGAGTAGAATACGAATCTCATTTCTCACTTACAACTTTTGCAACTCTGTTTTAATTAATCCTTCCTTTTCCCAACTTTGTAACAAGAAACTTTTAGCCAGAAAATTTCTTGGAAACTTGCAGGAAACTTCAGATCAACAAAGGGAAAAGCAAAATATTAGCGAAAAGTGGGAATTCACATATCATGAACAAGTATTCAACCAATTTATCAACAGAAAATAGAAGAATCAACGCCTTAGCCTAAATCCTTCCCACAGACGGTGCCAGTTGTTAGTTTCACAACAAATAATAGGAGTAGAATAACATGTGGATCTAATCATACAGAGATAGAATTAGATCCTCTAGAATTGAAAATATAATATGCCTTGAGATTGTAATGGCTACCTTCAAGCTCCAATTTCCTTCGCCGAGAATCCTTGAAGAATCCCTGCAAAACAAACCGGAGGAATGGGTGGGGGTCCTCCGGGAAGAACCTCCGACGCCCAAGTCAGTTCCTTCAATGAGGAAAACCTTGAAGATGAAATGCGTAAAGTCTATGCTAAGAGTAAAGAGTGAGTAAAAAAGTGTGTACCCAATGTATGAAGTGAGCCCTGTATTTATAGATGTAAATGGTGATGGTATTCCTGTAAATTTGCTATTACGTAGGATATTTTAGTCTTTTGAGTAGAAGATATTTGTAAGGTTAACAACCTATTCAAATAAAACACGTGTTGAAGGAATATAATTCTGTTACGAAGGAATATAATTCTGTTACGTAGATAGATAAGCTGGAGAACTATATTCACAATATAATTATAATTAATTTTAATGAGGATACGAAGAGTGTGGCAGATCCTCTCAAATGCTTTCTTCCAATTGGGTGAGATTTTTCTCTTGCCAAGACTTGACGCAAGAGCCTTACGAATTGGCCAAGAGCCTTAGGACTTGGCACTTGGCCTTTGCCAACTTACTTGGACTTGGATCTTGCGCTTTATTAGGACTTGGCACTTTGCCAACTTACTAAGACTTGGCACTTGCCATCTTGCTAGAATTTGACACTTGGCTCTTGCCACTTTATTAGGACTTGGCATTTGCCAACTCATTAGGACTTGGCACTTGCCATCTTTCCTAGGACTTGACACTTGCCAAACTTATTAGGACTTGGCAATTGCCATATTTCCTAGGACTTGACACTTGCCAAACTTACCATCTTTCCTAGGACCTGACACTTGCCAAACTTATTAGGACTTGGCACTTGCCATCTTTCCTAGGACTTGGCACTTGCCAAACTTATTAGGACTTGGCACTTGCCAACTTTCCTTTCAATCCTATTAGGATCTACCTCTTTTAGAGTTTTATTGCTATTTTATTTAATCCATTATTTATAATAAATACTTACTCCCTATCAATGTAGATGAAATCCGACGACGAGGCCCCAATTTCTTACTGAAGAAAGCTAGTGGATGGTGATAGATCCGGGTTTAAGATCCACAACAATTTAATTGATTATTCATCGTGTTTGCAAAGAGCATTCAAAGATAAAGGATTACAACGGTAGAGAGTAAGAGATTCATGCGATTTATTAGCCATAACCACTCATTTTATACAGAGCATCTTCCATGTGGATATAAAAGAGAGAATCAAGTTAAATAGTGAACAAAAGGTGTTTATGATCACAATCCAGTTAGATCCATAGAGCTCAGAGCTTATTCAAGTAGAAACGAAGAAGGACGGAGAGAAAAGAGGGTGAAGTAAAGAGCGCAAGGCGCCTTCGTGCTTCGTCCTCTCTTAGTAACGAGGATTATACCTTAGGCTCGAAATGATGGGGGATGTTCTTTCCAGTGATGAGAATGGAAAATGAAGGTGATGATGAGCGAGGTTTCCCAGGAGAAGACCTCGAGCGCTCCGATTACTCCGGCTTGAAGGAGCTCGCGGTAGAACGTGAGAATGAATGGAATAGTACGCAGAGTGCGTGTGTGTAGAGTTTAGTTAAGTTGAGTTGTATGAAGTGGCATAGTTGCTCTCTATTTATAGGTGTAGAAAGGACGAAAAGGTGAATGTTCGTGCAGAGGGAGGACAAGAAAGGAATTTCTAAGGGGACAAGATTCTTCTGTTATTAATATGGTGGTCCTCACCCTAGAGTATGTAGAGTCATGCGGATAGTGTGTCGAGCAGATCCCTGGGCTTTTGAGGATGCCAAGGGACCTGGTATGGTTTTACGATACAAAGGCCGGTTCTAGCCAGATCTTAACATTCCCTTCGTCTTGGTAAGGAATCTGCGTTTGATGTAGCATCTGATGCCTTGTGGAAGTGGCTTTAACTACCATTCGAGGTTATCATACAGTATTGTCGGTATTAACTCCTTTTAGAGATGATGCCCCAAAGTTATGGGAAGCATGCTTTCTTAGCATTTAGAATTCTTTACGCGGCAGGGCTGATACTAGTCCCTATCAGATGGTTATCCTGAAGGAGCAGCGCACCCACTCTGGTATCCGAAGCATCCGTCTCAATGAAAAAGGGCTTCGTAAAATCTGGTAGCCGCAAGATTAGCGCGGATGTCATCGCCGTCTTCAAGGCTGCGAAGCTTTCATCGGTCGCGGGAGTCCATTCAAAGGCCTCTATCTTCTGACAACGGTGTTGCCAAAATTGCGTATTTCGCTATAAATCGCCTGTAATATCCAGTTAAGCCTAAAAACCCACGTAACTGCTTCACGGATTTCGATTGAGGCCAAGCAATCATTGCCTCAATTTTCGCCGGATCCGCACGAAGGTTGCCATCCGAAATTATGTGCCCCAAATAATCCACTATTGAGCAACAGAAAGAGCACTTTGAAAGCTTTATGAAAAAATGATGTTGGTGCAAAAGCGTCAAAACCTCTGCCAGATGTCCCACGTGGTTAGCTAACGTCGCACTGTAGAGCAAAATATCATCGAAGAAGACCACCACGAAGCGGCGTAGCAAGGGCCTGAAAATCTCGTTCATTGTCGCCTGGAATGTCGACGGTGCGTTCGTGAGGCCAAAGGGCATCACCAAAAACTCGAAATGGCCATCATGAGTTCGGAATGCAGTTTTGTAGACGTCATCTCCATGCATCCGGATCTGATGGTAGCCGGAATGAAGATCCAACTTAGTAAACACTCGTGATGCTCCCAACTCGTCAAATAGCTCATCGACAGTAGGAATAGGGAAATGGTCTGGAACTGTCACTGCATTCAAAGCATGGTAGTCGATGCAGAAACGAAATGAGCCGTCCTTCTTCCTAATCAACAACACGGGTGACGAAAAAGCACTATGGCTACGGCGGATGATCCCTGAATCCAACATTTCTCGAACCTGCTTCTCGATCTCGTTCTTCTGGAAATATGGATAACGGTATGACCGTACGTTCACTGGCTTAGTATTCGGTAATAAATGGATACGGTGATCAAATGACCATTGTGGCAGCATCCCCTTCGGGCTCTCAAAAACGGCGATGTGACCTCTAACACACGGCGTACCTCAGGTGGCAGGTCCGAAGGAAACTTCAGCTCCGTAGTAAGGCTGTCATCACCTCCTACCGGCATCGGCACAATCTCGAATAGGTCGGCGACTTTCTGATGGAGCATGATAGCGGCAAACGTGCGGAGCAATACCTGCCTCCGGATGCGGGACGTCACTCTCAAACATATCGGTCTCCCGTTCCTCACGAATTCCAAGGAACCCATGTCGTAATTGCTAGTCACCCTGTGCAACGAACGCAACCAAGACATGCCGAGGATAACGTCTGGGCCGTGTACCGGAAGAATAAACAGATCTAACAAAAATGAATGGCCCTGGATGTGTAGTTCCGCCTTCGGGCTCATAGTCGTGCATAGCAGCGATTGACCGTTGCCCACATAAACTCTGAATGGCCGAATTGAGCTGAGAGGTAGCTAAAATCTTTTCTTCTATCTAGGGGTGTAAGAAGTTGTGTGTACTGCCGGTATCCACCAATATTCGCACGTCTGATTTGCCCAACAAACCCTGAAACTCCAACGAAGCAGCTCTTGGCCTTCCATCCATCGTATACATGTATGACAAATCTGTAGTAATTACCTCGGGGTCCGATAGGTTGTCCTCGTTCGGTGGTCAGTCGTTCGCGTCCTCATCGGATCCCATGTATGCTAAGACTGTCTTCTTACACACATGTCCGGGAACCCATTTCTCTGAACATTACCAACACAAACCCAAACGACTGCGCTCTGACTTCTCTGCCGATGAAACCCTCAATATTGGGAGCTTCGAGAAATCCCATGGGCGTGGTGCTTGTGCCGTCGGGTGAGCTCCCTTTACACCATCTGATGGGACCGACAGTGGTGTAGGTGACGATGCAACGGGCCGACTATCATGAGCTAACCAAGGACGACGGAATGCCGGTGACGCTCGATCCGCCGCGCTATTAAATTCCGTGGCAAGGGCCATGGCTGGGGCCACAGACGAAGGATGCTGGAATCTAACCTGATATCTCACTGGTTGACGTAACCCTCCCATGTAGATAGGTAATAGTGTGGACTCCGGTAATCCCTAGACTCGATTCAGCATACTCTCAAACTCCCGATGATAATCTGCTAAGGACCCTGACTGTGTGAGCTTAGCCAGCAACTCAATGTAGTTGACGAAGTAATTTAGGTCGAAACGATGACGCACATCCTCCAGAAACTGTGTCCATGACGCATGAGGATTATTTGCACAATATGAAAAAATCCAATCTGACGCCGGAGGGGGAAATAGCATCACCACGTAATGCAAACGCTGCTCATCAGGCATCGTAATATGTTCAAAGAAGTATTAGATGCGAGTAACCCAACTATGCGCATCCGAACCATCAAAAACGGGAGGATCCATGCGAATCAAACGGTTGGGGTCAGATGGCGATGCGTGAACTCGTGACGACGGGTGGTCCTAAGAAGAACGGCTACTACTGAAGTCTGACCCCATGTTTGGCCAAAAAACCTCTCCCGGCGTGGACTGAGTCGGCAGCGTGGGCGAGATCCGGGGCCGGAGGGACGAAACCATAGCAGCTGCCGAATCGCGTCGGGCGATGGGACGGCCTGATATCCCATCCCTGGTGGTGGCTGGCTCGCGACAGAAGTGACCAGGGGCGTGGTGGAGGACTGGCCGTCTGGACTCCATGAAGGCAGTCGCCACGACCACGGCATCCCGTAAGGGGGGTCGGGTTCCGGACGTGACGGTGGTGGCTCCCTGGCCTCGCGTTGATTCGGCGAAGCGAGGCGTGTGTCCAGCCACTGAAGCATGACGAGGACGGTCTCCACGGTGGCGGCTATCGCTGTGGCGGTGGCAGCGCTGTGGATGATGACGACGGTGAAACCGATGATGAGTTCGGCGCTGCCGAATTCACTGGTGTCTCGCTCCGACTCGACTATGGTGGAACTGGTGGTATCATGGTTCAACACGATGAAAGCACCAATTGATAGAGGATAGATACGTTCCTCTATCGAACAAACAAGAAGTTCGTGCTTGCGGCAACGAAAAAGAAAGAAAATGGCAAAATTAAAAACTAGGGTTTGTGGTTTTTTTCTTGATAATGAAATAAAATAAAATCCACCTATTTATACTAAGGACCCCCCCTAGGGTTGATTCGACCTACGATTCGAGAAAGAATCAACAAGAAAACCTGAAAAGGAGCTCATAATTTAGCTCGACTCGAAAGATAAAAGTTGGGCCGAGCCCAACAAGTACAATAATAAATAATACGAAATAAACTAACGATATGAAACAAAATCATCAAACTTCATAGGCGTCTTCGGCCGACTCTCTCTCGTCTCCTCTCTCTCGCTCCCGTCATCGCTCAACGTAGTCTCATACGAGGGTTCATCATGCACTCCCTCGTGATGTTGTTGAGCCTCCAATGACGAATGATCCATTACATTCGTATCAAAGTGTTACCTTATAGTGCTAATTTCGTATCGTGTTGGGTGTTTAGATGTCGTGCAGTTCGTCTTCTTTGTCTACTCTTCATTTCTAAGTGACTAGTTATTAGCCTAGTTGCTTATAGTTCAAGCTTCTTGGTTTGTAGGAATTGGAAAGTGATGGTTGATTCATGGGTGAATGCTACAAAAGTTGTTGCAGGTATAGCTTAACCTGGAGTTTTCTTTTCTCGAGCTGTAAAAATCGCAATACTTGTCCATGTTTTGAATTCTGCAATAGTTGTAAAAATTGCTTCTTCTCTTCTTCTTTTCCATTTTATGACTAAGAAATGGTAAGAAATTAGAATTCTACAAAATAATAGGTTATAAATTGAAAATTCTTATCAAACGATAGATAAGAAATTAAAATTTCTTACGTAGTTACGATCACTCATACAATTTGTTCGGATCTTACATGATGCAGGGATATGCTTGGGAATTTGAACCTCGGATTGTGTTGCTCTTGATTGTTTTTCTTGTGGTGGTTCAAATCTTCGGCGGAAATCGGAGTTTTATAGCTGGAAATGATGACCGGAGACGTGCGTGTGCGTCGTTGTTGTGTAGATTTTCTAGTGGATTGTTCTGTTCTTGGTAGTGCAGGAATAGATTGAATATTGGTTGAAACTTTGATGTATTGGATTGAATTTGTTGGTTCAAATGTGTTCAAGATATGTTTGTGAACCTATGTATTGGATTGAATTTCCTACTTTGAATTTTTTTTTTTTTTTTGACCAAATATGTAAGAAATTACCAAGTTACAGTTTATAAAATCAAAGTAAGAATGGTGAGGATGAGAAATTGTAGCAAACAATAGGTTAGATATTTGGCATATCTTATCATGATATGGATTACAATTAATAAATACAAATTTGTATCAAATAATAAATGAGAATGATAAACTATTCGTATTATGAATAATAAATGTGAATGATAAACTATTCGTATTATGAACAATAGGTTAGAAATTTGTATTAATATAATATTAATATAATATTAATACAAGTATACTATATGTTAAACTATTCGTATTAGGAATAATTATAATTTAAACAAATGTCTAAACTTAATATTTTAGCAATGATTTAATTAAGAAATGTCTACGGTTATATTTTCCATTCTCGATTTCTTGACATTAATATTAGATCGCTATATTCATCATTTTTTGGTTCTTTCTATTTTGTGCCATAAGTCACAAAAAACACTTTCATACTTCATCATTTTAACATCCTTGAAAATATAAGATGAACACACAAGCTTATCACTAACACTTCTGTACAGTTAAAAAAAATTAATAACCCACAATTATCATTATATCATACTTAACACTTGGGTAATTCTAAACATAACCGCTAAATTACTCGGTATAGCCTCTTATTTATAAATACTAATTAAAATATTAACAAACTTACTAATATGCCCTCGTAGCCCCCAAAATATTACCAGCCCTCGCATCTCTCTTTGAATTCGTTGTTCTTCATTCTTTAATGTAAGATTCCATCTTATGCGTCAGTCCAATTTGCTATATTTGTTTAATTTTAGAAATTTTACATTACTTAACACGAGAGTTAATTTTAAGAAAGATGGAGTTTACAAAAACAAGGCACGTCACAATTACAATCAGCAACCTACAACCCATATAGAAGCTAGAAGAAGAAAAAAAATCTCAAAAGACTGAGAAAACAATAACAATTGTGTGAGGGGGGGGGGGGGGGGGGGGAAGGGGTTGTGATGACGCTTTAGTTGGGATTATAAGAATTTTGCAATTTTCTCTCTCAAAGTACCATGAAAAACATATTGAGATGAACTCAAATACAATTTGCTGGGGAAAACGAAAATTATGGATAATTAGAGGTGAGGGATGAAGATAGTAGTAATAGGTATTTGAAACTAATAATTGAATTTGCAGAAGAAGAAAATATTGAACGAAGAAAATGGGAAGAAGACGTCGATGAAATGATTTAGTGGCTATGGGGTTGTGGGGACTGAGGGTAATTCTATTCTGCACTTTTAATTGGGGGCTTAAGGCCTAAGGGGTATAGTATAGTACATTTGTTATTATTTTTATCATTTTTTTATATGGAGGCTATGAAGAGTAATGTGTAGGCTATGTTTAGAATTACCATTAACACTTTAACAATTTAATTTATTTACACGTTACCAACATTAAAAGAAACTTATGTATTCAAATTTTAAAAAACACAAATTCCTTGAATGAGAACTGTTGTTCTGCTACAACTAGAACTAGTGGGAGACTAGTCAAACACATTGCGTATCAGTGTGATTTTAGCTAAAAGTGTAAATAACATTTTAAAATTTAACCTTGATATTTATATTTTTTTGTTGATTTAATGATTTCAATATTAATTTATAAGGCATTAGTATATATTACTATTGAAAAAATCGAACGAAATAATGTCGAAATGAAAAAATGACGAAGGTGCCCAGGAAGGTGTCCACCATAAGGTGACTAGCATATTATTTTTCATTGAGATAGAGAAGTGATATGCTAGTCACCTTATGCTAGTCACCTTCGTATGCACCTTCGTGTTCAATATTATTTTGTTCGATTTTTTCAATTGTAATATATTTTAATACTTTATAAATTAATATTGAAATCATTAAATCAACAAAAAGTATAATTATCATAGCTCGATTTATTTTATTATTCATTTTTTGAACTTAGAAGGAAAAACAAGCAAATCGAACCTTGATATTTATATTTTTTTTGTTGATTTAATGATTTCAATATTAATTCATAAGGCATTAGAATATATTACAATTGAAAAAATCGAACGAAATAATGTCGAAATGAAAAAATGACGAAGGTACCCACGAAGGTGTCCACCATAAGGTGACTAGCATATCATTTCTCTATTGAGATGAGATGAGATATGTGCAAATTTAAAAGTTTGAATACTTTCTCATTAACCCTAATTATTTCCATATAAGGAAAAACATGTGATTTTGGTAGGACAACCAAAAAAAATATACACGTCTTCATATGCCAGACGAATGAAGTATTAAATTAGTTAAGATAACTGAGTGTAAGATAAAATGCTTGAATACGCAAGTTCGACATATTTTAAACTGAACGAAGCGAGTATCGTAATTGCCTAATCACAAACCAAAAAAAAACCCAACAATTATATACTACCTCCATCCCACAAAGTAGTTCTTCTTTCCTTTTTTGTCCATTTCATACATTAGTCACTTTCTATAAATGACAATTAATACTTGACTAATATTAACTCTCTCTACTCAAAATTAATTACAACCAATTTTCCTTTTCCTTAATTCTTGTGTCATCCTGAAGAATGACTACTTTTGTGAGATAAAGGTAGAGTACTATTTGGACATCTACAATCATAGATGAATGATGTGGTACTCACCTAATGGTGCTCACTTTCACGAGCACCTTCGTCATTTTTTTGTTTCGATATTATTTTGTTCGATTTTTTAAATTGCAATGTAGTGTAGTACCTTATAAATTAATATTGAAATCATTAAATCCAAAAAAATATAAAATCAAAGTTTTATTTGATTTATTATTCACATTTTGAACTTAGAAGGAAAAACGAATAAATAGAGCTTTAATATATATATATATATATATATATATATATATAATGATTTCAATATTAATTTATAAGGGAAAAAATTGAAAAAATAATGTTAAAACGAAAAAATAACGAATGTGCTCACAAAGGTGAACACCATTAATTGAGTAGCACGCCATTCCTTTACAATCATATCCCTCTAATAAAACACAGACACATTTGATTTATCAGCCTTCATTAAAATGATTATAGTAAATACTTCTAGATTATCCAATTTACGTATTTAGTAAGAATTAAAAAAAAAAAAAAAAAAAAAAAAAAAAAAAAAAACTCCCTTCATATTCATGTTCTCCCCACAGAATAAGTAGAGCGTACACTTTTTGCAGTCCTTTTTGAGCTCTTAAATAAATGAAGCCAAACACACGCGCCCTCCGCCCCTTACTCAAAAGCAGCGCCTTTTCATCACAACTGCTCTGTCCTGTCTCTCTCTCTCTCTCTCTCTACCCTCGTGCGCAGTCCGCCCTTGTTTCAAGCAAATTATACCACCGCTTCTTCTGTGTTTCTTTCAATGGCGAATCTCTACGACAATGCTAATACCAGCAATTACTGCCACTCTCCTCAAGAGCCCGATGAGATTTCCCTCTTTCTCCAGCAGATTCTCCTCCGATCTTCTCCTTCATCGTCGCGTTCCTTCTTGCGGCAGCAACCTCTATTCCCGGCGGAGCAGCACGCGGCCACGGTGCACGGTCAGGTCTCCGCGGCGGAGCTGAATTCGTGTTCTGCTTGCGGTTTCGCCGCCGCGGCAGCAGCGAACGTGTCACCGTCCTCTGCCGGCAACTTGGACACTGAAACGGATGATTGTGACTATGAGAGCGAGGTACTCTTCGAAAAATTCCTGTGTTTCGGATACACACTATACATCTTAATTAATTCATCGCCATATTGCATGACTGAAAGGATCTATGAGTTTCCGAGTAATTTCATTCTCTGATTGCATGAGTCTTTTGGTTTGTATCTGTGTATAATTACGTCGATTTGATTATGATTTATGTCTAGGAGAATGCTGAAGCTCCGGTGGCGAAGACGGCGCTGCCGCGGTGCTCTTCAAAGAGAACCAGAGCAGCTGAAGTGCATAATCTTTCTGAGAAGGTTCTTCTCTTCTTCCTTGCAATCAATATTAGTATAATTTTTATTTTATTTTTTTCCAAATTGACACTATTGTTGGACATTTTTTGACAGAGGAGGAGGAGCAGGATTAACGAGAAAATGAAGGCATTGCAGAATCTAATTCCGAATTCAAACAAGGTAAAACCATTAGTTTCTACGAATTTGTTTCAATTTCTATTTGGATTTCATTGATTCAAATTTGCTTGAATTTTCCTGTAGACGGACAAGGCTTCGATGCTCGATGAAGCTATTGAGTACCTCAAGCAGCTCCAGCTCCAAGTGCAGGCTAGTTTCTTCTTGTTCATTATGTGGTTCTTACTCATTTTGAAACTTCATTTGTATTTGCTGCTATATTTTCATAAACTCAAATTTATTTCAACGTTAGTGCAGTTTGGAAGTGTGCTTATTATTTTGGATTTTCGATGGATAGATAAAAAAACTAAGGGCCCATCTATTTTTGCTATTTAGACAGAAAAATTTCTGAACTTCATGTCCATTATTCTTTAATTGGATCGTTGCATGGCTTAATCAGTACGGAAGTACATATTGCAAGCCTATGAAGCTCTACCTTTTGTTATATAGTTGAATTTTTGGGCACTTATTTTTGATGCCGTCAGTTAGTTTGTAGTATATGTCCTACTGGCTTCCAATATCGATATTATCCGGCAAGTTTAGTTCAAAGCTATGTATTTGCCATAATATCATTTAATGGAAATTTAGGGTAGACTGAAATGCTCTTTAACAGTCTCCTACATTAGATTAGTTAGTAGTCATATAGTACTGTGAATTTTTCATGTGGATTCTGCTAAATTGTGCAATTAACTTCCAAAATAGAACATTGAGTGATGAATCCTCAGCTTGGTGGAACTTGCTTCTTAGCTATATAATCCTCGATGTTGACAGAGGAAATTAAAGTTTATGATATATATCAGGAGCAATGTGGAAAAAATTGAGTAATACTATGCTCCTTTATACAAGAAAAGTAGTTCTAGTTAGTTTGCATGGTCTTTGGATGCAAGGGAATTGGTTTTCTACTTTGTTTGCTTTTGTCAATCTCTTTGATGTTCTTGGTTTGGTAGTAATTTCATGTGCCTTACCTATATCCTATTGCTGTAGATGCTGACGATGAGAAACGGGTTAAGCCTCTATCCTATTTGCCTGCCTGGTATGCTGCCATCCAATCAAGTTTCTCAAACGAGAGTGGATGTCTATGACGCAGATAAATTCTCAAACGTAAATCTGATAAAAGAAATCAGCATGGACCAAAATATCTTTGCAGATTTGCTTCTCAGGCTACCCGAAAATTGTGTCAAACAGGAACACTTGTGTGATTTCTCGAGTATGATCAGTTCAAAACCTTCACTGCCAGTAGAATCATCCATACATCAGCATCACTTCGAAGCATTTCAACTCTCCAAATCATATAAAGTAAGTTTTTTCATTTATTTCTTTTGCTCCGTTACACCTCCGTAAACTCCAGACTATCAAGAGCCATGTAATATCAGTCTCCTGATGCAAGAAAACTTTTCCAGAAGAAAGAGAAGGTGGTGCCTCGTCAGCCTCGGATCAGGGATTGCCCACAAAGTAGTTCTGCTGGTAGGATCTGAATCTGCATATCCCTTTAGTCGAACTTTTATCACTTTCGGTGGGAATTAGGATCTTCTCCATGCTGTTTATCTTGAAATATTGCTGCTCGTTTCTTACCTGTTGATATTTGGGCTATATATGGTAGGAGCAAACGTAACATCTTCGATCCAATCTGAAACACAAACATCCGATTTGAAGTAGAACATAATCGAAGGATGTGTTGCTGGAACGGAGGCTCTAACAAACTATGTTAATAGTACAGTCTTCTCATCACAATTGAGTATATGAAATATTGCATCACATTAGCTTCCCTCATTGGAAGGGGAAAACTAGCCTTTGTAGTATTGAAACAGAGAGCTTTTAGTAATGGTTTTTTTGTATCACTGCCTTTTTTTAACTAATTTGTGATGCCAATTATAATTTAAGGTATAAGGGCATGTACAATGCTAGAACCCCAATGAGGTTCTTAAAGGTGCCACATAGATAAGATCTCATTCGTATTAAAAAATCACAATGGTAAGGTTCTTAATAAAGGTTCTTATCATAATTAAAGGGTCCCACTAATTATTTTATTTGAAAAAAATAAAAGAGAGAAAAAAAATAAAAAGGAATGTGGGCCCCACTTTTTCTTAAGAACCAATATCTTATATAAGAACCTGGGTTCTTATTTAGGGGATCTCCAATGGGGGTGCTAATTAAGGTGTGGGTTCTTGTTTTTGCCACATAGACAAGAACTCCTCCATTGTACATGCCCTAAGTAAGTTTGATTTAAATGCATGGATTACGGTTTTAGCCATGGTTTGGTTCACTTTTTTGGGATAAGAAAAGGGAAACAATTAAGTGTATCCATTACTTGTTGTTTGGTTTGGGCAACAAGTAATTAATCATTACCCTTACTTGAGGGTTATTCAATACCTTAAGTTGTTACCCCTCAAGAAGGAGGGGAAACAAAGGGAAAGGGAATCTTCTCACAAGTGACTCCCTTACTACCATTAAATCAAACACTTAATAAAAGTAACCATTATTGTTTGCATTCCCTTATTGATTCTATTCCGTTTCTGTTACCCAACTTGAACCAAACCGTTTCCGTTACCCAACTTGGACCAAACGAACGCTCAATGTTAAAATGTGTTGCACGTGTTTGAGCTCAAAAACTTGTTTAGGCGATAAATAATCAATTGCGTTGAATTTGGTGATGCATAAAACATTTTCATATCGTAGCTTTAGTTTGACACCATACCTACTCAACCAGTGGCGGAGCTAGGAATTAACAGTAGGGTGGACTCGATCGGTGGATTACACAAACGAGACGAGAGGATCTCATGTTCAACGGGGAAAACGGATTAAAAGAGTCAATCTCTCTCCCCAACAATTTAGGTTTCCATTTTCACCTCCACTTCCACACCTCTTCCCTCCATTCTCCTATATCTACAATCTTTCCATCTTTGTTCATACAATGCCCCTAAAACTAATACAGTAGTATTTTATAATACTATTGGATACTTTAATAAGTTATGTGGTAGATTTTGAATATTCATAATTATCGTAAATTATTTTTATGCACTATATGGCTGAATATTTAAAATCTTTTTAATATTTATCTTAATTTATTACTTTAGTTGAGCTTTTACGCATCAATACACAATAAGTAAATATAAACTGATGGAACAATTATCATGTTACTCTATTTTGTTAAAGGGTATATGAGTCTACAAAATAAAAGCAACTTACCTTACAAAAAATAATCTATTTTTGAATATTAAATATGGGATTATGGCTAGCCATAATATGGCTCCTTAGCTAAATTCTACTTTCATAAGCTTAATTCTA
This sequence comes from Thymus mandschuricus, assembly GCA_029379335.1. Lineage (NCBI taxonomy): Eukaryota > Viridiplantae > Streptophyta > Magnoliopsida > Lamiales > Lamiaceae > Thymus > Thymus mandschuricus. Next base: position 34,304,830 of record CM057073.1, on the reverse strand, counting down.
CTTTCATAAGAGTAAGTCTTCCCACAAAATAGATTTTTTTATCGTCCCACCATTGTAGCCTTTTGAACCAAATCATTCAAATTTGAGATTTTCTTCCTGCCCGAACCAACTTTCGTGCTCAAATAAGTAAAGGGGTTTCTCCAACCACACACCTAAGTGTTTCGGCCATTTTACCAAAGTCTACTACGTGTCTACGTGCCACATTCACCCCATACATATACAACATTGTGATTGATCATTTCTTTGCGTTAAGGCAAACGTGTCTTGTTCTAATTATCTACAATGAAAGAGTTAGTTTGTTTGTGGATTGGGGAGGGATTGATGCTCCTACGTGGGAATATATATGTTGATGCTAGATATATGCGAAGACTACTTCAAAAACATTATTTCATGTCTTTTTTCAAGATCATCGACTTTGGTTACAAAATGCACATTTTTGTTCGTAGTTTAGATCATTACATTTTTCTTGGAAATTTTTAGTATTATAGTTGGAAATATTAGATGATTAAATTATATGGTTAAATTTTGGGTAATTTAATGAATGGAAAAAATAAATCAAATGGGAAATGGGAAGAAAGATAAATAAAATTACAAGTTGTGAAAAAAATAAAAATAATTTATGAAGAGAGAGAAAAATACGCAAAGAATGAAAGAGAGAGAAAAAGTGTTGATGTTCCAACTAAAGTCATCGAAGTTATGTTTGGGGGATGATTTACTTTTATGAAGTAAAAATGGTTATTTCAAATAATGCCTATATCTTCCCTATCCCTTATTTTTTATTTTTTATTTTTCTTTATAGCATTTTCTCTAGGATTAATGTCATTCAAATGCACGAATTTTGGGGTGTTTTTCATTTTTTCCATGAACTTCATGCATAATGCTTGTCTGATTAATTTTCAATTACACGAACTTTCAATTTTTTGCAACTTATTTCAAAAAAAATATTTTCACCCAAATTGAATTTGACTTGGCAAAATCGAATCTGACGTAGCAATACAATTGGCATTTTCTTATTAATACTACGTCATTTCGATTACGAAATTTTAAAAAAAATAAATATAAATAAATATAAATAAATAAATAAATCAAATCCACTCCCCATCGTCACTCTCTTCCCCTCCCTCCCGTCATTGTTCCCCCTCTTTTCCCCTTATTTTTTGTTTTATTTTGAACTTTTATTTTTCTTATACCCATTTTGATTATGTTTTTTGTTTTTTTTTTGTTATTATTTTTATTTTTATTTTTCAATTTCATTTATTTGTTTTTTAGTTTTTTATTTTCGGAACAGTAAGAAGGAGGTATGGATTTTTAAAATTTGGACAATATTTTTTATTGATAATCTTTGGTGTTAAATGCAATATAGGTTTGTTTAGAAACATTACCTCTTGATGCCTCCGAAAAGGTACGAAATGAAAAATTCGTACCAATTTCAGGTAATAATTTCATAATTATATAGGTAAGTTACGTAAGTATTTGATTATATTTGAAAATATGAGTCAATTCTTACTGTTTACATATAAAATTGTATAGCTAAGTATGAAGCCATTGGTATAATTGTGAGTCAATTTCTAGTACAAATATTGAGTACGAAATGTGAAATTTGTACGAAATAATCTGATAAGAATTTCACAATTTATTTCAAATTCAATTGCACAAAATAAAACTAATTGTCATACGAAAGTGTAAAGATGTATGGAATATGATATTCATACCAACAATATGGGAAACATTTCATTATTCATTCCAAAATCAAATGCACAAACGAAATCGATTGTGATACGAACATGAGATAAATACGAAATGTGAAATTTTAACCAAAAAAGAATAAGGTAAGATTTTCATATTCTTAAAGAGTTAACATTTAAACATACCACTCATATACTTAAACACGAAAAGAAAAGTGACATAATCCGAAACGAGCAGTTAATGAGCAAAAATATAATTAACGTTTGAAAGATTAAAAATAACTATATCAATAATAACTCAAGAATATATATAGGGAAAATGTATGAAATATCTAATTCGTACCGAAAATTGAGTAAGAATTTCATAATTATATTTTGATTCAATTGCACAAAAAATAAATAAAAATCAATTGTTGTACAAACAGCGAGAAGATACGAAAATATGATATTCGTACAAAAATCAATCACATTTATAAAAATATTTTTAAATAAATTATATAATTTCCATAGTCGCGCTCTTCTTCACCCTTATCCATCAACAATATGGAGATACAAAATGTGAAAATCATACCCAAAAATTGAGTAAGAATTCAAATCAGCATCAGAAAACACAAAACCATTTGTTATACGAAAAGGAAAATGAAAGAATTGTGAAATTCGTACTAACAATCGGGGTAATGTTAGGATTGTTGCACGCACCACCAGACCATACTAATTTGATATTGTCCGCTTTGAACCAAGCCCGCACGTTTATTGGGCTCCTTCTCAAAACACCTCAAACTAGTGTGGTGGTGCTCCCATTATATACATGTTATATCTTCTGTATATTTCCGATGTGAGAATTATTGTCTATCTTAGTGTGGTGGTGCTCCCCTTATATACAAGTTATATCTTCTGTATATTTTCGATGTGAGACTTATTGTCTATCTTGCACCGCCGTTTTCACCAATGGGACCCGAACTCACACCACCAGACCATACTAGTTTGATATTGTCCGCTTTGAACCAAGCCCGCACGGTTTTGTTATTGGGCTCCTTCCCAAAAGGCCTCAAACTAGTGTGGTGGTGCTCCCCTTATATACATGTTATATCTTCTGTATATTTTCGATGTGAGACTTATTGTTTGTACCCAACATGTAAGAATTACGGAATTAATTCCAAGCTCAAATTAAACAACCCTCAAAACCCCATATACAATTTTATGTTTCTTAGGGGCCGTTTGGTATCCATTTACGTATATCAGATATGAGTATCAAAAGATCTCATATTCGTACCATGTGTTTGGTATACAATATCAGTATATGGATATCAAATTGATATCTTTGATATACTGATACCCTCTATTTTAACGATTTTTATATACTGATTTTTATAGAGGTATCACTCATATCTCCACTGTAATAATAATAATAATAATAATAATAATAATAATAATAATAATAATAATAATAATAATAATAATAATAATAATAATAATAATAATAATAATAATAATAATAATAATAAGAGGGGAAAAATAAAATACCCAATATGGTATAAGAAAATCAAATTAAGGACACACATTTAAAAAAACACAAAAAATGCTCATATTTTATGCGAAAGGACACAAATATCCTTACTAATAGACTTTGATTTTTACTAGTCAACACCACTCTTCTCTCCTCCCCCTCCTTCTCCCTTTTCCACGTGTCTCTTCTCTCCTCATTATTTTTCCTTTTTTTTTTTTTAAATTTTATTTTTGAGTTTTCGATTTTTATTTTTATTTTTATTTTTTCTGACCACTGTAGCTGTGATATTCGTATAACTTTAAGGAGGTACAAAATATAAAGAATTTGTACCGGTTATATATAAGAATTACGAAATACATATTTGAGTATGCAATTATGCAGTTATTGGTATGAATACATTCACTTCGTACTAAAGCAACTATGTATTGGTACGAATAAGATTCACTTCGTACTAAATCAACTATGTATTGGTACAAAATAGATTCACTTCGTACTAAAGTCTACTGAGGAATTAAACCCTGAAACTAAAAATTAAACCTTAATAAACATTTTAATATTAACAAAATCTGTGCAATACATAACCAATACTCCCTCCTTTCCGCTCCATTTGGCCTATAGAGTGAATAGATGTGAGGTATAAAATAATAGAGCAGGCCAAATAGAGTGGAACGGAGGGAGTGTAAACAAACTTCATTGTTTATAATAAAAATCACAGCACATGCAGCACGAATTAGATCATTTCGAACCAGCAAATCTTAAAAAACACTTTAATACTAACAAAATCTGTGCAATACATAACCAATATGAACAAACTTCATAGTTTATAACAAAAAACACAACATATGCAGTACGAATTAGATCATTTCGAACCAGCAAATCTTAAAAAACACTTTAATACTAACAAAATCTGTGCAATACATAACCAATATGAACAAACTTCATAGTTTATAACAAAAAAAAAAAAAAACAACATATGCAGTACGAATTAGATCATTTCGAACCAGCAAGTCTTAAAAAACACTTTAATACTAACAAAATCTGTTCAAAACATAACCAATATGAACAAACTTCACAAATTTTAACCAAAACACAACACGTGCAGTACGAATTAGATCATTTCGAACCCAAAAATCTGAAAAAAACAGTACAGTATTAACAAAATCTGTGCAAAACAGAACCAATATCAACATATTTCACAGATTTTAACCAAAACACAGCATATTCAGTATATAGAGATCATTTCGAACAATAAAATCTGAAAAAACACTCCAATATTAACAAAATCAGTTCAAAACAGAACTAATACCAACATATTTCACAAATTTTAACCAAAATCAGTGCAACACATAGTAAAATCAGTGCGAAAAACAAATTAATGTTAAATCGGTACGAAATATGGTTATTCGTAACAAAACTATAGTTAAGGAAGTACAAAATAAAAAAGTCGTTACATTAATAATGTATTTTCTTAAGGAAAATAGTTTATTTTGTCACAAAAAAGAGGTACGAACTATGAAGTTCGCCCATGGAAAACATGATCAAACTCTACAACCACAACAAATATGCCCTTATAGCCTCACAAATTGAAGAACCTTTCGCACATATCATTAAACTATGCACACATCTGAGAGAGAGTGAGAGAGAGAGAATAATCAACTCTTCTCAAATCATGCTATCATTTATTTATCTCAAATTAAGGATGTTTTGCATATGGACTCCCTCAACTCCAGAAATTGGAAAAATAATCTTCAACTGACCAAAATCACACAAATGCAAAGCAACTAACACCAGAACAGTTAAAAATCAGGTGTCGCGGTTCTAACACAATTCAGCTCCAATCAAAATTGCAAGTTTATTTGTATATTCGAAATTAATTCAATAAGAATTCCAAATTTCAATGAACTCAACACAGGGAAATCAAGTCCAGATAGCAGCAACAAACAAAATAAACCAGATCAATCACACATAGAAACAAAAATAAACAGATTAATTCGAAATTGATAATCCGAGAAAACAGAAGATCGAGCGAGAGGAATCGAACTACACAGTAATCAAAAGAATCGAAAGCAATGAGGCAGCAGATCGGAAAATTAGAGAGAGAAAAATCCAGTTACACCACAGACCTCGCCTCCGCCGTCGTTCCTCCTCCTCCGGCGAGCTTGTCGCCTCCACAGGGCGCGACTCTGCCGTTCGATTCCTCCTCCGCCATTACCGCCGCTTTAATCATCCCGATCTCCGCCGCCGGAGATGAAGGGCTCTGGTTCGGAATCGAGAGCAAAAACGACGCCGTTCCGTTCCACCGCCTCCCTCACCTCGGGATGGACTTCGGCAGGCCTCTCCGCCGCTGAATCGATGTACAGCGTGTCGTACATCAGATCGTCGTACAGAGTACTGTCAGGAACGGACACAGCCGGTTCACCCCCTCCGTCTTCAGCGGTAGCAAGAGGTAAGCGAAGGCTACCTTGTCTCCAACAACGGCGGCGCTGGCCGTTGCACCGGAGTTATCGACCACCGTTCGCCAGCCACAAAATTAGGGCAATTTTCGCACCGAAATCGATCCATTGCAAAAGTCTCGAATCCATTTTCGCAACAAAAGCCCCAAACTCGCGGTGGAGGAGAGGTGAGAAGAGGACCTCCGCGACGGCGGCGATGGAGGAGGCAGCGGAGGGAGGGAGCGGAGAAGAGAGAGAGAAAAAAATAGCAGAGAGAGAGGAAGAGAAAGATTCGCTGAGAAGAGAAGAGGGAAAAAATAGCAGAGAGAGGAAGAGAGAACGATTCGCGCGTGTCAGCGCGAAGAGAAATAAGATAAATGAATGAGAAGTGGGGGTATTTGCGTCCTTTCGCGTTAAAATTGGGTAGAATTTGAGTTTTTTAAGTGAATGACCTACTATTGATTTCATTAAAACAAATGGGGTGGTTTATTATATTATCTCTAATAATAATTAATAAAAAACATTATTACGTTATTAGTATTTAATTCTGATTCTAATCATCATTATTATTATTATTATTATTATTATTATTATTATTATTATTATTATTATTATTATTATTATTATTATTATTATTTGGTCTTGATACCCACATCCGAACAATCTACACCAAACGCATATATCAAATAATAAATTTCATACCCATATTTTTCATATTATACCCATACCGTTATCTGATATCTGATATATTGATATATGAATACCAAACGAGCCCTTAATGTCACACACATTTAACAAAGGCAAATTAAAGGGGGTGTATTCAACTGGGATTCTATTAGAGTTTAAGGGCTCGTTTGGTATTCATATACTAGTATATCAGATATCAGATAAAGGTATGGGTATCAGATATCAGGTATAGGTATGAAATTGATATCCGATATATGCGTTTGGTGTGGATTGTTCGGATGTGGGATATCAAAACCAAATAATAATAATAATAATAATAATAATAATAATAATAATAATAATAATAATAATAATAATAATAATAATAATAATAATAATAATAATAATAATTAATAAAAATTATTACGTTATTATTATTTAATTCTAACTCTAATTACAAAATAAGTCGTTGGTTAATAATAATAACAATAATAATAATTAATAAAAAATATTATGTTATTATTATTTAATAATAATAATAATATTATTATTATTATTATTATTATTATTATTATTATTATTATTATTATTATTATTATTATTATTATTATTATTATTATTATTATTATTATTATTAGTGCAATGGAGATATGAGTGATACCTCTATAAAAATCAGTATATGAAAAGAGTTAAAAGAGAGGATATCAGTATATCAAAGATATCAATTTGATATCCATATACTGATATGCCAAACACATGGTATGGATATGAGATCTTTTGATACCCATATCTGATATACGTATATGGATACCAAACGGACCCTAAAAGACTTTTAAAGTCTGTAGGTATTCAATTCAGATTTATAAAAGTCCATAAAAATCTTGAGGTATTCAATATTCTACGGAATTTGAAACTATATGGATTTTCATTGACTCTCTTCCAAAACTATAAAGAAATATAACTCTCCAAAATCCTTTATACAAACAAGAGATTTGTATGGATTTTAATTTTTGAAGGAAAAGGTAAGTAAAATAATTATTCTTTCTCCACCTCATCGCATCTTCTTCCCAACTCATCCACGCCTTTCACAGTACTTCTGTCGCCCCATCTTCCCTGGTGGCCGCCGTCGTTCTTTTTTATTCCGATCAGCTCTCCGCAAAACATCAACAACCAAATCACTCTCTTCCCTCCGCGAATTCCTCGACCAGTTGTTCTCATGGATTCCATGACCGATGATGTTCTCAAGATTTTCAGCAACTTCAACGGAAGACTGAGCGAGAGGCTATCGGACGACAGCCCGCGAAGAGTGACAACGTAGCTCCGCCACTCGAGCTCCATCGGCAGCCGCCCCACCCCGTCGTCCCCCTTCGCCTTCGTTGTGGCCTCATACCCATTGTCCTCCGACTATGACTCTGCCACTGCCGCCGCCGATGATGACAAGGACACGATAGATATTCCTGGTTCCGTCGGCAGAGGAGGTGGCAGCGCGCGCGGTGGTGGTAGCGCCCAAGAAGAGGGCGACGGCGTAGGTGATGGTAGAGCGAAGAGAGACTAATTTGTTTTAGAAAAATATTAATAGTATTAATATGTTATTTTAAAAAAATTGAAAATGATAAAAAATATATATATATATATATAGGGATTGGTTCATATGCTAACCATATTAGTTAGTGAGAACTAAGAACCAATCTAGACCTTCCATCTTAATAGATTGATGGTTATGATTTATTCATGGAAATTAATTAAATAAGGCATATTTTGTTTAGGAAAAGGATATTAATGTAATCTTCATTTATTTGTTTCATATTTTAAGGGATTAATTAATCACTCATTTAAAATTTCTCTGCCGTAATCTTCTTCTTCTTCTTCTTCTTCTTCTTCTTCTTCTTCTTGATTCTGTTCTTCTTCTTCTTCTTCTTCATCTTCTTCTTCTATCTTGACATTTTCATCTATGTTTTTATATTCTGTTTTCTTTCTTTTTTTTCTTTTTTTGTAATTTTCTTATACAAATTAGTAAGCATAAATAAATAGGAAGATAGCATATAAACATGATTATTTAAGCATAGGAATAAATCTTAGTTGCATTCGAATATTCATCTATGTTTTTTTATTCTGTTTTTTGTAATTTTCATATGCAAGTTATTAAGCATAAATAAATAGGAAAATAGCATATAAATATGATTATTTAAGCATAGGAATAGGTCTTAGTTGCATTCGAATATTCATCTATGTTTTTTTATTCTATTTTTTTTTTTTTTGTAATTTTCATATACAAGTTATAAGCATAAATAAATAGGATCATAGCATATAAATATGATTAATTAAGCATAGGAATATGTCTTAGTTGCATTCGAATATTCATCTATGTTTTTTTATTCTATTTTTTTTTTTTTTTTGTAATTTTCATATACAAGTTATTAAGCATAAATAAATAGGAAGATAGCATATAAAATGATTATTTAAGCATAGGAATAGGTCTTAGTTGCATTCGTATATTCATCTATGTTTTTCTAATTCTTTTTTTTTTTTTTTGTAATTTTCATATACAAATTATTAAGCATAAATAAATAGTAAGATAGCATATAAGTATGATTATTTAAGGATAGGAATAGGTCTTAGTTGCATTCGAATATTCATCTATGTTTTTTTAATTCTATTTTTTTTTTTTTTTTTTTTTGTAAATTTTCATATACAAATTATTAAGCATAAATAAATAGGAATATAGCACATAAATATGATTATTTAAGCATAGGAATAGGTATTAGTTGCATTTGAATATTCATTGTCATTCACCGTATTTAAACATGAATTGATATTAAAAAAAAAGCATGTAACTTTCATATACAAGTTATTAAGCATAAATAAATAGGAAGATAGCATATAAATATGATATTTAAGCATAAGAATAGGTCTTAGTTGCATCGAATATTTATGTTAATTAATAAGATAATTAGTTTTAGGAAGTGGCGACAATCTTGGAACGCGTAATCTTTTTTTTTCTTTTCTTTCCTAAATTGCCCTTTAAAAGTTGAAATAAATCATTAAATAAGTAAAATAGATAATTTGAGATTTAATATCCACCATTAGATTATATAAAATGAATGGATAAGATTGGTTCTTAGTTCTCAAGATTCATACCATCTCCCATAAGAACCCACCCCTATATATATATATATATATATATATATATATATATATATATAGAGTATAAATCATATAGAAACTAATATTAAGTTGGAACTTAGAAACCCATCTTATCCATTCATTTCCTAGATCTAACGGTTATAGTATTTCTAGAGAATATTGTTTTTTTAATTCCTTTCCAATTTTTTTATTGATTTCGAATAATATATAGGGTTATTATGGTATTTTTATGTTGGTATAACTCCTTTTTCCTTATTTATTGCTATCTATAACTATTTCCTCTCCTAATATTTTGGAATGAATATCTTCTTAATTATGGCACTTTTTATTTCCGACTATTCATAATTTTAATGGAGATTTCGAATACGAGATGTTTATCGATTTGCAGTAGGTCTTTTGATCGACGAGTTTAATAATTCGGAAGTTTATTCTTCTACGTTTTGTAATATTTGTGGTTTCATTGGAATATAAACACAGATTTGTTGAAGATTTTTGACGGAGAACGGTAACTTGTGAAGATCGCTGTTGTCTTCAAATCATCCTGCGTATTTTACGGATTGGCAATTGCACATTTATTCGTTACGGAGACGTGTTTTATTCTGGTATTTTCGGGCAGTCGACCGAATCTTGTTCTTGTTCTTCTTCTTCTTCTGCGTTTTCTTCTTCTTCTTTTTTTAAGATTTATTATTCTGAATTTTGTTGAAGGTTGATTATTCAGAAAACAGATTCTATAGTGAGAGTGACTCAAGCGCCCCGAATCATATTTGATTATTCTGAATTTCTAGAGTTGTTCTTCTCCTTCTCCTTCTTTGTAATCTGAAATAGTTTCGATTTATTGTTTTTATATGTTATGTGTGTATATTGGGTATAATGCATATCATGTCGAATTTGTTGCATTTATAACTCAATCTGATGCATTTTCGTTTCAATTTCAATGGTTGGCTTCAGGGAGTGTTTAGAGTACGATTGTTCAGGGAATGTTTTGAAGAATTAGTTCACAACATCCTTTTTAGAAGGTTTTAATTCAAGAGCGTTGTGCAGAATTAGTTTTCGGCGCAGATTTTCAAGACAAGTTGGTGTTTAGAGTACAGTTGGTGGCACAGAAATTCAACGAAATTGTTTAGTTGGTGTTCTTGAATCTTGTAGATACAGATTAATTTGGCCATTTTTATGGAATTTTCAGGTTATTTATATTTTTTTTGTAGTTTGATGTTTTAGTTGTACTTTTTGGATATAAATGTTTGTAGGAAATAGTTTGTGTAATCGATTTTGATACGAATCGAAAATATACTTATTAATATATATATTTTTTATAATGCATTTCGTGCACCCTTTGTTGCATTTATAGTATTTTTTGATGCATTTTTATTATGTATAATAGGTGATAATGATTTTATTGGCGACTATCTTAAAGGCAAGTTCGATTATGGTAAATCGAAAGTCGGAGATAGAGAATATGTCCCTAGTTATGATGACGATAATAAACCATATGTTGGTCGGATTTTTAGCAATCTGAAAGAGGGTGAAGATTTCTACATGGATTATGGATTTTTAGTTGTGATGAAAATTTCTATGGGGATAATGTTTTGTATGTGGTGTTTTTATATCGTTGTTTTATTTTAGTTAATTTATTAAAAATGTATGAGTTTACATGCATTTTCTTGACAAATTAATGCATTAATATTTAGTCGTAATGCACATTACGAGTGTTTTACTAGGACGACATTCAATAATATGAAAATGTAATAATTCCATAATTTGCATTGTTTATGTTAAAATATGCATAATTATATCATCACAGCGCAACAAAATAATATTAAAACAATTTACGCACCATGTAAATTCAAACTATTGCATAATATCCGACATCAGAATATGTTTAACAAATCATCGTCCAAAAGTTTTATACTACCAGCACTAAGGATTGCAATGTCAATTAGTTCCAAAACAGCCACAAGAACAAAAAAAAAAAAAAAAAAAGGATCATTTTCAGCTGGAACGAGTTTACTAAGGTGTATGGACTCGTCCTTGTCAGTAGTTTTGGGAATATCGATGTCTTGAAATCCTTTATCTTCTTTGATCTAGGTCGGCTTTCAGCAAGTTGATCGGTGTTCCCAGCATGCCCAATACCTATTAATGCATCAAATTTATGTAGAATGCATCACTTTTTGTAGTAAATGCAATATAATATTAACATATACATTACCCAGAATTTCAGTTGCTTTTCTTTTCCTTGAGGTGCTTGCAATCTTTACTTCATCTTTGCGTGTTTCTTTTTTATGTTGCGGCCGATCATGGATAAGTTTAGAGCGTACTGGAACAAAAACAATAAATCATGAATGTAATACCTCATAAATGTATTGGAATAAAATGCAGCACAATAAAGTAGAACCAATAACATTAAATCATCATTTATAACATTAAATCATCATTTATATAATAACAAAGGTAAAGTACCCATACAACAAAAAAAACAGCCTGAGAAAGTTACAAATGTTTATTCAATAACGTTACAAGCTAAATGAGAATGCAACGTTTTCCCATAGATTTATGTATTGCAAAAATTGTGCCACCAAATACTATTATGTCGTCAAATATATTGTGTGGAAAATCGATGCATTACATTCTCAAATTATATCCACAGATTAACAAATATTAAAAATTTTCCACCAACAATCCAGATTTAAGTAAGCAGATGTAATCGAGCATAATACATTAACCAAGTGCAACACAAGCCGTTTTTAAACGAGCAGCTTGTGTGCAGTTTGTGTGCTATAAAATCCTTTGAACAAAAATGCAGATTGTGTGCTACAATAAAAAAAATCCTTTGCACACAATTAAAAACCGAACATATTGTTCTCAACGGCATTTAAACGAACAGTTTGTGTGCTACATTTATACATACAAATATCATAAATTGTGGTAGTAGATTTCAAGCCTTTTCACACAATTAAAAACCGAGTGCAACACAAACACGTAATAATGCACAATATATCATGTTCTAATCTCAAATCTCAGTTGATTTCAGTATTTTAAATTTCAAATTCGGCGTTAGCAGCAAAACCCTAAATCTCAAATCTCAGTTCAATTTCGGCGTTAGCAGGAAAACCATTAAAATCTAACCTTTCGATTTCTGTTGCAAACTCTCCGAGTCTCCTTCAATTTCTTGTCGATTTCCAGTTGATTTCGTCCTTTTTCTTCCCGTCATCTCGCCGCTGTGTTTTCTGGGGAGATTTTCAGCGTGAATAGCAGATTTCCTCCCTCAAAAATCGCTCTGCTAGATAGTAGAGATTGAGGTGGTAGGTGGTTATATTAATTACCCTATTTTCATGGAAACATGATTTGTTTCCATATTTTTATTATAAAATTGGACAATTCTATCCTTCATAATGCACTAATTTTAAATTAATTCATAATTTCTAGATTAATCTCAGCCCTTCATCTCTTCATAATCAACGGATATGGTCGGTTTCTAAGTTTCAACTTAAGGTTAGCACCATAGTGCTACCCTATATATATATATATATATATATATATATATATATATATATATATATATATATATATATATATATATACATGGTATTTTACAATCCTTTTAAATCTACGAAATTCCATGGAAATCAATAAGAAAAATCATTCAAACTCTATATAGAGTCTATTAAAATCTATAGACTTTTTAAATCTATAGACTTTTTAAAAGTCTATAAAAATCTAACAGAATCCGAGTTGAATACACCCCCTAAAAAACAACAAGAATTAATATGCATCAATCCAAATCGATTCAAGAGAGATTTATACTCAACCAATTAACCTATACAATATTCCATGCACATTAACACGTCTAGTATTTTACAACCAACAATTAAAAAAAACACAATTAAACATGTACAAATAAATCTTGAAAAGGATATTCGTCTTCACCTCCATCTTCATCTAAAAAAATAGGTCTTGGTGGAGAAGGGGAGGCAAAGCTAGAACATCCCCATATGCCTCGGCGGCACAAGACTATCTGTCGCCCACTAACTCGGCGTGATGAACCTCCTTCCCCGTAGGTTCTTAAACGTCACCCGTTGAACGTCATGCTCTTCACCAGCTACCCAAACCACGACCTCTTCTCGAAGGCCTCCGCATCGCGTTTATGCTCTCACAGAGGTCCTGCTTCACCATGCGCAAGCCATGCGCATCGCATTTAGCTCACACCCTTGATTCTCCGTTTCGGAGTTCAAGTCGAGCCCTAGGTTGAACATTGACGCCGTCAAAGCTTTCCACCATCAATTCCGACCACGACGGTGCAACAACTGAAGAGAGATGGAGAGAGAGAAATTCAAATAAAATGGATGGGAGTGAAAAATAATTAAGTTGGGATATACGTGGAAGAGGGGAAGAAAAAAAGAGCTGAAAAGTATTTATTACCTAAAAAAATTCCGTCCACCAAATCAAAAACTGAATAGTTTTTGTATGTTTTTATCTTCCAAAAGGACGAAAACTATATTTGATAACTATTTTTAAGAGGACAGAAAACTATAATAAAACCGTACGAAAACTAAACCTCTAATTGGTGATTACAAAACTCTTAGAAAATCATGAACTCAATTGGAATTATTCAACCCAAAAATAATAAATATTTTTTAAAGATGCACCCCTAATATAAACCTAAAATGGAATTATAAAAACTAAACGTATTTGGAAATTATAAAACCTCGATTGTAATGTATTTGGAATATGCTTTAGTAAAATAATAAATCTCAATTACCTAGACACTAATTCCCTCGTTCCTTTCGTCTTAACATGTACTACCTCCATCTCATGATAGTAGTCATAGTTTGACTTGGTACAAGAATTAAGGAAAATGAAAATGTGTAGTTTTAATCAATTTTGTGGAGAAAGAGTTAATTGTAGCCAAGTATTATTTATCATGTATAGAAAGTGAACTAATATATGAGACAGACAAAAAAAGAAAGATGGACTACTATTGTGAGATGGAGGTATTATTATTATTACTAGTACCACCCCCGTGCGATGCACGGGATTGACTGTATTGAGTAATTTTATTATATTTCAAAATATGTTTGAAAGAATTATTTTTTAATAACAAATTTATATTTCGAAAATATTTATTGAAGTCCCTTTTAATATACATATTTTACATACTTTGTAAATTTCATGATTTCAAATGTATAACATAGTAGAATATTAAATAATTATAAAAGTCAAACAAAATAGTATAAAAGTGGGCAAATGAAGATAGGTGCAAAATTAAGAAACGATCTTTTAACCTTTTGCTTTGATAGTTTACTTTTTTGTGCAAAATTGGTTACTTTAATTATACGTCCTTTCAAGGTTTTTCGTAACTGTGTAGTACATATAACATTAAAATTTACAGTATTTTGTTGGGATCATAAGTCATCTTCCAAAGATCAAGAAACAATGTATAATCATGAGCTCAAATTTAAGTTGTTTTGCATTAGTACAATATCTAATCAGTAATATGTACCACTCCGGTCCCCTTTAGATGACTCATTTGCTTTTTGCACGGGAATTAAGACGAAAATGTTTAGTGTATAAAGTGTATTTTGTAGGGAATGTAATGTGGTTTATGTATTTAAACATATTTTAGAAATAGAGCATCATATATGCATAAAAACATGTTCTTATATGATCTTAAATGAAAGATCGTATAAAGACCTTTAATTTGATATAAAAATCATAAAATTTCGATAACAAACGAGCAAGTTATAATAATTTAAACTTTCGAAATTTAAATTATATTGAACTACGTGCAGAAAATGAGTGGATGAGATTTAAGTATGGAATGTTAAGTGTAATAAGGGGTTTACTAATTAAACTAATTATACTCTAATTCTTTCCAAAAAAGGAAATGAGTCAACAAACATGGGACGTCCCAAAAATGAAAATGAGTCATCTAAAGGGGACCGGAGTGGTACCAAATTTAAGTTAAATTCATTTCGGTTACGTAGACGGTAGATCCATGGCAAGTTAATCATATATATTCATGGAAATTATGTAAATTTAGTCAAGTTTTACATGTTCTGATTCTCAACATTACTGCAATTCTAATTCACGAGGAATGTGGATGTTGTGACTTGTGACCATATATTATTAATTTCTTGAACCATTTGAAAATCACTTGATTCGAAGAACACATCCAAAAACCTTGACATTGTATTTGTACAAAATGAATTAAAAATATAAGATCTCATGTTGTATAAAGTACATGTACCTTAGTAAGTACTCTATGTAAGTAGATATATGAGAACTTCATCAAGATCTTTCAAATGTGCGTGGGTGTGTGATTTAAACAATAATCATAAACAACTTAATTGACATGCATACGTTCTTAAAAAATTGACTTCTCTGACTTCAATGATCATGTTGTTGTCGTAGCTTCTTCTATATCATATGGGCTTCCTTTGAATTTTGTTGATCTTATTGCCTTACAACCATGAGTATGAACATTTAAATCAAAAAAATAAAAGTATTTTTGAATTCCATCTAAAATGTCGGAGAATGTTGTTAGCCTCTTCATCTTGATTGATCTTGATTTAGAGAAAAATAGAATGGCGTGCACACTAGCTCTCTTTGTTCGGGAAAAGATGGAATGACGAAGCATGATATGTGTGTTTTCTATTAGAAAATTTATATATTATACTAAAGTAAAATAGTTCCAAAAAAAAAATTTCCCTCCAAAACCTTGATAGTATAAGCCCAAAATTAATTACTTATTAAATTTTATATATTTAACATTTATTCTATCATTATATGTATACTAAAATATGATACTAATGCATCCTAATTAATTTTCCGTTTCAATCATGTATATCATTAACATTTTATATTCATAATTTTATTCATATTATACTAAAATTTATTATGCTATTTTCTATGTAATTCTTTAAGAGTTACTCCCTCCGGTCTTTCTTAGTTGAGTCATTTCTTTTTGTGATTTTCGGCACGCTTTTCCACGCCTCTAGATGATGAATTTTAAAACGGATTTTTGAATTTTTTTTTCTTTTACGGGATACTACAGTTGAGGGAGTATTATAATAAACTACCCAATATAAGATAACAAAATCAATATAAGGACACTCATTTAAAAAACTAAAAATATACCCATTTTTGACGCGAAAAGACTCTAATGCCTCCGTTTTTAGCGCACACACCCTCTCCTCTTTTCACCCACGCGCGCACGATCTCTCTCTCCTCTATCTCTCTTTTTTCTCTCCCTCACCCCTTCTTTTTTCTCTCTCTAATTTTCCGGCGTCGAAAGTCGCCCTAATCTCGCGGCAGGAGCAATACTTCTCTCCGGCAGCAATTAGCTTCGCCGAACCGCTTCTTCCCGGCGGCGTCGCGGTTCTCCGACCACTGTGGCTCCGCCATCGCCGAGGCTCGCGGCCGATTCACAGATACAGCACCGCCGAATCTGTCTGCTCCGACCACAGTGCCACCTCCCCTTCGATCGCCAGATCCTCCTCCATCGTGCTCAATCCGTACACGATATCGTAGTTGTAAACGATGAGGCAGTGGCGAACACTACCTGATCATACGCCACCGCCGCCGTGTCGTCAAAGATACGAAGCGAACGGCGGCGAAGGAAGTTAACCAAGGCTGGAGGCGGAGGTCGACAAAGAGATCGACGTTCTCTCCAACATTCGGATCCCCAGGCTGGTCAGTCTTCTCGGCGTCTCCTTCAACGACGACCGCCGCCGCTGCCTTCTCGTCGTCGAGTTCATGAGCAACGGCGTACTCCAATCGGTGATCTGAGATCTATCCACCGATTTGTTGCTATCTTCTAATCTACCACGTCTTGCTCACTTCTCCACACTGCCGTTGATCTGGTCAACGAGCCAAAGCTTGACCAGGAAATCAAATCATGGCTCGCATTTGCAGCTCAAAAAATTCTTGAAGTGAATGCTCTGGCCAAGGCATTGTCCGGTCAGAAGGATGAGGTATATGTCTTTGCCTATACATTCTTTATTAAGAAGGCATTTTTGCAGGTCAAATGAAAATTTTGTCTGATCTTGATATAACTAGTTTCAAATTTTGACACATAAAAAATTGGCTTAATTACTATTGTTACTCACTTCACTTTATGGGGATGTTTCCAGGCATTCTTCTCTGCCGACGGTGCTGCTCAGGCTTCTAGGAAATCCTCTCCTAGGGTGAACAATGAAGCTGTAAAGAAGGTTGTAAGTAATTTTTCATTTTCATATTCATGAATTTGACTTTTATGTCTTACTGGTGAATTGTTATGACTGACTGTTTCGTCATTGTTCGTCTAGGCTGCTGCTCTACAGGGTTCTGAGCATCGCCGTGCCACAAACGTGAGCTCTAGACTTGATCCTCAACGGAAGAATTGGTTCATTCCCACAGACTGTGGAGCTCAGAAGAGTGCGACGTGAATACAAGGCCAAGAAGTGTGTTTTGTTATTAATGTTGTCTTTGCGATTTTATTGGTTCTGTGAAATATGTTGATATTGGTTCTGTTTTGAACTGATTTTGTTAATATTGGAGTGTTTTTTCAGATTTTATTGTTCAAAATGATCTCTATATGCTGAATATGCTCTGTTTTGGTTAAAATGTGTGAAATATGTTGATATTGGTTCTGTTTTGCACAGATTTTGTTAATACTATACTGTTTTTTTCAGATTTTGTGGTTCGAAATGATCTACTTCGTACTGTACGTGCTGTGTTTTGGTTAAAATTTGTGAAGTTTGTTCATATTGGTTATGTTTTGAACAGACTTTGTTAGTATTAAAGTTTTTTAAGATTTGCTGGTTCAAAATAATCTAATTCGTACTGTATATGTTGTGTTTTTTTGTTATAAACTATGAAGTTTGTTCATATTGGTTACGTATTGCACATATTTTGTTAGTATTAAAGTGTTTAAAGAATTTGTTCATATTGGTTATGTATTGCACAGATTTTGTTAGTACTAAAGTGTTTTTTAAGATTTGCTGGTTCGAAATGATCTAATTCGTACTGCATGTGCTGTGTTTGTTATTATAAACTATGAAGTTTGTTTATACTCCCTCCGTTCCACTCTATTTGGTCTGCTCTATTATTTTATACCTCACATCTATTCACTCTATAGGCTAAATGGAGCAGAACGGAGGGAGTATTGGTTATGTATTGCACAGATTTTGTTAATATTAAAATGTTTTTTAAGGTTTAATTTTTAGTTTCAGGGTTTAATTCCTCAGTAGACTTTAGTACGAAGTGATTCTATTTCGTACCAATACATAGTTGATTTAGTACGAATTGAACCTTATTCGTACCAATACATAGTTGCTTTAGTACGAAGTGAATGTTATTTGTACCATTAACTGCATAATTGCATACTCAAATATGTATTTTGTAATTCTTATATATAACTGGTACGAATTCGTTATATTTCGTACCTCCTTAAAGTTATACGAATATCACAGCAAAAAAAAAAAAAAAAAAAAAAAAAAAAAAAAAAAAAAAAAAAATGAAATTCAAAAATTCAAAAATAAAATAAAAATTAAAAAAAAAGGAAAAATAATGAGGAGAGAAGAGACGCGTGGAAAAGGGAGAAGGAGGGGGAGGAGAGAAGAGTTGTGTTGACTAGTAAAAGTCAAAGTCTATTAGTAAGGGTATTTGTGTCCTTTCCATCAAAATGAGTATTTTTTGTGTTTTTAAATGTGTGTCCTTAATTTGATTTTCTTATACCATATTGGGTATTTTATTTTTCCCCTCATCTTTAATGCATTTTATTTATATCAACATTCACTTTAAGTTATTCAAGTTCAAGATTCAAATATAAAAATGAGTTAATATAATAAACTACCCACTTTAACATAAGGAAATCAATAGTAAGTCATCAACATAAAAAACTAAAATTATACCCAAAATTGACGCGAAAAGTCACAAATACCCTTACTTTTTCACTAAAACCTATTTTTCTCTCCCGCCCTCCCTATTTTTCTCACGCGCCCGGCCTCCCTATTTCTCTCTAATAAACCCTGTTTATCTCTTTTATCCAACGGGGAGAAACACACGGACTGCGGCGGTGGAGGAAGAAACGGACGACGACATATCTATTCGCGGTGGACGGAGGTGGTGGAGGAGGAAGAGAACGACGGCGGAGGAAGCGACTACGATGATGTCGTCCTCCACCCCGGCGACTTCAATCGAGATATGTCGGTGGAATCCTCCAGCTTCTCTGCGAGCGGCGGCGATGGAGGAAGAAGCAAACGGCGGAGGAGGAGGAGAACGTGAACGATGGTGAATCTGTTCGCGGTGGACGGCGGCGGAGAACAAATCGAGCCGCTGCGAGTAGATCCTTCGTCTCCGGCGACGTAGATCGGGATGATTAAGCGGTGGCGAGGGTGGAGGAGGAATTGAGGTTCGTCTTTCCTTTTCTCTCTAGGTTTTTCTGAATTTCTGCTTGATTATGAACAATTTTCTCAATAGTTAGGTTTAATTCAGCTGAATTTCTGAATTTCGAGTTGATGATAGTGGAATTATGGGGCAGGTGAGAAGAAAGGTAGTGGAATTGATGGAGGCGACGATAGTCGTCTACTTCACGAGCCTGCGGGTGGTCCGGTCGACGTTCGAGGACTGCAAGGCGGTGCGGTCGATCCTCCGCACGTTCCGCGTCCCGATCGACGAGCGAGATCTGTCCATGGACACGCGGTTCACGGTGGAGCTGGTGAGGATCCTCGGCCTCTCGGAGTGGTCGAAACTGAAGCTGCCGAGGGTCTTCATCGGCAGCAGGTACGTCGGTGGCGCAGAGGAGGTGCGCTACTTCCACTAGAACGGCGAGATGAAGAAGTACGTGGATAGGCTGCCCCGGGCCGAGCTCGGCACGTGTGACACGTGCGGGGGTTACGGCGTCGGCTTCATCCTCTGCATCGAATGCGACGGCAGCCGGAAGCTCTACAGCGAGAAAGCAAGCTTCAAGAGTTGTGGATCTGTTCACGGTGGACGGCAGCGGCGGAGGAGGAAGCGTACGGTGGTGGATCTGTTCGCGGCGGAGGAGGAAGTTGACGGCGGAGGCAGCCACTGTGACGATTTCTGTCCGATCGAGTTTCTCTAGCTCGGCTTCATCTTCGCAGTCGCCGGCAGTGGTGGTCGAAGAAGAAGGTGCGTTCCACGGTGGTCACTATCTCTCTCTGAACTTCGATTTCGAGGAATTTGGAATCGATTTATGCTTATTAAGATTGGATTTAAGCCACTAGTTTGATTCTTGTTGCTTCGTAGTCCATAATTTGTGTTTGAATTTGAGTTTACATTGATTTTTTTTCAACAAGTAAAAATTTTAAAAAAATGGGAAGGCATAACGGGTAGAGCTCGCCACTGGCCGTGAGAATTCATGAATAGGGGTATGTTTTGGATCTCTGCAAGTATGCAACCATATTACCTCTCATTTCCTCGTACAATGTCTCTCTCTAACTCTCTCTCTCTCTCTCTCCTTCCATTTGATCCTTTGAGTGTTTGTATGTGTGTGTTTATTTAATTTATTCTTTTACTTTTAACTTTTGTAGTAGGGATTAATGCTCAGCCGGACAAGCATGTGAAATTAGCGACGCGCCCTCTTCCTTAATTTATTGCTAATAATTAGCTTATATAGAGTCGTTTGTAAGATACGAATATCTTAATCGGCATATATAGAGTCGTTTGTCAGATACAAAATGTTGAATTCGTACTTCCTAAACCGTTTTTTCCAATTTTGTGGTTCGAAATGATCTAATTCGTACTGCACGTGCTGTGTTTTGGTTAAAATTTGTGAAGTTTGTTCATATTGGTTATGTTTTGAACAGATGTTGTTAGTATTAAAGTGTTTTTTAAGATTTGCTGGTTCGAAATGATCTAATTCGTACTGCATATGTTGTGTTTTTTGTTATAAACTATGAAGTTTGTTCATATTGGTTATGTATTGCACAGATTTTGTTAGTATTAAAGTGTTTTTTAAGATTTGCTGGTTCAAAATGATCTAATTCGTACTGCATGTGCTGTGATTTTTATTATAAACAATGAAGTTTGTTTATACTCCCTCCGTTCCACTCTATTTGACATGCTCTATTATTTTATACCTCACATCTATTCACTCTATAGGACAAATGGAGCGAAACGGAGGGAGTATTGGTTATGTATTGCACAGATTTTGTTAATATTAAAATGTTTTTTAAGGTTTAATTTTTAGTTTCAGGGTTTAATTCCTCAGTAGACTTTAGTACGAAGTGAATCTATTTCGTACCAATACATAGTTGATTTAGTACGAAGTGAATCTTATTCGTACCAATACATAGTTGCTTTAGTACGAAGTGAATGTATTCGTACCAATAACTGCATAATTGCATACTCAAATATGTATTTTGTAATTCTTATATATAACCGGTACGAATTCTTTATATTTCGTACCTCCTTAAAGTTATACGAATATCACAGCTGCAGTAGTCAGAAAAGAGAAAAAAAGAAAAAAAAAAAAAAACTGAAATTCGAAAATTCGAAAATAAAATAAAAAAAAAAATTTTAAAAAAAAAGAAAAAATAATGAGGACAGAAAAGACACGTGGAAAAGGGAGAATGAGGGGGAGGAGAGAAGAGTGGTGTTGACTAGTAAAAGTCAAAGTCTATTATTAGTAAGGGTATTTGTGTCCTTTCGCATCGAAAATGGGTATTTTTTGTATTTTTTAAATGTGTGTCCTTAATTTGATTTTCTTATACCATATTGGGTATTTTATTTTTCCCCTCTATAAAAATTAATTATTATTAACAATTTTTTTAATAGTTTTCTTAAATATTTTTTATCATCTATTTTATATCAACATTCACTTTTAGTAGTATGTTAGAGCTAAGTAATTAATATTTTATTTTTGATATTTTTTTAATTCTTTTTTTTAATTTCTCCGATGAAAAAACTGCAGTCTATATGCACTACTCTGTTTCTTCATTCTTCATTCAAAAATTGATAGAAGAAGTGATAATGTATTTGGGTAAATAATTTTTTTTTTTAAATTAAGGATCATACGAAAAAAATGTGATTATTTAATCCACTCATACACAATACTATTCAAATAATCTAACAAAATGAGCTATAAACTACATAAATACATACACAAGCATGCATATATCGTAATAATTTTTTGTTACGGTATGGAAATATAATCATTAGTAATTGAAGTAAAAATCATGTATTTTTAACTAAAAATTGTTATAGTAGTACTATTTATCGTTTAAAGTTTAAACCCTGCATGACGGGTGTACAATTCTAGCTCTATAATATATAGCCATTAAAAATCATTAAAATAGGAAAAAGTTAATGGAATTATTTTTCTTCCATAAACTATGACGTGTAACGTCTACAAAATTTATTGTTAGATACATAAATTATTCATACAAAATTATGACATATTATTTGTAAATTTTAATTGAGAATTAGTATTAAAGAGTAAGTAGAAGTTACTACTAATTAGTACGGAGTATTAATTATGGAAGTTACTATGACAGTGATATCTTAGAATTGAGTAAAATCACTTTGACAAAATTTATACTCCCTCCGTCTCTTTCAAGTTGAGTCATTTCTTTTTGCAGTTTTTCGGCACGTTTTTTCACGCTCTTAGTTCACGAATTTTAAGATATATTTTTTTAAAAATAATTCTTTTACGGGATACTACAAGTGTAATAATTTCTTTTGCAAGTTCAGATTTGGCGGCACATTTTGGCCGTACAAAGAGTCTGTCTCGAAAAGGTAAAAAGATCACATAATCTATTTCCTATATCCATATTTTCTATTATCTGTCATTTTATAAGATGTATATACATAATACATCATGTTTATCATGAACAAAAGGGGTTTTACAATTTGAGAGGGTTAATTTATAAATTTGATGATCTTAAAATGGAATCATCAAATATCATTATCACATCAAATATAAAAAAGCAGCTTCTCAAACAACTGCAAATGTGGTTTAAGTAGTGCTATTATAAGCTTCATGTTCCCTTCATTATTTAGATCAACTCCCAAATAGTAATTCCCTTCGAAGGTGCCGCCGCCTGTACAGCAAAAACCAGCGTCCCCCACCCGAAACCCGTCTCGTAAACAGCAATCGTAGCCCGCTCGTTATCTCCAAGTTGGGACGATTTACGGTCCCCTCGTTGTGCGTGACGGCATAGATATCCGACAGCTGCATGCATTACCTCTAGATAATTGATGGCCGATCTCATGTACTGTTGGAGATTTAATAAAATAAATCTGAAAATTACAATGAACTTGCCGGGCGTAATACAACTCAAGAAGATAGAACAAAATTACAAGAAAATGACGAAAATAAATTAGAAGAACTTATTTGGCCGAGTCGAGGAAAGTCCTCTTTCCGCAAGACGAGATACGCCCCGGTAGTGCTCTCGGTTTTGGCGTATCGTCCCCAAAGATAAAACGACCACGTCTCGAAGGCAGCAGCACCGCAGAACCTTGGAGCTCCGACGAACTGAAGGAGGCGAGGACTGAGCTCGGAAAATGAAATGCAGAAGAGAGAAGAGTGCAAGTGCAAAGAGATGCTCGATTTGCGGTGTGTCTGACAAATGCATGCGACTCCTCTATTTATAGGCGTGTCATCACCCGAGGGATTAATGCCGTCATGAAGACGTCATCATGGTTCGTTGGCGGTTACGCACGAATCATGATGGCTCGTTGGCAGTTACGCAACGAGTCATGATTGCTCGTTGGCAGTTACAAGCGAGTCATGATTGTTCGTTGGCAGTTACGCAACGAGTCATGATTGCTCGTTGGCAGTTACACACGAGTCATGATTGCTCGTTGGCAGTTACACACGAGTCATGATTGCTCGTTGGCAGTTACACACGATCCATTAAAGGGTCGTTGGCAGTTACGCACGAGCCATGATGGCTCGTTGGCGGTTTCGCTCGACCCATTAAGGAGTCGTTGATGATTGCGTTTGTAACCTCCCGTGCATCATGATGTAGTGGAGGAGTTACGCTCGTAACTCCCGACGGTTACAAACGTTACACATTCAAATGTTGAACACTAGGTTCAACGAATCTGGACGCAATTTGGTTCAACGAATTTGGACACATTTCTGGCCCAAAACTCCGAACCCCGAAATCCGAGCTCGAGCTCGAGCTGACCAACGACGCTTGCGTGTATCTATACACGAGAGAGCCCAAACTCTCTAGTCCACTTAAGTCCACTTGATTCTAAGCTCACTTGTTTAATTACTTTAAACAAGTTTAATTAATGAAGCTTAATCAATGTGGAACAACTTAAACATTCATTAAACAATGAATTAACTACACCAACACTACACTTTAATCATTCACATCTCACTCACCACATATTGGTTTCGAGAATATGAATATATCACGCTAATCAACTCTCGGAGACGATTAACAATCTCATATTTAATTTAATAAATAAATTAAATATATTTAAATATTGATTTAAAAAACCAATATTCCAACATGTACTCGACGTCCATCTTAACTAATGCGTCATGAACTTTTTTCAGCCGCGTACCCTGATTTTACTCGAGCTCGCCGCACAAAGCCACTTGCCGTAATTAACATATCAAAGTTGGGTTTCTCTTGAAATCTGATCACGTTAGCCATTCAAGATTAATGAGATTTTAGAATTGATATTCCATGCAATGAATATGGATACAATATGAATACACATTACGACGAGTAAGGCATTTGTAATATCATTGACAACGTGAAATACCTAAACAATCAAGGTATTTGAATTTGAAGCCAGTGGAACTTCAGCTACATAAAATTTACAAATAAAAAAAGGTGACATTATGATTATATATTTATTTAAACTACATATAACATAACATAACATAATGCATCTTGGTGCCAGGTCATAGTACGTTCCATACTTTTCATAATAGGATGAAAAGATCAAGATCAATTAGTTTCAAGCTAAAGCGTATGGGATGGAGCTTGAATCTATGCCAAAAAAAAAAAAAAATTAATAATAATAATAAAGAAGAAGAAGAAGATTATACTGACCCTCGATCCATAATAAAGCATGACGAATGTGTGAATGTTCAAACAACATTTTATTAAAATTTATAGCACAAAATTTAGAAATGAATTTAATAATTTTCCATGATGATTGCTATTGTAACGTCTATATATTAATTGTGTAATTAAGAATTGCTATTTTAATGTCCCTATGTAATTACGATAAAACATTCATATTAATTAACCAAAAAAAGTCATATAATATACCATTAATATATTTATTTAAAAAAATAAAATAAAAGCTTCTATTTATAAATTGTAGGAGTTAGTATAAACGGCACACCATTGCTGCTATTAGTATATAGATTTTAATTTACATTGTTATAACACCAATATATTCACGTCAATATATTAAACAAAAACGGTTAAATGTATACTTTTTATAGAGAAATTTCATACTAATATATACAAATAAATATAAAAATGAAAAAAAAATTAATAACTTTCAATAAATATTACATTTATAACCTCTACATACAATTAATTAGTTAGTTAGAAAAAAAAAAAAAAAAAGATAATTATCATGTACCAACAATACATTTGTTTCACATTATGGCTAGAAGAAAATAAAAGTTATTATTTCAATATTTAAAAAAATATTAAAAAAGACAGTTTGTAGCTGCTATTACTATATAGATACCAAAAATTAATTTCTAAATATAATTTAAATGTTGCATTATAATAAAAAGAAAAATCAATTTCAAAAGAACAATTATGAAAAATGTTTCTTGGAATTTGTGTGCGAATAAAAATTGTTTAAAGCAAATTCATACTAATATATACATATGATACTGTCTATTGACACACTCAAAAAATATAAGAATGAAAAAAATAATACTCATTTGCAATAAATTTAAACTTTGTAACATCTAAATACAATTAATTAGTTGGTTAAAAAATATTAAAAGACAATTATGATATACCATCAATACATTTATTTCAAAAGAAAAGTTAAAAATAAAAATATTATAAAATAAAAGTTACTATTTATAGAATATCGGACTTACTATATACGGCAGCCCGGTGCTGCTATTAGTATATAGATTTTTTTCCATCCATCATGGCATATTTTCTTACATAGAAATAATTAAATTCCTAATTCAATATCAATAAAACATTTATGATTTTGAGTTAAATTTGTATCCGATAAGTGAAGAATATAATTATTACTAATATTGTCGGGAAAAAAATCAAAAAATTATTACTATTTCCTCTGTCCTACTGATAAAGAGATTTTTCCTTTCGAGAGAAGTCCCACTGATATAGGGACCTTTTCTAAAATAAAAAATTATAACCCAATAAAATTCAAACACATGACTTTAACTCACTACCTATCACTTTAACACACTATCATACTTCAATCTTAATTCCTGTAACGGAAAAAAAAAAAAAAAAAAAAGATGCATTTTTTCCAGTGGGATGAAGAAAGTATTAATTAAAAATAATCAATTTCCTAAAATACTGTGTTAAAAAATTTGTCATTCTCAAAAGGATGGAACGGGTATTATTTATTAAAAAAAAAAACAGTATGATATTTTTTCAGAATATTCGATTAAATTCAGTTAAAATTTTAATGTAGGGTTTACTAGTCCCAAATTGGGTTTATTATTTTCTAACTAGGGTTCAATAATAGTCTATTAAGCTTGATTTCATAAATGATGCAGTACATAATACTACCTCCGTCCCGCCAAAGACGTTACATTTCTTTTTGTCGATTTCTGGCACGTTTTTCCACGCTTCTTGATGATGCGTTTTAAAATAGATTTTTGAAGAATTTTTTCTTTTACGGGATACTATGATAGTTGTATTATCCCGCAAAAGAAAAAATTCTTCAAAAATCTATTTTAAAACACTTCATCAAGAAGCGTGGAAAAACGTGCCAGAAATTAACAAAAAGAAATGTAACGTCTTTGGCGGGACGGAGGGAGTATAACATTAATTGACTAAAAAATAGGAAACGAAAGAAAATTGCCGTCCATGAAAACCACGTCAATATTCTACACATGTTTTTAATCTTTCAATAGGGTCCAAACATATGCTATTAGTGATATACGCACTAGAATAGGATAAACGCACCAAATTAAAAAATATACTCCCTTTAATTTATTTTGAATTAACCACTTTCTTTAGGATATAGTCCCTCTGTCCCTTTCAAGTTGAGTCATTTCTTTTTGCAGTTTTTCGGCACGTTTTTCCACGCTTCTAGATGACGAATTTTAAGATGGATTTTTGAAGAAAATTTTCTTTTACGTTGTAGTATCCCGTAAAAGAATTATTTTTTTAAAAATACATCTTAAAATTCGTCATCTAAGAGCGTGGAAAAGCTTGCCGAAAAACTGCAAAAAGAAATGACTCAACTGAAAGGGACGGAGGGAGTAATTATTATGAAAATTAAAGTTTGTTATATAATGGTGGTAATCCACATACTTTAAACTTTAAATAGGGGTTTGTTATATAAAAATAATATATTAAGGGCTAATGAGGAGTACGCATGAGATTATTGTGCCAAAATAGAAAATATATCGTTTTAAATAACACGCTTCAAAATAGAATCGCGATCATTAAAAAAAAAAAAAAAACCGGAGGAAGTGCTACAAAAATGATAATTTACTCCCAAAGCACTTTCCTCACCTCCACTTGATGTTTGCTCACTTTATTATTATCATTTTATTCAATTTTATTAATTGTACTAAATTTGTATTTTCCACTCATACATAAAAGTTACGAATAATAAAATAAATTGAATTTCAATTTTTATATATTTATAAATTAAATAATTTTAATATTCAATAAAATACAAAACAAAACAACCAAAAAATTGAATAAAAATAATAATTAAAGTGAGCAAAGGGCGAACGGTTAAGGAGGAGCATAACATTTATCGAGAACTGAGTTACTCACTCATCGTTTCTAACGAGAAGTAGCCGCCTTGACGTTTTTGTGCACATATACCCGCCTCTTCTCTCCCTCTCTCTCTAAATAGTTGGACCAAAAAGGTTTCTCCTATACAAATTCTGCTGTTGTTTTCTGCAATGGCGGCGGCGAATGGCCCTACGAAGGCGAGGAATGTGGCGTCCGGCATCGATGGCCCCACTAATCCCATGGTTACGCCTCTACTCACTGATCTTTATCAGTTCACCATGGCCTATGCTTACTGGAAAGCCGGCAAGCACGATGAACGCGCTGTGTAATTTCCATTTCTCCTTCCTCTTCTTGTTTAATCGATACGGAATTTCGAATGCTAGGTTGTTGAGGTCATTGCTTTATCGTGATTTCTATTAGATTGTTCTCGTTCTGAAATCGTCTGAGAACTTTAGTTGTTTGGTTACATTGTTCTGCACTAAGGCATGTTGCTCTCAAAGAAAATCTGCAATAGACGATCAAGTTGATATCTGATCATATAATCATAGTTTTGAGAATTGATGATTTAAATACTTCATGATTCTGCTCCTGCAATTGAGCTATTTACTGTTGTCACATTTAAAAGATTGTGCTTCAAGTCAGGTTTCCTCCAAGTTCAACAGTTTTTGAATTGTAAAAAAAAGAAGTCTACAATCCGATAAAGATGATTTTGGGATAGGCTGCACGATAGGAAAAATAGACTACCACTGTACACAGTTTTGTATAGTTAGTATTTCCAATATACTCCTACGAGTAGCTACATTTTCGAAAAAAATCATATTTCAAATAATTTTGGTGGTTGTGCTCATGAATAAATATTGGTTTTCTTCTGTAGTTGGGAAGGTTTGTAGAAATTTCCCCCCATACTTGTTGGTTATGAGCAAGCCCTTATATTGGGCAAATCGTATTTATATATCTGAGGTAGAGGTTCAAATTTATACCAGTCTTATTCTCGAAACTGGAAACCATGCTTATTTATGTATATAAAATGTTGTTTTATGTGTACAATATGTTTTTTTTTTTTGAAAATGTTTCTTACGCACATAATCATGCTTTTTTGCGGTAACTAGGAAAGTGAATCTGCATATCAATTTTTATTGCAATGCATATGGTGTATGTTGACAAAATGTCATTATTATGCATAAAAAAACCATTGTCATACAAGAAACATTATTTGTACACAATAAAAACAGGTTTTGTATATAAAAAAGCATGGTTTTTAGTTTCAGAACAAGGATGGTTTTAAAAATAACTCATCCCTCTGCTGATAAGTATTACAAGTTATCCTGAATCGTCATAATTGGTCAGATAGGGTTGGTGCTAGAAGATCAAACCATAGGAAACTATTGCTAATTTTTCTCTACATGAAGATCTTTATACATGTTTGACATCTTTCTTACATGTATTATTATTTTCTCTTTAGGTTTGACCTGTACTTCCGGAGGAACCCGTTTGGTGGGGAATACACAGTTTTTGCTGGCCTAGAAGAGTGTATAAAGTTAATTGCAAACTTTAAATTCACAGAGGATGAGATCTCCTTTATTCAGGCCTCTTTACCTGCATCCTGTGAGGTTTGATCTATTGGGTTACCTGATGTCAATCTGTATGTACTTGCATCATTAAATTTATCTTACTAGAATATATCTTAACGGTTTTTGTTGCATTTTTTGTGTGAAGATCAAATCTCTGTCTTTTGTCAACCTTGAGCTTAATCAGCTATTTAAGAAGTTAAACTTGATAAAATGCATGTGATTTAGTCAGCCAAAATGCTCAGTATATTATTATTCAGTCTATGTGTAAGTGATTAAATAAGATACTATTGGTTGAACTCTGATCTGATATTCATGGTACATACTTTAAAGTGTGAGGAAATCTCCTCATCATGGAGAATGTGCAGCTTGTTTGTTCACCTTCTTCAGCCCGGTTTCTTGACCATTTAGTTTTGGTTTTTACATGGAAATCCTGCTGAAATCACTTTATTAACATTTTCTTGAACTGCTTAATCGATACAGATCAGTCATGTAATTCATTATGTTTCCTAAAAAAATTGATTTTATGTTAATTGAACTGATATTCTCTATACGTAAAATATATTTAGAGCTGAATTTTTGTACCCATAACCTGTTTTTCTATGGTCTACAAAAGTTTGAACTGATGTATCACTCTAGGTTGGCTTCTACAACTACCTACGGCGAGTAGATTGTTCTGATGTAGAGATACATGCCATCTTTGAAGGATGTGTTGTGTTTCCGAAGATACCATTATTGAGGATTGAAGGGCCAGTAGCTGTAAGTACTACTTGGTGTACTTAAACAAAGTGTCCATTCATGCTGCGTATTCTTCTAACTAGCTTATAACTAATTGCTGATATTGTATCATTGACTATCTTTTGTTGTATATTATTTAGGTGGTTCAATTACTTGAAACGGCACTTGTAAATCTTATCAACTATGCATCATTGGTTGCTACTAATGCTGCAAGACATCGTTTTGTTGCTGGAAAGTCCAAACTTCTTCTTGAGTTTGGGCTACGACGGGCCCAGGTTAAATAAATCGCTGATGCCATTCATTTTGAAGACTGATCTTTTTTACAGAGCATCAATATGTGTTTGCCTCTTATTTCTGCAGGGGCCTGATGGGGGTATTGGGGCATCCAAGTATTGCTACATGGGTGGATTTGATGCGACCAGGTGATTTACTATAAAACATTGGAGACTTTCCCGTTCTCACTTTTGATGTTATGTGTAACATTATTGAACTGCCTAATCTAATGTTGGTCGTTGGAATACTTCCAGAGAATTTGATAATAATGAATGTTGTGATATGATAAAATTTTATTGAACAAAAACAATGAATATATACACTTCAAAACCCATAAGTAGTTGTTTGTGTGTGTTATCATCAACTGTTAAGGAAAAAACTTGTAGGGTGCTCGACAGTGTCAGACTAATGTTATTTTATCTATCTTAATAGGTATGTTTGATAACACGTAAGTAAGGTACTCTTACCTTATGTGCCTCATTAGTTTATGATTGTTCTGGATGAGATTCCTTTCAATATCAATAGAAACTGTATTAGGACTTGTTTTCTTTCATTATAATTGCTTAAACAGACTCCTCTTTCAATTTTTAGCTTCCACTGTTGATCTCCCTTCCATGAAACCAAAATTGTCATCAGTCTCTATACTCTAGCTTTTTGTTGTTACTCTATCCCTACGATTCCAAAGGAGGACCCGTCCAAAGCCATGGCTAATGGTTTGGAAAATAGGGGATTATTTTGAAAACTTAACACGAGAGATAGTTTTTGTAGTAAGAAAAAGTGCCAAACATGGAGAATTAGTTTGCAAGTCTATATTAGTGCCTTTGACGCTCCAACCTAGTTACATGCAATCAAGTGCACCATTAAGTTTGTTCTTTGTTGTCATAAATTTTGTTTAAGTATTGAGCCTTCCCTGTTTTGTAAAGTCGATGAGAGACCTTAAATGAGGCACAGATGAAGAAATGGGGAAAAAAAAAAAAAAAAAAAAAAAAGATTATTTGAGAACACTACTGGTTGAACCTCTTGTGACATGATGAGTAAATGACTTACAGATACTATAGTAGTTTATAGATTTCTTTTTATTTTTGACAAATGATATGAAGGTTTCTCAATCTTTTCTATTGGGTGCTGACAGCAATGTTGCTGCTGGAAAATTATTTGGGATACCACTCCGTGGAACACATTCTCATGCCTTTGTCAGTTCATTTATGGTAGGTACTATAAGCTTGTCTTTAGCAGTTCACTATGAAATTTATCATCACAAGTCTGATTTGAGTGCACCTATTACTACTTTTTTCCAATCTTGTTTGCATTAGGTAAACAGACAACTTTTAGAGAACCATTTAATTCCATCGTGTACACAAAATTTTCAAAAAAAAAAAAAAAAAAAAAAGAAGAAGAAGAAAAAACACACCTCTTTCCATACCCTGGGAACTAGGACAAAAGAGATCTCATAATATCTTTGTTTAACAAGTCATCTGTATTAAGAATCAATTTGGAGCATTTAACTCCCTCCCTCTTTATAGAAAAATAGAAAAGATGCGTATGTAGGTCGGTCCGTATGTACTTGTAGTTTTTTTTGATTGAGTTCCTGACATCCTGTACTTCTGTATGTAAACATCTGGTCCTTAGAATCTCATTTATGTTATTAAGTACTTGTAAAATACTTGGGTGTCGGAATTTGTTATTTAGATTAAAATTAGGTTCTCGTGGAAACGTCAACTAAAATACAGACATAGTTTCTATAAATGAAAGCCCATGAAACTGAAAGTGCAAGGACCTAATGTTTAGTTGTTTATAAATAAAAATAACGAGACAAATTGTTATTTATTTGGGTATCGGTACTTGTTATTTACATTAAAATTTGGTTCTTGTGCTAACTTCAACAAAAATACAGACTTTGTTTCTATAAATGAATGCCCAAGAAACTGAAAGTGCAAGGACCTAATGTTTGGTTGTTTATAAATAAAAATAACGAGACAAATTGATCAAAAAACATACAAGTGTAGGGACTAAAATATGCATTTATCCCAGAAAAAAATGAGTCGTGGTTATATACTTTGTGATGCTTCTACCCTCCTACAGTCCTACGTTAATCTGCATGAGTCATAGTATGAATACAAGATACTTTATGTGTGCTTCCAGACTTGTATATATGCTGCTAGTCATGCAACAGGAAAGTTATTGGAAAAAGATGAGGTTTCCCCAAGGTAGCTAAAATTACGACTCCAATTTCTGGATATGCACTTCCACAGGCTTTGAGAGCAGTTTTAATTTATTCGGTCACATTCCACTCATTGTCCTGCAGGCTACATTTGCTTTTTATATCTCTGAGCCGCATAGAATTGTTTTCTTTTTGGAAGCTCAACCACCATTTACTCAAAAAGCTTTAATGTTTTAGAAAATTACTCCCAAATCTTTTGGTTATCCAACTTTCATCTATTGTTTTACAAATTCAATTGATATATGCAGAGTTCTGATGAAATCACCGATAAGTCACTCAAGAGTTCTGATGGTTCGAAAGTTTGTGAGGACTTTGTCAATTTGGTGCAGGCATGGTTAAGCAAATTAAAGGTATGAAGTTATGCATAGGAGTACCATGTTTATCTCATTCATGATTAGTTTAATAGTCCTTTTATTTCCCTCAACACGCTTAAATTGTCTGCAGAAAGTCATACCCACTTCATTTTACCATCAAGTTTTGTTACATTGTACATTTGTACTTAACTTGGATTCATCTATAAGGGCTCGTTTGGTATCCATATACTAGTATATCAGATATCAGATAAGGGTATAGGTATCAGATATCAGGTATAGGTATGAAATTGATATCCGATATATGCGTTTGGTGTAGATTGTTCGGACGTGGGATATAAAAACTAAATTAAAAAAAAATAAAAAATAAAAAAGAATAATAATAATAATAATAATAATAATAATAATAATAATAATAATAATAATAATAATAATAATTACAAAATAAGTCGTTAGTTGTTGTTGTTGTTATTATTATTATTATTATTATTATTATTATTATTATTATTAGTGCAATGGAGATGTGAGTGATACCTCTATAAAAATCAGTATATGAAAAGAGTTAAAAGAGAGGATATCAGGATATCAAAGATATCAATTTGATATCCATATACTGATATGCCAAACACATGGTATGGGTATGAGATCTTTTGATACCCATATCTGATATACGTATATGGATACCAAACGGCCCCTAAGTGTTTACCACCTATATGAACTTTCCTAACTAAAATTGCAGTATCTTAGGACTTGTATAATCTTAATAATGTAGGACTAAAGTGCATATCGCAGTTTATCTTTCACCTAGTTGCATGCTGTTTTTTCTTTAACGTTTTGGCAATCGAGAAGCCTGCTTTTTATAGCTCAGAAATAGGGCATTTACAAATTTGGAGGAATTTATTCATCAGATATCTTATCCTCTCTAACTTCGGAAATGTTTTGCTTTCTGCTTGGTTTTAGTAATTTGCATTGACATTTTGGAGTTGAAGAAAGAAGGCTAAGATGTCTTTTTGGTTCTTAAAGCCAGTCATAAGCATGTTCAGAATTTTTACGTGCATTGATTTGTTCATTGATTCAAACTCTTCATCTGTTCAGTGGTCGCAGTTATTAGGTGGGATTTTTGGTGAGACGAATCAAAGTGAATTAGCTGCTTTCATCTCATATGCCCTTGCATTTCCGAAGAACTTTTTGGCACTTGTGGACACTTATGATGTAAGTTAAAACCATGACTCATTCGCTTGGACTTTTGTCAATGCTTAAATTGTTCTGTGTAGGAAGACGGGCTTACGTGCTTGTTCTTCAGGTGTTTTCATGGCTTACAGTGTTTGTGTTGGGTAGTACACTTCAATTTGTTAGGCTACTTGTTTAAGGAGTATAGGACAATATCTTTTCGCTGGTTATGATTCTGTTGTATGATTAAGTTACATAATCTCTATACGAATAAGTCTACTAGCATAGTGTAGAATATATGAGGATCCTTTAGCTGTTGCCACATGTCCTTATGGTAATACATGTCATACTAGTTCACTTACTGTTCAACATTCTTCAAGGAACTCTTGCTAACTCTAGTCTGTTACTAAAATTAAATTAGTCAACCTCTTTGATCAGTTTGTCGAATCTTTTGAAATTTGATCTATTGCAATTTTTTCAAATGGTATATACATTATTTTCCCTCCCATTATTTTTAATGTTGGCTTTTGTTACTTATCTGAACAGGTTATGCGAAGTGGTATTCCTAATTTCTGTGCAGTTGCTCTAGCTCTATATGACTTAGGGTGAGTTTAAGGCATATGCCTGGCTTAGTACTTGTATCTTATAAATCATGTATCTGCTAGCTTGTAGGGTTCATAAAGTGTAAATTTGTTATTCCATCCTAAGGTAACAGTTCCCCTATTTGTATGCTTACACTAGGAGCATCTTATTGTTTTGAAACATCATTTGATTCATTTGAATCGATCTTTTCTCTGTATTTCAGTTGTTAAAAATATCAAGAAATGATTTGCATCTTTTCCATTTTTGCTATTGCGGCATATAAATCTAAGACACATATCTTCACCTTCACCCATGTCTGAAAGATGTCTTAAAGGGGCATTGTTCTTTTTCTATCAGGTAATGGAAATTCACATGTTTCTTTCCATATTTCAACCAATTAATGTCCTTTCTGCAGATATAAAGCATTAGGTGTTAGATTGGATTCTGGTGATCTTGCCTACCTGTCATGTGAATCAAGGAAATTCTTTCAGACTATAGAGAAAGAATTCAAGGTCCCAGATTTTGGAAAGACAGGCATTACAGCAAGTAACGATCTTAATGAAGAAACTTTGGATGCTTTAAACAAACAGGTACGTGTCTACAGTGAAGGGATAATATCCATCTCTTAGATTATGGGCTGAGATGAATGGTCATTTTATCTTGTCGCTTTCTTCGATAAAAGCTTATGCCCTTTCTGATGTTCGTTTGTATCCTCTCCTCCCTTTCTCCGATAGAAGCTTATGCTTTTTCTGGTGTTCGGTCGTATCCTCTCCTCCTTTAACATGATGTCTATACGATAGGACTATGTCGACTTCAAGAACCACTAAGTGACCTCATCATACTTAATTTTTACTCTGCGAATTCTTATAATCTCGTCATTCTCCCTCAGTCCCTTGCCAAGAAGATTACTAGATTGTGCTGTGAAGTTAGGCTTATTTTTATATCTACAATTGTAATTAGCTTTTTTATCCATACCGAATTCTTCATTTTTTTGCTAAACATTAGTTTCTGGCGAGATGGCATAAATTTAGCATGCATGCTCTTTGTTTCTACCTTGTTCATTCATTGCGATTCTATCTTCTTGGTCCCTTGTGTTTGTTACAGCCATCCGTACGAATGCTATGTTGTTTAGGACATATATATTTTTCACCTTAATATGATCAGGGCCATGAAGTCGATGCCTTCGGAATTGGAACTCATCTGGTAACATGCTATGCTCAACCTGCCCTAGGTGTTGTCTTTAAGTTGGTCGAAATAAACAATCAGCCTCGCATCAAGCTTTCAGAAGATGTTTCAAAGGTTTTAATAATCCCCATGATACTGCTGCACCTTCATACTTTTGGGGTCTCACAGGGCTTTCGTCTCAGGTCTCGATTCCATGCAAAAAGAAGTGCTTCAGATTATATGGGAAGGAAGATTATCCTCTTGTGGACATTATGACGGGGGAAAATGAACCACCTCCTAAGGTTTTTCCTTTATTTCTTTCTTAATGATCGATGCTTCCTAGAGTTCTGGATTGTTTCAAATCTGTTACTTTAGAAATAGAATAATATGCTGATACATTCACCCTTCACCCTTCACCCTTCAATTTTTACTTCGTCTGAATTTCTACCTCCTTGTCTGGAATATATTTAGTATGTGTGTACCTGTTATGCAGATAAATTTGGATGTGAGCCTCTTGAGAAAAATCTAAAGTCAGAATATACGTGTGAGACTCTATTCTTCAACTTAATACAGAAAACTACCCTGCCTCTTTCACATGCATATAATTTGTGAACAATAAGTACAGATTGTTGAAATATATGCATGAAATACAAGTTCCACCAGTGTTTCGTACTAGGAGCTGCACGGTCACTACTGAATGATCGGTAACAAGTGCTTTTGCTGTCGGTACACCTTCTCACCCTGTTGATTTTCTGCTCGAATAGGTAGGTGAGAGGATATTGTGTCGCCATCCATTTAATGAATCCAAGAGAGCGTATGTGGTTCCACAGCGTGTAGAGGAGCTTTTGAAGTGTTTTTGGCCTGGTAAATCAGGTACGTTTTCCTTCGAAATGTTTGAAAAACACACTGAATCATATAGGCCTATATATTTCATTTCCATTAACCTAGTTTCTAGAAATGAGATCGAGTTATTTGATAGAATCCTGCTTGTATGCACAGAGAGCATCACTTTTATAATCTTTTAGGTATCTATAAAATCTTGATATTATAACAGTCTCGTATGTGCATTATTGGAAAACTTTATGGTATTGACGAAGCTTATATTGGGTCATATGTAGGGAAAGCTAGGGAAGAGTTGCCACCTATTAAAGTGATTCGAGACCGGTGCATTAACCAACTCGGCCAAATGCGACCTGACCACATGAGGCTATTGAACCCGACACCGTACAAGGTTAGCGTGAGTGCCAAACTATATGACTTCATACATTTCCTATGGTTGAATGAAGCACCCGTGGGAGAGCTGCAGTGATTGAAAATGCTTG
The DNA here is from genome assembly GCA_029379335.1 of Thymus mandschuricus. Classification (NCBI taxonomy): domain Eukaryota; kingdom Viridiplantae; phylum Streptophyta; class Magnoliopsida; order Lamiales; family Lamiaceae; genus Thymus; species Thymus mandschuricus. Next base: position 34,267,151 of record CM057073.1, on the reverse strand, counting down.
AATATCGATGCCTTCGATCTACATATATTTCACATTTACTAGTTGGAAAAGTGGCTGTACTTTTCTTGCATTCTTTTTGTCGGGGAGGCGTATGTAAATCTGGTTTGTGTTATAGTTGCTTCGACCGAAGTTGCGTAACGAACGTGATTGGGACATGATGCATTATTCTTCGTGTTCTTGCTCGTGTGTACAAATAAGACTCAATAAATTGGTTGTGCATGAAAGATTTTATGTGATACGCCATATTAATATATTAATCATTGTTATTTTATGTTGTTTCTATCTAGTAGTCTAGTTAATAAATAATTGTCTAAACGGGTATTGCGATGTTTATCGGTTAGTTGAGCCATTAGGGTGTGTCTAGTTAATCTATTTATTCAATTCTAACCAAGGATTTATGGAAGGATGGATCAAAGTAGGCATATACTCGAAGTTGTACGACTGACACAATCCTGGAGTGAGATTGTATCATTGGTGCTTTCGTTGAGAGATTTTGTAGCGAGATTTATCCTCGTATGTATCAACTATACTTTATTTTCTGCTTTAAAAAATGAAAAGAAAAAATAAAAAAATAAATTAGTATTACCTTTCTCTTTGTTTTGACGGTAGACGATTTTGATTGAAGATTGATTTTTGAGGTTTGAGATTATTGAAGATATTAATTTGGATACCGCCGTTGTGGGTTAATTGAGTTTGGCACTCACGCTAAGGTGATTTAAAAGGGAAAAAGAAAAGTTTGCATAGTCTTTCATTTTTTGGATTTGTGCAGTCGTATCAGAGGATACTAGAAAAGATAGATGAGTTCTTATTAACAAGTATAAATGCTGGGAAGAGAGTTGATTTGTCGTGTTGTGATGGAATCGATCCATTAGATCTTACGAACTGAAGAGAACTTTAATTATTACGATATATATGATGCGCAAAGGGTTCGGCTTGTAGCGTTGGATATGTTAAGAGAAGGTACAGAGTGGTATAGATCGATGAAGGGCAATCATTTGTTATATTCTTGGGCAGATTTCAAAGAGAATGTTATGATTCGATTTGTAAATCCTTACTCACCAGATGAGCATTTGGACACAACCATTAACTTGAAGTCTACAGAATCAGTTGAGCAATGCCTCGAGCTTGATATAGATTCATCTTTGCAATCCAAAATAATAGAGAAAGAGTTTCTACCTTTGAGTTATGCGTTAGAAGAGAAGGAACGTGTAAAGCGAGGTGATGAAGTACTTGAGCAACAAGTTGAGCAATTCGGTTAAGAACCCAAGTACAATTCCTTTGTGTAATTAAACCGTGCAGTTAATCAAGGCTTTGAAAAGGTTAGCAAATTTATACATGTAGAAGAGCCAACGAAAGATAGCTTTGAAGCTACGTGGAATGACACAAGGGAAGAAAGAGCCAATGAAAGATAGCTTTGAAGAGCTTTGCCCACTTAATTACTTGGTATAACTTATGGATTGTTGGACTCGTGTTATCATCCTTTTAACAAAGTAAACAGTCTAGAACAAGGAATGGCAAGCCAAGTCAAGCATAAGTTTCTTCTCAACTTGTATGCTCTCAACTCTCAAGGAAATTTTCAAGAAGTCGTTTGATGAGTTTTGCAAGCTCCACCTTGAGGACAAGCTGGTTTTAATTACACAAAATTAAAACAAAATTTGTAATGCATAAATTTGTAATCTTCAAGAAGTCGTTTGTATGCTCTCAAATAAATTCTTATAAAAATTACACAAATTTTGGTTCTAGATTGAATGCCGTTGACTTTACTTGATTTGAGGACAAATTAGTAAATAAAAAAACTTACCTTATCCACTACTATTCCATGCTTAGCAATTTTAACGGTGTTTGAAATGCAACCACTAAGACTATTCCCAATTTTACGGAATTCAATTTTGTGAGAATTTTATGGAAATATAAGAACCATATCTGAACCAATGTTTTAAAACCCGGCCCAGAGGTCGACCCGGCGAGACCTCCGGGTCACGGGTCAATTGGTCAAACCGGTTGAACCGGGGTTGAACCGTTATTAATTAAATAATAAATAAATATAAATATATTATAATCGATTTTTTTTTTTTACTAATTTCATAGCTTTAGTATTAATAAAAATTCATAAAATATAAACAAATATATTTTCCCACTAAAATTATAATATCTTAGCTTATGTTTAATTTACTAATTAAAACTCTAAATACGTAATAAATAAATGTTATTTTATGTATTTTATTTTCGATAAAAATACTTTAATAAGATTTAATACTAATTTCTTACTAAAATTGTATAAATATAAGATATATTTAACTTATTTGTTGTGACAAGTACTTGTAGGATAGATTTTTGTCTATCAAAATAATTGAGAATATGTATGTATTTACCCACTTTCAAGTTTGAAAACTAAATTTAGCTTAGTATGTTTAAAAACACAAAAACTACCCACTTTTTGCTTTGGTGTACCATAATACCCTTGCTTTTTAGCTTTGGGTTTTGTCATGTAGTGAAATCCTCTCTCCTCTTTATCTTTGAACTATACCCATCTCTCTCTTTCACATTCTCTCTTTCTCTTCTCTCTTTCTCTCATTTATTTCTCTCACTACAATTCAAATTTCTCTTCTCTCTTTCTCTCTCATTTATTTTCAGATTCGACGGCAACAACCTCTCGTCGGAGGAGCACTGTCGAGGAGGTGGAGGGAGGAGAAGGGGGCGAGGGTCTCCGGGAGAGCTCCGATGAAGATGTTGTTCTTGGTGAGATGCGGGTGGTTGAGGTTCTTGGAGCTGAACTCCGGGAAGCCGCCGACGAGGTTGCTGAACTCCGGGAAGGCGTCGCCGGCAGAGGGGAGGTTGACGGCGGTGGAGCAGAGGTAGGCTAGCTTGAGGTAAGGGAACATCAAAGTCTAGCCGCCGTCGTTGGAGCACATCCATAGTTGGATTCCCACTTTCTCTCTTCTTCTTCTTCCTCTTCTTACTTTTTTGCTGAATTTTTGTTGAGGAATTAGAGTTCTGTAATTTTTTTTCCTTTGAACTTTGCTATTTTTCTCTCCTCCTCCTCTTCTTCTTTTTTGATTTTTCATGTTTGAAAATATAAGGGTTTTTACGTCTGAATCTAATGTTTTGTACGCTTGCATGTTTTTTTGTAATCGACGAACTGAATCTAATGTTTTTACTTAAGTATACAGTACGAAATACAAAAAAAGATACTAGTCTTGTGTAAGTTTTTGTTCAATTTACATGATATACTAAAGTACACAATACGAAAAACAGAAAAGCTTACTGTGTACTTAAGTACACAGTAAGAAATACAAAAAAGATTACTAGTCTTGTGTAAGTTTTTTGTTCAATTTACATGATATACTAAAGTACACAGTACGAAAGGAAGAAAAGCTTACTGTGTACTTAGAGGTACACAGTAAGAAACACTTGCATGTTTTTACGTCACTTGCATGTTTTGTACGCTTGCATGTTTTTACGTCTGAATCTAATGTTTTTACTTAAGTACACGGTACAAAATACAAAAAAAGATTACTAGTCTTGTATAAGTTTTTGTTCAATTTACATGATATACTAAAGTACACAGTACGAAAGGAAGAAAAGCTTACTGTGTACAAAAACACAAAAAAGATTACTAGTCTTATGTAAGTTTTTTGTTCAATTTACATGATATACTAAAGTACACAGTACGAAAGGAAGAAAAGCTTATTGTGTACTTAAGTACACAGTAAGAAACACAAAAAAGATTACTAGTCTTGTGTAAGTTTTTGTTCAATTTAAATGATATACTAAAGTACACAGTACGAAAGGAAGAAAAGCTTACTGTGTACTTAAGTACACAGTAAGAAACACGTTTCGTACTTATTTATATGGAACACAGTACGATTTGTAACACCTTTCGTACTTATTTGTGCAGTTTTTTTTATCACTATGCACTTAAGAAAGAGAATAATTAGTGGTGAAGAGAGAGAGTGTGTCATAAAAAGTAGGTGAAAAGAGAGAGAAGAGAGAAAAATGTGATGCAGAGAATAATAGAGAGAGAGAGAGAAAGTTATCGCAAAGAGAGAGAGAGAGTTGGTGGATAAAGTCAAAAAGCAAAAAACAAAAACCAAAAAGCAAGGGCATTATTGTCTCAATTTTGAAAATATGGGTATTTTTTTAGTTTTTAAACACACTAAGCTAAATTTAGTTTTTGTAAGTTGAAATGGGTATATTAGTTTTTGCCTCAAAATAATTTGTATCTTTAAATAAAGTTAAGCAAAATAATATAATGTTATAAAAGTGGTAGGATGGAAAAGGTATTGGAATGTGAATAGGAGATCATTGGTTCAAATCTTCATACCCAAATTAAAATTTTTGTAAAAAATTTGACCTGACCGGTTTTCAAAACCCGCCCCGGTTCGGCGGTTCGGCTTGGTCAACCCGGGTTTTCCCGGTCCAATGACGGTTCTCTGCTTCTGCCGGGTTTATGCTCTGACCGGTCCGGTACTAGGTCCGGTTCCCGGTCAAACCGGTCGGACCGGCCGGTCCGGTCCGGGTTTTAAAACATTGTCTGAAACTATAAATTAGAAAAATTATATTATTGTATTATGCATTATTACTTTATCCATAATGCATCGTGCAATGCACTACTATACATTTTATAGCATAAGTGAAAATTAATGTAATGTATATAGTCATATCTTCTCAAGAATACAAAATGCATTATGATATGGAATATAATGCATGATTTATATATGTAATTCATGCATAAGTAAATAAAGTAATAAAATTAAAGGGACATAGTTTTGTCGTTCTCAATCATGATTTTAAAGAAATTCAAAAATATAATCTATAATGCATTTATTTCACTCTTATAATGCAATGTTATACATTGCATAATGCATTACTTCACAATGCATAATGCATTAAATTTTTTTCCCCAATACATTTGTAATAAATTACATATCACTTCTAATGTACGCTTTGAAGTATTCTATGTCATTATAATGCATACATTACATTTTTAGGGTTTATTCTTAAATGGGTGTGGGTGCACTACATTCACCCATCACATGTGATTATTATATTAATATAATATATGAGGTGTTATATTAAAATTTTAATCATATGGAAAGGGTGCGTGTAGTACACTTACAACCACATACGAATTTCTCCATTTTTAGACGCATTTTATGCATATGTACAAATTATATTTATATTTCATTTTCTAAAATATTATAATGCTTAATACTCTATTAAAATTTTTAATTGAGTAATGTAATTCCATGGTGCATATCCTAGTTTCTTAAAACATATAAATTTATTGCTTAATACTCTATTAACATTTTTTTTAGATTTATCTAAATGTTTTATTTATCTAAAATTGTTGATAAGCATTGATTTAAATATTGTTGTTGGATCATGCTTATTTTGTATATTAAAAATGCTTAATTTATCAAATTTTGTTGCTTACTTAAATTAATGCTTAACTAAGTAATGTAATTTCACGATAGCGATTGCTTAAAACTTTTAATTTATTGCTTAATATGTTATTATCAATTGCTCAATACAATTATGCGTAAGTTGGCTGAGATCAATTTTGAATTATTTCAGATATGCACCACCATTCATGTTAGACGAAATGTATTTTAGAAGAATGTTAGATGCCTTGAATTCTATTTATCATTTAATTAATCAATGCTGAAATGCTATATGTATGACAATTCTTAAATGTAACAACCCAAACCCGGGGCTATGCAAGATTTACGAATTTATATAAGGGTTTAGGACACTACTCAACAATAATATAATTAATTATTAATATAGGACCTTGGACACACCCAGTACCCGCGTTTCCAATGTATGAGGACATTGAGACGCCATCATAAGCCCAAAATTGTTTTCAAATATTTTCAGGTTAAGGAGTCGGAGACAAAGCGAGCTTGCAAGTGGGGTGGCTAGCACTAGGATTGTTTCTCCTTGAAATAAAATATGTTTGCGAACCTCTTGATAATAATTGTTGGAAATAAAAAGAATTTATTATATTATCCCACGTTTATTTAGTTGCCTTAGTGGGCAAGTAACGTGAGTTTGTGGGTTTATCCACGTTTTACATTGAGAGACCTATCTTAATAGAATTGGGTTAATTATTTTCTCCTATATATAGGTGCTTGTTGACTTCGGTAGAAGCACACAATACAACCGCCAATTCATTCTTTTCTTTTCTCCGCTTTTCGTTGTTCTTCCTCCTCCTTGAAATCGTCTCCAACTCGATTTTTGTGAGTGCACGCATAATCGAGTGTTGTGTTAACCTTCGAGAGTGTTTTCGGCATCGAGACTTGGCACCGAGGGTCTGCCAAAAATAGCTTTTAGGGCAGTGGTTCATCCACGGCGCAACGATTAATTTACGTTTCTACTTATTGTGATTTGTGCAGGTTTCTCAAACTTTGGCTCCAGATCTAACAATCTAAAAGCTATTCATGGCCTCGTCAAACCGTACCTTGTCTGATTTGTCGAAGTTGGAGTCCCTTGATGGTTCGATCTACAAGAGATGGTCGCAGAAACTGCTCATCTTCTTCGAACAGTTAGAGATTGACTACGTGTTGTTTGAAGATGCCCCGTTACCTACTCCCTCTATCGCTGCACTGACTGCTGACGGCGGTAATGACGTGCCTCCTCCCCCACCGGAACCAAAAACTGATGCAGTCAAGTACGAGAAGGATAACAAGGTTGTTCGTGAACATCTTCTCAATCATATGTCCAACAACCTGTTTGATCTGTTCGTGGATCTTCGTTCTGCGAAAGAAATATGGGAGACTCTTCAATCAACATACGGAGGAGATGATGCAGGACTGAAGAAGTACGTCATGGGAAAGTGGATGCAGTTCCAGTTAATGGATGACAAGCCACTAATGGAGCAACTTCACGAGTATGAAAATCTGGTTGCTGCAGTTGTGGTTGGAGGAATGCATATGTGTGAAGTACTAAAGGCAAATGTGTTGCTTGAAAAATTGCCTCCATCGTGTAATGACTATATGAACCTGATCAAGCACAAGAAACAAGAGTTCACTCTCAAGGAGCTCATCAATCACATGCGCACTGAGGAAGCTAATCGCCTCAAAGATAAGACCTCTATTTCTTTGAATTTTTCGAGGGCTAATCTTGTTGAATCTGGTGGCGGTTCAGGAACAGGAAAATCTCATGCCTTTAAGAAGGCAAAATTTGACGAGAAAAAGCTGAATTTCAAGCATGATAAGAAGATTATGAAGTCGAAGGTAACATGCTACACTTGTGGAGCTTAATAACATAATGGTATTGCTGAAAGGAAGAATAGAACTCTTAAGAACATGTTGAATGCTATGTTGTTAAGTTCGGGTTTACCTAAACTATCAGTATGTGGGGGGAAGATATCTTGTCTGCATGTTATAAAAGGTTAGATAAGACTCCTTACGAGTTGTGGAAATGTTTTGCACCTACTTTGAAAATTTTGACAGTGTGGGGGTGTCTAGCTACAATGAGGTTGAATGATCCGAAGCAGGTGAATATTGAGTCTAAGACGTTTGACTGCATATTTATTTGCTATGCTCAGAATTCTGCTGCTTATCGATTTTTGTCTCTGTGTGATAATTCTATTTGTGAATCTCGAGATGCTAAGTTTTTTGAGCATGTTTTTCCAATGGAGACTAATATGTTCGTTAAGAATGTGCCTAGTTCATCCGAGAATGTTATAGCTGAACCATCTGATCGATTAGTTCGAGAGTCTGAAGTAGCTCCAGAATTGAGAAGGAGTAAGAGACGGAGAATTGAAACTTCATCTGATACTGATTTCGTTACTGCTTTTGTTGTTGAGCATCCTGATCTGATTGATTATTATGTGGTGTCAACCTTTATGATTGGCGATGATCCTGTTTCGTATAGAGCGGCTATGTCTAGTGTAGATGCTCCTCTTTGGCAGGAGGTTATACAAAGTGAACTAGAGTCTATCACTAATAATCATACTTGGAAATTGGTTCACTTGCCTATTAAATGTAAACCTATTAGATCGAAGTGGATTTTTAAGAAGAAGTTGAAACCTGATGGGTCGATTGATAGGTATAAGGCAAGGCTTGTGGTAGTTGGATATTCTCAAAAAAAGGATGTTAACTTCTTTGACACTTATTTCCCGTTGCTCGTATTTCTACCATTAGAACGCTCGTTGTTTTAGCTTCTATTCACATCTTGTTGTGCACCAAATGGATGTGAAAACTGCCTTCTTGAATGGTGATCTTAATGATGAGATTTATATTCATCAACCTGAGGGATGTGTGGTACCTGAGATGGAGAATTAAGTGTGTAAGTTGAAAAGATCTCTGTATGGTTTGAAGTAGGCTCCTATTCAGTGGTATGAAAAGTTTCACAATAATACTATCTTGATGAATGGGTTTGTAGTAAATGGTTCTGAATCATGTCTTTATTCCAAAACCCTTGGATTGGAATGTGTGCTTATATGTCTATATGTGGATGATATGTTGATCTTTGTCACTTGTCTTGATATTGTGATGGAAACGAAAGCATACTTGTCTTCTGCTTTTGATATGAAAGATTTGGGAGAGGCTGATGTCATTCTTGGTATTAAATTGGTAAAGTATAAGGAGGGATATGTGTTGAGTCGGTCTCATTATGTGGAACAAGTGTTAAATAGAATAAACTGTAGTGATTTGCTTCCTGTTAAAACTCATCCTAGTATGCATTTAAAGAAGAATGATGGTGAGCCTGTTTCTCAAGAATAGTATACTAGGATCCTAGGGAGTGTGATGTATCTGATGAAATGTACTAGTCTGATATTACTTACTTTAAGTCGATTGAGTCGTTATACTCATAATCCTAGTAACGAACATTGGATTGCGTTATATCGCTTGTTGAAGTATCTAAAGGGGACCAAAGATCTTTGCTTGCACTATTCATGTTTTCCCGAGCTATTAGAAGGATTTGTGGTGCGAACTGGGTTTTGGATAGTGATGAGGTAAGCTCCACAAGTGGATTTGTATTCACGCTTAGTAAGGGTGCGGTGTCTTAGAAAATCTGGTAAACAGATTTGTATTTCTAGTTTAACCATGGAATTTGAGTTCATTGCTTTGGAACTTGCGAGTCATGAAACAAAATGGTTGCGAGAATTGCTAGCAGACATACCATTGGGTAAGAATTCTGAAGCTCCTATTTCTCTTCATTGTGACTCACAGTCTGCTATTTCTGTTGCGAAGAATAACGTATATAATGGGAAACGGAGACATATCCGGGTGAGACATGCTGTGGTGAGAGAAATGCTTGGAGATGGTATTATTTCTCTTGACTTTGTAAAGTCAGAAAGGAATCTGGCGGATCCTTTCACCAAAGCTCTCATAAAGCTTCAAGTGCAAGAACTTGCAGCCGGTATTGGGATGAACATGTAGAATGAAAAAAGGTAACATAGTGGAAACCTAACAGGTTAACATATTCCTAAGGAATGATGTGTGTTGTGGGGGATACTTCTGAGCTCATAAAGTTCAAGCTGTAAAACACTTTTTGAGATTTATATGTTGCCTACTTCACTAACGTACAAATTCAAATCAAAAGATATTTGTATTTACGCATCAATATTCATTTCCTTATTAATTCTTTTCAGTGGGGGATTGTTGGAAATAAAAAGAATTTATTATATTATCCCACGTTTATTTAGTTGGCTTAGTGGGCAAGTAACGTGAGTTTGTGGGCTTATCCACATTTTACATTGAGAGACCTATCCTAATAGAATTAGGTTAATTATTTTCTCCTATATATAGGTGCTTGTTGACTTCGGCAGAAGCACACAATACAACCGCCAATTCATTCTTTTCTTTTCTCTGCCTTTCGTTGTTCTTCCTCCTCCTTGAAATCGTCTCCAACTCAATTTTTGCGAGTGCACGCATAATCGAGTGTTGTGTTAACCTTCGAGAGTGTTTTCGGCATTGAGACTTAGCACCGAGGGTCTGCCGGAAATAGCTTTTAGGGCAGTGGTTCGTCCACGGCACAACGATTAATTTACGTTTCTACTTATTGTGATTTGTGCAGGTTTCTCGAACTTTGGCTCCAGATCTAACAATAATAACACCCTTACCTACTTACTCAACTTCCGCTCAAAAACTTGAATTATTATGATTATTTGGATGTCGACTATTTTCCTTACATGTTGAATAAAAAAAAATTTCATGTACTAGACTCCTATCATGTTTCAATTTCAAACTTATGTTAAGCGTCCCAATGTCTTCATACATTGGAAACGCGTGGTACTCATTGTGTCCAAGGTCCTAATTAAATGATTAATTATGTTATTGTTGAGTAGCATCCCTAAACTCTTATAAATTCGTAAATCTTGCATAGCCCCGGGTAACGACCGGGGCAGAAGTACACTGAAAAGATTATGTTGGCCTGTAAGATCAGCCGTCAGTCCGGAAGCCGGGTCGTTACAGATAAATCAGAGCCGAACCTCTCCCAGTACGGTGTGTTTCTGGGACGAACCAAGTGGAAGTTGGTGGGCATGTGACGTCCGGGGCAGAAGTACGGAGTGATCGCCGGTGCGTAGAAGCACGGACAAAGAGCAGCTCCTATAAGGGCTAGCTTCTAAGCGAAGGGGCACATGAATGAACCGAGACACGGCGGAATGAGAGGGATTCCAAGGGTATGCAGGAATGAGACTGCATATTCGAGGAGAGCTTAAATGATTTGATTGGTGCTACTCATACTACAAGATGCATTTTCTTTTTCGGAAGCCTGCCCATAAGAACTTCAAAGTTAAGCGTGCTTAACTTGGGAAAATAGTGGGATTGCATTCCACTTGCAAAACACCGGAAACACAAAGCACCTCTCTCTGCATAATTTTTCTTCTCTAGCTCAATTTTTGCCAAGTAGACCCTACACGGAGTTCGGTTGACCTAATTGCATGAGGCGGCCTACGGGCTGCATAAAGACTCGTCTAGAAAGGGAGTTTGCAACTCTCCATGCACGTTTGGATGTGGCCTTCACTTCAACTTCAACAGTTTCGGCGGTGTCGGACTACAACCACGCGACTTTGATATTTGGAATGACATATGAACACTCTCAAGTGCGGACACGCTTATAAAATGTAAGTTGCATTCCACTTGCACAAACTTTTCTTCCTCTGTAGATCCGTTTTGTCCGTCGCTTGGAAGATTTTCAACCCTAAACCCTAAAATGTAAGTTGCATTCCAAGTATGTGAGGTGCCGTCACTTGGAAGATGAGAAGCAGCTTTATTTTTTATGACAAAACGCCAAATTCGTAAGCACTAGCCTTGGACATATTTCGTCTTGCAAATTCGGATTATATTAATATTTGCAACGTTTTTGGCGTATTGGATGCTACAGTTGAGCTCATTAAGCAGATCACAACTGCTGACTTTAATATATATATATAAAAAAAAAAAAAAAACTCTTGATCCCCTTACATTGATATTCACACTTAGCATATGGCATATGAGTTCACATACATCAACTTGTGCACAGAAAAACACTACCATAACATCAACTCTAAACTAAAACAACAAAGTCTCGGAGCTGAACCCACCCGTAAGCACATCTGTCGCGGATTTTCTCTACGGTCGACGCTGCCATTTCAACCAAAGGTCTGATTCTTGCTACTTCTTTCTCAACGGCCAATCTTTTATCAGCCTCCATCTGGAAAATGCTTTCATGTTTCAAAATCAGTACCTCTATTTTCAATCCTAGTACTATAAATTGATTAGTCGGGAATGGAAAACCGTACCTTGCTAATGCAGCGCACGGTGTCTAACGTAAAGCAAAAGTATGCCAGTTGTCTATATAGATCTGCTTCCGTGTACTGATTGAAGGAAAAAAATAAGTCCAGGATTTAAGTCTCCATTGTTAAACAAAACTGAGGGGTGAAGGGACAAGTCTAAGTTTGAAAGCACAAAACCTTTCTTATAAGGTGCCCCGTGCAGCGAGGATAATTTGGACAAGCTGTCCCCTTCTCGGAATCTGCCACTATATGAAGATTCACACCACGTGTAGTGTAGTTGCACGTTTCATCGTCACACTATAATGATTTATACACAAAGTTTAGCAAACAATATCACCTTTGAAATCTATTCACAACAATTAGATTAGTGAGTTAAAGCAAATACCGTCATCAGACCCTTGTAATATATGGACACAAATCTTTCAGCTTGTCGTTTCACCTGATAAAGCACAGTCAGAGTTAGCTGGGAAGGAGATCTATTGTGCCGGCAAGACTAAATCAGCAACAACTATTCAAAGTATAGGTGGAGATGTAACTTCTATTAACTGGTCCAAACTGGAACTGTGTGAAGCTACAACTTCTAAAAACATCCTTACATAAGGACAAAGGTAAAATTTTACAGTTCCCTTTTCGCATATGTTAACAAACACAAAAACGAAAAAAGGTTACCTGGTTAGCTATAATGGCAGGAGTTATGCTCCCTCCATCTCCTTCTGGGCACCTTGGACAGCACAAATTGCGCCAGAAGTTACTAGCTAGTTCTGCTTGCACTTCCTCTGGTTTGGTGTTGATATATGTACAGACTGAGGTTAGTATTGGCGAGCATCTGAATGTGCTGGAGCAGCTTGGGCACGTTAAAACCAAAGGTTCACAACCACGGTATCTGCAATTGTGACAATCAATTCATTTCTTATTGGTTCTGATGATACTCACTTTTAATAAAAGATGAATGTATAGCAGAAAAGCTCAAGGAAGCAAAAGATCCTTTCTCATATTCTAATCGATGGTCAGGAAACCGTGAATAATTGTTAAGTTAGGAAATATCACACCCATTTGACCTTTACATCACTATATCATATGATATATCTTAATAAGGACATCTCTAACTAGTTAGAGGATATGATAAACAAAACTATGTTATTCAAAGACACACACCTTTCTTCGTCATCCAATACAAATGACAGCAAGCTGGACGGATCGTTGCTGAAAGAATTAACTGATTTATTCTGGAACTGAGATTAGATTCAACTCAAGTTAGCATTAACATAACCAAACTGAAATGATGCATATGCATTCATGTAAATTATGAAATGACACACACAGATATTATTTACCTTAGATGAGTCAAGCCCCAAACAATCAGCCAAATGAGCTGGACTGGTACCTTGAATTGATGCACAGAGACGACATATAACGGGGTGAATCTGTACCATTTGTTGTAAGGCTTTAGGCAAAAGAAGATATGAAACATTGTAAACAAGAAAACAAAAGCACCCAATACTGCAGCAAAGGCAATGCAAAACCTGCTGGGCTAGGTAATACTCAATGTCAATAATCCAGTTTCCATTGTCTTTTTTCAGTTCATCAGGATGCCTTGCCCGCTGGGCAATTCCAACTGAAGAGGTAGAACCATTTCCCTACAAGTAGACATGCAAAATAATTTAATTACGGTATAGGGAAATAAAAAATCAGAGAAACGTAAACGTAAGTTGTGCCAAACCTGCTCGCAGCAAATGATATAAGGTACTGTATCTCCAGCAGAACAACCATGGGAATAGCCGTTTTTCTTCAGTCTAAGTGCTACCTAACAACCACAGAAGAGATGCTTCACACGTGGAAGGATGATACTGAATGTTTAAATTATTTGCTACTCTTTGGACTTACCTCTACATGAGGCTGACTTCTGGCATCAGGATATGCCTCAGGTGGTTTCTTTAGTGTTTTAGTGATTACATACTTTTCCAGCGATATTTCTCCATTCCTCATTTCCTCTTGTACCTGCAGTTGCATACAACCAGCATGCTCAAGGCTTTCATTTGAACCTCCCATTAGGTGGGAAAATACAAATAAGATCTACAAGTACCTTAATGAGTTTGCTGTGTATTGCTTCAACAACATCCTCACAGGACCTGAAAGCATTATAAGCACCATGTACCCAATCAGCTTTGAAAACAATCAGACGAAGAAAATTCAGACCCATAGGCCAAACGGACCGAGTCAAAGAATGAGCAACTGACCCGCCAGAAAATATTTGAGCAAGACAGAAATTTCCTAATTCCTTAGACAGCAAACTCCAGTCACGCCGAACAGCATCAATACCTTTAAGCTCCATAACCTCCTGTACCACGAGCCGTTTGATAATGCAACAAAAGACAGGACACACTAGGTGAACAAAAACAGAAAATGAGTAGACAGCTACCTGATACGATTTACCATCACCCTTGAATTGCAATCTGATAGCCGCATATTTCTTTTTCTTGACCAATAGCATTCTTTTGTACAAGCCATCAAGATCAATTTCAAGACACCTGTATTTCTTGTTGACCTATTAAGGTTTATGCAGTTCAGCAGAGAAAAATAAAAATCATCCAGTAAATAATGAGAACGAAAAAGGATTTGGTTATACACTAATCCACGAGTTTGACTCGCCTAAACTTTCAACAGAATAAAATCAAGAAACAGAGGAATGGCTTCTGTTGACTATCTTGGAATAAGATAAGAAACACTCTATTCTGCTGACTGAAGCAGGACCAAATTGACTCCCAAGGTACATAGATTTCAAAACGAACCTCCTCAATGACTGTCTTTGCTATCGCTTTAGCTTTGTCGATATCATCAAGTCCACTATGAATCATTATTGAATCTGTATCTCCATAAATAACCTGCTTAGGTCGAACAAGGAGGAGATTGTTACATAGCAGTTCAAAAGAGAAGAGCAAAGTATTAGAACACCAAGCAACCTTGTACAGGCACAGACCTCTAAATTTAAAGTATTTTGAACAAGATCAACAGTGCTCTGTAAGATTTCCCTTCCCTGCAAAAAGATGCACAAGTTAGATAACAGCATTTCCTCTATTTCTTTTTTTCCAATTGACAAGCTCTTACTTGTAGAGTTGTAAGTTCTGCTAAGGGTTTTGCATAGAATCTTGAGTTGACATATCCCAGGCATCCATACATGCTGTGTAAGAATTATTTCGGAAACAATGAATAACTAGAAAGCCATAGAAGCGCATAGAAAAATTAAAAAAGTAACAGAAAAAACCTGTTTGCTGTCAGCTTTAGAGCTTGCTGCCGTATGTCAAGTTGTTGAGCTTTGAGACCAGTTGCTTTCTTTAATGATAATTTTACACTTCTCCTTCTCTCGACCAAATTTTTAAGCAACTACACAAATGCAGTCATTTAGTACAAGATTATACATGCATAGATTAGCTATGAAATTATTTGCTGATATACTAAATATTCCTGTATTTCAGTTATCTTTAATCACTCAATGACAAGAAAATAGGGACCTAAAAGAGAAGATGAGACACAGCTCTTACTTCCAAAAGATAAAAATCATATAGATGGATAAGATCTAGGAAAATTAATGTTTCAAGATAAAACTTATGGATATATGGGATTTAAAATTGTCAGAGCCAAGGCAAGTATTGGTATTTCATAGTAATGTTGTAAATGAAGTAGCCACAGCGGCGTGCAGGCTCTCTATTTCATAGTTCCATTTAATGTTAGCCAATTCTATACCAGAAAGGTACATCTTTATTCACGTCCATAGCATAGCATGTATAACTAAATTTTTAGTTACACATGAATCTTTCGAGAATTTCTCGCAATCCTGGCTAGCCAATTAGGAAGTTCAACTTATTTTAGCTTATGCGACTAAAGAAATACATAAGATAATTGGTGAAACTTAATGTGGAATTCTCTGGAGCAGTATATGTTCAACTAAAAGTTGAGCAGCAAGGATTTGCTATCACTATATTTATATTATGCAACCCTCTTTAAGTTAGGTCCATCTGAATTGTTTTACCTCCGGTAGTACTCCAGTCTTTTTGCAAGTAGGTAGACGGGGAGCAGATCCATCGGCAGATCTTTCAACAGTAGTAAAGCAAATGTTGTATTCCTGAAATGCAGCAAGGAAAAGAAAGGCGACTCATAATCCTAAAAAGGATACTAAGATGATTTCCCTGAGATAGCATGGCTAGGTTAAGAGGGTTGAATGGAAGAAAGGAAATGCTTTTAACCTGAATAATAGAAGGGTAAAGACTGTTGAAATCCAGAAGTAGTATATACTTGTCATAGAGTCCTTTCTTTGGCTCCAGTACTAATCCACCAGAATAGGAAGATCCCTTCTTGGCCTTCCTGTTATACTCTTCTGGAGCATCCCCAACATTTGTATCATCAGGATCATTCTCATTGCTCTCGATGCCCGTACTGATTTTGCGTTTTGTAGTCATTGTTTCTTTGGATTGTGCAGAATACTTGTCTGGAACAATAAACTTCCTGGCATGAAATTTGTGCAGCAAATAATATTCCACTCTTTGAGCCCTATTACCCTGAAATTTGACCAAACCATTTAGTATAAGAATGAAATTTTTGGTAACAGAAATAGTAATGATGATCGTCACTTCTAAGTTGTCAAACCTCACCAATAGAGTTTTATGCCAAAGATGTCCACTAATGTTAGTCAATTGGCGTGTCAAGGGAAGAAGACTCAAATGGAACATGAGTTCCATTGACAAGTGTGCATCTGTTTCCCCATATGTGACCTGAAAAATGTGAAACATAAACTGCAGTATCAGATGAACAGTTGTAACTGATAACACTCTGAGATCAGTGAAAAATCAGAAAAGAGTAAAAACTGTGAATCCAGCTCCATGGAAATGGTACTTCATGTCAAGGTGATAGTTTGTGATTAGAGCATGAGGGCCTGAATAGAGAACTGGAGGACTCCACATTTACTTCAAGAACATTCCAGAGTAGTAGGCTACAATCATGCTACATGGTAGTCCAGTAGTCCAGGCTCCACGATTCTAGATATTTGAATTACAGAACTGGCATGCATATAGTTACAATAAGGTTGTACACCTAAACTTTTGCGACGTGTGTGCATCATAGATTAATTCTAATCCTCTTGGCCTATGTAGATCTATGTCCTCAATTTATACATTTTACAAATCATGACATTAACTACAAGCTAAACGAAACGAGATCAAGACTTCCAAAAGAGGATGTTACGTACAAGTTCCATAAGTGATTCAGAACTTTGAAACATCTGTAGGATACCATGTGGCATAATTTCCTTACGGTCCTTCTCTAGCTGTGTTTTTGCTAGATGTGTCAGGCTGTAGTTCACCTAGAATAAGCAAAGAAAACGAATAGTAAGAGACAATTAGAATAACTGAATTATAAAACACAAGAACACACCTCCTTCAATAGGTCCTTGGAACAAATGGACGTGTCACATAAGAGACGGCCAGCAATACATGACATGATTCCCGGACTTGCTCCTGCACCAAATGCTGAACTCCCCTTTTTCTGAAGCTTGGGCATAACAGAGCGTTTGAGGCGGCCAATTTTGGACCACATGTTGCTGGGAACCTTGCAAGCCTGGAAATGTAACATGTGAAGCATTCTGAGGACAGTAAATCTCCATGAATTATGCCAGGACAAAATGCTAGATGAGACCAAGTGGTAAAGGGAAGATAACAGGACTCACCCAAACAAGATAAACTTCAGGAAGAGCAAATTTTAGGGGCAAAGGAGTTTGTTTATATTAAAATGATAATTTTCTATCCTGATTTTTAAAAGAAATAGCCTTGCAGACAGCTCTCTGGGCATTAACATACAAAGGAACAACATTCTAAGTATGAGTAGACAGGAGCTTGACATTTTCAGTGGAAGTGTTTATGAGGCTACTGCAGTTCACACAATAAAAACATAAATCTAGTACCTAAGGAGTACAAAAATACCTGTACTCTATGGAGAAGGACGTCCAGGTCAAAGTCAGAAATACTGTGCCCAACTAGAACATCACTATCCAATTTGTGCAACTCAATCATCAAACGATTTAATAGAGCCCTTTCACTGTGCCAAACCATAGAGACGTGGAAGATCAGTAATCGGAAATCTACATGATAAAACTTGAAAAGTTGGTCTATGGAAGGGGAATTGCAAATTGTACCTCGTCACAATTTGCAATAAGACTCACCTGCTTTCGCAGCAAATAACAGTTGACCCAGCCTTTGTATTTCTCTCAGCTGCATCCTTCGTAAAACCCATAGGAAAAATGCCTCCCTCAAGTTTACGAACAGCAGTAAAACGGCTAAGCATGCCTCGGCGAGTCCAGTCTGAGGTTACCATGGGAGTGTCAATCTGGAAGATTCACCATTCATTAATCAGATTTGCTTATGATCTATTGTATATCAGTAGCATAATCAACCAGATTTTTTTGTAAAGCCTAATCAACCAGCATTATATCTACTTTACTCAGATGTAATAAACTACCTATATAGTGTGGATATTATTGATAGCTCAATAAAACTTCTGAAACAATAGTTTCCACAAGAAAAAAGAACATAAAATAAGAAGTGTATGCCAAAGCAAGCAAAAACAGAAAAAGAGTTTGTCTAAACTATAATCAGAAACAAGAATTATGGAATGGGAAGAAGAAAGAAAAAATGCTATCAACAAATGCATCAAAATTAAATGTGCTATACCTTAACCCTGTGACAGCAAATGATAGATGCAGAAACAATTTCATTTTCATTCTGTTTCTCATTGATAATAGTTTTCAAGCTTATAGCTGTAACTACTACTGGAGGATCCTCATTCTTTGCCGAAGTTGAAACTTGAATATCCTTTGGAGAATCAATATTAACCTCAAACTTACACCAGCTCACCTGCACAGAAGGCAATAACCAATCACATGGTGAACATAGCACGGTCTAATTTGCAACATACTTATCAGTTATATGCCTCACACGTTGAAAAGCTGTGCAGCTGGAGAATTTTGAAATTGATAGCCATGATGGTCCCATTATTTTCCTTTTAATTAGGAACATTTCCAGCCCGCTGCAAACAATATCAATCATTAGAATCCTTCGATCCGTAAGATGGTCTACATAACCTTCATCACAACCAAAACTAATTTGACCACAACTATGAGAAGACTAATGAAAACATTGTTGGGCAGTGGCCAAATTACTAAAAAATGAGCACACGAGTATAAGATAGATTATGCACCTGGTAGGCTAGAAGAGTAGTCATGCATGTATTTCCTTTAAATGATTAAAGTCTCAACAATTACACTAATTTTGAAGGAATATTCAGCTATTAACAATAGGCCTTCAAGCTAAATAAAGCAATCAGAATAAGACATCACTTTTTAATACCTATTGTGAGTTCCAAGCAAAGCGCGGAAGTTGTTTCCTCTAAGATCAGATGGAAGCGGTGGATCCTGAAAGGACAAAATCCATTCATGTGAATTCCAAGTGATTCAGTGATGTAAGCCTCAAATTAATTCTCAATCTTCACATATTCAGTGTTCAAGATAGTTGCAGCTCAATCTCCAAGAACAACTAGGCCTAGTGTGGAGAATTTGAATTAATTAGAGAGCAGATTTTATGAGATGGAGTTTAGACTACCTTGAACGGGTAATTAATCTTTAGCACATAATTCTCCCCATGAGGTATGTCTGGCCGCTCAAATGCATAGTTTCTCTAAGCAAGATTAAAGAACCACAGAATGTGAGGATTTCCGAGTTAAGCAGAATAGCAGTACAATTCACTGACCTAGTATTATAGTGACAGAACAATACGCCGTGACTGTAAGCAAATCTATCAGGAAATAGTAATTAGCAAGATTTTTGCTATTCACGAACCTTGACAAGTGCCATGCTGAAAGTTGAGACATTTCGTTCCAGTAACTCCTTTGTTATTTCAGCCTTCAATTCTGACGCTAACTCCTAGAAAGGAAATATTATCAGAACGAGATGAATAGATAACTATTATACAATTATAAGGAATTACAGTACATGAAGTTTAGCACTTAGAGCTGCTTGAGACTCTTCTAGATCCTTTTCTAGCTTTGCTATTGTTCCTTCAAGATCGATGGAAGAAAGTCGAGGCTTTCCACCATCTCTCCCATTTTTTTTCACGGTATCCTTAGCAGCCATGAGGGATGTTCGTGAAGCTTCAACATTTTTTTCCAGCTCAATGATAGAGTCATCTTGTATGAAAGAAACAGTTGGGAATGCGTATACGCATCTCTGAATGTTCTCTACTACCGCGCAGCAGCTATGGTATGTAAGTCCTGATTTGACCTTGATCACCAAAACCATCATTAGATGTCAACTTATGAGTTCTAGTTACAAATTATAAATCCATTTTAAAAGGATTTTTGTAAATGATAACTAGTGCAAATGAGCCAAGCTATTTGAGGACACATAAAATTTCTTTCAGGAGTAAATTGGCTGCACCATGATATTGTGATGGAGGGTAAAAGGTAGCCAGGGAATCTTTTAGAAATTTTTTATAAAGATTGTTTCAAAAACACTTAAAGATTAATCATGAAACAGTAATATACAACAGATTGACCATGAGAAAATGTGAGAACTTCACAACCTTGGAAAAATCAGTAGTACATAAAAACCCCCAGGAGCTGCATTACCTTAAGTTACACCCAATACATAAAAGGATGGAAACAAACGCATATGAAAGCAAAAGTATATAATTTATCTCAAGATATATGTATCTAAAAGACCAGCAATTAAACTATAACATAAAATAGTAGAAGAATAATCATAGCCAAATGAACACAACCTTCACTACTTTGTTGAAGCCTTATACCTCTAACTATTATAATGCTACAAAATACCGCAAGAAAAAATCTATACTAAATTATAACCTTCGTGATGCTAAAAATGCTTCCTATAGTCAAAGGGAGTTCATACCATAGATCATCATAAAGTCCAATTAAATCAAATACCACACCTCTTTAAGATAAGTTGTAAACTAGCCCAAAACTGCAAATTGAAAAATACACAATCAGGACTATGAAAAGTATAGCATACCTTCCCAAAGAGATAAACTTTCCCAGCATTAGCACCATAGAACTCCTCGTGTGCATCAAGTAAATAGAAAGGCAAAGATCCATCATAGTCCAATTCAAAGTCCAATTTGTCCTCACTAATTGCTTCCTGACCCTTGCAATCAACAATACCTGCACTTACTGCTTCCCACGCCGCACTGGCACTTAGAGCTGAATTCTTAGCCCCTTCAGTTTTTGCATTGAGAGAATACACCTTCTTCTCTACCTCCTCCTCTTCAGACTTACTCACCAAAAAGTCAGTTTTCACATTCTTAACGGTTTCATCAGTCCCCTTTGTTTCCTCATTTCTTATCATCTCTGTCCCATTAAATCCATTCTCAGTGCTAATGGTACTATTACCCCCATCTATTATATCTTTATTCTTTTCAGAATGATCTACGTCTAGATGACCGCCGCCGCTGGTAGTCTCATGAATGACATTCTTAATTGTACAACTAATTGCAACAGGCTTCTCAATGTTAACAGGCAAAACCCCTATAGCAGATGAAGATGCAAAATTGCTGGATTTATTCAAACCCAAATTACTAGAATTGCCTCTCCTTCTCCGCTCCCTATCATTCTCATCAGGGGCAAACTCCGCAATCACATCATCAACAATACTATCACACGAAACATTCTTCTGTATATCTTTCTTAAATACAGACGAAGTAAACATACTAGAAATCCTCTGCTTACCCATCATCGCCGCCGCAGAAGCCAAGGCAGAAGGCTTCTTGGTTGTTTCTTTCTCCTTCTTCTCCGAATTAGAAACTTTTTTCTTCTTTTTGGACCTCTCAGATTCCCCCTCAGATTCATCGGAAGATAATGACCGGCCGGCGATCGACCAGTCTTCTTCCTGGCCTTCGTCGCCGTAACCCAAGCCATTGTCGTCGATAATGAAACCCCTGGCTTCTTCGCGCCGCTTAGCGACTAAAGCCTCGTACTCGTCGTCATCCACTGTGTCGTAAATTGGCTGCTCCATCTTGATCTGGAAGCCGCCGGAGTCCATCTCCCGGCGGCGGCCGCTGCGGAGTGCCTTGAGACGCTCGATTGCATCCGAACGCGCCGCTGCGGCGGCTCCACGGGTGCGCCGCCGCCCGGCTACTACTGGCTCCTCGTCAGACATCGTTGTTTTCTCCTTCACGGACGAAATTTCCCGGAGATTTCAGCTTGCCAGATCTGGTGTTTAGAGAGAGAGAGACTGAGGGGGAGAGAGAGGAGCGGGGGAGTTTATTGTTATAAAATGGCGGGAGATGTGAATTTGGCGCCAAAATGAATATGTTTCCTCTTTTCAGGGCTTAGAAGGGCCGGGCGGGACTTTCATTTCATGATCCGAGAATTTTTATTTACATTTTGTTTATGGCAAAAGGGCTTAGAAGGGTCTAATAAGTTAAAGAATAGTCTTTAATTGAAATGTGCAATAAAATTTCATAGCTAAGTTTATATTTAACTTTTTAAAATACTGCAAATAATTTCTACATTTTTTTCTTAAGTATCTTAATATTATATACTCCCTCCATTTTTTTAGATGGTTTATTTGCTATTTTGGGATGTTTTTTTTTTTTTTTTTTTTTTTTTTTCAGATGACCTATTTTTTCTTTTAAGGCGCAACAAACACCACTTTTATCTTTAACATCACATTTATCTTAAACTCACACCACATATTAACACAGAGGGAGTATCAAATAGAAAAAAGGAGAATATCGTTTCCGTATCTTTTTATAGGAAAAGGGAAAGCTTTATTTTAAAAATAGGTATATGTAAATAGCGACAGAGATAGGATTTTTTTTTAATTTGAGGTGCGAAAAATTTACATAATTGTATACTCAAAAAAGTATTTCATATTGAAATAAGAGATAAGGGTGTTTTTTTAGCTTATAGAGAATAATAAAACCAAATTTTAGATTTGAGAATAAATTTACACCAATTTTTACCCATATTTGGATTGGAGTACCAAAATACTCTTATTTTTTTTAGGTATGGGGTTTTGTCTCATTATGCATCCTTCTCTCTTCTCTCTCTCTTATTTCTCATCTAATATATTATGCGTCCTTCTCTCTTCTCCCTCTCTCTCATTCCACATCTACACTTTCATCTCCACTTCTCTCTCTGACGCAATTTCAATATATTTCTTCTCCACCTCTCTCTCGTATTCTTGAGGTGGCGGTGACGCCGTTCAACCATGGAAAAACAGCTTAAACATTCTCAAGTACAGTTCTCGTTTTGTGGTGAAGGAAGACGATAAATATTTCTCGTTTGTTTGCTTTTTGTGTGTGTATATAAAGTTGATTAAATTGTAGATCTGAAGAATTTTGTTCTCAATAGACTTAACAACTTCTGATACACAATTTTGATCCGACTATAAATATTTATCGTTTTTTTAGGAGTTTTTCACCTTTTAACGGTTGATTCACAGTCTTGTATTCATACGTGATCGATTAGAAATTTACATGTTTTTATAAGTGTTTAGGAGTCATTTTTAGGTCTCGTTTTGTGATTTAGTTCGTGTTTTGTATCGTTTTACGCCTTTTCGAACTATATTACGCTTTGGGTATTTTATCGTATTTTCAGGCATTATTCGTGTGGAAATAGCCCAAGTTGAAACGAGGATCGAGAAAGCCAAGAAACGAAGTGTCGAAAAGACGATGAACGAAGTTCGAGAGGGTGGCTCGACCAGCCGCGCGACCGCGCCTAGGGTCGAGCCCATGCTACTGTTGGCTATGCTCGATCGAGCACATTTTTCTTCACGCGCAACCGGCCGCGCGACCGCGCAGGCGTTCGAGCTCGTGGGCGCACCGTCCTGTCGAGCCGAGACACGGGATTCGTCTAATTCGCGGGCTTTTCGACCTTTTATCGAGTCCTATTACACTTATGTTTCCTTTTGTAAATTTCTACTCTATAAATACCTTAGATTTAGCATTGTGAACCCTAATTCTCATTAGTTCTCTTTAGTTTTCTTAGGTTTTCATAGACTTCTTTAAATTTCCAGCTTTTGTTATTGTTCAACATTGGAGTTTATTCAAGTTTATTCAAGATTCAAGATTCGAAATTCTTCGCGTGTTCAAGATTCAATTCCAAATTTTTCTTACTTTACTTTTTAATTATGTTCTTTCAATATATTTTGTTTATGTTTGTTTTAATTATGTCTAGCTAAATTTCTTAGTTGATTTTAGGGATTGAATGCCTAATTGAATTTATGTGAGTGTTTTTGTTTACAATTAGCCTTCCAATCTAGGTGCATGTTTCATGGTGCTTATTCTCATGCATGATTACTTGATCACTAATTATGAGTGCATAGTTATGTTTTTATGCCTTAGCCTAATAATTGCATAATAGATCTCATGAATACATGGTATGATGATTTAATTGTCTTAGCCGAAGTTAGATTATCATATGTTTGCATATAGTCGACATAGGTGTCGTAGCTGAACCTAGTTGATTGTATTATTGATACTTGTTCTACTTTGCACTTGATTTGATTTCTATGAGACCGAGAGGAGATTAGGATCTTATTAGGTGACGATCTACATTGCCTTAGCCGGAGTGTTAGGTTATTTTTGTGTATCACATCTAGATTGGATTAAATTGGTTAATTGTATGCATTGATTACTTGCATAGATTTGATTAGGTAGGCTTCCCTAGAATCAACACTTTGTCATTATTTGTTTATTTGCCTTATTTGCTATTTGCTTTATTATTTGTTTATTTCCTTATTTGTTTAATTGAGTCTTTTATTTAATTGTCTAGTTTATAAATACCACAATCCAAATTCTTAATTGCTTAGACATCAGTTTAGTTCTAGAGTAGAGGTATTGTGTGTGGTTTCGGTATATCAATCCCTGTGGATACGATATTCGTACTTCTTTATACTATACCTATTTTGTGTGGTAGAAAATAGTGCGATCAGTACGTACTTTTCATGCAACTCAATTTTTTTTTTTTAATTTTTTTTTTTTTTTGTAGTTTGTGTACGTACGTTTTTATTTTGTAGTACCATATTAGAAATTTGTTTGGCAGGTAGGATTTTCAAAAGAAGTAGGTACGATGCGTGTATTTTCGTACCTGTACAAATACGTTTTATATATTTTTTCTCACTATTTTCATTTTTTCGCAGGGGATGCAATCTTCTTTAACTTGTTGTCCATGGTGGAACATGGAATGGCAACAAATATGAGGGTGGTATAAAATATTTTATACCTATCCCATCTAGTGGTATGACGTTTGAAGAACTATTAGGTAGGTGATAGGGTGTATTTTTAACATATTATCTAATTATTTAATAATAGTTTTCTTGTCTTATTTTGATAGTTTAGCTCATGTTTTGTATTATTTACGTTATTTCAAGCTAGATTAAGCTTTTGGGTTGTTTTGAGTGTTTTTAGGGCTTTTGAGTCGAGAAAACCCAAGATAAGATGAGAGAAGATGAAATCAAGGAAGATTATGAATCAGTGGTCCCGAGTTCTAAGTTTTCACGATTTTATTGCATAGTTATTTTGGAGTAATGAATGCATAATATCGAAGAGGAGTTTGATAGGAGCGCGTAAGCGAAAACGGAGGTCAATTCGGAGTTCGGACGAGGAAGATAGGGCCAAAACAAGAAAGAGGTGCTGGACCTCTCGACCCTCTCGACCGAGAGCCCTGTCGAGAGGGGGGTCGAGAGGATCTCTCGGGAATCCTGAAATTTCATATTTTTTATTCTTTTAACCTAATCCTTGTACACTTAGGTAACCATTACGAATCTCTACCTTATAAATACCCCAAAACTCATCATTGAACCCAAGTTTTGATAAGTTTTTCATAGAGAGAGTTCTCTCTTACCCTAGATTAGTTTTTATTCTTTTCTCTACATTTTTTACATTTATGTATGAAGACCATTGAAGATTGAAGATTGAAGATTTATTCAAGATTCAAGAGTTTTTCTATCCCTTTCTCTTTACTTTATGTTTTTAATTATGTTTTATCTTCCTTCTATCTTTCTTTTAATTATGTTTAACTAATTTTCCTAGATTGATTCTAGGGTTTGTATGTTTAGTTGAATCTACGTGAATACTTTTTAGATCTATTTTATCCTTCCAATTTAGATGTATGTTTCATGGTGCTTGTTCTCATGCATGATTACTTGATCACTAATTATGTATGCTTAGTTATGTTTTTATACCTTGACTGGATATTTTCATAATGGATCTCATGTATACATACTATGTTTGATTTATCTGTCATGACCGAAGTAGATCATCATAGGTCTTGCATATAGTTGTGTCGTGACTGAACCTTGTTGATTATATCTATCGATACTTGATCTTTGTTGCGCTTGATTTAATTCCTATGAGACCGGGAGGAGATTAGGGTTTTATTAAGTGACTGTCAAGATTGCCCTGACCGGAGTCTTTGATTACTTTCGTGTATCGCATCTAGGTTGGATTAAATTGGTTAGATAGATTTATTGGTTATTTATGTATGTTTGATTAGATTTACTACCCTAGGATCAATGCTTTCTTTTACTTGTTAGTTTCTTTGTTTTTCATATATTTTATATTTGTGTCTTTTATTTGATTTTAATTCTTGTTTTAGATAGATAACTACATTCTCGAGTTTTGTTTGCCTAGACATTGCTGAGAAGCTCTACTAGAGGTAACTCCTATACGTTCGGATATCGGTCCCTGAGGATACGACTCCTGTTTTCCTTTGCTACTCTATTTTAGAGTGGTAAAATTAATAACAGCGAACAGTAGGCTTGAAGTACGTTTGAAGAAGGATCGACACACACACACGTGTTTGATATAGATGCTTTGGTCCAACCTTCTCCAGGCGAAAGTGTGAGAATGAAGATAACGGACAACTTTGAGTGGTCTTGTTTAGGTGATTTGTTAGATGTGCCAACCATATACGTCATTATCTGTAAAAGGAACAGTGAATTTGAATAGAATAGTATTATTCCAATGAATTCTTTAAATATCCAAGACGGGGCTGCGATCATTAACTATGTCGGTGTTGATTCATGGGTTATTCCGGGCGCATCGCATAAAGCTTCTATCGATTGCGATGAAATTGTTACACGGGTGGAACCTGCTACAAGAGAACTTGTTATCGGTGCTACTTTTATTAATAAGGATATAATGACCTATGCCATTGATTCATACCACTTGAGAAATGTTTTGGAGTACCGAACGAAGCGATCTGATTTAACAAGGTATTATGTTGTCTATAAGTATGGCAAAAGATGTAAGTTTATTGTGCGAAGTAAAGACATTGGATTGTCATGAAGAATATATGAGTGTATCCCTCATACGTGTCAGATAGATTTTTTAGGAGAGATTCACACCCGAAGGGTTTAAACCAAAGTTGTAGCTAATCATGTTGGAGCGAATTAGATGGAAGATGGATTTGTTCTTAGGCCACGGGACATTCAAGGACAGGTCTTAAGAGAATTCGACATTGATTTGAAATATTCATCTGCCTTAACTGCTAGGAATGTTGCATTTGATGCTACTTACGGAGATCCGAACAAGTCATTTCAGGTTAGACTTTATAGTACGCCGTTTAACTTTTTGTACCTACAAATGTTTTTAAGATATCTATTAAATTCATAGTGTGTAGTCGGTACGATTTACATATATTCGTAATGACAATTTATCCCCTTTTAAGTCAGGTTTTTGTTTTTGCACGGTAGCATTTTTTTTTTATTGTTTTGTACGTTTTCACAGTTGTTGCCCAAGCACTTCTACATGTTAGAGAAGTTGAACCCTGGCTCAATTGTGGATATTCAGACATGCAATGGGTCTTTTCAGTATTGTTATTTCTCTCTCGATGCTAGTGCAAGGACATTTCGTGCTTGTCGACACGTGATTGTTATCGACGCGACACACTTGAAGGGCAAATACAAGGGTATTATGTTTGTTGCATCGACAAAGGGTTCCGGGGTTGCTGACCTTCCCCTTTGGTGCCTCTCCTGTTGGTTGATCCAGAATGCGATACTGTCATTGCTCGTCCTGCCCGATCTCCATCATCTTGCCCAGGCAGGCGAGGTCGAGCACTTCCTCAATTGTTGCGTGCTTCTCGTGCTCCGGCGTCCAGGCTTCAGTGCGCTCCGCATACACAGTGACCATGTGGGCAAGGGACAACCTTTGTGTGGACTTGCTCAGTATGTTGTAAATCTGAGCAGCCACAAAGGCTCCGAAGTCGAGCCTCTTCTTCTTGGTCATACACCATAGGATGTAGACCTCCTGCTGTGAGAGCGAGTTGGAGTTGTCCTTCTTGCCGAAGAAATTATATGCCAAGATGCGATGGCATACGTGGAGTGTGGGGGTGCCGAGCACATTGCCTTTGGTCTTGCTGGAGTGGTAGTGGGGGTCGCTGCTTCTGTTCATATCCTTCCAGATCTGTGGCCACTCCTTGGTCATGTCTGAGAGCTTCTTGGCTGCTTCCCTGTGCGCTAGACTGAAGACCGTGGCATACGAATCTTCCCAGAGGGATTGATTAAACTCGTTTCATCGACTGCACGATCTCCACACCTCCCAACGAAATTTGCACTGCCACTGGCACGCCGTTCTCATTAAATGTCACCCTTGCCTTGCTGTAGAACTCCTTTACCAACGCCACGTTCACCTTGCCCGGCCACTCTAGGAAGAATCCCCACCCTATGTTGTCGAAAAGCCACTGGACCTCATCTGCGATACCCAGTTACTCGAGTGTCTTCATGTGAACGACCTTGGGCAAGACGATACCTCTTTGAGAGATTTCAGTGATGGCCTCCACCACTGCCTTGCCCGTAGCTTGAGAGCGGGTTTGCCGGTCGGAAACAGAACGCGGCGACTTCTCTTGCTTGCCACCGGTGGGGTGGTGGTCTCTTCTCCTTCCTCTTCCTCCTCGTGACCAGATGTCGGCGAGGAGCCATCGTCAGAGGGTGCTGCCCTCTGCTTCTTCACGGGTGGGGTGGCCTTCCTTTTTGACTTGGCCGGAGTAGAATCCGACCCTTTCTCCTTGCTTACCGCCATCGTCGTTTCCAACGGCGCCTCATCCTCCATGGCCTCGTCGGCCACCTCCTCTACTTCTTCTTCCTCGTCGTGTTCCTCCATTTGCTGCTCGACATTTTGTCCGGGCAGAACGTCCTCCTCCACTGGCTGTTGTACCTGTTCTTCCTCGGAAAAGACTGTCGCGATCGGAGTGACGCAGAGAGGTTGTTGTTTGGTTTGGGACGGGGATTTGGTGGATTTTTGGTTGAGTGAGGACATGGCTGGCTTTTCGCGTGGTGCTTTCTTGGTAGCTTTAGGTTTTTATGGGGGAGAGTCGCCGGTGAGATCGATTTTGGTTCCGTGAGGGATGGTGAATTTGTTCTTTGGCCGGGTTCCAACTATTATGAAGAGGGAGAGGGAGTTATCAGAGGTTATAGGTTAGTGGGAGTGGGTTATGGTAGGTTTTAAATTTGATTTTCAAATTTAGGGTGATGATGGCGGTTAAGGAAGGTTTGTGTGTTGGGGAAGGCAACCGTCTCTGACACAATCTGCGCTCCGATTTGACAGGATTGTGCAGATTTCTTTCCATAACTACTCCCCGTGTTTTGCTCAAGACATCATCCGCTACCACAGTGCCCAACCTGTAAGGCAGGAAAACAGAAAACTTCCTGCGAGGAATGACAACCCTTCTCGGCTTTATTAGTAGACTTAAATAAAATATGAACCTCCCTCACGTACACACTTTGCCCAAGGCAAAGTGTGTAGGTCCTTGTATACTTCATCTTGCCCATAGTAGGCCTTCTACCTGTGTCCATTCACCTTAAAAAATTTCCCTTTTGTCAAATCGCGTACCTCTACTACTCCATTGGGATGTTGGGCTTCTACTGCATATGGTCCACGCCATTTGGTAGTCAACTTGCCCGTCATCAATTTGAATCGCGATTGATATAAGAGAACTAATTGCCCTGGCTCGAACTCCTTCTTCTGAATGATCTCGTCGTGAGCTCTCTTCAACTTCTTCTTGTAAATGGCTGCATTTTTATATGCCTCCAAACGTATCTCCTCGAGCTCTTGCAAGCTTAACTTCCTCGCCTGTCCTGCTTGGTCCCAATCGTAATTCATCCTGCTTACTGCCCAAAATATGCCCTGTGCTCAAGTTCCACGGGCAAATGATAACTTTTTCCGAATACCATGCGACATGGAGAGATCCCAAAGGGTGTTTTGTAGGCAGTCCGATATGCCAAGAGAGCATCGTCAAGTTTGGTGCTCCACTGCATGCCCGAGATACCCACGACTTTCCTCAAGATGGTCTTGAAGATTCAGTTAGATAGTTCCGCTTGCCCATTCCCTTGAGGATGATAAGTTGTGGTCAGCTTGTGGTGCACCCCGTACTTCTTCATCAAGGCTTCTTGATAGGGATCAATATCAGCCTCGCCACGTGGCATCCGCCCGTGCTGACTAGATTCACGTTCCAGAAGCCACAGGTGCCATCCTCGGTGCAGATACCGTATCCAGCGCAGAAGCTATAGGTCTTGCGCAGATCCATGTATACGCAGAGGCTATCCCAGGTCCGTCGGCATCTGCTAAGGTGCAGGGATCTGTCGAGCACGCAATCCGCATGACTCTACGTACCTTAGGGTGAGGACCACTAAATTAATGACGGAGGAAATATTGTCCCCCTAGAAATTCCTTTTCTATCCTCCCTGCAGAGGTACATTCACCTTTTCACCCTTTTTTGCACTTATAAATATATAGTGATTTCACCATTCTGAGGTACGAGTTCTATACTTTTCTACATTGTTCCATTGATATTCTCTCTTTGGAATTTTCGTACTCATACTGACTTGAGCGTCGGAGGTTCTTTCTGGAGGAACCTCCCCGTTGTTCCTCCGGCTCTATTTTGCAGGCGAGTAAACGGAGAGAAGTACGAATGAAAGTCCCTATGTTTGAGTTCATGGGTTCGAAAGAAAAGGAACGTCGTATCTCTTACTCTCTCCAAGCTAGCAATCATATGAAAAAAGGTGGCCTTGCGAATAGATGCAGGGTTTAATTGATTTAAGGGCGCATTATATATATGAGCTATGCGGACAAAGAAGGGAGGAACCGGAAAGCGCAAGCCGGCAGTCAATTGAGAAAACCAGAAGGTTTTTCGAGGGGATTTCGGTGACAGAGGCCGTTCTTCCCTCCGTGGGATCTCTAGTAAATACTCCCCTAAATTTCTTACTTTTCGTTTAAAAACGTCAAAAGCAGTCTTATCTAGGGTGGAGGCTTCATACCTATCCAAAGAAAGTATTTGTTTTTTCAATCTATTTCCGGTGTCGTCCCTCTGAGAATCTAACCCTTGGTTAGACCTAGTAGATCTATTGCTACCTCGATGGTCGAAGGAAAGCCAGCGGGAAGAAGAAGATTTCATAATGATTTTCTAAGTTGACAGTGGAAAACCCAAGAAAAGAATAGAAGACAAGAATACCTGCTCGTTCCGTTTACCGGAGGGACGGGGAAGGTAAAAACTCTTAGGAACTCCGAGAAACTGAAAGAGGTGAGAGAGTCTTCTCCTTTTCTTTGAAATGCAAGAGAGAAATAAAGGGAAAGAGTAAATCCCCACTACCTATAAACTCGGAAGACGGAAAAAAAAAAAGTAAAGGCAGAAATGGGGAAAGAGAAGTGGGAGAACGTGCCACACCCACCACATCACGTCGCATTATTGCCATAAATGAGCCTCTGTTTTGTTTAGGCGTGCTTGCACGCGCCGAAGAAAATAGTATACAATTTTTTTCAATATTATAATCACCAAATCCCATTACTTGTTGGAACCACCCAAGCAAGACTATGAGAAAGGGAAGATAAAAGTATAAAATTGTAGAGATAGTAAATAAAAATAGAGGGAAATAAGTGACTTGGCATATTTCCCCTTCAGAAAAGAGGCAATTTTTTTTTCCAGAATAACGGATGAAAAAGCCTCAAATCATCATAAGGGTACTGTTAGAACCTCATATAACACGAAGAAGTACTATCATAGCCGGAAAAGCTCAAGCTTATTGACTACAAAGTTTAGTCATTGGCCCCGGCAGTATTGAATACTGACGAGAGAGAAGGTCCCCTATAAATAGGAAACAATTTGGCACCCCTCTCTTACCTCAATTATACAATAAAGGAGAAGAAATGATGATGAAAGAAGGAGCCTTTACGCCTCCTCGCCCTCGAAAAGCCAACGGTTGCACCATTTTCCCACGCGACAAGACGTTTATGACGTCAATAAAGAGACAGTTTTCCCGCCAAAGCGTCTCGCAGAAGCTAACGGCACACGCTTCTGGACCTCGGGGGGGGGGGGGGGGGGGGGAGTAGCTGATAGGGATCAATATCAGCCTCGCCACGTGGCATCCGCCCGTGTTGACTGGATCCGCGTTCCAGAAGCCATAGGTGCCATCCTCGATGCAGGTACCGTATCCAGCGCAGAAGCCATAGGTCCTGCGCAGATCCATGTCTACGCAGAGGTTATCCCAAGTCCGTTGGCATCTGCTAAGGTGCATGGATCTGTCGAGCACGCAATCCGCATGACTCTACGTACCTTAGGGTGAGGACCACTAAATTAGTGACGGAGGGAATCTTGTCCCCCTAGAAATTCCTTTTCTATCCTCCCTGCACAGGTACATTCACCTTTTCACCCTTTTCGCACCTATAAATAGATAGTGATTTCACCATTCTGAGGTATGAGCGTTCTATACTTTTCTACACTGTTCCATTGATATTCTCTCTTTGGAATTTTCGTACTCATACTGACTTGAGCGTCGGAGGTTCTTCCCGGAGGAACCTCCCACTTTGTTCCTCCGGCTCTATTTTGCAGGCGTACGTCGGCAACTACGACGGAGCTTGAAGGTACTTTACTATAGTTGTACGGGGATGAATGGAAGAACGCCATGCGTTTACCGTCTCTTCCTCCATTCTTCTCTGTTGTACCTTCTTCTCGTAAGTGGGGTTTAATCGATGGTTTGAACGCCTTGCGTTTTACCTTTGTCTTCATCCCTATTACGAAGAAATGGTACTTCATGGAGGCTAATCTACGAGGATCAGCGCCTCGCGTTGTATTCGTGGTGATTCGGTTTATATTCATTTGTATATATATGTTCTCCATAAATCTGTGTATGAAGTGAATAATTGCATTATTGTTGTTAATCTTTGACCTGGATCTAACACTTCTACTGTGTTGTTGCAGAAATGAGTCCCTCGATCACTGATCATCGCCTTGGGCATGCCGAATCTTGTGAAGATGTGGGACTTGAGGAAAATGACCACGACGCTAGAGTCATTGTTTGCAAGTGCCTGTGCTTCCACCCATTTAGACACATAGTCTACTGCCAGCAGTATGTACTAATTGCCCCTTGACTTGGGCAAGGGGCCCATGAAA
Organism: Thymus mandschuricus; assembly: GCA_029379335.1. NCBI lineage: Eukaryota > Viridiplantae > Streptophyta > Magnoliopsida > Lamiales > Lamiaceae > Thymus > Thymus mandschuricus. The sequence goes on along the minus strand of CM057073.1, from coordinate 34,233,976 downwards.
TCAATCTTCAAAACGTCGAAGATCTCGACTGGTAGTATGGGCATGAGAGGCATCTCATTCCTTCTCCCGATGTTCCCTTCATGTTGGCATCTATCACATGCTTTAACCCACTCATAAGTGTCTGTGAATAACGTGGGCCAATAGAAACCGCAGTCCAAGATCTTCCTTGTTGTCCTCCTTTGCCCAAAGTGTCTTCCACATTATTTGGAATGGCAATGCTCAATGATGCTTCTTTGTTATGGTAATGCTCAAGGATGCTTCTTTGGGTCCTTGCAGGTTAGTGTTTTTGGGTACCCACACTTGTTTGACTCTTTTAAAAGTAGTCGCTTGTGTCTTGGGTCCCTTAACCTTTCCAAAGCGTGAGCTCTGCTTGGATGCAGATTCACATGTGCAAGTGTGTGTGCGAGGTAGGAAGGTATGTGAGGAGCTTGCTTTTGAAGTACCTATGCTCTTACTCTTATACTTATATCCTGAAGCTTGACGCTTTGGATTAGCTATGAGTGACGAGTCTAACTTAGGGATTTTAACTTTCGCAAGCTTCTCGCTTGGTCTCTTCTGCGAAGTCAAACTAGGCTTTTGACCTTGACTCGCTTTGGAGACGCTTGGGTTTTGAATCTTCCTTTTGGGAAGTTGAACACCTTCCCCCTGAACGTAAGGACGATTGGATCATCTCCAATCGGACTCACTTGATACATTGTTGGTCCCGGTTTGCTATAGGAAAAATACGTAGAGGGGGGGGGGGGGGGGGGTGAATACGTATTTTGAAGTTTTTCAACTTCAATTCCTTAACTCAGAGTATAAAGTAAAGTGCTCTTTGGAAATACTAAGACCTAGCCGAGGGCTAGATCTGAAGCAATCACAAAACTCTTGACCTAAGCTTAGAGCTTGATCAAGAGTGAGACTTTACTCTTTGTGCGGAATTTGGTGAGCTATAATCTTTCCTAAGTAATTGAAAATCCAAGTTAAGTTTGTTTATATGCACGTGCAATGGATAATCGAATACTGTAAAGAGATTAAGGTAAGAGAGATACGACACAGAGATTTATAGTGGTTCGGAGATAACGCTCCTACGTCCACTTTGTTGCACGACGGCAACTGTTCTTTTCACTCAAGAACTTGAAGGTTACGGGTCCTTCAAAAACCTTATCGAGATCGGGCTTCACTCGCCTAGACCTGATGAACAGTGCAGTGATTACGGGTTCACTACTAAGACCTAAACTGGACACGAAGCTTCACTCACTTCTGTCCGAACAACAGGGAGATTCCGGGCTCTCCTTACAGCCTAGCTTCGATCGAGCTTTACACAAACGGTGTAAGTGTAAGCTTGGATCTCAACTCTACGATCGAGGCTTCTTCAATCGATGAAAGAAGGGCCTTAGATCTGAACAACCTAACGACGACACTCAAAAACCTAACAGACAGAGTTTAGGGTTTTTGGTTGACGAAACACACTATGAAGAGCTCTTTACAATAAGTGCAAAGATGGCTAGAGCTCTTCTTCTAAGCTTGGATATGGAATGGGCTTAGACTCTAAGTGTGAAGGTTGTGAAGACGAGTTCCGATGAACTGGAAACTCGGAGAACACTGGAAAACAAAGACTCGAAGATTGCTATGAAAGCTGGGAGTGTTTGTTTGCTGTATGCGCTCGAATGCTCAAGTAGTGTTCTACCCTTCTTCGTCTTCATCCTTCACTATTTATAGGCGGAGGGTTGGCTGAGATCCGTTACTTGGTTGGTGGCCTTGTCCCTCCTCCTCTCGACAGTACTTGCGCAGGCAGTAGCTTTTGCAGACGCGCAGTTTTGGCATTTTGCCAAAATTGGCTAACTTCCAAGTGTAACAGTAACTGGAGCGACCCAGTACTGTTGCGGCGCCTTTGTCGGCCTGGCAGTCAACTCCTCTGCTCCTCTCCGCTTTCGACACGTGGAAATCTCGTAATTAATGCAGAGATCTCCAGTTGACTGGAGTTCAAATTCGGAGCGGGAATTTGTGCTGTCGCTTTCTGGTAGGTAGTGGCTCGCTTCGCTTTGAAGTTGTAGTGGCCGCTCTGAAGTGAGTCGCTTCACAGTCAAATTTGTAGTGAGTCACTTGAGAAATAAATTTCCCGTGACACTACTAAATTAAGTGTTGACTCGTGTTGACTCGCTTCGGCTTTTCTTTGTAGCGCACGCTTCGCTTTGCTTTAGTGGGTTCACTTGATTCCACTGTAGCGCTCGCTTCGCTTCGCTTTGGCAGACTCACTTTGAATCTACTGTAGCGCTCGCTTCGCTTCGCTTTGCTTTGAACTGTAGCGCTTGCTTCGCTTCGTAATTCTTCGGCACGCTTCACTTCGATTTGCTTGACCTGCTTCGCTTTGGAAAACACACTCAAGTGAGTGGCCTTCACTTGAACTTTTGAAGCCTAATCTAAGCAAAATAAAGGAGCCATCCTAACAGTGTAGGCTTAGAAAAATTCTAACCTATTAACTACATCAAAATGGGTCGCTTGGGAATAGGACGCTTGGGGTTTTGGGATCTAATCAAAACAAATGACTTTATTTATCAAATATCCCATGTAGTTCCCCCTTAACAGTTTAGTCCTTAACAATTCCCAACAATTTCCCCCTTTTTGATGATGCCAAAACCCATACGACTTAGATAAAAATAAATCTAGTCTATCTAACCGTGAAGGGAACTCCAAGCGTCTGCTTCCTTTGCAGTTTCGTTTGTAATTTTTCTTTTAAGTTCCTTCCCCTTTTTTTTTCGGTTAAATTAATGAGTTTGTAGCAGAAAAATAAAGTCATTCACAAAGCGAGTAAATGACACAGAAGAGACAGAAATAAGAGTGGGATAAATGAACAAGCAGTTCACACAAAAATTATGTAAGGAACTTGAAACTCAGAGGTTTCCTGCAGTTCCTTCCATGTCATCCTCCTTTCCTTCTCTTGTCACTTCCCTTCTTCCTCCTTCTCCTCCTCTTCTACATCTGCCTCCAAATCCTTTGCAATCATATCTTCGGGTATGGTGTATGCACTGAAAACCCTTGCTTCCATCGACTCAACACTGTGGATACTTGGCCTCCTCCAAGTCTCTTCCAGTTGGAAGGCTTCATCCACCTCAGCGTCGATGATGCTGCGATTGAGGATACTGGTGCCAGGTAGGAATGGCATAATGAATTCCTTCTTAGCTGGTACCTTGATGATTAAGGGTGTAGGCTCTCCAAGCTGTGCAAGAGCGAAGACTTCTTGCCTAAATTTCTCATCATAGACACTAAGAAAGTTGTTGAGCGCGGTGACCCTTGAGCATTCAGTCTGCAATGGCACTACCTCCCAATAGTAGTAAGCTTTGATAAACTTCTCCTTGTAGTGTAGCCATTGCTCAAGTAGTTCGTCAGGAATGAACTGCTCGATCTCACGGGCATCAGGGTGCTCATCTCTGCGCACAGCCAACTCCTCCTCCGACCGGCTGGACATCTGTGCTATGATCGTTTTGAACTTCTTTCCTGACTCGCTGCTCCAGGAAGGAAGCTTCTTGTTGAGTTGCTTGCGAATGTAATTGCGTTCTTCTCTGAGAGGGTAGCGGCCAGAGTCAATCATTTCTTTCGCAGTCTTGTGACATGTGTCGATCATAGCCTGATCTAGGCATGCATCGGATTCTTCTGGCGTGATTGGAACAAAGATACTTCTGACCAAGACGGACTGGATGACTTTCATTTCATTGAAGTGATTCTCAATTCGTTCGTCAATGACTTGCAGTCGTTTTGTCCTTAACCTCTTTTCCTTCTCTGCCCTTGGAACAACTGCCTTCTCAACTTTTTGGCGCTTGGTCGCTGAATCATCTCTCTTAGTTTCTGGAGCAGTTCGCTTCACTATTGATGATGGGGGAGATGAAGTGGGTGCTTCGTCTGAAGTGGGCGCTTGAGAGCTTGAAGTACCTGCAAGAGTTTTCAAATTAAACTGGCGCTCGCTCTCCCAAGCCATAGTCTCGCTTGCCTCTGCTAGCTTCCGCCTTTCCTCCTTTGTTAGCACAGTGACTGGAGGATGTCGAGCAATGGAAGAGGCAAGCACTTTATCTCCAAGTGGCTTGCGGGGTTCTTCAGGCTTTTTCAGCGGTTCCTTCTCAGTGAGCTTTTCTTTGCCTTTCTTTGCAGACTTCGCCTCTCTCTCCTCTTCTCCAGTACCACTATTCTCCTCCAACAATTTCTCTACTTCAACAGCTCCAACTACTCCACCTTGTGGCTCCAACAGATTGACATTTTTCAGTACCATCCCTTCCCCCTTTTTGGCATCATCAAAACCAGGGGTTGGGACGATTGTCTTTCCAGTAAGAGACTTGTGAAGTACCTCAATCTTGTCAAGTACAGCATGAAACATCTCTTCCGTTCGAGACGCGAAGACTTGCTTTTCCGACAATTCAGCATTCTTCAAGTCAAGAGGCTGTGAATTTTTCCTTAGACTTTCAAGCTCTCTCTTGTCAATGGCACTCTCCTCTTTGACTTTCTTCAATTGGGTTCGAAGTAAGTCAAGAGTCTTCTTGGTACTGAGGAGTTCGCTTTCTTTCATCACCAACTCTCCCTCCTTATTCTCCACTTTCTTTTTCAGCTCCTTCACCTCCTTTTCCAACGTCTCCTTCTCTTTACCAATTGTGACCAGTTTGGTATTCACCACTCTCAAGCGGCTCCTTTCTGCGTCACGTGAGTCCTTGAGATCATTCACTAGATTTACTTGTGCCTCCAGCACTTTCTCCTTCTCCTTCAACTCCATCTTCTTTTTAGTGATCTCGTCTTGTAAACTTAAGATCTCTGCGTTCTTAACCTCCATCTCCTCTGTGTGATCCCTCATTAGCTTCTTCTTATGCATGGTTGGGGTGTGCTCAGGGATATGGGTAGTTTCAGTAGGTGAGGATTGAGATTTGTTAACTTCAATGTCCTCAAGCGGCTTCTCCACAGCCTCGCTTTCTTGGACAGGTGAAGTGTCTTGCTTCACTCTCTTCTTCCCTTGCTTTGCAGCCACTTGCTTCAAAGATGAAGCGGCTTGCTTTGCTTGGGAAGCTTCAGCTTGTGCTTTCACAACTTGCCTTGCTGCGGGCACTTCTACAACTAGAAGTCCCTGATCCATTGGGATTTTTGTTTTCTTCCACTTGTCGTAGAAGATGGTGTGCTTGTTGTATATGATCGTGTCAGATTCTGGCCATATCATCTCTGGATACTTCATTTCCAGTGCGACAGACAGTCTGGAAAAGAATTTTAATTTTCCTTTCCGCAGAATCTTATCTGGAGTTCCTGGTACGAATGCAAAATCGTCAGCAGCTTCGTGGATTTGCTTGAGAAGCCACCCGTGCCAGTTAAATTTCTTTCCAGTGAGGCTGTCGATGATCATGGTGGTGCCGATCAGCTTCGTTTCTGACAGCGTGTCGAGGGAACTGACATAGCATGCAATGCTCTTCGTAAAGAGTTCGCAGATGAGATTGAACGGTTCCTTCAGACTTTTGCGAATGTTGGCCTCCTTGAAGTTCGGATCTGCTCCAGCGACTGCAAATCGGCCATACTGCACTCCGGCCGAAAGACCTAAATCTAGCAGAGAATCTCCTCCTTCTCTTGGCAGATCGAACACCTCGATGAGTTTACTCATATCAACCTCCACCGGCTTTCTGGTCCGTGGATCAGTGAAGGAAGATGTATTTTGTTCCTTCTTCAGATTCAGCAGAATCTCTCCAATGGCTTTCGCCAGAATCTTCGTCGGCACTAACGTTATGAACTTCCATAGACCGGCCGTGGTCACGGCTCTACGGAAGAAACCATTTACTTCGACGACAATAGAGTCGAGATGGGGCTCGACGTTGATGTGCTCGCCAACATTTGTCATGAACTCCTCCATTGTCTCAGTATTCTTTTTCTTGCCCATGGTGGATTTTGAAAGATCTTGAAGAAAATTTTTAACAATGAAGTAGAAAGGGTTGAGACTCGTGAGTTGCAGAGTAATTGCAGATCTAACACGAGAATGGCAAATTTAGAAGGCTGTGAAAATTTCTGCAGTTCTGCCTCGACCCATATATATAGAATTGGGTTATGGCTGACGTGGCAGGGGTAGGACGGTAATAACACCGAAAGTCCTGTAGGTAGGCGGCGGACGTGCGGTGATGGACCTGACGTGTCCGGCGTCATCACAATAAAAGTGAACCGCCACTTGCTCGGCGTCGCCACGTGGCCTTCTATGGTTGGCTTGTCGTATACTGCGTTGATCGAACGGCTCCAGATTGGGGGCTGTTGAGATTCGACGGCTGGATCTTCTCCGCCTTTTCCCGCTTCAAATTCAAGCGTGTGAACACGCGCCCGTTATTTCCGTCGTTCCTGCACCTGCATTAAATGCACAGCAGAAAGTAAAATTGCACTCGAGTGCAGACAGCTCATACTCGCTTCATGCCCGCTCGCTTCGAGTTGGGCCGCTACGCCTTGACTCGCTTGAGAGGCATTCGCTTGAGTGACTGTTCTGCACTCGCTTGCGATGGCTAGCTTTGAGTGACGAAGCACTCGCTTGGCCATCTGAAGCGACTGGAATAAGAAAATTGAATTTCTTTGCTTAATTTAAAATGTTTCTGACTTACATACTTCGAGGATAAACAAGAGTGTTTTCCTCTTTGTATTTGTGTTAGATTCATTTCATATTTTCCACGTAGTGAGTGAAGGTTTCTAGCACACTTCGGCTCACTTAGTGTACTTAAAATTGAAACACTTACCAGTCAATCCCACTTCGTAGGAGATTGATACCACAAATTGAAGACTTCACTTGAATTAGATACCACATGTTGAATGCTACACGTTGAGTTAGATCTTCATGGCATTCATCTTCATGGCATTCATCTTCCTCTACGAATTAGAGAGTCCTCCATCGAAGTGAATGAGGGAGAAAATGAATAAAGTACACAAGCTTACTACAACCCGAAGGGAGCATCACGTAAGTGTACTTATTCACGACGAATGGGGGATGAGTACAAGTCCTTATCTCAGAGCAGAAATGGACAGGATGACAATGAGAATGCTCTGACAAGACAATCTCGTATTTTACGCAGAAGCATGTCACCAGCCCTGCAACCTTTTGTATAAAAAGGTAAACCTTCAAGCTTTCCTACATTCTAAAGAATGAATCTGCAGTTAGTTCGCTTTGACCCAAGCTAGGGCAAATTGAAGCAATGCAGAATTCAAGATTGCAGCATTCTTGCTCGCTTTGGAAGTAGCTTGCTCCGAGAGAAGCATTAGTTCCCCCTTAACCATATACTTAACAATTCCAATAAGTTGGTAGGGAACTTCTTCCAATACTCCACCTTTCTCCACCTAACTTCATTTTCTTCAAGCGAGTGAGTTTTGAAGTGGCTCGCTTGAGTTGGTGAAGATCCGAAGCGAGTGACGCTCATGAGAACAAGCGAACACTCCTTCGTGCATCCTGGAACTAGCATTCTTCACCAGGGTCTAATAACCCTAATTCCATGCATAGCTGGTTGAAACGAGACTCAGCTAGAGGCTTGGTGAGGATATCTGCTCGCTGGAGATCGGTATGAATCGAGCTTGATATCCTTTTTCTCGACATGATCACGAATGAAATGATGTCGAATTTCCACATGCTTGCACCTGGTGTGAAGCACTGGATTCTGCGAGATACATATGGCACTGTTGTTGTCGCAGAAGATCGGAATTTCATTCGCTTCAACTTTGTAGTCCTTCAACTGTTGACGAAGCCATAAGATTTGAGAACAGCAGCTTCCTGCGGCCATATATTCAGCTTCAGTTGTTGAAGTGGCTACGCTTGTTTGCTTCTTTGAGAACCATGAGATTAGCTTGCTTCCCAAGAACTGACATGTGCCCGACGTTGATTTCCTATCAACTCGGCAACCTCCATAGTCAGCATCGGAATATCCAGTGAGCTCCAAATTGTCCTCCGCTGGATACCACAGCCCCATGTTGAGAGTGCCCTTCAAATATCGAAGAATCCTTTTGGCAGCTTCAAGATGGTTGTGCTTGGGGTTGCTTTGGAATCGAGCGCAGACACCGACTGCAAAAGCAATATCTGGCCTGCTTGCAGTGAGATAGAGAAGTGACCCAATTAGGGCACGATAATCTGTAGGATCTACAGATTTTCCTCCTTCGTCTGGCTCCATCTTCCAGTTGGTATTCATAGGAATCTTCACAGCTTTAGCATGTTGAACACCAAACTTCGCAAGCATATCTCGAGTGTACTTGGCCTGGTTGATGAAAATTCCATTATCCTGCTGCTTCACTTGAAGACCTAGAAAGCAGCTCATCAAGCCAATCATCGACATCTCATACTTGGTCTTCATTAGCTCTCCAAACTTCTCGCTAAGCGACTGGTTTGGTGACCCAAATATGATGTCGTCCACGTAGATCTGGACCCATAGCATATCATCTCCATGATTGATGGTGAAGAGAGTCCGATCTATCTTTCCCTTTTGGAATCCATTTTCCACTAGGAATTGAGATAATGTATCATACCAAGCTCTGGGAGCTTGCTTCAACCCATACAGGGCTTTCTTCAAGCGATACACTTTATCTCCCTGCTCGAAACCCGGTGGCTGCTCCACATACACTTCTTCCTTGAGTTCACCGTTGAGGAATGCGCTCTTCACATCCATTTGATAGACCTTGAATTTCTTGGCTGCTGCATAGGCTAGAAACAATCTGATAGCTTCAAGCCGTGCTACTGGAGCGAAGGTCTCGTCAAAGTCGATTCCTTCCTCTTGGCAGTAGCCTTTGGCAACGAGTCGCGCCTTGTTCCTCACTACGTTGTGGTCCTCGTCCGTCTTGTTCTTGAACACCCACTTGGTGCCAATAACATGCTGAAACTTGGGACGATCCACGAGGTACCATACGTCGTTCCTGGTGAACTGGTTAAGCTCTTCTTGCATGGCTATCACCCAGTTAGAATCGGCTAGGGCTTCCTCCACGCTTGATGGCTCAATGTTTGAGAGAAAGCAACTGAACATGGCACTTTCTCCAAACACTTGACTTCTGGTCACTACACCTTTGGATGGATCTCCAATGATTTGGCTAGGTGAGTGATCCTTGAGCCACGCTCGCTTTGATCCGCCAGCTTCATCTTCATCCGCTTCCTTGTCGCTCGCTTCACCATCTGAAGCGACAGGATTGGGTGCTTGGCCTGTACTAGCTTCAGGAATCTTGGGGGCAGCTTCGACTTCTCCTTTGGGATCCTGCTCGCTTGAGTCCTTGATCTCATCATCTTCATCAAGCACGTCCCAAGTGAGTTGATTTGAGGGTTCCTTGCTTTGATCCTTTTCATTCGCTTGGGCCTGTTCCTGTGGAAGACTTAAAGAAGATTCATCAAATACGACATGGGGTGATTCTTCCACAATTAGGGTTTTACAGTTGAATACTCTGCAGGCTTTGCTAGATGTAGAGTATCCTAAGAATACTCCTTCATCTGCTTTGCTTTCAAAGGCTTTCAACTGTGACTTCCCATTGTTGTGAATGAAGACCCTACAACCAAAAATATGGAAATAAGATATGTTAGGAATTCTCCCTGTCCATATTTCATATGGTGTTTTGTCGTGCCGTTTGTTGAGAAGCGTCCGATTCTGTGTGTAGCACGCCGTGTTGGCAGCTTCAGCCCAATACTTCATCGGAAGCTTCGAGTCAGCAATCATGATGCGAACGGCTTCTTTGATGATTCGATTCCTTCTTTCAGCAACTCCATTCTGCTGAGGAGTGCGTGCTGAAGAAGTTTGATGTGCTATGCCATGCTCCGTGCAGTACGCTTCAATTGTAGAGTTCAGGAACTCTGTGCCTTTGTCGGAGCGAATGGTCACTATAGCTTGATTCTTTTCCACCGCCAATCGCTTGAGCAGTTGTGGCAGTTTGGTCAGTGTCTCCTTCTTGCTGAATAGAAATACAACCCAAGTGTAGCGAGAGAAATCGTCGACTACAACTAGAGTGTACTTCCTTCCATTTACACTAACTGGAGTAACTGGACCAAACAGATCCATGTGAAGCAGCTCGAGCACTCGCTTTGATGAAGCTTCTTCGAGACTGGCGAAGTGCTTCTTCGTCTGCTTCCCTCGTTGGCATGGTGAGCATGGATGGTCTTTGATGAAGACTTCATTCGGTATGCCTTGCACCAAACCTTTTCGAGCTAAGCGATTGATAGCTTTGAAATTGAGGTGGTTCAAGCGTCTGTGCCATAGCCATCCAATTTCTGTAGCACTTCTTGCAACTAGACAAGTTTCCTCCTTGCAGCTGTCCCATTGTGCTATGTAGACATTCCTTTGTCTAACTCCAGTGAGCACAATCTGGGATGTGAGTTTGCTCTTTACAATGCACTTGTTGGAGATGAACTCCACCCTGTACCCTTTATCACAAAACTGTGAAATAGATAACAGGTTGTGCTTGAGTCCTTCCACATAGGAGACTTCTTCAATTGTGAGCTTTCCAATTTTCAGTGCGCCGTATCCCCTGGTGCTTCCTCGAGAGTTGTCACCAAAGGTTACGTGTGGACCCTTCTTCTCTATGTAGTTGTGAAGTAGAGCTTTCATGCCAGTCATGTGTCTTGAACATCCACTGTCCAAGTACCAAACTAGTTGACCCTCACTTGGCATGGGATCCACGGCGCTCACCTGCAATTAGACAGATTTTGGTACCCAAATCAGTTTGGGTCCTTGCAGGTTAGTTCCCTTAGGTACCCACACTTGCTTTACTCTCTTTTGAGATGAAGCTTGTGTCTTGGGCTTCTCGACCTTCGAAAACTTGGTGTACTGCCTTGAAGCAGCTTCACACGTGCAACAGTGTGTGCAAGAGGGGTAGCGGCTCGCTTCAGACCTACCTACGCTCTTCCCATTTTGCTTATATCCTGAAGCGACTCGCTTCGGATTAGCTCTGGGTTTAGAGACTAACTTAGGGTTTCTAGTCTGTTGAAGCGGCTCGCTTGGTTTCCTCGAAGCGGTCCAACTAGGGTTTTGACCCTGACTCGCTTGAGTAACCTTGGGAATCTGAAGCGACCCAGTGGAAGCTTCAAAATCTTCCCCCTCAATGTTAGTCCGGTTGGACCATCTCCAGTCCGGATAACGTGACACATAGACATTACTCCTCTTCTTAGGAGGTAGATCCTTTGTCTCTCGTGTCTTGGCTTGAGACTTAGAAGTTTCGACAGTTCTCCCTTTACCCTTGGACTGGTAAGACTTAGCATGTTGAGTGCTAGGGATTGTTGAACTTTGCTTGCCCTTAGGATCTGCCCTTAAAGATATAGACATCTTCATTGGCTTCCTTTTAGGGTTCTCAGCCACTTTGCCTTTATCCTTGTTGGTGGTCGCTTTGGATGCAGTGGGCAATTCCAAAGTGACTGATGGTGTAGTGTGTGATGCACCAACAAAGACAGTCGGCTTGGGAGGTCCACCCTCATATCCAAGGCCAGCTTTTCTACCAAAAGGCAGAAGCGAGCCCTCTAGTGCCTGCCTAGCATATGATGCTTTGTTCAAGTTGGCAACTAGAGTGGACTGGGTTTCATACCTTCCCTCCAAGCTTTGATGTCTAGCGAAGAGATCCTCGAACTTACTAGTCATAGCCCTTAAATTAAGTTTGACTTCGTCAAGCTCACGGGCTAGCTTTCGGTTCTCCTTCTCGCTTCGAGACAGAGCTTGTTTTACCACTTCGTGGTCGCTTGACAATTTTTGGTGCTTGTCAAACAACTCACTCCATGTAGAGGATTGCTCTTCCTCATTGACAGTGTGTGCTAGTGTAATTGAAGTGATTGAAGGATAGAAGAATACCTCTCCTATTTCTTCATCGGTGAGCGCCATAAATCCAAGATCCTCACCATCACTGGAATTTGGATCGGTGAATGCATCTGAGTCGCTTGGTGGATCTTCAGTTGTAGCGACCGGCACTTCACTTGCTACGAGCGCTCGCCTTGGGGCATCCCTCTTGGCCTTCAATTCTTCGCGTTCTTTGGCACTTAGCTTTGGGCAATCGGATTTGTAGTGGCCCATCTTGTGGCAGTGGTAACACTCCACTTCCATCATGTCGCGCGGGATCGTCTTGGTCGTCTCTTCTCTCTTTCCTTTTCCTTCTCGAGCATCAGTGCTCCTCCCTTTGTACTGCTTGTAGAATCTTTTGTACTTGCCCACTCGAGAGTTCATCTTGTTGAAGTTCTTGGATAAGAACGCAATGTGTTCTTCCAATTCTTCCCTTGTCATCTTGGCTAGCGACTGCTCGCTTGGCCCTTCGGCAGCTTTGAACGCTACTCCTTTTGACGTAGTGGGCGCTTCATCCTCGTCGTCGAGGCTCATTCGATTCAGATCAAACTCGTGAGCTTTGAGCTCGGAGAACAGTACTTCTGGCGTGAGCTTCGTTAGATCCTTGGTAGCTAGATATAGCTCCTTCATAGTCTGCCATTTCCTTGTGAGAGCACGGACTATTTTCAGATTTACTTCCTTGTCTGTGAGTTCCTTCCCAAGCGAGTTGAGAGTTGCAGTAATGTTGGTAACTCTCAGCTCGAAGGCGTCGATGGATTCTCCGGACTTCATCACCAGATTTTCAAACTCCCGCATCTGAACGGCGAGTTTGTTCTCCTTGATTTTGTCTGTGCCTTGAGAAATGAGGGCTAGGGTTTCCCACATTTCCTTTGCCGTTGCACATTTCCTTATTCGTGGTAGATAGGCGTCCGACACGGTGCTCTGCATCGTGTGACGTGCAATCTTGTCGAGGTTGGCAACTTTGAAGTCATTTGGAGTATACTCATCCTTATCCTTCTCCACGTACTGTTGTCGAACGTGGGCTGGACGACCTTCAGCGGCTGGAATCTCCACAGATATGGCTTTCTTGATTTCGATTGGTCCGTCCTCAATGACTTCCCACATTCGGTCGTGGATTGAGCATAGGAAGCTCTCGACACGGAAACTCCATATCTCGTATCCTTCGATCGAGAACTGTGGAAGATTTGATGCACTGTATGTAGACATAGCAAACTATCAGCAGTAAATGCAATATGCGTGGGTGAGGTTTTGATGCACTTAGGAAAATAGGATCCGGTTCAGTGAGACAACGTGAAGCGAGTGGGGACTCGCTTCGGATATGCAAAGCAGAGGCTCGAAAGAACCGCTGCTCTGATACCACTTGTTGGTCCCGGTTTGCTATAGGAAAAATACGTAGAGGGGGGGGGGGGGGGTGAATACGTATTTTGAAGTTTTTCAACTTCAATTCCTTAACTCAGAGTATAAAGTAAAGTGCTCTTTGGAAATACTAAGACCTAGCCGAGGGCTAGATCTGAAGCAATCACGAAACTCTTGACCTAAGCTTAGAGCTTGATCAAGAGTGAGACTTTACTCTTTGTGCGGAATTTGGTGAGCTATAATCTTTCCTAAGTAATTGAAAATCCAAGTTAAGTTTGTTTATATGCACGTGCAATGGATAATCGAATACTGTAAAGAGATTAAGGTAAGAGAGATACGACACAGAGATTTATAGTGGTTCGGAGATAACGCTCCTACGTCCACTTTGTTGCACGACGGCAACTGTTCTTTTCACTCAAGAACTTGAAGGTTACGGGTCCTTCAAAAACCTTATCGAGATCGGGCTTCACTCGCCTAGACCTGATGAACAGTGCAGTGATTACGGGTTCACTACTAAGACCTAAACTGGACACGAAGCTTCACTCACTTCTGTCCGAACAACAGGGAGATTCCGGGCTCTCCTTACAGCCTAGCTTCGATCGAGCTTTACACAAACGGTGTAAGTGTAAGCTTGGATCTCAACTCTACGATCGAGGCTTCTTCAATCGATGAAAGAAGGGCCTTAGATCTGAACAACCTAACGACGACACTCAAAAACCTAACAGACAGAGTTTAGGGTTTTTGGTTGACGAAACACACTATGAAGAGCTCTTTACAATAAGTGCAAAGATGGCTAGAGCTCTTCTTCTAAGCTTGGATATGGAATGGGCTTAGACTCTAAGTGTGAAGGTTGTGAAGACGAGTTCCGATGAACTGGAAACTCGGAGAACACTGGAAAACAAAGACTCGAAGATTGCTATGAAAGCTGGGAGTGTTTGTTTGCTGTATGCGCTCGAATGCTCAAGTAGTGTTCTACCCTTCTTCGTCTTCATCCTTCACTATTTATAGGCGGAGGGTTGGCTGAGATCCGTTACTTGGTTGGTGGCCTTGTCCCTCCTCCTCTCGACAGTACTTGCGCAGGCAGTAGCTTTTGCAGACGCGCAGTTTTGGCATTTTGCCAAAATTGGCTAACTTCCAAGTGTAACAGTAACTGGAGCGACCCAGTACTGTTGCGGCGCCTTTGTCGGCCTGGCAGTCAACTCCTCTGCTCCTCTCCGCTTTCGACACGTGGAAATCTCGTAATTAATGCAGAGATCTCCAGTTGACTGGAGTTCAAATTCGGAGCGGGAATTTGTGCTGTCGCTTTCTGGTAGGTAGTGGCTCGCTTCGCTTTGAAGTTGTAGTGGCCGCTCTGAAGTGAGTCGCTTCACAGTCAAATTTGTAGTGAGTCACTTGAGAAATAAATTTCCCGTGACACTACTAAATTAAGTGTTGACTCGTGTTGACTCGCTTCGGCTTTTCTTTGTAGCGCACGCTTCGCTTTGCTTTAGTGGGTTCACTTGATTCCACTGTAGCGCTCGCTTCGCTTCGCTTTGGCAGACTCACTTTGAATCTACTGTAGCGCTCGCTTCGCTTCGCTTTGCTTTGAACTGTAGCGCTTGCTTCGCTTCGTAATTCTTCGGCACGCTTCACTTCGATTTGCTTGACCTGCTTCGCTTTGGAAAACACACTCAAGTGAGTGGCCTTCACTTGAACTTTTGAAGCCTAATCTAAGCAAAATAAAGGAGCCATCCTAACAGTGTAGGCTTAGAAAAATTCTAACCTATTAACTACATCAAAATGGGTCGCTTGGGAATAGGACGCTTGGGGTTTTGGGATCTAATCAAAACAAATGACTTTATTTATCAAATATCCCATGTAGTTCCCCCTTAACAGTTTAGTCCTTAACAATTCCCAACATACATGAATGACGCGACCGTCGTTTAGCCGCAATCAATAAATTTATAATGCCTATGCCTTGACTACTACAACTAGTATAGCAATGGTAAGCACATGGTCGATCCCACGAGGAGATGGAGTAGCAATCTTTCTAGAAAACAATTGTCACGTTTGGGGGATGGGCACTGCCCAAGACAAAACAAAAAATAACAGGGAAAAGTAAAGACGTAGTAATTTAAAGAGCTTGTGAACAATAATGAAGGAAAACCCAGCCTGGGCAAGTACCACAGATTACAATATAACTCTACTCGTTCATTGATCTTAGTATGCACATGTCATCGGTTATAGGCAAGTCACTAAGTAGGACCCCTTATTGTCACGTGTCACGTGCCCCGCCAATGTGTGCCCAATCCACCCTTACAGAATAGAGAAATATAATTCTCCCTAACTTGAACAATTTACATGCAAGGACTAGTTGTCACATATCTTTCCCAAGCAGCATTATCGATCTGTGGTGGACCCGAATAGCCACGGAAGCAGGCCTAACGTCGACCTACGACTACACTCCGTTGCTAGTTCATACTATATGGCGTGAGGACCTATCCTACACGTTTTACCCATGTACTATTTGTAATCATGCTTGACTCGATATGATACTGGCCACATACCCTACCAAGACTAACATGAATTGTAGAACCGAACCTAGCAAACTCGGGAGCACATGCAATCATCATTAAGTCCAATTATTCCGATCTCACGTGTATTGAGTTACATTATAATTGCGGCATCTTGCCCAAGTTGTTTAGGCGACTACTATAGCATGCTTGAAATGTAAACAACATAAAAATAAAAAGAAGACATAATTAAACTAAGTACTGGAAATATTATAAACTGAATCAGAAAGGGCTGACACCAACGTCGGCCATGCAAAGTACTAAAAACATATAAATGTTTGCCCATAGGACTTGTTTATTCCTCCCCACACTCAAGCATAAAAAGTAAAAGCATGAAATGGAAAAGTATCAAGCAGCTCCGGTGTGTGCTCCTAGAACTGAAATAAAGGCTGCTTTTATACTTGTGGATGAATCGTGGACCAGGCCCATCAATCGTCTGTTAGGTTTTGAGCTCAGGAGGACTTGCCTTCTCTACGTAGATTTGTTGCCTTGTTGATCATCGTGGTAATTAGGAAAGAATCTAGGTTGGAATCTTTCCTTTTTCGCGTCTCCTCCTCTACTGAAAAGCCTTCGCCCTGGCTCGATTTGGTCGTCATATGGCCCACGATCAATCTTTAAGCTCGGTCCACCATGCTTGAACTTCATCTTGCCCAGCCAGCTCCCCAGACCGTCCTGCCTTCTCCAGATCCTGCCCAAGCTTTCCTGAAACCAAAATGTGCCCTCCCAAGCACAAGACTCATGCAAAGACTCGACTAACACAGCTATATGCAGACTTAATATGAACAAAATACGAGCAAAATATGGACTTGTCAATGAACATTAATCCTTTTTGGTAAAAGGACCTCCTTTGTTCTTGGTATCTTGGATTGAGAGCTTGTCGCTTCAACATAATCTCTTTCACCTTTTGAATGGTGTATTCTAGCATACTGAGTGCTTGATTCTATTCTTGCTTGCTTACCCTTTGGTTCTCCCCTCAAGGCTATAGATAGCTTTATTGGGTTACCCTTGGGTGTCTCAATTTTTCCCTTTTCTTTGTCAGTGGTTGCTTTGGGAGCAGTGGGATTTTCCAAAGCGACTGATGGTTGTGTGCTTGAGGCACTGACAAATACTGTGGTTTTGGAGGATCCACCTTCATATCGAAGGCCAGCTTTCCTACCAAAAGGTAGTAGCTAGTGCTTGTCTATCATATGATGCTTTGTTCAGATTAGCAAATAGAATGGATTGAGCGTGATACTTCACCTCCAAGCTCTTGTGACGTGCGAAGAGGTCCTCGAACTTTCCAGTCATCGCTCTTAAGTTAAGTTTGACCAAGTCAAGCTCAGCGACTAACTTTCCGTTCTCACTCTTGCTTTCCGTTAAAACTTGTTGCAACACTTCGTGGTTTCTTAACAAATCATAGTGTTTGTTAAGTAACTCACTCCATGTAGATGAATAAACTTCCTCTTCGTGCTCATGTGAGATTGTAATTGAAAAAGGTGGTGTATAGAGAAATACCTCTCCGGTTTCCTCATTAGTGAGCGCCATGAGTCCTAGATCCTCTTCATCGCTTGAGTTAGGATCAGTTAAAGCGTTTGAGTTGCTTTCATCCTTGTCGCTCTGCTTGGAGTCCAACTCACTTGCGACTATCACTCGTCTTGGAGAGTCTCTCCTAGCTTTGAGTTCTTCTCTTTCCTTCGCACTGAGCTTTGGGCACTCAGATTTGTAGTGGCCCATTTTGGGGCAATGATAGCACTCCACATCCATGATGTCTTTTGCAATCGGCTTGGATTGATCTTCACGCTTTCCACGTCCTTCACGTGCTTCGGCATTTCTCCCTTGATGTTGCTTGTAGAAGCGCATGTACTTTCCAACTATCTAGTTTATCTTGTTGAAATTTTTGGTCAGGAAAACGTAGTGCTCTTCCAGCTCTTCTCGAGACATCTTGGATATTTTTTAGTCGCTTGAGGTTTCTCCAGCCTTGAAAGCGACGCTTTTGCTTGTTGTGGAAGCTTCATCTTCTTCATCAAGAGACATTCGATTAAGATCAAATTCATGTGCTTTGAGCTCCAAGAACAGGATTTGTGGAGAGAGCTTTGATAAGTCCTTCGTGGCTAGATACAACTCCTTCATTGTCTGCCACTTCCTTGTAAGGGCTCGCACGATCTTTAGATTGACCTCCTTGTCTGTGAGCTCCTTCCCAAGCGAGACGAGTGTCGAGACTAGATTGGTTATTCGTAGCTCAAAAGTGTCTATGTTCTCGCTCGGCTTCATGGTCAGGCTTTCAAATTCTCTCATCAGCACTACAAGCTTGTTCTCTTATATCTTTTCAGTTCCTTGAGAGATCAAAGCTAGTGTCTCCCACATCTCCATGGCAGTTGAGCACTTTCAGATTCTGGGTAGATAGGCATCCGATACGGTGCTCTGCATGATGTGTCTGGCAACTCTATCAAAGTTTACAATCTTGAAGTCATTTGTGGTATACTCTTCATTTGACTTGTCAACATACACGTTCCGAGTTGTAGCTTCTCGTCCTTCAGCAGCCGATACTTGAATAGTATTGACCTTCATGATGGCAATGGGTCCTTCCGTCAGTACTTCCCACATCCGGTTGTGGACGGAGCTGAGGAAGCACTCGAGACGTAAGCTCCATGTCTCGTAGCATTCGATGGAGAATTGCGGTAGGTTTGAAGCATTGTGACTAGTAGACGTAGACATCTTCAAACGTTAGATCAATGCAGTATGCTCGTGGGTGTGATTTTAATGCACTTAAGAAAATAGGATCGGTTCAGGTGAGACAATTGAAGCGAGTTGCTCACTTCTAATATGAAAAGTGGCTGGTTAGAACCCCTGCTCTGATACCACTTGTTGGTCCCGGATTAACAAACAGGAACACACGTAGGGGGAGGGGGGTGAATATGTGTGTTAGAAGTTTCTAACTTCTTTTTCAAGCTTGTGGCAGAGTATGCGAAGTGAGCCACTTGAAACTTAAGACCAAAGCCGAAGCTAGATCTACAGTCAAGCTTTCCAGACACCGAAGCGAGTGCTTGATCTCTAGATTTGCTAACTTGCTCGAATGTGGAATTTAGTGAGCTATGTCTTCCCTAAGTAATTAAAAATCTCAGTTAAGTATGTTTACGTGCTTGTGCAATATGATATAATCAAAGCGAGTAAACTTAAATGAAAAGAGTTAAGGGAGACAAAGATACTACACGAGGTTTATAGTGGTTCGAAGATCAACACTCCTACGTCCACTTTGTTCCAACTCAGGGAACATATTCTTTTCACTACCCATCACATCTGCTGCTAGGGTTTGAGTTCGGGAGAACTTGCCTTGTTGCGTAGATTTCTTTCCTTGTTGATCACCGCGAAAGTTTGGAAAGAATCTCGGCTGGGATTCTTTCCTTCTTCACTTCTCCTCATCTGTTTGGAACCCTCATCCTAGCTCGATTCGGTCATCGTACAGCCCACGATCACACCTTCGGCTCGGCCCATTATGCTTCTACTTCGTCTTGCCCAGTCAACTCCCCAATTCTGTCTTGTTTGCTCCAGATCTTGCCCAAGCTACCCTGAAATTAAAATGTGCCCTCTCAAGCATAAGACTCATGCAAAAGACTCAACTAAACACCTATATGCAGACACAAAATGATACAAAATACGAGCATAATTTGGGCTCGTCGGCCTTCATCATTTGAGGCAATATTCTTGCCATGGAGATGAAATCTTTCCTTATATTCTCTGTGTGGTGTTCTTTAAATGCCCAAACTTTAGGGTCTTGCAACCAGATTTCTTGATTCTGCATATCAATGAGGACCGTTACCCAGTGATCCCTAAAACAACACACTGTGACAACCTATAGGATAAACAATCAGTTTTACTATAAACATAAGAACGAATTAGTAATATGTATAATTGTTTACTATAAACATAAGTACAAATTAGTTGTATATCTCTGTTTACTATAACAATAAGTAAGGTTAATATAAAATCGTACTTTCTCACATTCCACCCACTTTTTCATGTTTCCCCCCCAATTTGGGATTTTTGCTTCAACAAATATTAACAACTTTTCTTTCATCAATGACTTTATGATTTGCTCTTCTTTTTCTTTATCAAACATGCCCTAGACTGGTTGTACAAGTCCATGGGTTTTTTTTTCCCCTTGTGGATCATTTCAAACACCTCTTCAACTGCACACTACAAAACATACGACTTTCATTAGTACAAAGTACCATTTAATATAATTTTTGGGGCCATGTGTTTTTGACATTTGTTTATTTTCCCCTACCATGAAGAAGCAGGATGTGGTTGCAATGTTTTTGTCAGTAGGCCCTAAGCCTGCAAAATGTGGATCAGTCGACAATATAGATAGGTAGGAATTGATGTGATCTTCCTCAACAGAGTTTGTGATGTCTTTAAAAAATTCCCGATCAACAGAGTAAAGCAATCCAACATTCCTATAGCTAAGAATTTGTAAATAAGAATTGTTATTGTTAATTAAGTGTATATGAGAATTGTTTTATTTTTTATATTTATATAATGACAACTTACAATTTTTGGTTGACTTTATGAAGCCCATGTATCTATTGCGGCTTGCTCTCACATCGTTTTGGAGGTATAGACTTCGGCATGCCTTTGACGAGAACCTAACTCTTATTGGCCTTGTGTTACCCGGTTCAATAACTTGTAGTGACACATCTGTCAAGTTTGTTAGGGCCACTACAATTTGTAGTTCTTCTGATCGGGCTATCCTCCCATCAACCGTTGACACGATTTCATCAAAAGCTTCATTAAGCTGCTTGTATGTCACTGAGTATTCGCCCTCCCCGATTTCCTAATACAAAAAATACAAGGGTCAGATGAAGATAATGTTATGATAAATATTTTTTTTTTTGAATGAGAGTCTTTTATAAGTAAAATCGTAGGAAATTAATAATACGATGTCACCGACTTCTGGTTTACCTAAAGAGTGACTCTCATTAAAATTATAATTGCTACATTTTCGGATTTTCTAGAGAAAATATTATGTCACTTTACATATATTTTTAGTGCTAAAAGTACAATATGATTGTCACGAACATATATTAACAATGTATATACAGTATGTTAATAGTGACAACAATATGATTGTCACGAACATATAGTGACGATAATCACCGACAACACTAAAATCTGTCACTGTTGCATTTTTTTTGTGATATGAGAAAATAGTATCGATAAATGTGTTGGTCCCGGTTTGTAAGAGGAAAAACACGTAGAGGGGGGGAGGGGGGGGGGGGGGGGGTGAATACGTGTTTTGAAGTTTTTCAACTTCAAATTCCTCGAACTCAGAGTATAAAGTAAAGTGCTCGCTTGAACAACTAAGACCTAGCCGAGAGCTAGATCTAGAGTTTTCACAGATCTCTTGACCTAAGCTTAGAGTTTGACCAAGAGTGAGACTTTACTCTAGATGCGGAATTCGGTGAGCTAAATCTTTCCTAAGTATTTAAAGTTCCAAGTTGTGTTTGTTTAGATGCAAATGCAATGAATAATCAAACAACAAGTAAAGAGAGATTAGGGTTTAGAGATACGACACAGAGATTTATAGTGGTTCGGAGATGAAACTCCTACGTCCACTTTGTTGCACGAAGCAACTGTTCTCTTCACTCAAGAACTTGAAGGTTACGGGTCCTTCAAAAACCTAGTCGAGATCGAGCTTCACTCGCTTGGATCTGACGACAGACGCAGTGATTGCGGGTTCACTACTAAAACCTAACTGGACTGGAAGCTTCACTCGCTTCAGTCCGACGACAGGGAGATTGAGGGCTCTCCTTACAGCCTAGCTTCGATCGAGCTTTACACAAACGAGGTAAGTGCAAGCTTGGATCTAGACTCTATGATCGAGGCTTCTACTATCGATGAAGGTAGAGCCTTGGATCGAAACAACCTAACGATGAACACAAAAACCTAACGAACAGAACTTAAGGTTAGGGTTTTTGGTTTATGTCGAACACACTAGTGAAGAACTCTTTACAATAAGTGCAAAGATGGCTAGAGTTCTTCTTCTAAGCTGAGATATGGAATGGGCTTAGAATTCTAGGTGTGAAGGTTGCGAAGATGAGTTCCGATGAGACTGGAACTCGGAGAACACTTGGAAACAAAGACTCGAAGATTGCTCAAAGGCTGAGAGCGTGTGTTTGCAGTAGGCGCTCGAATGCTCAAGTAGTGTTGTATCTTCTCTTCGTCTTCATCCTTCACTATTTATAGGCGGAGGGTTGGACGAGATCCGTTGCTTGGTAGGTGGCCTTGTCTCTCCTCCTCTCGACAGTACTTGCACAGACGGACAGCTTTTCAGGCGTGCGGATTTGTCACTTTGCCGAAAATGGCTAAGTTCCAAATACAACAGTAACTGGAGCGAGCCAGTACTGTAGCGGCGCCCTGTCGGCCTGGCAGTCAACTCCGCTGCTCCTCTCCGCATTCGACACGTGGAGATCTCGTAATTAATGCGACGATCTTCAGTTGACTGGAGTTCAAAATAGGAGCGGGAATTGTGATGTCGCTATCTGGTAGGTAGTGGCTCGCTTCGCTTCAGTCTCGTAGCGCCCGCTTCAAATCGAGTCGCTTCAAGGTCATACTGTAGCGAGTACTTGGGAAGTGAGTTCTCCAAGTGACTGCTTTAGTAAGTGTTGACCCGCGTTGACTCGCTTCGGCTTTTTACTGTAGCGCTCGCTTCGCTTCGCTTTGGCAGACTCGCTTCGAATCTACTGTAGCGGTCGCTTCGCTTCGCTATTATTCGGCACACTTCACTTCGGTTGGGTAGACTCGCTTCGATTGAAAAATACACTCAAGCGAGTGGCCTTCACTTGAATTTTCTGCAGTCTAAAACCTAAGTGACTAAAGCAAAATAAAGTCATCCTAACAGTATAGGCTTAGAAAATTTTCTAACCTATTTTCTACATCAAATTGGGTCGCTTGGAAATAGAACACTTGGGGTTTTGGGATCAAATCAAAACAAACACTTCACTTACTTCGAAGTGTCCCATATGAGTTCCCCCTTAACATAGTGTCCTTAACAATTCCCAACAAAATGTCTGTTTGTTGTGATAAAAATTATGATAGTCACTAACATATAGTGACAGTAGGCATCGACAACAATACAATTTGTGGCTAGTGAATTTTTGGTGACATGAAAAATCTCATCGATGTATGTATGTTTGTAGTGACAAAAATATGATTGTCACTGACATATAGTGACGTCATTGACAACAATGAAGTTCGCAACTGATAATTTATTTTGTGACAAGAGAAAGTATTGTCAATGTATGTATGTTTGTTGTGACAAAAATATGTTCGTCGGTTATATTATCGTCACTGGAAACAGTTTTTCTTATAATGTGTGTGTGTGTTTTGATCTAGCGGTAGGGGGTTAAGTTTCTCTGTGGCACGACCTCTAAAATTTGCTATTACCTATTATATATATATATATATATATATATATATATATATATATATATATATATATATATATATATATATATATATATATTTTTAAATCTCAAAGTAAGCTTAGCAAACGCCCCTTTATAAGCTTGAAAAATGTGGTTGGCAAAATAATTAAGGCAATTAAAAAAATTTATAAGCCTCCTTAACAAAGTCATGTATCCTAATTTATCTCTACATTTTATAAACTACTTCAAATAAACGTAACTATAGGAGGAATGATCCCCTACATCCTGTGGGCATTTTTAATATGCCTACGGATGACGTTAATGGAAAAAAAAAAAAATCTAAATATATAACTTAACCAATATAATAAAGTAAACTCTACCCCTACCACATCAACGATGGGCATATTAAGAGTGCCCACGGTGGGCAGGGGAGCATTTCTCACGTAACCAAATACTCACAAACAAAAGAGAAATACTCACAAATAAAAGAAAAATGGGTAAGGTAACCACTCTATTTTGTATCTAGTGCATGGCGAAACCTAACCTATTAGGAAATTCTTGTGTCCTTTGAAGTACCAAATTATGGTACTATAAATAATCAATGTGTAAATAAATGGCTTAAATGCATCTCACTCTTTCATTTGGCTAATGAAGCTAGAAACCACCCTAGCTCCAAACCAACAATTTCTTAACGAAGTAACGTACCATGAGTTTTATACAATTGGTGGTAACTAGGGCTGAGCAAATGGTCGGTTAGGTCGAAAACCGACCGAACCCGACGAAACCGATCGATCGAAACTATTTGAAAATCATAGCCAAACCGGCCTCTTGGTAATTTTTCAGCCGACCGGAACCCGACCGAAAACCGATGGTTAGTTTTCGGCCGGTTTTGGCCAAAACCGGCAAACAAGTATTGTGTATGCTGAAAGTAGATCCGGGCAAGAGTAGAGAGAAGAATTCCAGTAAAAGAAAAAACAAATAAATTAGTAGTTACAACTTCGACATGGGTTGGAATATCGAATCATAGATCGAGGAGGGCAAGATTAGACAATGCAAGATTAATAATACCCATCGACTTTTGAAATACATTTTTTTTTTCTTTTTTCAATTTTATATTGAATACACCTTTTGGTAATATATTGTACATTGATATTGATTGCTCAATATATTATGTGGAGAGATATTTCAGGATCTAACTTGGTTGTTTCATTTTTAGACTTGAGGGTTACCAGTGATTAAAAAAAAATGTTGACCGATATTATTTAATCCTGCATGATAACTAGTTTTGCAAACTAAAAGATCCAAAAAAATTTGCTTTCAAATTTATGAAGAAGCTAGTCTGTGGGATAAGTTGAAAAGATGTAATGTCATAATCACATATATATAAACAGATGATGGATCATATAGAAATAAGTGCTGGTGTGAGAAATAGGAATAGATCTGGACCATTGATCTTAATTTGGTCTATGGTTGTAATTGATTTAAGCATGATTATAAGGTATTATAAGCATGACTAGGTTTAAGCATGAATTTGTACATTAAAAAGCATAATGGTGTTGTAAGCATAAATATATACTGATTTAAGCATGATTTTGTACAGTTTTAAGCATCTTTCACATTTAAGCACGCAAAGATTTATTTGCACACGAACCACCCCCTATATAAACACAGTCATTTTACAAAATTCCACAACAAGCTTATTGCACCGATACCGGTACTCCTACAACTATGATAAAAACGTTGTAGGCATATTTGTGAGCATCGATCAACTATGATAAAAACGTTGTAGGCATAGTTGTGAGCATCGATCGTTGCCTCTAATACTAGCGCAAGCCACATTGCGTGAAACGACATCACAGTCGCGATAACGAGCTTCCGAGAAAAAATTCAGATCTGCGTGCATTATAATTCAAATTCTGAACAACACGAAAATTTCATTGTTAACAAGGATAATTACGAGGTTATTTCTAACTAGTTAAAACATGTTGTAATTCTAGCAGTATACTAACCATTAAAAAAATTGTGACAGAGCTCCTACACTCACATTTTGAAAACTTGTTATAAATCTATGGGGCCACACAATCTAATGTATATTACTCCTTCCATCTCGTTATATTAATCTAATTTATTGAATATATGTAAAATGCATAAATATTGAGATGAGGCATGTAGTCAAAACTATTTCTTGTGCAGGAGTGGGAGAAAGTAGCGAATTTTTAATGATCACATTTTTTTGTGGCGTTTTTTTCAACATTTAAATCCAAAAATCTAACCCTAAAGCTTTGCGGAAGCTAAAACTGGACTCATCAAATAAATTCAATGAAGGAATGGCTCTTACATAGAAAACGAATTGGTTAGAGGCGCAATAGTAGTAGAATAAGTAAGATAGTTGAAATGAAGTAGTGAATATAGAGAGGTTGGTGAATCGGAGAATTGTTTAGAGGCGGTTGAGCCTGTGCTGAAGGCGGTAGCTGGGCAGGCGGTGGAGGCGCAAGTAGAGGAACATCACACATACCAAATTTTGCATTTGCCTGCATAAAGAAATGTTTCATTATAAATATAGATATACATATAAATAAATCTATAGTACTCCATATAGGAGGGGCTCTTGTAAAGAATAGATTTTGCGTAAAAAAATGACGTATCTTATGCACAATTATAATGCATTTACAATAGTACTTATTATACAATGCATTTTCAGTAATATTATAATTTACTAGTCAATCTTGACCGTAGATCACACATCAATCGTCTGAATAATTTTTTATTTCTTACGAAATAAGCCTTTTTCTATACGATCAATTTGTTGCGCTCACACACACACACACATAGTTCACCTGAAAGTTAGGTAGCATTCACTTTGAGTGGTAGATTTGATTAAAGAAGAGGACTACACGACCAAACAAGCTCAAGATTTGTCAATGATCGAAGTATGTCATGATGCAGACCTATATCTTTTTTTAAATCTATCTAAGCTATCACCTAAGTGAACACCTTCACCTCTTTTTATTTTTTTGAGTGTGGTCCAAGTCGATTAACCTTATGTGTACGATTGCTTTTGAGGTACCAACTAGTTTATTTTGAGGCAAAAAAAGTGTAGAGTGATAGGATTGTTAGCTTCTTTTTTTTTTTTTGTTGATGCACTTTATTTCTCTCTAAGAGTTTCATCTCAACCTTAGAAGTGTAATTATCCTGCAGAGAGAGAATCAATGAGCATATAAGATTTCACAATGGCGTATACGGTAGGAAACATCTAAAAAGTAGGGCACTAAGCTTAAAGAACTTGATGAGATGCAAACAAATGAATGATCATGCTCTCAAAATCGTAAGAGATTTTGGTTCGAAAGCGTACTCTGCAATAAGCAATGCTGTCACAGCCACAAGCTAAGTGCCCATTAGCTTCATCAACAGCTTCTGGGGCTCCCCCTCCGTCACTCCTCTGCAACAAGAGCATAAAAACTAAAGTCAACAACCCAAAATGATCTTAAATTTCATGCAACAATCTTAAGATTGAGACTCCATCAAAACATACTGTATAGAAATCGACTGAAATGAAATTCGGCCAGCGATTTCCTGCTGCTATATAACAAGTCCTCATCATATCAAGAAGCTGAACAGAGTTGTCCACACAAGCCTGTGTTATATTAGGATTATTTGGAAAGTAATTCATCATTACTAGAGATCTTGAAGGTGTATTCATGGGGGAAGATTCTCCTCGATTGGGACACTGTCCAGGAATCATCCCATTATTCCCATCTGCATAAATCATAGCTCAGTATCGTCTCTGTATTAAAATAAAAGATAACAATTATTTCAACTAGAAAGTTATTTCAAAAATGTGGTTCATTGAAACCTAACAATAATACGTCATCTTCCAAACAACCAAGCACATGGCATTTTAAGATTCTGAAATGTCTTGAAATAATGCATAATGCAGCATTGAGATTCAATTAAGTACGTAAACACATTAAAGCTCGTGCCAGGGGATTATTAAAACTCACATTGACTTTCCACAACGTAATTCCATTCGAATGCAAACATTTCAGAAGCCTCCTTGGCTGCCTTAGAGGTGAAGACTACCAATCTTTGATTCTTCATCACCATATCATCCACCGTAGGCCAATCTTCACCATTTTTGGGCATTCGAGCGAGTGGGAATAAGTATTGATTGAGCCCAGATGCAGTGAACACCTTTGTCAAGCCTTGTGGAGATGCCACATAATCCTCAATGAAAATGGTGACGATTTCTGTTGGGTTTTCATAAAGAAAAGCTTGGATTTCTCTCAGTACATTAATAGCAGGTTCCTGGAGGGGTAAATGTATGTATTTAAGAAGTTGTCATAAATCAGCCATGGCAGCATAAGCGATAATTTAGCATGTCAGTAAACGGATTTTAAATCACCGGGATACTTACAAATGCAGTTACGTTTAAGCACTTTTCCCCAAAGGAGTGGCACAACCAAATATCGTTGTTGAAGTCATAAAAGTCGAGCATCAGCCCTCGAACACCGTTCTGAAAAATGGACAGATCTTACAGTTAACAAGCCAATCTTACTTTCATGAAAAATGGATATCGATACTACTCAAAATAAGTAAATCAATACAATATGAATCTTATAGTACTACATATGATCTTGTTTCAGGTTGAAGCATCAGGTCATTGGTGTCAAATCATAACTACTGGACTAATAGTCATTCATGATTTGAACTTCCGACGAAGTACTTACAGAAGAAAAGGTTAAGATACGCTTGATACATCATAATTACCAAACCCGAACTTTCAATAAAAGGAAAGAAACAAAATTGTCGAGATTGCCTCATAAGACTTTAGTTAATCGGGAAATCTTTTAAGTTCGGAATTTATAGATAAAGAACATTCTTCTTTCAAGGAATCAGGTGGCAACTACTCCGATACGATTAGAATACAAAGATAGTAACATTTATATATCCCTATCCCTAAGCACCCCTCCTAGATGAATGACAGGAAAAAATGTTGAGATGCCTACATTTGTAATCTAAGAAAAAATTGAGAGGAAACATATTCTTGTATAATATATTAGTCCCTCTGTCCCAACGAACATGAGACGTTTCTTGAATGTATGTGAGGTATAAAACAACGAAAGGACTTAACACCATTTTGAAATCTCGAAAAACTTGCAGCTTGTCTTACAAATAAGCACTCACCACTAAAGAAACAATAACAAACATAAGCTAACTCATAATTTCAGCACAAGAACAGCACAGTCATACGGTAAACTAACAATATTAATCATAAACACATACTTTGAGCTGATCGGTAACGGAATCCTCTTGATTGGTGGGCGCGAGGAGATCGGAGCCGACCCCGGATGTGGGCCCGTTCCGAGCAAACGAGTTGTGGGTTGTCAGCCATGAATACTTATTGAAAGGCAACCCTCTTACCTGTCCCAAAATTTAAACCGCAATTCAATCAACGACTTAAACACACATGAATTGAGAAGAAGAAAGAAAAATTAAAAATTACAGACCTTAGGAATAGGATTTGTGGGCTGAATGCGGGTGCAGCGAGGCCTGGAGTTACCGTTGGCGGCGCAGCTGCCACAATTTAAGCCGGCGTCGCAATTACTGCTCGAGCAGGTTTCCCCAATCTATATACCGAATTCCCAGATAATATAATTGGAAGAAAAAGATGCAAACTTTCATCATGAGAAAATTGAAGATGGAAAAAAGGAGATGTATATAAATGGTTGTTACCTTGAGGCTAGAAGAATAGGTGAAGAAGAAGAAGGCTGCGATGAAGAACAGCTTTAGAGGCGCCAAGTTAAGAGCCTGAAAAAGAAATAGATTCAGAAAGGAAGGTGGCGATGGAAACTTAAAACAAAGGGGTTAAATTTTTGCATGCCTGCATTTGATTTGAGACTCCTAAAATTTAGCAGAGAGAGAGAGATTTAGAGAGAGAAAGAGGTGAGAGAGAGATCCGTTATTGTTCCTTTAAAAGGGGATGTCTGTAATGTCCGTAATGCAATGTGTCCTTTTTTCTCAAAGCCTTTTTTTGGTTTGGTTCGCCCCTTTTCTTCGTGTTTTGGTAAATCATTTGGTAAACTATTAT
Organism: Thymus mandschuricus; assembly: GCA_029379335.1. NCBI lineage: Eukaryota > Viridiplantae > Streptophyta > Magnoliopsida > Lamiales > Lamiaceae > Thymus > Thymus mandschuricus. Next base: position 34,204,830 of record CM057073.1, on the reverse strand, counting down.
TATTATTATTATTATTATTATTATTATTATTATTATTATTATTATTATTATTATTATTATTATTTTGGCCTTTACTTTACGGTTTACTCTGTGCATGTGGAAAGTACTTCCTTCGTTTCTTCTAAAACGGTCACTTTATTTTGAGTACATGTATTAAGAAAATTGAGGTTTATCATAAAATGGTGGTAGTTCACATACTTGAAGTGTATTAATGGGTTAATAGGGAGTGCGCTTAGGTTTGTTGGGCCAAAATGGGAAACTGGTCATTTCGAATAAAACATTCCAAAATAGAAACGTGGTCATTTAAGAAGAAGCGGAGGGAGTAAAATATTACAGTACATAGAATCTATTGATTTCGCATGGAGTAATACCCATTCCGTTATACGATTTTTTTTTAAAAAAAAACAAGAAATAGAATTATTGAAAGAGTAATTAGAGACCTGAGTGTGTAACAGTCCTAGGCCTGGACAAAAATACCGAAATACCGAAATACCGACAATATCGCGCCGAAAAAATACCGAAAATACCGAATTTTGCGGTATACCGCATTTACGGTACGGTATTTATGCCGTCCCGCACAAGTTCAATACGGCACCGGTATCCAAAAGTGAAATACCGCGATATTACCGGAAAATACCGATATCGCACAATACCGCAAATACCGCAATAATACCGCATAATACCGGTACCGATATAATACCGATACCGCAATAATACCGTAGATATTGACATTTTGCCGATATTTTATATATTTTTATTTGTAATATTTCTTATATTTAAATAAATTTGAATTTTAGATACAACCTTTATAATTTGTATAATTGTATGTATAACTTTATAAGTCAAATTCGATATATTGAAAACTAATGAACTATTGATTATGAAATTAAAATTTGTAAAACTAATGAACTATTGAATTTTAGATACTACAACTTTAACAAATTTGTAAAACTAATGATTCTCGATTACGCTTAATTAATGCTAATGTCTGTAGGATTAAAAATTATAAATAATTTGGTAAATATCTTAAGAATAAACACTTTATTAATTTATAGCAAAACATTTATATATGAATAAACATGATAATTGTATCTAACTAAATGTTCTCAAAGATTTGGCATAACTACGTTAATCTCGATTCTTGATATATTGAGAATTAATGAACTATGTATGACTCTATAAAATTCAAAATAATTTATGGTCACGCTTAATGCTAATATTTGTAAAATGAAAATTATAAATTATTTAGTATAATCTGGTAAATATTTTAATAATAAACTCTTTATTTTTAACAAAGAATATATGAACAAACATGATACATAATTGTATCTAAATAAGTGTTCTCAAAGATTTGGCATAACTACGTTAATCTCGATTCTCGACACATTGAGAATTAATGAACTATGACTCTATGAAATTTGAAATTATTTACGGTCACGCTTAATGCCAATGTTTATAAATTTAAAAATTATAAATGATTTAGTATAATTTGGTAAATATCTTAAGAATATATTCTCTATTTCTAAGTTCTAACAAAGTATACATGAACAAACATGATAATTGTTTCTAAATAAGTGTTCTCAAAGATTTGACATAACTACGTTAATCTCAATTCTCGACACATTGAGAATTAATGAACTATGACTCTGAAATTCGAAATACGGTGACTTCATTATTAAAGATCAAGACTTTTTCTAGCTAATTATTCAAATATTTTCTTAGACATGCATTGAGTTTCTCTAAGCTAATTGTTCCATTTTGTTTTGTTATTTTGTGTTTGGACTTTGGGCAAACTGCTTCCGTGTTTATTTATTTTTGTTGTATTATGTATTTATGTTGTTTGTTTGTGCCTTTAAGTTCTTCACTTTGTGTTAGGGGTTTTTAGTTTTGCATTTTATTAGTATTTTAAAAAAATATTTATTTCGGAATTTTCTATCAATACCGCGGTATTATCGATACCGCGGTATTACCGCGGCATCGGCACGGCATCGGTATCGCCCTTCGTCGATACCGAAATTGCGGTATACCGGTATGCGGTATACCGGTACTTGCGGTATCGGTATCGGTATCGAAAATGCGATACCGATCAATATCAATATCAATATCAATATCGGCGAAAAACATCAATATCCCGTACCGGACCACCCCTAAACAGTCCCAGTCCTCACATTCAAGTGGCCCTAGGCGAAAAAATAATTGGGGCCATTGAAATTTATAAAGCTCAAAATTTCAAATGTTTTTCATATATGCAAATCAATGAAAAAATGAAGAAATGCTGAAAACTTAATAATTCATATAATGTTTTGAAAGCTTCAATTATATATATATACAGTACTAAAAATATATTCAAATTAGAGATGCCGATAAATTATGTCTTGCATGTTAGACAGTTCTTTTTTTTTCCACATTCACATTGTCATATACATATAAATTATTTTTGTTAAAATATTAATATTGAAATTATTAAAAACACGAGCTAAATAAATACTTATAATAGTCAAATTTTTAAATGTCCTACAAAATTGTCGGAAAATGAAAAAAATAAAACTTTTAAAGAATACCTGGGCATCCTATAAGACTTATGGTATAAATAGAAGAAGATTAAAACAAATATTTAAAATACTTAAAGACCCCAAAACGAGAGACTAATTAAAAAAATAAAATAAAAAATAAAAGAAGAAGAAGAAGAAGAAGAAAAGGATATAAATGGGTCGTATGCAATAAACTAAACGTATGGGCTCTATCCAACGGATCCATATAAATAAAGAAAATGGACTTTAATTTTTCTTACCTAAAATATACTAAAAATAAATAAATTTTGGTTCCATTTTGGCCTAGGCCGTAGGCTGGTGCACTTCTCGCCTAGGCTGGGGATCGGGCCTGGTGTGTAGGCTTAATACCTTGTTTAGATTATGTTTAAACCTCTAAACATAATAATATTTGATAGTACATAAAAGAATATATTGAAACCTTTAATTTGATATAAAAATTGTGAAAAATCAAAGTTCAAAGGAACAAATTATAATAATTTTAAGTTTTGAAATTCAAATTATATTGAAATATGTGTAGAGTTAAGTATTTAAATTCTTTCTAATTAAAACTAATTATTTTATATGGGAAAACATGTTACTACCTCCATCTCATTTATTATGCATATTTGTTATTTTCGTCAATTCCACTTATTATGTTTATTTCATAAAATAACAGAGAATACTGAACTACAATTAACTCTCTTTCTTTAAAATTAATTATAGCCACATATCCCCTACTTTCTTGATTTATGTACTCATCTCATATGTTCATAATAAATGAAATGAATGTAGTATATTGAATGGGACGCCCCAAAATGGAATACGCATCGTCTTGTGCGGAACGGACGGAATATCCCTGCATCCCATTTAAAATGATCATTTTCTTGAATATTACTATAAATCAAGTCTCGTTACAACATATTTAAATCATTGCATTAGTATGTGTAGATAGGGGTGAAAACGGATTGGATATTTTCTGCCCAATCCAGAGCCGAATCCAGTCGGAATCGAATTCGGGATGAAAAATTAGTATCAGATCGGATTCGAATTTGAATCGGGATAATTAAATTCGGATTCAGGATCGGGATTGGATTTGGATTATGCAATATCCACTCCTATCCAAGTATTTCCCATATTTTATCGAATAATATCCGAATATCCGAATTTTTCAAAAGATATATTTGCGGAACGGAGGGAATACTCCTTACATCCCATTTAAAATTATCATTTTCTTGAATATTGATATTTGTGAGTGTACAATAATTCTATAAATCAAGTCTCGTAACAACATATTTAAATCACCGCTTTAGTATGTGTAGATAGGGGTAACAACATATTTAAATCACCGTTTTAGTATGTGTAGATAGGGATGAAAACGGAAATGATCATTTTCATGAATATTAGTATTTCTGAGTGTACAATAATGCTATAAATCAAGTCTGGTAACAACATATTTAAATCACCGCTTTAGTATGTGTAGATAGGAGTGAAAACGGATCAGATATATTCCGCCCAATCCGGAGTTGAATCCGGTCGGAGGTCGAATTCGGGATGAAAAATTAGTATCCGATTGGATTCGGATTCGAATCATGATAATTAAATTCGGATTCGAGATCGAATTTGGATTATGCAATATCTGTCCGTATCCGAGTATTACCATATTTTTTCCGGATAATATCCGAATAACTAATCTGGATATCCGAATTTTTTAAAAATTATATATACTTTGTTTTGAAATGATCAGTATATCCGAATAACAAATCCGAATATCCCTTTTTCAAAAAATAAATTTATTACTCCCTCCATCCCATTCTATTAGTCTCATTTCTTTCGGCACATGGATCAAGTGAGTGGAGAATATGTGGTTGTAATTAATCCTGAGGAGAGAGAGTGAATTGTGGCCAAGTATTATTTGCCATTTTAGGAAATGGGACTAATAGGTGGGACAAACTAAAATGACAAATGAGTCTAATAGAATGGGACGGAGGTAGTATTATTTTTATAATGTTCGGTAATTTTATACTCCCTCTGTCCCACTGATAAAGGGATCTTTTCCTTTTTGGGACGTCCCACTGATATAGGAACCTTTCCCAAAATAGAAAATTTTAACCCAGTAAAATTCTGACGCATCACTTTAATCCACTATCCATCACTTTAACACTCTATCATCACTCTTGTCTTAATTCTCGTGTCGAAACAAAAGGTCCATATCCCAGTGAAACGGAAGGAGTATGTAGTATTTATAATCGTTCTTCCTTTTTCCTTCTTTTCTTTTCTTTCTTTTTCATTTATTTTTTTACTTTTTTTTTTTTTTTTTGGAGGATTAAACCCTAGATCTCCTAGGTAAAAGACAAGGAGTATAACCAACTTATCTACAATATAAATTAAGTTAAAATTTTATTTTTTACATATATCATATCAAATACTCCCTCTGTCCCATTATATTAGTCACATTTCTTTCGGCACATGAACCAAGTGATTGGAGAGTGAGTGGAAAATGTGTGGTTGTAATTAATCCTGATGAGAGAGAGTGAATTGTGGCCAAGTATTCTTTGTCATTTTAGGAAATGAGACTAATATGTGAGACAAACTAAAATGGCAAATGAGACTAATATAATGGGACGTAGGGAGTACAATATTATAGGCCATTTCCGACCATAAACACTAATTTACAGTAAGTTATTCTTCGAAATTGACTAGTACTTGTATAGTTGTATTACATACTTCCTTTTATGAATCTATTCCAATCACATATTCTATATACTACATACTGAATTTTGTTCAAGTTGTTACTTTTGAAGATTCAAGATTCAAGCTTTCATTCAAAATTAAATTCCAAGTTTCTTTTACTCTTCCTTTTAAATTATGTTTCTTATACTCACTCCGTCGCATTATATTAGACTCATTTCTTTCGGCACATGAACCAAGTGAGTGGAGAGTGAGTGGAAAATGTGTGGTTGTAATTAATCCTGAGGAGAGAGTGAATTGTGGCCAAGTATTCTTTACCATTTTAGGAAATGAGACTAATAGGTGGGACAAACTAAAATGACAAATGAGACTAATATAATGGGACGGAGGGAGTATCTATTATGTTGTTCTTTACTTTAATTATGTCTAGCTAGCCAAGGGCTAATAGTGAAACCAATTAATGAAAAGTAGTCCAAGTTGTTCATTTGTTCCTAAATTCTTGAAGTTGGTTATAAGGGTTTGTACGTTTAATTGAATTTGCATGAGTTCTTTCAATTCCAATTACTCTTCCAATTTAGATGTATTTTTCATGGTGTTTAATTCATGTATGAATACTTAATCACTATTTATGCATGTTTAGTTGTGTAATTCATACCTTAGCAGGATAGTTGCATAATGGATTGCATGAAACATACTACGAGTTAATTTATTTATTTTAGCAGAGTTTAGATTAATTGTAGGTCTTGCATGTAATTGATACGAGTATCGTAGCTGAACCTTATTGATTATATTTTTGATACTTGAGCTTATTACACTTAATTTAATTCTTAGGAGACCTAGCGGTGAATAAGGTTAGATTAAGTGATTATCTTAGATTATCTTAGCCAAATTCTTTGATTATTAATACGTGTATCGCGTCTAAATTGGATTAAATTGGTAACTGAGTTACATGTTCTTGTGTAGATTTAGTTAGATTTACTTCCCTAGAATCAACCTTTTTACTTAATTGAATTTCTTAATTTCCTAATTTTATTTTTATGTCCTTATGGTTTTCTCTTATTTGTTTTAATTACTTTTAATATTTGTCTAGGATTTTAGAACTATAAACCAAATTATTGTGTGCCGAGACATTTGTCCAAATTTAGAGTAAAAGGTAACTTATGTGATTTCGATATATCAATCCATATATGATACGATACTCGTACTACTCTTTACTATACCTATTTCAGGTGGTGAAAATAGTGCGATCAACATTCCCGATTCTTTCCCGAATCCCGACCGAACTGCAAACGTTTAATTCTGAGGATTCAATTTAAGGTTCACTTTTCGAAGTAGACTGAGGACAGTTAGGAGGTCTGCAATACTGGTGATTTTCTCTTTGCTCTTGACGACGATGTCATCCACATATACCTCCACGATATGGCCGATGTGAGGATGTAATATTTTGTCCACCATCCTCTGATAAGTGGCTTCCGCGTTCTTGAGTCCAAAGGGCATCTTTCTATATGCAAAAATGTCGAAGTCCGTAACGAAATCTATCTTGGACACATTTTCGTCATTCATCAAAACTTGATGATACCCCTTATATAGATCCAGGAATCTAAAGACTTCGTATCCGACCAGCGAGACAACTGTTTGGTGTCGTTTTGTGTTGTTTTAGTCGTAGTTTCGAGTTCATTTTTCTTTATGTTTTGATTGATTTTCGTTGTACTTTGTTATGATTTGGATCTTTTATGAGTTTATGGTCTTAGGTATTGCTTGGAACTAAAAGTCGAGAAGATGGAGCAAAACGAGCGAAGAAAGGTTGTTGAGCAATCATTGACCTCAAGTTCTATCCTCTCATGATTTTATTGAAGATTCATTTTGGATGTAATGAAAACTTTAATTCAAAGAAGGGTTCGATAGGAGCACGTAGGCAAAAGCGGAGGTCAATTTGGAGTTCGGATGAGGAAGATACGGTCGAAACAAGAAGACGAATAAGTCATAAGCAAATTTGGACTCCCGTCCAGAACTTGGATGCTCGTTCAAGTCGTCTTCGTCTAGAAGCAAATATGGACGACCATCCAGAACTTGGACGCCCGTCCAGATTTCCGATCTTCCAAGATTTGTTTCCTTGTACAACTAGGTTTTTATATCTAGTATATACACACTTGTTTTAGGTCGAATTTGACAACCTTTTTATCATTGTTTAGCTCTAGTTTTCAGGACTTTAAATTCTAGATTTACTTTTCGTTGTTCGATCCGGATCGAGACTTTTACATTCAAGTTACTTCAAGTTTCTTTAGTTCCTGTTCCTTCATTTCCGCATTTAATTCGTAAGTTCTTTATTGCTTTCCATTCGTTTAATTAATTGCTTTCTAGTTTCTTAGATTTAATTCTTAGGTTCTTTGTTTAATTTGATCGTTCATTTTTAAGTTCGTAGTTTAGATTCGTTTTCTTAAAATCGTTTTCTTAGTTTTTCAAGTTGTAGAGTTAGATTTATTTTCATAGATTTTTTGATTCAATTTTCTTCCATGTCTAGAATTGTTTATGCTATTGTTTTCTCTTCGATTTCATGCCTAGGTAGATTTATTGCTTTTGCTTGATTTAATTAGTTTAGATAGTTAGATTTAATTCTCGTTTATAGATTAGATTTATTTGCTAGTCCTTTATTTATTGCTTATTTATTTCTTTGCCTAGGATTAAAACCAAAACCAAAACAAATTCTTTTTACTTGCTTTCTTAGATTTAGGTTTTATTTTCTTTGTTTTTACTACACAGTTATTTGTCCTGTTAAGTTTTCCTTGAGATTCGACTTAGGGTTTTGCTTGCTAGAGCTATGATAGATTTCGTTCTATTGCAAACACTTTTTAGTGAAACAAATTTTGGTTCTGTTGCTGGGGAAGGCTTTAGGCTATTTGATTGTGTGGTTTTATTTTTCTTTTTATTTATTTTTCAGCTCGTTTATTCTTCTTTACACTGGTGCGTTTGATCCGTTTGTTGAGTGTTGTTTATGCTAGGTCGTCGAAATCTCTAAAGGAAGTTGACACCTTATATAAATGACATCAATAAGAAGAAGACACTCTGATGCGTGTCAAAACACCAAATTAAATAAATAACTATGTTGGGAATTGTTAAAGATCTCATGTTAAGGGGGAACTCATATTGGGAGGCCTTAAATTATAAATGTGTATTTTGATTGGATCCCAAAACCCCTAAGAATCCTATTCCCAAGCGACCCAGTTGATGTAGAATAGGTTAGAATTTTTTTTTAAGCCTATATTGTTAGGAAGGCTCTTATTTTGCTTTAGTTGCTTAGGCTATAGACTGCAGGAATTTCAAGTGAAGGCCACTCACTTGAGTGTGTTTTTCAAGCGAAGCAAGTCTAGCGAGCCAAAGCGAAGCGTGCCGAAATACAGCGAAGCGAAGCGGGTGCTACAGTAGATTCGAAGCGAGTCCACTAAAGCGAAGCGAAGCGAGCGCTACAGAGTCGAAGCGAGTCAACGCGAGTCAACTATTACTAAAGCAGTTACCCGGGAAATTTATTTTCCTAATACTCGCTACAGTATGATCTTAAAGCGACTCACTTGAAGCGTACGCTCCAATTAAGCGAAGCAAGCTCCTACCTAACAGAAAGCGACAGGGCAATTCTCGCTCCAATTTGAACGTCGAGTTCAAACTTGAGTCTACTGAAGATCGCCGCATTAAATGCAAGATCTCCACGTGTTGAATGAAGAGAGGAGCAACGGAGTTGACTGCCAGGCCGACAAAGGCGCCGCAACAGTACTGGCTCGCTCCAGTTACTGTTAAGTTTGGAACTTAGCCATTTTCGGCAAAGTACCAAATCTGCGCGTCTGAAAAGCAGCCAGCCTGTGCAAGTACTGTCGAGAGGAGGAGGGACAAAGCCACCTACCAAGCAACGAATCTCGGCCAACCCTCCGCCTATAAATAGTGAAGGATGAAGACGAAGAGAAGTAGAACACTACTTGAGCTTTCAACGCCTACTGCAAACAAATACTCCCAGCTTTCAGCATTCTTCGAGTCTTTGTTTCAAAGTGTTCTCCGAGTTCTAGTTTCATCGGAACTCGTCTTCGCAGCCTTCACACTTAGAGTTCTAAGCCCATTCCATATCCAAGCTTAGAGAAGATCTCTAGCCATCTTTGCATTCACTGTAAAGAGCTCTTCATTAGTGTGTTCGTCGTAAACCAAAAAACCCTAACCTTAACTTCTGTCTGTTAGGTTTTTATGTTCGTCGTTAGGTTGTTTTCGATCCAAGGCTCTACTTTCCTCGATAGTAGAAGCCTCGATCATAGAGTCTAGATCCAAGCTTACACTTTCCTCGATTGTGTGAAGCTCGATCTAAGCTAGGTTGTAAGGAGAACCTGTAATCTCCCTGTCGTCGGATTGAGGCGAGTGAAGCTTCAAGTCCAGTTTAGGTTTTTGTGTGGTGAACCCGTAATCACCCAGCCGTCGTCAGATGTCGTCAGATCCAAGCAAGTGAAGCTCGATCTTGACATAGGTTTTTGAAGAACCCGTAATCTTCAAAGTTCTTGAGTGAAGAGAACTAGTTGCCTAGTGCAACAAGTGGACGTAGGTGTTTTATCACTGAACCACTCTAAATCGTTGTGTCGTATCTCTAACCCTAATCTCTCTACTTTGTTTACTGTTTTGATTACTCATTGCACAAGCATACTAAACAAACTTAAACTGAAGTTTTCAAATACTTAGGAAAGAATAGCTCACCGAATTTCCGCATCTTGAGTTAAGTCTCACTCTTGATCAAGCACTCATTTAGGTCAAGAGACTAGCTTACACTGTAGATCCAGCCCTTGGCTAGGTCTTAGTTTTCAAGCGAGCACTTTACTTAAAACTCTGAGTTATTGGAAAAGAAGTTGAAAAACTTCAAAACACGTATTCACCCCCCCCCCCCCCCCACGTGTTTTTCCTCTAACAAACCGGGACCAACAAACTACTTTACTACGAGTGTAGCAGTAAGTAGGATCGTCTCCCACAAGGAACGGTGCATTTAAATCTCTCGAGTTATAAAATGGGGATTTTGAGTTTTAAAAGTGAACTACATACTAACTGTGACAGTAAAAAGACAATTAATTGAAATACGTAAGATTGAAAATGAAGCTGAATAAACAAGGTAATTCAATAGATAAAAAGCTCTATTTGAAGGAATAATTTCCGCCCTTGATTAACACAATCGATCATAGATGCAAAGATAATTTATTCAAAACGCAAAAAAATCGGTTCTAATTATTCAACAACCGTCGAACAATCAATCCCTCCTAATTTTATCAACAATCAAGACAACCGTCATTAATTACTTCTCTAATCAACGAATTATCCCACAGAAACCTCTACAGAATAATTAATCGATTGCAATAAATCCTAGAGAGACCCGACTCTAACCAAACAAACGCACATCGAGTTTATCTTAATTAGATTATCTACTTTCTTGACACAATTTCAATAGCTTGTAAGGAATGAAATCATATCAATTACCATATAAATTAGAACTCCAATATACACTGTCTTTGTCGTTCTAACTGGCTATAACTATCGTAGTGAATCAAATAGTGATCAATTATTCAACACTCTAGAATAGTCATCAACAAGAAAATCTGGAAGTAAATAAATATTTGCAATCAAATAAATTTGAAGAACAATTTGATCTCACAATTGCATAATCAAGGGTTTCATAATCCTTCAACTAAAATATGGAATTTAGTTCCTAAACATGATTGAACTAAATTCAAAGCAAAAATACCGAAGGAAAGAAAACGAAAACGGTCGCTAGCTTCCTTTCTCCTCTCTTTTTCTTCCTTACTGCTTGTGTCCCTGTTTTCTTCCTCCCTCCTTCTTTTTTCCTCTTTATGCCGAGAGCTCCTTTTCTATTCTAGTTGATTGGGATAAAATCCCTTAAAGTGATGGCACACTATTTAATAAATAATAATATAAAAACTAACTAAACTAAAGTAAAAATAAATACTAATTAATTAATTACAAAATACAAATCCTAATATAATTATAACTCTTGACTTTGGGCTCTTCTCGTAATACTCCACAATCTCCACTGTTTAGTCCAAAATCACCAAAATCATATAATCCATCAACCTCTACACAAAATATAACAATATAAATTAGGTAGTGGAAATATTTTTGTATACCCCTTTTAAAAACACCCATCCAAAAAATACCAAAAAAAAAAAAGCATACACAAACTACCCCTTTTACCATTTTACAATTATTTTTATTGTATAATATGAATTTTCCTTTATTTTTTTTACATCACTCACTCCTAGGTGAGTGATGATAGGAGATGTGACACCATTAGTGTTGTCATTTGCTTTTATTTCATACATGTCGACAACTTCCCCACTGTATATTGAATGCATTATTACTGAATGTGCATTCATTTTTGTTTAGTGATGAACAGTAAACGATGGTATCCTATGTGAAAATTTGCAATATATAGTTGTACATTGAAGCTCAATTGGCATTCGTAAAAATTTCTTGAATTCGATTCCTCCAAAAAAAAAATTGAAACAGTTTCGTGAAGGAGAAAATACAAGTGTAAGGCGAAGAACATCCAATACTCAAAGGTTTGTAACACATCATTTGATTGAAAATTTTATTACAAGAATTCCGACCGTTTTCACGCTGGAGAAAGTTTGCCGGAACATAAATCACGCCGGGAATGTATAACGCCGGCGTGATATATTTTCCGGCAGCAAATCTCCGGCGTGAAAATGGTCAAATTTTGTTTTTTTTTTTTTTTGTTTCATGTTTTATAGTACATAGTTTCATATCATGTGGTATTTGAGACCTATGAATGATTTATGTAGAATGAATTTATTTTTATGTATATTAACAGTAAATTTTTTTAATTTTTGCACTGTATGTGTGCAAATAAAACTAGAGCATAGAATTATATGAAGGAAAAGTTTTAAATGATAGTACTGATGTATTTCACGCTAGAGATCGGTCGCCGGAGAGAATATCACGCCGGCTAAAATCACGCCGGCGTGATATTATTTCCGGCGACCTATCTCCGGCGTGAAATAATTTGAAAGAAAGGAAAAAATTTTTTGGTTCATATTGTATATTACAAAGTTTTATTTAGTATATTATTTGAGACATATTAATTAATTATAGAGAATTAATTTTTTTAAATGTATTTTAAGAGTTCATATTATATTTGTACGATTTGTTTGAGTAAATTAAACCAAATTACAGCATAAATCGAAGTAAAAAAAATAAATTAAGAAAAATGTTTCATTTCACGCCGGACTAAGTTTGCCGGAAAGCTAAAAACGCCGGTGTTAATCACGCCGGCGTGATATGCTATCCGGCGACCTTTTTCCGGCGTGAAATAAGGTAAAATATAAGATTTTTTTTTTTTGTTCATATTGTATAGTAAAAAGTTTCATTTAATGAATTATTTGAGACATATGAATTAATTATAGAGAAATAATTTTTTTAGATGTATTCTAAGAGTTTATATTATATTTGTACGATTTTTGTGAGTAAATTAAACCAAGTTACAGCATAATACGAAGTAAAAAAATAAATCAAGAAATATGCTTCATTACACGCTGGACTAAGTTCGCCGGAAAGCTAAAAACGCTGGTGTTAAACACGCCGGCATGTTTTAGTTTCCGGCCAACTTTCTCCGGCGTGAAATTTTCCAGTACCCTTATTTTACTATTCCGTGGTTATTTTTACATTACAAATTGATTGTGTCTTCGCCGTATGATTAAGTTGAGTTCATTTGTATATTGTAGATGGATTCCGTAAAGATCAAAGCTTATTACGGAGGTCAATGGAACGAGAGAAGGTACGAGAATGGCAACGAGGTCGAATTTTCGTGGGACGAAAGTGATCTCACATATTATGGGTTGAGATATATGGTAGCTCGGAATTGCTACCTGGTCGGTAGTGATTTCGATATGTTCTACTTTACGATATCCGAGCGCACTGGACGTACTAGGAAATCGAAGTTAAAGTCGAACGAGCAAGTGGTTGAGCTATGCACTACACACGTTAGCCCAGAAGTGTACGTGATTACCAAAAACCGAGGCTCGTCTTCACACGTTGGTGCTTCATCTTCACATGTCGGTGCTTCGTCTTCACATGTCGGTGATTCTTCTTCGTATATCCCCGAATTCGACCCGTCTTACCAGGAGCCGTCTTCGTTCGAATTTGGCAGCACATATGGCCACACGGAGGACTTATATTCACAGCTTGATCACATCGTAGAGAACATCAATTCCACAGATTGGGATGAGCAGGTGTATCAAGTCCACAACCTCGGAGGTAGTTCGGCTCATCGTGCCGCAGATGCTCGTGACGATCAAATACCCGACCTGAATCAAACATCAGGAAGGGATGAGCAGGGGGGTCCAAACGAAGATGATGTCTTGCGCGATGACGATGACGATGAGGATGAATATGAGCCGTCGCTGGAGGGATCCACCGAGGACAGCGACCAGTCGAACGTGTGGGCGGGTGAAGGTCGACAGATTCCTAGGGCCCTGGTGGCCGAGTGGACTGCCTGGATAGCTGAAGAAGGCGGGTTCAACAGACTGTTGGCTATGATGTTCCCAGACCTGCACGGTAGGAGCCAACCACCTCTGGATACTGATACGGATCACATGAGGAACTGGTTAGTGCCTGTGGTCCCACTCCGGGCTACAGAATCTGCAGTGTTCAACGAGGAAGACGCAAGTAACCTCGAATTGCGGTATGGTGCATATTTCAAAAGCAAGGAGGATCTGTATACTGCCGTCGGTTTGTGGCAGATGGAGACTCGGAAAAATTTCTACGCCAATAAGTCGGATAAGAAGAGGCTGGTCTTTAGATGCACGGCGGACGCAAAGTGCCTCTTCAACGTTCGTGCCGTAAGCTCCAAAGGGAATTGGGTCATTTCAGTCTTTGAACCCGAACACTCGTGCGGGCCCAACCTTGGGACAGTCGATCGAAAGAAGGTCCGATCTAAAGTTATTGCGTCGTACTTTGCGAAGAGGATCCTACGCGACTCCACGATAATGAAGCCTAAGATCATTCAGAACGAGCTGCTCTCGTCGTTCGGCATTAAGGCGAGTTACAACGTCTGCTTGAGGGCGAGGAATCAGGTCGTGGAGCTTATCTACGGGAAACACAAAGAGTCGTTCCAAGATCTGCCCGCCTACCTCCGTGCCCTCGAGACTTCAAACGCCGGCACAGTCACCGATCTCGACATAGATGAGGAGTGCAAATTTCGACAGGTGTTCGTTGCCCTAGCTGCCTGTATAGCGGCGTACAAATACGGGCATATTAGGCCGGTTATATCCGTCGACGCCACTCACCTGAAGGGCAAGAACAGCGGCGTCATGTTCGTAGCTGTAGCGAAGGATGCGAACGAGCAACTATTTCCCTTGGCATACGGAGTAGGGCGTAAGGAGAATCATGAGTCGTGGACCTGGTTCATGAGGGGTCTGAGGAGGGCTTACGGGAACTTGACTGATATGCTGATTGTATCTGATCAGCACGTATCGATTGAGTATGCCATATCTCAAGTTTTCCCGGAGGCGCACCATGGGTTGTGTTACTACCACCTGAGTCAGCACATGACATACGGCCTAGTTATCGGTGCCATGTTCCAAAAAGCTGCGTACACGTACGATCGGAATGAATTCCACAACATCATGGCATCGATGCTCAACACCAACCCCGATGCGTACCAGAAGGCTATGGACAACGGACCCGCGAGGTGGGCTCGCAGCATGTGTCCCATTCGCCGGTTCAGTACCCTGACCTCGAACGCCGCAGAGTCTTTTAACAATACCCTCCTCTGGGCACGTCGACTGCCTATAGTTGCTTGCCTCGATGCTGCGAAGCTCGTTATCGAAAAGTGGTTTGATGAGAGAAGACTCAGGTATCGCAACGACACCCACCCCATATGTGAAGAGGCGCGGCGAAAAATCGGAGTCAAGTTGGAACACTCGCATAGGTACAAGGTCACCCGGATCAGCCTCGACGTGCCTCATTTCAGAGTGCAGACACTAGACAACGTATACCATGTGGACTTGAAGAACATGTTGTGTGACTGCCACAGATGGCAATTCGATTGCATACCGTGTGCACACTCGATCGCAGCAATGATGTAAGTTATATTTTTTTAAACTCAAAATTATCTAATATTTCGTTTACGACTGACATTTATTTATATCAACAGGGAAAATGGCCAGGCGGTAGATCAGTACATTGCGCACTACTACAGAAGGGATACCTATGGCAAGATTTACAACCGTCAAATATTTCCAGTTCCCAAGAAAGAAGAGTGGACGGTGCCGAGTGCCTACGTCGGTGTACAAATTCTACCCAATCCGTACGAACGGCAACCAGGGAGACCACCGGAACGTAGACGGAGGGGGGCACGAGAAAGGACAATCAGGCGTGCCCCTCGGAGATGTCATCAATGCGGCGAACAACACGGTGCACGGCAACCTTGTGCAAACCAATACGATTGAGTAGCACCTATTAGTGGAATGTTAATCTAAAACTCGTTGTTTCAATGTTTAGACAATGTTTTTGTGTGTCGTTTTAATATTTAAGTGATATTAACATAATTATTTAACATAATTATGATTAAAACATCAATATTAGATTTAAAATTAAAAACACGCCGGACACATCACGCCGGAAAGTAAAACACGCCGGCGTGATGTTCCCCCGGCATGTTTTATTTTCCGGGGGCTTTTGTCCGGCGTGAGTTTTTTCAATGAATGTAATTCTTCGAAACTGACCTGGAGCGAGCGCTCCAGTTCCAGGGAGCGGGCGCTCCACTTGCTCCGCGTAAATCATCCAGTTTTTCACTCTTGTTCTGCCCTTTTCTCGTATTTTCGATTTATAATTTTAAATATAATGTAAATGAGTTACACGATGATTCATTTCAGTTCTAACGTTTTACAAAGATATAATTCAACTCAAAACGTGCAATCGAATTATAAAAATTTGCAAAGAAGTCAGATCCACGTCGTTTTAAACAGTAGCATATCTAAAAATTCTACAAGCATACAAATTCCTATACATGAAACAATGGTTCGTTGCGGCCTCTACGGCTGGACTCCCGCTAAATGCACACTCGATGTTCAAGCACGTAACCACGCCACTACATTTGGGATGCTCACTCCCAATTAGCAGATCTGTCTTCCTAAAGAACAGCGTAAATCTCGCCTCATCAGGTAATGGAGCCTTAAGATTGTAAACGTTATTTTCGTAATAACTGCCTACAATTAACCAATACGGTAGGAGTACCATCAATGCAGCTAGATCCTTTTTCACTTGTGTCTTCCCGGCACGGTCCAAGCTCCAGTACAACGGATCCAGCACAGAAATCTGCTTGTGTGGTAGGTTTAGGAGAACCCCAACATAACGACCTTGAACCTCCCAAGGCAAAAGAACCTAAACAATATAGAACGAGACATTAATGATTATACGAACAAACACTTATGAAAATTAGAGTACTAATAACTATTGTTTCGTTCATACCACTTGTGTCTGCCACCAGTTAGTTGTTTCGTATGTCGGTGACCGGTTATGCATCAAATTGGATAAGTACGCCGTCGGTGCCCAATTTTGCAATATCCAATGGAACCTCACCGCATTATCGTCACCAAGTCTCTGGAATTCGACGTCTTTCGTAAGGCGTTCATAGGTCGCCTTCAGATCCACCTTAAATGCCATTTAAAAACACAATTAAAACATGCCAATAATAATTTAAACGTAAAATAGGGTTATGGATTAAAATCACGCCGGACAAACACGCATGGGAAGTACATCACGCCGGGACTCATTCACGCCGGCGTGATTTACTTCCGAAGAACATTCTCCGGCGTGATTTTAATCCCCGGGTGTATTATCCGACGTTTAATTCATATTTATAAATTCCATACCAAATTCAATTCCAAATTAGGGTAAAGATGAACATACCAGAACTTGCGTATTGCATATCATAACTACACCACCCGTGTATGGAGGGAGAACTCGAACACCTTCTTGAAGTTGTTTCCGTAGAGTCATGAGAGCCAAATCAAGCACCTGTAACAACATAAAAAAATTTCCGAGCGTATATTAAGTATTAAACCATGGCTCGACAAGATTATATTTAAAACAACGTACCAGTGGGTTCCACTCTATCTCGACACGTATCATCGCCTTTAGTTCTCCGGCTTTCACCGCGGCGATTTGATCAGGGACATACCGCAACTCATAGGAGTAATGACACGTGGAGATCCAAATTTTGAAGTCTTCTTGGACTCTTGAGGAAGGCCATGCTAGTTCGTATGTCGGTGTGTATACACCCACCGCTTTTAAGGAGACTTCTGATGAACCTGATGACTAGTTCAAAAAAATTTATTAACATGCTCGATACAGACCAATAAAACCACGGCTAATTTCGGAAGAATACCTGACCCCGCTCGACTTGCGAAGTCGATGAACGAGCTCGAGCACGGATGGTAACATTTGGCGCCGTCGCAGTAGAATAATCAGCGCTAGATATGTTATCCGGAAGTGAAAATCGGCCCGGCTGATAATCTTGGTACGTGGCCGGAGGCGTGTACTGCGCCGAGAACGGAGGGATGTATGTCGACGACTACAAAATTGTATGTCAAATTCGTAATCTTAAACACACGTTTTATTCAACATTACGCACGATAACATCAAATTTTAATTAATTTATTATATAATGAGGTTAACAAATAAAAATAGACATTACAGTGAATTTCACGCCAGAGAACAGTCGTCGGCGACCAAATCACGCCGGCGTGAAACCCTACCGGCGTGATATCGTCTCCGATGACATGTCTCCGGCGTGAACAACAGTAAAACCTTCCAAATTATTTTTTCAGTCTATTCTGGTACAGAAATGATAACAAAATAAACAGTCTCTATCACGAATTCGGAAGTGAAAATTATTTCCGAACAGATTATACCTGTCCCGTAAATGCAGTCCATGCATCAGAGTATGAGGCATCCTGGTACATCCCGAGCGTAGTGGAGGGCTCGGAGGGCCCACTGTCGGTGTACAATGGGAGGGTCGTGTCCCGACGGTCCCCCACTTCGGCCGTCACGTGCTGTATCCCGAAGCTTCTAGAACCTCCTACTCCGGTAGTCGCAGCACCCGAAGGGCGTGCTGAAGAAGCCCGCCCCGAAGTGACAATAGGAGGCCGCCCACCACGACCGCCACGACCGCGCTGAGGCTGTGAGACCGACCGTGGAATACTTGTAGACTTGCAACTGATCAAGGCCTTCACCTCCTCGAACATTGATTTCACCTTGTCCATGAAGCCTACAAGCTTCCTGTCGATCTCTGCATTCTTCTCTACTATTTCCTCTTTCACGATCCTCCTAACGTCCTCGGGCGTTGCGTAACTGGGGATATCGTGTCCCCTGCTGCCGCTAGAATTGTCCTCCCTCGGCCTTTTCCCGGGATCGCGTCTGCTCCTAGATCCCCGGGCGGAAGTCTGCTCCTCCTCACCCATGTATCTTCGGCTCGGGGTGCTCCTCCTCGGGCGTCCTCCAGTATCGTCGAGTATGTCGTCCGGGTCGTGCATCGGTCGACGTGTACGTGCCTCGGGGGGAAACTGAGAAGGCTCGCCGGTCACGGGTACCGGCACGTAGAAAATTACGTCCAATGGGTTCGGGACCAGGGACGATCGGAAATACTCGAGGCCGGCCTCCCACTGGCCCGGTGCGATATTACACATCACATACCGAGGATCGTCGACTATCTGGAAGAACTTTTCCACAGTCGTCTCCTCCCGCAGGCTCTTGCCGAACTTCCATCTCAAACACCTCGGGTATGCATGCTCGTTTTCAAGTACTCCAGCGACTACACTAATACCTCCGATCACCTCATATCCCCAGACTATCAAGGCCCAGGCCGGCCCGTAAAAGTGGTAGACATCGGAGTCTAGGACGTGCTCGACGTAATACCGAAGGGTGAGGAAACTGTATGCACCCCAAGGAAACCGGTTGAACTCCTCCGGATCATCGGCAAGCCGCCACAACTAGGCGAAAGGGGCGTTCTTGATATCGTGCCCGAGAATGAAAGTATTAGCAATCAGCAGATTCACCAGTGATAGTAGGGTATCCTGATCGTTTTTAAAGCGTTTGGCATCCGTGTTGATAAGACCCAACAATTCCCTCCCCAATTTCAAATCCTTGCGACACAGCCTCTTGTGGAGTCGAGACTGATTCGCATTCAAATGCTTGTTGGGATCCCACGAGCTCTCGCCAAACTGCAATCCGGTCACCAAGGCAAAGTCCGGAGCAGTGAATTCAATGCGTTCTCCTTTTACATAGAAGAACATGCCTCCATCCTCACTAATAGCTCGACAGAGGATACTGTGCAGTACTTGGGCATTCGACTGCCCCGGGCGCCACCCCAAAAAATGCCCGAAAGGCCCTTCCCTGAATCGATTGAGCAGTGGTTCTCCCCCTGCCTCATTTAAAGCTTTCTCGACATCCTTCAGTAATTGAGTTCTATGGTAGAGGTTCAACGTCGTAACTTTTTGGTTAAAATTGTTCCGTCGACGTAGCGGAACGACGTTCGCGCTCAATTCCTACAAAAAAAAAATATAAGAAATACGAAATCAGATTATAGTTATAAATATATTCGGAAAATGAAGAATAAAACAATAATGTATATTCTGCCCAAAATCACGCCGGAGAGAAGCTGCCGGAAAACAAAACACGCCGGCGACATATCACGCCGGCGTGTTTTGTTTTCCAGCAGCTTCTCTCCGGCGTTTTTTAAAACAGTAACTCAATCAATTTTTTTGACAAATAAAATATAAGTTAAAAAAATTATTATGCGTATTACAAACCAAATAAATAGTATTACATGCCTAATAAACAAATATCTTACTAAAACATATTTAATTTACATAAAAATTATTTATAATAACATAAAGAAGATGAGAAAATTATTCTGAACATTATTGCAAAAAACACGCCGGATAAACACGTCGGAGAACAAATCACGCCGGCGTTATTTCACGCCGGCGTGATATGTTTTCCGGTGACGATTCTCCGGCGTGTTTTTTCCCTGAATCTTCATTACATTTTTTTCAACCCAACTACGTATACATATATTTTTTAATACTATTATTGAGATTTTTTAGTAAACACTTTTAAAAACAATAGATAAAACATTATAACAAGCAAAAATATCATAAAAAACTAGATAAACGTACATTTAAAATACATAATGATGAAAAATAAAAAAAATTAGATGAATTACAACGTACCATTTTTTGTTGTTACGGAATTCGTACGACTTGTACTCCGGCTTCGTCTTCGGTGTGAACACTATTATTTCCTGCCTCGTTCCCGTCTACAAACCCTTCAAATTAATATTGAATGGCCAAATTAGCACTCGAAAATATACATGATATTTCAAAAATTAATTAGCACTCAAATCTCATAATTGAAAAATTCAAATTTAAAATTCAATACACAAATCTTTAAAAATATCTTAATTATACACAAATCTTTGAATCTAAGATAGTGTATATCCCTACTTCAAA
Organism: Thymus mandschuricus; assembly: GCA_029379335.1. Lineage (NCBI taxonomy): Eukaryota > Viridiplantae > Streptophyta > Magnoliopsida > Lamiales > Lamiaceae > Thymus > Thymus mandschuricus. The sequence goes on along the minus strand of CM057073.1, from coordinate 34,184,048 downwards.
CATAATTTTACACAAATCTATATTAAAAAATTCAATTCGAAATCTAATGATATTTAAAAAGAAAAATAGTATGTTACATTCGAAATTGGTCTAATTAAATTATAAAAACTACGAAAAATTTAAATAACATACAATTATTCTAAGCAAAAAAAAAATTGGTTCTTTTGGAAAAGTTCACGCCGGAGTTCGTCGGCCGGAACTCATATCACGCCGAAGTGATATCACGCCGGCGTGATATGATTTCCGGCCAACGAACTCCGGCGTGAAATTTTCCATAAGAACCAAATTTTTTTTGTTATTCGACTAATTTTACAAAAATCTTTATTAATAAAATCAACTAATATCGATTGATATTTAAAAAGATAAATTGTATGTTACACTCGAAATTGGCCTAATAAAATTGTGAAAACTACGAAAAAATTAAATAACATACACTTAATCGAATTAAAAAAAAAAATTGGATCTTCTGCCCAAATTCACGACGGACATAGTTCGCCGGAGATCATATCACGCCGGCGTGAAATAAATACGGCGTGATATGATCTCCGGCGAACTATGTCCGGCGTGAATTTGGACAGAACATCTATTTTTTTTTTTTTAATTCGACTAATATACTTATTTGATATTTACCTACTTGTTTTCGACCGGCGATGGGATCCGAAGTCTACTCCGGTGTCGGGCGGTTTGCCAGAGTTGCGGATGCTTGCCGGAAATAACGTGGGGGTTGAGAAACGGAGAGAGACAGAGAGAGAAATCCGATGGGGGATGACGGGGAATTGTCGGAGTAGCAATTCCGGTGGGAGAGACAACAGAGAGAGAGAGAGAGAGAGAGAGGCAGCTTGGGGTTGGGGGGAGTAGTGTGTCGGATGGTGGGGGGGGCTCAATTAATAGAGCCGAAGTGGGGGGGGGGGGGGGGGGGGGGGGGGGGGGGGAATTTGGCTTTTTGTTGTTGGATTTGATTCTCTCTCCCCCCAACAAATAATAAAAATCAATACATCACTCATTCCCATAAAAAACATCACTTATTACCATATTTACATCAACTCAAGTGGGTCCCACTACTATTAAAAAAATGAAAGGGGTATTTTGTGTATCAAAATTTTTAGAGGGGTATTTTGTGTACCAATGGTTTTAAAAGGGGTATTGGAATTTCTCTCCCAATTTGGTAAGCACAAAATAATATTCAAATTTTAGGAAAATTGATACAATAAAATATGGCAATAAATGACATATCACACTCATAACCGCGAAGAAGGAAGAAAAAGACGAGTTCCAAGACGACGACCTAGTCTTATCATTTAAAGAACTTAAGGAAATGGCACGAGTCATGAGCGATTCTTCCCATCCTAAAGAGAAAGGAGGCAAGAAAAAGTGGAGAAGTAGGACCGTAGCGGCCATCAAAGCAAGCCAACAACGTTCTCACGCATCACCTACCTCAGCTGGCCATCTATCATCTCTACCGAAAGAAGGTTATCCCGGAAGTTTCAAATTAGATGTTGTTTTGGATATTGGAGATAGTGTGTCGGGTATGTATGATTTGGGGGCAGCGGTGAACTTGATGCCATACTCGATTTTCGAGAGAATGGGTTCAAGGGATCTTAAGCCCACCAATTTTTGCATCGAGCTAGCCGACAGTTCTTTGAGTCGATCCTTGGGGATTGTGGAAGACGTTGCTTTACTTGTGAGAGGAATTCAAGTTCTTGCCGATTTCATTGTGCTTGACGTGGGGCAAGGAGCTAGGAGCGAGAAAGGTCATCTTCTCTTATTAGGACGACCTTTCATGGCTACTACTCAAACTCGAATCGACGTTGGATCCGGCACATTGAGCATGGCCGGTGTAGGAGGTTCGGTAACTTTCTCAATTTTTGATAATTATTCTTCTCATTCTAATTCTTTTATCCAAACATGCTCGTATGTGCATATTACTAACGATTTGGATGAGAGAAAGGTATAGGAGAATTTTCAGGTTGCTATGTGTTTCACCAAAAAGTGTTCGCAATAGAACGAAATCTATCCTAGCACTTACTTAGTAAGTAAAAACCAAAGTCGATTCTCAAGGAAAATTTTGTAGGCCAAATAATCGTGTAGCAAAACAATCCTAAACTAGCCTAAATCTAAGAAAGCAAGTAAAAAGATTTGTTTGGTTTTGGGTTTTTAAATCCTAGGCAAGAATATAAATAAGCAATAAATCAAAAGCAAGTAATTAAATCTAATCAAGAAAACAAGGAATAAATCTAAACTAATTAAACTAGAGAAATTAAATAAGAACGAAAGCAACGAAGAAAACGAATCTAGAAATGAAATAAAATTGAATCTGAAAATCTATAGAAATTAATCTTACTATAAGAACTGAAAAATGAAGGAATTGAAACTTTAGAAAAACGAATCTAATCTAAAAACTTGAAAACGAACGATCGAATTAAACGAAGAACTTAAGAATTAAATCTAAGAAACTAGAAAGCAATTAATCAAGCAAAAATAAATCAATAAAGAACTTACGAATTGAATGCGGAAACGAGAGAACATGAACTAAATAATCTTGAATTAAAACAGAAGAAAAAAGTCGCGATCCGGATCGAACAAAGGAAAATAAACGAGAATGTAATGTGCTGAAAACTAGAGCTAAAACAAAGATAAAGATGTATCAAATTCGACCTAATGCAATAGTATTTATACTAGGTATAAAAACCTAGTTGAACAAGGATATAAATTAAGTTCGCCGAGCTGGACAACCGACCAACATGTTGGACGGTCGTCCAACTTCTGCCTCTAGAAACGGCTTGAAAAGCTTGGACGCTCGTCCATTCTTGGACAAGCTTGTGCTGGATGATCTGGACGATCGTCCCGTTCAGTTGGATGGTCGTCCAAATCCCAAATCTGACCTCCTTCGACTTTTCTTCAATCCTTCACCCTTTTCGTCCCGTTTCTTCTCGTTTGCACCCTTTCAAACCTGCAACACCAAAAACTCCAAACACAACCCAATTATAGCCACGAGTGATAGAAACACACAAAAACTATAAGAAAACGAACACGAAAAGACGACTAAAACCTAACAACTAAACATCAAACACTATGAATGAGGAATAAGCCATTATTGATGAGTTCTTAAGCAAATTGGATGTGGAAGTGATTGTAAAGGAATTTTTGAGCAATGTGGAAGACATGGAGGATCACAATTGCATTATGGAGGAGTGGGTTTTGAGCTCACAATAAGAGGAAGAAATCATGGACAACTTTCTTGTCAATGTCGAGGAGCAAGCACTTATTGTGGAGGATCTATCATCAAGTTTTGAAGATCATGATATTTCTTACATGGATTTTCACACAAGCGTGGGGGAGATGAGTGTCCAAGATAACCCTCTTTTCGAGTTTCAAGCCGAAGAGAAAGAAAAGTCCACCTGTGCGTCGAGAGTCGCCTATGGATGGTTATAGACGTTGTTTGTTGCAACAGATTTTGGATGAGAATTTTCTAGTCAAGCTAATGACGTTAAACGTGCGCTTGGTGGGAGGCAACCCACGTAAAAAAAATATATATTCTAATTCTTTTATTTTTGTGTCTTTTTTTTGTAGGTTGCAACAGTTGGGATCGATCGAGGTCTCGATTTTTGTGACAAGTTGTGTCGTAAAGAGCGATAAGTTTTCTTTTTCCCTTCTTATTTATTTTCTTTCAATGGGGACATTGCATGATTTTAAGTGTGGGGGTGTTTGAAAATTATCACTTTTGATATGTTATTTGAATTGTAACTGTCGTTTTTCCCCACTTAGTGATTTGTTTGTATTTGAGCATATGAGCATATAACTTAGGGAGGCAAAAAATATGGTGTCTAAGTAGCTTAGTAGAAACAAATAGTTGTTGGAAACTTAACAAAACACAAAATGTATCCAAATTTGATGTGAACTACCCAAATTGCCCCCCAACACCACCCCCCCACCCCACCCCACCCCATGTGCACTTGTCCTTTCCTTTATTTTGAATTTTGAATTCAAATTTTCACATTCATTTACAAAAAAAAAAAAAAAAAAAAAAAAAACTAAATTGATAAAAAAAAATTTTAATTTTCCATTTTCATTTTATTCAACTTTTCACATTCATTTATTAAAAAAAAAAAAAAACTAAATTGACAAAAATATTTTTTTTTAATTTCCCATTTTCATTTTATTCTTTTAATTCGAATTTTTATTTTATTATTATTATTTTTGATACAACTTACTAAATATCATAGAATTTCTTACACATATTTGTTATATATACGAATTTAAGATATTCTAACCATCATCCTGTCGTAATAAGTAAGAATTCATAAATTTTAACCAGATATTAAGGCCATCCGTTGGAAATACCAACTTTCTTACGTTATAATCGCATATTGTGAGTTAGAATGTAGTATATTCTAACCTGTATCGTGGCATTCCCAACAGATTCAGTCCACCCGTTAGAAATACCAACTTTCCTACGTTATAATCGCATATCAAGGGTTAGAATTTATTATATTCTAACCTTAGTCGTTGCATTCCCACCAAGTTCAATCCACCCATTAGAAATACAAAATTTCCTACGTTATGATCGCATATCGCGAGTTAGAATTTATTATTTTCTAACCTGTGTCGTGGCATTCCCAACAGGTTCAGTTTCCCCCGTTAGAAATACCAACTTTCCTACGTTATAACCGCATATCGTGAGTTAGAAGGTAGTATATTCTAACCTGTGTCGTGACATTCCCAACAAGTTCAGTCCACCCGTTAGAAATACCAACTTTCCTACGTTATAATCGCATATCAATGGTTAGAATTTAGTATATTCTAACCTTCGTCGTGGCATTCCCAACAGGTTCAGTCCACCCGTTAGAAATACCAACTTTCCTACGTTATAATCGCATATCAATGGTTAGAATTTATTATATTCTAACCTTAATCGCATATCAATGGTTATAATCGCATATCAATTGCCCCCCAACACCACCCCCCACCCCACCCCACGTGCACTTGTCCTTTCACTTTTTTTTTTTAACTTTATTTTGAATTCACCTTTTCACATTCACTTAAAAAAAAAAAACCACTAAACTGACAAAATATTTTTTAAAAAAAATTTTTTATTTTCAGTTTATTCTCTTAATTCGAGTTTTTATTTTATTATTATTATTATTATTGATACAACTTACTAAATATTATAGAATTTCTTATTCATATTTGTTATATATACGAATTTAAGATATTCTAACCATTTTCCTGTCGTAATAAGTAAGAATTCATACATTCTAACTAGACATTAAGTCTACCCGTTAGAAATAGCAACTTTCCTACGTTATAATGGTATATCCCAAGTTAGAATATATTATATTCTAACCTGTGTCGTGGCATTCCCAACAGGTTCAGTCCACCCGTTTGAAATACCAACTTTCCTACGTTATAATCGCATATCATTGGTTATAATGTAGTATATTCTAACCTGTGTCGTGGCATTCCCAACAGGTTCAGTCCACCCGTTAGAAATACCAACTTTCCTACGTTATAAACTCATATCAATGGTTAGAATTTAGTATATTCTAACCTTAGTCGTGGCATTCCCAACACGTACAATCCACCCGTTAGAAATACAAAATTTCTAAAGTTATGATCGCATATCGCGAGTTAGAATTTATTATTTTCTAACATGTGTTGTGGCATTCCCAACAGGTTCAGTCCCCCCACCCCCGGGTTAGAAATACCAACTTTCCTACGTTATAATCGCATATCGTGAGTTAGAATGTGGTATATTCTAACCTGTGTCGTGGCATTCCCAACAGGTTCAGTCCACCCGTTAGAAATACCAACTTTCCTACGTTATAATCGCATATCAATGGTTAGAATTTAGTATATTCTAACCTGTGTCGTGGCATTCCCAACAGGTACAGTCCACCCGTTAGAAATACCAACTTTCCAAGGTTATAATCGCATATCAATGGTTAGAATTTAATATATTCTAACGTTAATGGCATATCAATGGTTATAATCGCATATCAATTGCCATCCAACACCACCCCCACCCCACCCCACGTGCATTTGTCTTTTCACTTTTTTTTTTCCCTTTGTTTTTAATTCACCTTTTCACATTCAATTAAAATAAAAATAAATAAATAAATAAACTGACAAATTATTATTTTTTTTAATTTTTCATTTTCATTTTTATTCTCTTAATTCGAGTTTTTATTTTAGTATTATTATTTTTGATACAACTTACTAAATATCATAGAATTTCTTACCCATATTTGTTATATATACGAATTTAAGATATTCTAACCATTTTCCTGTCGTAATAAGTAAGAACTCATACATTCTAACCAGACATTAAGTCCACCCGTTAGAAATAACAACTTTCCTACGTTACAATCGTGAATTCACCGACCACCGGAATTTTTTCCGACGAACCGTTGGAATCATCAAAAAAAAGAAGCTGGTATACATCAAGATACGTCCCAATATACAACAATTCTTGCAAAAAAATTACAAAAAAACCACGCTAGCTTTCTTCTACTCCAACTACCTAAAACCAAAATGGAGCCAAAATAAGATATTTCATTCCCACTTCATATCATCTTCTTCTTCACTAGGATAAAGAAAAACTAACCGAACACCTAAATTGACGACAGATCTTCATACACGGTCTTGATCCCGGGCCTCTCCGACACCGATCGAATGCACCGGAGTGCGATTCCGAGCACCTCCTTCATCCCTTTATCAGCTGCCGGAATCTTCATCTCCTCCACCAACGCAGCATCGAAACACTCTGATCCCGGGCCTTATTTGCAGCGACAGGAGCCTCCAACACATGAGGCGGAATGTCTTCCATCCAGCTTCGCTCTCGGCTCAGTTTTTGGTACCCAGTTTCATGTTGCTGCATAATTCACATCAGTATGAGTACCAAATTCTAACCATCCCAATGCTAGAAATAACTACTCAAGGAAAATTCCGATCAATTGTCCAAATAACCTTCTACTAATGTAATTCAGCTAGCAAAGCCAATGAATTCACCTAGAAGAAGCCAAACATCTAACAAAGATTTTGGGAAAAAATGTCAACATATACCAAGACAAGACAAGGAAAAAAAAAAAAAAAAAGAAACAACAAAAACTAAAAACGGAGAGAGAGGGAGAGAGAGAGAGAGAGAGAGAGAGAGAGAGAGCAGGAAGCTTGTAGGATGGATCAGCAGGCAGAACCCTTCAACTCCAAAAAATTAAAAAAATTAAAAAAGGCAGAAAATTGCACCATAATCTAAGGCTTGATTGCCCCATTTCATCCCTTCGAGCTTCGAATTCTCTGTTAAAAGAGAAAGTATAGGTAGTGAGGATAGAAGTGAAGAGATGGTAGGATGTAGGGGAACAACCCATATTCAATAAAAGAAAATAAAAAAAGAAATCAGCTGTAGGAAGAGATGACCATGGCATCGCTGCAGCTGAATCTCCTCCACCACCTCCGCCGCTGCAATCCTCTCTACTCCTCCCGGTCGCCGCCGCTCCGCCTCCGCTCCAAACTCACCCTCCGCCGCTGCAATCTTGTCTCCACCGTCTCCGCCACCGTCGCCGCCGTCTCAGTCCACCGTCGCCGCCGAATCTTCATGGTTTCTCTCTCTAGAAAGAGAGCAGAGAGAGGAGAGAAAAAGAGAGAGAGAGGAGAGAAGAGAGAGAGAGAGAGAGAAGTGAGAGAAGGGAGAGAGAGATGCATATGTTGGAAGAAAGGTGAATAGTGGTTAGGGGTATTTTGGTCCACTCACTTGAAACTTAGATAGAATTTGTGTTTTGTTAAGTTTGAAACAAATATTTGTTTCTCTTATGCTAGTTAGACAAAGGGGTATATTTTCTCTAACTTAGGATTGATTTGAATGATTTGAGGTGTAGCACCCCAAATTTTTTTTAGCTTCATTTATTTTATGTGATTAAATTGTTGAGTCTCGTAAGTCGCGCCTTTAGAAAATAATGCATACATATTATATGATTTATTTATGTATAATTAGTATCAATTTTAGACATATGTATATGCATCGATTTTTTCTTCTTCTTTGTGATTAAGTCTTAGGATTTATTATATTAGTATTAAATCTTTTCAATAAGCTAGGTGTATTATTTGGATTTGGATTTGTTTTTTTTTTTTTACGATTTTTTTTTAGTAGCCATTGATGATTAAAAATTTTATTTTATTTTATTTATCTTTGTTTTTCTTTCTCTCCAAAAAAATTAGAGATATATTTCACCTTCATCCTTTTAAAACCCTCTTAGAGATAAGTTTTACAAGAGTCCTAATCTATCTCTACTTCTCTACCAACTAGTATATATATAGGGTTCTTTTACTATCTTTGCACACACCGAACACATCGAACAGAAGCAACGGTGGTTCTTGTAGCAACAGGCGAGGTGCGCAGAGCTTAACGATTTAATTGCAGAGTCAGGAAGTCGAGTCAAGAGAAGTCAGAAGGTTAAGGTGGGGGAAATAGTCGTATTTCGCATTTATCTTTATTATACGTTTTGTTCAATTGATATGTATGAGATGCAGCTATGAGAGATTAGTCTTCGGACTTCAGTTATGGTCTTCGGACTTCAGTTCATTTATGGTCTTCGGACTTCAGTTCAGTTATGGTCTTCGGACTTCAGTTCAGTTTAAGTCTACGGACTTCAGTTTCGACTTCGGTCGATGAGACAGTAAGCAGTTTCGTCTTTGGGACGATCAGAATCAGTTTATATGTATTCTTTTGTAACAATTCTTATAATTTGGATAAATGCAACCCACTGAGTTAGTACTACTCACCCCAAACTATTTTATCTTTTCAGGAGTTAGATCGGACGATGAGGTGGCAGGGTGATTGATGGTGGAGTCAGTTCAGTTTATTCAATCAGTTCAGTTTATTCAGTTAGTTCAGTTTAATCAGTTAGATGTCGTATCTTATAGTCAAGACTTCCGATTTACCAGTTTTTAGTACTATTATTTACTTGAGTTTTGCAAAGACTTATATTTCGTATTTTTGAGTATGCAATAAAAGGAGTCTTCAGTTTTTCGTACCAATTGTTTTATTAAGTAAAATTGGGGCGTTACAGAGTGGTATCAGAGCAGGTCTACCTTCCTGTAGACTTGCAACTTAATAAGTTAAAACCCCATCATCACCACCACCGCTGCATCGTGCCGAAATAGGTAAAGGGGTCGTATTTTTTTAAAGATTTTTGCTTAATGTCCTCGAAATTTACTTTAGATTTCTTTATAGAAGGTTAGAAAGTTAGAAACTTTAAGAGTTAACATAACGAGAAAGGATGCAGAGATGTCTATTGGAATAACTTTTGTACTTAGTTATATGTTATCTTACATTTGAGAGAATTTTGTGCTAGCAGAATGGCTAGGCTAAGGAACAATAGGATCACAGGCGAACGAGAACAAGACAGTGAGGCAACTCAGTCCGTGAATCATGAGGGACACGACCATGAGAACCACGATCCCGAGAACAACAACGATAACGACAACACTCTCAACGACCTGGTCCACGTTCTTGCAGAGGCACTAAAGGGAGCAATCCCGCAGCCGGTGATCAACAACCATCAAGAAGGCGGTGAGAATGGAGTGGTGTCTCAATTTCGGAGGATGTCGCCCCCTATCCTAAAGGGGAATGAAGGCCCACTCGGGACAGAAGAATGGATTCGTCAGTTGGAGCGCATCTTTAACTACATGCGTTGCAGAGATGACTTGAAGGTGACTTGCGCTATCTTCCAACTCATTGAAGACGCAGGTCATTGGTGGGAGTCTGAAACAGCCACACTTACTGAGGAGCAACTGAGAGCCATTACTTGGAAAGAGTTCAAGGAGAAGGTGATGGGGAAATACTTCCCAAAGGCATTTCGCAAGCAGAAAGAGATGGAGTTGATGAACTTGGTGCAAGGTTCGATGACTGTTTTGGAGTATGAACGGAAATTCACTCAGCTGGCCCGCTATGCTCCTCACTTGGTCGACACAGACGAGAGGAAGGCTTGGAGATTCGAGAATGGTTTACGCCAAGAGATCGGTGGAATTGATAACTTGAATTAGGTTGTTTTAGTCTTGAGTTGTGAATGATTATGATTCGATGAATTGTGGGGCATGATTTGATTTGATTTGTGAGGTAATTATCCATGATTTGGATTATGAGTGTTAATTCTTGATTGTTGCAATTTTGGAATTTTAGTTTGCTTTCCCTATGTATAAAAAATCGTTGATTTGTATTTAATTGGGAATAATTGAGTTGATAGGATTTTGCTCCTCTTACTTGTTTGTTATGTATGAAAATACTAGAGTAATGAGCATGGGAAACACGTGAAAATGCTTCGAGTAACCCTCAAATGATTATATTTTGTGAATCTATATCCTAGATGATACTCGTTTGTGATATTAATAATAAAAAAAGAGAGAGAGAGAGAGAGAGAGAGAGAGAGAGAGTAATGTTGATTTGTGGGCATTCTACTACGCTTATTCATAGAATAATGAGTACTGGAAACTGCGTTAGGGTACTCGATGTGAACCATTGAGGATATTACCTAACGAATTATATGCTAATACGATCGATTAAATGTGTTGGATTCAAAAGGGGGAAATAAGCTCAAATTTTGAATTTGTGAAGATTTTGAATATTTGTGAAATGTGTGTATATGTAATATCCCGAATTTTCGTTATTTAATTTAAAGAAAAATTAAAATTTCTAAATCATTTTTTATTATCATGATCCACTATCTTAATTTTTATATAAAGTGATAAATAAAAATAAGTATATATAAATAGGATAGATGTGTGGATACATTAATATATAACAATAATAATAATAATAATAATAATAATAATAATAATAATAATAATAATAATAATAATAATACACTATTTACGTAAGTTCCATGCAAAAAGTGCATGGATAATGTCAAGTGATATGTATTTATAATTATCAATAATAAAAAGGCTTCACAAATTAATGGTTGATTGCCACCTCTTACAAGCTTGTTTATACGTGTAGATTTTTGGTTAGCATAGGTGATGAATAAGTCTATATAGGTGATGACTATCCTAAGCTACCAAATGTATTCCTCTATATATATAGGACTATATTTCATTGATTCTAACATCGAAAGTCATTACTTAGTTATTGAGTTTCAAGCTTACACCCTTAGTAGTAGTAGCAGCTAAATAGTTCAAAGGGATATCGAAGAGAGTTAATATATTTTCATTCGGGATCCAACGATACAGTTTCGCGGCATTGTACGTTATCAGGTGGGGTTTCTCTTTCCAAAATATTATTTTGAGTTAGTAAGCTCTAAAATGTGGGTTTATCTATGAAAAATGTTTTGATGCGTGATTACATGTTTAAGGCTCTTATGTTTACGATCGGGTCTTTCGGTTGGTCTAACACACTAATCGAGGGGCTGTGCGCACTGTTAGATATTATTGGGTTGATCACCAATTGATTCTAACTTCGAGGGGAGAACTAGTGGATGAAATACTCCATTATCTCCAAACTATAGGCTCCATCAGAAAGGGATCCGGCAGTGGTACGTCCCAGGATCGGTATTAGTTAAACTATGGCTCCATCATGAAAAGGGATCCGGCAGTGGTACGTCCCGGGATCGGTGAAAGTTAATCTATAGGCTCCATCATGAAAGGGATCCGACAGTGGTACGTCCCGGGATCGGTATAAGAGTAACATGGTAATCCGCATCGCAATCAATGAAAATGAGTTTTGGTGTGCATGGAAGTATAATGATTTCAAAACCCTTCTATGTACTCCCTCCGTCTTTAAATAAGTGTCCCGAGCCGTCAATTTTTTTGTCCTTAAATAAGTGTCCCCACACAAATTTCCAAGCAAAAATTACACTAAAGTACCAAAACTACCCTTCTCTTGAAAATCTACCATTCTCCTTGGTTTGCACAAAAAATAAAAAAATTCAAGGATTTTAAGGGCATAAATGTCAATTTACCCTTCTCCTTGGTTTGCACAAAATGGCGGCTGGGGACATTTATTTAAAGACGGAGGGAGTATGTTTTATTATCATGGATATTCTTTTCTATTATAAATGTTTTTGGCAAAAACCCACTGAGTGCATTAGTACTCAGCCCTGCAATTCCTTTCCAAATGTTTTGCAGATTAAGGAGTTGGTGGAGCAGACGTGGCTGAAGAGGATTGTTGTTGTGGTTGTGCTATTTAATAATAAAGCTTCCACTACGCTTATAGTTGAAATAGTCATTAATACGATCCTGCAATGTATTAAATACCCTAAGGCGAATCTCAGGTTTTGTAATAAAATCCATATGCTATACCCGAGGCTCGTTATAAGAGTATAAAATATATTTTTATTATATCTATGGGTATTCAGACAAGGCCGACCGACACGGGCCGTATGGTTTGCCTACCCCGTGGTTCGTGTTGTGCGTCCCGATCCCATAATTAATTAAATAAATTCATAAATAATATGGTTAATTATCCTAAGAAACTAGACCCCTTTCTATCCCTGCTTCTTAATCCCAACCCCTTGCCACGTCCCGGCACACGTGCCTTCCCTCGGGAACTGGGATGTGACAGTATCATTGATTGGATCATCATGCTTGGATTGATTTATAAGCCACGTAGTTCATTGATGTTTGATTGTTTGTAACTTGGGATTAAGGTGATTTAATTTGTAGCTTGACGATATATTCTAGTGATTGAGTGCTCTATGATTTGAAATGTTTGAATTGATTTTAAGTTGTGTGATTGTGTTGCTTGAGGGCAAGCAAAGGGCTAAGTGTGGGGGATTTGTTTGGTGTCGTTTTGTGTTGTTTTAGTCGTAGTTTCGAGTTCATTTTTCTTTATGTTTTGATTGATTTTTGTTGTACTTTGCTATGATTTGGATCTTTTATGAGTTTATGGTCTTAGGTATAGATTGGAACTATAAGTCTAGAAGAAGGAGCGAAACGAGCAAAGAAAGGTTGTTGAGCAATTATTGACTTCAAGTTCTAACCTCTCATGATTTTATTGAAGATTCATTTTGGATGTAATTAACGCATTATATCGAAGAGGGGTTCGATAGGAGCACGAAGACAAAAATGGATGTCAATTTGGAGTTTTGATGAGGAAGATACGGCCGAAACAAGAAGACAAAGAAGTCAGAAGCAAATCTGGACGCCCGTCCAAGTCGTCTTCGTCCGGAAGCAAATCTGGACGATTACCCAGAACTTGGACGCCCGTCCAGATTGCCGATCTTCCAAGATTTGTTTCCTTGTACAACTAGGTTTTTATATCTAGTATATACACACTTATTTTAGGTCGAATTTGACAACCTTTTTATCATTGTTTAGCTTTAGTTTTCAGGACTCTAAATTCTAGATTTACTTTTCGTTGTTCGATCCGGATCGAGACTTTTGCATTCAAGTCAATTCAAGTTTCTTTAGTTCTTGTTCCTTCGTTTCCGCATTTAATTTGTAAGTTCTTTATTGCTTTCCATTCATTTAACTAATTGCTTTCTAGTTTCTTAGATTTAATTCTTAGGTTCTTTGTTTAATTCGATCGTTCATTTTTAAGTTCGTAGTTTAGATTCGTTTTCTTAGTTTTTCAAGTTCTAGAGCTAGATTTATTTTCATAGATTTTTGGATTCAATTTTCTTCCATGTCTAGAATTGTTTATGCTATTGTTTTCTCTTCGATTTCATGCCTAGGTAGATTTATTGTTTTTGCTTGATTTAATTAATTTAATTAGATAGTCAGATTTAATTTTCGTATATAAATTAGATTTATTTGCTTGTTCTTTATTTATTGTTTATTTATTTCTTTGCCTAGGATTAAAACCAAAACCAAAACAAATTCTTTTTACTCGCTTTCTTAGATTTAGGTTTTATTTTCTTTGTTTTTACTACACAGTTTTTTGCCTTGTTAAGTTTTCCTTGAGATTCGACTTAGGGTTTTGCTTTCTAGTGCTGCGATAGATTTCGTTCTATTGCGAACACTTTTTAGTGAAATATCGACCTTCTTATCAATGTTGGGAGAGGGTAGCAATCCTTAGGGTAATGCATATTGAGGTCGGTGTAGTCGATACTCATACGCCACCCTCCTCCTCCTTTCTTGACCATCACTTGGTTGGTTATCCACGTCGGATACTTGACTTCGAATAGAATGCGAGCCTTCAGGAGCTGGTTCACTTCGTCGCATATAACTTGACTTCCTTCTGCCACGAAGATCCATTGCTTTTGCCTGATTGGTTTAACACTGGGTGATAATGCTTGGTGAAACCCCAATCATGTCCAGGGGTGACCAAGCAAAGACATCTCTAAATTCGCGCAGGAGTTGGATAATCTGCTTTCTTAGTAGAGACACTTCGATGAAGCCTACTTTAACAACCTTGCTGGGGGCGTCTTCGTATAACATGACTTCTCCCACTGAACTGTCGAGGGCAGACGACTTCTTATCCAATTCCAACTCCTCGGGCTTCGGTGATTGCTATGCTTGCGGGAGTTGGGACGAAGTCCCAACACCTCTCAATGCGACTTTCAAGCACTCCTTAGCTTGTTTCTGATCTCCTCGTATCACAGATATCCCCCCTTTTTTAGGGATCTTCATCGTCAAATGGTACGTCGAGCACACTGCCCTCACCGAGTTTAACCAATCCCGACCCAGTATGATGTTGTAAGGTGAGCAGACCTTTACCACGAAGAATTGCACTACTGGGGTGGAGCTCGCTAGTGTCTTTCCAACTGTGAGGGATAACTCGCAAATCCTTCTGGCTACGTCTCCTCTTGTGCGAAGCTCCGAAGTGTGCGTGAAGTCGGTTTAATGCATGCCTCTTCGATCCCCATTTGGTCAAAGCACTCCTTGAAGAGAATGTTAACTGAAGCTCCACTATTGATGTATATGAGCCGAACTAGCTTGTTGGTGACCACAACCTGGATTATGACGGCATCATGGTGGGGGGCCTATGGCTAGGACTGGGTCCTTGTCAGAGAAGACGGCCTCGTCCTTCTTGAGCCTTTTGTTAGCGGGCTCATTGGCTTAGGGACTTCGGGCCTCAGCTTGGAGGAACGACTTCGTTTTGTCATGAGGGAGTTCGAAAATTGCAGATATAACCCCGTCGAAATGGTGCTCATCGTCTCCCTCGTCATCTGCGTTGTACTTCGTTTTCTTATCCGCACAGGAACCACATATCCCCTTATTTTGCTTTCGCCTTTTTTGACTTCGATAGGGGGATTTGTACTGACCAGTTCGTCCGCTGCGCTCTTGGTACTTTTTCAGGGTTCCGTCCCGTACCAATTCTTCAATGTCAGCCATGAGATTTCTACACTCCTCTGTGTCGTGCCCATGAGCTTCATGGAAGCTACAATACTTTGTTGGGACTATATACTGAAAAGCATACTTTTTATGCTTAGTTGTATACTACTTCTTCCTGTTTTATGAAATAAATGGGGTCATATGTTTTGCATATTTATTCGTGTTATGGTTATGCAAATAAGTGTCCTGTAATATATATTATAGATAATATGGTGTGGGTGGTCACACGGAAGATCATATTATCGGTTTCTTATATACTTAAATGGTGTTCGCAACCTAAGTAATCTTGGACAAATTACTTGTTAAGGTTGTAGTATAATGCTTGATATTAGCTGATCTTGGCTATTAGCTTATACTAATGCATCCAGTTGCATTGAACAGGATCGCGGTGAGATAAATCCTTTGGTACTGATTTAATAAAGGATTTAAGATCTCGGACGATTATTATTTCTTAATTCTAGTTGTATAATATTGAATTATATATTTATGATAATTATTACTTTGATTTATCAATGAGTGAGAGTTATTGAAACTCAAAGTATCTCGATATCTTGGGTAATAATATTATAAATATGATAATTAATATTATAGCTAGAAATCGTGTCTCGGCGGAGTCCGAGTTGATGATGTCCCCTTGAGGCGCTCTAAAGATTATTATATCAAACCCTGCAGGTGGATTAAGTTCTGATATAATAATAAGGTCGAGAGGGTACTACTCTCGGTTGTAATATTAATTAATAAAGCTATCAGTAGCTTAATTAATTAATGGACATGCGATATCTTAAACACGGGAAATAATATAATTCAAAAAGGAGCCCTGATTGGTGTTTAGTTGTTAGGTTTTTCGTTGTGTTTTCGTATTCGTTTTCATTGTGTTTCGTGTCTTTTAGTGTGTCTTTTGGCTATGATTCGTTTGTTTAGAGTTTTTGGTACTTGTAGGATGAAAAGGGCGGAAACGAGAAGAAAACGAGAAGAAAGGTTGTTGAGCAATCATTGACCTCGAGTTCTAACCTCTCATGATTTTATTGAAGATTCATTTGGATGTAATGAAAGCATTATATCGAAGAGGGGTTCGATAGGAGCACATAGGCGAAAACGGAGGTTAATTTGGAGTTCGGATGAGGAAGATACGGTCGAAACAAGAGAGTCGCGCGCAAATCGTCCAGTGCCTGATTTGGCCGATCGGCCAAGTCCTTAACAAATCTAGCCGATCGGCCAGATGTCCGCGTCCAGCTGTTAGTTTCCTTTTGTGATTAGGTTTTCTTCCTATTATAAATACTAGTACTTTGGGACGAATTTGTATCATCCTTTATCATCTTTATCATCTTTTAGCTTAGTTTTTCAGCATTCAAATACTTTAGATTAGTTTTACTTTGTTCGGATCCGGATTCTTAGTTCGTGCAATTCAATTCAAGTTTTTCTTTTACTTCGCGTTCTTCGTTCTTCGTTTAATCCTCGTAAGTTTTATTGCTTTCGTTTACTTTCTTTAATTGCTTTACTTAGTTTTAGAATCGATTTCGTAATTGCTTCTTTTAATTTCCTTAGTTTAATTTTGTTCTTTCGATTTCTAGTTTAAAGTTTAGATTCGTTTTTCTAGTTTCGATTATCTAGTTTTTAAAGCTTTTAAAGTTAGATTTATTTTCCTTTAAATTTCCAGATTTCATTCATCATGTCGAGAGTAGTTTATGCTTTCTTCGTTGCTTTCTTTATGGCTTTCTTTTCGATTTTTGCCTAGGTAGATTTATTGTTTTCTTCTAGTTTAATTTTCTAAGTTTATTTAGTTCGATTTATTTCCAGCTTTTTAGATTAGATTTATTTGCTTTGATTTTAATTGCTTTGATTTATTTTATTTGCCTAGGATTTAAAACAAAAACCTCAAAATCTTCTTTACTTGCTTTCTTAGTTTTAGGCTAGA
Organism: Thymus mandschuricus; assembly: GCA_029379335.1. Taxonomy (NCBI): domain Eukaryota; kingdom Viridiplantae; phylum Streptophyta; class Magnoliopsida; order Lamiales; family Lamiaceae; genus Thymus; species Thymus mandschuricus. The sequence goes on along the minus strand of CM057073.1, from coordinate 34,166,869 downwards.
TTAGGATTTACTACATAATTAATTGCCCTGCAAAGTTTTCCTTCGAGATTCGACATTGGGTTTTTACTTACTAAGTGCTAGGATAGATTTCGTTCTATTGCGAACACTTTTTGGTGAAACAAGCCCGGTATGTAATAATTTGGGAAATGGACGGCAGTGCAATATTATTTCTTTAATGGAGTGAAATAATATTAATATAATTAAGTAAAGTATTCGGGTCCAGAGAATACTTGGATTATTAATTTTATTGGGAGGCCCAGTCCATATCCTCCTTAAGATCCCTAGTGTAGCCACCAGAAGCAAGCCTGGCCCAGTAAGGAAAACCCTAACCATAATCTGCCTCTATATATATAGATGGTGAGATGGGATTCCGTCATAAGTACACATACGAGAATTAGAGTGACGGCTAGGGTTTTACTGTGAGGGTGAGAAGAAAGATTTCCGTCCATCCGGAATTCTTCTTTGTGCTCGGGAATACTCTAGAAGATCTCGAGGTTTACGAGAAGAGCTAGATCTCGTGTGCAGAGATCTAGTGCGAGGAATTCTTCACCGAAATCTCATTATTCCGACTGGATCTGCCCGACAAGGTATGCAATCTAGATCTGTTTCCGCTTTAGGATCTAGGAAATTGCATGATATAATTTTTGTTTAATCGTTTAACATCCGAGCGATCTTCACGGATCCAACATACTTATCCTTGGACCGGCGCTTCGATCCTCCGGTCATGAGGTTGGGTTTTTCGAATAGGTCGGTGTGGAGTTCGTAAATTTCTGCCCTTGACTTTGTCAACGGTGTGTACTGAGGACGAGGTTGTTTCGGGTCACGACGTGGTCCTAGTCTGGACTCCAGGGGCCCGCGTTGTATCCGGTCAAGGGCACTTCGCCGAGATCGACCTCGGTCTCCTCGATCCTCTTCGCTATTCTTCTTGTCCAATGTCCCGCCCTTTTCGTCCTCGCGCTTCCTCCTATCAGCTCCGTCGGCCTTAGCGAACCAATCTGCGATCTCCCATAGACTCATTGTCGTTTGGGGTTCCTTTCTAACGATCTCTTTATACAGCGCACCGGGCAATATGCCGTTTTGGAACGCCGATATGACAAGAAGATCGTTGACATCCCGAACTCGTAGACTCTCCTTGTTGAAGCTCGTCATGAACTCGCTGATGGATTCACTTTGGCCCTGCCTTATGGTGAGAAGATGTGCCAAAGTGAATTTTAACTCTGTCCTCCGGAAGAATCTTCGCTTAAAAGCTTCTATCAAGTCTTCGTACGACCCAATGTTTCCCTGGGGTAAGCCGTCGAAACATTGGCGAGCGTTATCGACTAGCAGCTCTAGGAATAGTTTGTACATGTGGTCTGAGTAGAAGCACTGGTTTATCATGTTGTACTGGAACTGGGAGAGGAAGTTTTGTGGATCTCTCAGTCCGTCATAGGGTGCAATATTCGACACCCTATATTTGTCTGGAAGACGAGTATTGAGTACTTCATCAGAAAATGGGGTAACAATCTTCCTGTATGCACCGAACACTCCTCCGGATGGACGATTTCGAGCTGGTGGGGGTTTGACGACTTCGGTTGAACTAGAAGGTCGAAGTTATGTTGATCTCGATTGATGGTCGGGGTTGTTAAGGTCGTCCATCACCCGATCAGCTCGAGGGTTACCTCGCGGATTGTTCCGGGGTGGTTGGTTCAATATTTGGACGCTGGCGGCCTCACGTTGCCGAGGTGCTTCATGTTTGGACGAAGCTTCGGCTTCCTCTCCGCCTTGCCGATGTCGACCTTGCCTTTGTTCAAGGAAGCGGAGGAAGAGTTCGGCGACTTCGTTGGTTTTGAGGAACTCCTTTGTACTTCGTCGAAGTTCGGCGGGGCAGCTTGGGGTTCCTCTGCCCTATTGTTAGGGTTTTCTCCTCCAGGGTGATCTCCTTCTTCATGACTAACTTCATCTTTATTTAGGTTACGTTCTTCCTGCCCGTCCATGGTAATGACATGCTTGTCGGGAGTTTTGTCCCCTCTTGGGTTGTTCTCTGGTTTCTCCTGGGGCGCGTTGTCAGCATTGTGGGCGCCAGAAGCAGCCCTTGAAGCAGCAGCTCGCGTGTTTTTCTTCGTGACCATTGTTGCTTGTGAAAACGTTGATTGACAGCACAAGATTTAGTTTCCCACAGACAGCGCCAGTGATCGATCTAGTTTTCGTAGGTCAATTAATATCAAAACGACAAGAAGGACATAAAGGGATTGCGTGGTTCGATCTATCGGAATAGATCTACGTCCACGGGGCGAGGGGGAGTATTTTTATTGAGTATGGCGTGTGATGAGTACAAGGAGTATGAAAAGTGTGTATGAATCCTCTAATTCTAACTTAGCCTGTGTTTATATACAAGCATGGAGAGTTTGACTCAATAATGATTCTTTTAAGCTTACCTCTTCTTTTGTGATAAGCATCTGAGTCTTCTACGTCTCTTAGGACTTGAGTTATATTTGTTGAAGGAGGGCCTTCATGGACCAAACTTCTCCTAGGCCGAACTGTTTTTCTTGGGCCGAACTACGTGGACCAAGCTTATTGTTGGACCTATTTATATTGGGCTCAATGATCGGGCCTAGTGGTTGAGTCATATTCTATCAATTACTAACAATCCTTTTCAATTTCATGAAGTGAAATACAACTCAAATTTCATTATTGTCGACTAATGCATATTCTGAATTCCTTTTTTCTTATAACTTTTTAGAATTTTATCTAACCGTGCGTGTATCACGGTTGAATCGGAGGAAGAGAATAGAGAGAAAATAAGAGTGAGTGAGAGAGGTGAGACCCAACCATTATTCTTTTTTTTAAGGGGTGTTTGGCTAAGCTTATTTTGATGAGCTTATAAGCATTAAGTGCTTATAAGATGTTTCAAGAGTTTATAAGCTCTATAAGCTCTTAGATTTAAGATCTCATAAGATTTCAAATTGTTTGGATAAAAGAACTTATAAGCTCAAAATAAATTAAAATTTAAAAAACTTAAAAAATGAGAAAAAATTTTTTTTTTTTTGGAATTTATTATTTTCTACAATCAAATGGAAGTGTGTATAATTGAAATATGAAAAAAAATATGAAGTTATACAATGAAAAAGTCAAGTTTTGAAAAAATAAGTTAGGGTGGAGGAGCTTATTTTTTGGAATGCTTATAAGCACTTAAAACTTATTTTGGGAGCTTATAATATCTTTGAGAGATTATTTTGCCAAACACTTTTAGAGTGCTTATAAACTCTCAACAGCTTATAAGCAACTTAAAGTAGCTTATAAGCTTAGCCAAACACCCTCTTAATCCACACAAAAGTACGAGAACTACACAATATATCATGCCGATAGAGTGTTTTCACTGCACCATTAGGCGAAAAACTCATTAACTATTTATTCCGACAGTTAAAATAAAAATATATAGGATTTCGCCGGAAATGGTGGCAGGGTCGGCGTTGCCCATACCACACATACAATAATACTAGAATAAAAGTGGAACAATAAATACACTGAAACTGAATTATTCATACACTAGATCTTGCAAGCTGCATATCGCAAGTTGCAACATGCAACAACTTGTGTAAATGGACTGAACCAAAAAGCAGAGCAGCGCGCAATTGGGTACAAATATCAGCCGATATTTCTATTGACGAATCTCCCCATTTCCCAACAAAATTAATAAAATACAATATAATAAAATAATACTCCCTCCGTCCCTTTATACTAGTTACGTATTTCTTTTTAGTACGCCTCGCGAAACACGTTACACTTTTTGCACATGCACTCATTACATTAACACACAAATCCACCATTACTTAATTATCGTGTCTCAAAAGAAATTTAACTAATAAAAACGAACGGAGGGAGTAATAAAGATGAAAAACAACAATAGTTTGCACTATTATTACCCAAAGTAAAAGCATCAGTTCTGTACACTTTGCGGCTCATAATTTTAGCCTTCGCAGTCAGATCGATAGATGCTGCTAACAATAACCAGCATCCATTCAATTCAATGTGTTTCTAATTTTCTATCTACACAATTAATTAATTAATCTAAATTTATGAGTGAAAAATCTGTTTCCAGCAGAAGAAAATCTCCAAAAAAATCTGATGCCGACTTCTGCGATCAACATTCTTCTCCTTCCGTCACCTGATTGTGACCCAATCATCGGTAACAGACCAATCAGGGCTTTTCTCGGTGACATTGACCAATCCCCGCAACCGCTCCACCGCTGCCGAATCGGACATCTCCTCTGATGACCATGAATCCGCCGGCGAGGGCAAAGATGTAATTGACGCCCAATCTTGGAATTCGAAGGGGCATCTAGGGGAAGTAGAGGTTGAATTTCCTTCTCCGCCTTTCGATGAATCGTGGCCGTTGATTTCTTCGCCGGAAACGAACGGGTGATCCAGAAGCATCTCAGCCGTCCATCTCTGGTTAGGATCTTTGATGAAACACTTTTGTAGAAAATCTTTCCCCTCCGCGGATAAAACTCCGGCAGGCCCGTCCTTTAACAGGCCCAATAAGTTCTTCAGCACAGGGCCCCCAAAAATTAGGGGCCCAAAATTTTTAAAATAAGCCCAGTTATTTAAAAAAAAAAAATTTATTAGATAGGGGCCTGTTTGCTAAATAAAAAATAGATAGGCCCATCAGATTTTTTTTTTTTTTAATTTCTCTTTCTTGCTATCAAAAAAAAAAAAAAATTCTCTCTTTCTTCTTTGATAGATAAGCACCGGCTTTCCCTTGCAATATATTATTATTATTATTATTATTATTATTATTATTATTATTATTATTATTATTATTATTATTATTATTATTATTATTATTATTTTATTTTTATTTTTTTTTAATTTTTTTGGTCATATTTTAATAAAATTTAGGGGCCTAAAATTTTAATTAGCACAGGGCCTCAATAATTATAGGGACGGGCCTGAACTCCGGGAATCTCTGGCACCTCCTCTCCGACGCCGATTTTCATCAGCAGCGCCGCCACGTCGGAGCAACTCCACGCCGGAGAACCCGACACCATCTCCGCCACCACGCACCCCAGCGCCCAAACATCAGCCGGAAACCCCTGCTCGCTGCCAGCCACCATCTCCGGCGACATGTACATAGGCGTCCCCCTCAACTCGCACCCGGCGGCGGCGGAGGCGCCGCCGCCGGCCCGCTTCGCCAGCCCGAAATCTGCAATCCTCACGCCGCCATCGGAGCAGAGGAGAATGTTCTGCAGCTTGATATCGCAGTGGACGTAGCCGAACTTGTGGATATAGCGCAGCCCCTTCAGCAGCGCTTTGGTGTACTGCCGGACGTCGGTCTCCGGTAGCGCTCGATCGCCGGAATATTTGAGCTTATCGGCGATGGAGCCGCCGGAAGCGTACTCCAACAGCACATTGTACAACTTCTCGCCGTTTTCACACGAATAGCTGCCGCCGTAGCACCGGATGATCTCCGGGCAATCCTTGAGTTCCTCCAGTATCGATTTCTCGTTGATGAGAGAAGAAGAGAGAGAAACGCCGCAGGACTTCACCGCCATTAACGGTAGCAGAGTCGAACTCCGGCCTCTCGGAATCGCTAAATTCACCTGCGCAAAACTCCCGTGACCTAGTTTTTCGCCGCGAAACCAATCCATATCAATAGAATTTCAAGGAGCCCAATTCGATTCCTCCCTTTTTTTCCTTCTGTTTTCGAGTTCGTGAGAGAGAGGGAGAGATTTAGAGAGAGAAAGGGAGAATTAGAACAGAGGAACGAAATTTACTAAGCGTGTGTAAAACGGGGGTTGGTATTTATAGGGGGATTCTTGGAGCGAAATTCATTGAATCGAATTGTAAGTATAGTTGTATGTATAGGCGACGCAAACGTGTGTGAGATTTTAGTTTCTAAAAATAAAAAGCACGTGGAAGGAAGGATATTTCGCGGGAATCTCACACAGCGTACCCTAATAATTATGAAAACGTGGTTATTATTATTACTAGTATTACTATTATTTAATATCGAAATTATAATAAAATCTCTTCGATTTTAAGGATAGTGATTTGTTCAGCATGACTTTAGCGACTCGGAAAAATCAACAACTAATTACGATTTCGGCTTCAAGGTTACGCCAATTATTACACGATATACACGAGTTATATATTTTTTGATTAAAAAAATTAATACTTTTTTCTTTCAATACTTTCACGATCTTGAAGAATTGGAAAACTAGTCATATAATTAAAAGTGGGTTTTATTGGATAAACTTGAGGGTTTTATTTTCGGAAAGGAAAATATACCTTTTGGGGGCGATGATCCATTAAGGGATGCTTATTTTAAGTAAAAAGTGGCTTTTAAGAAGATAATAATTGATGAGGTAATTGGCAAAAACTAAAGACCCAAATCCGTTTTGAAAAGGCGTCTGCGGCTCGTGGAGGTTTTGATTGGATTTGTCAACTAGTCTACGCTTCGGTACACTTGCAAGGGCGTTTTGGGAATTTCGTGGCTTTCCCCACTTGACGGTTGAAATTCATCAAGAATTTCTCAAATCCTTAATATCTTAATATGTACACTCCCTCCATCCCACTTGGATAAAGACCTTTTCTTTCCGACGTGAGAATTAAAACGAGAATGATGATAGTGAGATAAAGTAAAAAGGTAATGGGTTAAACTAATGTGTCAGAATTTTATTGGGTTAGAATTTTTCATTTTAGAAAAGGTCCCTATATCAGTGGGACATTCCGAAAAGGAAAAGGTCCCTATATCAGTGGGACAGAGGGAGTAATTGTCATATTGAATTAAGGGAGGTTTACCATCACAATTTGAAAGTACGGTACTACCCCTTTGTAAGAAAATGGTCCGGGAAATATTGTTATCAATTACTTCCTCCGTCCCGCCCGATTTGGCCTAGTTCTTTTCGGCACGATTTTTAAGGAGGAGTAAATTACATTAATTAATAACCTTGAATTTGTGTTCCCAATAAAGGAAAATTAAAACTAGCCAATCAAATTCATTCTTAACAATTTAAAAGTATTAAACTAAAAAAGTGAAAGTGTAATGTTGGTCCCAAAAAGGAAATAGGCCAAGTTGGCCGGGACACCCCGATTTGGAAAACGGGCCAAATCGGGCGGGACGGAGGGAGTATAATCGTAAATTAATAATTTTATATTCTCTGTTGTTTCATTTTACTCAATCTATTTTGGTTTTCGATTTATTTCGGGTGTCACATTATCCACATCTCATTGTTAAATCAATTATTTTAATGTTTCGTACTTTTTGGTAACTAAAAATAGTTTGGGATTTTTATGATAATTATCGAATAGAATTAATTGTTCGAATAGAATTAATTACACGAATTTTTGTATGTGAGTGTATGCATATACTCACTAGATTTGCATACTAAAGATAGATATACATAAATCGACACTACTCTATGTATGTTCTTTACTTGTCAAGTTATAAATACTCAGTGTTCTAAAAATGTCAGACGCTAGTCGGCGGTGGAGGGGTGACTAGCGCTTAGGCGGGGCCTAGGCGGGAGTTAGGCAAATTAGAACATCAATGCTTATTTTTACTATTCTTATAATATTATTGCCAAATTTATAATATATACACATAGTATGATAACTGATAGGCTAATTTCATAATTATAAATAAAAAATCATGGATAGAGTACCATAGTTCGTCTAAACATCGATTAATTAATACATATAGACCATTGATTAAGCTTCAATATCAGCTCGTCGGGGTATTGCTTAAAGCCTAGGCAGATTACATAATAGTCGGACGGTGAGGTACTAACTAGCGTCTAGCTGCCGCATAGGTGGACCTAGGCGACGACTTTTAGAACAATGTAAATACTTCCAAATAGTACTATTTGAAGATATGGGGAAAAAAAATGTTTGTTACTAAGGAGGATGAGAAGCTCAATTTGCTGGTTCATATATAATGAGAAAAATTATACCAATTCGTTGAATTTAGAAAAATTATAACCCTAGATAAATATGTACTTGATCCATTGAATGTACCAATTAATCCCTACTTTGCAATATTTAAGTGCTTCATAATTGTTTCATGGACTGAAAGCCATCTCGATGGGCGAATGCTCTAACACCATTAATTATGTATTTGTTAATCTAGATATAGTCTCTAATTAGACTTATAGTACTATTTTAACATATGACTAATATAAATGCTGGTTACTATATATAAAATGGATGCATTGGATGTAGAGTAGATTTTTAAGTAGCACAAGTAATCTTAGCTTAGAATCTTTATTTGATGGTACATAATGAGACAAGATTATATTTCCACATTTATAGTATATGTAGCAAATCCATTGAATGTACCAATACATATGTTCAGAATATTTGAGTTGTACATATTTGTTTTCCATTTCGAACTTACGATCATAATGAGGATTACTAATTGTCTATGGTACGAAACTTCGGATGAGATTGTCTGCATTTTTGCATTTCTCATTTCTATATACCAATGTGCACTAAATAATTATTTTTATTAATTTTTTTTAATGTTTTTGTAAAAATAAAAAATAAAATATTAGAACAAAATAAATAAAATTTTATGTTAAAGAATTTAGAATTAAAAAAATTATATACCCTAAGTTTCGATTTATCAACCATATTCTATATAATACAATTGAAATTTAATGCTAAATAATAATCACACTATGAATTGGATGAGCAAACCCTAGAAAATGATTATAAAACTATCCCAAATCATAATATGTCAAAATTATTGGGAAAAAATGCATAAATTTAATAAAATATTTATTCGATACACGTTTGGTATATGGAAATGGGGATAGAGGATCCGTATAAGAAAATCGGATGGGATCCTCTGTCTACATTTTTTTTTTTTCCTTTTTTTGAAAACGTAAAGGTCAAGCTACGAAAGATTCAAATTCGGAACCTTTGGTTCAGAAACTTAACCCTTACCTCTATGTCAACACACACATTGTCCTCATTTACGTGTATTAATCGTGTACCAAATAATAAGTATAAAATATATACTTAACAAAATCCAATAAAATTTATTACAGAAAGTTACAATTTAAAGATTCAATAATTATGTGACGTATAAAATTGAATTTCTAGTGTATCCAATAATATTTTTGCAGCCTCTTGGTCTTTGGTTGCGATAAGTCATGTAAATTATTGGTGTTCTAGTTTCCTAAAGGGGGGATCCATTGCATCTAACTAATTTTCAAGTTTGGAAAGTGCATAATGATGGTGGAGCATGACATGCATTATTAAAATTGCCAAAGTCAAATACTTACACGCAACATTATAGTATAATTAATACATGCATGCAACCTTTTAACATTCTATTCTTACTATTGAAGAAATATGGTCCAAACCATGAGGGTCTCTTGGAGGTTTCTACTTTCTAATGTCAAATTTCAATTGCGGTTTAATCAACCTATTTGCCCAATTTCCTATTTACTCAACTAAATTCAGTCAACCTTCACTTTATTTATCAAATTAATGAGTATTCTCTTTTATTAAATATTTTTAGTAGATAGAAGAGTTTTTTTTTCTAGTGGTCAATGTAAGCAGTTAATGACGACGGATTTACATGATCAGGAATTCAAGCAGGGTCGAACTTTTTATCAACTAGTTATTTTTACTGGTGTCATGCTCGTGATAGACTGAAATATCTTTTAAAATTTATTCATAGTGGTATATTGTTGAAAAGTTTTTCATTTTTAATTTTCGTTTAATATATTTTTTGAGGCAAAAAAGAAAATACCCATTTTGACTTTGTAAAAACAATTTTAGGTATGAAATATAGTTTACAATAAAAATACCCATATTTTGGTATGGTGGACAATAATACCCTTACTTTTAGCACATGACCACTCCCTCCTCCCCTTTCTTCTCCCTACACGTGTTTCCTTTTTTTTTTTTTTTTTTTGCTATATCTATTTATTATTTATTAAATTATTTATTTATTATATTTTTTTCGTTTTTTCCAGAAATTTTTTCAGTTTTTTTTTTTTTTTTTTTTCACTTTTTCCAAATTTTTTTTTTTTTGTGTATTTTTCAATAAGTACAAGTACATAGTACATTTATATTTTTTTAGTACTGTGTACCGGTACGTGGTAAAACAATAATACATCTTATATACTGTTTACTGGAAGTAGTAAACGAATAATATCAGATTGTACCTATATTACGAAGTACGTTCATGTTGTTTTAGTATTGTTTACCAATAAGTGGTAAACGAATAATATCAAATTGTAACTATATGCAACTTAGATACAAGAGTATAAACAAGAGTATTGTTTAGCCATGAGATCTGAAGTTGAGAGGGCCATGATTGCAGCTGCAGCTGTTTCGTCGCAGTATGCTAGGGCTGAGGGAGAGATTTCCCCTATCAACCGATTCTCTTCGTCCATGACTGCGATGGATTTCTACTCTGTCATGACTCGGTGGAAATAGGGCAGTGCTGAGGATGCAGGTTTGTTATAAGTGAAGGTCATGATGTCGCGGTCGATTACATTCAGCAACTCGATCGTGGAAGCAGGTTTCGGAGAGAAGGCCCCAACGGAATTGAGAAGGAAGCGCACCACATCCTCCTGTGTTAGCCAACAACATTCGTGGTCGTTGTAGCGGCTGCAAGAGGATTGCCTGTTGGTGTTGGCCAACCTCTACCTCGCGCTGGTGGCGCGGTGGTTTTGAATCGGAACCACCAGATTCTGCATGCCCTCGAGTACGTAATCTATGGCTTCAAGCACACTGCAATGCATATGAACTTGTAAGAACAACGAAGCTCAAAAATCATGATGAGAAATTTCTGCAAAACAGAGTGTGTACAGTGCTTGATCTCTGCATATCAACATCATTTAACAGTAAAACAAGAGCAAGAGCGATAACACAACCACACACAAAAAAGGGAAAAAAAAAAAAAACCCTCAGTTAATAAGAATCGTAAAACTGGAGGTTTAGTTTCCTTTAGATTAATTAGAAAGCGATAGAGGCTGGACAGTGATAGAAGAAAGAAGAAGAAGAAGCTGATTCACCAGAAAAAAATAACAGCATTTAATAATTAAACAAGCTGATTTATATAAACGGAAAAAATTTTAAGCCGTGAAAATCTAAAATATCTCAACCAAACACAAAAAAGGCTGAATTGAGCCACACAATTTCTCCCAAATCAACACACACGGAGTACAACACAGTACATGAACATTCAAAGCTGCATCTCAATTGGTACCCAAAACATCTGAATTCAGTTAAAAACATAAATTAAATATTCAGTTAATAAACCGCGAATAGTAAAGGATGAACAGATCTCGGAGAAGAAGGGGTAATTCAGTGAAACAAAGATTACGGAAAGTATGCCACGTGTAGGCAAAGATTAGAAATGGACGACACATGTTAATTCATTCTTCTTTCCTACTCAATTGGTTGAATTTAACAAATTTTTAAATATATTTTCTTGAGGCTTGGAACAGCCGTCGATGATTAACAAAAAGTTTAAAAATACCGACGATTGGCCTTTTCAACGACTTGAATAGAACGAAACTTACTTGGAGAAATAGAGAAATTGGAGGAAGACATGGACGGATTCGAACGGTACTCCGGTAATCGAGATTTTCCGTTCAGTGCTCCGGTGCTTCTCCGGCCTATCGATAATGCTCTCCAGCACCGGCGACGCTGATGCCTGCAAATTTTTACACAAACACCATTAAAACAATGCCGAAATCGATAATTCTGCCCTCAAACGAAGAAAACAGATACAGATTCAACTTCAGCAGACGTGGTTTAAAACTTGTTCTAGCATTCAAACATAATTCATATTCAGATGGAGTGAAAACAGGATCGGAACGCAAAAATCTAGGAGAATCAAAGATCGAAGAACCGTACCAAAATCTTAGAGTGCGCCAGTCACCGGAAGTGATAAACAGCATCGCCGTCGATCCACCGGTTAGATTTGGCTGAAACTTTCAGCGAACCTTCCCAGATGCAAGGCAAGGTCCCCTGTGAAGTTTGGTTGCAATCGGCTGGCCGGATTCGCTGGAAATTGCAGAACGGCGCCGAAACCCTAATTTGGGTCCGCCGGCGGATGGCTTCACAACCACCACCAACGTGTGCACCTTGATGAGAGGGTTACGAATCTGTGGTTTTGATGGTAAGATTGGCTGCCGTTGCCGGTGAGAGAGAGAGGAAGAGAGTATGTGAGAGAAAGGAAGGGAGAGAAGAGAAGAAAAACCATCGTGTTTTTTGCAAAGACGAAAAATAAAGTCGAGAGAAGATTTTAGTACGGACAATAATAAATATCGAAGATATGGGTATTTTTGTCCACCCAAACCAAAAATTGGGTGTTTTTATTGTAAACTATATTCCATACCTAATAATGTTTTGACAAAGTCAAAAGGGGTAAAAACATATATTATCTCATATTTTTTTGCTATGATATTTTATCGGTTATGATTATATTTTATTGATAACACTGAATATGAAGAGATTAGTGATTTTTTGAATCAATACCTATTGACTATAATATATTATATATTATCATAGTCTATATCATAAAATCTCGTGATATTAAACTCTGCGGAATTACACAACCTCAAATAGATCAATTTAATGCATACAATATTTGTTAAGTACGTGACCTATCGATTTAATGTAGAAAAAATGTTGTTTAGAATAAACAATTTGAGTCATTTAACAACCTTCAAAGTGTTATACTCCCTCCGTCCCACTTCACTTGTCCTCAATACTATTTTCGTCCGTCCCACTTCACTTGTCCTCTTTCCTTAAAAGACAAAAATTAACCCTTACTTTTTGATGTGGACCCCTTACTTTTTCAATTTAACACTATGCATAAAATCCCGTGCCGAAAAGAAAGAGGACAAGTGAACTGGGACGGAGGGAGTACATGTTAATATATACTACGTGCAATTTACCAAAATATAAGCAAAGTATATTACTTTGCTTTTATTTTGGTAAATTGCACATTATGTATTACTAATACATACTTAAATGAAATATATTCACAATCACTACTAAAAAAATAGTGTGTAGTGGCGACAGTTGTTGTCACTATACGTGCCTAAATCGTCACTAAAAGTACTTAGTGACAACTTTTGTGGTTGTCGTCAAGTTGCAGCTATATGTGCCGACACTATAAGTTATAGTGATGACGAGTGAATATTGACACAGCATATTGATTTATGGTGACAAACGATATTGTCATTAGAGGAGGTATTGTTGTGACAAGATTATGTTATCACAATATTTCTTATTTTTTGTGACATATGATTTTTGTCAATATATTTTCTTGTTTTAGTCACATAATTATCGTCACGATATAAATTGTATTGTAGTCACAGGTATGTATTGTCAATAATACGTCATGAATTAGCGACATTATTTTATCTTCACAGATTGCCCACAAAATAGTCACACCTTATTTTTGTCACTAAAATTCTTGACTTGTAGCCATGATTTTTCCATAGTCACTATAATAGTATATTATACTCACGAACTTTGGTTGTCGTAATAAATGTTTTTTACCTGTCACTAAAGTTGCGAGTTATAGTAACACAAATAATCCATCACTAAAACTAATTAATTTGGTCACTACAATAATAGATTTTAGTGACATAACAATATTGTCGTCATACTTGTTGTTGGTAAAAATGACGAGAATTTGTGACACTTGTATTTCATAACAATAGTAACTTTAATTGTCACTATAATATTTGAATATAGTGACATAAGTTATTGTCACAATTAAATGATCATATAGCAACAACATATGATTTTAAGGCCGTCACAAATCTTATAAAAATAACAATATATATATTGTCAGTAAAATAATATTTGTATTTTTTTAAAAATGTATTTATATAATTTAAATAATGCATATATTAAATTGAGTATTTATAAATCATAAAAAATACGAACAAATAATAAAATAATAAATAATTCTACTAAATCAATTTGTCAATAATTGAAATTAATATAAAACAATATAAGTTCATCTAAATATGTAATACGAAATTAAAAGCTAAAGGTTAGATCGTTTACAACTTAAAATGAAATAACTAACGAAGAAAACCTAATTATAATAATAATTCCAAATTCTAAGTATCGCTTTTTTGGTTGATGCTTTGGATGAGATTTGGGAGTTGAACTCTCAAAAGAGCTTCCACTTGATTTTGCAGATTAATTTTGTGGCTATTGACTCGAGCTTGTAAGGACTACAAAAGAAAATATAGCCACACTTTAGGGAATGATATAGAATCAAAACCTTATTTGAAAAAAAAAAAAAAAGTGATCACAGTCACAATTATATGCACCCATACGGATCAGAAGCTTATTTAAAAAAAAAATAAATAAAAACATGATCACAAAAAAAGGTGATCACAATAAAACGTGATCAGAACCTTATTTATAAAAAAAACGTGATCATAGAAAAACGTGATCACAACAAAACGTGACCAGATGCTTATTTAATACTGTATTAGTGGAACGTGATCAATTTTAATGATCAATTATATGCATCCATACATGTATAAATTTATATAAAAGATAAATGCATGATCACACATTCATATTAACACCACTAGGCAAACATAGAAAAGAAAATTGTAGACAAAATTACCTGAAAAGCTTCACTCTCAAAATATTCTACTAGTATTTTCCAATCATTGCGATTTACTCCATTTGGAGACTTCTTCAAGATGTTGCCTTCTTCTTTCTTACTTTTCAGAAAGTGCAAGTGCAGCTTATGCCTATAGCTACTATATTGACGGTTGAGTTGGTCGAAAACTACTTTTTTAACATGTACATCATCTTGTATATTGAACTTTTGCTGCAACATTAAGGGGGAAAAAAAAAACATCAGAGAAGCCGAAATAAAATATCATGCATATTTAGACGTTGACTCAACATAAAACATTGATTACAGTTGTTATACCTTCATTCATTCGAAACCACATTTTCTTCTTATCGTCGTTTGAAATGTCCTTCCAGAAAGGTTTTGTAACATGAGCATATTGTTTTACTACAACACATGCTTCTGTCTTAAAATCCTTAGCATTCTCACCAACGATAAGGTTTCTTGTAGGATGTATGACAACGTCTAACTTTTGATTACCTCCCCTTTTTTCTAGACCGACAAATATGTAAACAATTAACCATGTAATACGAAATAAAAAATATATAAACAATCAACTATGTTCTGGAGTATTATAATAAATGTTTAGATCAAAAGCTTAAGCACGTGATAATATTATTTTAGACATGGTTGCCAGTGCGATATTGAGAACTAGGTTTTAGAGATGACAATGTTAAAAACGTGATAACATTTTATTTTTTAGATAAGAACTTACTCTGCGGGGTATCGCGTGCAGTATTTTTTTCTTCCATATACTCTTCTTCAGTAGATCTGTGCAATGATAAATCTGTAGGAAAAAAAACTTGTTTATAAATTTCTATAATACAAACAATTCTTCAATAGAAATCATGAATCGACTCAATCAAGTATACCTCTATCGTTGTTTGTTGAGTGACTGGACGTGTTATTCAGAGAATCCATTGTTGAAGAAAAAAAGGATGAATGAAGGCATTATGCAAGGAAGAAACTTGGGAAGGTTGAAAAATGATGCAAGGGAAAACGTGTTTTGGTGGCGGATACTAAGGGTTTTAATCGTGATAAATATTATTGGCGGTGCTTTTGATATTTTCGTTTGCCTCCAAAAGTTTAGAGTGTGTTTAGCGGCAGCCATTAGGTTTAGATGAATCTTATTTCCAAAATATTAAAACATGAATTGTATTATATATACATATATAAAAAGGAAATCTTTAATTTTAAATCAATTTTAAAATGGAAATTTTATAAATACTATTAATTGAATGGCAAAAGAATAGGAGGGATTATTTTTTTTTTTTTCTTTTCTTCAGACGCATACACACACGCAAATATTCTTGAGGGGAATGGCTATTGATATTTTTTTTTTTTTAAATACCCTCTTTCTTTACAAATTTTAATATTTATTTTATTATTGCAATATTCTTACTATATTGGTATAATTAAACAACAATATATTAAACGCAATTAAATTTCAATCATTTTATATTAAGAAAAGAATATAATATGATATGCTTCTGATGAGTTCAATTTTAATTTGAAGTCCTCATTTTCTTTTTTCCTTTACCCAATATCAACTTTATAATTAAACATAAACTAAGTTAAAAGATATTTTATCCAATTATTACATTGAATATAACATTTATATTTTTACATCATTTAGGGGTACAAAACATGAAAAAGAAACTAGAAATCACTTTTAATCAATATTTTAAATATCACTATATCAAAATTTAAAAAAATATATAGGGATTTTTACGCGAATTAAAAGGATGATTATTTTTAATGCTTATAAAATAGCAAAGGAACGAATTTGAAGTTTTTCATTTATTTGAGAATTAAAAAAGTTACAAAGATTCTACGAATGAAACGATTTGTATAGTGGTTAATTTAAAAAAAAAATGCTTACTTACTGTATGTACGCTTAATGTGTCATCACTTATGTACTACTGGCTTGTGAACAATATTTTATTTTAAGATTTTTTTTTTTTTTGCGAAAACTTTTTTTATTTACTTATATTATCGTCACAACAGTCCTGGATATAATATATAGAATACAGGAATAATAAACTTAATGGTATATCTTAATAGTTTGATCAGTCGAACTATTAAAATTTAATTGGTAAATAATATTTTAATTATAATATCTAGGGGTGGGAAAAAAATCGAAATACCGAAGACACCGTATCGAAAAAAAATCGAAAAAACCGAATTAACGGTAAAACGAGTTTTCGGTATGGTATTTTTACCGTACCGAAAATTTTCAACACGGTATCGTTTTGAACATTCCTCATACCGCGGTATACCGAGATATACCGAAAGTACGGTATGTTCTGTAAATACCGAGAATTACTGAAATTTATAAGCACTAAGTAAAAAATTATAAGATGTAACTGAAATTAATAAAATTTATTGAAATTAAAAACAATACTATTAATCCTTAATAGACTAGTGCAGTGCCCGTCGAAATTCGACAGATTCAAATTATTTTTTAATTACAAATAAATGTTTTGATAAAATTTAAATAATTTTGTATATTAATTAATTCAAGTAGCCCGTTACTCGTAGTAAATATGAAAATGAGTTAACAAAATTAATATTTTACGTTAGATATATTTTATATTTTACCCCGTCAAATTTTAACATGAAAATGTTATTTTAAAACAAAATTTAAAATAAAATAAAAATATGTTATGCCTCCCGTTGTTTATTTTATCTAAACATCCATCTTTTTTGAAGGAATAAAAAGGGTTAACATTTCTTAAAGAACTATACGATTTAAGTTACGTCAAAATTCGATGTGAATCACTTAATAAGAATGTCCATAATTAATACTACATCCGTCCCGCCAAAGACGTTACATTTCTTTTTGTCAAATTCTGGCACGTTTTTCCACGCTTCTTGATGATGCGTTTTAAAATAGATTTTTGAAGAATTTTTTCTTTTACGGGATACTATGATAATTGTATTATCCCGCAAAAGAAAAATTCTTCAAAAATCTATTTTAAAACACTTCATCAAGAAGCGTGGAAAAACGTGCCAGAAATTGACAAAAAGAAATGTAACGTCTTTGACGGGACGGAGTATCAATTTTCGACGGGATTTAATTCATTTTGCAATTGCACATAAAATTTTTAATCTATATTAATTATTGAAATCCGCCCCTTACTTGTAACAATAAAAAAAAAAATATGTTAAACGTAATATTATAATCTCATGCTAGCCCGTTATTCGACATAACGTTAACATGAGTAGTGCAAATCTACTTGTTAATTTTTTCCGTTAGCCCGTTCGATATAACATTAGCATCTATATTTAATTATTGCAATTCGCTCGTTACTTGTAACAATAAAAAATATGCTAAAGCGTAATATTATAATATCTTGTTAGCCCGTTGTTCAACATAATGTTAACATAATTAATGCAACTCTACCCGTTAGTTTTTCGGTTAGCCCGTTCGAGGCTTTTTAGAATTTTTTCATTTTTGAGATTTCTACATTAATATAATGTAGTTCCTCAAATCAAGAATGATTTTGATGAACATATATAATCTATTTATACATGTACTTTGTCACTAATTAAGTTCTTGTGAAAATTCGATGTGGGACGGGAATCCTTATTATAATATAATTGAAGTAATTATCGATGAATATTGATTTTTCGTTTGTAGGGTAGGGATACAATTGAAGATAAAATATATATATTTTTTATTTATTTGAGGGCATATAGAATAATCGTAATGTATATCAATTAATGTATGTGATATGTTTAATTAAATTTTAATCTTTAATGAGCCAAATCAATGAGAATATTGGAAAATATTCATAAAAATCATACGTGATGCCACGTAGGACAAAGATCCATAACGCTATTATATATATATTGATATGATAAGGAAAACAAAAAAATAAAAGGAAAAGGAAAAAATAGGCTAGAAATAAAAGAAAGAGAATTGGTGAATTCATTTGTCGCTCATAATTGGCGATTATACACGGTACCTTACCATCAAATTCCCCCGCCGTCGTTGTCGCCTGATGTATAATTAGTCTAATCTATGTATGATGTAGAGAAATCGGTTTGACAGCACATAATTTAAAAATTGAGAAATTAAAAACTTGGATAACCGAAGAACAACGCCTGATGTAAGGGATGATCGCTCGTTTTTTCTTGTAGAAACGTTATCTGGAGACGAAATTATGTTTTGATAAACAATATGCTCGTTTGTTAGGTATGCATGAATATATATTTTAGTTTTCAATCGTTTGTTTGTGTGTTAATGAATAAATATTCGATTGTTCCCAAATAAGTGTGGTCACGCTTTTTTATATATAACTCCAGCATGAATAGTGAATGTTTAGTGTTTGATTGTCTAAGAGCGTGACCACGCTACATTTTTTTTAGTATTTAAATTTAATATATTTATTTTAAAGTAGAAAATTGATATTGAACTTTACAAAATATATTATAAATACAATTCAATTATAATATATTTTGTAAAATCATATTTTTGATATAAAAAATATACCTTAATAATATTTTATACCTACACAATTATATTTATTAACTAAATATTATTATATGACAAAAAATATTATTGCCATGTTAGTATACATTTTTTGTGACAAATATATAGTTGTCACTATCATATAGTGATGATAAATACCGACAACAATAACATGCATCAATAATAATTTTTTTTAGTGACAACATAAAAACTATCATCATATATTCTATTTAAAGTGACACATATACTAGCGTCACTATGTTATAGTGACACAATCTAGTGGTAACAATATTATGTATCACTACTCAATTTTTTTGTCATGGTGTAAAATATTGTCACAATATTTTTTGTGTACAGTGACAACTTTATTGTTGATGCAAATGTATAATGACAATATTTAGTGATGAGAATATAATTTGTCAAATTATTATTTTTTTGTGACAAAAGAGATAATAGTCACTAATCACTCGTGTATAGTGACAAGAAGTCGATATGTCACTAACATATAGTGATGACAGATTTTGACAACAACACAATATGTCACTATTTTATTAACTTGTGACATGCAACATCGTTGTCACTACACCTGTGTTTGTAGTGATAACTAAAACATCGTCGCTGATCTACAGTGACGCAACATAGTGACAACGAAAAACTTTGTTGCAGATATACAATAATGTGACAATGAAAAGTATTGTCACTACAACCACTATTATAGTGACAATTTTATTATTGTCACAACGAAAGTCGTCACTACACACTGTTTTTTTTGTAGTGAATGTTGATAGCAATCTAAAAAATTAATCTAAAGTCTTATTTATAACCGGAGTCACGTCGTTAAATTTGGACAAAAAAATGTACAAAAGGGTACACATATAGTTATGTGAATGATTTATTTGTGATATTCTACATTATCAGGAATGTTGTCCTAACCACCGTGGACACTCTTAATGTGTCCGCTGATAACATGACATACTATTAATGAATAAAAAAAGTTAAAACATACACAATAACTTATCTAAAAAATAATTAACTCTAGCACTGTAGGGGAGCGTTGCATTGGAGTGTTTCTGTCTACATTATATACGCACAAAATTTATATAAATAAATAGTAAGTTTTTGATGTATGCCATGATTTATGCTTTTATATACTCAATGCTTCTAATAGATGAACTAAATTATCCTAATAATGGAGTAATACATATACTCATATGATAATTGAAAGGAAAAAAAAAGTAATTTAATACTTTATACTTGTAAAAATCAATAAAATGCATAGAAAATAATTATTCTTCCTAACATAAATTCAAATATGACTTCTAAATTGTATTCATTTTAATTATATATATGTATTTACATCATATATACTACATGAAAAAAATATATATAATACTATTAATTTATCGTTAAAAAGTATACCTATATTAATTTATTTAATACATACCGTATATTTGTGGTAGAATGTTATAAGTTGATGAAGAATGTCTCCTATCTCATGAACATTTTTAATGCGTCTACGAATGATTTGGTATATAATAAATTAATAAAAAAATAATATATATTTTAATCTATTAAAAAATATAAACTTTATTACGGTTACATTAAGGATGAACACATTAAAAATATCTACGATGAGTAGGACGGCGTTTTAGTTAGTTGATAGTTGTAGTGAGAGATTTTATTGTAGGAAATTGCCTATATAAATGTATTACATTTTTTAAAATGGAAAGAGGTTTTTTGAAATAAAGAAAATATAAAAAAATAAAAGAAGTTGGTGAAATGTCAAAGACGTTGGTATTCATTTTAGATGTCCTGAGATATGAATAATTGTTTGTGACTCCCACCGTCCCCCATATTAGTGTAATTGGCTAATTACCTATAATAGAAAGAATTCCTCAACAAACCCTACTTTCTTACCCTTAATATTTTACGTATTTACAATAACTTTACAGTCTTTACTTACTTTCTCTACAATCACTTATTTTCACCTAATTTTTTCCACTATCACCTACTCCCTCTGGCTCAAGATTCGTGACACGTTTATTTTCAGTATTTGTGGCAAAGCGTTTTCGAGCGTCTTGATGATGAGTTTCAAAATATCTTTTTATGGAATTTTTCTAGTATCCCGTAAAAGAAAAAATTCCATAAAAAGATATTTTGAAACTCATCATCAAGACGCTCGAAAACGCTTTGCCACAAATACTGAAAATAAACGTGTCACGAATCTTAAGCCAGATGGAGTATTTTTTTCCTCTCCACTTAAAACATACATCACTCCTCTCTCCTCTCTCCTCTCTCCTCTCTCCACACTAATATAATAGTATTTCAGAGTGAAGTACTTGCTAATCATTTTACAACATGATATCGAGTGTCCCAAATTTTGTGAGTCAATCATCTACCAATGTTAATTCTATTTATTCTGTGTAGCTTCTTTCTAAAATTTTAATGTACTAATATTTGAGATAATTTCATTTATTTTCTAGTACATGTGATCAATAATGAGGCACCCGGGATTTCTTTTTATAGTATTACTCTCAATTGTGAATTCATCCTTTTATATCAATGAAATGAAATTGACTTTTCTTATTAAATACTCATTTTGTCCCATTTAATTGTCCGCTACAAAATCAATACAGTAATTAATGTAGTAAGAGATGGAGGAATTTATATTATATTAATTGTGAGACTATAAATGTTCTATTTTAAATAAATGGACAATTAAATGGGACATCACATTAAAGAAACATGGACAATTAGGATGAGACGCGGACAATATTTTATACGTTAACTTTTTTTTTCCCCTTTCACTTTGTCGTTTCTTTTATTAATTTTGATACCTCTTTTGAGTTTGGTTTAATAAATAGTAATGAACAATAACATGAGTATGATTCTCGTGAGATAAATATTTAGGTATGGAAATAAGAATAATTTGGTATATAGATTTACACAATATTAGTGGTCCAGATTAATAGATTATAGTCATTTTGATAGTGGTGAAGAGAGGGAAGAAAATGTGAGCTTCAATAAATAGATTATAGTCATTTTTATTGTTAGTGTATCCAAAATAAAAATAATTAGACAGAAAACGTGACACAAACTTAATTTTGGGTGGAAATTATAGGAAAGGGTATAGATGTTAAGCATTAACAACATTAAGATCTTATTTGTACCTAAAAATACTTTAAAGGACTTATTTGAAACCTTGAAGTAAATATTGATGGTGTATTTGACCCTTTTCCCTTTATTTTATCATTTATCCTAAATAATAATGAATAATAGCTTAAAGTTTAGATTAGCAAAGGACCCGCCATATATGGGAACTTGGGAAGGAACCCTGTTTTGGGTACTCGTCACCTTTTTGTAAAATTGAGGAATTGAATTCAACTCTGATTTCGTATATTGTATAGTTTTATAATACCACTCCGGTCCCAGCTTATTGATTCATTTTCCTTTTTGGGACGTCCCATACCTATTGACTCATTTCCTTTTTTGGAAAGAATTAGAGTATAATTAGTACAATTAGTAAACCCCTTATTACATTTAACATTCCATACTTAAATCTCATCCACTCATTTTTCTGCACGTAGTTCAATATAATTTAAATTTTGAAAGTTTAAATTATTATATCTTGCTCGTTTGTTATCGGATTTTTATGATTTTTATATCAAATTAAAGTTCTTGATACGATCTTTCATTTAAGATCAGACAAGAACATGTTTTTATACATCTATGATGCGCTGTTTCTAAAATATGTCTAAATACATAAACCACATTATATTCCTTACAAAATACACTTTATACACTAAACATTTTCGTCTTAATTCTCGTGTATAAAGCAAATGAGTCAAGAAGCTAGGACCGGAGTGGTATGAATCATCACATGAAAACTTTTGAAAACCACTTCCAGATATTACAACTCTTCCATCTGCTTCATAAACAGCTAAGCTGTGGGCTGAAAGCTGTATGCATTAATTACTTAGTTTTATAATCAAAATTTCCGATCCCATATTCCTGGGATAATGTTTCGTTTTTATTTTATTTTTAATTAGGTATTGATAATTGAGTATTAGTTTTTGTTGGTGTAACAATGACTAAAGGCTTGATAAGCTTTACCCGTTCACACGGTCAAGCATTTCTTTTTCTAGTTCTGGATGACTATATAGAGGAATGTCTCGATTTCAACGATGAGCATGTTCAATATGTCCATTGCTGGTGTGAATATGTATTTTTAAACAAAATTATTATGAGTTTGTGCCCTAAAACTAAACCAACACAAAATATTAAAGTCTATCAAAAGATATAAAACCCTAAATGAAAAAATAGCTGTGAGGTACAACAAACACATCGTCGCCGAGTATATACATGAATCGTAATATTATAATGTAGTGGTCCTTAATTGCATAAATGTATAAATGCCCAATTTCTTTTCATTAATTAGCATTTATAGTATTAATATTAATATTAACTTGTTTGTGTGAAATATGGCTTATAAATTAAATATATACTCTTTATGTCCCAGTCTATTAATTTTATAGGGATGTGACACAGTAATTAAGAAAAACGGAGTTAAATGATTTTAAACAGTGTTTTGTGTGTTATTTCCTTTTTAAGAAATGAAATTAACAAATAAATCAGACGAAAAAAATAAAATTAGACTAACATAGAGTCTGAGGGAATATAAAGTGCTATAAAATAATAAAATAGACGATGTAAATGATAAAAGATATTAGTACTTTAGTACCGTGCATCTCATCGCATGATCTGTGTGTATTTGATTTTTTCTCATTAAACATAGTACTGTATTATTTCGTGCATTAAGCAAGGTTGTAAACTTTAGGAATCTCTACCAATGAGCTGGCATTCATCAAATACATACCTTAATACTTCGTCCATCCCATTTATCTTGAGATAAGTTTTAATTTCGTTCGTCCTATTAATATTGAAATATTACTTTGCATAACCAAATTTTAACCCACTAAAACCCATTCACAATGCTTTATCCCTCTTTTTAATTCTCGTATCAGGAAAAAGTTATCCGTATATGAGTAGGACGGAGGGAGTAATATATATAATATCAAGCAATATATAGTATTTCCTCCGTCCCTCATATCAGCGTGGATAGAGAAACGACATTACTTTCAAGAAAATTTTAGGTAAAAGTGAAGAAAAATAGATAGTAGTGGAATAATGGTCTCACCTCATGAATAGTGAGATAAGTTATTTAGGATATTAAATTTAAAAGTGTCATTTTGTTAAAAGAATCTTTCCATTTTAATCCATCGTATACAAATATGTGGTTCGTCCCAATAGAAAATACTCACACTAATTTTAATATGGTGGGATTGAGGGACTATATTTCTTAATTGTTGACTTGTCATATGCCTAGTAAATTAACAATAAGTGTAAAGTGTTCTGTCGAGATCGTGCATCGGTATATCTATGTTAAAATATGTAGGTGCACTACTACGTAGTACAACACGATCAACCTAGGTATGAAAGCTTCACTAATTTATTTTCTCTATAATTAATTACATCGAGTTGTTGGATGTCTAACGAACTTGAGAGGAAGGTATAACACACACCATATATCCTTTCAATCAATATTTAATTATCCTTTTCCCTTTAGAAAAACAATACTATTGTTTGAGTGTTTCATTCATATATGGCGATTCGCGAGTAATTTGGAAATATGAGGAGAAATATATTTGATGAACCTTCGATTCGCGGCCCAAGTTCGTGTGTGTTTAATGTGCGAAAGTAAAGAAAAGAGACGAGATTTACGTGGTTCGATCGGTACGATCTACGTCCACGGGGAGGAAAAGTATGTGTTTATATTCAGAATAGCGTAAGTGTCTACAATACAAGTGATTCCTCTATTTATAATCGCCGTCGACGCCGGTTGTGGAGTGAAGGACGTGGAGCCATGGGTGGTTGTCCTGTTCCGGTTTCTCCTCCATCAACCCACGTTCTAGGTCTTTAGGGCTCAACTCCCTGGGCCTGCATTTAGTGTGGGCTGGGCCGATTGGGCTCGTGCCGATCTGGGCCCTCTGGGCCTACGCCGATCTGGGCTTGTTGGGCTTGTCTGTTCTGGGCCTGGGGAGGTGGGCCATTTCCTATCACATCCCCCCCCAAAAAGCGTGGGGTGATGGAGTTGAACTGAGTTTGGTACCCCCTTCAAAATATGTGAGGATATCCGAACTGAGCTTGGTACCCCCTCTGAACTGTGAGAGATACCGAATTGAACTTGGTACCCCTCGGAACTGTGAGAGATACCGAACTGAACTTGGTACCCCCTTCAAAATATGTGAGGATATCCGAACTGAGCTTGGTACCCCCTCTGAACTGTGAGAGATACCGAACTGAACTTGGTACCCCTCGGAACTGTGAGAGATACCGAACTGAACTTGGTACCCCCTCCAAAATATGTGAGGAAATCCGAACTGAGCTTGGTACCCCCTCTGAACTGTGTGAGGAAGGCTGAACTGATCTTGGTACCCCCTCTGAAATATGTGAGGAAGTCCGAACCGATCTTGGTACCCCCCCTGAAATGTGTGAGGAAGTCCGAACTGATTTTGGTACCCCCTCTGAAATATATGAGGAAGTCCGAACCGATCTTGGTACCCCCTCTGAACTGTGTGAGGAAGGCTGAACTGATCTTGGTACCCCCTCTGAAATATGTGAGGAAGTCCGAACCGATCTTGGTACCCCCCCTGAAATGTGTGAGGAAGTCCGAACCAATCTTGGTACCCCCTCTGAAATGTGTGAGGAAGTCCAAACTGATCTTGGTACCCCCTCTGAAATGTGTGAGGAAGTCCGAACTGATCTTGGTACCCCCTCTGAGCTCGGTTTGGCTGTAGGTCGGATATGCCGATCTCATCTCCCGCCCAAAGTTAAAGTTGTCAGCCGCATTTAATGCGACGCTTGGGGTTCCGATAAAGCGCCGATTGGACGTGCGCGAAACGGCGTCGCATTGAATGAGGTATTCAATACGCGTTAACTCCTTCCCCCTTTAATGTCTTATGATTGTGAAAACATTCATTCTACATTTATTTTCAAAAACCAGAAACCCTAAATCTGCAATTTCTTTTTCCTGTTGTCCTCCAAACGGTTCCTCGCCAGATTGTTCAAGAACTGTACACAAGTAAGTTATGTCTTCCTCGATCTCGTTATCTACAACCCCCTCTGATTCGTCCGTTCGGGAGGTCGAATTCCCAGCTTTTTCGTATTCCCCTTCTAACTCTCCCTCGGTTCATTCTTGTGCGGCGGCGGAAGAAGACGCCGCCGCTTCTTCTTCGAACTCTCTTCCGGTTTATTATCCGGAGAATAGGCGTGCCTGCGTGCGGTCCGATTGTAAGGAGCCGTACGGGCACGAGGTTGAGTTACCCGAGTGTCCCGGAGTAGCTGGGAGTGTGGGGGATCTAGAGTCTACTATTTCCACTTCCACTCTCTACGATCTTGCTGTCAAATATGAATTTCCCCCTTCTGTCCTTCTTCTCCGGCCGAACGCCTACGATAGGGCTTATCGCCCCCCTCGTGGGTGTGTTACCGTCTACGAGGATCAGTTTAAGGCTGGTCTTCGTGTTCCCTTTCCGGCCATTTACGCTGACATCCACCGTATTTTTAACCTTTCCCCTGCCCAGATAACTCCGAACAGCATCAGCCAAATTACCGGTCTGGGGATAGCCTGTTCTCGGTTGGGCATCCCGTACTCTATAGATCTTCTCGGGGGTATGATGTCATTTAAGTCCCGGACTGAGGGCTGGTACTATTCTTCATACCGGCATCAGGGTTTTTCCGTAAAGGTTCCCTCCAAGGTCCAAGACTGGCAGAAAAAGTTTTTTTACTGCCAGTTCGAGGGTGCCACCGAGGTCGGGTGGCACTCGGGTTCGGTTCGGCTTCTGCCGAGACAGAAAGACTTGGCTGAGGTGGTTCGGCGTCTTGCCAGTCTGGGCAAGATGCCGATGTCACTGGCCCAACTGGCAGTGGCGGTACCGAGCCCCGATGAACCTTCCACTTCGGTGGATCCGGGGAGGGGTGAGGTCCCTTCCCTTAGTTTTATGTACTGCCTTTCTGTTTTTTTTTTTTTTTTTTTATGACATCGGTACTAACATCCTCCTTGCTTGCAGTGGATTTGGTGAGGGGTAAGAAGCCGATCTCGCAGAAGAGGAAGGGTGAGTCTGCGAGCGCTCTTTCTGGGCAGAAGAGGCAGGCGACCGAGTCTTCCGAACAGACTCGGTCCGGTATTCCTACCCCCCGAGGTCGGGGTAACATTTCTGCAGCCGCGGAGGAGATCGATGCGGCGGCTGCAGGAAAGTTGGTTGCGGGTTCGGCGTCGTCCGAACCCGAGATGGTTGAGGTCCGCACTCCCGCACCTGTGTTCCCAGCGGTAAATACGATTCCTTTAGATCTCAGCTTTCCCCCTTTTCTTTTTTGTTTTTGTTTTTTTTTTTTTTTTTGTTACTGATGGTAGTAACCCCATGCAGGGTGTGGATCCTCTTCTTGAGGAATATGACCGCGTGAATAGCGCGGTCAAAAGTTTCCTCAAGGGATCGGTGGGGAAGTACCACCGTATCTTGGAGAAGAACAAGGTCTTGGCCAATGATAAGGCCAAGATCTCAAAGGCGCTCGCCGAATCCACAGCTCGGGAAGCCGCTCTGCGGGAGCAGGTCGACCGTATGTCTGCCGAGCTCAACGCCACCAAGGAGAAAGTGGCGAAGAGCGAGGAGGACGCTGCAGCTGCCCGAGTTCGGGAGGCCGAGATCGCTGCCGCCCAGGGCGATGTTTTCCAGGCCCTTGCTGAGAGAATAATATTCAGTAAGGGTTTTGGTAAGTTGGTGTCTTCGTTGACGAAGACGATGGAGAAACGGGCGGTGGCCGAGGTGCTAGACCGGGTGGCCACCAACTTCCCCGATCTGGACAAGGGGAAGTTTGGGTATGAGCCAGTCGAGGACGAAGAAGTGCTGCGGATATACTTCCGTCAGCTTATGAAGAAGGCTTCTCCGTTCCCCGTTGTGGGATATCTCGCGGAAGGGCAGGCCCTGCTGACAGCAGCCGATATCCAGGCCTGTCAGTTTGACAGGGATGCCGATTTTGAGGAACTCTGCAGTTCGTTCCGTGACGAGCTGGCGAGCCGCCCGCTGTCCCCAAATACGCCGCCCCCCGCAGTTGAAGAGGACTTGGAGAAGGAGGCTGACGCCGAGGTGCGGGCCGAGGACACAACTGCCGAACCGACGGGCGGGGTCAGTTGAACCCTCCACTTCTTGTTTTTTTTTTTTTTGTGTCGTTTTTGCTGGTGTCCGGTCTGAAACTGTACGATGTAATATTCTCTTCTTATGAATGAAAACCCTGTTCTGTTGCTTATTTTTTCTCTTACTTTCTGTAGAACGAATCCGGTACAGATAAGACTGCTTTGATAAACGAAATAAAACGTCTGAAAATCCTTATAGATCTTAAGGATGGTGAGATCGGTCGCCTTGACAAACTCGCGGAACACCTCCGAAACGAATTTGACGCCAAATATAACGCTCTGCAAATCACGGCTGACTCCAACGAAGCTCGATATTTGCAACTAAAAGAGGATTATGCGGATGCAAAGAGGATCGGCGACGAGCATGCCGAATACGAAAGGGTTATCCACGAGCTCGGCGGCAAGACGATATCCGAAGTCGAGGCTGCTGCGTTGGAGGCTGTGCGAGGTGTGGTGCGGGAGACCCAGAATCGCGGATCGGATTCATGGGAAGTTGCCGACTATATATCCGAGCTGCGATATTTGACAAACTTGTTCCCGTTGGTATTATCTCGCCACCCGATAATGAAGAAGTGGCTTGACCGGTACCCCGACGTGCAACCGTCTAAACAACATGCTCCCCGTTTCCGAGCTCTGAGTCCTACTGTACCATCTCGTCTGGTTAAGGACCGGTTGGACATGCTGATGCCTGTTCAGAACCGCAGACCGATACCGAACCGAGGGGATGGGAATTACCGAGCTCCGATAGTCCCCCGAGGTCGAAGTTCGTCCCGGTCTGTATCAAGCCGAACTGGGACGTCAGGCGGTGGTGGGCGCGGCGGTGGTCGCAGTTCGGGACAAAGCTCCCGAAAAAAGGAAGACGTAAATATTGATTTTTTGTTAAACCCGCCGACTAGCGGTTGGGCTAGTTATTTTAACTGTAGCAAGAGGCCTGATGAGGGCGGGCCTTCTAACGCGTGACTTGTAAAATTCTGCAAAATAATAAACATATTTGTATAAACTGTGTTAGTGTAACCTTTGGCTTATTGCCTGTTTCGAATTGCATTTCTGCTTTTTTCGTTTTCGAACTGACGTGGTCATATTCGAGTCTTCCGAAGTGGCTTGGGAGCCTAACTTCGGCTTCCGATGTGACACTTGGGTCTTCCCTTGGTTTGGGATGGCATTTAGCCTATTATCCACTGCCAAGGTGACACTTGGGTCAGGTCGGGTTCCTGTTCTGCCGACTAGGTCGGTAGGGGTGGTCCCCTGGTTCGTACGATTTTGTTTTACTAACACTTGTCCTCGTCAGGATAGTGTTTGGAGGTGAGGTAAAATGCATATAGGTAGAGTGATGCAAATGAGAACATAATGAGAGACAATCTTAACTTTCATTACTTAAAAGAATTTTGAAAAACAAGACCGGACTGAAGATAAAAACGAGCTGAAAAGACTGAACTGACAAGAGCTTGAACCAAACAAAAGATTTGACTAACTGACGACTCTATCCTACATGATACTCCACCTCTATGCATAGTACCTCTTCAGATGGATTACATTCCAAGGTCGCTGTATGGGCTCCCCGGACAGAGTGGAAAGCCTATAGGCGCCTTTACCAAGGACCTCGTCTACTCGGTATGGGCCTTCCCATGTGGCCTCCAGCTTGCCGAGCTTACAAGCTTTGCTGACCTCATTGTTTCGGAGAACTAAATCTCCTACACAATACTGCCGATCTCGGACTCGCCGATTGTAATATCGGGCTATGAGTTGCTTGTATCGGGCCTCTCTTATGTAAGCTGTATCCCTTTTTTCTTCTAGCAGATCGAGGTCCGCACGCCGGTTTTCATCATTTACTTCGGCTATGAAATGGGTCGTGCGCGGACTGGGGAGTCCGATCTCAACCGGGATTACAGCTTCTGTCCCGTATGCTAGACTATACGGTGTTTCGCCATTTGCTGTTCGCGGCGTTGTTCTGTAGGACCATAGGACGTTTGGAAGGTTTTCTACCCATAACCCTTTAGCTTTCTCTAGCCGGGTTTTGAGGCCTTTGACGAGAGTTCGGTTCGTCACTTCGGCTTGACCATTTGCTTGAGGGTGGGCTACCGATGTGAAATGTTGTTGAATCTGCAGCTCGTCACACCATTCCCTAAAAATCCTGTCCGTGAACTGGGTCCCATTATCTGATACAAGGACATGAGGTATGCCGAACCGGCATACTATGTTTTTCCATACAAAGTTCCGGGCGTTCTTACTTGTTATCGCGGACAGGGGTTCTGCTTCCACCCACTTCGTAAAGTAGTCGATAGCAACTATGAGGTGCCTCAACTGACCTGGCGCTCTGTCGAATGGGCCTACTATATCTATCCCCCACTGCGCGAACGGCCAAGGACTCTGCATCGCAGTCAGCTCGGTTTGTGGCAGCCTTGTCACATTTGCGTGTAACTGACACTTTTCGCACCTCTGCACGAGTTCGGTGCAGTCCTTGAGCATCGAGGGCCAAAAGTATCCCCATCTCATAATTTTCTTTGCTAATGCCCGAGGTCCGATGTGACTTCCACATGCCCCTTCATGCATTTCTCGCATGACGTAGTCCGCTGAGGTCGGTCCGACGCATTTAAGTAGGGGTTGAAGGTATGACTTCTTGTAGAGGACATTGTCCTGGACAACATATCTCAATGACTTCAACAGTATTCTTCTAGCCTCCGTCTTATCTTCAGGTAATTCTCCTCTTTTCAGATAGGCTAAAATCGGGGTCATCCACGTCGGCTGTGACTCATCATCGAGATCGTTGACCTCGGCTTCGTCTATACTTCTATGCTGGACATCCTCCACCGGTGAGGTGCCAGGTGTTGCTGCCAATTTGCTGAGAGCGTCAGCTCGGGAATTTTGAGTCCGGGGGATTCTCTCGAGCTGGAAGTATTTGAAAAAGCCCTGCATGCCTCGTGCCTTAGCCAAATACTTCTTCATTCTTTCACCCTTCGCCTCGTATTTGCCTAGCATGTGATTCACGACCACCTGGGAGTCACAGTGTACTTTTATGGCCGCGACCTTCAGATCCGTGGCTATCCGGAGTCCGGCAAGCAGCGCTTCGTACTCTACCTCATTGTTGGTAGTTGCGAACTGAAAGCGAAGTGAGTATGTGATCTCTTTCTTTTCTGGGCTGACAAGGAGGATTCCAGCACCGCTCCCCGTCTTTCCCGAGGCCCCATCTACGTACATATGCCAACAGTCTTGAGGTTCCTCCACCGTTGTGCGAACTGGCTCTGGGGTCGGGATCGGGACCTCGGATATTGAAGTTTCAACTAAGAAATCTGCTAAGGCTTGCCCTTTGATTGCTTGTCGGGGGACATAAGAGATGTCATGCTCTCCCAACTCTATCGCCCACTTCGCTATTCGTCCGGAGGCTTCTGGCTTCGTCAGCACCTGCCGAAGTGGGGAGTCTGTTCGGACTTGTATGGGGTGCGCGTGAAAATATGGGCGTAGTCGCCGCGCAGCGTTGACAAGTGCTAAGGCTATCTTTTCCAAGGGCTGATATCTCACTTCGGGCCCTTTCAGCGACCTGCTTATAAAGTAGACTGGCAACTGGCGGCCCGCTTCTTCTCGCGTGAGTACTGCACTGATTGCTTCATCAGAAGTAGCCAAATACAGAAAGAGCACCTCTCTCTCCTGTGGTACTGACAAGGTCGGTAGATTCCTGAGATACTCCTTTAGTTGGCTTAGGGCGTGACGATGCTCCGAACTCCAATCAAATTGGGGTGCCCTCTTTAAGATTTTGAAGAAGGGCAACTGCTTCTCCGCTGCTTTAGATAGGAATCTACTCAGTGCGGCGAGACACCCCGTAAGTCTGTGCACATCGTTGATTGACTTCGGATCCCGCATGTCTAACACGGCCTTAACTTTTGACGGATTTGCCCTTAGCCCTTCTTGGGAAATCCAACATCCTAAAAACTTCCCCGATGCCACAGCAAAGTCACATTTTTGAGGGTTAAGTTTCAGGTTGACCTTGCGAAGAATGGAGAGCACAGTTCGGAGATCGGAAATACTTGTGCTCTCTTCCTTACTCTTCACTACTATGTCATCGACATATACCTCCACTTCCTTTCCAATATGCTCTTTAAATATTTTATCTACCATCCGCTGATAGGTGGCTCCTGCATTTTTCAAACCAAATGGCATTTTGCGATATGCGAAAATGCCGAAGTCCGTAATGAACGCCGTCTTTGCCGCGTCTTCGGCATCCATTAGGACTTGGTGGTACCCTTTATACAGATCAAGGAAGCTGAATATCCTATGACCGACCAGCGAGTCCACCTTTTTGTCGATATCGGGCAGAGGGTAGCAGTCCTTAGGGCAGTGCTTGTTGAGATCGGTATAATCGATGCACATGCGCCATCCTCCCCCAGCCTTCTTGACCATTACCGGGTTCGCTATCCAGGTCGTAAGTGACCTCGAATAGAATCCCAGCATCCAGCAGTTGGGTCACTTCGGTCTTTATGACCTGACTCCTCTCTGCCGCGAAGGAGCGCTGTTTTTGCTTGATCGGTCGCACTTCGGGGTCGATCTTTAGCCGATGTGTGATCAGATCGGGTGATACCCCTGTCATATCCAATGGGGACCACGCGAAGACGTCTCTGTACTCCTTTAAGAGCCGAATAACCTGTTCGCGAAGATGGGGGTGATCGGTCAGCCCGACTTTGACAACCTTAGAGGGATCGTCATCGTACAAAGCCACCTCTCTCTCTTCGGTGGGCGACGTCTTCTTCGGCTCTTCGGAGTTCAGTAATTGCTATGCTTGGGGCAGTTCGGGCGTTGCCCCTAGCCCCTTGAGAGCCACATGCAGGCACTCCCTCGCCATTTTCTGATCACCACGGATAACGGCTACCCCTCCCTTAGTCGGGATCTTCACAGCTAAATGGTACGTGGAGCAGATCGCTCTCACTGTATTCATCCAAGTACGGCCTAGGATTATGTTGTATGGGGACTTGGCCTCCACCACCATGAATTCGGTCATGTTAGTGGTGCTTCTCGGCCCTTTCCCTACTGTGACGGGCAGCTCGATCGTCCCTAGGGGGTGGGTTTCCTCCTTTGCGAAACTCCGCAGGGGCCTTGTGGTTGGAATGATTTTTGACTTCTCCAGCTCCATGTTATCAAAGCAATGTTTGAACATGATATTCACCGATGCCCCGGTGTCAATGTGAATTCTCTTGATCAGCATGTTGGACACTACAGCCTCAACAACAATGGCATCGGAGTGCGGCACCATGGGGGGGACCGGGTCCTCGGCCGAATAAGTCACAGCTTCCTCCTTCTTGAACCTCTTGTTTGCGGGTTCGCTGTTCGGCAAGCTACGAGCTCCGTTTTTGAGGGACGATTTAGTCTGTCCTTTGGCGAGAGCGGAGATTGTAGCGACTATCCCCTCGTATTGATAATCTCCGTCCTCGTCAGCATCATCCTCATTGTGCTTTGTTTTCTTTTCAGCATCCGTGCTGCAATTCCCTCCTCTATACTGTCTTTTCTTTTTTTGACTTCGGGGAGCATCCACTTGATTTACCCCCGAGCTCCGATCTTGATACTTCTTCAGTTGTCCGCTGCGAACTAGGCCCTCAATGTCCTGAGCCAAGTTCCTGCAGTCTTCTGTATCATGTCCGTAGTCCTCATGAAACTGGCAGTACTTATTCTTCGACCTCGGCTTGCCGTCCTCCCGCATCGGCCTTGGTCTCTCAAACAAGCCAGCGTGCAGCTCGAGGATTTCAGTCCTCGGTTTGTTCAACGGTGTGAACTGTGAAGCTGGCCGTTGTGCGATCTGGGACGTCGGCGGGCCCCGCTGTACAGGATTTTGCCGAGGTCCGAGACGAGACTCGATCGGACCTCGTTGAATCCGTTCCATTACTCCTTTCCGGGGAGTATCCTCTTTCTTCTTTGAGGCTTCACCTCGGTCCACTTCTTTCCTGCGTCTAGTGGCCTCCTCTATCTTGGCGAACTTGTCCGCTATGGCCCACAGTTCGGTTGTAGTCTTTGGATCCTTCGCCAGGATCTCTCTGTAGAGATGGTCCGAGATGATAGCATTTTGGAACGCTGAGATGATGAGGAGATCGTTTGTGCACCGAGTTGACAGGCACTCTCTATCGAATCGGGTCATGAAATCTTGTAGTGACTCTCCCCGGCCTTGTTTAACGGTTAGCAGATGTGCTGGGGTGTGCCTCACCTCGGCACGCTGGGAGAAACTCCTGGCGAAAACATTCATCAGATCGGAATACGATCTGATCGACCCGGGGGGCAAACTGTCGAACCACTCCCGTGCATTGTCAATTAGCAGTTCAGGAAACAGCTTGCACATGTGCACACTCCCCAGATTTTGGTTCAGCATGCTGTACTTGAACTGACTAAGGAAGTTGCTTGGATTCCCGATTCCGTTGTACGCCTTGATCTTTGGCACCGTGTACCCGAAGGGCATAGGTGTGTTGAGGATCTCCTCCGAGAGCGGACTGATAATCCTACCAAGCGCGTCAAAGATCTGCGCTCCTCCAGTTAGGTGCCCTTGGTTAGGTGCATTATAGGGCGGAGCGGTGACATAGTTCGGTTGAACTACATGGGAGTTCGGCGGCTGGCCTCCCTGGGTCTGTCCTCGGACTTGCTGAAGATAGTGTCGCAAGTCCTGTCCGGGCCTCTGTCCTTGACCGAACTGAGACATTCCTTGTCCGGGCTGAGACATTCCTTGTCCGGGCTGAGAGACTCCCAGTCCGGACTGGGGGACTCCCGTGTACTGGTTGAGAAACTCTCGCCCTGATGCTGTCGTGAGATAATTTCGCAATAACTCCTCGATCCCTGGAGGCGGCGGAGCTGGCGGAGCTGCCGAGTTCGGCTGGATGACTGGTGAGAGGCGCTCGGCTAGGCTCGGTCGGAGAACTGGGGACAAACGTAGGGTTGCCTCTGGACCAAACAGTTCACGCTCCCGATTGGCAGTGAGATTCTCGACATGGCCCTCCGGTGTCGGGTGAGCCTGTGGTCCTAGGCGCGAGCTTATGGGAGCTCGGTGTGGCTGGGCTAACTGTGAAGATGGCTGTGCTGTTTCCACAATGGCGTTCCGCACACCGGAGTTAGGGGCCTCCGGGATTTCTTCAGTGGTGATCTGATTGCCCTCGGGAATGTTGTTTTGGGGTTGCTCCGTATCCACCGTCACGGCTGGTTCCTCCGGTTGTCGTCGGCGACTCCGTCGACGGCGGGGAGTTCCCAGCAGTGTTGTCATTCCATTCGGCATCGTTGATGATTTTGGACAGCAAAAATCGAAAATTCAAGCACGAATTTATGTTCCCACAGACGGCGCCAGTGATGAACCTTCGATTCGCGGCCCAAGTTCGTGTGTGTTTAATGTGCGAAAGTAAAGAAAAGAGACGAGATTTACGTGGTTCGATCGGTACGATCTACGTCCACGGGGAGGAAAAGTATGTGTTTATATTCAGAATAGCGTAAGTGTCTACAATACAAGTGATTCCTCTATTTATAATCGCCGTCGACGCCGGTTGTGGAGTGAAGGACGTGGAGCCATGGGTGGTTGTCCTGTTCCGGTTTCTCCTCCATCAACCCACGTTCTAGGTCTTTAGGGCTCAACTCCCTGGGCCTGCATTTAGTGTGGGCTGGGCCGATTGGGCTCGTGCCGATCTGGGCCCTCTGGGCCTACGCCGATCTGGGCTTGTTGGGCTTGTCTGTTCTGGGCCTGGGGAGGTGGGCCATTTCCTATCAATATTTAAATACTTTTACTTTGTAAATATATTATTCACCCTACCAATCCGCAATGTCCTTTTAATAATACTAACGGAGATTACGTGCGATGCACGTATAATCTCGTTTTATATAATGTTTTATTTTTAAAGCAATGAATTAATATTATGAATGTTAACTTGAAGATAAATACAAAAAATCATTATAAATTGTAAAATTATAAATTACTTAATTTACTCTAGAAGTAGTGTTATTTTACTATAGGATTTGAAATATATTCGGAATTAATATTCTTTCTGAAAATATATATATATATTTTAAAGATTTACTCTAATGATAATAAGGGTAAAATAGGCAAATCAAATTTTGTAAACAAGACACTTTTTATAATTATTATAATATATATATAGATATATATAGTCGGATAATCTGTGTGTACATGTGTTAACCTAGTGTTAGGAGTTAAGTTTCAGAGTCAAAATATCCCGAGTTCGAGTCCTCCGTGGTGTGGTCATTAAGTTTTCTGTTAATTGTTTCAAAGAAGAAATAATCAGGTTATCTACCCTAAATTTTGTTGTACAAATTGTGTACCAAATATCAATTTTACTGATTTTACGCTTTTTCATTAAACAATTTAAATTTATTGTAATTTGAGATGAATTTACTTTTTAATATTTACGTTTAATATTATTCAGTAGAGTATGATTGAAAAATCGAAATTTATGATATATATTTAAATTTATTTCTTAAAAAGATATTATAAAATTATTATATATCGCATGATTGGTACACAGAAATCACAACAAAGGAACACATCCACTTTAACAAAATTATAAAAATTATCTCAACAACAAATCTAAATTTATAAAATGTACGGTGTAATATTCCTATTGAAAGCATTTATCCCTATTCCATAAATAAGTAACCTTTTCGGCTGTATGTTAAAATATACTTCCTTTGTCCCATTGATAAAGGAAAAATTTTCTTTTGGGGGCGTCCCACTGATACAGGGACCTTTCTTAAACTATAAAATTTTAACTCAATAAAATTCAGACACGTCACTTTAACCCACTACCTTTCACTTTAACACAATATCATCACTCACGTCTTAATTCTCGCGTCGGGAAAAAAAGTCTCTTTCCCGGTGAGTCAGAGCGAGTAAATAGACAAAATTTTTTAAGGGCGTTTGACAAATGATGAAATAAAACTGTATAACATATGAAATTACTATATAAATGATTTCTTGAGCGTGTAGGTTTGTGTTACTGCTCCCGCTCCCTCGCGTTTCATGCGCAAAATCTACTAATTAATATTGTGCAATACAAATGAAGCGAGAAAATGGCAAATTTTGCAAAGAATGGTTGGTGAGAGAAGGCATAAAAATATGGTAGGGTCAGTGGAAACACTATAAAGAAAGCGATACATATATATCACCTAATTCTATTTTCGTGGACTACCTACGTTCACATGTAATAGGCACGTTGTCAATGATAAAAATATTTCCACTACTATAATTTTTTAATTTTGGAGAACTACGTGCTATCTACCGACTCTTATATTGAGCACTATTAAAACTTTATCGGAAAGATTACAATGTTAAGTCACAGTCATATATAAGTTCGGCGGTGTGAATTTTGTCAACTGAATAGGGAAATCAGTTCAGGCCGAAATCGATTAGAAAAACCGTATTTCAATCTATGCATGGGGATCGGAGGGGTGAAAGTTTGAAAAACTATCGCCTAAATTTTAATCATTCGAATTGATAGTCTTACTTGAACAAACTGATACAGAAGAACGATATGACTTGAATTTATCAACACGTAAATAAATTTAAAATAATATCTTTTTCTTGAAATAGGACAGACTCGATACCAAGTGAATCGATCTAATTGTTACTACCTCCAATGTTACTGAGTTAATTAATTACCAAACTTCACAATTTCATATTAATTATCTAATCATAATTTATAAATTTCCAAACACTAAATAGCATCAATTAAATATATAGAGATAATTTTGTTTACATAAAAATAAATCCTTAAGTGAGAAATATGATATACTTGAACCGTTGATTTTGATTTGATCTATGACTGCAAATTATTTAAGCATGATTACTAGGTGTCATAAACATGTCTAAGTTTAATCATGAATTTATATTAAAAAAAACAACGGTGTATTAAGTATTAATATATGCTCAATTAATCATGACTTTAAGCTTTTTTCGCATATTCGCACACCATGATTTATTTATATACGAATCATTCCCTACATATATTATATGTATACACACTATAATATGAATTCTATATAGACACAATTCGGGTATGTACCTGTATTTTTGTTTTGGTTTCTCTTTTTGGGAAGGCACATTTTGGAAGGTGAGGACGGGGACAAGTATCCTCCGCATTTTTCACGATGTCGGGGAATTCATATCGGTTGTTATAACAACTGAGTTCTAGGTTATTGCGATAACCACATTGCAACAAATTTTATGGGTAGGAGATGCATATATTAATTTATTATATTATATGTGAAAGTGTATAATCCCTACTTTGGTAGGTAGATGTAACTCAACACATAACACAGAAAGTAACACAGTTGAGAACACAAGTTGGTAACCAAGTTCGGTGATAAACACACCTACGTCTGGGGGAAGCTATTCCAAGAAACAATTCACTATGATGAGTATAAGGGATACAAGACTCGTGAACGTCAGCAACACCGAACGTTCTCTCCTCACCCGACTCTACTCCTCACCAATGAATCCTCGGTAAACTCTCACTAGTCTACCCAAACACTTTTCACAGAATTGAAAAGATGAAACCCGACCTTGAACGTGAGAACGTTCAAAGTATTACAATCACTCACCAATAAATTAACTACCCCAACTAATGATGAATGAAGAGAAGAACTTAACTCTCGAACGCACGAAGAAGACGAGCTCTCAATAATCTATCAAGACGCTCAGCGGCACCAATAAGATCTTCGTGCTTATATACTTCTCGCATAACCCTAAAAGATAATTAAGGCATATCTTAAAAGATATCCTTAATAGGGTAAATATAATCTTCATGCAAATCTTCTCATTAATGCGGGAATAAAATATATGGACCAAATCCTTGAGCCACAAGGATTCCAAACCAACGAACAACTCCACCGCATACATAAAACTTGCCATATAAAATACGCCATGCAATCCATGCAGCAACAATCTCCCCCTTGGCATTTTATGTATGCAATCACACGAACACACACAACTCACACAACTCCTCCAAGATACAAAGCACCCAATGCAAAATCAAGTAGGCAAGGAGCGCACCCACATAACCATACCTGAATGCATAGTGCAGAAAACTCCCCCTTGCTTCAAGCACTCTCTAATATGTAGTACTAGCCGAGCTCACCCGAACTAGAATACTCACACAGAGAGAGCAATATATACTCACTCCATAACACCACTTAGAACACCACATATAACACCACAGAGATCCAACCAAAACACAGAACACGGCAAAGACCCAAAGCAGAACTAGCCATGATCATTATTCTTTTTATCGAGTTCGATGTTTCCCTCGATCGTATACGTTAATGCAATATTTGCATTAATTTTCGTAACGATTGTTTTCTTTTTGGAGTAAAATGCTTGCACTTGATAAGATTTTCGTGGAAGAAAGATATATAATTAAATATTTTAATATTCTCCTGCTCTCATAGCGTAGATAGGGATGACATATAAATTATCATGTATGGTTGGTCCCGAAATGTATTAGTTGGTGTATTGGTGGGGATCCGCCAATAGTCAACTGTTTTGACTTTTTAGTACAAATTGCGATCCAAGTTCGATTATGTCAAGATCGATGATTAGAGACACACTGATCTATCAAGCTTGTTAGATCTATCAAACTCTGCTTGGTGCAGAAGTCGGTGGTTTGTTGGACATAACTCTTAGAAAATTTATTTCTTAGCCTTGTTTTATTAATACATGGTATAGTAATGAAATGCAAATTAATGATTATCAACCAGAGACGAATATTAAAATTGAGAGAGAGAGAGAAGAGAGAGAGAGAGAGCATAGTTTATTATGGTTCGGGGATGACCTTTCTACGTCCACATGGGGTCGAACTTGACCAGTGAATCCCTTTAGCCTTTGGATCCTACTTCTCTCTTATAAGTACTGACTGAGAATCAATTCTAAGTACAATCAAACTAGACTATACATAGACATGAGATATAAGCAGATACAAACTAAGCCAAATCTTGTGGAAATGGTAGAGAAGTTTATGTGGAAAATTTCAATTATGAATTATGAATTTAGAACTAGTTGATTTGGTTGATTCCAGGTTAGTTGATTCCAATTATGAATTCTCATTCTTCAATACTTGGGAAATTTCTAAAGTTTTCGAGAGTTGAATATTAATATAGTTTGAAAGAGAATTTTTGCAGAGTTTGGGCTTGAATGCCTGAACTTCTTGTACTACACAATTGAATTGGAAAAAGTATTTATACGAAGCCCTCGTTTGGTTCAACTTTTTTTGGGTAGGGAAATGGAAACAATTAAGTGAATCCATTACTTCTTGTTTGGTTTGAACAATAGGTTAACAATTTCCCTTACTTGGGGGTAACACAATCCCCCAAGTTGTTATCTCTCAAGAAGGAGGGGAAACAAGGGGAAAAGGAATCCCTTCATAATTGACTAGCTCTCTTTCTATCATTAAGCCAAACACACAATAAAAGTAACTTTTATTGTTTCCATTCTCTTACTTGACTTGATTCCATTCCCTTTCCGTTAACCAACTTGAACCAAACAAGCACTAACTATTATAGTCAATGTTGACGTGGCATATAGTCATTGGTGTTGACTCACTTCTTCCCTTTGAGATATATCCTAGATGTCATCTGACGTGGCAACCAAATGGCAAGGTCGATCAATGGAGGTAGATCGACAGTTGAGTAGGTTGATACATGCAAGTTGATCTCTATAGTTAAGGTCTACGAAAATGACATTAAACTTTACAAGGAAGATCAACCTTTCTATTTCTAATAAACATGTTGACCTGAGATATAAATGTTCAAATCAACTCTATCAACCCTAGATCTAGATCAACTCTATCAACCCTAGATCTAGAAAAGTAAAATACCAGTGTGGTTTTGAAAAACGTCATCAAAATTAATTGTAGCGGTCATTTTAGTGTAATAGAGGTTAGAAACGACGGTGGACGACATATCGTGCGATTGCAGCGGCAACGAATAGAACCCCTAGGGTTTCCCCCGCGATAGCGCGTTGATGTGACTCAAACCGCAGCTGCACTTGGTCCAAGTGCTTGGCTCGATGTCGGGACGAAGCATGACAATGGCAGATGGCACAACGACGACTATGGGAAGAGCGACAACTGTGACGGCCAAACCATAATGGTTTTAGCCTTCGCGTGTGCTAGTGGTTTGAACCATGGCTCGTTGTGATTCAACAACCTAGTTGGACAGTGGCGCAGGTGTGGACAGAGGCGAACAGAGGCATGGTTGTTCGCATGGACCACCGACAGAGGCTGCAGAGGTAACAAGCGGCGAAAGCGATGGCTAGGGTTTTTATCTACTACTCGCGCGCATTGTCGGATCTGTCTCTCCAGCGGAGCTCGAGCCCAACACCATCGGATGGTGCTGGGCAGCTGACGAGTTCAGTCCGAGCAGCCGGTGGCAGTTTCACTGGCAACGGAGGCTCGTGACGGCGGTGCTACTTTGCGTAGCACAAAATAGTGACAATGATGGTGTTTTCGATGACGACGACGCAATTCAGCGGCTCGGGATGGGCTACAACAAATGAATTGGATCGTCGTAGTCTGAGATGGTGACTCTGGCGCGTATGACGCAGGCACGACTCGACGGCGACACATGACCAGATTTCGAACATTCAAGGGTTGGTTGTTTTTTGACGGTTGGTTCTCGACGTTGACGATGTCTAGGGTTTTCCGAAACCTTGGCATGATCGTCGACGGCTATGATTTTCGTGCCTCAATTCGTTTCAAATTTAATTCGCATCTCATTTTTAAACCTAGGGTTTTCTGCACCTAAACTATTTTGAGTTGTTACTTTTGGAAGGTGAACTTGAAGACTAGGGTGAAATTTTCGTAACAAGAAAGAAGCCTGGAGCTTTTTCCAATTTTATTTTAATTAAATGTAATTGTTAGGCCTTTTATCCCCGTCAACAACCTATTGATTATTTATTTATTTATGCATACTATGGTTGAATTTAAACTACACTATGTGATGAAGAGCATATTTTGCATGTTATTCTTACTTTTATTAATTGCGTAATAGAAAATTTATATAACATGCATATGGCTCATAGCATGTCGGTATTATGATTTCAATGCGAGCATGTTTTATTATTTTCTCTTAGAAATCATGCGATAGGACTTAATTGTTAATATGTTACTAGAATATTTACCCGAGCGATGCTCAGGAATAATATTACATGTGTATATTTCTAATCTATCATGCAGTGTCGGTATTTTGTTGATAATATTTTTCATTAATTTAATTTTTTTGATATTATATTAATGTTAATGTCATATACAGTAAAACATCTATAAATTAATACTCTATAAATTAATAACCTCTTTAAAATAATAAAATCTTCCGGTCCCGACTCGGGCCTTTGTAAAAAATCATCAAATTCGATAAGATATTAAAATAATAACTTTTCAGAAAATCCCTTTATAAATATTAGGTCCCATCGAAACTCTAAATTAATAATTCATAAATATTATAATTATAAATATTATGGTAATTTGCTAAAATATGAACATACTGTTACTTGATTTTTCTTAAATTTTAAATATTATGGTTTGTGTACCTTAACTAACTTTCAAATGATAATTTTCATCAACTTACTCTTGTAAAAAAATTTTGAGTGCACATAAAATGATCTCTCTTATACTCACATAATTTGTACGCGTTTGATCATTTATAGATGATTTTGCAATGACTTTTAGATGAGAATACATTATTGAGTGTTATGAATTATTTTATTTATATATTAAGATTTATATATATGTTTTACTCATCATGCATGCATATATTTAATTGATTATAATAGTTATTTAAGTGTAACAAACTAATGTAAACATGTATATTCAAGTAATTTTAATGACTTGATACATGCGTCAATAAATATAACAGTCGATTGTATACAATGAATTGATATTGTATATAATTATATTTAATTTGTTTTAGAGAATTTGTTGATAAAGGATATAATCAATGAACATATATGAATTTATTTATTTATTTTCAATACATATGTACTAAATTTGCTTAATTTAAAAAGTCCCTCTTTTAATTAATAAAATATTAATTTATCGATATATTAATATCTCTCTAAATTAATAAAATTCTCCAGTCCCAAAATTATTAATTTATAGAGGTTTTACTGTAGTAGTATGTGTTTACATTTGTCGCATGGTATCAATGTGCTCTAAAGATCCGATCCAAAATAAATTGCATCGCATCATTACTCCAAAATAAATTATGTCACATTATTATCTCACATTATATTTTAGTGAAATGCATGATACATAGAAAATCATGTTTTTTTTTTCTGAAATTCTTTTTTTCACCTTCTCCCTTCTTATTCTTCTTATATTTTCCTAAATCTGCTAGACTCTTATTCAATTCTCTATTTTCCAAAAACTGTATCTTTCAATAACTTTATCAAATACAAAGCAGAATCCAAGAAATCAAAAACACCATCTTTTTTATGCTAATAATAATAATAATAATAATAATAATAATAATAATAATAATAATAATAATAATAATAATAATAATAATAATAATAATAATAATAATAATAATAATAATAATAATAATAATTCAGTGTATATATTGAATGCCACCTGAACCTATAATACTATTATAAATGAATTACAAAAAAAGTGAACAAAATTTTCGTTATATTTAAAAATGCAATCGAGCCGTTTCACAACTACATGTATAAGTTAGTTTGCACATCATTTGCCATTACCGTTGCAATTTTTGTTTTGTTTATCAAAGTGTTCTAGCGATAAGATATATCTTATTCGATAAGAGCATCAACACATCTACATAAATTGAAATTCAAAAGTTATGATTTCCTCTAAGAAAACTACAGTGTGATTTTGGTGTATATGGATATATAAGATACACTAGATTATTTAGTTGCAATCAAATAATAATACATTGTTTGATTGTTTCCCTCATTTCTCCGCTCGACGTGTAATGTGAAACAAAATCAAAATGGATGGTAACAACTAACATGTATACAATGGAAATTATCGACTCATATCGACACGTGTATTTATATAGGCGAGAGGAAAATCTAACCTAAAAGTAGGGGTGTTTATAGTTTGGTTTAAACCGTAAACCAAACCGAATCAAATCCTATTTTGCAGTTTGGTTTGGTAACTTTGGTTTATGGTTTGGTTTCTTATTTCCGCAAATTATGGTTTATGGTTTAGGTTTGGTTTTTTAAAATATATAAATCAAACCAAACTGTACACCATAAAATCTCGATTTAATTATAATAAACATAATATTAGTTATAAAATTTGACATAACTTACTTTTATAATACATTGCCATTGAGGGTTGAAATAATAATAAAAGATAAGTAACTAACACAGAGTACAATTTAATATAATTGTTTTTATATAAAATATTATATCCAACTTTAAAGATTCTTTTTA
Source organism: Thymus mandschuricus (assembly GCA_029379335.1). Taxonomy (NCBI): domain Eukaryota; kingdom Viridiplantae; phylum Streptophyta; class Magnoliopsida; order Lamiales; family Lamiaceae; genus Thymus; species Thymus mandschuricus. Next base: position 34,122,108 of record CM057073.1, on the reverse strand, counting down.
CGGATTTTATTAAAAGATCGATTGTGTTTACTATTCATACTTAAATACAAACATATAGTACTAAAGCCGCAAACTAAATCGTACCAAACTGCATTAATATGGTTTGGTTCGGTTCGATTTTAGTATTAATGTGGTTCGATTTGGTTTCAAAATATTAACAAATCGTGTTATGTGGTTTGGTTTGATTTTTACGTTGAACCGTACCAAACCAAACCGTGTACATCCCTACCTAAAAGAGTCGTGTCATGCTAAAAAAAAAGAATTAAACAAACTTTAATGTTAAAGAACGTGTCTGTTCACAATTTCTAAGTAAACTCAATAGGAAAAAATAGATAAGAATATTAGAAGTGTAATCACAAAAGTACCCTTTGAACTCTATCCATGCTATGCTTGGACATATAGTATTAGATTGAATTTAACATATTATCATGACTAAATTATGAATATAAAAATGAACGTCTTACAAATATTAATTATACATACACCCTATGCATAATCTTATACAACGATTTTAATTATACATACACCCTACGAATAATCTTATGCAACGATTTTTTTGTAAAAGGAATTACTTATTAATTTTTATAAAAAAAGTTATTGCTATTTTAAATAAGTGTTAAAATACTAAATCCTTTTCTTATTGCTATTTTAAATAAGAATGCCGAAATACTAAATCTTTTTCTTTTATAAGATGAAATATTATACCTTACCAATTTCTTTTTATTTATTATTATTTTTTTTATGCAAGAGTGTTTTTAGAAGATTTAGTTGGACCCCTAGACAATAAAACTTAAGACATACAACAACAATGGAAAACATATATGTCCTCCCTTCCGTTTTTTTTAGTTTTTTTTAGATGGTCTGTTTTCTATTTATTTGGGACGTTTTTTTTCAGATGGCGTATATTCTTTTTAGGCTCAACAAACACTACTTTTATCTTTAACATTACATTATTATTAACTCACACCAACTTTTTTATTATATTTCTTAAATATCGTGTCGAAAAGAAACAGGGCATCTAAAAAAAACGGAGGGAATATAATTTAGATAGACTAACACCAAATAAAAATAAGCGCATAATCCATTGGTTCATGAATTTGAATTCGACCCATACATAGTTGGCCATAAAACTGAATCCCCTCCTCCTCCTTCTTTATAGTTTATACCATGTAAGTCGTCGTTCAATGATTTGTCAGTTTGTAGAGTCATTTTGCAGATTCATTTCCCCCATTGTTATGAATTATTTTCTCCCATTGTAATGAAAACATTTGATTAATTTAAAGATGTGTATTAATACCATGGTTAGACAGGGCGTGTTTATGTATGAAATTTATTGATAGCATTATTAATATATATAACTCGACATGCTCCTAAATATAATTAACAGTGCAAGTTATATAATCCATATTATCCCAATAACTTACTTCACGAATTAACATATCCCTACAATTATAAAAATAAATTATCTTCTTTGTTCGTCTTTCTTACCACAATTAGGAAAGGATAAGTATTTTATGTTTGAATTATTTCATGTTCTAACCTTTCGGTCGCACATTATCAGTCATGATAGAATGAAACATAATATAATATAAATATAATCATAAATTCATGCAATAGTAATTAAAATATAAAGTCATACCTGTTTCTTTCTCACAGACATTTCTCGGAACAATTGTTCATTCTGGCCGGAACGCCATTCTTATTGGATTTTTTTGTTGTTGTTGTTGTTGTTGTTTTTTTTTTTTTTTTTAATTTTTAAATTTGATTTTGCAGTCACCACTCCATCCCATATATATTGAATTGGAAAATTTCAAAGGACACGTTGATTTCAAAGGACACGTTGGTTTGTTCTAAAGAATTATGACTTTTCATTTTCACATTAAGATGCGATTTTAACATTTGGAAACTGCCACTTTAAATTTAAAAGTGAAATTACTAAAATATCCTCCGTACTTCACTTTTATATAATATATAGATATTATCGCAAACAAACTCTTTAAAATTTTAAAAATGACTAAGTGCTATTACTTATTATTTTAATTAACTAATGACCTTCATATTGAATTTTAGGCTAAATCACATAATAGAATCACATGGACATCCACCCAATCTGGGCTATGTGATCTTGATTATTCTACCCGTTTATTCGCTGGTAAAATTTCTCTATAAATTCAAAATAATCTTTAGGTGGGTGGGAGTTGTATGGTAAACGTCCACCCAACGTAGCTTATTCATATGGGCTTAAACTCGGTCCTTATTAATATTTTAAGTGAGATAATCTAAGAGGGCATTTTACAAGGAGGTACAGTTCTAAAAAGTGTGTCAATTTTTATAACAAACTCAGTTAGGTGAATAATATGGTCATAACTTAGCTGCTTATTATGTATCCTCCTACTAGGTTACTTCTTAATTTAGCAGGGTTCAGTTTAGTCACGGGTTATTATTTATTTATTTCACAAAGGTTCGTATGATGGGAAAAGGAATAAATTGTCTAGCATGTCATAGTCGAACATTTTATAAATAGAATTCCACCTACGTGGGCTAATTGGTAAAATTATTAGGCTACTCGTTTGTTGGTTCAATGTTATATATTTGGAACCCTTTGTAGATAATTTTTGATGATGTTTCTCAAAACCTTACTTATGCATATTTTCATTAATTAGAGTTAAGGTTGATAGACTTGAATTGACTTTGTATAACCCGATTCAATGATTTGACAAGTCTTATAAATGTTGTTTTATTTTGTAAAGGCAAAGTGTGTTGTGATGACCTTGCCTATAGAAAACAAGCTACTTAGTATTAACCTGCTCTTAGGACATCCAACTCGTTCTTTGTTGAGGACATCTAGCTATTTGAAGATCCTTCTATTACGTTGTCGATCTACCTCAATTGATCAACCTTACAACCTAAGCTTCCATGTCAGTTGCCAGCTAGGACAAATCTTAATGGGAAAAGTGAGTCAGCTTCAACGGCTCTTTTGCCACATCAGCAAGACTCTAATGGCTAATTTTTAAAAACCAAGCCTATAAATACTTTTCCAACTTCAGTGGAACAATACAAGAATCCATTATTCAAAGCCTAACAATGCAAAAATTCTCTCTCTAGCCAAATCTATTCAAAACTCAAAACTCGAATATGTTTCCCAACTGTTGAAGTTGATCTCCACTGAAGAACAAACCAACTAGATGTATTTACCGCTGCTTCACGCTCAATTATAATCTCACTCTTTCGATCAATTTGATATTTAGAGTTTGTTTGATATTGTTATTTGTTTGTAAGCCAGATTGGAAAGGTTGTCAAGGGCAAGACCCAAAACTCGTGTTTAAGTGCATTCTAGTTTGACTATGTTTATAATTGATACTCAGTCAGTATAAAGAAGAGAGATGTAGAATCCAAAGGTAAAGGGATTCACAGATCAAGATCGATCTATCGTGGACGTAGGATGATTATCTCCGAACGAAGTTTAAATTGGTCTCTCTCTCTCTCTCTCTCTCTCTCTCTCTCTATCTCTCTCTCTCTCTCTCTCTCTCTCTCTCTCTCTCAATATATATTTGACCGCTGAACATAAAATCTGCATATCATACAAACCACCTTGCATTAATTCTACAAGGCTAACAAAAAGACTTTCATAAGAGTTTAAACAACCTCCCACCATATCTGCAGTGGCACATGCTGATACATCAAGCTTGTTTCAACGAGCTTAATGTTGGCTTGTTGTATAACTAAAGCAAAACCGTTGTTTTAGTGGTATACGACACTTGGTCCACTGTTAACAATCAATATCTGCAAGAATATATTTGAGAAGGAATAAAAACACTCCTGTTTTAGATCACGTGTCGATCTGAGTTCAGAGGAGATCACAAAGATTGTTGGGAATTGTTAAGGATTCACGTGTTAAGGGGGAACCTATTGGGACGCTTAATAAAATTGTTCATTATATTTTGATTCGACCCCAAAACCCTCTATGATAATCCTATTCTCAAGCGACCCTATTTGATTAGTATAATAGGTTAGAATTTTTCAAGCTTGTTATGTTAGGAAAGCTTATTTCTTTCTAGTCGCTTTAGGTCTAGCTTACAGGTTTTCAAGCGAAGCGAGAAGGCCACTCGCTTGAGTGTGTTTTGAAGTTGAAGCGAGTCTACCCGATAAAGCGGAAGCGAATGCTCTCAATAAAGCTAAAGCGAGTCGATCCGACAAAGCTGAAGCGAGTACTCTCGAAAAGCGAAGCGACTACGATGTAAAGCTTGAAAGCAATAGTTCAACTACCATCCCTTGTTCAAACTTCAGTCAAGTGAAGATCCGCCACAATTAATGCAGATTTCCACGTGGTTTGCAAGGATTGGATGCGAAAGTTGACTTGGAAGACCGACAAAGCAGCCGCTACAGTACTGCCCAGTCCAGTTACTGTTGCGCTTGGCTTTTAGCCATTTTGGGAAAGAAGACAAAGCCGCCATCTGAAAAGCTGTCGGTCAAGCCAAGTATTGTCAAGTGTGGAGAGACAAAGCCATCAACTTTCAAACGGCTTCAACCCGTCTCTACCACTATAAATAGAAGAATGCAGAATCTCGAACACTTCAACACTTCCACAAATTTCTAGCGCTCAAAATTTGCAAGTACTCACGAGTTCAAAAGCCATCTTTCTCACGAGTCCTTGAAGAAGTGTTCCAAGCTTCAGTTCTATCGAAGCTTGCTTTCTGCAACCTTACACTCTAGAATCTAAGTATATATATATATATATATATATATATATATATATATATATATCCAAAGCTTAGAAGAAGAATCTTATCCCTTACATCCATTGTAAAAGATTCTTCACTTAGAGTGTGTGTGTTCACAAACACAACCCAAAACTTTGTCCTAGTTGTGTCAAACGTGTTAGAGTTGTTTGTGTTTGTTTTAAGGTTGTTGTAAGATCCAAGGTTTTGCTTTCATCGATTGCGAAAACCTCGATCGAAAGGTTGTATGTCGTAGGGATCCAAGCTTGCACCTTCATAGATTGTGCGAAGCTCGATTATTACTCAGGTTTTTCGGAGAACCCGTAATCTCTGAAAGTTTCTTGAGTGAAGAGAAACTGTTCCAGTGTTGGAACAAAGTGGACCTAGGAGATTTATCTCCGAACCACTATAAATCTCCTTGTGCAGTATCGCTCTAACCCTACTCTTTCATATTTAGTTTAATCGCTTTGATTATCATATTTGCATTTGCATGTAAACAAACCTAATATGAGATTTTAAATACTTAAGAAAGAATAGCTCACTAAATTCCGCATTCAAGCAAGTTAACAACTCTAGAGATCAAGCTCTCGCTTTGGTCTTTGGAAAGCTTGACTGTAGATCAAGCTTCGGCTTTGATCTTAAAGTCTCAAGCGGCTCTCTTTGCTTATTCTGAGACAAGTCTGAAAAAGAAGTTAAAAACTTCTAACACACGTGTTGGTCTCGGTTTGTAAGAGGAAAAACACGTAGAGGGGGGGGGGGGGGGGGGGGGGGGGGGGGGGGGTGAATACGTGTTTTGAAGTTTTTCAACTTCAAATTCCTCGAACTCAGAGTATAAAGTAAAGTGCTCGTTTGAACAACTAAGACCTAGCCGAGAGCTAGATCTTGAGTTTTCACAGATCTCTTGACCTAAGCTTAGAGCTTGACCAAGAGTGAGACTTTACTCTAAATGCGGAAATTCGGTGAACTAAATCTTTCCTAAGTAATTGAAATCTCAGTTTGTGTTTGTTTAGATGCTTTGTGCAATGAATAATCAAACAACAAGTAAAGAGAGATTAGGGTTAGAGATACGACACAAAGATTTATAGTGGTTCGGAGATGAAGCTCCTACGTCCACTTTGTTGCACTAGGCAACTCGTTCTCTTCACTCAAGAACTTGAAGATTACGGGCTCTTCAAAAGCCTGAGACAAGATCGAGCTTCACTCGCCTGGATCTGTCAGACGCTGGGTGATTCCGGGTTCACACCAAGAACCTAAGATTGAACTGGAAGCTTCATTCGCTTCAGTCCGACGACAGGGAGATTACGAGTTCTCCTTACAACCTAGTTTCGATCGAGCTTCACTTAATGAAAGTGTAAGCTTGGATCTAGACTCTATGATCGAGGCTTCTACTATCGATGAAGGTAGAGCCTTAGATCGAACACAACCTAACGACGAACACACAAAACCTAAAACTTTAGGGTTAGGGTTTTCTGTTTCGTCAGAGACACACTATTGAAGAGTTCTTTACAATGAATGCAAAGATGGCTAGAACTCTTCTTCTAAGCTGGGATTTTGAAGTAAGCTTAGAATTCTCGGTGTGAAGGTTGCGAAGATGAGTTCCGATGAGGCTGGAACTCGGAGAACACTTGAAAACAAAGACTCGAAGATTGCTCAAAGGCTAGGAGTGTTTGTTTGCAGTAGGCGCTCGAATGCTCAAGTAGTGTTCTCTATTCTCTTCGTCTTCATACTTCACTATTTATAGGCGGAGGGTTGGCCGAGATCCGTTGCTTGGTAGGTGGCCTTGTCCCTCCTCCTCTCGACAGTACTTTGCGCAGGCAGTTGCTTTTGCAGGTGCGCAGTTTGTCTCTTTGCCGAAAATGGCTAAGTTACAAACTTAACAGTAACTGGAGCGAGCCAGTACTGTAGCGGCGCCCTGTCGGCCTGGCAGACAACTCCGCTGCTCCACTTCGCATTCGACACGTGGAGATCTCGCAATTAATGCGATGATCTTCAGTTGACTGGAGTTCAAAATAAGAGCGGGAATTGTGCTGTCGCTATCTGGTAGGTAGTGGCTCGCTTCGCTTCAGTCTCGTAGCGTCCGCTTCAAATTGAGTCGCTTCAAGATCATACTGTAGCGAGTACTTGGGATGTGAGTTCTCCAAGTGAATGCTTTAGTAAGTGTTGACTCGCGTTGACTCGCTTCGGTTTTTCACTGTAGCGCTCGCTTCGCTTCGCTCTGGCAGACTCGCTTCGAATCCACTGTAGCGCTCGCTTCGCTTCGCTATTCTTCGGCACGCTTCACTTCGGCTGGGTAGACTCGCTTCAATTGAAAAACGCACTCAAGCGAGTGGCCTTCACTTGAATTATCTACAGTCTAAAACCTAAGCGACTAAAGTAAAATAAAGCCATCCTAACAGTATAGGCTTAGAAAAATTTCTAGCCTATTTTCTACATCAAATTGGGTAGCTTGGGAATAGAACACTTGGGGTTTTGGGATCAAATCAAAACAAATACTTCACTCACTTCGAAGTGTCCCATATGAGTTCCCCCTTAACATATTGTTCTTAACAATTCCTAACAATTTCCCCCTTTTTGATGATGCCAAAACCCAATGACTTTAGGCTAAGGAAAATTAGCCTATCTAACCGTGGAAGGAACTTCAAGCGACTGCTTCCTTTGCATGTCCGTTTGAAAATTTTCTTTTAAGTTCCTTTCCCCCTTTTTTTTTTCGGTTAAATTGTTTGAGTTTTGTAGCATAAAGAGTAAGTCATTCACAAAACTTGTAAACGACAAAAGTTAGACATAAAATAAAAATGAGATATATGAACACAGCAATTCACAAAGTATGAGATAGTGAATTTCAAGTGTCTGCTGCGGGCTGGTCCTTCTCTTCCTCCTCTTTCTCCTCTTCTAAAAAGTAGGCAGAAAGGACTTTCTCCTCCATCGTCAGCACGTTGTATTGGTTGTCCCTGAAGCTACTTTCCATCCTCAACGCTTCATCAACCTCTTCTTCAATGATCCTGCGATATGGAACGTTTGAGTTGGGCAGAAGAGGCATAGGGAATTCCTTCACAGCAGGTACTTTGATGATGAGGGGCTTGGGATCAGCAAGCTCGGCCTGTGTGAAGATCTTCCGATGAAGTTCCTTGTTGTAGTAACGGAGAAAGTTGCAGAGGGCCTCCATGCTTGAACACTTATCTTGATGAGGCACTACTCCCCAATAGTAGTAGGCCTTGATGAACTTATCCTTGCAGAAGAGCCACATTTCCAAAAGATCACTGGAAATGAATTCTTCTATCTCCCGTGCGTCAAGATGGTTTCTTCTTCTCTCAACCAATTCCTCCTCCGTTCGCCTGGACATCTCCTTTATCATCTTGTCAAATTTGAAACCATCATCAGTATCGAATCGAGGCAGCTTCTCGTTCGGACGCTTGCGGATGAAATCAATTTCATCACCGGTGTAGCGTCCGGATTCGGTCATTTCCTTAAGAGTCACCCTGCAAGTTTCGATCATGGCTTGAATCTGACAAGCCTCAGATTCTTCGGGTGAAAAGGGGATGTACGAACTCCTCGAAATGGCCGATTGAACAAGTCTCTCTTCATCCCAGTGCGACTCGATTCGCTTATCCACTACCTTTTTCTCTGGCAAGCTTCACTTTCTTCTCCCTCTCCTCATGCTTCTTCTTTCCCTCCTCACTCCTCCTTCTCCGTTCCGTGCGACTGACATTTCGGCAACTATCCTTTGGCGCTTAGCCGCAGGATCTTCACCTCTCGTTTCCGATGCCGAGCGCTTCAAATGTGATCCAGATGTAGGAGGTGGTGGGGGTGGCATCTGCTGTGATTGAGTAGGAACAATCGCTTGGCTAGAGGAAGTAGCTCCAGCAGATGTCAAAGGAAGGGCAGCACTTGTAGCGGGCGCTTGGATCTGTGCACTTGTAGCGCCTGCTATGGCTTTCAAGTTGAACTCTTGTTGCAGGGCAAGGGCTAGGGCTTCGTCTGCCGCCATTTGTTGCTCTTTCTGCTCCTTGGTTAAAATAGCAGCAGCAGGCTGGGTAGCTATGGACGAAGCAAGCAGCTTCCCAGATGTTGGTTTGCGAGGTTCCTCAAGAACCTTGTCCTTGCCTTTTTTTCCTAGCAAGCTCTGCCCGAGCTTCATCCAACTCTTCCTCTAGGCTTCCTCCTTCTCCTCCGACTCCGCTTCCTCCTGCGATCAAGCCACTGGCTTCGATCCTTCTCTCACTTGCTCCACTTCCTTCTTCTCCATCAACCTTTGTTGGTTCTGTTGGTATTGCAATCATTTTCCCCTTTTTGGCATCATCAAGACTGCCGGGGGTGGGGATGGTCACCGTTCCGCTGATGGATTGGTGTATTTCATTGACTTTGCTGAGGACGGCCTGTAGTATCTTCTCGGCTCGCTCCGTGAAGACATGCTCTTTGGAGAGCACGATTTCTGATGTTTTGATGGAGATTTCCTCAAGCAGGTACTGACACTGCTTCTCCCTCTCCTTCACAGAAATCATCAACCTTTCCAGAGGCTCCACTTCCTTGAAGCGAGCGTCCAGCTCCGCTTCAACATCTCTGGTTATTTTCTTCCTTTCTTCTTGCAAAGCAAAGTCGAAGTGGGCTTGAGATGCTTCAAGTTCTGCTTTGGCAGTAGCAATGGCGCTCTCTTTTTGTTTCAATGTAACGTAGACTTGATCAGCGCCGGCCATTCTGAATGAAAAGTCTCCTGCCTTCTTCTGTGCCTTGTTAATCTCGACGGCAAGCTGAGCTTGCTTGAGAGCTACATCTATGCCTGCCTTCCTCCTGCTGTTCAACTCAACATTTGCTTCATCAAGTTTGTTGTTGAGTATCTGAACCTCCTTCTCAAGGCTGTGAATCTTTAGTTTAGCTCTGGTCAACTCGCTTTCCAACTTCATTATCTTTTCTTCATTGTTGGAGATCTGCTTCTCCATCTTTTCAACATTAGCAGTTGCTTTGTTGATGTTCTCCCTGTACTTATTCCTCATGTTCCTCTTCTCCTCCTTTTCTGTCTCCAGTTCCTTCTCCAATGCTACCAGTTTGGTGTTGAACTCTTTCAGCCTACTCCGCTCATCTTCCAGCGATTGTTTGAGTTCGTCAGTTTGCTTCACCTTTTCTTCCAGTTCCTTCTCCAACTCTGATTTTGATTTGTCAAAATCTGCTCGCAGATTACTGACCTCCACCCTCTTCCTTTCCATCTCATCAGTCTTCTGCGTAAGTACGCTCTAAAGACTGGCAATCTCGTCGTCCTTCGCCAACAGCTCCTCGCCATGCCCCTTCACTAACTCTTGCTCGTGTTCAGACAGCACTCGTTCTGGCATGACAGCGTCTTTATATACACGCTTCACCTTTTTATCAAGCTTCTCCCAGTAACCTGATTTGTCGACAAAGTTGTGAAAACCGGAAGCGCCGACAAAGCTAAGTGCTTCTGCCTCCTTTGCTTCGATGACTTCCTCATTGAAGGCTTTACAAAGATTGAATACCTTGAAATATTCAGTTCCTCGATACTTGATGTATGTGATGAAGTCAACAGCCTTTGTGAAAAAGTCCTCTAACATTTCCACTTCGGGGTAGCGAGCCCGAACTTCCTCTGCTGCCATCTCTCTATCCCTCAAGTAACGGGTTAGAGCCAGCTGTTCTGCAGATGGGGGTTGGGGTTTTGGAGGTGGTATTAGGGTGGCTTCAGTATCGGCGGATTGTGTGGTTTCGGTGGTTTCAGTGGTTTCGGCTGAAATAGTGGGTGAGTTAGGAGTTGAGGCTTGGGTAGCTTCGGTTCGGGTGGCTTGGGGTGGTGTTTGTTGGGGTGGTTGGAAAAATGTGTACATCCCTTCTACATCAGCACTGCAGAAGGGTAGTTTAAGGGCTTGGAGTGAAGAAGTGGATTCTTCTTCATGCAGAGAGAAGGGAGACTTTTGGGGTTGAGCAGTTGTTGATGTTTGGGGTTCAGGTGGTGGATGAGTTTGAGTTTGTGTTTGAGCTGGGGGAGTTTGGGGTGTTTGGTCTTTGGGTGGGTGGTGATGGTTGGGGTTGGAGTTCTTTTTCTGGTGAGGGCTGGGGTTGTTCTTCTTCCATTTCCTTCTCGAGCGGCTGCACCTCAGCCTCACTCTCTTCAATGATGGCGGTAACACGCCTCAATCTTTTTGGTCACTTTGACCGTGCTTTCCTTGGAGCGGCTCGCTTCGATGGTGAAGGAGCTTGCTTTCCCTCTTCCGCCTCGCTACAAGTTTCAGCGACTGGAGCGGGTGCGGGAACTATCACGTTGATGGATTCCCGGTCGATCGGGAGCTTCTCAGACTTCCATGAATCGTAGTAGATGGTGTTCTTTTTGTATTCGGCTGTGTCCTTCTCGCCACTCCACCTCATGTTCTCGAACAGATTCTCCAGGGCGTAGGAGATTCTGGAGAAAAATTTGAGTTTTCCCTTGCGAAGGATTTTGTTGTCACTTCCCTCCTCGAGCTTGAAGTCCTTCGCAACTTCATGAATCTGGTTGATGAACCAGCGGTGCCAGTTGAAGCTTGTCCCTGTCAAGCTGTCAAAGATGACAGAGGTGGTGAAGATCTTGGTGTCGGACAGTTGGCTCAGCGAACCAACACCGCAAAGCATTGACTTCGTGTACAACTCGCAGATAAAGTTGAACGGAGTCAATAGATCATTCCTGATGTTGCTCAGCTTCGGATTTTTAAACTTCTCGCCTCTCCTCTTGGCAAATCGTGCATACTCCACTTGAACATATAGTTCAAGTTCTGTCAAGGAGTCCGGTCTGATCTTTGGTAGGTCGAATACACCGGCAATCCTGCTCAACTCGATCTCCACAAGCTTTCCTTCCTGTGGATCGGTGAAAGTTGACGTTTCTTCTCCTTCCTTGAGATTCAGTAGAATCTCGGAGACGGCCTTGGCCAGAATCTGCTGTGGCTTTGCCGTCACGAACTTCCACAGGCCGGCCGTGGTCACAGCCCTGCGGAAGAATCCGTTCTCCGCCACCACGATCTCATCGAGATGTGGTTCAACGTTGATGTTGTCGTCTATGGAGGTCAGGAATTGCTTCATCGTTTGTGTCTTCTCCTTCTTTCCCATGGTATGAGTATTTAGAGAGAGATTTGGGAAAGATTTAAGATTTTGGGGGGTTTGAGACTCGTGAGTTGCAGAGACGCAGATCTTGCACGAAAATGGCAATTTTAGAGAGTTGTGAAATTTTCTACAGATCTTCGTCGTTGCATATATATAGAACTAGGGTTCGGCTGACGTGGCAAGGGCAAGACAGTAATATCCTCAAGAATCCTGTGCGTAGGCGGCGGACCCTCGGTGATGGATCTGATGTGTCCGGCGTCATCACAGTAAAAGTGAACCGCCATCTTGACTTAGCGTTCCACGTGGCCTTCTATGATTCGTCTCTCCAATCGGCGTCGATCCAACGGTTAGGATTTTGGAACTGTTCAGATTCGACGGCTGGATCGAGGGCGATTTTCCCACTTCTCTTTGAATTGAGTCGCACGCGCCTGTCTTTTCTCTGTCTACGCGCCGCTGCATTAAATGCTAAAGTAAAAAGTGAAATTTTGCACTCGAGTGCAGACAGCTCATACTCGCTTCGTACCCGCTCGCTTCGAGTTTGGCCGCTTTGGCTTTTACTTGCTTGCGGAGTACTCGCTTGGAGTGACTGTTCCGCACTCACTTGCGATGGCTTGCTTTAGTGACGTGGCACTAGCTTCGCCATCTGTAGCGACTGGAATAAGAAATGAAATTTCTTTGTTTAATTTAAAATGTTTCTGACTTACATACTTCGAGGATAAACAAGAATGTTTTCTTCTTTGTATTTGTGTCAGATTCAGTTATATTATCCACATAGTAACTGAAGGTTTCTAGCACACTTCACATTACTTAGTGTATTTGAATTGAAACACTTACCAGTCAATCTCACTTCGTAGGAGATTGATACCACGTATTGAAGTCACTTGTTGAAGTTGCTTGACACCATTTGTTGAATTCTTTTGATGGATCTGACTTCAAGCTTTGACTCCATGGCATTCAACTCTTCCATCTTCCTCTACGAGTTAGAGACTCCTCCATCGAAGGAATGTGGGGGAGAATGAATAATGTACACAAGCTTACTACAACCCAGAGGGGAGCTTCACGTAAGTATACTTATTCACGATGAATGGGAGATGAGTACAAGTCCTTATCTCAGAGTGGAATAGGACAGGATGACAATGAGAATGCTCTGACAAGACAATCTCGTATTTTACGCAAAGACATGTCACCAGTCATGCAACCTTTTCAAGTAAAAGGTAACTCTTCAAGCTTCCTCCTACGAACTACAGAATGAATTTGCAATCGACTCGCTTGACCCAGACTAGGGTTAATTGAAGCGATGCAAAATTCAAAGTGAGGGGAGGAATGGATAGACATTCGGCAGCTCAACTCAATGAAGAGTGAGTAAGGAATGGATACTTATCCACGATGAAGAAGATGAGAAGACTTGCTCCTCTTCGGCGGAAAAATGGGAAGAGGACGCAAGGTCTAGGTGCCAGCCCTGCCTAAGCTTTCACCATATGTACGTGGGAAGGCCCGATACATGACCCCACAACTGTTACTAGAAATGGCACTTGCGAGTGTTTATACCCACTCGCTAGGAATCCTAGGCTAGGTAGCAGCTTTCCTTGCTCGCTTTGGAAGTAGCTTGCTCCGAGAGCAAACAATAGTTCCCCCTTAACCAATGGCTTAACAATACCTGTAAGCGGGTAGGGAACGTCTTCCAATACTCCACCTATCTCCACCTTATTTGCAAGCGAGTGGAATTATGAAGAGACTCACTTGAGTTGGTGAAGATCCGAAGCGAGTGATGCTTAATGATAAGCGACCACTCCTTCGTGCATCCTGGATCTAGCACTCTTCACCAGGGTCTAGCAACCCTAATTCCATGCATAGCTGATTGAAACGAGACTCAGCTAGAGGCTTGGTGAGGATATCAGCTCGCTGGAGATCAGTATGAATTTTCTCGAGCTTGATATCCCTCTTCTCGACATGATCACGAATGAAGTGATGTCGGATTTCCACGTGCTTGCATCTGGTGTGAAGCACTGGGTTCTGCGAGATGCATATAGCACTGTTATTGTCGCAGAAGATTGGAATCTCATTAGCTTCAACTCTGTAGTCCTTCAACTGCTGACGAAGCCATAGAATTTGAGAACAGCAGCTTCCAACGGCCATATATTCAGCTTCAGTCGTTGAAGTAGCTACGCTGGTTTGCTTCTTCGAGAACCATGAGATCAGCTTGCTTCCCAAGAACTGACAAGTGCCCGACGTTGATTTCCTATCAACACGGCATCCTCCATAGTCAGCATCGGAATATCTAGTGAGCTCTAAATTATCTTCAGCTGGATACCACAGCCCCTTATTGACCGTGCCCTTGAGATAGCGAAGAATTCGCTTGGCAACTTCAAGATGGCTGTGCTTGGGATTGCTTTGGAAGCGAGCACATACTCCAACTGCAAAAGCTATATCTGGCCTGCTTGCAGTGAGATATAGAAGGGACCCGATCAAGGCTCGGTAGTCTGTAGCATCCACAGACTTCCCATCTAGGTTTGGCTCCATCTTCCAGTTGGTGTTCATTGGGATCTTCACAGCTTTAGCATGCTGAACACCGAACTTGGCAAGCATATCTCGAGTATACTTAGCTTGATTGATGGAGATTCCATTATCCTGTTGCTTCACTTGAAGACCTAGGAAGCAACTCATCAAACCAATCATGGACATCTCATATTTGGTCTTCATAAGCTCTCCAAACTTCTCGCTAAGCGACTGGTTTGGTGACCCAAATATGATGTCGTCTACGTAGATCTGGACCCATAACATGTCTTCTCCATGATTGATGGTGAAGAGAGTCCGATCTATCTTCCCTTTGTGGAATCCATTGTCCACTAGAAATTGAGAAAGGGTATCGTACCATGCTCTAGGCGCCTGCTTCAAACCATACAGGGCCTTCTTCAATCGATACACCTTATCTCCTTGCTCGAAACCCGGTGGCTGCTCCACATACACTTCTTCCTTCAATTCACCATTGAGAAACGCGCTCTTGACATCTATTTGATAGACTTTGAACTTCTTAGCCGCTGCATAGGCAAGAAATAATCTGATCGCTTCAAGCCGTGCCACTGGAGCGAAGGTCTCATCGAAATCGATTCCTTCTTCTTGGCAGTAGCCCTTAGCGACGAGTCTCGCCTTGTTCCTCACAACGTTGTGGTCCTCGTCCATCTTGTTCTTGAACACCCACTTGGTGCCAATAACATGCTGGAATTTGGGACGATCCACGAGGTACCATACGTCGTTCCTGGTGAACTGATTTAGCTCTTCTTGCATGGCGATTACCCAATTAGAATCCGCTAGGGCTTCTTCCACGCTTGATGGCTCAATATTTGAGAGAAAGCAACTGAACATGGCACTTTCTCCAAACACTTGATTCCTGGTCACTACGCCCTTAGATGGATCTCCAATGATTTGACTTGGTGAGTGATCTTTGAGCCACGCTCGCTTGGATCCACCAGCTTCTTCTTCATCTTCTTCCTGGTCGCTTGCTTCTCCATCTGAAGCGACTGGTTTGGGTGCTTGGCCTGCACTCGCTTCAGAAGTCTTGGGGGCAGCTTCAACTTTCCCTTGGACAATCTGCTCGCTTGAGTCCTTGATTTCTTCATCATCTTCAAGCATGTGCCAAGTTAATGAGTTGATGGGTTCCTCGCTTGTCTTTCCTTCCTTTGATTGAACCTGTTCCTGTGGAAGACTCAAAGAAGATTCATCAAATACGACATGGGGTGATTCCTCCAAAACAAGGGTTTTACAATAGAATACCCTGTAAGCTTTGCTTGATGAGAATATCCTAAGAATATTCCTTCATCAGCTTTGCTTTCAAAGGCTTTCAACTGTGAATTCCCATTATCATGGATGAAGACCCTACAACCAAAAATATGGAAATAAGAGATGTTAGGAATTCTTCCTGTCCATATTTCATATGGTGTCTTGTCGTGCCGTTTATTGAGAAGCGTCCGATTTTGCGTGTAGCATGCTGTATTGGCAGCTTCAGCCCAATATTTCATCAGAAGCTTTGAGTCAGCAATCATGGTTCGAACGGCTTCTTTGATGATTCTGTTCCTTCTTTCTGCAACTCCGTTTTGTTGAGGCGTACGTGCTGAGGAAGTCTGGTGTGCTATGCCATGCTCCGTGCAGTATGCTTCAATGGTTGAATTTAGAAACTCAGTGCCTTTGTCGGAGCGGATGGTGGCAATCGCTTGGTTCTTCTCCACAGCTAGTCGCTTGAGCAGTTGTGGAAGCTTGGCCAGTGTCTCCTTCTTGCTAAAGAGAAATACGACCCAAGTGTAGCGAGAGAAGTCAACACTTACTAAAGCAGTCGCTTGAGCAGTTGTGGAAGCTTTCCCATTATGCTATGTAGACATTCCTTTGTCTAATTCCAGTGAGCACAATCTGGGAAGTGAGCTTGTTCTTCACAATGCACTTGTTGGAGATAAACTCCACCTTGTATCCCTTATCACAGAATTGTGAGATGGATAGAAAGTTGTGCTTCAATCCTTCCACGTAGGAGACTTCTTCAATCCTGATCTTCCCGATCTTCAGTGCGTCGTATCCCTTAGTGCTTCCTCGAGAGTTGTCACCAAAGGTTACGTGTGGACCCTTCTTCTCAACATAGTCTTGAAGAAGAGCTCTCATGCCAGTCATATGTCTTGAACATCCACTGTCCAAGTACCAGATTTGTTGACCTTCACTTGGCATGGGGTCCATGGCACTCACCTGCAATTAGACAAGTTTTGGTACCCAAATCAGTTTGGGTCCTTGCAGGTTAGTCCCTTTTGGTACCCACACTTGCTTCACTTTCTTTTGAGAGTGAGCTTGTGTCTTGGGCTTCTCGGCCTTTTTGAATTGTGACTTCTACTTTGATGCAGCTTCACAGGTGCAGCAGTGTGTGCAAGAGGGGTAGCGGCTCGCTTGGGACACACCTATGCTCTTACCCTTTTGCTTGTATCCTGAAGCGACTCGCTTCGGATTAGCTACAGGCTTAGAGAGTGACTTAGGATTTACAGTCTTTTGAAGCGGCTCGCTTGGTTTCCTCGAAGCGGTCAAACTAGGGTTTTGACCCCGACTCGCTTGAGTAACCTTGGAAGTTTGAAGCGACCTCCTTGGTGCTTCGAATTCTTCCCCCTCAACATGAGTACGGTTGGACCATCTCCAATCCGGCTCACGTGACACATAGACATTACTCCTTTTCTTGAAAAGGAGATCCTTTGTCTCTGGTGTCTTGGTCTGAGACTTAGAAGCTTCAATCGGTTTCCCTTTACCTTTGATTGGTAAGATTTAGCATTGTGAGTGCTAGGGACAATAGATCTTTGCTTGCCCTTAGATTCTGCCCTTGAAGATATAGACATCTTCATTGGCTTCTTCTTAGGGTTCTCAGCCACTTGGCCTTTGTCTTTGTTAGGTTACTTTAAAGTCAGTGGGCACATCCAAAGGAACTGGTGGTGTCGTGTTTGAAGCACCAACAAAGACAGTAGGCTTGGAAGGTCCACCCTCATATCCAAGTTCTCCCTTCCTACCAAAGGGTAGAAGTGAACTCTATAGTGCCTGCCTTGCATATGAGTCTTTGTTTAAGTTGGCCACTAGATTGGATTGGGTTTCATACCTTCCTTCCAAGCTTTGATGTCTAGCGAAGAGATCCTCGAACTTACTAGTCATAGCCCTTAAGTTAAGTTTGACTTGGTCAAGCTCAGTGGCTAGCTTTTGGTTCTCCTTCTCACTTTGAGACAAAGCTTGTTTCAACATGTTGTGGTCACTTGACAGTTTGTGGTGTTTGTCAAGCAACTCACTCCATGTCGAGGAATTAGCTTCTTCTTGGTGAGTGTGTGCGAGTGTAATTGAGCCTGATGAGGGATAGATGAATACCTCTCCAGTCTCTTCATCGGTGAGCGCCATGTGTCCAAGATCCTCTCCATCACTGGAGTTGGGATCAGTGAATGCATCTGAGTCACTTGTGACATCTTCAGTTGAAGCGACTGGCTGATCACTTGCTACAAGCGCTCGCCTGGGAGCATCCCTCTTTGCCTTTAGTTCCTCTTGCTCTTTTGCACTCAACTTTGGACAGTCAGACTTGTAGTGGCCCATCTTGTGGCAGTGGTAGCATTCCACTTCCATCATGTCCCTTGCGATCGGTTTGGTCGTCTCTTCTCTCTTTCCTTTGCTTTCACGAGCATCAGTGCTCCTACCCTTGTAATGCTTGTAGAATCTTTTGTACTTGCCCACATGTGAGTTCATCTTGTTGAAGTTCTTGGATAAGAACGCAACATGCTCTTCTAGCTCTTCTCTTGACATCTTAGCGAGTGTTTGGTCGCTTGGTCCTTCAGCAGCTTTGAAGGCGACCCCTTTCGATGTCGTGGGAGCTTCATCCTCATCATCGAGGCTCATTCGATTTAGATCGAATTCATGGGCTTTGAGCTCGGAGAACAGGATTTCTGGCGTGAGCTTTGACAGATCCTTGGTAGCTAGGTACAGCTCCTTCATTGTCTGCCACTTCCTTGTGAGAGCTTGAACAATCTTCAGATTCAACTCCTTGTCTGTGAGTTCCTTCCCAAGTGAGTTGAGAGTAGCAATGATGTTAGTAACTCTCAGCTCGAAGGCATCGATGGATTCTCCTGGCTTCATTATGAGGCCTTCAAACTCCCGCATCTGTACGGCAAGCTTGTTCTCCTTGATTTTTTCCGTTCCTTGAGAGCTAGGGTTTCCCACATTTCTTTTGCCGTCGCACACTTCCTGATCCTTGGAAGATAGGCATCCGACACAGTGCTCTGCATCGTGTGGTGTGCGATCTTGTCGAGGTTGGCGATCTTGAAGTCGTTAGCATTGTATTCGTCTTTGTCCTTCTCGACATACTCTTGTCTAACATGAGCTTCGCATCCTTCGGCGGCTGGAATGTTAACGAAGATGGCTTTCTTGATCTCGATTGGTCCATCCTCTATTACTTCCCACATACGGTCGTGGATAGAGCAGAGGAAGTTCTCGACTCGAAAGCTCCATGTCTCGTATCCTTCGATAGAGAACTGTGGAAGATTTGATGCACTGTATGTAGACATAGCAAACTATCAGCAGTAAATGCAGTATGCGTGGGTGAGGGTTTTATGCACTTAGGAAAAAGGATCCGGTTCAATGAGACAACGTAAAGTGAGTGGGGACTCACTTCTGATATGCAAAGCAGAGGCTCGAAAGAACCGCTGCTCTGATACCACTTGTTGGTCCCGGTTTGTAAGAGGAAAAACACGTAGAGGGGGGGGGGGGGGGGGGGGGTTAAATACGTGTTTTGAAGTTTTTCAATTTCAAATTCCTCGAACTCAGAGTATAAAGTAAAGTGCTCGTTTGAACAACTAAGACCTAGCCGAGAGCTAGATCTGGAGTTTTCACAGATCTCTTGACCTAAGCTTAGAGCTTGACCAAGAGTGAGACTTTACTCTAAATGTGGAAATTCGGTGAGCTAAATCTTTCCTAAGTAATTGAATCTCAGTTTGTGTTTGTTTAGATGCTTTGTGCAATGAATAATCAAACAACAAGTAAAGAGAGATTAGGGTTAGAGATACGACACAGAGCTTTATAGTGGTTTGGAGATGAAGCTCCTACGTCCACTTTGTTGCACTAGGCAACTCGTTCTCTTCACTCAAGAACTTGAAGATTACGGGCTCTTCAAAAGCCTGAGACAAGATCGAGCTTCACTCGCTTGTATCTCTCAGACACTGGGTGATTCCGGGTTCACACCAAAAACCTAAGACTAAACTGGAAGCTTCACTCGCTTCAGTCCGACGACAGGGAGATTACGGGTTCTCCTTACAACCTAGTTTCGATCGAGCTTCACTTAATGAAAGTGTAAGCTTGGATCTAAACTCTATGATCGAGGCTTCTATTATCGATGAAGGTAGAGCCTTAGATCGAACACAACCTAACGACGAACACACAAAACCTAAAACTTTAGGGTTAGGGTTTTCTGTTTCGACAGAGTCACACTATTGAAGAGTTCTTTACAATGAATGCAAAGATGGCTAGAACTCTTCTTCTAAGTTGGGATTTTGAAGTAAGCTTAGAATTCTCGGTGTGAAGGTTGCGAAGGCGAGTTCCGATGAGGCTGGAACTCGGAGAACACTTGAAAACAAAGACTCGAAGATTGCTCAAAGGCTGGGAGTGTTTGTTTGCAGTAGGCGCTCGAATGCTCAAGTAGTGTTCTCTATTCTCTTCGTCTTCATCCTTCACTATTTATAGGCGGAGGGTTGGCCGAAATCTGTTGATTGGTAGGTGGCCTTGTCCATCCTCCTCTCGACAGTACTTTGCGCAGGCAGTTGCTTTTGCAGGTGCGCAGTTTGTCTCTTTGCCAAAAATGGCTAAGTTACAAACTTAACAGTAACTGGAGCGAGCCAGTACTGTAGCGGCGCCCTGTCGGCCTGGCAGTCAACTCCGCTGCTCCACTCCGCATTCGACACATGGAGATCTCGCAATTAATGCGACGATCTTCAGTTGACTGGAGTTCAAAATAAGAGCGGGAATTGTGCTGTCGCTATCTGGTAGGTAGTGGCTCGCTTCGCTTCAGTCTCGTAGCGTCCGCTTCAAATTGAGTTGCTTCAAGATCATATTGTAGCGAGTACTTGGGAAGTGAGTTCTCCAAGTGACTGCTTTAGTAAGTGTTGACTCGCGTTGACTCGCTTCGGTTTTTCACTGTAGCGCTCGCTTTGCTTCGCTCTGGCAGACTCGCTTCGAATCCACTGTAGCGCTCGCTTCGCTTCGCTATTCTTCGGCACGCTTCACTTCGGCTGGGTAGACTCGCTTCGATTGAAAAACACACTCAAGCCAGTGGCCTTCACTTGAATTATCTGCAGTCTAAAACCTAAGCGACTAAAGCAAAATAAAGCCATCCCAACAGTATAGGCTTAGAAAAATTTCTAACCTATTTTCTACATCAAATTGGGTCGCTTGGGAATAGAACACTTGGGGTTTTGGGATCAAATCAAAACAAATACTTCACTCACTTCGAAGTGTCCCATATGAGTTCCCCCTTAACATATTGTTCTTAACAATTCCCAACAACACGTATTCAACCCCCCCCCCCCCCCCCCCCCCCTTCTACGTGTGTTCCTACTTGTCAAACCGGGACCAACAAGTGGTATCAGAGCAGGGGTTTCAACGAGCCATTGCTTTGTATATTGGAAGCGAGCTACTCGCTTCACGTTGTCTCACTTGAAGATCCGTTTTCACATCAAAATCTCACCCACGCATACTGCATTAAATTTAACGCCTTAAGATGTCTTCTAGTTACAGTGCTTCGAATCTTCCCCAATTCTCAATTGAAGGCTACGAGACATGGAGTTTTCCATCTCGAAAGCTTCCTCAGCTCGGTCCACGACCGAATGTGGGAGGTAGTAGCTGAAGGACCCATCGATATTGTGAAAATCAACACCATACCGGTACCTGCTGCTTAAGAAAGAGAGGCCACATCTCGTCAAGTGTACGTCGACAAATCAAAGGATGAGCTCACAGCCAATGACTTCAAAATTGCGAATCTGGATAGAGTTGCACGGCACGTCATGCAAAGCACTGTCTCAGATGCCTATCTACCTAGGATCATGAAATGCACAACTGCCAAAGAAATGTGGGAGACGTTTGCTCTCATTTCCCAAGGAACCATGAAAATTAAAGAGAACAAGCTTGCGGTCCTGATGAGAGAATTTGAGAGCTTATCCATGAAGCAGAGCGAGACCATAGACGCCTTCGAGCTACGCGTCACCAACATTGTTTCAACTCTTGTCTCGCTTGGGAAAGAACTCTCGGACAAAGAAGTCAACCTCAAGATAGTTAGAGCTCTCACCAGAAAATGGCAAACCATGAAGGAGCTCTATCTAGCTACAAAGGACTTATCAAAATTCTCTCCGGAGATACTGTTTTCTGAACTCAAGGCGCATGAGTTTGATCTAAACCGCATGACAATTGATGAAGAAGGTGAAGCTCCCACTACATCAAAAGGAGTTGCATTCAAAGTTGCTGAAACTCCAAGCGACTCGCCAATTTCCAAGATGTCACGAGAAGAGCTTGAAGAACACTACGTGTTCTTGTCAAGGAACTTCAACAAAATGAATTCCAGAGTTGGAAAGTACAAGAGATGCTACAAGCAATACCAAGGGAAGAGCACAGAAGCACGTGATGGAAGAGGAAAGCGAGAAGAACAATCTAAGCCGATTGCCAAGGATATGATGGATGTGGAGTGTGTTATCACTTCCACAAAATGGGCTACTACAAATCCGAATGCCCAAAGCTCAGTGCTAAGGAAAGAGAAGAGCTCAAAGCGAGGAGAGACGCTCCAAGCCGAGTGCTGGTGGCAAGCGAGTCACCGTCCAAGCCAAGCGAGGATGTGGGAAGTGACTCAGACATTTTCACTGATCCCAACTCAAGCAAAGGAGAGGATCTTGGACTAATGGCGCTAACCGACGAGGATACTGGAGAGGTATTCTTCTATCCTTCACCTTTTTCAATTACACTAGCACACGAGCACGTAGAGGGTCTATGAAGCCATAGTCGAAGTCAATGGCTTTTTCCGACGGGCTATCACAGCCGTCGGACTATGGGAGCTTGTCACAGCCAAACCATCAAAGATCTTAACCGTCGCTGTCGCTGAGCTTATGCTCAATCTCCGTGATGGACAGATCGTCACAAGCTTCACCGATCCTAGCACGGAGCTTCCAGTCTTTGTGAGTTTGGTAGAGATTGCTGGAGTTTTTAATCAACCAAACGTCGGTGAGACAGAGTTGTCAGGCGTAGGGCTCCACAAAGAGGACGAGTATAGGTGCTTTGCCAAGAAGAAAAATGTTGAATGGAGTAGGAAGGGCTACAACATTCCTGAAGATCTGATGAAACCTTACAATTTCATTGGCGAGCTCTTCACAAAGACGATAGCTTGCCATATTGGTGGTCTAGGAGGGATTACTGATACCAAGATCTATGCTATCACAGCAATCATGGACAGCCTCGCGGGAGTAGAATTCAACTAGAATAAATGGTTTATTCAAATGATCTAAGATGCTGCCAAGGACTTCAAGCCTGATGAGCAGGATCCTGACAGAATTGTGCGAAAGAGCAAGCTTCACTTTCTCGAAAAGCTTTCTTATGCACTGGAGACGCTCTATCCTGGCAGAGAGTAGCCTCAAGCGAAGGCCTACCAGAAAAGCAGTATATTTTATGATCTGGTGAGGAACACGCCAATCATTGACCATTGGTTGATTGGAGTCGCCACTCGCCCTGGTGTCAAGACCGTGGAGAAGAAGATGGGTGGAAAAGGAAAGAAGAAAGCTGCATCTCCTCCTCCAGTCAAGCAAGCGAAGCGAGTCTGGAAGCTTGCCAAGCCAAGAGAGAAGGAAGTTTCACCATCCGTGTCACTTGATATCACGGAACTTAATACTGAGGAAGATGAACGAGTTGCTACATCCGAAGGAGAAGGGTGGAACAACCTCGTATCATGAGAAGAGTCATCCTCGACGATGAGGATTCGGAAGCCACTCCCCCAGTAATTGAAACTTTAATTTCTACCCTTCCCTTACTTCAACCCGAACAGTTCA
Organism: Thymus mandschuricus; assembly: GCA_029379335.1. Taxonomy (NCBI): domain Eukaryota; kingdom Viridiplantae; phylum Streptophyta; class Magnoliopsida; order Lamiales; family Lamiaceae; genus Thymus; species Thymus mandschuricus. The sequence continues at coordinate 34,098,758 of CM057073.1, read as the reverse complement.
TCCCATTCGAAATCAACAGCCCCTCACCCTCTCAAACAACAGAACCCATCATCCCAAATATACTCACCACTTCCAACCCAATCCTTCAAAGAGCCCATAAAATTACCCCCATAAAATCCAAAACGACCCAAGCTGAAGCCCTGGACATCTACCACGAGGACTGGGAGAAGTCCGTGGAGAAGGTGAAGAAAAGATACGCTTCAGTCCCATTTGTTGGTCCTGGTTTGTTATAGGAAAAATACGTATTCACCCCCCCCCCCTCTACGTATTTTTCCTATAACAAACCGGGACCAACAAGTGGTATCAGAGCAGCGGTTCTTTCGAGCCTCTGCTTTGCATATCTGAAGTGAGTCCCCACTCACTTCACGTTGTCTCACTGAACCGGATCCTATCTTTCTAAGTGCATCAAAACCTCACCCACGCATACTGTATCTATTACTGACGGTTTGCTATGTCTACATACAATGCTTCTAGTCTTCCACAGTTTTCCATTGAAGGCTATGAGATCTGGAGCTTTCGCGTTGAGAGCTTCCTATGCTCCATCCATGACCGGATGTGGGAGGTCATCGAAGGTGGACCAATCGAAATCAGGAAAGCTGTCTCTGAGAACGTCCCAGCTGCCGAAGGTCGGGCTGCCTATGTTCGACAACGGTACGTGGAGAAGGACAAAGATGAGTACACTCCAAATGACTTCAAAGTCGCCAACCTCGACAAGATCGCACGCCACACGATGCAGAGCACCGTGTCGGACGCCTATCTATCGCGGATAAGGAAGTGCGTAACGGCGAAAGAAATGTGGGAAACCCTAGCCCTCATTTCTCAAGGCACAGACAAAATCAAAGAAAACAAGCTTGCCGTTCAGATGCGGGAGTTTGAAAGCCTAGTGATGAAGCCAAGAGATTCCATCGATGCCTTCGAGCTGAGAGTTACCAACATCACTACAACTCTCAACTCACTTGGGAAGGAACTCACAGACAAGGAAGTGAACCTGAAGATTGTTCGAGCTCTCACGAGGAAGTGGCAGACAATGAAGGAGCTGTACCTAGCTACCAAGGATCTATCAAAGCTCACACCGGAGATTCTGTTCTCCGAACTCAAAGCTCACGAATTCGATCTGAATCGAATGAACCTCGATGATGAGGATGAAGGTCCCACGACGTCAAAAGGTGTAGCTTTCAAAGCTGCTGAAGGGCCAAGCGACCAGTCGCTAACCAAGATGACGAGGGAAGAGCTGGAAGAACATGTTGCGTTCTTATCCAAGAACTTCAACAAGATGAACTCTCGAGTGGGCAAGTACAAAAGATTCTACAAGCAGTACAAAGGGAGGAACACTGATGCTCGAGAAGGAAAAGGGAAAAGAGAGGAGACGACCAAGCCGATCTCAAGGGACATGATGGAGTGGAATGCTACCACTGCCACAAGATGGGCCACTACAAATCTGATTGCTCAAAGCTGAGTGCAAAGGAGCGAGAGGAACTAAGAGCAAAGAGGGATACTCCGAGGCGAGCGCTCGTAGCGAGTGAAATGCTGGTCGCTTCAACTGAAGATCCATCAAGCGACTCCGATGCATTTACAGATCCTAACTCAAGTGAGGGAGAGGATCTTGGACTCATGGCGCTCACCGACGAGGAAACCGGAGAGGTATTTATCTATCCTTCACCAAGTTCAATTACACTCCCACACACTCACCAAGAGGAAGCGAATTCCTCGACATGGAGTGAGTTGCTTGACAAACACTTCAAATGTCAAGTGACCACAAAATGTTAAAACAAGCTATGTCTCAAAGCGAGAAGGAGAACCGAAAGCTAGCCACTGAGCTTGACCAAGTCAAACTTAACTTAAGGGCTATGACTAGTAAGTTCGAGGATCTCTTCGCTAGACATCAAAGCTTCGAAGGAAGGTATGAAACCCAATCCGCTCTAGTTGCCAACTTGAACAAAGCTTCTTACGCTAGGCAGGCACTAGAGAGCTCACTTCTACCTTTTGGTAGAAAGAGAGGACTCGGATATGAGGGTGGACCTTCCAAGCCGACTGTCTTTGTTGGTGCTTCAAATACAACACCATCAGTCACTTTGGAAGTGCCCACTGCATCCAAAGCAACCACCAACAAGGATAAAGGCCAAATGGCTGAGAACCCTAAGAAGAAGCCAATGAAGATGTCTATATCTTCAAGGGCAGAAACTATGGGCAAGCAAAGATCAACTATCCCTAGCACTCACAATGCTAAATCTTACCAATCCAAAGGTAATGGGAAACCAGTTGTAGCTTCTAAGTCTCAGACCAAGACACCAGAGACAAAGGATCTCCCTTTCAAGAAAAGGAGTAATGTCTATGTGTCACGTTATCCGGACTGGAGATGGTCCAACCGGACTAACGCTGAGGGGGAAGAACTTGAAGCTCCAAGGAGGTCGCTTCAAACTTCCAAGTTTTCTCAAGCGAGTCGGGGTCAAAACCCTAGTTGGACCGCTTCAAGAAAACCAAGCGAGCCACTTCGAAAGACTGTAAACCCTACGTCAGTCTCTAAGCCTGTAGCTAATCCGAAGCGAGTCGCTTCAGGATTGAAGCAAGCGGGTAAGAGCATAGGTAAGCCTCAAGCGAGCCGCTACCCCTCTTGCACACACTGCTGCATGTGTGAAGCTGCTTTAAGGTATAACTCACAGTTTTCAAAGGTCGAGAAACCCAAAGCACAAGCTACCTTTCAAAAGAAAGTGAAGCAAGAGTGGGTACCTAAGGGAACTAACCTGCAAGGACCCAAACTGATTTGGGTACCGAAATCTGTCTAATTGCAGGTGAGCGCCGTGGATCCCATGCCAAGTGAGGGTCAACAAATATGGTACTTGGACAGTGGATGTTCAAGGCACATGACCGGCATGAGAGCTCTACTTCACGACTACATAGAAAAGAAGAGTCCACACGTTACATTTGGTGATAACTCTCGAGGAAGCACCAAAGGATATGGCGCACTGAAAGTTGGAAAGCTCACAATAGAAGATGTCTCCTGTGTGGAAGGTTTTAAACACAACTTGCTATCCATTTCACAATTCTGTGATAAAGGATACAAGGTGGAATTTATTTCCAACAAGTGCATTGTGAAGAGCAAACTCACGTCCCAGATTGTGCTGACTGGAATTAGACAAAGGAACGTCTACATTGCACAATGGGACATCTGCAAAGAGGAGACATGCTTAGTTGCAAGAAGTGCTACAGAGATAGGATGGCTATGGCACCGACGCTTGAACCATCTTAATTTCAAAGCCATAAATCGCTTAGCTCGAAAAGGCTTGGTGCAAGGCATTCCCAATGAAGTCTTTGTCAAAGACCATCCATGCTCACCATGCCAACGAGGGAAGCAGACGAAGAAGCACTTTGCCAGTCTTGAAGAAGCTTCATCCAAGCGAGTGCTCGAGCTGCTTCATATGGATCTGTTTGGCCCAGTCACTCCAGTTAGTGTAAATGGAAGGAAGTACACTCTAGTTGTAGTCGACGACTTCTCTCGCTACACTTGGGTTGTATTTCTCTTCAGCAAAAAGGAGACACTGACCAAGCTGCCACAACTGCTCAAGCGTCTAGCTGTGGAAAAGAATCAAGCGATTGTTACCATCCGCTCCGACAAAGGCACAGAGTTTATGAACTCTATCATTGAAGCTTACTGCACGGAGCATGGTATTGCACATCAGACTTCCTCAGCACGCACCTCAGCAGAACGGAGTTGCTGAAAGAAGAAATCGGATCATCAAAGAAGCCGTTCGTACTATGATTGCTGATTCGAAGCTTCCGATGAAGTATTGGGCTGAAGCTGCCAATACAGCATGCTACACGCAGAACCGGACGCTTCTCTGCAAACGGCACGACAAAACACCATATGAAATATGGACAGGGAGAATTCCTAACATATCTTATTTCCATATTTTTGGTTGTAGGGTCTTCATCCATGATAATGGGAAGTCACAATTGAAAGCCTTTGAAAGCAAAGCTGATGAAGGAATATTGTTAGGATATTCTACATCAAGCAAAGCTTAGAGGGTGTTCAACTGTAAAACCCTAATTGTGGAGGAATCACCCCATGTCGTATTTGATGAATCTTCTTTGAGTCTTCCACAGGAACAGGTTCAATCTAAAGAAGGAAAGTCAAGCGAGGAACCCATCAATTCATTGACTTGGGACATGCTTGAGGATTCACCAGGAACGACGTATGGTACCTCGTAGATCGTCCTAAATTCCAGCATATGATTGGCACCAAGTGGGTGTTCAAGAACAAGACGGACGAGGACCACAACGTTGTGAGGAACAAGGCGCGACTCGTCGCCAAGGGCTGCTGCCAAGAGGAAGGAATCGATTTCGATGAGACCTTCGCTCCAGTGGCACGACTTGAAGCGATCAGACTATTTCTAGCCTATGCAGCGGCCAAGAAATTCATAGTCTATCAGATGGATGTCAAGAGCGCGTTTCTCAATGGTGAATTGAAGGAAGAAGTCTATGTGGAGCAGCCACCGGGTTTCGAGCAAGGAGATTAGGTGTATCGATTGAAGAAAGCCCTATATGGATTGAAGCAAGCTCTCAGAGCTTGGTATGATACCCTTTCTCAATTCCTAGTGGATAATGGCTTCCACAAAGGAAAGATAGATCGAACCCTATTCACCGTCAATCATGGAGAGGATATGCTATGGGTTCAGATCTATGTGGACGACATCATATTTGGATCACCAAACCAGTTGCTTAGCGAGAAGTTTGGAGAGCTTATGAAGACCAAATATGAGATGTCAATGATTGGCTTGATGAGCTGCTTTCTAGGTCTTCAAGTGAAGCAGCAGGATGATGGTATCTTCATCAATCAACCTAAGTATACTCGAGACATGCTTGCCAAGTTCGGTGTTCAGCATGCCAAAGCTGTGAAGATTCCAATGAACACGAACTGGAAGATGGAGCCAGACATAGATGGGAAGTCTATGGATGCTACAGACTACCGAGCTTTGATCGGATCCATTCTATATCTCACTGCAAGTAGGCCGGATATTGCTTTTGCAGTTGGAGTATGTGCTCGCTTCCAAAGCAATCCCAAGCACAGCCATCTTGAAGCTGCCACGAGAATTCTTCGATATTCGAAGGGCACTGTCAATATGGGGCTGTGGTATCCAACGGAGGACAATTTGGAGCTCACTGGATACTCAGATGCTGACTATGGAGGGTGTCGAATTGATAGGAAATCAACTTCGGGCACTTGTCAGTTCTTGGGAAGCAAGCTGATCTCATGGTTTTCGAAGAAGCAGACAAGTGTAGCTACTTCAACGACTGAAGCCAAATATATGGCCGCTGGAAGCTGTTGCTCTCAAATTCTATGGCTTCGTCAGCAGTTGAAGGACTACAATGTTGAAGCAAATGAAATTCCAATATTCTGCGACAACAACAGTGCAATCTGCATCTCACAAAATCCAGTGCTTCACACCAGATGCAAGCACGTGGAAATCCAACATCACTTCATTCGTGATCATGTCAAGAAGAAGGATATCAAGCTCGAGAAAATTCATACCGATCTCTAGCGAGCAGATATCCTCACCAAGCCTCTAGCTGTGTCTCCTTTCAATCAGCTATGCATGGAATTAGGGTTGCTAGACCCTGGTGAAGAGTGCTAGATCCAGGATACACGAAGGATTGTTCGCTTGTTCTTTGAGCGTCACTCGCTTCGGATCTTCACCAACTCAAGCGAGTCACTTCAAAATTCCACTCGCTTGAAGAAGGAGAAATAAGGTGGAGAAAGGTGGAGTGTTGGAAGACGTTCCCTACCCGCTTACAGGAATTGTTAAGCCATTGGTTAAGGGGGAACTATTGTTTGCTCTCGGAGCAAGCTACTTCCAAAGCGAGCAAGGAAAGCTGCTACCTAGCCTAAGATTCCTAGCGAGTGGGTATAAACACTCACAAGTGCCGTTTCTAGTAACGGTTGTGGGGTCTTGTATCGGGCCTTCCCACGTAAAAATGATGAAAGCTTAGGCAGGGCTGGCACCTAGACCTTGTGTCCTCTTCCCATCTTTCCGCCGAAGAGGAGCAAGTCTTCTCATCTCCTTCATCGTGGATAAATGTTCAATCCTTACTCACTCTTCATTGAGTTGAGCTGCCGAATGTCTATCCATTCCTCCCCCTCTTTGAATTTTGCATCGCTTCAATTTGCCCTTGTTTGGGTCAAGCGAGTCGATTGTAAATTCATTCTGTAGCTTGTAGGAGGATGCGTGAAGGGTTACCTTTTTCTTCAAAAGGTTGCAGGGCTGGTGACATGCTTCTGCGTAAAATATGAGATTTTCTTGTCAGAGCATTCTCATTGTCATCCTGTCCTATTCTGCTCTGAGATAAGGACTTGTACTCATCCCCCATTCGTCGTGAATATGTACACTTACGTGAAGCTCCCCTCTGGGTTGTAGTAAGCTTGTGTACTATATTCATTTTCTCCCCCATTCACTTCTGATAGATCCGGGTTTGAGATCCACAACAATTTAGAGTATTATTCATCATGTTTTGCAAAGAGCATTCATGGGTAAAGCGTTAAAGCAGTAAAGAGCGAGAGATTCAAGTGCGTATAGAACTATAGATGAGTATTTTTCACAGAGCATAACTCGCGTAGTGATTGATAAATAATAATCGAACTGTGAGCAGGGCATACAAGGCATGTTTAGCCATAAACTAGCAAGATTAATGGAGTTTTATACTCATATAAGCAGATACTGAAGAGATGAAATAGGAAAAAGGAGGGAAACAAGGAGAACGGAGCTCCGCCAAGCCTCATTCCCTTTTGGCAATGAGGATTTTAGCTTAGGCTTAGGACAGGGTCTAAGATGGAGATTCTTCCAGGCGTCGAGAAGAGAGGATGGAGGTGAAGGAAAACTAGAGTTTCCCGGATGAAGGCTTGGAACGCCTTGAACGCCTGAGCTCAGAGGAGCTCGTAAGAGGGAGTATGGAATTGAATGGAACAGTACGCCAAGGAGCGTGTTGTTCGCGGAGAGTGATGTGTTGTGATTATTATGATGATGATAAAGTGTGAGATAGTCGAGTATTTATAGGCGCAAGAAGGGTAAAAGAGCAAACATTCTTGTGGAGGAAGGACATAAGAGGAACTCTCGTAGAGGTAAGATTCCCTTCATCATGAATGCAGTGGTCCTCACTCTATAGTACATAGAGTCACGTGGACCGTATGTTAAGCAGAACCTTGAGCTTCGCTGCACACTTATGGGATCTGATCAGATCCTCTTAGCTTTGCAGATGCTTACGGATCTTACAGAGCTTCTGGGGGTGGCGAAAACCCCACGGCTTCTACATGGAATATGCTTTTTGATTATGTTCATGAAGTCCCTTTGATAACATGTTTCATATGTAGAACAACTCCCATTGAGTCCTATCAGGATTATTATCGGATGATTGTAATAATAATGATGGTAAGGCTTGTTTCACCCAGAGCTTATTATTCCATTTCTCCGTAGTAGGATTTCCACGCTCATTGTAGCTTCTAGTATGTCGTGACTTTAGAAATGATATCCCAGAGTTGAGGGAAGCACCTATTCCTATCAACTCGAGCTATTTGGGCATTACGGCTGATATTAATCTCTATCAGCTACTCCCCCCCCAGGTCCAGAAGCACCGGTATGTGGGCTTCTGACGAGTGTTTTGGTGGGAAAATAAATCTTGCTTCAGCTATTGCCTCTCCCTTCCTTTTTCTTTCTCTCTTTTTTCAGATGTCTGATGGCGTGAGAAGCGGAAACGCCGGCTATCTTCTCGAGAATAGAGCTAGGTTTATTCCTCATCATTATTCCTTCCTTAGGGGTGGAAGAACACGGGGCTATTTAAGATATATTTAAAAAATATGTCTCATTATCACTTTGTTTTATCCTTGGGCAAGAGGATATTTCCCCCCCCTTTTTTTTTTTTTTTTTTTTTTGAACCGTCGTGGGGTGATGAATAAAAACCACCCCACTCCTTCTTTTCAACCTCTTCATCTTTCTCTCTGCGTTGTACCCTAGAAAGAAGAGGGCAATAGTGTGGATCATCGGCCGCTCTCAGCAACTACATTGACGATTACCCTTCCGTTCAGGTATTCCCTTATTTTACTTCCATGTGCTCTTGCACAGGTTTATTTTGAACTTCTTTTAGGGCAACGTTTACCACTTCCCCTACTCATGTCTTGGGGGGGACATTGCTAGCTCTAGCTTTTCGGTGTTGTGATACTGATCGTGATGCAAACGCAGTTGATGCTTCGTCTTCGGAATTATTACTCAGTTATTAAGATTTATAGTTGGGCTTTATCTCCATTATTCACATCCTTCCATCTATTATTGTTTTTGGGCGATTATCTTCGCCTTACAGCTATGGATTCTATCAAACTGGGTATGGGGCAAAAAGCTCGCGAAAAGCTATTGCAAATAATGGAGCAAATGAGATCTGGCGGCTCCTCTCCTATTTTATCGATGGGCAACGCTTCTACTCAGGAACCCGCGAGCCCTGGGGGTGGTAACCCTTCCCAAGAGAATCCTCGGGAGGTAGAGATCGGTAAGCCTCGATTGAAGCCTTATTTCCTTCACTTGATTGGTTCTGATCGGTCAACTTCATCTCCTCCTATTTTCACTGATGGGGATGCTGGTACCTCCCCCCCTGTTTCTCCAGCGCCTTGTTCTTCTTCCCCCAAAAGGAAAAGCGAGTTATCTTCCCTCTTGGCGAGGAAGAAGGGTAAGGTGTTGGAAGGTTCCCCTTCCGTTCAAGAGTTAAGTCTAGAGCAAGTGCGAGAGTGTCTTTCTCAATCTGAGAAGAGCATAGAGCAGCTCCAGGCTGAAGTCCACCAACTTCGGGGATTCTTGCTAACCAGAGAGGAGCATACACTTTCTCTCTCTGAGCGGATAAGAGAACTTGAGAGAGTCCTAAAGGCTTCATCCGAGAGGGTAGAACAGCTAATGGACATTCAAGCAGCAGAAATAGCGTAGCTGACACTCAGCTATGAGAAAGAGCTAGTACAGGCCCGAACCTCCTCATTTATTCAAGGGAGGAGAGAAGGGATGAGCCAGGGTGTTTCTTCTGGAGTCAAAGATTGCAAGTCCAACCTGCTGATGACTCCTTACGGTCAGGCCTTCCTGGATTCCCTAATCAAGCGCTTGCCAGAGGCCTATCTCCAATCCCCTGATTTTTGGCTGCGTATGTTCGAGCCTCTAACCGCGTGGACAGCCTCAGCTATCCTTGAGTGCTGTGAACAGTTGGGGATTCCTGAGCGTGCCACTGCTATCAACGCCGGGGCCATAGTAAGAATGTTCGATACAGAGCCTGAGTCCCTCCAGAGGGGTCGTCCCCTTCCTTCCTCGGAGCCGTGGTATATGCCTTTGTTGATAGAGGCAGCTCAAATTCTTCGCCAGCCTTTCAGGATCGTCGGGAATCTCCCTTCTTGGGAGGCTCCTCTATTCCCTCTTTTTCCTCATAACACCATGGTTATGAGATCTATTCGGAAAGTTCTTGACCGGGTATTTTCTCATTTCTCCATTACTTGCTTCATTTTTGGAATTTTATCCACTTACTATGGAATTTTCTTCTCCCTTAGGAACTAAGAAGGAAGAAAGCTTCAGGTCCATCTACCAGCAGGGCATCTGCCTCCTTACTTCCCCTTTCTGAGGAGGTAGGAGATGATTCTAATGAAGAGGGCAATCCATGGGCTCTCGCAGTCTCGCCCAAGGGTGGTCCCTCTACTTCCTCTGCTTTGGCCGCTATCGAGGAGTGGGCTTCTTCCATTCACTCATCCAGCTCAGAGGATTTAGCTCCTCTTCCAAATCCTTCGTCTTAATCTCATCGCTTCGGATAAGATATTTGTTAAACAATCTGTTTTTTGGTGTTTGTGGTGGGGTGCTTTTTATGACCCTGAAATCGTGCTATTGGGGTACAAACAATTGTTATTTTTGATTCGGGCCAGATGCTTCTTTGAGACCCTATTTATAAAATGTTTATGTTATTCCCTATTCAGCTTAGAATGTTATCTCTCTTACTCTTGTATTTATAGGGGCTTTACTTTTTACCCTGTTTCCACCTGCTGGGGTATTCTAAAATGGTAAGGTAAAGGTATTCCCAGTATTTTTGGGGTGATGGGATAGAATAACAGGATAATAGCAGCATTTTGAGATAGCATTTTAAGCTAATGGAGTATGGGTATAGCATTTTAAGCTAATGGAGTATGGGTATCCCCTACTCCCCCCCCCCCCCCAAGTGAGGTGTAAGGGTCTGAAGGAATTACACCTCATTTGAGGGCTAAACACATACGAAATATAGCTACTTTAAAGATAAGGAGGTATGATCCAATGTTTCATACATCAGTTAATCAGGGAATAAGAGTTTTTCAAAACGAATAAGGGGTGAAAGCCCATCATACTTTCTTCTTGAGAGTAATTCTCAATTTCCCCTGCATATTTCGAGGGTGATAACCTTTCCTTTGCCTGTTGTCTCCTCGACATCTTCCTGGTCTAGCTCTTCTTTTGCACTTTTGACTTTAGCCCTTGCCTGGGTTATCAGCACTTCCCACTGCCCTTTCACAATTGGAGCGTGGCACCTACCTGTGGCTTCAGCTTCAGGCCCTTTAGTTTCATTTATCTGTTGAAGCAGTTGTTTGACCGGGTCCTGGGATATCATCAGTTCCTCAGGAGGGTTGTTGCTAGTGATCAGCAAGTGTTCCATTGAAGTGGAAAGGTTCTGACCTTCTCCAGCTGGAGTTGAGGTTTTAAGTCTTTTCTCCTCGAGTTTTATCTCATCCCCTTCGGTGGCGAGTTCTGTCGTCGGCCTTTTCTTGGCCTCTCCTGCTCGAACCGATTGGACATAGCATTTTCGCGAGACCTCTTGATCTCCCTGTACTTGTCCTACCACCAAAAAGGTGACTGGTTTTAACACTCGTGTAGGCCCTTCACCCAGAGTGAGCATTAAATCAATTGATCCTAGCGACATCACCGGGTCTCCTGAGAAACCGTGCAGTGCCGTAGCTACTCCATTCAATGGCTTCTGGAGGCTCATTAGGTTGAAACAACTTTCAAATATAACATTAACTGCGGCCCCTGTGTCTACAAAGACCCTTTGGACCTGGTACCTTTCTATTTCCACTGTGATGACTAATGCATCATCATGCGGATGAATTACTTTTTGATTATCTTCTGGCCCGAACGAGATTTCTGGTGGGGGTAGGCCAGCTTCGACCTTCCAGACCCCATGCCTTTCATGCATATGCAATTCTCTGGCAGATGCCTTCCTGCTTCTGTTGGTCCCGGTTTGTTAACAGGAAAAATACGTAGAGGGGGGGGGGGGGGTGAATACGTATTTTGAAGTTTTTCAACTTCAAATCCCTTAACTCAGAGTAACAAGTAAAGAGCTCACTTAATACTTAAAACCTAGCTGAAGCTAGATCTACAGTACGTAGCTTGCCTGCTTGACCGAAGTGAGCACTCGTGTATGCGGAATTTGGAGAGCTAAAATCTTTTCCTAAGTAATTAAAAAATCCACGTTTGTTTGTTTAGATGCACGTGCAATGGATAATCAAATATAGTTAAGAGATTAGGGTTAGAGAGATACGACACAGAGATTTATAGTGGTTCGGAGATAAAGCTCCTACGTCCACTTTGTTGCACGACGACAACTGTTCTCTTCACTCAAGAACTTGAAGATTTCGGGCTCTTCAAAAGCCTGGTCGAGATCGGGCTTCACTCGCCTGGATCAACTGACAGACATAGTGATTACGGGTTCACTACACAAACCTAGACACGACTGGTAGCTTCACTCGCTTCAGTCAAATACAGACAGGGAGATTACGGGCTCTCCTTACAGCCTAGCTTCGATCGAGCTTTACACAAACGATGTAGGTGCAAGCTTGGATCTAAACTCTATGATCGAGACTTCTTCAATCGATGAAAGAAGAGTCTTGGATCGAGACAACCTAACGACAACACTCAAAAACCTAACAGACAGAGGTTTGGGTTTTTGGTTGTAAAACACACTATGAAGAGCTCTTTACAATAGATGCAAAGTAGGCTAGAGCTCTTCTTCTAAGCTTGGATATTTGAAGTGGGCTTAGACTCTAAGTGTGAAGGTTGTGAAGACGAGTTCCGATGGACTGGAAACTCGGAGAACACTTAAAACAAAGACTCGAAGATTTGCTTGAAGGCATGGGAGTATTTGTTTGCAGTAGGCTCGAATGCTCAAGTAGTGTTCTGCTTCTTCACGTTGTGATCCTTCACTATTTACAGGCGGAGGGTTGGCTGAGATCCGTTGCTTGGTTGGTGGCCTTGTCCCTCCTCCCTCGACAGTACTTGCGCAGGCGGATGCTTTTACAGACGCGTCAGTTTGTCTGTTTGCCAAAAATGGCTAACTTACAAACCTAATAGTAACTGGAGCGAGCCAGTACTGTTGCGGCGCCTTTGTCGGCCTGGCAGTCAACTCCTCCGCTCCACTCCGCTTTCGACACGTGGAGATCTTGTAATTAATGCTACGATCTCCTGTTGACTGGAGTTCAAAATATGGGCGGGAGTCGCGCTGTCGCTTTCTGGTAGGTAGTGGCTCGCTTCGCTATGAAGTTGTAGCGTCTGCTTTAGTTGAGTCACTTCGTAGTCATTCTGTAGTGAGCCGCTTCGGGAGATAAAGTTCCTTAGTGACTGCTTTGGAAATTACTGACTAGAGTTGACTAGCTTTGACTTTACACTGTAGCGCTCGCTTCGCTTCGCTTTGGCTTTGAACTGTAGCGCTCGCTTCGCTACGCCTTGGCAGACTCGCTTTGAATCTACTGTAGCGCTCGCTTCGCTACACTATTCTTCGGCACGCTTCACTTCGGTTTGCTAGACTTGCTTCGCTTCAAAAAACACACTCAAGCGAGTGGCCTTCACTTGAAATTTTGAAGCCTAAAATCTAAGCAAAATAAAGAGCCATCCTAACAGAGTAGGCTTAGAAAAATTCTAACTTATTAACTACATCAAAATGGGTCGCTTGGGAACAGAACGCTTTGGGGTTTTGGGATCAAATCAAAACAATAAGATATCCCTTATAGGTTCCCCCTTAACATGTGGTTCTAAACAATTCCCAACAATTTCCCCCTTTTTGATGATGCCAAAACCCATAAGACTTAGATAATAATAAATCTAGTCTATCTAACCGTGAAGGGAACTTCAAGCGACTGCTTCCTTTGCAGTTTCGTTTGTAATTTTTCTTTTAAGTTCCTTCCTTTTTTTTCGGTTAAATTGTTTGAGTTTGTAGCAAAAAGTAAAGTCATTCACAAAGCGAGTAAATGACACAGGAGAAGCAGAAATAAAAGTGAGATAGATGAACAACAGTTCACAAAATAAGAAGCTTGAAACTCAAGGTTTCCTGCAGCTTTATCCTCCTTCTCCTTCTCCTTTCCCTCTTCCTCCTTCTTCTTCTCTTCAGTAAAGTAAGCAGATAGCACATTCAACTCTAAAGATTTAACAGTGTGGAAAGTTGGATTTCTCCATGCGCTTTCCAGTCTGAATGCTTCGTTTACTTCCGCATCTGTGACGCTGCGATCAGGAATCCTTGTACCTGGAAGAAATGGCATTGGAAACTTCTTCATTTCAGGCACCTTGACGATAAGGGGTTTGGGCTCTACAAGCTCAGCCATAGTGAAGATTTTCCTCCGCATCTTCTCGTCGTATGCACATAAGAAATTGTTGAGGGCACTCATCCGCGAGCACTCATCCTGTAGTGGCACTACTCCCCAGAAATAGTAGGCTTTGATAAAGAGCTCCTTGTAGAGTAGCCACTGATCGCGGAGATCTCTTGGAATGAATTCCTCAATCTCCCTTGCGTCGGGATGCTCATTTCTCCTAGCTGCCAGTTCCTCCTCAGATCTACTGGCCAACTCCTTCATCACAGCATGAAATTTGGCGCTCAACTCCTGGTTCCACATAGGTCTCTTTTCATTAAGACGTTTGCAGATGTGATCTTGCTCCTCCTTAAGAGGGTAGCGTCCCGTGATCATCTCCCTTCCCGTTACGTCGCAAGCATCGATAATGGACTGAGTCTCGCAAGCTTCGGACTCCTCGGGCATAAAGGGAATGAAAGCACTTCTGCAGATGGCAGATTGGTTGAGTTTTACTTCACTGAAGTGTTCCTCAATCCGGCCATCGATGATCTCGAGTCGCTTGGCCCTAATCTTCTTCTCCTTTTCTTCCTTCTCCTTCCAGTGTTCTCCTCTCGTCCTTCTCCTTTCCTGCTTCTCTGCTTTCGAGGCGACTGCTTGTTTGACCATTTGGTGCTTGGCCGCATGGTCATCTTTTGTATCTGGTGCAGCACGCTTCAAGGTTTGCTTTGGTGGTGGGGGAGGTGGCATGTCTTTCTTCGAGGTACTTGAAGGAACGATTGCTGATGAAGCGGCTCCTACAGTCGATGTAGCGAGCGCGGCAGTTGAAGCGGATGCGGCTGCTGAAGCGGGCGCTTTGGAACCTGAAGCACCTGCAATAGTTAGCCTAGCCAGATCAAAATCGTGCTCCATCTGCCTTGCCAAGGCCTCATCTGCTGCAACCTGCCTCTCCCTTTCCTCCTTGGACGTCGGCACAACTGGAGGGTGTCGAGCAATTGAGGATGCAAATACTTTTTCCTCAAGTGGCCTGCGGGGCTCTTTGGGTTTCCTTAAAAGCTCCTCCTCTGTGAGCTTCACCTTTCCTTTCTTTGCACGCAGAGCCCTCGCTTCGTCGTCTAACTCCTCCACTTCTCCTGTACCACTTCCTTCCTCCAACATTCTTTCCACACCAACAATTCCTCCTGAACCTCCAATTCCTCCATCCTTCCTTTGTCCTTCCCCCTTTTTGGCATCATCACTGCCGGGGGTTAGGATGATCGATTTTCCAGATATGGATTGGTGAAGTGAATTGACCACGTTGAAAACAGCTTGAAGCATCTGCTCGGTCTTTCCCATGGAGGGCGCCACTAATTCAGCTGTTTTGATGGAGATTTCCTCCAACAAGTACTCACATTGCTTCTCTCTCTCAACAACAGAAGCCATCATCCTCTCCAACGGTTCCACTGATCTGAAGCGAGCCTCCAGCTCCGCTTCAACTTCCCTCCTCATTTCCTTCTTCTCCTCTTGCAAGTTGAAGTACCAAAATTCCTGAGCCTCTTGAAGTTCAGCTTGCATTGTTTCAAGGCTCCTCTCTCTCTGATTTAGAGAGAGATGGAATTCGGCACTTGCAGCAATCTTCTCAGTGTACGCTTCACCCAACTCTTTGACCTTTTCCAGTAGTATAGTTAATTCAGCATTCTGTAGGTCAATAGCCTGTGCACTCCTCCTCTGACTCTCCAGTTCTTTCTTGTCGACCTCACTTTCTTGCTTAAGTTCCTTCAGTTCAGTTCGAAGTGAGTCGAGAATCTTTAGTGCTTATCAGCTCACTTCCTTTTCTGATCAACTCCTCATCCTTCTTCTCTACTGCCTCCTTCAACATCTTCACCTCCTTCTCCAACACCTTCTTTTCTTTGCCAATGGTGATCAGTTTGGCATTGACCTCCCTCAAGCGACTCCGTTCCGCATCAAGCGAGTCCTTGAGTTCGGTGATTGATTTTGTTTGGTTCTCCACTAGCTTCGCCTGTGCTTCCAGTTCCTTCACCTTCTCTTCTAACAACCTTCCCTTCTCCTCCACCGTAGCCTCCAGTTCTCCTTTCTTCTTGCCAAAGTCTTCACGAAGACTCTTGGCCTCCACCACCCTCCGGTTCACCTCTTCCTCCTTCTTGGAGATCTCGCTTTGGAGATTTGAGATCTCCACCTCTTTCGCCTCTATCTCCTCAGCATGGGCATTGATCAATTGCATCTCATGTGAAGTTGGCACTCGTTAGGGAATCACAGCATCTGGATATTCCCGCTTTATCTTAGCATCCAGCTTGTCCCAGAAGCTGGTCCCATCAAGAAAATTGTGGAAGCCGTCCACGTCGATGAAGTTGAGCATTTTGGCCTCCAATTGAATCAGTTCTTCTTTCTTGAAGGCTTGCATGAGGTTGTATATCTTGTAGTATTCCGTTCCGCGATACGTGATGTATGTCAGGAAATCGGCGGTTTTGGTGTAGAAGTCGTCTGTCCACGGAACATTGGAATATCGGAGAGCAATGATCTCTGCGGCTTTCTTTTGATCCTTAACGTAGCGATCGATGGCCTGCATTTCTACAGTGATGGCAGGAGGTAGGAATGGTGAGATAATTGGGAGTTCACCGGCTGTTTGGGCGGTATCGGCTGTAGCTGCCGATGTCGAAGGGGATAGGGATGATGTGGCTTCGGGGGTTTCAGGGATTTGGATAGGTTCAGTTGGTGGTGGTTGTGTTTGCTGGGTTTGGAATGGCTGGAAAGTAGTGAAAGCTTCGACTGGATCAATATCGAGCAGTGGCATATTGGGTATATGAAAAGAAGATGCAGATTCTTCTTCGTGGGGAGAGAGGGGGGTTATCTGTGTGAGTGGTTGTTGGGTTGATGAAAATTGAGGTTCTGGTATTAGGGTGGTTTGTGTTTGGATTTGTAGTGGGGTAGATTTGGTTTTGATTGGTGAAGGCTGGGGTTGAGTCACTTCAATGTCCTCAAGCGGCTTCTCCACCGCCTCGCTTTCTTGGACAAGCGAAGTGACTCGCTCCATCATCTTCTTGCCTCGCTTCGGTGCGGCTTGCTTCCCGGGTGAAGCGACCCGCCTTGCTTGGTTCACTTCGGCTTGCTTTTCGGCAACCGGTCTTGCAACGGGCACTTCAACTTCAAGAAGTCCCAAATCCATCAGTGTCTTGGATTTTCTCCACTTGTCATAATAGATGGATTGTTTGTTGTAGATGGTGGTGTCAGTTTCCGGCCATGCTTTGCCCGGAAACTTCTTCTCCAAGGCAAAAGAGAGTCTCGAGAAGAACTTCAGTTTCCCCTTGCGGAGAATCTGATCGGCGCTTCCCTTCACGAAAGCAAAGTCCTCAGCGGCTTCGTGAATTTGTTTGAGGAACCAACCATGCCAGTTGAAGCTGGTTCCGGTGAGGCTGTCGACGATGACTGCAGTGGCGATCAGCTTCGTTTCGGAGAGAGTATCTAGGGTTCCGATGTAGCATGCAACACTCTTCGAGAAGGGCTCGCAGATATGATTGAAGGGGGCCTTTAGACTTGTACGGATACTGGCCTCCTTGTAGTTCGGATCTGCTTTGTCGTCTGCAAATCGACCGTATTGAACTCCGGCCGAAAGACCCAAATCCAGCAGTGAGTCTCCTCCTTCTCTCGGCAGGTCAAACACGCCGATGAGTTCACTCATATCCACCTCCACCGGCTTCCTGGTCTGTGGATCAGTGAATGAGGATGTATTCTGCTCCTTCCTCAAGTTTAGCAAGAGCTCACCCACCGCTTTTGCCCGAATTTTTGACGGAACCGCCGTCACGAACTTCCATAGACCGGCCTTGGTCACGGCTCTACGGAGAAATCCATTTTTCTCGATGATTGAGGGATCGAGATGAGGCTCGACATTGATGTGATTGTCGACCTCCGTGAGAAACTCATCCATCGTCTCTTTCTTCTGCTTCTTGCCCATGGTGAGCTTTGAGAGATTTTGAATTGAATTTGAGAGTTTAACGACGAAAAGCTGGGGATTTTTAGGACCCGTGAATTGCAGAGAGTTTTTGCACGAAGTTGGCAAAGATTGAGATTTGTGAAGGTTTTTACAGTCTGCAATTCCACCCTTAAATAGAGGTAGGGCTTTGTCGACGTGACAGGGGCAAGACAGTAATATCGCCGTAAGTCCTGTAGGTAGGCGGCGGACGTGCGGTGATGGGTCTGATGTGTCCGGCGTCATCACAGTAAAAGTGAACCGCCACTTGCTCGGCGTCTCCACGTGGCCTGCTGTGATTGGTTTGTCTTATACGGCGCTGATCCAACGGCTGTAGATCAGGGACTGTTAAGATTCGACGGCTGGATCTTCTTCGTCTTTTCCCGCTCGTCCACGCGCCCGTTATTTTCGCCAGTACATGAACCTGCATTAAATGCTTGGCAGAAAGTAAAATTGCACTCGAGTGCAGACAGCTCATACTCGCTCGCTTCGTACCCGCTCGCTTCGAGTTGGGCCGCTAGACCTTGACTCGCTTTGAGAGGCACTCGCTTGAGCGACTGTTCCGCACTCGCTTGCGATGGCTAGCTTTGAGTGACGAAGCACTCGCTTTGCCATTTGAAGCGACTGGGATAAGAAATTGAATTTCTTTGCTTAATTTTAAAATGTTTCTGACTTACATACTTCGAGGATAAACAAGAGTGTTTTCCTCTTTGTATTTGTGTCATATTCATTTCATATTTTCCACATAGCGAGTGAAGGTTTCTAGCACGCTTCAGCTCACTTAGTGTACTTAAAATTGAAACGCTTACCAGTCAATCTCACTTCGTAGGAGATTGATACCACTTATTGAAGACATCATTTGATTTGGACTTCAAGTTGTTGAACCACTTGTTGGGTACTTCATCTTCCTCTACGAATTAGAAAGTCCTCCATCGAAGTGAATGGGGGAGAAAATGAATATAGTACACAAGCTTACTACAACCCAGAGGGGAGCTTCACGTAAGTGTACTTATTCACGACGAATGGGGGATGAGTACAAGTCCTTATCTCAGAGCAGAAATGGAAAGGATGACAATGAGAATGCTCTGACAAGACAATCTCGTATTTTACGCAGAAGCATGTCACCAGCCCTGCAACCTTTTGCAGAAAAAGGTAACCCTTCAAGCTTCTTCCTATAAGCTACAGAATGAACTTGCAATCGACTCGCTTTGACCCAAGCTAGGGCAAATTGAAGCGATGCAAAATTCAAGATAGCAGCATCCTTGCTCGCTTTGGAAGCAGCTTGCTCCGAGAGTAAGCACTAGTTCCCCCTTAACCAAATACTTAACAATTCCTGTAAGTTGGTAAGGAACTTCTTCCAATACTCCACCTTTCTCCACCTTACTTCATTTTCTTCAAGCGAGTGAGATTTTGAAGTGATTCGCTTGAGTTGGTGAAGATCCGAAGCGAGTGACGCTACGAGAAATTCCTTCGTGCATCCTGGAACTAGCATTCTTCACCAGGGTCTAATAACCCTAATTCCATGCATAGCTGGTTGAAACGAGACTCAGCTAGGGGCTTGGTGAGGATATCTGCTCGTTGGAGATCGGTATGAATTTTCTCGAGCTTGATATCCTTCTTTTCGACATGATCACGAATGAAGTGATGTTGAATTTCCACGTGCTTGCATCTGGTGTGAAGCACTGGATTTTGAGAGATGCAGATCGCACTGTTGTTGTCGCAGAATATAGGAATTTCATTTGCTTCAACATTGTAATCCTTCAATTGCTGACGAAGCCATAGGATTTGAGAACAGCAACTTCCTGCGGCCATATATTCAGCTTCAGTTGTTGAAGTGGCTACACTCGTCTGCTTCTTCGAAAACCATGAGATCAGCTTGCTTCCCAAGAACTGACAAGTGCCCGAGGTTGATTTCCTATCAATTCGGCATCCTCCATAGTCAGCATCGGAATATCCAGTGAGCTCCAGATTGTCCTCCGCTGGATACCACAGACCCATGTTGACAGTGCCCTTCAAATATCGAAGAATCCTTTTGGCAGCTTCAAGATGGCTGTGCTTGGGGTTGCTTTGGAAGTGAGCACAGACTTCGACTGCAAAAGCAATATCTGGCCTGCTTGCAGTGAGATATAGAAGTGACCCAATTAGGGCACGATAATCTGTAGGATCTACAGATTTTCCTCCTTCGTCTGGCTCCATCTTCCAGTTGGTATTCATAGGGATCTTCACAGCTTTGGCATGTTGAACACCAAACTTGGCAAGCATATCTCTAGTGTATTTGGCTTGGTTGATGAAAATTCCATTTTCCTGCTGCTTCACTTGAAGACCTAGAAAGCAGCTCATCAAGCCAATCATCGACATCTCATATTTGGTCTTCATCAGCTCCCCAAACTTCTCGCTAAGCGACTGGTTTGGTGATCCAAATATGATGTCATCCACGTAGATCTGAACCCAAAGCATATCTTCTCCATGGTTGATGGTGAAGAGAGTCCGATCTATCTTCCCTTTGTGGAATCCATTGTCCACTAGGAATTGAGATAAAGTATCATACCAAGCTCTGGGAGCTTGCTTCAACCCGTATAATGCTTTCTTCAAGCGATACACCTTGTCTCCCTGCTCGAAACCCGGTGGCTGCTCCACATACACTTCTTCCTTGAGTTCACCATTGAGGAATGCGCTCTTCACATCCATTTGATAGACCTTGAACTTCTTTGCTGCTGCATAGGCTAGAAACAATCTGATAGCTTCAAGCCGTGCCACTGGAGCGAAGGTCTCGTCAAAGTCGATTCCTTCCTCTTGGCAGTAGCCTTTGGCAACGAGTCGCGCCTTGTTCCTTACTACGTTGTGGTCCTCGTCAGTCTTGTTCTTGAACACCCATTTGGTGCCAATAACGTGTTGGAATTTGGGACGATCGACGAGGTACCATACGTCGTTCCTGGTGAATTGATTCAGCTCTTCTTGCATGGCAATCACCCAATTTGAATCAGCTAGGGCTTCTTCCACGCTTGATGGCTCGATGTTTGAGAGAAAGCAACTGAACATGGCACTTTCTCCAAACACTTGACTTCTGGTCACTACACCCTTGGTTGGATCTCCAATGATTTGACTTGGTGAGTGATCTTTGAGCCACGCTCGCTTGCATCCGCCAACTTCATTTTCATCTTCTTCCTTGTCGCTCGCTTCATCGTCCGAAGCGACTGGATTGGGTGCTTGACCAGCATTCGCTTCAGGAATCTTGGGGGCAGCTTCGACTTCTCCTTTGGGATTCTGCTTGCTTGAGTCCTTGATCTCATCATCTTCATCGAGCACGTCCCAAGTGAGTTGATTTGAGGGTTCCTTGCTTTGATCTTTTTCATTTGCTTGAGCCTGTTCCTGTGGAAGACTTAAAGAAGATTCATCAAATACGACATGGGGTGATTCCTCCACGATTAGGGTTTTACAGTTGAACACCCTGTAAGCTTTGCTTGATGTAGAATATCCTAAGAATATTCCTTCATCAGCTTTGCTTTCAAAGGCTTTCAACTGCGACTTCCCATTATCATGGATGAAGACCCTACAACCAAAAATATGGAAATAAGATATGTTCGGAATTCTCCCTGTCCATATTTCATATGGTGTTTTGTCGTGCTGTTTGCAGAGAAGCGTCCGGTTCTGCGTGTAGCATGCTGTATTGGCAGCTTCAGCCCAATACTTCATCGGAAGCTTCGAGTCTGCAATCATGGTTCGAACGGCTTCTTTGATGATTCGATTCCTTCTTTCAGCAACTCCATTCTGCTGATGTGTACGTGCTGAGGAGGTCTGATGTGCTATGCCATGCTCCGTGCAGTAAGCTTCAATTGTGGAGTTCAAGAACTCTGTGCCTTTGTCGGAGCGTATGGTCACAATTGTTTGATTCTTCTCCACAGCCAATCGCTTGAGCAGTTGTGGTAGCTTGGCCAGTGTCTCCTTCTTACTGAAGAGAAATACAACCCAAGTGTAGCGAGAGAAGTCTTCGACTACAACTAGAGTGTACTTTCTTCCATTCACACTAACTGGAGTGATTGGACCAAACAGATCCATATGAAGCAGCTCGAGCACTCGCTTCGATGACGTTTCTTCGAGACTGGTGAAGTGCTTCTTCGTCTGCTTCCCTCGTTGGCATGGTGAGCAAGGATGATCTTTTATGAAGACTTCATTCGGTATGCCTTGCACCAAACCCTTTCGAGCTAAGCGATTGATGGCTTTGAAGTTCAGATGGTTCAAGCGTCGGTGCCATAGCCATCCTATTTCTGTAGCACTCCTTGCTACTAAGCACGTCTCCTCTTTGCAGCTGTCCCATTGTGCTATGTAGACGTTCCTTTGCCTGATTCCAGTGAGCACAATTTGGGACGTGAGTTTGCTCTTCACAATGCACTTGTTGGAGATGAACTCCACCCTGTACCCCTTATCACAAAATTGTGAAATGGATAACAGGTTGTGCTTGAGTCCTTCCACATAGGAGACTTCTTCAATTGTGAGCTTTCCAACTTTCAGTGCGCCGTATCCCCTGGTGCTTCCTCGAGAGTTGTCACCAAAGGTTACGTGTGGATCCTTCTTCTCTATGTAGTTGTGAAGTAGAGCCTTCATGCCGGTCATATGTCTTGAACATCCACTGTCCAAGTACCATACTTGTTGACCCTCACTTGGCATGGGATCCACGGCGCTCACCTGCAATTAGACAAGTTTTGGTACCCAAATCAGTTTGGGTCCTTGCAGGTTAGTTCCCTTAGGTACCCACACTTGCTTCACTCTCTTTTGAGATGAAGTTTGTGTCTTGGGTTTCTCGACCTTTGAAAACTTGGTGTTCTGCTTTGAAGCAGCTACACACGTGCAACAGTGTGTGCAAGAGGGGTAGCGGCTCGCTTCAGTCCTACCTATGCTCTTCCCACTTTGCTTGTACCCTGAAGCGACTCGCTTCAGATT
This sequence comes from Thymus mandschuricus, assembly GCA_029379335.1. NCBI lineage: Eukaryota > Viridiplantae > Streptophyta > Magnoliopsida > Lamiales > Lamiaceae > Thymus > Thymus mandschuricus. The sequence continues at coordinate 34,076,280 of CM057073.1, read as the reverse complement.
AGCTATGGGTTTAGAGACTGACTTAGGATTTCTAGACTGTCGAAGTGGCTCGCTAGGTTTTCTCGAAGCGGTCCAACTAGGGTTTTGACCCCGACTCGCTTGAGTTACCTTGGGAGTTCGAAGCGGCCTTCTTGGTGCTTCGAATTCTTCCCCCTCAACATTAGTCCGGTTGGACCATCTCCAGTCTGGATAACGTGACACATAGACATTACTCCTTTTCTTGAAAGGAAGATCCTTTGTCTCTCGTGTCTTGGCTTGAGACTTAGAAGCTTCAACATTTTTCCCATTACCCTTTGATTGGTAAGCTTTAGCAGTTTGAGTGCTAGGGAATGTTGAATTTTGCTTGCCCTTAGTTTCCACCCTTGAAGATATAGACATCTTCATTAGTTTCCTTTTAGGGTTCTCAGCCAGTTTGCCTTTGTCTTTGTTAGTGGTCGCTTTGAATGCAGTGGGCATTTCCAAAGTGACTGATGGTGTGGTGTTTGAAGCACCAACAAAGACAGTAGGCTTGGAAGGTCCACCCTCATATCCGAGTCCTCCCTTTCTACCAAAAGGTAGAAGTGAGCTTTCTAGTGTCTGCCTAGCATATGAGGCTTTGTTCAAGTTGGCAACTAGCGCGGATTGGGTTTCATACCTTCCTTGCAAGTTTTGATGTCTAGCGAAGAGATCCTCGAACTTACTAGTCATAGCCCTTAGATTAAGTTTGACTTGGTCAAGCTCAGCGGCTAGCTTTCGGTTCTCCTTCTCGCTTTGAGACATAGCTTGGTTCAACACTTCGTGGTCACTTGACAATTTAATGTGTTTGTCAAGCAACTCACTCCATGTCGAGGAATTAGCTTCCTCTTGGTGAGTGTGTGCGAGTGTAATTGAACTAGGTGAGGGATAGATACATACCTCTCCGGTCTCTTCGTCGGTGAGCGCCATGAGTCCAAGATCCTCACCCTCACTGGAGTTGGGATCTGTGAATGCATCGGAGTCGCTAGCTGGATCTTCAGTTGAAGCGACCAGCACTTCACTCGCTACGAGCGCTCGCCTTGGAGCATCCCTCTTTGCTTTCAGTTTCTCTCGCTCCTTTGCACTCAGCTTTGGGCAATCGGATTTGTAGTGGCCCATTTTGTGGCAGTGATAGCACTCCACTTCCATCATGTCCCTTGAGATAGGCTTGGTCGTCTCTTCTTTCTTCCCTTTTCCTTCTCGAGCATCAGTGCTCCTCCCTTTGTATTGCTTGTAGAATCTTTTGTATTTGCCCACTCGAGAGTTCATCTTGTTGAAGTTCTTGGATAAGAACGCAATGTGTTCTTCCAACTCTTCCCTCGTCATCTTGGCTAGCGACTGGTCGCTTGGCCCTTCAGCAGCTTTGAACGCTACACCTTTTGATGTCGTGGGAGCTTCATCCTCTTCGTCGAGATTCATTCGATTCAGATCGAATTCATGAGCTTTGAGTTCGGAGAACAGAATCTCCGGTGTGAGTTTTGAAAGATCCTTGGTAGCTAGATACAGTTCTTTCATTGTCTGCCACTTCCTTGTGAGAGCTCGGACAATCTTCAGGTTGACTTCCTTATCTGTGAGTTCCTTCCCAAGTGAGTTGAGAGTTGCAATGATGTTTGTAACTCTCAGCTCGAAGGCGTCGATGGACTCTCCTGGCTTCATTATCAGACTTTCAAACTCCCGCATCTGAACGGCGAGTTTGTTCTCTTTGATCTTGTCCGTTCCTTGAGAAATGAGGGCTAGGGTTTCCCACATTTCTTTCGCCGTTGCGCACTTCCTTATCCGTGGTAGATAGGCATCCGACACGGTGCTCTGCATCGTGTGGCGTGCAATCTTGTCAAGGTTGGCGACTTTGAAGTCATTCGGAGTGTACTCATCTTTGTCCTTTTCTACGTATGTTTGTCGAACATGAGCTTCGCGTCCTTCAGCAGCTGGGACGTTCACAGATATGGCTTTCTTGATTTCGATTGGTCCGTCCTCTATGACTTCCCACATCCGGTCGTGGATGGAGCATAGGAAGCTTTCGACTCGGAAACTCCATGTCTCGTATCCTTCGATCGAGAACTGTGGAAGGTTTGATGCGCTGTATGTAGACATAGCAAACTATCAGCAGTAAATGCAATATGCGTGGGGTGAGGTTTTGATGCACTTAGGAAAACAGGATCCGGTTCAGTGAGACAACGTGAAGCGAGTGGGGGCTCGCTTTAGGTATGCAAAGCAGAGGCTCGAAAGAACCGCTGCTTTGATACCACTTGTTGGTCCCGGTTTGTTAATAGGAAAAATACGTAGAGGGGGGGGGGGGGGGGGGGGGGGTGAATACGCATTTTGAAGTTTTTCAACTTCAAATCCCTTAACTCAGAGTAACAAGTAAAGAGCTCACTTAATACTCCCTCCGTCCCTTTGGAGTTGTTACATTTCTTTTCAGCATTTGTCTCAAGCATTTTCGAGCGTCTTGATGGTAAGTTTCAAAATATCTTTTTGTGAAAATTTTAAATTTACAAGATACTACAAGTGTTTTACTATCTCATAAAAGGAAAAAATCTTTAAAAAACTATTTTAAAACTTATCATTAAAATTCTCGAAAACGCTTGAGACAAATGCTAAAAAGAAATGTAACAACTCCAAAGGGACGGAGGGAGTACTTAAAACCTAGCTGAAGCTAGATCTACAGTACGTAGCTTGCCTGCTTGACCGAAGTGAGCACTTGATCAAGAGGGAGTCTTTACTCGTGTATGCGGAATTTGGTGAGCTAAAATCTTTTCCTAAGTAATTAAAAAATCCACGTTTGTTTGTTTAGATGCACGTGCAATGGATAATCAAATATAGTTAAGAGATTAGGGTTAGAGAGATACGACACAGAGATTTATAGTGGTTCGGAGATAAAGCTCCTACGTCCACTTTGTTGCACGACGGCAACTGTTCTCTTCACTGAAGAACTTGAAGATTTCGGGCTCTTCAAAAGCCTGGTCGAGATCGGGCTTCACTCGCCTGGATCAACTGACAGACATAGTGATTACGGGTTCACTACACAAACCTAGACACGACTGGTAGCTTCACTCGCTTCAGTCAAATACAGACAGGGAGATTACGGGCTCTCCTTACAGCCTAGCTTCGATTGAGCTTTACACAAACGATGTAGGTGCAAGCTTGGATCTAAACTCTATGATCGAGACTTCTTCAATCGATGAAAGAAGAGTCTTGGATAGAGACAACCTAACGACAACACTCATAAACCTAACAGACAGAGGTTTGGGTTTTTGGTTGTAAAACACACTATGAAGAGCTCTTTACAATAGATGCAAAGTAGGCTAGAGCTCTTCTTCTAAGCTTGGATATTTGAAGTGGGCTTAGACTCTAAGTGTGAAGGTTGTGGAGACGAGTTCCGATGGACTGGAAACTCGGAGAACACTTAAAACAAAGACTCGAAGATTTGCTTGAAGGCTTGGGAGTATTTGTTTGCAGTAGGCTCGAATGCTCAAGTAGTGTTCTGCTTCTTCACGTTGTGATCCTTCACTATTTATAGGCGGAGGGTTGGCTGAGATCCGTTGCTTGGTTGGTGGCCTTGTCCCTCCTCCTCTCGACAGTACTTGCGCAGGCGGATGCTTTTATAGACGCGTCAGTTTGTCTGTTTGCCAAAAATGGCTAACTTACAAACCTAACAGTAACTGGAGCGAGCCAGTACTGTTGCGGCGCCTTTGTCGGCCTGGCAGTCAACTCCTCCGCTCCACTCCGCTTTCGACACGTGGAGTTCTTGTAATTAATGCTACCATCTCCTGTTGACTGGAGTTCAAAATATGGGCGGGAGTCGCGCTGTCGCTTTCTGGTAGGTAGTGGCTCGCTTCGCTATGAAGTTGTAGCGTCTGCTTTAGTTGAGTCACTTCGTAGTCATTCTGTAGTGAGCCGCTTTGGGAGATAAAGTTCCCTAGTGACTGCTTTGGAAATTACTTACTAGAGTTGACTAGCTTTGACTTTACACTGTAGCGCTCGCTTCGCTTCGCTACGCCTTGGCAGACTCGCTTTGAATCTACTGTAGCGCTCGCTTCGCTACACTATTCTTCGGCACGCTTCACTTCGGTTTGCTAGACTTGCTTCGCTTCAAAAAACACACTCAAGCGAGTGGCCTTCACTTGAAATTTTGAAGCCTAAAATCTAAGCAAAATAAAGAGCCATCCTAACAGAGTAGGCTTAGAAAAATTCTAACTTATTAACTAAATCAAAATGGGTCGCTTGGGAACAGAACGCTTTGGGGTTTTGGGATCAAATCAAAACAATAAGATATCCCTTATAGGTTCCCCCTTAACATGTGGTTCTTAACAATTCCCAACAGCTTCTGTTGGAGTCTCCCATGGTTGGCCCTCCATATATCATTTTAATAACGCCTTTGGGTTCTGGCCCTTGGTTGGCTTCAGTTGTTTTTTCAGGAGCTTCCTTGCGCTTCTTGTTTTGCTCTGTCTCTCTTTTAACGTATTCCAAGAGTTCTCCTTCCTGGATTAGCTTTTCAATGGCAATTCTCAAGTTCCTACAATCGTTGGTCGTGTGACCAAAGTCATTGTGGAACTTACAGAATCTTTCAGAAGGTGGATTCCTTGGTGGCTGCCTATGTCCGGCAGGGATCTGAACCCCGGGTTTCCTCAGGACCACTTCGAGCAGATCAACCGGCTGCTTGATTAATGGGGTGACAGATCTTAGAAACCTTTCATTCTTATCAGTTTTCTTAGCGTCTGGAGCTGGTCTTTTTCTTTCTTCAGGCTTCTTTTCTTTTTGAGAGGCCAATTCAACCCTTTTGCTGCTCAGAGCTTCCTCCATATGGATGTACTTTTGGACTCTCGTCAGTAATTCTTCAAAAGAAGTAGCCTCTTTTTTGATGAGGGATGCGAAGAACTGCCCTGGCTTCAGGCCGTCTACACAGGCATGCACTTTTAATTTTGGCTCTACTCCTGGAATTTCCAGGACGGCTTCGTTGAAGCGTGTCATGTAGTCCCTCAGACTTTCATTAGCACCCTGTTTTATGGTCGTCAGATGCAGGGAGTTCCGAGTAGTCCTTTTAGCACTGACGAATTGCTGTAGAAAGACCTCTTTAAGGTCCATGAAGGAATGTATGGAGGCCTTTGGCAACTGCTTGAACCAGTGTTGAGCAGTTCCCGACAGAGTTGTAAGGAATACCCTACACTTAACCCCTTCTGAGTACTGATGAAGGAGGCATAAACTTTCGAACTTCATCAAATGCTCTTCAGGGTCTCCTTTCCCTTGATACTCGCAAGAGATTGTTTTGAAGCTACTTGGGACAGGATCCGTTTGGATGTCCGCTGAGAATGGGCTGTTTTCGTCAATATATAAGGGGAAGAGTTCTGATTTGTCTCCTCCATTCTTATTGTTTGAAGAAAGTTTTGGATTCTTTCCTTCCTTTGGATTGCGGAACTCTTTCTCGCTTGTTTCCACTTCTTTTGAGGCCCTTTCCACGACCTGATTTTGTTCCTTCAGTTTTTTGACTTCTTTTGTTAAGAGCTTCATCTGCTCTTGCTGTTGGGCATATTTCTTGGCCCATGCATTTTCAGTGTTCTCATTGAGATTTCCCTCAAGTTCTTCAGGACCTTCCTCATCTGGGGATTCCCAATCAGTAGAAAATCCCTCTTCCTCTTCGGCAACTGTCGGAGGCAGCCTCGAGACTAGCTCTTGGGTTACGCCTTGGTGTATGGGCTTCTGCTTATGCATTGCGGGAGTGCTCTTACTTCCTCCCCCTTCCTGGGTCTCGCCCAAAGGATCTGTGTTCTGAGGATTTGCTCCTAGAGCGTGGAGTCTTTTTTCAACAACTCCTTCTACCGCTCCTTCAATGAGGTCTTTCATTTGCTGAAGCATAGCTGGAGAAAACTGAGCTTCCATGTTGACACTAGCCTCTGTCAGCATAGTGCCCGTTCCTTTGTGTCCCACCACAGAATTTTCCGGATTCCCGGTGGCTTGACCGGCTTCCTTGGAAACGGAATCTGATGTAACATTCATCCTTATAGGGATCTGCAAAGGTTTAAGTACGCGTAGAGGATTAATTCCAGATGCTCTTTGAGAGAGACTTGCAGTATATATAAGTAGCTATTAACAAGCTTTCTGCATTCGAGCGTTATTTATAGTGGCTTTGACAAGTGTAGCTTATTAGTTATAGGATTCTTGGAAGGGGCGACCCTTGCCAACATGTGACGAAGGTAAGTAATGATTTAAAGATAGGAATTTGATTACGACAGAGGGTTTTGACACAGTTCCTTCCTCTTAAGATGAGGCATCTTAATCATATGAGATTTAGTTACGACCTACTGCTGGTTTAGCAGATCCTGTTGCGAGTGTTAACCATTCAAAGCGGTTTTAACAAGCGCGGTCTACTCAACATGAGGTTCTTCAAAAAATGGCTTTCGCCTTCATGGAGCTGATGTTAGTGACATTTGTCTTTACAAAATTTATTTTGCTAGGTTGTTTATCTTCCTGAGACCTTCCTGGCGAGACCTCTGGGAGGGATCTGATCAGAAGGAGAGGTTATTAAAAGCTTGTGTGGCATCTTATTTTATTAAGCTTAATATGATATGCCTCGGCCGTATAGGCCCTTTTTATCATTAGCACCTATTTTATAGGACTTTCTTGTTAAGATATTCCCTGTTAGCCAAGGATTATGAGAATGGTATCCCTTATGCGGGATTCCTAGGAACATTACTTATCGAACCGAGCCTACAAGAACTTGGTCCATTTTATAAAGCTTGCAGAAGCGCTGACTATCAGGTTAAGCTTATGAAGGCAATATCCTCCTTAGAGGTTTATAAAGGTATTGTCTATCAAATAGAGTTTTTCGAGCATTCCACTTGTGAAGCGGGAGTTAGGTGGGATTTTACCCACTGGAATGCAATGGGTAAAACTTATAGGAGTGATATACAAAAATGTCGCCTTTAAAGCCAGGCTTAGGAGTGCATTGCCCATTTAATGAGACTTATAAGGAATTTTGTCTATCGTATGAAGTTTAGGAGGATGTTGCCTACTGAGTAGGGCTTGGGAAAAGTTCTGCCCATTGCAGGGGGCTTGCGAAGGAGTCGCCTATTGGATAGGGCTTTGTAGAAGATTCTGCCCATTGAATGGGGCTTACAAAAGAGGTGCCTATTAGATAGGACTTCGGGAGAGGGGTTGCCTAGCAAGTAGGGCTTGTAAGGTGTTCTGCCCATTATATGGAGCTTATGATGATGTTGCCTGTTAAACAGGGCTTTTTAAGGAAGATTGCCTATTAAATATGGCTTGTGACAGGTTCTGCCCATTATATGGGACTTACGATGATGTTGCCTACTGTGTAGGGCTTCTGAGGGTTCTGCCAATTATATGGGGTTTACGAGGGCATTGCCTACTAGGTAGTAGGGCTTCTGGGAGTATTGCCTGTTAGACAGGGCTTACGAGAAAGGGTTCTGCCCGTTATACGGGGCTTACGAGAGGGTTGCCCGTTAGACAGGGCTTCTGAGAGGAGGTTCTGCCCGTTATTCGGGGCTTACGAGGGAGTGGCCTGTCAGACAGGGCTTCTGAGAGAAGGCTCTGCCCATTATTCGGGGCTTACGAGGGATTTTGCCTGTTAGACAGGGCTTTTGAGAGTATTGCCTGTTAGACAGGGCTTCTGAAGGATTTGCCCATTATATGGGGCTTATGGGAGGTTCTGCTTCCAGATGCAGGACCCCTTCATCAGGGTGAATGGGGTAACCTTGTCATCCTCGGCTCTCCACTTTTTAATGTTTTGTTATTTTATAGATTTTTACGTTATGATGATTCAAGAGGCATTCGATTAACTTTAGTAGTGATGCTTATTCTGTAATCACCAATCCTTTGCAGCTCATAAATGGGTTTCATATTGAGCAGATAATAGACAGAATTGTATGCTCACCAAGTACGCAAGGTGAAGCGAATGTATTTCGAGATTGCTGCAATCGATGACCCGTTTTTCCTCCGGATCCCTCACAACCTTAAGCTTTTGACAAAACAACAACAGATTAGCCATCACAATTCATGTCATGAAAGAGATGAGGCTTTGAGATTGTTTCTAATCACTGGATTCATGAATTACAAGCAATGTAGCTAAAACAAATTCATGGCATACATACTAAAATTTTCCATGAATAACATAAATCTCGCGTTCAACATGCATTCCCTTGATTAGATAGCCATCATTCTAGGTGATCATCGCAGCAGGGCAAGTTTATGAGCATATCATCAGAATCAACTAGAACTTCGAAAATAAACAGGGGATTGGCCCTTTGAACCCATGGGTTTTGACAGTACTTACAGATATCAACTCTTAATTCACATTCAAGGAAGAAAAATCAACCTCTCAAATACGAGCTTCCCCTTAATAGGGTATCTATCACAATTTTTGTTAAAAAAGAGAGCACAATCTGAGAATCATGCTACATTCTATAATTTACAATCATGAGGATCTCAACAAAACTTAAGCAAAAGCATGCGTATCTGGGTTTTTACCGATTAAACGACAAAATACAGCATTCCCAATCAATATCACATCAGATTCCTCATATTCTTCACATAAGAACGTAATGAAGGGAAATCGCAAACAACATTATAACAACGAGCTGGAATTCTACATAAAAAACAGAGGAAATCAACATCTTAAATCCAGAGTTTCCCACAGAAGGCGCCAGTTGATAGATCCGGGTTTGAGATCCACAACAATTTAGAGTATTATTCATCATGTTTTGCAAAGAGCATTCATGGGTAAAGCGTTAAAGCAGTAAAGAGCGAGAGATTCATGTGCGTATAGAACTATAGATGAGTATTTTTCACAGAGCATAACTCGCGTAGTGATTGATAAATAATAATCGAACTGTGAGCAGGGCAAACAAGGCATGTTTAGCCATAAACTAGCAAGATTCATGGAGTTTTATACTCATATAAGCAGATACTGAAGAGATGAAAGAGGAAAAAGGAGGGAAACAAGGAGAACGGAGCTCCGCCAAGCCTCATTCCCTTTTGGCAATGAGGGTTTTACCTTAGGCTTAGGACAGGGTCTAAGATGGAGATTCTTCCAGGCGTCGAGAAGAGAGGATGGAGGTGAAGGAAAACTAGAGTTTCCCGGATGAAGGCTTGGAACGCCTTGAACGCCTGAGCTCAGAGGAGCTCGTAAGAGGGAGTATGGAATTGAATGGAACAGTACGCCAAGGAGCGTGTTGTTCGCGGAGAGTGATGTGTTGTGATTATTATGATGATGATAAAGTGTGAGATAGTCGAGTATTTATAGGCGCAAGAAGGGTAAAAGAGCAAACATTCGTGTGGAAGAAGGACATAAGAGGAACTCTCGTAGAGGTAAGATTCCCTTCTTCATGAATGCAGTGGTCCTCACTCTATAGTACATAGAGTCATGCGGACCGTATGTTAAGCAGAACCTTGAGCTTCGCTGCACACTTATGGGATCTGATCAGATCCTCTTAGCTTTGCAGATTGATCGCACTATTTTTTTACCACACAAAAATAGGTAGAGTATATAATAAGTACGAGTATCGTATCCACAAGGATTGATGTGTCGAAACCACACACAGTACCTCTACTTTAGAATTAAACTGATGTTTAAGCTTTTAAGAGTTTAAAGATGTGGTATTATTAATCCTAGGCAAATAAATTAAACAAATAAAAAAACACAAATAAAGAAACAAATAAATAAGCAATTAAACAAATAAGGCGAATAAGCAAATAAGAAACAAATAAATCAAATAAGGAAAAGTGTTGATTCTAGGGAAACCTACCTAATCAAATATATGCAAGCAATTAATGAGTACAATTAACCAATTTAATCCAATCTAGATGTGATACACAAAAATAACCTAACACTCCGATTAAGGCAATGCAAGTCGTCACCTAATAAGATCCTAATATCCTTTCAGACTCATAAAAATCAAATCAAGTGCAAAATAGAACAGGTATCAATAATACAATCAACTAGGTTCAATTACGACACCTAAATCGACTATATGCAAACATATGATAATTCAACTTCGACTAAGATAATTAAATCATCATACCATGTATTCATGAGATCAATTATGCAATTATCCTATTAAGGCATAAAAACATAACTATGCATACACAATTAGTGATCAAGTAATCATGCATGAGAATAAGCACCATGAAAACATGCACCTAGATTGAAAGGCTAATTATAAACAAAAACACTCACATAAATTCAATTAGGCATTCAATCCCTAAAATCAACTAATAAAAATTAGCTAGACATAATTAAAAGAAAGGTAGAAGGAAGATTAAACATAATTAAAAGCATAAGTAAAAGAGAAAGGGATAGAAAAACTCTTGAATCTTGAATCTTCAATCTTCAATTGTCTTCATACATAAAATAAATCTAGATCTAAGAAAAACTAATCTAAAAGTATGATGGAGAGTAGAGAGATTGTTGTTGGCTTTACAATGATAAGTTTAGAGGTATTTATAGGGTAGAAGTTTACATCCATTACCTAATTGTACAAGGAAACTAAGAAAAAGTCAAAAATTGCCTTTTAGGAAAAATCCCGGCTGGAAAACAGGAGCCACCTCTCGACACCTCACTCGATCGAGAGGGTGGTCGAGAGGGTCGAGAGGGTTCTGCGCAACTTTCTTGTTTCGGTCATATCTTCCTCATCCGAGCTCCGAATTGACCTCCGTCTTCGCCTACGTGCTTCTATCAAACTCCTCTTCAATGCTATGCTTTCACTTTTCCAGAATAACTCTTCCAAAAAATCGTGAAAAGTCAGAACTTGGGATCAATACTTCATCTCTTCCTTGGTTTCATCGTCTCTCATCACTTCTTGGGTTTTCTCGACATAAAAGCCCTAAAAACACTCAAAACAACCCAAAAGCGTAATCTAGCTCGAAATAACATAAACAATACAAAACATGAGCTAAACTATCAAAATAAGACAAGAAAACGATAATATAACACTTAGAAAATAGGGTAAAAATACACCCTATCGAAATCCCCCAAACTTAAACATTGTTCGTCCCGAACAATAAACTAAACCTAAACTAAAGAATAGACAAATCAAGCAACACAACATACAAGCATAATGAACTCTAAGGGCCTCATAGATCTTCAAAGAAACATCAATCAATATCATGTAAGCAACCTCAAAGTTTCGACTCTACGAAAGTACAATAAAATCAAATCATGCTTCAAAAGGGAAACTCACTCAAGGCATGTGAAGATATAAGTGTATAAGTGAACTCTCAACTCTCAATGAAAGAATTTAAGTGTATAGGCTCACTCATAATCAATATAATGCAAAAGACTTACCATAGGCTTGCCCTTTATCTCAACATCTCCACCACTTGATTGTATGTAAGAACTAAGATCAATTAGGTCTTTTTCAAGGTTGTAATGTAGGCACATTGGTTTAAGGTAGGGAAAATATAGGCTAAGTGACTTGGACGTCTTCAAGTACCAACCTTTTAGAAACTCCAAACTAGTATGGAATTTACTCCATCTTCTACTCATCAACTCAAACTCAAATATCAACCTCTTATCTCTTCTCAACCTTCTTCTATTCAACTCCCAAAATACTAAAAATTCTATCCATCCCTTTATGCTCTTTTTTTTTTTTTTTCTTTTCTTTTCTTTCTTATCTTTTCTTTTGAACTAGGACTCATATATTTTTTTTCTTTTTTTCTTTTCCAAACTGTTTTTCTAAGTCCTTTATTCCCTCTATTTTTCTTTTTTTTTTTCTAGAGCTTATAGGGATCTAAAATTCCTTTCTTTCAAAGGAGCTTACTAAAAAGACAACTTCCCAAACATAATCCCTAACAAAACAACTCCCAAGATACCCATAATTCCTCCTTTACCTCCTTTCATCCGGTTAAAAGAACAAACGGCTATAAAGGCTCAAAAGTGGCTAACAAAGGAAATATGTAAAGGATAGTGTTTAGGAAAGATGTGGCTAACAAAAGATGGCCTAAAATCACTTCAAAATTCCTACACACATATGTAGTCTCGATGGAGAACAAAGGCAAGTTCTAGAAGTACAAATACATGTATGATACTCTCATGAAAGAAAATAGGCATAAATATGCACCAAAGGCTCAAATCCTCACGGGTTACAACAAAACGTTTCCCAAAATCAAAGCATAATCCAATTTCATCACACACATGCATAATCTCCACCAAGGTTCCAAACATAATATCAACCATGCAATTATTCAAAGAAAATTATGCTATCATTGGCAACATTCAATCATACTCATAAATTATGCTTAACTCAATCGTCTAAACTCCTAAGACTCTACACTACAACTAATATCCAAAATTAAACTACTATCCAAGAACGCATGCAAACGAGTTAACGAAGCCACACTTCCCCCTCCCCCAAACTTATTTCGAATCATGATGAAGGAATAAGTTTCAAAAGGAAGAAGTGGATAAGTTAACGAGCGTACCTTTCACCGAAGCTAGCTTACTATCGATCTTCTCCTCTTAGTCGAAACCTCGTCGAGAAAACCTACAACTCACAAGCTTCGAAAATTCTTGGATAAAAAGCTTAATAAAAGATAAGACTCAAAGAAAAACAAAAACAAAAATAAATAAAACAAAAACTGAAAATTAAAGATAGAGTTGGGTTACCTCCCAACAAGTGCTACGTTTTACGTCTTTAGCCTGACGATACCTCTTTTCAAGGTGGATAAAAATGAAAGCTCTTTTCTCCCCCATCTTCGAGTTTCCTTCTTTTTGCTCCTAAAACCGAAATCTTGAGCTCTTGTTCATGCACTCGAAATGTAACATCACCACTTTCCATGTCGAAGTAAGCTCCACTCGTAGCTAAGAACGGACGTCCCAAAATCAATGGTTGCTTGACGTCTTCCTTCATCTCCACAATCACGAAGGCGGTCGGAAAGTTGAACCCTCGAACTCGAACACGAACATCTTCAATTGCTCCTCTAGTGTGTATGGACTCTTCATCAGGCGTCGGATGGAACAAATATCGAAGGGAAAGGCCATCGGAGAATAAATTGCACATTTCGATCGAAAGAGGGACCTCTCGACCAGCCTCTCGATCGAGAGAGGTGTCGAGAGGGTCATCTTGAAGCTCCTTGTCGAACAGGTCTCGATCCCCCTCTCGATCGATAGGGGTGTCGAGAGGTGGCTTCTGTACTCCAGTGTTGACCTCTCGATCCCCTCTAAATCGAGAGAGGTGTCGAGAGGCCCTTGCCTCGGCACTTGGTTCCTCGTCTCCTCATGATGGTTGTCCTTCAGGTTTTGCTCGATGTTGCTTGGGAATTGGCCGGGCTTGTGGACTCCTCCTTGAGCGTTGGCTATTTGACTCATTTGCGTCTCCAACATTTGCACTTGCTTGGTTAAGGCGTTGATGCTACTCGCCAAGTTGTTGTTCGAGGTGTTTTGAGTAAGCTCCAACGTCCTCAACTTTGCATCTTGTTGCGCCATCCTTGCCTCCGATTGAGCCATGTAGTGTCGAATTAAATCGTCAGTTGACATCTCCTTCTTTTCTTCCAAGGGTTGTTCTTCAGGGTAGAGTTGATAGTACCGAACTTTGAGGGGCCTCTTTGGTTGTGGATCTCCCATGATGGATGGTGGTGATTGATCAATCTCAACTTCTTCTCGATCCTTCTTCACTACCTTCGAAGTAAAAGATAAGACCAAGAAAACGTTAGATCAATCAAATAAAAATAGAAAAAATAAAAGTGCCTAAATCACCTATTAATTCTATTTCAAAATATGTATGTGAAATCTAATCAATCCCCGGCAACGGCGCCAAAATTTGATCGCACTATTTTTTACCACACAAAAATAGGTATAGTATAGAATAAGTACGAGTATCGTATCCACAGGGATTGATGTGTCGAAACCACACACAGTACCTCTACTTTAGAATTAAACTGATGTTTAAGCTTTTAAGAGTTTAAAGATGTGGTATTATTAATCCTAGGCAAATAAATTAAACAAATAAAAAAACACAAATAAAGAAACAAATAAATAAGCAATTAAACAAATAAGGCAAATAAGCAAATAAGAAACAAATAAATCAAATAAGGAAAAGTGTTGATTCTAGGGAAGCCTACCTAATCAAATATATGCAAGCAATTAATGAGTACAATTAACCAATTTAATCCAATCTAGATGTGATACACAAAAATAACCTAACACTCCGATTAAGGCAATGCAAGTCGTCACCTAATAAGATCCTAATATCCTCTCAGACTCATAGAAATCAAATCAAGTGCAAAATAGAACAGGTATCAATAATACAATCAACTAGGTTCAATTACGACACCTAAATCGACTATATGCAAACATATGATAATTCAACTTCGACTAAGATAATTAAATCATCATACCATGTATTCATGAGATCAATTATGCAATTATCCTATTAAGGCATAAAAACATAACTATGCATACACAATTAGTGATCAAGTAATCATGCATGAGAATAAGCACCATGAAAACATGCACCTAGATTGAAAGGCTAATTATAAACAAAAACACTCACATAAATTCAATTAGGCATTCAATCCCTAAAATCAACTAATAAAAATAAGCTAGACATAATTAAAAGAAAGGTAGAAGGAAGATTAAACATAATTAAAAGCATAAGTAAAAGAGAAAGGGATAGAAAAACTCTTGAATCTTGAATCTTCAATCTTCAATTGTCTTCATACATAAAATAAATCTAGATCTAAGAAAAACTAATCTAAAAGTATGGTGGAGAGTAGAGAGATTGTTGTTGGCTTTACAATGATAAGTTTAGAGGTATTTATAGGGTAGAAGTTTACATCCATTACCTAATTGTACAAGGAAACTAAGAAAAAGTCAAAAATTGCCTTTTAGGAAAAATCCCGGCTGGAAAACAGGAGCCACCTCTCGACACCTCTCTCGATCGAGAGGGTGGTCGAGAGGGTCGAGAGGGTTCTGCGCAACTTTCTTGTTTCGGTCATATCTTCCTCATCCGAGCTCCGAATTGACCTCCGTCTTCGCCTACGTGCTCCTATCGAACTCCTCTTCAATGCTATGCTTTCACTTTTCCAGAATAACTCTTCCAAAAAATCGTGAGAAGTCAGAACTTGGGATCAATACTTCATCTCTTCCTTGGTTTCATCGTCTCTCATCACTTCTTTGGTTTTCTCGACATAAAAGCCCTAAAAACACTCAAAACAACCCAAAAGCGTAATCTAGCTCGAAATAACATAAACAATACAAAACATGAGCTAAACTATCAAAATAAGACAAGAAAACAATAATATAACACTTAGAAAATAGGGTAAAAATACACCCTATCACAGATGCTTACGGATCTTACAAAGCTTCTAGGGGTGGCGAAAACCCCACGTCTTCTACATGGAATATGCTTTTTGATTATGTTCATGAAGTCCCTTTGATAACATGTTTCATATGTAGAACAACTCCCATTGAGTCCTATCAGGATTATTATCGGATGATTGTAATAATAATGATGGTAAGGCTTGTTTCACCCAGAGCTTATTATTCCATTTCTCCGTAGTAAGATTTCCACGCTCAATGTAGCTTCTAGTATGTCGTGACTTTAGAAATGATATCCCAGAGTTGAGGGAAGCACCTATTCCTATCAACTCGAGCTATTTGGGCATTACGGCTGATATTAATCTCTATCAACTTCGATGGAGGACTCTGTTGGTCCCGGTTTGTTAATAGGAAAAATATGTAGAGGGGGGGTGAATACGTATTTTTAAGTTTTTCAACTTCAAATCCCTTAACTCAGAGTAACAAGTAAGGAGCTCGCTTTAAACTTAAGACCTAGCTGAAGCTAGATCAACAGTACGTAGCTAGCCTGCTTGACCGAAGTGATGACTTGATCAAGAGGGAGTCCTTACTCGTGTATGCGGAATTTGGTGAGCTAAAATCTTTTCCTAAGTATTTAAAATATCCAGATTAAGTTGTTTAGATGCACGTGCAATGGATAAACAAATACAGTAAAGAGTTTAGGGTTAGAGAGATACGACACGAAGATTTATAGTGGTTCGGAGATAATGCTCCTACGTCCACTTTGTTGCACGACGACAACCGTTCTTTTCACTCAAGAACTTGAAGGTTACGGGTCCTTCAAAAACCTGGTCGAGATCGGGCTTCACTCGCCTGGATCTGACGAACAACGCAGTGATTACGGGTTCACTACTAAGACCTAAACTGGACACGAAACTTCACTCGTTTCTGTCCGAACAACAGGGAGATTCCGGGCTCTCCTTACAGCCTAGCTTCGATCGAGCTTCACACAAACGATGTAAGTGTAAGCTTGGATCTCAACTCTACGATCGAGGCTTCTTCAATCGATGAAAGAAGGGCCTTGGATCTGGACAACCTAACGACAACACTCAAAACCTAACAGATGAAGTATAGGGTTTTTGGTTGACGACACACTATGAAGAACTCTTTACAGTGAATGCAAAGATTGGTTAGAGTTCTTCTTCTAAGCTTGGATATTTGAAGTGGGCTTAGAATCTAAGTGTGAAGGCTGTGAAGACGAGTTCCGATGAACTGGAAACTCGGAGAACACTTGAAAACAAAAACTCGAAGATTGCTGGAAAGCTGGGGAGTGTTTGTTTGCTGTATGCGCTCGAATGCTCAAGTAGTGTTCTACTCTTCTTCGTCTTCATCCTTCACTATTTATAGGCGGAGGGATGGCTGAGATCCGTTGCTTGGTTGGTGGCCTTGTCCCTCCTCCTCTCGACAGTACTTGCGCAGGCAGTAGCTTTTGCAGGTGCCCAGTTTGTCTCTTTGCCGAAAATGGCTAAGTTACAAACTTAACAGTAACTGGAGCGAGCCAGTACTGTTGCGGCGCCTTTGTCGGCCTGGCAGTCAACTCTTCCGCTCCACTCCGCTTTCGACACGTGGAGATCTCGTAATTAATGCTACGATCTCCTGTTGACTGGAGTTCAAAATATGGGCGGGAGTTGTGCTGTCGCTTTCTGGTAGGTAGTGGCTTGCTTTGCTTTGAAGTTGTAGCGTCCGTTCTGAAGTGAGTCGCTTCAGGATCATACTGTAGCGGTTCGCTTTGGAAACGAAGTTTCGTAGTGACCGCTTTAAAAAGTGTTGACCCGTGTTGACTCGCTTCTGCTTTTCTTTGTAGCGTTCGCTTTGGTGGCTTCACTTTGACTCCACTGTAGCGCTCGCTTCGCTTCGCTGGTTTCGGCACGCTTCACTTCGGTTTGCTAGACTCGCTTCGCTTTGGAAGAACACACTCAAGCGAGTGGCCTTCACTTGAATTCCTGCAGTCTAAAGCTAAGCAAAATAAAGCCATCCTAACAGATTTAGGCTTAGAAAAATTCTAACCTATTAACTACATCAAAATGGGTCGCTTGGGAATAGGACACTTGGGGTTTTGGGATCTAATCAAAACAAGTGACTTCGTTTATCAAATATCCCATGTAGTTCCCCCTTAACAAATTAGTCCTTAACAATTCCCAACAATTTCCCCCTTTTTGATGATGCCAAAACCCAAAGGCTAAGATTTAGAAAATTCCAGCCTATCTAACCGTGAAGGAAACTCCAAGCGACTGCTTCCTTTGCAGTTTCGTTTGTAATTTTTCTTTTAAGTTCCTTTCCCTTTTTTTCGGTTAAATTATTTGAGTTTGTAGCAAAAAGGTAAAGTCATTCACAAAGCGAGTAAATGACACAAGAAGAGACAGAAATTGAAATTTGGATATATGAACAAGAAGTTCACACAAAAATATGTAAGGAACTTGAAATTCAGAGGTTTCCTGCAGTTCCTTCCCTGTCTTCTTCCTTTCCTTCTCTCGTCACTTCCCTCCTTCCTCCTTCTCTTCTTCAGCAGCAGTATCCACGTAAGCTGATAGAACTCTCGATTCCATAGAGTCTACTGTGTGGATACTGGGATTTCTCCAAGCGCTCTCCAGCCTGAAGGCTTCAGTCACTTCATCATCAATAATTCCTCTGTCTGGAATATCAGTTCCTGGATGATAAGGCATGGGGAAATCCTTAAGAGCAGGAACCTTGACAACAATCGGCATGGGTTGAGTTTGTTCAGCCAAGGTGAAGATTTTCCTCCGCAGTTTGTCATCATAGGCGGCGAGAAAATTGTTGAGAGCACTTATCCTAGAGCATTGATCTTGCAGCGGCACTACCTCCCAGTAATAATAGGCCTTGATGAACAGGTCCTTGTAGTATAGCCACAGCTCAAGCAGATCTCTCGGAATAAACTCCTCAATTTCCCTTGCATCAGGGTGCTCGTTCCTTCGCTTGGCCAACTCCTCTTCCGACCTCTTTGACAGTTCAGCCATGGTAGCTTTGAATTTCTTTCCTGAGTCGCTGCTCCACAAAGGACGCTTTTCATTGAGACGCTTCCTAATGTAGTTCTGCTCTTCCTTTTTGGGGTAGCGACCCGACTCGACCATCTCTTTTGTAGTCACGTCGCATGCATCTGATATGGCTTGTGCTTCGCATGCTTCGGACTCATCTGGCATAAATGGAATGAAGGCACTCCGCACCAATGAGGACTGGATGAGGATCACCTCATTGAATTGCTCCTCAATCCGTGCGTCTATCACTTGGAGTCGCCTATCATTTGACCTCCTCTTCCTCTCGCCTTCGCTCCTTCCTCCTTCTATTTCCTTCCTCTTTCTCTCCTCTCTTCCAGCTTTTGAAGCGACTGCTTGCTTGACCTTTTGGCGCTTGACCTCGGGGTCATCTTGCTTAGAATGTGGGGCAGCTCGCTTCAATGGCTGCTTCGGTGGTGGGGGAGGTGGCATGTCCTTCTTCGTGGCGGCACTAGAGGGGATGACTGCGGACGAAACGAGTGTGGCAGTTGAAGCTAGTGTGGCTGTTGAAGCTGGCGCGGCGGATGAAGCGGGCGCTTTGGGTAAAGCAGCCGCTTTGGAGCTAGATGAAGTACCTGCACCAACAGAAAGTTTTGTTAGTTGCTCCATCTCCCACGCCATGGCAGCATCCATCTCCACCTGCTTCCGCTTTTCCTCCTTCGTCAGCACGGTCACTGGAGGGTGTTTTGCAATTGAAGCGGCAAGCACCTTCTCCTGAAGCGGCCTGCTGGGCTCTTCAAGATTTTTTAATAGCTCCTCCTCCGTGAGCTTTGACTTGCCAAGAGCCCTCGCTTCATCTACTACCTCCTTCACACCTCCATCACTACTGCCTCCCTCCAACATTCTCTCCACTCCAATTCTACTTCCCCCTAAATCTCCAACTCCTCCTTCGTGAAGCTGTCCTTCCCCTCCTAGCTTCACTTGTTCTACCCTCATTTGTCCTTCCCCCTTTTTGGCATCATCACTGCCAGGGGTTAGGATGATAGACTTTCCGGAGAGGGATTGGTGGAGTGAATTGACTGTGTTGAGGACAGTCTGAAGCATCTACTGGGTTTTATCCATGGATGGCGCCACTAGTTCAGCAGTTTTGATGCTTATTTCTTCAAGCAGGTATTCGCACTGCCTCTCTCTCTCAACAACGGACGCCATCATACTCTCCAATGGCTCCACCTCTCTGAAGCGAGCCTCCAGCTCCGCTTCTACAGCCTTGGTGATCTTCTTGGTTTCTTCTTGAAGCGTGAGTTCCAAGTGTTCCTTGGACGCTTCAATTTCTGCCTTCATCACTGCAAGCCTCCTTTCCCTTCGATTGAGAGAATTGTGAAATTCGGCATCTGCAGTGATTCTTACAGTGAGAGTTTCTTTCAGTCTCTTGACTTTCTGTAGTAGAATAGAAAGTTCTGCTTTCTCTAAGTCAAGATCTTGTGCACTCTTCCTCCGACTCTCTAGTTCTTTCTTATCAGTCTCTCTCTCTTGCTTCAGTAGTTTCATTTCAGTCTTGAGTGAATCGAGTGTCTTTTAGTGCTCAGCAGCTCGCTTCCCGTCCTTATCAGTTCCTCCTCTCTCTTCTCATTCTTCTCCTTCACCTTCTTCACTTCCTTCTCCAACACATCCTTTTCCTTGACAAGAGAGGTCAATTTAGTATTAATCTCCCTCAAGCGGCTTCTTTCTGCATCAAGCAAGCCTTTGAGTTCTGTGATAGATTTGGTGTTGTCATCCACCAGCTTCACTTGCGCCTCCAGCGCCTTCTCTTTCTCTTCCAGAAGCCTTTTCTTCTCCTCCACCTTTTCCTCCAACTCCTTCTTCTTCTTGTCAAGGTCTTCTCTAAGACCAATGACCTCCCCCGCCTTCCTCTCCAATTCATCGCTCTTCTTGGTAATCTCGCTTTGGAGACTAGCAATCTCAGCATCCTTCATCTCCATCTCCTCCTTATACTCCCGGATGAGCTTCCTCTCATGGGATGAGGGTACTCGCTTTGGAACTGTGGCAAGTGGATATGATTCCTTCACCTTGGCATCCAGCTTCTCCCAGAAGCTGGTCCCTTCAAGGAAGGCATGGAAGCCATTTTCGCCGATAAAATTGAGCAGTTTGGCTTCCATCTGGATCAATTCCTCCTCGGTGAAGGCTTTGAGGAGCCTGAAGATTTTGTAGTATTCTGTTCCTCGGTACGTGATGTACGTCAGGAAGTCTACTACGTTGGTGTAGAACACGTAGCTCCATTCAACACTCGCGGAGCGAAGATTATAGCGAAGGTTGATTGTCTCCGCGGCTTGCTCTCCTTCCAGGACAAAGCGCTCGAGAGCCCGCTCTTGAATGGTGAGGGCAGGGGTTTTGAATTGTGAAATGATGGGGAGTTCACCAGCAGTTTGGGCGGTATCGGCTGTAGCTACCGATGTCGAGATGGATTGGGTAGGTGATGAGGTTTCTTGGGTGTCGGAAATCTGGATGGCTTCAGTTGGGGGTGGTTGTATCGGCTGGGATTGAAGTTGGGTGAATGTAGTGTAGGCAGCAGCTTCATCTGTGCTGAGGAATGGCACAGTGGGAATGTGGAAAGAAGATGCTGACTCTTCTTCTTGGGGAGAGAGGGGGGTTATCTGTTTTGGTGGTTGTTGGGTTGATGAAGATTGGGGTTCTGGATTTTGGGTGATTTGGAGTTGAGGGGATTGAGCTTTGGTTGGTGAAGGCTGTGGTTGGGTCACTTCGATGTCCTCAAGCGGCTTCTCCACCGCCTCGCTATCTTGGACAAGCGAAGTGACTAGCTTCATCTCCATCCTGCTTCGCTTGGACCTGGCTCGCTTCACAGGTGAAGCGACCAGTCTCTCTTGGCCTTTCTCAGCTTGCCTTTCGGCAACTGGTCTTGCAATGGGCACTTCAACTTCCAGAAGTCCCAGATCCATCAAGGTCTTGGTTTTCCTCCACGTGTCGTAGAAGATGGTTTGCTTGTTGTATATGGTCGTGTCGGAATCCGGCCATATTATTTCTGGGAACATCATTTCCAGTGCAACAGACAGTCTTGAAAAGAATTTTAATTTTCCTTTCCGAAGGATCTCGTTTGCAGTTCCTGGAACAAACGCGAAATCGTCAGCAGCTTCGTGGATTTGCTTGAGAAGCCACCCGTGCCAGTTAAACTTTGTTCCAGTGAGGCTGTCAATGATCATGGTGGTGCCGATCAGCTTCGTCTCTGACAGCGTGTCGAGGGAACCGACATAGCAAGCAATGCTCTTCGTAAAGAGTTCGCAGATGAGATTAAATGGTTCCTTCAGACTTTTGCGAATGCTGGCCTCCTTGAAGTTCGGATCTGCTCCAGCGACTGCAAATCGACCATACTGCACTTCGGCCGAAAGACCTAGATCTAGCAGAGAATCTCCTCCTTCTCTTGGTAGATCGAACACCTTGATGAGTTTACTCATATCAACCTCCACCGGCTTTCTGGTTCGTGGGTCAGTGAAGGAAGATGTATTTTGTTCCTTCTTCAGATTCAGCAGAATCTCTCCAATGGCTTTCGCCAGAATCTTCGTCGGTATCAAAGTTACAAACTTCCATAGACCGGCTGTGGTCACGGCTCTACTGAAGAAACCATTTACTTCGACGACGATAGGGTCGAGATGGTGCTCGACGTTGATGTGCTCGCCAACTTTCGTCATGAACTTCTCCATCGTTTCTGTACTCTTCTTCTTGCCCATTGTGAATTTGAAAGAAATTTGAAGAGAGTTTTTACGATGAAATAGAAAGGGGTTGAGACTCGTGAGTTGCAGAAGTTGCAGATCTAAGCACGAGAATGGTAATTTTTGAAGGCTGTGAAAGGTTTGCAGTTCTGCCTCATCCCAAATATATAGAGTTAGGTCTTGGCTGACGTGGCAGGGGTATTCTGGTAAAATCACTCCTAGGGTTCTGTGCGTGGGCGGCTACCTCCGGTGATGGAACTGACGTGTCCGGCGTCATCACTGGAAAAGTGAACCGCCAATTTCGCTTGACGTGGCCACGTGGCTGTTGATGATTCATCTTTGCCAACAGTAGTCAATCCAGCGGTTGAGATTTCGAGACGGTTCAGATTCGACGGCAGGATTGAGTGCGATTTTTCCCGCTTTCCTCGGCTTTGACGTCCACGCGCCTGTCGTTTCTTCCTCTACGCGCCACTGCATTAAATGCTTGGCAGAAAGTGAAATAGGCACTCGAGTGCAGACAGCTCATACTCGCTTCGTGCCTACTCGCTTCGAGTTGGGCCGCTTGGCCTTTACTCACATGAGAGGCACTCGCTTGAGTGACTGTTCCGCACTCGCTTGCGATGGCTAGCTTTGAGTGGCGAAGCACTCGCTTGGCCATCTGAAGCGACTGGAATAAATTTTTGCTTAATTTAAAATGTTTCTGACTTACATACTTCGAGGATAAACAAGAGTGTTTTCCTCTTTGTATTTGTGTCAGATTCACTTCATATTTTCCACGTAGTGAGTGAAAGTTTCTAGCACGTTTCACCTCACTTAGTGTACTAAAAATTGAAACGCTTACCAGTCAATCTCACTTCGTAGGAGATTGATAGCACAATTTGAAGACTTCATTAGGTTTGGACTTCATGTTGAATCCACTTGTTGGAATGTTCATCACTTGTTGTGTGTCCCATCTTCTTGACGTTCGTCTTCATGGCATTCATCTTCCTCTACGAATTAGAGAGTCCTCCATCGAAGTGAATGAGAGAGAAAATGAATATAGTACACAAGCTTACTTCAACCCAGAGGGGAGCTTCACGTAAGTGTACATATTCACGACGAATGGGGGATGAGTACAAGTCCTTATCTCAGAGCAGAAATGGACAGGATGACAATGAGAATGCTCTGACAAGACAATCTCGTATTTTACGCAGAAGCATGTCACCAGCCCTGCAACCTTTTGTATAAAAAGGTAAACCTTCAAGCATCCTCCTACATGCTACAGAATGAACTTGCAGTCGACTCGCTTTGACCCAAGATTGGGCAAATTGAAGCGATGCAAAGTTCAAGGTGAGAGGGGAATGGATAGACTTCCGGCAGCTCAACTCAGTAAAGAGTGAGTAAGAAGTGAACATCTATCCACGATGAAGGAGATGAGAGGACTTGCTCCTCTTCGGCGGAAAAATGGGAAGAGGACACACGGTCTAGGTGCCAGCCCTGCCTAAGCTTTCACCATTTTTACGTGGGAAGGCCCGATACAAGACCCCACAACCGTTACTAGAAACGGCACTTGGGAGTGTTTATACCCACTCGCTAGGAATCCTAGGCTAGGTAGCAGCTTTCCTTGCTCGCTTTGGAAGTAGCTTG
Source organism: Thymus mandschuricus (assembly GCA_029379335.1). Lineage (NCBI taxonomy): Eukaryota > Viridiplantae > Streptophyta > Magnoliopsida > Lamiales > Lamiaceae > Thymus > Thymus mandschuricus. The sequence continues at coordinate 34,052,680 of CM057073.1, read as the reverse complement.
CTCCGAGAGCAAACAATAGTTCCCCCTTAACCAATGGCTTAACAATTCCTGTAAGCGGGTAGGGAACGTCTTCCAACACTCCACCTTGCTCCACCTTATTTCTCCTTCTTCAAGCGAGTGAGATTTTGAAGTGACTCGCTTGAGTTGGTGAAGATCCGAAGTGAGTGACGCTATGAAAAACTATCGACCACTCCTTCGTGCATCCTGGATCTAGCATTCTTCACCAGGGTCTAACAACCCTAATTCCATGCATAGCTGATTGAAACGAGACTCAGCTAGAGGCTTGGTGAGGATATCTGCTCGCTGGAGATCGGTATGAATTTTCTCGAGCTTGATATCCTTCTTCTCGACATGATCACGAATGAAGTGATGTCGGATTTCCACGTGCTTGCATCTGGTGTGTAGTACTGGATTCTGCGAGATGCATATAGCACTGTTGTTGTCGCAGAAGATAGGAATTTCATTTGCTTCAACATTGTAGTCCTTCAACTGCTGACGAAGCCATAGAATTTGAGAACAGCAGCTTCCTGCGGCCATATATTCGGCTTCAGTCGTTGAAGTGGCTACACTCGTCTGCTTCTTTGAGAACCATGAGATCAGCTTGCTTCCCAAGAACTGACACGTGCCCGAAGTTGATTTCCTATCAATTCGGCACCCTCCATAGTCAGCGTCTGAGTATCCAGTGAGCTCTAGATTGTCCTCCGTTGGATACCACAGCCCCATATTGATAGTGCCCTTCAAATATCGAAGAATTCTTTTGGCAGCTTCAAGATGGCTGTGCTTGGGGTTGCTTTGGAAGCGAGCACAGACTCCAACTGCAAAAGCAATATCTGGCCTACTTGCAGTGAGATAGAGAAGTGACCCAATTAGGGCACGATAATCTGTAGGATTCACAGATTTTCCTTCTTCGTCTGGCTCCATCTTCCAGTTGGTATTCATTGGGATCTTCACAGCTTTAGCATGCTGAATACCAAACTTGGCAAGCATATCTCTAGTATACTTCGCTTGATTGATGAAGATACCATCATCCTGCTGCTTCACTTGAAGACCTAGAAAGCAGCTCATCAAGCCAATCATTGACATCTCATATTTGGTCTTCATTAGCTCTCCAAACTTCTCGCTAAGCGACTGGTTTGGTGACCCAAATATGATGTCATCTACGTAGATCTGAACCCATAGCATGTCTTCTCCATGGTTGATGGTGAATAGGGTTCGATCTATCTTCCCTTTGTGAAATCCATTTTCCACTAGGAATTGAGAAAGTGTATCGTACCAAGCTCTGGGGGCTTGCTTCAACCCATATAGAGCTTTCTTCAAGCGATACACCTTGTCTCCTTGCTCGAAACCCGGTGGCTGCTCCACATACACTTCTTCCTTCAATTCACCGTTTAGGAACGCGCTCTTCACATCCATTTGATACACCTTAAACTTCTTGGTTGCTGCATAGGCTAGAAACAATCTGATAGCTTCAAGTCGTGCCACTGGAGCGAAGGTCTCGTCAAAGTCGATTCCTTCCTCTTGGCAGTAGCCTTTGGCAATGAGACGCGCCTTGTTCCTTACTACGTTGTGGTCCTCGTCCGTCTTGTTCTTGAACACCCATTTGGTGCCAATGACGTGCTGAAATTTGGGACGATCCACGAGGTACCACACGTCGTTTCTGGTGAACTGGTTCAGCTCTTCTTGCATGGCGATCACCCAATTTGAATCGGCTAAGGCTTCTTCTACGCATGTCGGCTCAATGTTTGAGAGAAAGCAACTGAACATGGCACTTTCTCCAAACACTTGACTTCTGGTCACTACACCCTTGGATGGATCTCCGATAATTTGACTTGGTGAGTGATCCTTGAGCCACGCGCGCTTGGATCCGCCAGCTTCATCTTCATCGTCTTCCTTGTCACTCGCTTCACCGTCTGAAGCGACTGGATTGGGTGCTTGGCCTGTACTCGCTTCAGGAGTCTTGGGGGCAGCTTCATCTTTTCCTTGGACCTTCTGCTCGCTTGAGCCTTTGATTTCTTCTTCATCCTCAAGTATGTCTCAAGTAAGAGTGTTGATGGGTTCCTCACTTGACTTTCCGTCTTTAGATTGATCCTGTTCCTGTGGATGACTTAAAGAAGATTCATCAAATACGACATGGGGTGATTCTTCCACGATTAGGGTTTTACAGTTGAATACCCTGTAAGCTTTGCTTGATGTGGAATATCCTAAGAATATTCCTTCATCAGCTTTGCTTTCAAAGGCTTTCAACTGTGACTTCCCATTGTCATGGATGAAGACCCTACAACCAAAAATATGGAAATAAGATATGTTAGGAATTCTCCCTGTCCATATTTCATATGGTGTTTTGTCGTGTCGTTTGCAGAGAAGTGTTCGATTCTGCGTGTAGCATGCTGTATTGGCAGCTTCAGCCCAATACTTCATTGGAAGTTTTGAGTCTGCAATCATTGTTCGAACAGCTTCCTTGATGATTCGATTTCTTCTTTCAGCAACTCCATTCTGCTGTGGTGTTCGTGCTGAGGAAGTCTGATGTGCTATGCCATGCTCCGTGCAGTAAGCTTGAATGGTAGAGTTCAAGAACTCTGTGCCTTTATCGGAGCGGATGGTCACGATAGCTTGATTCTTCTCCACAGCCAATCGCTTGAGCAGTTGTGGTAGCTTGGTCAGAGTCTGCTTCTTGCTGTAGAGAAATACGACCCAAGTGTAGCGAGAAAAGTCGTCGACTACAACTAGAGTGTACTTCCTACCATTTATACTAACTGGAGTAACTGGACCAAACAGATCCATGTGAAGCAGCTCGAGCACTCGCTTGGAAGAGGCTTCTTCAAGACTGGCGAAGTGCGTCTTTGTCTGCTTCCCTCGTTGGCATGGTGAGCATGGATGGTCTTTGATGAAGACTTCATTCGGTATGCCTTGCACCAAACCCTTACGAGCTAAGCGATTGATGGCTTTGAAGTTGAGATGGTTCAAGCGTCTGTGCCATAGCCATCCAATCTCTGTAGCACTCCTTGCTACTAAGCACGTCTCCACTTTGCAGCTATCCCATTGTGCTATATAGACGTTCCTTTGTCTTATTCCAGTAAGAACAATCTGGGATGTGAGCTTGCTCTTCACAATGCACTTGTTGGAAATGAATTCCACCTTGTATCCCTTGTCACAGAATTGTGAAATGGATAACAAGTTGTGCTTAAGTCCTTCCACGTAGGAGACTTCTTCAATTGTGAGTTTTCCAACTTTCAGTGCGCCGTATCCTTTGGTGCTTCCTCGAGAGTTGTCACCAAATGTAACATGTGGACCCTTCTTCTCAATGTAGTCTTGAAGTAGAGCTTTCATGCCGGTCATGTGTCTTGAACATCCACTGTCCAAGTACCAGATCTGATGACCCTCACTTGGCATGGGATCCACGGCGCCCACCTGCAATTAGACAGATTTTGGTACCCAAATCAGTTTGGGTCCTTGCAGGTTAGTTCCCTTAGGTACCCACACTTGCTTCACTTTCTTTTGAAAAGAAGCTTGTGCTTTGGGTTTCTCGACCTTCGAAAACTGTGACTTCTGCCTTAAAGCAGCTTCACATGTGCAGCAGTGTGTGCAAGAGGGGTAGCGGCTCGCTTCAGACCTACCTACGCTCTTCCCATTTTGCTTATATCCTGAAGCGACTCGCTTTGGATTAGCTTTGGGTTTAGAGACTGAATTAGGATTTCTAGTCTGACGAAGCGGCTCGCTTGGTTTCCTCAAAGCGGTCCAATTAGGGTTTTGACCCCGACTCGCTTGAGTAACCTTGGAAGTTTGAAGCGGCCTCTTTGGTCCTTCGAGTTCTTCCCCCTCAATGTTAGTCCGGTTGGACCATCTCCAGTCCGGATAACGTGACACATAGACATTACTCCTCTTTTTGAAGGGGAGATCCTTTGTCTCTCGTATCTTGGCTTGAGGCTTAGAAGCTACAACTGGTTTCCCTTTACCTTTGGATTGGTAATTTTTAGCATTGTGAGTGCTCGGGATAGTTGTATTTTGCTTACCCTTAGATTCAGTCCTTAAAGATATAGACATCTTCATTGGCCTTTTCTTAGGGCTCTCAGCCATTTTGCCTTTGTCATTGTTAGTGGTCGCTTTGGATGCAGTGGGCATTTCCAAAGTGACTGATGGTGTCGTGTTTGAAGCACCAACAAAGACAGTTGGCTTGGAAGGTCCACCCTCATATCCAAGTCCTCCCTTTCTACCAAAAGGTAGAAGAGAACTCTCTAGTGCCTGTCTAGCGTATGATGCTTTATTTAAGTTGGCGACTAGAGTGGATTGGGTTTCATACCTTCCCTCCAAGCTTTGATGTCTAGCGAAGAGATCCTCGAACTTACTAGTCATAGCCCTTAGATTAAGTTTGACTTGGTCAAGCTCAGTGGCTAGCTTTCGGTTCTCCTCCTTGCTTTGGGACAAAGCTTGTTGCAGCACTTCGTGGTCACTTGACAGTTTAACGTGCTTGTCAAGCAACTCACTCCATGTTGAGGAATTGGGTTCCTCTTGGTGCGAGTGTGCGAGTGTAATTGAACTAGATGGGGGATAGATGAATACCTCTCCAGTTTCTTCATCGGTGAGCGCCATAAATCCTAGATCCTCACCATCACTGGAATTTGGATCGGTGAATGCATCTGAGTTGCTTGGTGGATCTTCAGTTGAAGCGACCGGCACTTCACTCGCTACGAGCGCTCGCCTTGGTGCATCCCTTTTTGCTTTCAGTTCTTCTCGCTCCTTCGCACTCAGCTTTGGGCAATCGGATTTGTAGTGGCCCATCTTATGGCAATGGTAACATTCCACTTCCATCATGTCTCTCGGGATCGGCTTTGTCGTCTCTTCTCTCTTCCCTTTTCCTTCTCGAGCATCAGTGCTCCTTCCTTTGTATTGCTTGTAGAATCTTTTGTATTTGCCCACTCGAGAATTCATTTTATTGAAGTTCTTGGATAAGAACGCAATGTGTTCTTCCAACTCTTCCCTCGTCATCTTGGCTAGCGACTGCTCGCTTTGCCCTTCGGCAGCTTTGAATGCTACTCCTTTTGACGTAGTGGGCGCTTCCTCCTCTTCGTCGAGGTTCATTCGATTCAGATCGAATTCATGAGCTTTCAGTTCGGAAAACAGAATCTCCGGTGTGAATTTTGATAGATCCTTGGTTGCTAGATACAGCTCCTTCATTGTTTGCCACTTCCTTGTGAGAGCTCGGACAATCTTCAGGTTGACTTCCTTATCTGTGAGTTCCTTCCCAAGCGAGTTGAGAGTCGAAATTATGTTTGTAACTCTCAGCTCGAAGGTGTCGATGGACTCTCCTGGCTTCATTATCAGACTTTCAAACTCCCGCATCTGAACGGCGAGTTTGTTCTCCTTGATTTTGTCTGTTCCTTGAGAAATGAGGGCTAGAGTTTCCCACATCTCCTTCGCTGTTGCGCACTTCCTAATCCTTGGAAGGTAGGCGTCCGACACGGTGCTCTGCATCGTGTGGCGTGCGATCTTGTCGAGGTTGGCAACTTTGAAGTCATTTGGAGTATACTCATCCTTATCCTTCTCCACGTACTGTTGTCGAACGTGGGCTGGACGACCTTCAGCGGCTGGAACCTCCACAGATATTGCTTTCTTGATTTCGATTGGTCCGTCTTCAATGACTTCCCACATCCGGTCGTGGATGGAGCAAAGAAAGCTTTCGACTCGGAAACTCCATGTCTCGTATCCTTCGATCGAGAACTGTGGAAGATTTGATGCACTGTATGTAGACATAGCAAACTATCAGCAGTAAATGCAATATGCGTGGGTGAGGTTTTGATGCACTTAGGAAAATAGGATCCGGTTCAGTGAGACAACGTGAAGTGAGTGGGGACTCACTTCGGATATGCAAAGCAGAGGCTCGAAAGAACCGCTGCTCTGATACCACTTGTTGGTCCCGGTTTGTTAATAGGAAAAATACGTAGAGGGGGGGTGAATACGTATTTTTAAGTTTTTCAACTTCAAATCCCTTAACTCAGAGTAACAAGTAAGGAGCTCGCTTTAAACTTAAGACCTAGCTGAAGCTAGATCAACAGTACGTAGCTAGCCTGCTTGACCGAAGTGATGACTTGATCAAGAGGGAGTCCTTACTCGTGTATGCGGAATTTGGTGAGCTAAAATCTTTTCCTAAGTATTTAAAATATCCAGATTAAGTTGTTTAGATGCACGTGCAATGGATAAACAAATACAGTAAAGAGTTTAGGGTTAGAGAGATACGACACGAAGATTTATAGTGGTTCGGAGATAATGCTCCTACGTCCACTTTGTTGCACGACGGCAACCGTTCTTTTCACTCAAGAACTTGAAGGTTACGGGTCCTTCAAAAACCTGGTCGAGATCGGGCTTCACTCGCCTGGATCTGACGAACAACGCAGTGATTACGGGTTCACTACTAAGACCTAAACTGGACACGAAACTTCACTCGTTTCTGTCCGAACAACAGGGAGATTCCGGGCTCTCCTTACAGCCTAGCTTCGATCGAGCTTCACACAAACGATGTAAGTGTAAGCTTGGATCTCAACTCTACGATCGAGGCTTCTTCAATCGATGAAAGAAGGGCCTTGGATCTGGACAACCTAACGACAACACTCAAAACCTAACAGATGAAGTATAGGGTTTTTGGTTGACGACACACTATGAAGAACTCTTTACAGTGAATGCAAAGATTGGTTAGAGTTCTTCTTCTAAGCTTGGATATTTGAAGTGGGCTTAGAATCTAAGTGTGAAGGCTGTGAAGACGAGTTCCGATGAACTGGAAACTCGGAGAACACTTGAAAACAAAAACTCGAAGATTGCTGGAAAGCTGGGGAGTGTTTGTTTGTTGTATGCGCTCGAATGCTCAAGTAGTGTTCTACTCTTCTTCGTCTTCATCCTTCACTATTTATAGGCGGAGGGATGGCTGAGATCCGTTGCTTGGTTGGTGGCCTTGTCCCTCCTCCTCTCGACAGTACTTGCGCAGGCAGTAGCTTTTGCAGGTGCCCAGTTTGTCTCTTTGCCGAAAATGGCTAAGTTACAAACTTAACAGTAACTGGAGCGAGTCAGTACTGTTGCGGCGCCTTTGTCGGCCTGGCAGTCAACTCTTCCGCTCCACTCCGCTTTCGACACGTGGAGATCTCGTAATTAATGCTACAATCTCCTGTTGACTGGAGTTCAAAATATGGGCGAAGTTGTGCTGTCGCTTTCTGGTAGGTAGTGGCTTGCTTTGCTTTGAAGTTGTAGCGTCCGTTCTGAAGTGAGTCGCTTCAGGATCATACTGTAGCGGTTCGCTTTGGAAACGAAGTTTCGTAGTGACCGCTTTAAAAAGTGTTGACCCGCGTTGACTCGCTTCTGCTTTTCTTTGTAGCGTTCGCTTTGGTGGCTTCACTTTGACTCCACTGTAGCGCTCACTTCGCTTCGCAGGTTTCGGCACGCTTCACTTCGGTTTGCTAGACTCGCTTCGCTTTGGAAGAACACACTCAAGCGAGTGGCCTTCACTTGAATTCCTGCAGTCTAAAGCTAAGCAAAATAAAGCCATCCTAACAGATTTAGGCTTAGAAAAATTCTAACCTATTAACTACATCAAAATGGGTCGCTTGGGAATAGGACACTTGGGGTTTTGGGATCTAATCAAAACAAGTGACTTCGTTTATCAAATATCCCATGTAGTTCCCCCTTAACAAATTAGTCCTTAACAATTCCCAACAGACTCTCTAATTCGTAGAGGAAGATGAATGCCATGAAGATGAATGCCAAGAAGATGTAGTTTCTAACAGGTGGTATCATCAAGCTTGAAGTCATCATTTGCTATTTCATCAAGTGGATTCAACAAATGAAGTCCAAATCAAGTAACTTCAATAAGTGGTATCAATCTCCTACGAAGTGAGATTGACTGGTAAGTGTTTCAATTTTAAGTACACTAAGTGAGCTGAAGTGTGCTAGAAACCTTCACTCACTATGTGGAAAATATGAAATGAATCTGACACAAATACAAAGAGGAAAACATTCTTGTTTATTCTCGAAGTATGTAAGTCAGAAACATTTTAAATTAAGTAAAGAAATTTCATTTCTTATTCCAGTCGCTTCAGATGGCCAAGCGAGTGCTACGTCACTCCAAGCGAGCCATCGCAAGCGAGTGCGGAACAGTCACTCAAGCGAGTACCTCTCAAAGCGAGCAAAAGCCTAGCGGCCCAACTCGAAGCGAGCGGGTACGAAGCGAGTATGAGCTGTCTGCACTCGAGTGCAATTTTACCTTTTGCTTTGCATTTAATGCAGGTTCACGTACAGCCGAAAATAACGGGTGCGTGCACTGCACTTTGAATTCGAAGCGGGAAAGGACGGAGGAGATCCAACCATCGAATCCTAACAGTCCCCGATTTATAGCCGTTGGATCTGACGCCGTGTAAAGTGACGAATCACAGCAGGCTACGTGGAGACTCCGAGCAAGTTGGCGGTTCACTTTTACTGTGATGACGCCGGACACATCAGATCCATCACCGAAGGTCCGCCGCCTACGTACAGGATTCTCGGCGATTTTATTGTCTTGCCCCTATGACTACGCTAATTTCTAGCCTAGCAATAATACAATAACCGAACTAGCTAGTAGTCTGGGTCGAACCACAAGGAGTGAGTGTGTCGAAAGAGGTGTCAAGTAACTATCCAAGGTCCATCATGCTATCTAAGCACTCATATATCATAGATTTTGGTTTCCTCAATTAAGCAAGTAAACAATGCAAGTAAAAGCAAGTAAAGAACAAGTAGTAGAAATTCAATAAAAGCAAGCAAGGATTCAAATGATTTCCGGTGTGATTAGGCTAAGGACTAGGCAAGTGATGTATCAAACCATTTTAATTCCCTTGTGTGACATTTTTACATAAATCAAGCTATCTCATCCTCCTAAGACTTGATAACTAGTGGATTGAATAACATGCTTACCATTCTAAACATATTACCAACTCTTAAAAGCACAATGCCTATTAATCTAACATCAATTCACATAAATCTTTCTAGGAGCAATGCAAATCAATACTAGATAATATGAGCAAGGATTCATGCCAAGTGCTATGATTGGAAGCTTCCCAGGCATTCCATCAAACACCTTGTATACACTCATGGATGTCAATCATTCATGCAATTAAATTCAATCAAATCCAAGGGCAACTCAAAGGAAAGGTAGATCCACATCAAAAACCATTTAATCCTAGCCTAATTCACACCATCCATCATTTGAAACCTCTAAGAAATCTAGCCACTCATCATAGATCTAACATTCAAACCAACAAAAAGAAGGAAATTCATAATAGAAATAACAAGGAAAGTAAAAGGAAGAGAAAATGCTTCAATAATCCTCAATCTTCAAGCTTGATCATCCAACAATATTTGAAAATACCAAAAAGGAAAGAGGGAAACTAGGGTTCTAAAAGTTGTTGTGCATAAAATGAATTACAAGTCAAAAACATATCAAATGAGGCAAATAACAAGGTATTTATAGACTTCCCATAAGTTGGGGTCAAATTGTAATAAGAAGAAACTTGAGTTGAGAAGGTGGGGGAAAATCTGTAATTTCTGGAAAGTTGAATGAAGGTTTGACTAGTGCATTTCCGTTTGACTTATGCATTTCCGCCCATATTCCACAGTTTGCGCGCTCTCACGGTTTTGGCTCGTTCTCTCTCGTCCGACATCGGAAAATTAATCCGCAAAGTGCTACGGCTTCCTCTTCCGATCCTCTTCGACATAGGATAAGTCAAACATTCCCAGAAAATTGCTGCAGCACCTGAAATAGGCACGGAAAATGAGAGAAAACGCAAAGCATATAGAAAACGCATAAGTATGAAAACCTATCATTTCCTATTCATTTAAGCACACATATCAAAGCCAAAACCTACTAAGAACATCTTGAAATGCATATAAAATATCGGTTTGTCACCCTGCTACGTCAGCCGAGCCCTATTTCTATTTAAGGACGTCGTTGCAGACTGAGAAAACTTTCACAACTCTCAATCTTTACCATTCTTGTGCAAAGATCTGCAAATCTTCTGCAACTCACGAGTCTCACCTCTGTTTTTGTTCTTTAAATCTCCGATCAATCTCTCTCAAATTTCATACCATGGGAAAGAAACAAAACACCGAGACAATGGAGGAATTTCTCACCAAGGTCGACACTCATATCAACGTCGAGCCTCATCTCGACCCAGTCGTCATCGAGGAGGATGGATTCTTCCGAAGGGCCGTGATCACGGCCGGCTTATGGAAGTTCGTGACGGCGGTGCCGAAGAAGGTTTTGGCCAAGGCGGTGGCCGAGCTTCTTGTATATCTGAGGAAAGAACAGAACTCATCATCTTTCACCGATCCACAGACCGGAGAGCCGGTGGAGGTGGATCTGAGCAACCTCATCGGCGTATTCGACTTGCCGAGGGAAGGTGGAAACTCCCTGTTGGAGTTGGGATTTTCCGCCGGAGTTGAATATGCTCGATTTGCCACCGAGAAAGCAGAGCCCAACTACAAGGAGGCCAGTATCCGTTCAGATTTGAAGGCTCCTTTCAACCATATCTGCGAGCTCTTTTCGAAGTGCGTCGCATGTTACGTCGGAACCTTGGGCACACTCTCTGAAACTAAGCTGTTCGCCACCACCATCATCGTCGACAGCCTTACCGGAACTAGGTTCAACTGGCATGGTTGGTTTCTCAACCAGATTCACGAAGCTGCTGATAATTTTGCGTTCGTGAAAGGAAGCGACGATCAGATTCTCCGCAAGGGGAAGCTGAAATTTTTCTCCAGACTCTCTGTCGCACTGGAGGAACGGTATCCCGACAAAGTGTGGCTGGAATCTGATGTCGCCGTTTACAACAAGCTCACGGTGTTTCATGACCTGTGGAGGTCAAACAAGATTCCGATTGATTTGGGACTTCTCGAGGTTGAAGTGCCCGTTGCAGTACCAGTTGCCGAAAGGCAAGCTGAAGCGAGCCAAGCAAAGCGAGCCGCTTCACCCGGGAAGCGTGCTGCGCTGAAGCGAGGCAAGAAGAAGAAAACAAAGCTAGTCGCTTCGTTGGTCAAATCAAGCGAGGCTGAGGAGCAGCCGCTTGAGGAGGCCGAAGCTACCCAAACCCAGCCTTCACCTATCAAAGCCCAAACTCCCCCACCACAAACACAAACTCAAACCCAACCACCAGAATCTCAAGCCTCATTATCCGCCCAACCACATACCCAGAAATCCCCCCTCTCTCCACACGAAGAAGAATCAAGTTCTTCATTTTACCTACCCAAAATCCCACTTCTCAGCACTGATCCCACAGCCGCATTCTCTACATTCCAACCTACCCAAACCCAGCAAACACCACCCACAGAACCTATCCAACTCTCCGAAACCCAAACCTCATCAACATCCCAATCACCTACCTTTTCGGCAGCTACAGCCGATACCGCCCAAACAACCATCATTCCCCAATTCCAAATCTCCAAATCCCCTGCACAGCTGGATGCTCTCAAAAGATATGCAGGAGACAGAGAGCAGGCCGCAGAAACAATCAGGACCCGCTACTCCTCAGTACCAATGTCCGACGACTTTTTCACCAAGATCGTCGATTTCCTTACATACATCACATATCGCGGCACTGAGTACTACAAGGTCTTTAAACTCCTAAAGGCCTTCTCAGAGGAAGACCTCATCCAGATGGAGGGAAAGCTGCTCGACTTCATCGGTGAGAATGGCTTCCACGCCTTTCTCACTGGGACCAGCTTCTGGGATAAGCTGGATGCGAAGGTGAAGCAAGCCTATCCGGACGCTTCAGTCCCGAGCACGTCCCGACCATCCACGAGCGGCGATTGATAAGGGAGCATGCGGAGGAGGTTGAGGTGAAGGATGCAGAGATCTCGAGCCTACAAAGTGAGATCACTAGGAGGAATGCAGAGATGGAGAAGAAGATTGAGGAGGTCAAGAATCTTAGAGAAGATTTTGACAAGAAGAAGGGAGAGATGGAGAAGAAAGTGGAGGAACAAGGGAAGCTTGTGGAAGAGAAGGAGAAAGCTTTGGAGGAGAAGTCAAAGCTGGTCGGAGACCAAGAGAAAACCATTGCTGAACTCAAGCAGTTGCTTGATGCTGAAAGAAGCAGACTGAAAGACTTGAACAGCAGGATGGTCAATCTGGAGAAGGAAAAGAGTGCTCTAATCTCAAGTCACAAAGAAGAGATGGAAAAAGTCTCTAACTATGCTGAAAAGATGATAAGAGCTGTGGAGGATAAGAATGGAGAATTGGTCATGATGAATTGTCGAATGGCTCGTGCTGCAATTCAAATAGCTGCTCAAGCCAAAGAGATTGACTCAGTCAATCTGAAGAAAGCAGAACTAGTTGAGCAGATTAATTAAGCACAGAAGAATGCCAGTGAGTTGGCAGGCAAGATCATCGAAGCTGCCCAGCTTCGCGTAACACTAAACAGCCAAGAAAGCGCCTTAGCTACTGCAAAGGCGGAGCTTGAAGCTTCTCAGGACTTCCTAAATCTCACGATCGAGGAGGAGCGCAAGGAAATTCGCGCAGAGATCGAAGCGGAGCTGGCCGCTCGCTTAAGGAATGTGGAGTCCCTAGAGAGGCTGATGGCCTCTGTCAGAGAAAGAGAAAAGCAGTGTGAGTATCTGCTCGAGGAGATTAGTGTCAAAACAGCCGAACTTGTGCTCTCCCAGGAGCATACTTTCGCAGGGAAGACCGAGCGGATGCTACACGCTGTATTCAACGCTGTTAATGATCTTCATCATTCCATCACTGGAAAGATAATCACCCCAACCCCCGGCAGTGATGATGCCAAAAAGGGGGAAGGTATTGTGCAGGAAGGAATTGAGAAACAATCTCTGGAGCTACAAGGTGGAGTCGGGGGAAGTGGAGAAGAAAGGAGGTTGGAGATTGAAGGAGGAAGTGGAATTGGAGGAAGTGGAGCCGAGAAGGAGTTGGAGGAAGAGGATGAAGCTCGCGCCGAGCGTGCGAGGAAACTAGGCAAAGAGAAAATCACTGAAGAGCCTCGAAGGCCAATTGAAGGGAAGCTGCTCAGATCTTCCATTGCTGCTCACCATCCGGTTGTTCTGTTGACCAAGGAACAAAGGGAGGAGCAAATCCGAGCAGACGAGGCCCTAGCTCGCGACATGGAGAAGCAATTCGAGCTGAAGACTCTTGCCGAATTCCAAGCGCTTGCCGAACTCCAAGCGCCCGCTTCACCTCTGGCCGCTTCAACTCTTGCACTAATTTCTGATCTTGCAGGAGCTACTTCATCGACCGCTGGAGCCACTTCATCCAGCCAAACTATCATCCCACAAAGTGCCCCAGCAGTCATTCCTCCCAAAGAAGCAGAGAAGAAGAAGGAAGAAATGCCTCCACCACCAGCACCAAAACAAGCTCTGAAGCGAACTGCCCCCGAAGCAAGAGATGATGATCCCGAGGCCAAGCGCCAAAAGATCAAGCAAACGATCGCTTCAAGAGCTGGTGAGATGGAGAGGAGAAGGAAGCGAGGAGAAAAGAAGGAGGAAGCTGAGAAAGAGAAGAGAATCAATGCAAGGCGTATGCAGATCATCGAGGGACGGATCGAGGAACACTTCAATGAAGTGAGACTCATCCAGTCCGCTCTGACTCGAAGCGCTCTCATCCCGTTTCTGCCTGAAGAATCGGAAGCATGTGTGAAGCAAGCCTGGATAGACGCTTGCAATGTGACCACTACGGAGATGATCGAGTCCGGTCGCTACCAGCGCAGAGAGGAGCAACAATATATCCGGAGGCGACTGACTGATATGCTCCCGAAGTGGAACACAGAGCTAAGTGCGAAGTTTAACTCAATCATGACTCAGATGTCCAGCCGATCAGAGGAGGAGTTGATTGTGCGCAGGAATGAACACCCCGATGCCCGAGAAATCGCAGTTCATCCCCGACGATCTGGTTGAGCAGTGGCTATACTACAAAGAGAAGTTCATCAAAGCGTACTACTATTGGGGAGTAGTGCTACTTCAGACTGAATGCTCAAGGATCAGCGCGCTCAGCAACTTCCAAAGTGCCTACGACGAAAAATTTAGACGGAAAGTCTTCACACTTGCAGAGCTTGCCAAACCTATGCCTCTGATTATCAAAGTGCCAGCTTCGAAGGACTTTCCTATGCCCTTCCTGCCCGGCACAAGCGTTCCAGATCGTAGCATCATTGATGCAGAAGTTGATGAAACCTTCAAACTGGAGGAAACTTGGAGGAGACCAAGTATACACAACGTCGGAACATTGGAAGTGAAGGTCTTCAGTGCATATGTTGTTCCGGAGGAGATGATCGAGAAGGATTTGGAGGCAGAGGAGAAGGATAAGGTAGAGGAGGTGACAGAGGAAGAGAAGGAGAAGAAGGATGAAGCTGCAGGAAACCCTTGAGTTTCAAGCTTCATAATTTTGTGAACTATTGTTCATCTATCCCATTTTTAATTTCTGTCTCTCCTGTGTCATTTACTAGCTTTGTGGATATTTTATCCTTATGCTACAAAACTCAAACAACTTAACCGAAAAAAAAGGGGAAAAGGAACCTAAAAGAAAATTTTCAAACGAACATGCAAAGGAAGCATTCGCTTGAAGTTCCTTCCACGGTTAGGTAGGCTAAATCTCTTAGTCTAAAAAATTTGTTTTGGGTTTTGGCATCATCAAAAAGGGGGAAATTATTGGGAATTGTTAAGAACAAAGTGTTAAGGGGGAACTCCTATGAGTAACATCGTAGAGAGTCAAATAGTTGTTTTGATTTGATCCCAAAACAAGTATTTGACTCTCTACGATGTTACTCATAGGAGTTCCCCCTTAACACTTTGTTCTTAACAATTCCCAAAACCATTGACTAAAGAATCTATTGAGAAAGGAGCCGATTTTCTTACGTATGTCGCGTACAGAGGCACGGAATACTACAAGGTCTTCGAGCTGATCAAAGCTTTCGAGGAAAGCGTTGTAGCGAAACAAGAGGGAAAACAGCTGCAATTTATCGGTGTTGATAGCTTCAAAGCCTTAATCAACAAAGCAAAGTATTATGAGCTGCTGGATGCCGTTGTGAAGCGTGAGTACCCCGACGCTCAAATGCCAGAAAGGAAGCTCACGGATTTTGAGTTGGCCTTAAAACAGAAGTATGAAGGCATGGCCATGGAGCTTGCATCAGATATTGAAGAGCTTCGCAATCCGTGTAGAAGACGAATGAGGATAAGGCAAAGCATGCTGCTGAGCTTGCAGAAATAAGAAGTGATGGAAAAAAGAGAGGAAGTGACCTGAAGGCTCAAGCTGACAGATTGGAGAGAGAGATCGAGGTGGTAGAACTCAGACTTTCAGATGCTGAGAAAGGATTGCATGACAATCAGACCGAAATTGCTTCGTTGATTGAGAAGCATAAGGACTTTGATGTTGAGAAGGGAAAAAGACCAAAAGCTTAGAGATGATCACCTCAACGAAAAGATGAAGCTGAATGGAGAGCTTACGCGTAGCCAGACTGCTAAGCTTAAGTTGGAGGGTGAGCTTGAAACCCTCAAGAATTCTTTTGAAAGGGCTATGAGTGAGCTGAATAGCCGGAGGATAGAAGCGAATAGGGTAAGAATGCAAGCTGCCGAACTGGCAATTCAGGAGGATGCTCTTACTGCCCAAGCGGCTGAGCTGGCAGAGAAAGACACTCGCCTGGCAAGTCTTGAAGCTGAGCTTGCCAGTGCAAGCGTTATTTCTGACCTCCGTGAGCAGGAACTCAAAAGGACACTCCGAGAAGAAGTCGATGCTGAGCTTGAAGATCGCTTGAAAGCAGTCGAAGAGAAGGAGCTGGCTGAGGACAACCGAGATCGAGCTATAGTGGAGAGAGAGCGCCAAGCCTTGATCTTGGTAGATGATGTCGCAAAGCGAACAGCCTCGATAATGATAAACGAAGAAGAATTGCTTGCAAATCGGACTATCGATGCCGTAAAACTGCTGACCGGTGAGTTATCGTGCCTCCGGAGTGCAATCAAGCGACGATGTGAGCTCATCCCTCCAACGGCGGAAGAAGCTGTGATTACAAAGATTGCTGGCGATGATGCCAAAAAGGGGGGAAAGCACACCCCTTCCAAGCAAAGCCAACAAAGATAAAGGGAAGCTTCTCCTCACTCAAGGCACCTCCGCAGCCCAAGCTGCCGAACCAACTAGGAAGCATGTCGCTTCCTCCTCCTCCGCTCTTGCGAGTGTTGAGTTGAGAGAGTCAATTCCCCTTGAAACGACTCTGGAAGCGACTCAATCCATGGAGTTGCAATCAAAGGGCATCATGGAGATCCATCAAGCAAAGGCGATTCAAGCGGTGCCTGCACAATCAAAGCCCTCACAGTCCACAAAGCGGAGTGCCCAAACTGTCGAAAAAGCTGATCCTGCAGCAAAACGTCAAAAGGTAAAGGAGACTCTCACAGCGAAAGCAAGCAGAGCAGAGCTTGAGAAGAAAAAGAAAGAGGATGCCAAGAAGCGAGAGACAAGAGCTGAAGCGACCAAGATCGCCAAGCTTGAATTACTCAAGGAGCAGACCAACACTTTGGTTGATGATAACCTTTTGGTTCAACAAAGTTTGGTAAGATGTACTTACATTCCTCTTAAACCTGAAGAATCAGAAGCTTGCGAGCTTGAAGCTGGGATCCGAGCTTGCAAACAGTCGCTGGTATATGTTGAAGGCCTTGAAGGTTACTCTGTGGAGGATTTTGAAATAATGAGGAACCTTATCCATGAGAGAAAGCCAAGGTTTAACAGTGAGATGAGCGACATATTCAACAAAGCGTTGACAACGCTTAAGGACAGGCCCCCTCAAGAAATTGAGCAAAGGCGAGCAGACCATCCCGATGCCAGATTCATTGAAGAATTCATCCCTGATGAGATGAAGGAGAGGTGTATGGAATACAGGGTGAAATTCATCAAAGCCTACTATTTCTGGGAAGTAATCCACAAACAAGATACTTGCTCGAGATTCAATGCTCTACACTACTTCATGGTTGTGTACGATGAAGAGCTTTGGAGGAGAATCTAGGGATGTAAACGGGGTGGGGCGGGGCCGGGTATTGCATTCCCATCCCCATCCCCGTTCTAAAAAAATTCCCCAAGCCCGCCCCATACCCGTTTAATTCGGGACGGAGACGGAGGTGGGGATTATCCGTCGGAGGAAGGATACCCATCGGGTACCCGTTTATAAATTATGAATATTATCTAGAAAAAAAAAAATTTGAAAAAAAAAATGAATAATAACTACCAATAATGTAAAAATCCATTCAAATAATCAAATAAACCATATATAAAAGTTATTAAGCAAGCAAATTTTAATCTAAAAATTCAAAACACAAATCTTCAAACTGTGTTACTAATTCCATGATGTCTTGTGCCTAAAAAAACAAAATTCATGACAACTCCATGACTTTGGTAACCACCAATTCCTCTAGGCATTTGATCAAACATGTGGTGGAAAACCATTCAATATCGTCCTTTTGAATTCCATCAAATTTCAAAATCCACATGGCTTGGTTCCTGTAATATCATATAAATCGAAATATGTCAAAATTTATAGCTAAATTTTTATATAAATGTATCCAATAGACTATTTTACCTCTCCCTCGTCCTTTATATTTTCATCCACTCTAGAATACTTACGAACTTTGGTAGATGAATCTGGAATATATATATATATATATATATATATATATATATATATATATATATATATATATAAAGTTATTGTATTTAATTATAAAGAAAGAAATAATAATATATTTTGATAAAATGTATTACCTGAATTCTCATTCCATAACCAATCTTGGGCACAAACTAAAGCTTCCAAAGTGTCGGGGCGTAGCCTATTACGATGGGGAGTCACATGTCTCCCACTAGTACTAAAAGCTGCCTCAGATGCAACTGTAGTAACCGGTATAGCCAAAACATCCTTTGCAATTTTTTGTAAAGTAGGATATTTCAATCCATTGCTTTTCCACCATGCCAAAATATCAAATTCAGAAGTCCTTGGTAACACAACCTCTTCCAAGTAATAGTCTATCTCAGACTTGGAAGTATTCACATTAGTTGTGCTAGTAACAAACAAATCATAATCATCCATATCATCAACAAATCCATCAGCATGTTTATCACTTTGAGAGCAACTCAATGACTGATCAATACTACTTTCCTTGTCTTGATTCAAAGTGTATTCCGCCACCAAATCAAAACACAAACTCCGAACTCTTTCAATTTCAATTGAGGAGGTGTGCCCATAAATTCGAGGGAAATAGAACTCAATCAACTTCATCTTAAACCTTGGATCTAAGATTGTTGCTACTGCTAAGATCCCATGTATCGTAGTCCAATACTTCTCAAACATGTCAATCATATTTTCAGCCATAGATGTTATCTCAACATACTCTGACTTAAGACATTCATTAAGTAGCATTTTGATCTTACACATCATAGGAAAGAAAATGTTGGTTGTCGGATATTGGGACCCAGAAAATATCTCAGTGACGCTATAGAACAACTTCAATTTTTCACACATCACTGCAGCCAGAAGCCACTCACGTTCATTAGGCAAGTGTTTATATTTTTTCTCGCTGATTTTTAGACGACTAAAAACATCCTTATAGATTAGAGCACTAGCAATCATCAGGTAAGTAGAATTCCATCTAGTCTTACAGTCAAGAACCAATTTTCTAGTGCATGATATTTTGATTTGCCTTGCTGCTTCCTCAAATTTTCAACTCTTTTAGGAGTTGCTGTCCAGAATGCTACACTCTCACGTATATTCTCAATGCCATCTTTAATCTCATCTAAGCCTTCCTTAACTATCAGATTCAGAATGTGCGCACAACAATGCATGTGAATAAGTTTTCCACCCAATATCAAATGAGAAGACGACAATTTCTCTAACATACAGTTCACCATAGCATCATTCGTAGAACAGTTATCTAATGTCAAAGTAGATAACTTACGATCAATACTCCATGCTACCAAGCATTGCATCAACACTTTGGATAATGCTTCAGCGGTGTGAGGAGAAGGCACGTATATAAACCTACAAATCAAAATAAATAGAAAAAGTTAATAGTTAATTTGCAATATAAATAGAAAAATTAAAATTATAAAAAGAAGTTCATTAATTACCTGAGAATTCGATTGTGTAGAGTCCATGAATCGTCAATGTAGTGGGCAGTCACCACCATATATCCTCTTTTTTGATTATTTGATGTCCACATATCCGTTGTAATTGCAACTCTACCAACGTTGACATTCAAATAATTCATCGTTTTCTCCCTTTCAACCTCATATATCTTGAGGATATTTTTTCTGATGGTGTTTCTCGACACATGGTTGAATAATGGTTGAATCGAACTCACAAAAGTTCTAAATCCTTCATGTTCAACCATATTAAGAGGATACTCATGCAAAATGATCATCCTAGCAAGCTGCTGCCTTGAATTCTCTTCATCGAAAGAATATGTTCCTAGAACAGTTCCTCCATCACTTTTCTTGATAAGATTCAAGATAGCTTCTCTTATGTCTCTGTTCTTTCGGAGCGGACTAATCTTGTAATGATCATGCAAGTGTCTGGTTCCACTCCTACTTGATCCCACCAATTTTTTCTTGCAATAATTGCACACCGCCTTCTCTTGTCCGTTGATTTTTTGTTTCTTAAAATGTTGCCAAACAACAGAAGTTAATTTCCTTTTCCTAGTATCATCCTCCAAATCAATTATTGGGGGAGACTCTTGTTTCTCAAGCTGCCCTTCGTTGGATGGAATTTCTTCGGGAACTTCTGCCATTGTATGTGAAATTTGCTCCCTAAATATAAAATAAAAATAGTGAAATAATGTATCAAAATTAAATAGTTCGTCGGCGTTTAGAAAAGAAAATAGAATTTGTCCTAGCATAAACTCATCTAACGTACGGTATTACAATAACATAAATATAGCTATTATTGAACATTTGAACATGCATGCTTTAACTATTATTATTCAAAACTAAAATTCAATCACATTCAATTCAATATTTTTATCTCTCAATTCTTCATGGATTCTTCATTTGATAATCCAATTATCCCATTAGAAAAGTAAAAACGAGTTCGTACTTCGTAATTGAAATAATAATAAAACAGATAGAAGCATGCACATACCTAATTAATCTTTGAATGGCAATCGGCTTCGGCTATATGGATTTTGGCGTTGACGACTTGAACTTGGTAGGCAAGGTAATAGGGTTTTTTTTTTTTACTGCATTAGCGTTCGCAGCCGCAACCAAGAAAAAGAAGAAGATTAATTGTTGAATCAATGTTGATTGAGAGTTTGATTATTTGAGATTTATTACGTTTATATGTAAGAATATTAATGATTTATTAATTTGTAAGTTAATTACTTGTGGAAGTTTAAAAGATGGGGAGTCTCCAAAGTATTAAAAATTAAGTGTAATTTTTTATTAAAATATATTATATGTTAAGTATATTCGGGGCGGGTTCGGGGCAGGTATCTATAAATCCGGCCCCGCCCCGAATACTAATCGGGTATAATTTTGTTACCCGGCCCCGGCCCCGGGTCCGAATTTTGGCCCCCGCCTCCGCCCCATTAGGGGCGGGTCCCCGCGGGTCCCCGGCCCCGCCGGGGAAATTGACATCCCTAGGAGAATCTTAATAATTGCAGAGAGTGGAGAGCCAAAGATTATTATCAAAATTCTAGGGAGAGAGATGTTCGTTAGGCCAAAGATTGGAGATTCGATCATCATTGACCGAGGTGTCATTGATCGTGAACTAAGGGAAGCTTTTCACTTGCTTGGAATTGACAAGCCAAATTCTGCAGACTAGAAGATGATGAAGCTGCGAGTGTTTAAAGCCTACCTTGTAGAGTAATCTCTCTCTTATATCTCTCTGTGATCTATATTCCATGCTTGCCCTCTATGAAGATTTACCTTTTTGTCATGCGTCGTGCTTTACAGTTTATCTTTACTAGCTTTGTGAGTTTTTATCCTTTTTGCTACAAACCTACACAACCATAAGAATTTAAAAAAAATAAAAATGATAAGATTATAAGGGATTCAGTCGCTTGGAAGTTTTTACTGTGGTAAAGTGTTGGGTTTTGGCATCATCAAAAAGAGAGAAATTATTGGGAATTGTTAAGGATTCACGTGTTAGGGGGGAACCTATTGGGACGCTTAATAAAATTGTTCATTATATTTTGATTCGATCCCAAAACCCTCTATGATAATCCTATTCCCAAGCTACCCTATTTGATTAGTATAATAGGTTAGAATTTTTCAAGCTTGTTATGTTAGGAAAGCTTATTTCTTTCTAGTCTCTTTAGGTCTATGATTGGTGTCTAGATGTTAGGTTTTTAGTTGTCTTTTCGTGTCCATTTTCCCTTAGTTTTCGTGTGTTTTCGTTGTTTGTGGCTATGATTTGGTTGTTTTGGAGTCTTTGGTATTGTAGGATGAAAAGGGCGGAAACGAGAAGAAAACAAGAAGAAAGAAGCATTATATCGAAGAGGGGTTCGATAGGAGCACGTATGCGAAAACGGAGGTCAATTTGGAGTTCGGACGAGGAAGATACGGCCGAAAGAAGAAAGACGCGCGTAGTCGTCCAGAATGACGAGTTGGACGTACGTCCAACTCGTTTTGGACGCCCGTCCAACTCCGGCGGCCAGCTTTTCTTTCCTTCTATAACTAGGTTTTCATACCTATTATAAATACTACCCCTTGTACACGAATTCTACAACCTTTTACCTTAGTTTTAGCTCTAGTTTTCAGCACATTACATTCTAGTTTAGTTTTCCTTTGTTCGATCCGGATCGCTACTTCGTTCCTCAATTAATTCAAGTTTTTTACTTAGTTCTTCGTTCTTCGTTTAATCTCGTAAGTTCTTTATTGCTTTCTTTTATTTGATTTAATTGCTTTCCTAGTTCTAGATTTATTTTCGTAATTGCTTTGTTTATCTCGATCGTTTGTTTAATTTCGTTAGTTCATAGTTTAGATTCGTTTTTCTTAGTTTTCAATTTCTTCGCTTTCAAGTTTTCATAGTTAGATTTATTTGCTTAGATTTTCAGATTTAGTTTAATTCATGTCTAGATTAATTTTCGTTTCTTTCGTTGCTTTCTTATTTGCTTTCTTTTCAATTCTTGCCTAGGTAGTTTAATCGTTTTATTTTAGTTTAATTCTTAGATTTATTTCTTGCTTTCTAGATTAGTTATTTACTTGCTTTTATTTATTGCTTTGATTTACTTTATTGCCTAGGATTTAAAATAAAAACCAAACCAAATTCTCTTTACTTGTTTTTTTAGTTCTAGGATAGATTAGGATTTTTGCTACACGATTATTTGCCCTGCAAAGTTTTCCTTGAGATTCGACATTGGGTTTTTACTTACTAAGTGCTAGGATAGATTTTGTTCTATTGCGACACTTTTTAGTGAAACAAATTTTGGCGCCGTTGCCGGGGAAAACTTTAGGCGTTTAATTGTGCAGTATTTTTATTTGTTTAATTTTAATTTGTGTTTACTCGATTTCTTGTTTCTCCCACTCTGTGCGTTTAACCCTTTTGTTGAGTGTTGTTTATGCATGGTCGCCGAAGTCTTCAAAGGAATTTAGCGCCTTACTTCGACAACATCAACCGAAGGATAGATATTTTAGCCTCTAAGGAGAAGGAGGAGATCGATTCGCAAGACTTTTCTTTGATCTTGTTATTTGCAGAGTCTGAAGCCATGGCAGCTAGAGTCATGGGCGATTTTGCTCGCCCCACATTCACAGCCACCACTTCGGCGATTGTCGTGACGGAAGCGGTCAGGAATCATGATCTTAAACCTCACCACATGGCATTGCTCCCATCCTACCACGGGCTGCCCAACGAGGATGCATTGACGTTCATTCGAGAGTATTGCATGGTGGTGCAAACTTTCCCACTCTCGGGACTCACGGAGGACAACTTGAAGATGAAGTGCTTCTCGTACACCCTCAAGGATCGAGCAAAGTCATGGTATTTGGCGCTCCCAGCCAACTCTCTCACCACATGGAATGCGGTTTGTGAGAGATTCATGCTCAAGCACTACCCGAACCGCAAGACTCAAGAGGTGCGGTCAAAGATTATGAACTTCTCCCAAGACAACGATGAGCTGTTTCACGAAGCATGGGAGAAGTTCCAAGAGCTACTTCAACAATGCCCTCATCATCAAATGGCATCGGAATTGCTTTGGCAATATTTCTACGACGCCCTCAACCAAACTTGTCAGTTCATGGTGGATAGTTCGGCCGGAGGCGACATAGCGGTCAAGACAGCTGATGAGATGAAGACGATTTTCGAGACGCTCGCTGCGAGTTCTCATCAAAAATCAGCTAGGCTTAGGAAAGTGGAGGCGAGTGCAATTTCGATGAGCCCCGACTTGAAGAAGCAAATTGCCGACATGTATAAAGATTGATAGGGATTAATATCAGCCATACTCCCTAAATAACCCAAGTTAATAGGGAATACACTTTCCTTAACCTCAGACTACAGTTCCTAGGGAAACTGATGTGTCAGATGTCACAATAGAGGCGGGAACCCTACCTTCACGAAGGGAATAACAAATCCTAAGACGGAACTAGCATCAACAACGCCGTTAATGGAGATAAGTATTACTTTTAAATGATGATCAATAGAGGCTATTTCGCGTAACAACATAATATCAAAGACATTTTCTGGGCACCAGACGCTCAACACCATCAAGAACCGTACGCCATGCAAGAAGCTGTGAGGTTCTAGTTTCTCCCATAAGCCATGCGGGATCCGCAGGCATCTGCAAAGATAGCAGGATCTGATCAATGTCCCCAAGCATCTGGCACAACTTCAGGTTCTGTGTAGCACGCCATCCGCATGACTCTATGTACTATAGAGTGAGGACCACTGCATTCATGACGGAGGATACTCTGCCTCCGTTGGAATTCCTTTTCTGTCCTTCCTTCACACGGATGCTCACTTTCCACCCTCCTCATGCCTATAAATACTAAGTGAACACAACATCACATTATCACTTTCTACGAACAACACGCTCCTTAGCGTACTGTTCCATTCAATTCCAGACTTCCTCTCACGAGCTCCTTCGAGCCTAAGCGGACAAGGCGTTCGAAGTCTTCTTCTTGGAAGCCGCATTTCCTTTTCATCTCCATCCGTTCTTCTCGACGCCGGGAAGAATCTCTATCACACACACTACCTTGAGCTTAAGGTAAAACCCTCATCTCCTAAATGGGAATGAGGCTTAACAGAGTCCCGTGCTCCTCGTTTCTCTCTTTTTCCTACCTCGCTTCTTCGTTATCTGCCTGTATGAGTGCAAAACTCCATGAATCTTGCTAGTTTATGGCTAACTACGCCTTTTATCCGTTGCATATAGCTCAACTATTGTTCGTTGTTACTACGTACATCATGCTCTGTAGAAAATGCTTGGTTATGGCTTTCCATACGTGTGAATCTCTTGCTCTTTACTGCTTTAACGCTTTACCCGTAAATGCTCTTTGCAAAACAAGATGAAAAATACCCTAAATTGTTGTGGATCTCCAACCCAGATCTATCAACTGGCGCCGTCTGTGGGAAGTCTTGAGTTGAGATGTCGATTTCCCCTGTTTTTATGTAAAATTCCAGCTCGTTGTTATAATGCCATCTGCGATTTCCCTTTATTATGTCCTTATGCGGAGAATATGAGGAGATCTGATGTTACATTGATTGAGAACGCCCTGTTTGTGGTTTGACTAGCGGAAACCCAAATGGGTATCCTGTTGTTTGATATTTGCTAAGCTCTCCACGGTTATGAGCTGTTAAATGTGATGTGATTCTAGGATTATGCTCCCTTTGAAATGGAAATTGTAATAAACACTTTGATTGAAAGGAAACTTGTGTTTGAGAGGCTGATTTTCTCTCCTTGAATGCGAATTAAGAGTTGATATTTGCAAGTACTGTCAAAACACATGGGTTCAGAGGGTTAATCCCCTGTTTATCTTTGAAGCTCTAATTGATTCTGATGATATGTGCATAAATTTGTCCTGTCATTTACTCTGTCGCGATGATCACCTAGAATGGTGGCTATCTAATAGAAGGAATATGTATTGAATGCAAGATTGATATTATCTTTGGAGAATTTTAGTATGTATACCATGAATTTGTTGTAGCTACACTGCTCATAATAAATCAATCCAGTAATTAGAAACAATCTCAAGGCCATATCTCTTTCATGACATGAATTGTGATGGCTAATCTGTTGTTGTTTTGCCAAAATTCTAAGGTTGTGAAGGATCCGGAGGAAAGCCGGGTCACTAACTGCAGCAATCTCAAAACACATTCGATTCACCTTGTGTACTTGGTGAGCATACAATCATGTCTATTATTCGCTCAATATGAGATCCATCTATGAGTTGCAAAGGATTCGTGATTACAGAGGAAGCATCACTACTAAAGCTAGTCAAATGCCCCTGAATCGCCATGACTTGAAAACCCACAAAATAATAAAAACATTAAAAAATGGAGAGCCGAAAGATGATGAGGTTACCCCATTCACGTTGATGAAGGGAGCCCGCATCTGAAAGCAGAACCTCCTCCCAGAAGCCCTGTCTAACAGGCAATTCCCTCATAAGCCCCGTATAACGGGCAGAACCCCCAGAAGCCCTACACAGTAGGCAACACTCTCGTAAGCCCCGTATAACGGGCATAACTTCCTCTCAAAAAGCCCTGTTTAACAGGCAACATCATCGTAAGCCCCATACAATGGGCAGAACCCTTCATAAGCCCTATTTAATAGGCAACCCTCTCAAAAAGCCCTGTTTAACAGGCAACATCATTGTAAGCCCCATATAATGGGCAGAACACTTCATAAGCCCTATCTAATAGGCACCTCTTTCGTAAGCCCCATTCAATGGGCAGAACCTTCTACAAAGCCCTATCTAATAGGCAACTCCTTCGTAAGCCCCATGCAATGGGCATAACTTTTCCTAAGCCCTACTCAGTAGGCAGCATCTTCACAAGCTCCATATAATAGACAAAACTCCTTATAAGTCCCATTAAACGAGCTACGCTTCGAAGGGAGGATTTTTGAACAACGAGTACGACGTGGCCATGGAGATTATTGAGCTGACCGTGAATTCAAGTTATGAGGAGGCTACTGACCGTCGCATTGGAAGAAGGAGAGTTGCCAACATTGGGATCGATGCTTACGAGGACTTGATGGAGAAGTATACAAAAACAGCAAGTGAGTTGGATTCTATCAAGAAAGGGGTACTTCCGTGCGATGCTATCATGACGAACAAGCAAACCCAACTGAAGAGGAAGATGCCAATTTTGTGCAACAAGGGGGCAAGTGGCAACCGAATCAAGGAAACAAGTGGCAAGGAGGACAAGGAGGTTCGAACTAACAAGGAGGTTACAAGAAGCCGTACGTTCCAAACAACCGCAACCATCCGAACTTCTCTTACGCCAACCCGAACAACGCTTTGCAACCACCTCCCGGCTTCCATGTTGAGAACGGAGTCATCCAAGAGCCAAAGAAGGAGGTGTCTACCGACGACTTGATTCGTCAATATATGGCTCAGTCGGAGATGAGGATGACACAACAAGATGCAAAGTTGAGGACATTGGAGCTTACTCAAAGTACCTCGACCAACAACTTGGCGAGTAGCATCAATGCGTTGACCAAGCAAATGCAAATGTTGGAGATGCAAATGAGTCAAATAGCCAATGCTCAAGGAGGAGTCCACAAGCCCGGCCATTTCCCAAGCAACACCGAGCAAAATCCGAAGAACAACCATCAAGTTCACGCAATTGAGCTTAGGAGTGGCACTCGTTTCACAAATCCATCTTTGGAAGACGAAGTTGAAGGTAGAGTCAAAGATTTGGGTGATGGAAGCAATTCGGAGGCGGAAACGGACGAGACAAAAGACGAAAGCCCGGAAGGAGACTCACTCGGCCGAGTCACCGGCCGAGTCGAAGGAGAAAAATTCACCCAGGACTCACTCGGCCGAGTCGCTGGCCGAGTCACTCCACCAGTAGGTCCACTCGGACCGCCACTCGGCCGAGTCACCCCACTCGGCCACTCACTTGGCCTAGTACCCGGCCGAGTCGAACCCAGCTCCGAACCCGTTCTTACCCCGACGCACGAATCGACTCCCAAGGCTCCGTTTCCGCAACGATTGGCGAGTACCAAGCAAGACGAGAAGTATCAGAGGTTCTTCGAGATACTCAAGAAGGTTAACATCAACATTCCACTTCTCGATGCTCTCCGAGACATGCCAAACCACATGAAGTTCATCAAGGATGCGGTGTCGGAAAAGAAGAAGTGGGCGAAATTCGAAACGATCAACCTCACTGAGGAGTGCAGCGCGGTGATCCAAAAGAAGCTACCGTTGAAGCAAAAAGGATCCCGGGAGGTTCACATTAGCATGCAAGATCGGTGATCAAGTCTTTCAAAATGTGCTATGCGATCTTGGTGCTAGCATCAACTTGATGCCTCTCTCTATATTCGACCGGCTCAAGATCGGGAGGATGAAGCCAACCACTATCTCTCTACTTATGGCGGACCGATCGGCTTCTTATCCAAGGGGGATAGTGGATGACGTTCTCATTCAAGTGCACAACCTTGTCTTCCCGGCGGGCTTTGTAGTTTTGGATATGCCCGAGGATACAAATCAACCTTTGATCTTAGGACGGCCATTCTTAGCCACGGGGAGAGCATTGATCGATGTTCAAGATGGAGACCTCACCTTTCGAGTCAACGGGGAAGAACTGAAAATTTCTATATATGAAGCCATGAAGAGACCCGACGACCACCGTGAGGATATCTTCTCCATAGAGACTGTTGGTCCCGATTTGTTAATAGGAAAAATACGTAGAGGGGGGGGGGGGGGGGTGAATACGTATTTTGAAGTTTTTCAACTTCAAATCCCTTAACTCAGAGTAACAAGTAAAGAACTCTTTTTGAAACTTAAGTCCTAGCTGAAGCTAGATCTACAGAACGTAGCTTGCCTACTTGACCGAAGTGAGCACTTGATCAAGAGGGAGTCTTTACTCGTATGTGCGGAATTTGGTGAGCTAAATCTTTCCTAAGTAATTGAAATTTCCAGATTAAGTTTGTTTAAGATGCAGTATGCAATGAATAATCAAACAAGAGATAGTATAGGGTAAGAGAGATACGACACCAAGAATTATAGTGGTTCGGAGATAAAGCTCCTACGTCCACTTGTTGCACGACGGCAACTGTTCTTTTCACTCAAGAACTTGAAGGTTACGGGTCCTTCAAAAACCTGGTCGAGATCGGGCTTCACTCGCCTGGATCAAACGACTGACGTAGTGATTGCGGGTTCACTACACAAACCTAACAAAGACTGGAAGCTTCACTTGCTTCAGTCAAAACACGACAGGGAGATTACGGGCTCTCCTTACAGCCTAGCTTCGATCGAGCTTCACACAAACGATGTAAGTGCAAGCTTGGATCTAGACTCTATGATCGAGGCTTCTTCAATCGATGAAAGAAGAGCCTTGGATCTGGACAACCTAACGACAACACTCAACAACCTAACAGACAGAGTTTAGGGTTTTTGGTTGACGAACACACTATGAAGAGCTCTTTACAGTAGATGCAAAGTAGGCTAGAGCTCTTCTTCTAAGCTTGGATATTTGAAGTGGGCTTAGACTCTATGTGTGAAGGTTGTGAAGACGAGTTCCGATGAACTGGAAACTCGGAGAACACTTGGAAACAAAGACTCGAAGATTTGCTCGAAGGCTTGGGAGTGTTTGTTTGCTGTATGCGCTTGAATGCTCAAAATAGTGTTCTACTCTTCTTCGTCTTCATCCTTCACTATTTATAGGCGGAGGGTTGGCTGAGATCCGTTGCTTGGTTGGTGGCCTTGTCCCTCCTCCTCTCGACAGTACTTGCGCAGGCTGGCACCTTTTTCAGACGTCCAGTTTTGGCATTTTGCCAAAAATGGCTAACTTACAAGGTTAACAGTAACTGGAGCGAGCCAGTACTGTTGCGGCGCCTTTGTCGGCCTGGCAGTCAACTCTTCCGCTCCACTCCGCTTTCGACACGTGGAGATCTCGTAATTAATGCTACAATCTCCTGTTGACTGGAGTTCAAAATATGGGCGGGAGTCGCGCTGTCGCTTTCTGGTAGGTAGTGGCTCGCTTTGCTTTGAAGTTGTAGCGTCCGCTTTAGTTGAGTCACTCCGTAGTCATTCTGTAGTTAGCGGCTTCGGGAAATAAAGTTCCCTAGCGACTGCTTTGGAAACTGCTGACTAGAGTTGACTAGTTTTGACTCTTCACTGTAGCGCTTGCTTCGCTTCGCTTTGGCTTTGATTTGTAGCGCTCGCTTCGCTTCGCTTTGGCAGACTCACTTCGAATCTACTGTAGCGATCGCTTCGCTACACTGTTCTTCGGCACGCTTCTCTTCAGTTTGCTAGGCTTGCTTCTCTCTGGAAAACACACTCAAGTGAGTGGCCTTCACTTGAACTCTTGAAGCCTATAATCTATGCAAAAATTAAAGAGCCATCCTAACAGAGTAGGCTTAGAAAATTCTAACCTTTTAACTACATCAAGGTGGGTCACTTGCGAGTTGGACACTTGGGGTTTTGGGATCCAATCAAAACAAATGACTTCGTTCATCAAGTATCCCACATAGTTCCCCCTTAACAAATTGGTCCATAACAATTCCCAACAATTTCCCCCTTTTTGATGATGCCAAAACCCAAAGGCTAAGACTTAGAATGTTCCAGCCTATCTAACCGTGAAGGGAACTCCAAGCGACTGCTTCCTTTGCAGCTTCGTTTGTAAATTTTTTTTTAAGTTCCTTTCCCTTTTTTTCTCGGTTAAATTATTTGAGTTTGTAGCAAAAGGTAAGGTCATTCACAAAGCAGGTAAATGACAAATTTTGACAGAAATTGAAATTTGATAGATGAACAAGCAGTTCACAAAATATATAAGGAACTTGAAACTCAAGGGTTTCCTGCAGTTCCTTCCCTGTCATCCTCCTTTCCCTTCGTCACTTCCATTTCCTTCTCTTCTTCCTCTGCCTCCAAATCCTTCGCAATCATTTCTTCTGGTATGGTGTATGCACTGAAAACCTTTGCTTCCAGCGAATCAACACTGTGGATACTTGGCCTCCTCCAAGTCTCTTCCAGTTGGAAGGCTTCATCCACCTCAGCGTCGATGATGCTGCGATTGGGGACACTGGTGCCAGGTAGGAATGGCATAGGAAATTCCTTCTTGGCTGGTACCTTGATGATTAACGGCATGGGCTCTGCAAGCTGTGCAAGAGCGAAGACCTGTCGCCTGAACTTATCATCGTAGGAACTAAGAAAGTTGTTGAGCGCACTGACCCTTGAGCATTTGGTCTGCAATGGCACTACCTCCCAATAGTAGTATGCTTTGATAAATTTCTCCTTGTAATGTAGCCATTGCTCGAGTAATTCGTCAGGGATGAATTGCTCAATCTCACGGGCATCTGGGTGCTCATTTCTGCGCACAGTCAACTCCTCTTCCGACCGGCTGGACATCTGTGCCATGACCGTTTTGAACTTCTTTCCTGACTCGCCGCTCCAGATAGGAAGCTTCTGGTTGAGTTGCCTCCGAATGTAATTGCGTTCCTCTTTGAGAGGGTCGCGACCAGAGTTAATCATCTCTTTAGCAGTCTCGTGACATGTATCGATCATAGCCTGAGCTAGGCATGCATCGGACTCCTCTGGTATGACCGGAACAAAGGCACTTCGGACTAAGACGGACTGGATGAGTCTCACTTCATTGAAGTGTTTCTCAATCCGGTCGTCAATGACTTGCAGTCGCTTTGCCTTTATCCTCTTTTCCTTCTCTGTCCTTGAAGCAACTGCCTTCTCGACCTTTTGGCGCTTGGTAGCTGGATCATCTCTTATAGTTTCTGGAGTAGTTCGCTTCACTATTTGCTTTGGTGGTGGGGGAGGCGGCATGTCCTTCTTTGTGGTTGCACTTGAAGCGACAATTGCAGATGAAGTGACATCTTCAGTTGCCAAGGTGAGTGCAGCACTTGCGGCGGCTGAAGTATGCGCATTGGAACTCGAAGCACCTGCAAGAGTTAACCATCCTAGCTCCGACTGCCTGGCTGTGGCTTCGTTTTCCTCCGCTTGCTTCCGCCTTTCCTCCTTGGTTAACACCGTAACTGGAGGATGTCGTGCGATAGAAGAAGCCAGCACTTTTTCTTCAAGTGGCCTGCGAGGATCCTCGGGCTTCTTCATCAGTTCTTCCTCTGAGAGCTTTTCTTTGCCTTTCTTGGCAAGCTTTGCCTCCTTCTCCTCTTCTCTGGTACCACTACCTTCTTCCAACAATCTTTCTACTTCAAACTCACCAATTACTCCACCTTGTGGTTCCAAGAGATTGGTATTTTTCAGTACCATCCCATCCCCCTTTTTGGCATCATCACTGCCAGGGGTTGGGACGATTGTCTTTCCAGCAAGAGACTTGTAAAGTCCCTCAATCTTATCAAGCACAGCACGAAGCATACTTTCTGTTCGTGTCGCGAAGACTTGTTCTTCCGACAGTACCATTCCTGCTGTTTTGTTCGAGATTTCTTCCAGCAAATATTCGCATTGCTTTTCTCTTTCAACTACAGATCTCATCATTCTTTCCAAAGGCTCTAGTCTTCTGAAGCGAGCCTCCAGCTCTGCTTCAATTTCTCTCTTCATATCCTTCTTTTGCTCTTGCAGGTTGAAGTACCAGAAATCCTGTGCTGCTTGAAGTTCTGCCTCCAAGGTTTCAAGCGATCTCTCTCTCTGATTGAGAGAGAGATGGAATTCGGCACCTGCAGCTACCTTCTCGGTGTACAATTCACCCAATTCTTTGACTGTCTTTAGCAGAATTGAGAGCTCGGCACTCTGTAAATCAAGAGCTTGAGCACTCCTCCTTCGACTCTCCAATTCTTTCTTGTCAATGTCACTCTCTTCTTTGAGTTCCTTCAGTTTAGTTTGAAGTAAGTCGAGGGTCTTTTTGGTGCTTATCAGCTCACTCCCTTTTCTTATCACTTCTTCATCTCTCTTCTCTACTGCTTCCTTCAACTTCTTCACCTCTTTCTCCAATGCCTCCTTCTCTTTACCAACTGTGACAAGCTTGGTATTCACCTCTCTCAAGCGGCTCCTTTCTGCGTCACGCGAGCCTTTGAGTTCGTTGATTGATTTTGTGTGATCATTCACTAGCTTCATTTGCACCTCCAGCGCCTTCTCCTTCTCTTCCAACTCCATCTTCTTTTTGGTGATCTCGCTTTGAATACTTGAGATCTCCGCCTCCTTAACCTCCACCTCCTCTGCGTGATCCCTCATTAGTTTCTTCTCATGAATGGTCGGAGTGTGCTCAGGGACTTTAGCGTCCGGATAGGCACGCTTTACTTTTGCGTCCAGCTTATCCCAGAAGCTGGTCCCGGTTAGAAATGCATGAAAGCCATTTTCACCGATGAAGTCTAGGAGCTTTCCTTCCATCTGGATGAGATCTTCCTTTGAGAAGGCCTCCAGAAGCTTGAAAACTTTGTAAAACTCTGTGCCGCGGTAGGTGACGTATGTCAAGAAATCGACTATCTTGGTGAAGAAGTCGTCTGACATAGGCACTGAGGGATAGCGGGTTCTGAGGGTTTCAGCTACTTGCTCTATGTCTCTCTTGTATCTTTTGAGAGCATCCACCTGTGAGGGGGTTTTGGGGATTTGGAACTGGGGAATTATGGATGTATGGGCTGTATCGGCTGTTTCTGCCGATGTTGAAGGGGATTGGAATGATGTAGCTTCAGGGGTTTCAGGGATATGTATGGGTTTTGTGACTGGCTGAATTTGCTGGGTTTCAGGGATTTGGATAGCTTTAGTAGATAAGGATTGGGATTTGTTAACTTCAGTGTCCTCAAGCGGCTTCTCCACCGCCTCGCTTCCTTGGACAGGTGAAGTGACTTGCTTCAATTTCTTCTTCCCTTGCTTTGCAGCCGCTTGCTTCAGAGGTGAAGCGGCTCGCTTTGCTTGGGGAGCTTCAGCTTGTGCTTTCGCAACTGGCGTTGCTGCGGGCACTTCTACAACTAGAAGTCCCTGATCCATTGGTATCTTTGTTTTCTTCCATTTTTCGTAGAAGATTGTCTGCTTGTTGTATATGGTCGTGTCGGAATCCGGCCATCTTTTCTCCGGAAACTTCAACTCCAACGCGACGGATAGTCTTGAGAAGAATTTCAACTTCCCTTTGCGGAGAATCTTGTTTGCAGTTCCTGGTACAAATGCAAAATCTTCAGCAGCCTCGTAGATTTGTTTGAGAAACCACCCGTGCCAGTTGAATTTAGTTCCAGTGAGGCTGTCGACGATCATGGTGGTACCGATCAGTTTTGTTTCCGACAGCGTCTCTAGGGATCTGACATAGCATGCAATGCTCTTCATAAAGAGTTCGCAGATGAGGTTGAAAGGGGCCTTCAAATTTGAACGAATGCTGGCCACTCTGAAGTTTGGTTCTGCTTTGTCGACGGCGAAACGACCATATTGGTCTTCGGCCGAGAATCCCAAATCCAACAGGGAATCTCCTCCTTCCCTTGTCAAATCGAACACGCTGATGAGCTCGTTCAAGTCCACTTCCACCGGCTTCCGGGTTTGTGGATCTATAAATGATGTTGTGTTTTGTTCCTTCTTCAAGTTCAGAAGTAGCTCTCCCACTGCCTTTGCCAAGACCTTCGTCGGAATCAACGTTACAAACTTCCAAAGACCGGCCGTGGTCACGGCTCTACGGAAGAGGCCCTTTCTCTCGATGACAATTAGGTCGAGATGGGGCTCGACGTTGATGTGCTTGTCTACCTTCGTCATGAATTGCTCCATTGTTTATGTACTCAGCTTTTTGCCCATGGTGAGATTTGAGAAGTTTTGAAACGAGATTTTAACAGTGTAAGGGTTGAGACTCGTGAGTTGCAGAGGTTGCAGATCTAAGCACGAGAATGGCTAATATTGAAGGTTGTGAAAGGCTTTGAGGGATTTTAGGTTTGAGATTTCAGAGGTACAGAGGTTTCACTAAAATGGTAGTTTTGAGACTTGTGAAATTTTTCTGCAGCCTTTGGTTTACATATATATAGAACTAAGGTTCGGCTGACGAGGCAGGGGCAAAACAGTAATATCTTCCAAGATCCTGTGCAGGGGCGGCAGACCTTCGGTGATGGATCTGACGTGTCCGGCGTCATCACTGGAAAAGTGAACCGCCAATTTGGTTTGACGTGGCCACGTGGCAGCTTCTGATTCGTCTCTTCCAACAGTAGTCAATCCAGCGGTTGAGATTTAGAGACGGTTCAGATTCGACGGCTGGATTGAGTGCGGTTTTTCCCGCTTTCCTCGGCTTTGACGTCCACGCGCCTGTCGTTTCTTCTTCTACGCGCCGCTGCATTAAATGCTTGGCAGAAAGTAAAATAGGCACTCGAGTGCTGACAGCTCATACGCTTCGCTACGTATCCGCTTGCTTCGAGTGTAGCTGCTTCAGCATCCACTCGCTTGCGGAGTACTCGCTTCACGTGACTGTTCCGCACTCGCTTGCGATGGCTAGCTTTAAGTGACGTAGCACTCGCTTGGCCATCTGAAGCGACTAGAATAAGAAACTGAATTTCTTTACTTAAATTTAAAATGTTTCTGACTTACATACTTCGAGGATAAACAAGAGTGTTTTCCTCTTTGTATTTGTGTCAGATTCATTTCATATTTTCCACATAACGAGTGAAGGTTTCTAGCACGCTTCAGCTCACTTAGTGTACTTAAATTTGAAACGCTTACCAGTCAATCTCACTTCGTAGGAGATTGATACCACTATTTGAAGACTTCATTTGATTTGGACTTCAGATTGTAGAATCCACTTGTTGGCTTTGAAGCTTGTTGATTCTACCTGATTGGTAATTCAACTTCTTGGCATTAGTCTTCATGGCATTCATCTTCCTCTACGAATTAGAGAGTCCTCCATCGAAGTGAGTGAGGGAGGAAATGAATATAGTACACAAGCTTACTACAACCCAGAGGGGAGTTTCACGTAAGTGTACATATTCACGACGAATGGGGGATGAGTACAAGTCCTTATCTCAGAGCAGAAATGGACAGGATGACAATGAGAATGCTCTGACAAGACAATCTCGTATTTTACGCAGAAGCATGTCACCAGCCCTGCAACCTTTTGTAGAAAAAGGTAAACCTTCAAGCATCCTCCTATATGCTACAGAATGAACTTGCAATCGACTCGTTTTGACCCAAGCTTGGGCAAATTGAGGCGATGCAAAATTCAAAGTGAGAGGGGAATGGATAGACATCCGGCAGCTCAACTCAGTAAAGAGTGAGTAAGGAATGGACATTTATCCACGATGAAGGAGATGAGAAGACTTGCTCCTCTTCGGCGGAAAGATGGGAAGAGGACACAAGGTCTAGGTGCCAGCCCTGCCTAAGCTTTCACCATTTTTACGTGGGAAGGCCCGATACAAGACCCCACAACCGTTACTAGAAACGGCACTTGCGAGTGTTTATACCCACTCGCTAGGAATCCTAGGCTAGGTAGCAGCTTTCCTTGCTCGCTTTGGAAGTAGCTTGCTCCGGGAGCAAACAATAGTTCCCCCTTAACCAATGGCTTAACAATTCCTGTAAGCGGGTAGGGAACATCTTCCAACACTCCACCTTACTCCACCTTGTTTCTCCTTCTTCAAGCGAGTGAGATTTTGAAGTGACTCGCTTGAGTTGGTGAAGATCCGAAGCGAGTGACGCTACAAAAAACTAGCGATCACTCCTTCATGCATCCTGGATCTAGCATTCTTCACCAGGGTCTAATAACCCTAATTCAATGCATAGCTGGTTGAAACGAAACTCAGCTAGAGGCTTGGTGAGGATATCTGCTCGCTGGAGATCGGTATGAATTTTCTCGAGCTTGATATCCTTCTTCTCGACATGATCTCGAATGAAGTGATGTCGGATTTCCACATGCTTGCATCTGGTGTGAAGCACTGGATTCTGCGAAATACATATGGCACTGTTGTTGTCGCAGAAGATCGGAATTTCATTCGCTTCAACTTTGTAGTCCTTCAACTGTTGACGAAGCCATAGGATTTGAGAACAACAGCTTCCAGCGGCCATGTATTCAGCTTCAGTTGTTGAAGTAGCTACGCTTGTTTGCTTCTTTGAGAACCACGAGATCAGCTTGCTTCCCAAGAACTGACATGTGCCCGAAGTTGACTTCCTATCGACTCGGCACCCTCCATAGTCAGCATTGGAGTATCCAGTGAGCTCCAAATTGTCCTCCGCTGGATACCACAGACCCATGTTGACAGTGCCCTTCAAATATTGAAGAATCCTTTTGGCAGCTTCAAGATGGCTGTGCTTG
The DNA here is from genome assembly GCA_029379335.1 of Thymus mandschuricus. NCBI lineage: Eukaryota > Viridiplantae > Streptophyta > Magnoliopsida > Lamiales > Lamiaceae > Thymus > Thymus mandschuricus. The sequence continues at coordinate 34,016,384 of CM057073.1, read as the reverse complement.
GGGTTGCTTTGGAAGCGAGCGCAGACTCCAACTGCAAAAGTAATATCTGGCCTACTTGCAGTGAGATATAGGAGGGATCCAATAAGAGCACGATAATCTGTAGCATTCACAGATTTTCCCTCTTCGTCTGGCTCCATCTTCCAGTTGGTATTCATTGGGATTTTCACAGCTTTAGCATGTTGAATACCGAACTTAGCAAGCATATCTCTTGTGTACTTCGCTTGATTGATGAAGATACCATCATCCTGCTGCTTCACTTGAAGACCTAGAAAGCAGCTCATCAAGCCAATCATTGACATCTCATATTTGGTCTTCATCAGCTCTCCAAACTTCTCGCTAAGCGACTGGTTTGGCGATCCAAATATGATGTCGTCTACGTAGATCTGAACCCATAGCATATCCTCTCCATGGTTGATTGTGAAAAGGGTTCGATCTATCTTTCCTTTGTGAAATCCATTATTCACTAGGAATTGAGAAAGTGTATCATACCAAGCTCTGGGAGCTTGCTTCAACCCTTATAGAGCTTTCTTCAAGCGATACACCTTGTCTCCTTGCTCGAAACCCGGTGGCTGCTCCACATACACTTCTTCCTTGAGTTCACCGTTGAGGAATGCACTCTTCACATCCATTTGATAGACCTTAAACTTCTTGATTGCTGCATAGGCTAGAAACAATCTGATAGCTTCAAGCCGTGCCACTGGAGCGAAGGTCTCGTCAAAGTCGATTCCTTCCTCTTGGCAGTAGCCTTTGGCAACGAGTCGCGCCTTGTTCCTCACAACGTTGTGGTCCTCGTCCGTCTTGTTCTTGAACACCCATTTGGTGCCAATAACGTGCTGAAATTTGGGACGTTCCACGAGGTACCATACGTCATTCCTGGTGAACTGGTTCAGCTCTTCTTGCATGGCGATCACCCAGTTTGAGTCGGCTAGAGCTTCCTCCACGCTTGATGGCTCAATGTTTGAGAGAAAGCAACTGAACATGGCACTTTCTTCAAACACTTGACTCCTGGTCACTACACCCTTGGATGGATCTCCAATGATTTGACTTGGTGAGTGATCTTTGAGCCACGCTCGCTTGGACCCGCCAGCTTCGTCTTCATCTTCTTCTTGGTCACTTGCTTCACCATCTGTAGCAAGTGGATTGGGTGCTTGGCCTGCACTTGCTTCAGAAGTCTTGGGGGCAGCTTCATCTTTTCCTTGGACATTCTGCTCGCTTGAGCCTTTGATCTCTTCTTCATCCTCAAGTATGTCCCAAGTAAGAGTGTTGATGGGTTCCTCTCCTGACTTTCCGTCTTTAGATAGATCCTGTTCCTGTGGATGACTTAAAGAAGATTTATCAAATACGACATGGGGTGATTCTTCCACGATTAGGGTTTTACAGTTGAACACCCTGTAAGCTTTGCTTGATGTGGAATATCCTAAGAATATTCCTTCATCAGCTTTGCTTTCAAAGGCTTTCAACTGTGACTTCCCATTGTCATGGATGAAGACCCTACAACCAAAGATATGGAAATAAGATATGTTAGGAATTCTTCCTGTCCATATTTCATATGGTGTTTTGTCGTGTCGTTTGCAGAGAAGAGTTCGATTCTGCGTGTAGCATGCTGTATTGGCTGCTTCAGCCCAATACTTCATTGGAAGCTTTGAGTCTGCAATCATTGTTCGAACTGCTTCCTTGATGATACGATTTCTTCTTTCAGCAACTCCATTCTGCTGTGGTGTGCGTGCTGAGGAGGTCTGATGTGCTATGCCATGCTCCGTGCAGTAAGCTTCAATGGTAGAGTTCAAGAACTCTGTCCCTTTGTCGGAGCGGATGGTCACGATCGCTTGATTCTTCTCCACAGCCAATCGCTTGAGCAGTTGTGGTAGCTTGGTCAGAGTCTCCTTCTTGCTGTAGAGAAATACGACCCAAGTGTAGCGAGAGAAGTCGTCGACTACGACTAGAGTGTATTTTCTTCCATTCATACTAACTGGAGTAACTGGACCAAACAGATCCATGTGAAGCAGCTCGAGCACTCGCTTTGATGAGGCTTCTTCGAGACTGGCGAAGTGCTTCTTTGTCTGCTTCCCTCGTTGGCATGGTGAGCATGGATGGTCTTTGATGAAGACTTCATTTGGTATGCCTTGCACCAAACCCTTACGAGCTAAGCGATTGATTGCTTTGAAGTTGAGATGGATCAAGCGTCTGTGCCAAAGCCATCCTATCTCTGTAGCACTCCTCGCTACTAAGCACGTCTCCACTTTGCAGCTATCCCATTGTGCTATGTAGACGTTCCTTTGTCTAATTCCAGTAAGCACAATCTGGGATGTGAGCTTGCTCTTTACAATGCACTTGTTTGAAATAAATTCCACCTTGTGTCCTTTGTCACAAAACTGTGAAATGGATAGCAAGTTGTGCTTGAGTCCTTCCACATAGGAGACTTCTTCAATTGTGAGCTTTCCAACTTTCAGTGCGCCGTAGCCTTTGGTGCTTCCTCGAGAGTTATCACCAAATGTAACGTGTGGACCCTTCTTCTCTATGTAATCTTGAAGTAGAGCTCTCATGCCGGTCATGTGTCTTGAACATCCACTGTCCAAGTACCAAATTTGTTGACCCTCACATGGCATGGGATCCACGGCGCTCTCCTGCAATTAGACAGATTTTGGTACCCAAATCAGTTTGGGTCCTTGCAGGTTAGTTCCCTTAGGTACCCACACTTGCTTCACTCTCTTTTGAGATGAAGCTTGTGTCTTGGGCTTCTCGACCTTCGAAAACAGTGACTTCTGCCTTGAAGCAGCTTCACATGTGCAGCAGTGTGTGCAAGAGGGGTAGCGGCTCGCTTCAGTCCTACCAATGCTCTTCCCACTTTGCTTATATCCTGAAGCGACTCGCTTTGGATTAGCTATGGTTTTAGAGACTGACTTAGGATTTCTAGGCTGTCGAAGCGGCTCGCTAGGTTTTCTCGAAGCGGTCCAACTAGGGTTCTATCCCTGACTCGCTTGAGTAACCTTGGGAGTTCGAAGCAGCCTCTTTGGTGCTTCGAATTCTTCCCCCTCAACGTTAGTCCGGTTGGACCATCTCCAGTCCGGATAACGTGACACATAGACATTACTCCTCTTCTTGAAAGGGAGATCCTTTGTCTCTCGTGTCTTGGCTTGAGACTTAGAAGCTACAACCGGTTTCCCTTTACCTTTGGATTGGTAATCTTTAGCATTGTGAGTGCTCGGGATAGTTGTATTTTGCTTACCCTTAGATTCAGTCCTTAAAGATATAGACATCTTCATTGGCTTTTTCTTGGGGTTCTCAGCCATTTTGCCTTTATCTTTGTTAGTGGTCGCTTTGGATGCAGTGGGCATTTCCAAAATGACTGATGGTGTGTTTGAAGCACCAACAAAGACAGTCGGCTTGGAAGGTCCACCCTCAAATCCAAGTCCTTCCTTTCTACCAAAAGGTAGAAGAGAACTCTCTAGTGCCTGTCTAGCATATGAAGCTTTGTTTAGGTTGGCGACTAGAGTGGATTGGGCTTCATACCTTCCTTCCAAGCTTTGATGTCTCGCGAAGAGATCCTTGAACTTACTAGTCATAGCCCTTAGATTAAGATTGACTTGGTCAAGCTCAGTGGCTAGCTTTCGGTTCTCCTTCTCGCTTTGAGACAAAGCTTGTTGCAGCACTTCGTGATCACTTGACAATTTAACGTGCTTGTCAAGCAATTCACTCCATGTTGAGGAATTGGGTTCCTCTTGGTGCGAGTGTGCGAGTGTAATTGAACTAGATGGGGGATAGATGAATACCTCTCCTGTTTCTTCATCGGTGAGCGCCATGAGTCCAAGATCCTCACCCTCACTGGAGTTGGGATCTGTGAATGCATCCGAGTCGCTTGAGATTTCTTCAGTTGAAGCGACCGGCACCTCACTTGCTACGAGCGCTCGCCTTGGTGCATCCCTCTTTGCTTTCAGTTCTTCTCGCTCCTTCGCAATCAGCTTTGGGCAATCGGATTTGTAGTGGCCCATCTTGTGGCAATGGTAACATTCCACTTCCATCATGTCTCTCGGGATCGGCTTTGTCGTCTCTTCTCTCTCCCTTTTCCTTCTTGAGCATCAGTGCTCCTCCCTTTGTATTGCTTGTAGAATCTTTTGTATTTGCCCACTCGAGAATTCATCTTGTTGAAGTTCTTGGATAGGAACGCAATGTGTTCTTCCAACTCTTCCCTCGTCATCTTGGCTAGCGACTGCTCGCTTGGCCCTTCAGCAGCTTTGAATGCTACTCCTTTTGACGTAGTGGGCGCTTCATCCTCTTCGTCGAGGTTCATTCGATTCAGATCGAATTCATGAGCTTTCAGTTCGGAAAACAGAATCTCCAGTGTGAACTTTGATAGATCCTTGGTTGCTAGATACAGCTCCTTCATAGTTTGCCACTTCCTTGTGAGAGCTCGGACAATCTTCAGGTTGACTTCCTTATCTGTGAGTTCCTTCCCAAGCGAGTTGAGAGTTGCAATGATGTTTGTAACTCTCAGCTTGAAGGTGTCGATGGACTCGCCTGGCTTCATTATCAGACTCTCAAACTCCCGCATCTGAACGGCGAGTTTGTTCTCCTTGATTTTGTCTGTTCCTTGAGAAATGAGGGCTAGAGTTTCCCACATTTCCTTCGCCGTCGCACACTTCCTGATTCTAGGAAGATAGGCATCAGACACAGTGCTCTGCATCGTGTGACGTGCGATTTTATCCAGGTTGGCGATCTTGAAGTCGTTGGGATTGTATTCATCTTTGTCCTTCTCAACGTACTCTTGTCTGACATGAGCTTCGCGTCCTTCAGCAGCTGGTACGTTCACAGATATGGCTTTCTTGATTTCGATTGGTCCGTCCTCTATGACTTCCCACATCCAGTCGTGGATGGAGCAAAGGAAGCTCTCGACTCGGAAACTCCATGTCTCGTATCCTTCGATCGAGAACTGTGGAAGGTTTGAAGCACTGTATGTAGACATAGCAAACTATCAGCAGTAAATGCAATATGCGTGAGTGAGGTTTTGATGCACTTAGGAAAATAGGATCCGGTTCAGTGAGACAACGTGAAGCGAGTGGGGACTCGCTTCGGATATGCAAAGCAGAGGCTCGAAAGAACCGCTGCTCTGATACCACTTGTTGGTCCCGGTTTGTTAATAGGAAAAATACGTAGAGGGGGGGGGGGGGGGGTAATACGTATTTTGAAGTTTTTCAACTTCAAATCCCTTAACTCAGAGTAACAAGTAAAGAGCTCTTTTTGAAACTTAAGACCTAGCTGAAGCTAGATCTACAGAACGTAGCTTGCCTACTTGACCGAAGTGAGCACTTGATCAAGAGGGAGTCTTTACTCGTATGTGCGGAATTTGGTGAGATAAATCTTTCCTAAGTAATTGAAATTTCCAGATTAAGTTTGTTTAAGATGCAGTATGCAATGAATAATCAAACAAGAGATAGTTTAGGGTAAGAGAGATACGACACCAAGAACTATAGTGGTTCGTAGATAAAGCTCCTACATCCACTTGTTGCACGACGGCAACTGTTCTTTTCACTCAAGAACTTGAAGGTTACGGGTCCTTCAAAAACCTGGTCGAGATCGGGCTTCACTCGCCTGGATCAAACGACTAACGTAGTGATTGCGGGTTCACTACACAAACCTAACAAAGACTGGAAGCTTCACTTGCTTCAGTCAAAACACGACAGGGAGATTACGGTATCTCCTTACAGCCTAGCTTCGATCGAGCTTCACACAAACAATGTAAGTGCAAGCTTGGATCTAGACTCTATGATCGAGGCTTCTTCAATCGATGAAAGAAGAGCCTTGGATCTGGACAACCTAACGACAACACTCAACAACCTAACAGACAGAGTTTAGGGTTTTTGGTTGACGAACACACTATGAAGAGCCCTTTACAGTAGATGCAAAGTAGGCTAGAGCTCTTCTTCTAAGCTTGGATATTTGAAGTGGGCTTAGACTCTATGTGTGAAGGTTGTGAAGACGAGTTCCGATGAACTGGAAACTCGGAGAACACTTGGAAACAAAGACTCGAAGATTTGCTCGAAGGCTTGGGAGTGTTTGTTTGCTGTATGCGCTTGAATGCTCAAAATAGTGTTCTACTCTTCTTCGTCTTCATCCTTCACTATTTATAGGCAGAGGGTTGGCTGAGATCCGTTGCTTGGTTGGTGGCCTTGTCCCTCCTCCTCTCGACAGTACTTGCGCAGGCTGGCACCTTTTTCAGACGTCCAGTTTTGGCATTTTGCCAAAAATGGCTAACTTACAAGGTTAACAGTAACTGGAGCGAGCCAGTACTGTTGCGGCGCCTTTGTCGGCCTGGCAGTCAACTCTTCCGCTCCACTCCGCTTTCGACACGTGGAGATCTCGTAATTAATGCTACGATCTCCTGTTGACTGGAGTTCAAAATATGGGCGGGAGTCGCGCTGTCGCTTTCTGGTAGGTAGTGGCTCGCTTTGCTTTGAAGTTGTAGCGTCCGCTTTAGTTGAGTCACTCCGTAGTCATTCTGTAGTGAGCGGCTTCGGGAAATAAAGTTCCCTAGCGACTGCTTTGGAAACTGCTGACTAGAGTTGACTAGTTTTGACTCTTCACTGTAGCGCTTGCTTCGCTTCGCTTTGGCTTTGAATTGTAGCGCTCGCTTCGCTTCGCTTTGGCAGACTCACTTCGAATCTACTGTAGCGATCGCTTCGCTACACTGTTCTTCGGCACGCTTCACTTCAGTTTGCTAGGCTTGCTTCTCTCTGGAAAACACACTCAAGTGAGTGGCCTTCACTTGAACTCTTGAAGCGTATAATCTATGCAAAAATTAAAGAGTCATCCTAACAGAGTAGGCTTAGAAAATTCTAACCTTTTAACTACATCAAGGTGGGTCACTTGCGAGTTGGACACTTGGGGTTTTGGGATCCAATCAAAACAAATGACTTCGTTCATCAAGTATCCCACATAGTTCCCCCTTAACAAATTGGTCCATAACAATTCCCAACAGAGACATTGATACCACCTACTTCGGAGGAGGCACTCAACCATTGCATCTCAAATTCTCTTTATGCCTACGAGGAGTTGGATGAAGCTTGCGACGAGATTCTCGAGTATCTCAATCAATTGGAAGCAAATAAACCACCACGTCACCACAAGGAAGTCTCATTCCTCGACATCAACAAGAAGGTGGATGATGGAGTTTCAGACGAGTAAGAGAAGAAGGATGCAGCCCCTAAGGTGGAGTTGAAGCCACTACCCGAGCACCTCAAGTACAAGTTCTTAGGAGAAGAAGAGACTTACCCGGTGATCGTGTCCTCTCATCTCACGGAGGCGAATTTGGACAAGTTATTGAGGGTCCTAAGGAAGCACAAATCTGCGATTGGATGGACGATTGCCGACATTAAAGGTATTAGTCCTTCAATTTGCATGCATAGGATATTGCTCGAAGAAGGTCATCGCCCAAGAGTCCAACCTCAAAGGCTATTGAATCCGGCTATGCAAGAAGTTGTGAGGAAGGAGGTGTTGAAGTTGCTCAATGCCGGCATGATCTATGCTTATCTCGGATAGTGAGTGGGTGAGTCCTACTCAAGTGGTGTCGAAGAAAGGAGGCATGACGGTTATCAACGATGAGAAGGGGGAGCTAATCGCAACAAGGCTTGTCACGGGATGGCGTGTTTGCATCGACTATCGTCTTCTTAACGCAGCAACTAGGAAGGATCACTTCCCCCTCCCGTTCGTGGATCAAATGTTCGATCGATTGGCCGGACACGAGTATTATTGCTTCCTCGATGGATACTCCGGCTACAACCAAATCGCCATCGCTCCGGAGGACCAACACAAGATGGCATTCACTTGTCCATATGGAGTCTTCGCTTATCGGAGGATGCCATTTGGGTTATGCAACGCACCGGCTACTTTCCAACAGTGCATGATGGCCATCTTCCATGGATTGATCGAGAACATAATGGAGGTATTCATGGACGATTTTTCAGTATTTGGTTCTTCCTTTGATCAATGCTTGGAGAATCTTGCCACGGTGCTTCAATGGTGTGAAGAGACGAACCTTGTTCTCAATTTGGAGAAGTGCCATTTCATGGTGCAAGAAGGAGTTGTTCTTGGTTACAAGGTTTCTTCACATGGATTGGAGGTGGATCGAGCCAAAGTTGTAGCCATCGAGAAGTTGCCACCACCAACCAATGTCAAATCGGTGAGAAGTTTCCTAGGACATGCCGGCTTTTATCGGAGGTTCATCAAAGATTTTTCGAAGATCACGAAGCTGTTGTGTGGATTGCTCGAGAAGGATGTCAAGTTCGTATTTGATGAGGATTGCTTGGAAGCCTTCGAGACATTGAAGAAGGCTCTTATCTCTACTCCCGTTTTGGTGTCACCAGATTGGAGTGCCCCGGCGAGCTCATGTGCGATGCGAGCGATTGGGCGATAGGAGCTGTTTTGGGGCAGAAAAGGGATAAGCTTTTCCGAGTGATCTACTATGCTAGCAAGACGTTGGACTCAGCTCAAAGGAACTAAATCACCACGGAGAAGGAATTACTCGCTGTGGTCTATGCTTTCGACAAGTTTAGGCCTTATTTGGTGGGATCTCACACGATTGAGCACACCGACCATGCCGCCATTCGCTATCTATTTAACAAGAAGGACTCAAAGCCGAGGTTAGTTTGATGGATCTTACTTCTTCAAGAGTTCGATATGGAGATCAAGGATAGGAAAGGATGCGAGAACGTGGTGGCCGACCATCTCTCGAGACTTGAGCAGCCCGTGGATGGAGAGGATTCGAGGATTGCTATCAAGGAGAGCTTCCCCGATGAGCAGATTTTCGTGATGGACGACTTGACGCCTTGCTTCGCCGACATCGTCAACTACATGGTGATTCATCATGTGCCCAAGGATCTTTCGTCTCATCAAAAGAAGAAGTTTCTTCATGATTGCAAATTTTATTATTGGGATGATCCATACTTGTACCGGAGATGTGCCGACGGGATCATTAGGCGATGTGTTTGACAATCAGAGTGGAAAAAGATCATCGAGGATTGCCATAGCGCTCCGAATGGGGGACACTTCGCTGCAAATCGCACCACCCTAAAAATATTTCATAGTGGCTTTTATTGGCCATCGATCTACAAGGATTGTCACGAGTACATCAAGTCATGTGATCGATGCCAAAGGATGGGGAACATCACGAAGAGGGACGAGATGCCGCAACGCACTATCATGGAGGTGGAGCTCTTCGATGTTTGGGGGATCGACTTCATGGGTCCCTTTCCCAAGTCTTAAGGGTTTCCTTACATTCTACTTGCGGTGGAGTATGTTTCTAGGTGGGTTGAGGCCATTCCCACGACAACCAATGATTCGAAAGTGGTGATCAAATTCCTCTAGCGGAATATTTTGACTCGGTATGGAACTCCGAGAGCTTTTCTTAGCGATGGGGGGAGCCACTTCAACAATCGTTGGCTAGGATCGCTTCTTGCGAAATATGGAGTCAAGCACAAGGTTACATCGCCCTACCACCCTCAAGCCAACGGTCAAGCCGAGCTAGCTAATCGAGAGATCAAGCAAATTTTGGAGAAGACTGTCACCAACAAGAAGGAGTGGGCGAAGTACTTGGATGACGCACTTTGGGCCTATAGGACGGCTTTCAAGACGCCAATTGGGAGGTCACCATATCAATTGTTATTTGGCAAATCTTGCCATTTACCAATGGAGTTGAAACACAAAGCTTATTGGGCGACGAGAAGGATCAATTTCGAGTTCAAGGAAGCCATGGGTCAAAGGTGTGATGATTTATTGGAGCTTGATGAGTGGAGGAACGAGGCATTCGAGAATTCAAGGATTTACAAAGAACGAGCTGCAAGATTTCACGACTTGAGCATCAAAAAGCGTAAGTTTGAAATTGGGGATGATGTTCTTGTTTTTAATTCTCGACTTCGTTTATTTCCAGGAAAATTGCAAAGCAAGTGGTCGGGGCCGTTCTTTATTTACAAGAACTTGAAGAATGGTGCATTCGAAGTGTTGAAGAACGACGGTGAAAAGTTCGTGGTGAATGGACATCGACTCAAGCACTACTTCAAGCCGTTACTTCTCTACCCCATGAAAGCGGCCACTTACCTTGATGACCCGAGTTAGAAAAGAGGTATCGTCAGGCTAAAGACGTTAAACGTAGCACTTGTTGGGAGGTAACCCAATATTCGTATCTTGTTTAATTTTAGTTATTTATTTATTTTATTTATTTTTAGTGTCGTAGTTTTGTTTTTCGTATTTTTGAGTCGTACCCCTTAATAAAACAATTACATATTTGAGGCTCGAGTTTTATAGGCGAATAATGCTAACAAGTTGCGTGTTTTTGAGTGAAAAATAGGCCGACTCGACCCTCGGCTTGACCGGTTTTGGTCGAGCTCGAGGTCGCAAACCGGAGGAAAAAAAGTGCCACTCGGCCAGGCACTCGGCCGAGCAAGTGGCCGAGTCAATTCGTGAAAGCAAGTCAGCAGCTTCACTCGGCCAGTCACTCGGCCGAATCGTCTCACTCGGACAGCTACTCGGCCGAGTCATCGGCCGAGTCAAATGGAGATTCGCGAGCAGTAGCGCCACTCGGACAGCTACTCGGCCGAGTCGTCGACCGAGTGAAATTCGAAAAACACGCCCAGCGCCACTCGGACACCCACTCGGCCGAGTCGGCGGCCGAGTGAAAATACGTCGCCAGGTCAGTATGCCCACTCGGACTCCCACTCGGCCGAGTCACTTCATGGACCGGCCGAGTGCCCCCCTTGCCCATCCGATTTTTCCCCTATTTTAAGGTATGTTCTCCTATTTTAATAACACAACACACACAATAACACACATTAGCACACACAACTCTTCAAGAACACAAATCCTCTCTCAATTCTCTCTTCAATTCCATCCAAGGTATGATTCTTCTTCCTCCAATTTTCTTAAATTCTTCATTCTATATGCAATTGGGAGTATATTGACCGATTAATTTTGGATTTCTATGGTTCAATTGCATGCTAAGATTGAGAGGAGAAATTTGTGAATTGTTATGGAATGCTTGTGTTATTGGATTTATGCTAATAATTGTGTTCTATGATGATTCCTTGGATGAAATTCATGTTCAATTTTGTATGGGCTATTGAGATTTTTGATGAATTTTGATAGAATTGCATGAATAAAGCATGAATTGAGGTTTCTTATGCTTATTTGTTTTCAATTTGAGTATGAATTTGGGTAAGAGCTTATGTTATTTGATGGGTTACATGAGAAATTGAGTTGCTTGAGGATTGATAATGTGTATATATGTGGTGTTGTTGAAGCATGAAGATTGGGTGTATAATGGGGGAGTATGGATTTGATTAAGTTTGGGGGGAGAAAAATTTGATGATGGCTTGAATTGATTTGTTATAGTATCTTGTTTTATAGGTACTACAATGGGTCGAGACAAGGGTAAGAATGTAGCCTCGTCTTCAACTTCCACCAAAAGCAAGGAGAAGCAAAAGGAGACAACGTCGAACCGAGCCCCACGCGCACAAGCTTTATTGTCGAACCAAGATCCGAAGGCGTATGGAATTACTCTTAGAACACCGGAGGCAAAACGGAGATGGTCGCACTTAGTGGGATTGAAGCACCGGCATTGTAGGTTTCTAGACCATGAGGTGATCGTCGGGATAGGGATAGCCGATGATGTGGTGACTCTCATGGAGAACGGAGGATTCACGAAGGTGTTCCAAGCCAACCTCTTGACATACCATATTCCAACGGTGGAGTTCCTTTTGACCGTGGAGTTGTTGAGGTCCGAGAAAACTCCTTCGGTGCTTCGTTTTCAGTTGGGGAATGTCCAACGCACCCTCACCATGGAAGAGCTTAACGAATTGATTGGAGGAGATGATGATGGGTATTTCAGCGGAAATCACACACCCGATTCGGATGACCTTTGGAAGGAGATCGTGTACTTAGAGAAGGAGAGGAGGCCATACTATGAACCGGCTCGATCGAAGGCATCATCGGTTCGCAATCCGGTATTTCGGTACCTCCACCGACTCATTACAAGTACAATTGTTGGGAGAGGAGACCCCGGTTCATTCGGCACCATTGATATGCATCTCTTTTGGGCGTGCATTCATGAAGTCAAACAAGACGTTGCCCTTTGGTTAGCGGAGCACTTTGAGAGCCAAGCACTTCTTCATGGGAGCCAAAGGATCGGGTGTGGAGCGTGGATTACATCCATGTGCAACAAGTTTCGAGTTACTTTGCCCAAGGAGCCGGTTTCTCGAGATATCCTCCTAGACCGAGAGGCACTTCAAAGACAAGAGATGTTGTCTTTTGAGGAGGGTTATATTTGGAAGCTCCATGAGAGGAATGCACAATGCTCCTTCGTCTTCCTTGCCCACATTTGACGAGTGTACTTGCTGAGGGAGACAAAGGACGAGGAAATTGGAATTTGAGTTCGAGGGAGCACTTGAGGGTGATAACAGAGCCGGGCCGACGGCTGCCACAAGTTGAAGAGAGGGAGGATGAGCAAGAGCAAGAGGAGCACGCCTACGAACAAGGGGATGACGGGCAGCAAGGGTATGAAGATGTGCCACAACCCGGCTTTCACATGAGAGCTCCGGAGTTTTCCACCATGCATGAGTGGCATACGGAGACGATGGAGGCGATGGACAACTACCATTGGGATGGTAGAGAGTTCGTTGAATCTCAAGTGCAAGGGGTTCGAGAAGAAGTTCAAACTTTGAGGACCGAGGTGGGCGATCTTCGTGCATACATTGGAGGCCGTTTTGATACTCTCGACACTTACTTTGAGAATGAGAGGAAATTTCGAGAGGATGAGGCAAAGAGACGAGAGGATGAAAGAGCTTACATGGAGAATTACAATAGAATGGTGCATGAGATGCATTACTTCTATCCTCACTACCCGTCTCATCATCAACGGTTCGACCCCAACAACCCCGACAACCCTCCCTTCCCTCCGCCATTTCAATGAGGTAAGTTTGTTAACTTAGTTCCTTCTTCTTTTTGCAAACTTATTCCTTAATCTTTGATTTCGAAATAAGTTTGGGGGAGGGGGAAGAGTAACTAAAGTTAACAATCTTTTGGGTGCATTTTTATTGCTTTAGTAGTTGTCTTATTTTGGGGTATGTTGTGTCTTTTAATTGTTTTGAGTCTTAGGAGTTAGTTGATTGAGTCAAGCATGATATATGAGTATTGCGGATTTACCAATGAGAGTATGGATTGTTGATTATGAGATTTTTGATTGGATTTATGCATGGAACCTTGGCGAAGCGACGCATTGATGTGATGAGTTCTATGTTATGTTTGGATATTGGGGAATCATATTGTTACCTTGGTGAGGATTTGAGCCTTTGGACATATTGATGTCAATTTGTTTGTTGAGTGATCATGCATGCTTTGAATTTCTAGAACTTGCCTTTGTTCTCCATTAAGACCTTAGTATGTATATGATCTTAGAAAAGATTTTAGGCCATCTTTCGTAGCCACGTAATTCCTATACACTAACCTTGTGCATAAACCTTTGTTTACCCCTTTGAGCCTTTTATGAGCCTTTCTTTCTTGAGCTTGGATGATAGGAGGTTTGGATGGTTAAGGGTATCCCTAGTTGATGTGGTTAGTGATTGAGGAAGGGTTGAATAGATATATTTGATGTGGTTGGAGATGAGAAAAGAAAAGAAAAATCTAAGATGCTTTATTTAGTTATTAACTATCCCTATAAGCTTAGAAAAAAAATGAGAAAAAGAGTTGAATAAAAGAATTTAGAGCCTTTGTTATACATTGAAAAGTTTATTTGTTGTTGAGCTCTAGAAAAAAAAAAAAAAAAAAAGAAAAGAAAAAGAGAGAATAAAAGCATAAGGGAATAGTTGATAGTATATTGAGTTGTGTATATTGAGCATCTTGATTGATTATGTAGTTGGTGTTGGGGATGGTAGAAGATGGATTGAGAAAAAAAATTCATACTTTGGTTGGAGTTGAAAAGGGGTGTGAATGATTTGAAGTTATTTTTGAGTCACTTAGCCTATAATTTCCCTACCTTAACCAATGTCCCTACATTATAAGCTTTAATAAAGTCCTAATTGATCTTAGTGAATATGCATTACATTAGGTGGAGATGTGAGATAAAGGGCAAGCCTATGGTAAGTTCATTGCATTGCATTGATGATTGAGTGATCATTTGATGTGCATTATACTTCACATATTGTTCTTTGAGAGTGTTGAGAGATCACTTATATTTTATCTTCACATGTTTGAGAGGATTTCCCAATTGACATTCATGACTTAGTATTTGTTGTATGATTTGTGTTGTGAAGTTTTGAGGTTGTTTGCATAAATTTGATCTTAGGATTCATTCTTGAAAATCTATGAGGCTATATAGTTCACAATGCTTATGTTGGTTGCTTTGTTTCGTTTTTCTTTATTGTTCGGGACGAACAATGTTTAAGTTTGGGGGATTTTGATAGACTAGAAATTTACTTGTTTTTATAAGTGTTTAGGAGTCGTTTTTAGGTCTCGTTTCGTGATTTAGTTCATGTTTTAGCATCGTTTTTATCCTTTCGAACTATATTACGCTTTGGGTATTTTGTCGTGTTTTTAGGTACTTTTCGTGTGGAAATAACCCAAGTCGAGACAAGGATCGAGAAAGCCAAGAAACGGAGAGTCGGAGAGTCGAAGAACGAAGTTCGAGAAGGTGACTCGGCCAACCACTCGGTCGAGTCAGAGGCCGAGTCAGCCTACTGTCCAAGTCACTCGGCCGAGCCAACTACCTCTCACCCACTCGGCCGAGTCGCCATCCGAGTCAGCATTCTTCCACTCACTCGGCCGAGTCACCCGAGTGAGCCGTCCGAGTCGGGACACGGGTCGCGTTTAGTTCGTGGGCTTTTTCGACTTATTTTGATTCCTTTTACACTTATGATTCCTTGTAAATTTCTACTCTATAAATACCTTAGGTTTAGCATTGTGAACCCTAGAATTCTCATTAGCACTCTTTAGTTTTTCATAATTCTCTTTAAAATTTCCAGCTTTTATATTTGTTCAACATTGGAATTTTATTCAAGTTTATTCAAGATTCGAAGTTCTTCGCGTTCAAGATTCAATTCCAAGTTTTTCTTACTCTACTCTTTAATTATGTTCTTTCAATATATTGTGTTTATGTTTGCTTTAATCATGTCTAGCTAATTTTCTTAGTTGATTTTAGGGATTGAATGCCTAATTATGTGAGTGTTTTTGTTTACAATTAGCCTTCCAATCTAGATGCATGTTTCATGGTGCTTATTCTCATGCATGGTTAACAGGCCATTAATTATGTGTGCATAGTTATGTGTTTATGCCATAATTGGATAATTGCATAATAGATCTCATGAATACATGATATGGTGATTTGATTATCGTAGTTGAGATTAAATTATCATATGTGTGCATATAGTTGATTTAGGTGTCATAATTGAACCTTATTGATTATATGATTGATACTTGTTCTATTTTGCACTTGATTTGATTCCTATAATTCGAGAGGATATTAGGATCTTGTTAGGTGACGACTTGCATTGCTTTAATCGGGGGTGTAGGTTATTTTGCATGTATCACATTTAGATTGGATTAAATTGGTTAATTGTGCTCATTAATCACTTGCATAGATTTAATTAGGTAGGCTTCCCTAGAATCAACACTTTTCCTTAATTGATTTCTTCCTTTATTTATTTATTTGCTTGCTTACTAAGTTTTCTTCTTTGATTAATTATTTGCCTTGTTCATTTATTTCCTTATTTGATTAGTTGAGTCCTTTTATTTAATTGTCTAGCATAAATACCACAAATCTCTACACTTTTAATTGCCTAGACATCAGTTTAGTTCTAGAGTAAAGGTCCTGTGTGCGTTTTCGATTTGTCAATCCCTGTGGATACGATACTCGTGCTTCCCTTTTACTATACCTATTTTGTGTGGTAGAAAATAGTGCGATCACCAACAAAGATAGTTAACAATTGTGAGGTATAAAATATCAAAGTCGAGATAGCTCGGGTTAAGGTTGTAGACATATAAATTTTACGTCTAAAATATTTAATTTATGGATATAAATTATATCACATAAAATTAAATATATGGAATATCAAATATATCTATTATTTATATTTTAGGAATTTAAAATAAAGATAATTCTTGAATTAAATAATTAGATATTGATATTTAAAATATGGAAGTTCTCGACCAATAAGAAGTTGACACGTGTCAAATCTGCACATAATATTTATTATTTGATGGAAATAAATACGAAATATTTAGGACCAATTAGATTGCGACACCTCATCATAGAGGCCCAATATGGAGCCCAAAAGCCCATCAAGCCTGCTACTGCTACACCTATAAATAGGGGTCAAATGAGAGCTCAAAAATCACACCAGAATTCATAAGGTCCAACTCAAAACAAGAATTGGAATTTACTACGAATTCTCTCAAATATTCAAGCATTCTTCGTAGAACCAATATCGTTCTTCGTAGAAAGCTCCGAAATTCCACCAATATTCAAAGTGTTCTTCGTAGAACCGATTGCGTTCTTCGAAGAAGTCAATAAAATTAGCGTTTAATCCGGAAATAAGGCGGAAGCCCTCCGATAAACGTTATAAAAATTAAAGTGCTAAAGCCAAGGAGATCAAGGAGAGACAAATTCTCCATAAATCTCGGAAGCTGTTCAAACACCGTTCAAGCATCAAGTTGAAGAGAAGAATCGGAGGAAGAATAGAGATTGCAACCCGCATTAATTTCGATTAATCCATAAATTTGGATTTGTAAACGAAATTGTATTAATTTTTTTAAATACAATAAAATTTGTGTTTACAAATTTTGGCACGCCCGGTGGGACCTCTCTACCTCTCATCCCTCCTCTTCACTCGAACGATGTTACCTCCAAGTAAGTCCTCTTCAGAAAATCATTCGGAGAGCTTCGAAATTCTCACACGAAGCATGGCGAGATGGGCAAAAGAAAATGTTGGGTCCTCATCCGCCACGAAAAATTTGTCGCCATTTACGGATTTTAAGGAGACGCATATCAGTTTTTCGATCAACCCTTTAAATCCTCTGTTGGAAGCCCCTGCTATGACGACAAGTGCTTCTACCATAGAAGAGCAACTGGCCACTCTAACAAAAATGATCGAAGGAATGAGTCATCAAATAACAATGCAAGATACAAAGATTGTACAACTCATGAAAGAAAGATCGGGTCAAAATGGAGAAGACGAAGAAGAAGACGAAAACAATGATGAGGAACGACCCAAACATGAAGATGAAAAGTCTCATATCCATGTTTCTGCCGATGGCTTTATTCAAGTAGATCAATTGAAGGAATTCATTGAAGGGACTATCAAGACTAAATATGATGGGAGTTCTAAATCATTGGCATAATTTAGCCATACACTCGAAGGATTGACTGTCTAAAAATGCCCCTTGGTTACCAACCCCCCAAATATCAACAATTTGATGGAAAGGGTAATCCGAGACAACACATAGCTCATTTCATTGAAACTTGTAATAATGCTGGCACTTATGGGGATCACTTGGTGAAACAATTCATTCGTTCCCTCAAGAGCAATGCATTTGATTGGTATACAGATTTAGCCAAGTTCAATTGATAGTTGGGAACAACTAGAGCATGAATTCCTCAACTGCTTCTATAGTACTAGGAGAACTGTTAGCATGGTAGAACTCACAAGTACTCGTCAATGGAAGGAAGAGGCAGTGATCGATTATATTAATCGATGGAGAAACCTTTGCTTAAACTGTAAAAATCATCTCTCTGAATTATCAGCAATTGAGATGTGCATTCAAGGCATGCATTGGGGCCTACAGTATATTTTACGGGGAATCCAGCCCAAAACATTCGAAGAATTGGCTACTAGGGCTCATGATATGGAAATAAGCATGGCGGCAAGTGGAATTGAAGTACCGCCGATTCAGGAACCACGAAGGTTCAAAGAAAAATAAGATTTTAAGAAAGGGGCAAATGTTTTTGATAAAAATTCCAAGAAAGAGTCAATGGCAGTAAAGGCAACATCAGTCAAATTCTTGAGAAAGGATAAAGATGAAAATGATAAACCGAAAAGTCATCTAGATTTGGGCAAACAAAGTTGACCTTGAAAGAGATGCAACAAAAACAATATAATTTCCTAGATTCTGACGTCTCTGGAATATTTGATTATCTACTCAGAGAAGGACTTATTGAGTTACCAGAAATGAAGCGACCAAATGAAGCTGGGCAGACCGATGATCCTAAATATTGCAAATACCATCGATTGGTTGAACATCCAATTCATGATTGCTTCATATTTAAGGATAAGATCATGCAGCTTTCCCGCCAAGGGAAAATATCTCTCGAAGAAGATAATGTGACCACTAATGTCGTCACTGAGTTTAATAACATGCTTGAAGGCGTTGGAACTTTATTTGATAGCAAACAGGAAACAGAAGTGAAGGCAGTTAATGTAGATGCTTTGACCATCACATTTATTGAAGAAGACTTGCAGCTTGGATATGAACCCCACAATAGGCCGTTATTCGTAAGTTGTTACACCAACGAACAAAAGGTGAACCGAATACTCATTTATGGAGAATCTGCGGTCAACATCTTGCCACTCAGAATGTTGAAAGAGTTGGGAATTCATACGAACGAACTGTCTAATAGTCAATTAATTATTCAAGGGTTCAACCACGAAGGACAAAGAGCTCTCGGTACTATCAGATTGATTATGTTAATGGAGGATATGAATTCAACAGCCCTTTTCCATGTAATTGATGCGAGGACATCATATAAAATGCTCCTCGGCCGACCATGGCTACACGAATATGGTGTGATCCCATCAACTTTGCATCAATGTTTCAAATACTATCAAAATGGCGAAGTAAAGATGGTAATTGGTGATCATAAACCATTTACCGAAGCAGAATCACACTTTGCCGACGCCAAGTATTATGTGAATAAGACAATGATTATGCAAGGGGAGCATAAAAATGGAGATACAAAGGCTAAGGAGGAAAAGATGAGAGCATCTCTCTCTGCCAAAGAAAAGGCTTTAGAAGGATTCACTGTGCCATTGACCAAGATTGATATGGATACTCAGACTTCCCAACCACTTGAAGGTTTTACAAGGCCAGAGAAAGGTAGCGCAATAGAGCATGGAGAACTTTCAGACCAAGAGGTTTCAAAACACTTCGGTCCAAAAACATATGACCTTCTTCTAAAAGCAGGTTATAATTCTCAAGCGTCTGCATTAAGATCCTCAGCTAAGAGAATGCAGGATAACGAAGTTGAAAATGCTCAAGACATGATCAAGAGCACAATCATAGCTCCAAAAGTAAAATAAGGATTATGATTCGTCCCACAAAGACCTGTCCGTATCGCTATCAAAAGGCCCACTGCCAACTATATCATTGAAGAGGAAGTAGAAGAGTCATGTGAGAAGGGAAAAGAGCAAAGAGTATCTGTTTTTAAAAGACTTGGTAGAAAACCGACTCATGGAGTATCAGTTTTTGATAGACTTGGTAAAACCAAGAAGGATAGTCTACATAGCAAGGAGAATAAAATGCCACGGACAACTCACAAATTGAGGAGTTTAATACCTTCTCGTATGAAAAGACGTACTACGTTGACCATATCATGTGGAAGGGAATTAAAAGCCAAAATGAAAACTATCATCTTCAGACAAGCTGATAAAGAAGTTATCCATGAACACACTTTTGAAAATGAAGATGATAGGGAAAGTGTGGGATCATCCAATTTCGTCATAGCATTGGAGCAGAACACTTATGAAGAGATCTCAATGTCATACCACATCACATTGTGTGATGAGGTGAATATAGAAGAAGATGCACAGATAGCACCCCCGCAGTTTGAAGAAGGTGTTAAGGCCACTATAGATGAATTGAAAGAAGTTAATTTGGGAACTCTTGATGATCCACGACCCACCTACATTAGTGCTTTATTAACTAATGATGAGGAGTTGTCATATGTTGCGCTGTTAAAGGAATTCAAAGACATATTTGCATGGTCTTACAAAGAAATGCCAGGATTAAGTCCAAAAATAGTTGTTCATAACTTAGCTATAAATAATGAAGCAAAACCAGTTAAACAGACTCAACGGAGATTTCGGCCCGAATTGGTTCCACTGATTGAAACCGAAGTAAACAGACTTATTGATGTCGGATTTATCAGAGAAGTTAAATACCCTACATGGATTTCCAGCGTAGTTCCGATAAGAAAGAAGAATGGACAAATTCGGGTATGTGTAGATTTCAGGGACTTAAACGAAGCTTCTCCCAAGGATGACTTCCCTTTGCCAATTGCCGAATTAATGATTGATGCCAAAACCGGGCATGAGGCAATATCATTCATGGATGGATCGTCAGGGTACAATCAAATCCGCATGTCACCAGATGATGAGGAACTGACGGCATTCCGCACTCCTAAAGGAATATACTGCTACAAAGTTATGCCGTTCGGATTAAATAATGCTGGTGCTACATACCAAAGAGCCATGCAGAAAATCTTTGATGACATACTTCACAAGAATATTGAATGTTATGTGGATGATGTGGTTGTTAAGTCAAGAAAGAGAAGTGAGCATTTAAAAGGCTTAAGAATCATCTTCGAGCGATTAAGGAAGTACCAATTAAGGATAAATCCGCTCAAGTGCGCTTTTGGTGTAAAATTAGGGAAGTTTCTTGGGTTTATTGTTCGACAACAAGGAATCGAAATCGAGCAGGCTAAGATCGATGCAATTGTGAAAATGCCTGAACCCCGTAACATCCATGAATTGAAGAGGCTACAAGGAAAATTGGCATATCTGCAAAGATTTATCTCAAATTTAGCAGGTCGATGTCAACCCTTTAGTCGGATCATGAAAAAAAGAGTACCATTTGAATGGGATGAAACATGTAGGAATGCCTTCACAAGCATTAAAACATACTTTATGAAACCTCCCGTCTTAGCTGCACCAGTTTCTGGTCGTCCGCTAATCTTGTATCTAGCCGCTCAAGAAAGATCGATGGGGGCATTCTCGCTCAAGAAAATGAAAATGGAAAAGAGAATGCATTATACTATTTGAGTAGAATGATGACTCCAAATGAATTGAAGTATTCTCCGATTGAGAAGTTATGTTTGGCTTTGATCTTTGCCATTCAAAAATTGAAACATTACTTCCAAGCCCACACTGTACGCTTGATCTCTAAGGCAAATCCATTGAAATATGTCATGTCTAAACCTGTTCTATCTGACAGACTCACCAGATGGTATCTTCAGCTACAACAATTTGAGATCATCTATGTTCCTCAGAAGGCCGTTAAGGGACAAGTACTGGCTAACTTCTTAGCCGATCATCCAATTCCTGCCGAGTGGGAATTAACTGACGATCTCCCAGATGAGGACGTGCTCGTAGTTGAAATATGTCCTCCGTGGTTAATGTACTTTGATGGGGCATCTCACAAAGAAGGAGCTGGTGCCGAAGTTGTGTTTGTAACACCAGAAAAAGAGGTGTTACCATATTCCTTCACTTTGACCGAGAATTGTTCTAACAATATAGCCGAATATCAAGCTCTCATATTAGGGCTAGAAATGGCCATGGATGCAAAAAGGTTGCATATAAAAGTCTATGGAGACTCGAAGTTGGTAGTAAACCAAATACTTGGATTATACGAAGTAAAGAAACCGGAATTACTACCATATGTCGAGTATGCTCGAAGGATGAATGCATGGCTTGGAGGAGTAGAACTTGGCCATATCCCAAGAAGTGAAAATAAACAAGCAGATGCATTGGCCAAACTCGCTTCGGCAATTGCTATACGCAAGAAGGATATTTCCATACCAATTTGTAAAAGTTGGGTGGTACCGCCTCTCTTTTGTAATGAATATGATGAGGGAAGGGAAATCAACGTTGTGCAAGTCTATGAAACGGAAGAAGAAGAAGATTGGCGACAAGTGATTGTCGATTACTTAAAATACGATAAGTTGTCAAATGATCAACGTCAAAAAGTCGATGTTCGTCGTCGGGCTACACGGTTCATCTACTTCAAAAGCATATTATATCGGCGATCTTTTGATGGGGTCTTTCTAAGATGTTTGAATAAGGAAGAAGCAGCAAAAGCGATGGAGGAAGCCCATTCTGGCATTTGTGGTGCCCATCAATCCGGTCCAAAGTTGCATTTTAGGATCAAGAGGGTGGGGTACTATTGGCCAACGATGGTAAAAGATTGCATGGAATATGCACAAAGATGCCAAGCGTGTCAGTTCCACGCAAATATCATCCATCAACCACCCGAACCGCTACGTCCTACAGTGGCATCATGGCCTTTTGACGCTTGGGGCATGGATGTCGTCGGACCTTTGACAAAATCATCAGGGGGCCATTTATATATCCTAACGGCAACGGATTACTTCTCCAAATGGGCAGAAGCCATACCCTTGAGAGAAGTAAAAAAAGAAAACGTTGCTGATTTTATCAAAGGCCACATAATTTTTCGTTATGGTATTCCTCGATACATCATAACCGATAATGGAAAGCCTTTTAGCAATGCTTTCATAGACAAGCTGTGTGAAAATTTCGGCTTTAAGCAAAGGAAATCTTCAATGTACAATGCAGCTGCAAATGGGTTGGCCGAAGCATTCAATAAAACCTTGTGTAACTTATTGAAGAAAGTTGTAGCGAAGACCAAGCGTGATTGGCACGAACGCATTGGAGAAGCCTTATGGGCTTATAGAATGACATACCGAACACCTACCCAAGCAACTCCTTATTCTTTGGTTTATGGGGTAGAAGCCATAGTTCCTCTCGAACAACAAATTCCGTCATTAAGAATTGCTATTCAAGAAGGTCTAACTGTTGAAGAAAATGCGCGTCTTTGCCTTGAAGAGTTAGAAGCCTTAGATGAAAAACAATTAGAGGCACAATAGAGGCTCGAATGCTATCAAGTGCGCCTTTCAAAATCTTACAACAAGAAGGTATGGCCACGTTCATTCCAAGTGGGAGGCTTGGTTCTTGCTCTTAGGAGGCCGATCATCACCACCCGTCGCGTTGGAAATAAATTTATGTCAAGATGGGATGGTCCATATGTCGTCAAGGAAGTCTACACCAATGGGGCATACAAATTGATCTCAGAAGACCGTGTGAAGATTGGCCCGATTAATGGGAAGTTCTTGAAACGCTAGTATCCCTAAGAAGCAAAAAAAAAAAAAAAAAAAAAAAAAAAAAAAAAAAAAAAAAAGAAGAAGAAGAAGAAGAAGAAGAAGAAGAAGAAGAAGAAGCTCCGTGACACGCGAGGATAAACTGCATGTTACTCCTGGCCCGCATGAGTATAAACTGCGTACGGTAGCCACCAAAGAAAGTGCATGTGGTTAAACTGCTAAACTTCTCCCACCAAATAGTATATTTATGTGGCTAAACTATTATATATTTCACTTTGTCTATATAGTGATTAAATAAATAGTCACTCCTGGCCCGCATGAGTATAAACTGTGTACGGCACACCCCCTTAAAGATTTTAATTAATCTTTTGAACTACGTTTTGACTTGATCCCTTTCAAAAGGGTAGTAGGCAGCTTAGATAAATTCTAAGTTCAGTCATAATTCACTTTTTATTTATGTCAGATGGTTATGAGTATGATTATTATCAATAAATAAGATTGGATAATCATAACATACGAATATTCAAGCCAAGATAAAGACATGTATATAAATAAAGAAAAAATTATATATATGCTTGAAAAAAAAAATATCCATCATGCCGTCAACAGGAGGAGCGTTCTTGAAATGATTGACTTTTTCTTCAAACTCTTGAATTTCACCGCGAATGATGTCAAGCGATGTCTGGTGTCCCATCAAAGCTAAAGTCAATCCGATTTCCGCTTCTTTATCTCCGCAAGTTCTTTCTTTATAGGCTGAATGTGAGCAATTTCATCCTTCTCTTTAAGGCGAAGATTACGAAGTAAAGCTTTGGCCTTTTGAAGCTCTTGCTTGGAACCCTCTCCAAGCATCTGAGACTTTGATCTCGCTTCATCATAAGCTTTTGCATTAGCAAAAAGTGTATCAAGACTCTTCTCAATATACGAAAGATCAAAATTATGCTTAACTTCCTTCATACGAGAAAGGCCATATCGAATTCCTTCTTCAATGGATGATAGAGAATCAATAGGAGTCCTCGATATCTTGCTACGAATGTTGCGCCAAATCTCTTGAAGACATGATCTTACCGCAGGATCAACCATGTTATTGTCGTTAAACTCAGAAACAGCTCTAGCACGAGGCAAAGTAGGTGTATTAGCTTCCACATCCACGAAGGTGTTATCTTCTGGACCAGATCCGCTCATAGTATGACTATCCTCAGAGCTGTCTTCGTCATCAATCCTAAGAACATCCTTTTTCACCTAAAAAATAAATGATATACAAAGGTATATAGTGAAAAAAAGAAGGAAGATGAAGAAATGAAAAGATATACATATAATAAAGCAAGGATAGAAAGAAAACCTTATCTGCATATGATTGGTATTGATCGCTTTCAGCACAACCTTCATTGAGAGTTGGTCATTCAACAACTTTCTTCCTCTTCCAATGCCGATCAGTACTGCTGCCAACAGAATCTTCTATATGGATTGGGGCCGTTTTCCGCTTAGCATCAGAAGGACCAGTATGCTGATATTCAACCTGCTCCTTAGGATTACTCTTTGCTTTGAGCTTAGGGGCTACAACGATGTTTTCCTCCAAAGAACTTTTATACACTCGATCCCACCAACTTTTGTATTCATTGCTCAAAAATTTCTTCGCATTCGAAGTTAGGCATGGAAAGCAAACCTTCAGCATGGTTTTGCAAAGTATACTAGAGCGCCAATACTTGAGTCCACTATCCAAAGATGTTTTGCGAATATCCCGAGAAAGAACACCTGGAAGAGTCTGATAGCATCCGAATTGGCGACTGAATCGATGCGGACTATACGGTTCTATAATAAAACCGTTATCTTTTCGCCGAGTTAAGTAGTGAGACCGAATGGCTATGAAGAAACATTGGTTACTTTCACTCGCACCATCATCATCAACAAAGGAGACATCTTTGTTCTTGGTAAACATGGTACAACTCCAAGGTATCTTATCCCATTTTGAAATCCTTTCACGGGCATCAGCGGACTTGAAATATCTTGCACCTCCTTCACCAGAAAACTGAACCATCTTAGGACCGTTAGGATATTTCTCCAAGGCATGATGAGTTTTAAAATAAAGAGCCATCCAAGCATAGACGAAGTGAACTAGAAATGCCACTCGAAGTCGAGAAGGTTCGACAAATCTGGAAAATTCATTCAAACCTCTGAAAATGCTGGTCAAGACCGGGATCGTGAGAGATACTCTTTGATAATTGGCCATCAAGCTCGCCATCTTAAAAATACTCGGGCAGATCAGGCTAGCATCGCCTTCGGGGAGAACAAAGGTACATAACCAGCAAGAGAGATAAGCAGCTAAATATGTCTCGTTCCAGTGCCTCTCACTAACTCCGAGCTTGGTGAAGACGCCCTTCTCTATCGCGGTCCATGATTCATGAGCCTTAATATCTCCGGTAGGATTATAAGTCGATTTAGGGCGTCCCGACTTTCGTTCTTTACGAACAGGGGGCATTAGATATCCAGCATTTTTCTTCGACCAAAACTTAATCCACTCTTCAATTGTAACTGAGCAATCTGGGTCGTCGCCTTTACCATTTCCGATGAGGTGATAAGCGTGGAGTAAGTACTTGCAACTCGTTGGAGTAAACGATTTGCCTCGATCCTTACAATTCAATTCCTTCATAGATGGTACAACTTCGTCATAAGGTATCCCGAACATTGGAAGACCGGATAGAAATTGCAAGTCCCATAATGAAATTGATAACTCGCCATACAAATTCACCAGGGTGTTAGTAGTCGCACTCCAAAACTCAAAGAATGCTTTGGTCATCTCAAGGTTTCGATCATATGTAAAAAGGGAAGCAAAGACGGGCTCATAAATTCCACTACGTTGAAGCTCATTTTTGTATCGGCTAAGAACATCTTCGCTCCATTCCCAATATCCTTTGAAATAACGAAACTCTCCAAAGAATTCAGTAGTGTCCCCCCATTTGGCATTTCCTTCTGCGATACGTCGACTCAAAGTCAATAAGGGGCCCACGTCTTTTGAGGGTTGATGATGAGCCGACTCCAAAGTCCAAGCCACCGACATTTTTGTCATATTAATTTCTTCAGTCCATGTCAATCTATGTAATGCATTTGAAAATTTGGGCCAAGACTTTGCATAGCAACCGATCAATGGCCTGTGTACTTGAAGATGAGTTCCTTTGTCTAGAGGTTGTTCCTCGCTGTTGCAAATCACAAGGAAATCTTGATTGTCTACAGTTTTATCCTCGAAGTAGACCATGGTGTAGCTGTTTTAAAAAAAGTCGAATATTAGTATTCATTGAAAATCCTTAACAAGGCATTAAGAATATTTGAGAAACATAATTCTCAATATGGGGCCAATTATTCGAGAAACATAATTCTCTATGGGGCCAAATATTCGAGAAACATAATTCTCTACGAGGAATCAAAATTTGAGAAACATAATTCTCAATATGGGGCCAAATATTCGAGAAACATAATTCTCTACGAGGAATCAAAATTTGAGAAACATAATTCTCAATATGGGGCCAAATATTCGAGAAACATAATTCTCTACGAGGAATCAAAATTTGAGATACATAATTCTCTATGGGGACAAAATATTTGAGAAACATAATTCTCGACAAGGAACCAAGATATTTGAGAAACATAATTCTCGACAAGGAACCAAAACATTTGAGGAATATATTCGAGAAACATAATTCTCTATGGGGCCAGATATTTGAGAAACATAATTCTCAATAAAGAACCAAGATATTTGAGAAGCATAATTCTCAAGAAAGACGATTGAGAAACATAATTCTCAAAGGATTAAATATTGAAGAAATATCCTTAATGACTGGTATATCCTCCATTAAATTTAAAGCCTTAAAAAAAAAAAAAAAAAAAAAAAAAAAACACATAAAGGTTTAAACTAATTAATGAAAAGGGTAATTACCACAAATTTTATCCTCAAGCCGGATGTAGTACTCAATGTTTAAAAAACCGAACCGGACGTCGAACCGGTGAGGCTTTCGGGTCATGGTTCAATTGGTTGAACCGATTAAACCATGTTGAACCGTTATATAATTAAATTAATATTAAATAATATTAATAATAAATAAATACATGATATATATAAAAATATGAAAATTTTAATAACTTATAAACTAAAAAATACATTAAAGCTATAAAAAAAATCTATTCTTAATATAATTTAAATATCATGTTTTAAAAATATTTTTTTCAATAAAAATTTATTGGTTATACTTAATTTTTATTCTTAGTAGCTATATGAAGATTAAAAAAATGTGAAATTATCTTTATTATCATAAAATGTGAATAATTCACATTACGTTAATAGGTCGGTTTCTTGAAAATTAGTTGAGAATCAGAAAGAGAGAGAGATAAAATAGACATTTATATAATAAATATACTTCTATGTAGTCGATTGTTAAATAAAACTAAATTTATATTATGTATACAAGTAATTATTGTAGTGAAGATGGTGAAATTCTAGTCTTTCAATTAGTAGGTCATGGGTTCAATTCTCTTTGAACAAAAATATATTTTTTTTTTTTGGGTAAGAGAGAGAACCGTCCGGTTCTCTGAAAACCGCCCCGGTTTGCCGATTCTTCCGGTTTTGACCGGTTCGAACCGGTTCGGGCGGTTCAAAGGCGGTTCAAACGGACCTCCGGTTATCTATATATATATACTAAAGTAAAATACATTTCCCTCCAATTTTCTTGGTAATTGAACTTTTTTTTATTTATTTAATAAGGTTATTAGTTTTCTCTAATTAAATTAGACATTTGGTTGTTTCCTATACAAACACTTAATGCATTTATTTCTATGAAAACTTCTTCTTCTTTTTTTTAATATTATGATAACCTTTTTGATAGATCCGGGTTAGAGATCCACAACAATTTAAGAGATTATTCATCATGTTTTGCAAAGAGCATTCATGGATAAAGCATCAAGGCGGTAAAGAGCGAGAGATTCATGTGTTTGTAGATCCATAATCATGTATTTTATGCAGAGCATTGTTTGCATAGAAATAACAAGTGGTGATCAAGCTATATACTTAAATAAAGAGCATATTAAGCCATAAACTAGTAAAATCCATGGAGCTAAACACTCGTTCAAGCAGAGAATGAAGAAACGAAGTAGGAAGGGAAAGAGAAACAGGGGGCTCGGAGCTCAACTGAGCTTTTTCCCCTCTGGCTAATGAGGGTTTTACCTTAGGTTTAAGGTAGAAGGTGAAGAAGGCTCTTCTTGGCGTCGAGAAGGAGGAATAGCAACGGCCGTGGAAGAGACTTCCCGAAAGGAGGCCTCGGCAGCCTTGACCGCTCGAGCTCAAAGGAGCCCGTGGAGGAGTGAACGAGTGAATGAAACAGTACGCTAAGAGCTTGTGTGTATGAAGGGTTGTATTGAGATGTGTTGTTGGATGAAGTGTGTAACCATCCGCTATTTATAGATGTAGGAAGGGTGAAAAAGCGAGCATTCGTGTGAAGGAAGGACAAAAAAGGAATTCCCATAGGGGCAAGATTCCCTCCTTCATGAATGCAGTGGTCCTCACTCTAGGGTACGTAGAGTCACGCGGATTGCGTGCCGCACAGAACCTAGGGTTCTGTCAGATGCTTTGATCGGATCCTTTGATCCTGCCAGATGCCAACAAACCCCGCACGACCTCATAGCATCTGTATGGATTAGGATCTGGGCAAATCCCTAATATTCTTGTGTGAAGCTAGGCATCTGGGATTTTTAGGAGAAGATGATCTAACCATTATTGGGGGAACACCACGCGGCGGAGCTGATATTTATCCCTATCAGCTACTCCCCCCAGGTCTAGAAGTGTGCTTCATTAGCTTCTGGTGAGGTATGGGCAGGGGAAAGTTATGTTGCATATGTCACGGCGTCTTGTCGCGTGGAAAACAATGCAACTTTTAGTCTTCCAAGGTCAGAAAGATGCAGGAGTTTTAATTTTCTTCATCATTACTTCTCCGACATGACGAAAGCATAAGAGAAGATGGGCCTTGTTATTTTTTACCTATAATAGGCTCTAGCCTCCCTTTACTACTTATTGCTATCGAAACCAATGATTAAACTTCATTCATTGAGCTTGAGCTTTTTCAAGCTATGAAGGTGTCTTCTCCGTGTTATATGAGGTTCTGGTGATTCTCTTGGGATGATCTTA
Organism: Thymus mandschuricus; assembly: GCA_029379335.1. NCBI lineage: Eukaryota > Viridiplantae > Streptophyta > Magnoliopsida > Lamiales > Lamiaceae > Thymus > Thymus mandschuricus. The sequence continues at coordinate 33,987,078 of CM057073.1, read as the reverse complement.
AGGCTTCTCCAACTTTTTCATGAAAAAATTAGCCTTATTTTCTGAAGGAAAAAGATCCACATTCTTGTTTATCTCTCTTTATTTTTCATTATTTCTATTCTTACCCCCCCCCCCCCCCCTTTTTTTTTTTTTTTTCTCGCGTGTGAGCACGCTTAAAGGGAGGACGACGCCCCTCTTCTGGCATTAACTAGATTCTGGGGCGCTGATGGAAACGCGCTTTCTCTTCTTCCTCTTTTCCTTTTCCAAAATTTATGGGTAGTAACTACTCGTTTTCCTTTATATTTTTCAAACTTCCGGAGGAAGAGAGGAAACCCTTCCCCTTCCCTTTCAATTTCTTGACACTCTTTCTCCCTACTGCGCAGGTATTTTCTACATTTCACCTTCCTCTTAGATTCTCCATTGTCATCTTTTTAGAAGGCTACTATGAAATCCTCTTCTTCTCGACGAGGTACTCCTGACCATCAAGGCCGTAACAGGTCTAATAGATCTGTTTCGGGATCTGGGGTTCAAAGGGGGAACATGGAGGATAAACCAAAGAAGCAGATCTTACCCCTAGAAAAATACGAATCTTCTGCTCTAGATAGAACAGCGTTAGACGTTTTTATGAAAAGAGTAAAGAAGTTTGGGGGGTATTCTTTAAGGATCCCTGAGGAAAATGAGCGTCCTTTATCGTTGGAGCCTCCTCTAAAAGCCTTCTGGTTTTTTCAATTAGGAGCCGGATTGCGTTTTCCCGTGCCCTCCTTTTTCTCTCGCATTGCTCATTTATACAATGCTCCCCTGAATCAATTGAATCCAGCCTCCATTCGTAAGGCTACTTTTTTCCATATAATTGCTAGCCTGGAAGGGGTAAAAGATACAGCGTTCCTCTTCTTTCGCACCCATGAATTAAAACACAGGGACTTTCATCTGTATTTTTCTCCCAATGTTCGCTTTGCGGATATATACGGCAAGTATGAATCTATAGATAAAGATTGGCATAAATGCTATTTGGTAGTTAGACCTCCTCTGGGCACTTATTGGAATATCCCTGACATTAATTTGTATAGGAATCCTGGTAAGGAGAAAACCTCTCGGTCTCTCCCTTCTAATTTATCTTCTTGGGAAGAGGAAATAATGTCTTCACTTTTATGTGAATACCCCTCCGATCATAGTATGCTTAGGCCTCTTATAGAGAGTGAAGATACTCTTTCCTTCTTTGGTTTGAAACCCAGCGTTCTCTGGTCTCCTTCAATGGGTAAAAAATTTCTTTGATGTTACAGCTATTTTCAAATTTTTCATATACCCTTCGCTAGGTATATGAGTGATATTAATTTTTTCAACGTGCATAGGAATGGACGTCTCCAAACAAAATCTGAAGAAGAAAGCATTTGATAAGCTCCAACGATTGATTGCTGAGGCAAACCCCAATGATGGAGCTCCTGGTCTTGCTAAGGAAGCTTCTGCGGCTGAGCATGAAGCCTTTTCTTCCCCTATAGGAGGTTCCAGGAGTCTGCCCAAACCCCCACGAGGGACAAATGCCTCTTCTTTCTCTCAATCAAAGGTACCGGCTTCACAACAGGGGAAGAGCAAAGTTTCTCCCAAATCAGGGCCAATTGCGGATGCAGAGGGCCCAGATTCTTCTTCCCCTCTCCCTGTCACCCCTCCTTCAGTGGAGGGCTTTGCCTTTTCTTTACCAAGTCAGGATCTGACTACTGCAGAGGCTTCTCTTACCTTTAAAAAGGACCTGAGGATTATCTCGACGGATCTTCCTCCTTCTTCTGATAAGAGGAAAAGCTCATCCTCCCTTGGCCCCTCTGCTAAGAAGGGGCGGTATGAATGTAGCTCAATAATACCCAGCTCCACTCCGGGAACTATGGTCCTTTTGGCTTCGGGTTCTGCTGTTCTTGGATCCCTTGCTCTTCATGAGCGGGATTCCCAAGTCCAGGCTTTAAATCCTTTAGCTACATTTGCTAGCGTTAATCCTTATCTTCCTCAGAGGGAGATTCAAACCTCTCAATCCTGTCTTTCCTCATCCTCTACTAGCTCTTTAGCTTTCATCCACTCCCTTCGTCAAAAGGGTTTGGACGTTCCTCCTTCGACCATACAAGGGAGGGGTGCCAGCATCTCCTTTCCCGGAATGGTCAATGCGATAGATGGGGGTTTAGCTGCTATGATCCTAGATAGCATTCCCCGTGAAGAGGACTGGCGATTGGCTGAAGCTCAACCTTCTGATTTCTTACTAAAGAGGGCTGCTAGCCTCGAGTTACAGGTATATTTTTAGCTTATTCATTTCCTTTTTCCAAGATAGGAAAGTATTAGTAATATTTACATTGACTGTCTATACTCTTTTCAGGCTGCTAGTTGCAGATCTATGTTAGGCATCCGTGCTTTAGCCTATGACAATCTACATGTTCATCACTCTCATGCGGAGAAAGAGAAAAAGAAACTCCAGGCTGAAGTGTGTCGCCTCCAGGAAAAAGCTCATCAACATGAGGCTCTTCAATGTCTCCAGGCCCAGAAAACGAAGCTTGAAAAGGAGCTGTCCGAATTAGAGAAGAAAGATCAAGACAGGGAGACTTATCTCCAGGCCCAGGAAAAAGAGATTTCTCAGCTTCGAGTTAGCTCTGCTTCCTATGCTCGGCAAGCGAAGGATTTTCATGAGGCCTTAACAGCTTCTGTCATACAACTAGCAGGGGCGCATGACGCCCGTTTTGTGGAGGTAGAACAGCTTAAGAGGCAACATGAGCAGGAACTGGCGCGGGTGAAAGCTTCTTCTCGAGCCGAGGGTCGAAAGGAAGGGCTAGAACATGGCCTCATTAGGGGCATGAGGAGCTGTCGATCTCAGCTTCTTCTTACCCCCTATGGGCAAGCTTTCCTTGATCACTTAATTAACCACTTGCCTGAGGCCTATCTCCACTCTCCCAGTTTCTGGGTTAGGATGACTGAACCTCTTTCCGAATGGGCGGCAAAATCTGTGTTCGAATGTTGTAAGATGTTGGGTGTTCCCGACAAGGCCGCGTCTGTGAATTTGGGTCCTATCGTGGAGGCCTTTAGTCGATCACCTGAGACTTTGGCTCTCAACCGCAAGATTAGCGAGGATAACCCTTGGTATCTCCGAGAGCTTCGGAAGGCGGCTGAAATCCTTCATCACCCCCATGATCATTTGGAGCCATTGCCTTCTTGGGGTTCTCCCCGCATTCAAACCTATCTTCCTGATGCTGAGGCCCAGAGGCTCCTGAAGAGAGTTTTTGAAGAGGTATTATTTTATGACCCAAGAGCCCCTTTCTTACTTGTATTTACGCTATTTGTGTTTAGGGACCAACAATCCCCTTGATTACTTATTATTTTTATGATTTGTTATTGTATGATGCTTTCATTTATTTTTTAGGAAAAAGAATCTCCTGATCTACTTCCGCCCAGATGCGAGCTTCCCTTTGAGGTTTCTTCTCCCGAATGGCTCTCTTCTGATTCCTCAGATACAGAGTCTGACAGTGCCATTCACACTTTGGCTGACCAGGCTGCCTCTCTAAAGGGCCCCGGGAAAGTTTCCGCTACTTCTTCTGCGGAGATTCAAGCGAAAGGAACAGCCGAAGCTAATACCTCTACCTCTGGAACTGGGCAGATCAATGAGGAGCATATTACTACTTATGATCTTCCTGTAGTCTCTTCGACTATCAATACTACAGCCTCTCCCTATGAGGATCCTTCAGGGCTTTTGCTCAGGATACTACTATCGGCCCTAATCAGGATGCTTCTGCGGATCCCAACCAGGATGCTGCCGATCGCTTTGTGGATAACTTGTTTAATTCTGACACTGCTGAGCCCTCTGCTCAAAATTAGAATTCCTTTATCGATTTCTTATTTATGTCGACTGTTGTTTCTAAAACAAATCTTTTCTGCTTCTGTTCTAGATTTTGTCCCCAGTTTTTGGATGACTAGAACTTTAATTTTCAGAATCTGCTTTCTGTTTTCGTAAGCATGATCCTCTTTTTTTTTTTTTTTTTTTTTTTTTTTTTTTTTTTTTTTTTTTTTTTTGTATATATGACTTTTCATCTTGTTCCTACCTGTTGCCTTCATAGGCAATGTAACATAAATATCGAAAAAGCATTTTAAGATAATGGGATGTGGATATTGCTACTAGGGGGATATTTCCCCCCCCCCCCCCCCCAGTGAGGTATAAGGAGTCGGAGGAATTATACCTCATCTTAGGTGGTATTTTCCCTTATATTATAAAACTAAGGAATAAAGCATTTGTCAAAAGGTATCATTGACCTTGCTCTCTTTTTTCCTTCCTCGGAATGGTATTCACTATTCCATGGCTGACGAGCCATTTTCTTTGGCATGGTTCTCATATATCATATTGATAACCTCTTTACATGCCAGTGTCTCCTTAGTTTCGGGCGTTTTATCTTCCGCCTCTTTCCTCTTTTTGCTTTCATCATTCTCTTTTTGACATACTCCAGGAGCTCTCCTTCCTGAATCAATTTTTCAATAGCTACTTTCAGACTTCTGCATTCGTTGGTCACGTGTCCGTAATAATTGTGGAACCTGCAGAACTTGTCTGAGGGTGGTTTCCTCGGGGGATGTTTATGTCCCACAGGGATCTGCACTCCTGGTTTCTTCATGACTATTTCGAACAAATCATCAGGATGTCTTGTCAAAAGAGTGAATGGCTTCAAGGACCACTCATTTTGATCGGCTTTCCAAGCATCTGGTGCTGCTCTCTTGCTGTCTTCGGGCTTCTTTTCTTTGTGAGAAGCTACTTCGGCCCTCTTACCGCTCAGAGCCTCTTCCATATGGATGTATTTTTGGACTCTTGTCAGTAGCTCCTCAAAAGAGATGGCTTCCTTTTTTATGAGAGAAGCAAAAAACTGTCCTGGCTTTAAACCATCCACGCAGGCATGTACTTTTAGCTTAGGCTCTACTCCTGGGATTTCCAGGACGGCCTCGTTGAAACGCGCCATGTAGTCTCTTAGACTCTCATTGGCACCTTGCTTGATAGTCGTTAGATGTAGAGAATTTCTAGTAGTTCTTTTAGCACTGACGAACTGTTGGAGAAAAACCTCCCTCAAATCCATGAAGGAGTGGATAGAAGCTTTTGGTAGCTGCTTGAACCGGCCAATGTTGAGCAGTCCCTGACAGAGTTGTGAGGAATACTCGGCACTTGACGCCTTCTGAATATTAATGGAGGAGGCATAAGATCTCAAATTTCATCAAATGTTCTTCAGGATCTCCCTTCCCTTGGTACTCGCAAGAGATTGTTTTGAAGTTGCTGGGAACAAGATCAGTTTGAATGTCCACAGAGAATGGACTATTCTCATCGACATATAGGGAGAAAAGCTCCGACTTGTTCCCCTTACTCTTGTTATTGGGAAAGTGTTTATGTTTTTCTTCTTCATTTAGGTTGCGAATTTCTCTTTCGCTTGCCTCTATTTCCTTTGAGGTCCTTTCTGCAGCTTGCTTTTGCTCTTTTAGCCTTTTTACTTCTTTTGCCAAGAGCTTCATCTGCTCTTGTTGCTGGGCATACTTTTTGGCCCATGTGTTATTGGTATTCTCATTAGGGTTCCCTTCAATTTCTTCAGGTCCCTCTTCATCTGGGGATTCCCAATCAGTAGAAAATCCCTCCTCTGTCTCATCCACTATGGGAGGCAGCTTCGAGACCAGTTCTTAATTTGTGCCCGGGTTTATAGGCTTCTGCTTGTGCGCTGCCGGGGAGCTTTTGCTTCCTCCACCCTCCTGGGTTTCACCCAGGGGATCTGGGATTTGGGAGTTCATTCCCAAGGCGCGGAGTCTTTTCTCGACAGCCCCTTCAACCACGCCTTCTACGAGCGTTTTCATTTGGAGGAGCATGGTTGGAGAGAACTGAGTCTCCATGTTGACATTGGCTTCTGTCATCACAGTGCCTTTTCCTTTATTCCCCAGTAAGGAATTCGCTGGATTTCCAGTAGCCTGGCCAGCTTCTTTTGAAGCGGCATCTGAGGCAGTATTCATCTTTGCAAGGTTCTGCAAATATTTAAAGATGCTTAGAGAAATTAGTTTCAGATGCTCCTTGAAGGGAGCTTAAGATATGTATAATTTGTGTTTAAGAGATTCTTTTGTAATCATAAACCTTTTATAGCAGTTTTAACAAACATTGTCTATTCACTACAAGGCTTTTTTAAGGGGTGGCTTTTGCCAGTATGAGGTTGAAGTCAATAAAATCTGCTTTTGCAAAATCCATTACTAGGGTGTCCACTTTCTTAAAGCATTCTTGATGAAGCTTCTGAAAAGGATGTGATTGTGAGGGGAGGTCCTTTAGGACTCGTATAGCGTCATATTTTATAAGACTCGATACAAGGTGTCTGGCCATGCAGACCTTTTATGTATAATGCTTACTACGGAGAGCTGTTTATGTGATGCCTATTTTACAGGGCTTTTTTGGAGGGACATTCTTTGTATGGAATTTATGAAAACGTTGCCTATTAAATAGGGCTTGTGAGCGGTTCTGCCCATTATATGGGGCTTACGAAGGTGTTGCCTATTAGATAGGGCTTGGCTGATGATGCTTTGCCTATTATATAGGGCTTCTGAGGGTGTGCCTATTAGATAGGGCTTATGCTGCCTACGAGATAGGGCTTATGCTAGTGTTGCCCATTGCATGGGGCTTACGAGGGGTCTGGCCCATTGTATGGTGCTTATGAGGGCACTGCCTATCAAATAGGGCTTATGCGGATGTTGCCTGTTAGACAGGGCTTCTGAGAGTGTTGCCTGTTATACTGGGCTTCTGAGAATGTTGCCTGTTAGACAGGGCTTCTGAGAGCTTATGGGAGGTTCTGCTTTCAGATGCAGGGCCCCTTCATCAAGGTGAATGGGGTGACCTTGTCATCTTCAGCTCTCCGCTTTTTACTGTTGTTTACTAGGTGAGTTCTTGATTCATAGCAATACAGGGGCATATATGAAAGGTTTGAGAAATGGTGCTTCTTCTATAATTACCAATCCCTTATAGCCCACAAATAGATTTCGTACTTTGAGGTAGTTACAGGAGTCATAGACCCACCAAATTTTGGAAGGTGAGCTGAATGCGTTCTGAAATTACTGCAATTTTTGGAATCGGCTTTCCCTTGGATTCTTCACAACCTTTAGAATTTCAACAAACAAAACAGTTTAGCTATCTCAGTTTATATTGTAAGGAAAATATGATTTCGAGGTCACCTCCGATTCCTTGATCAATTTATTATGAACAAAGCAGCTGGAACAGATTCACAATATACATGCTAGAGTTCTCTAGGAATAACATCAATCTTGAATTCAATATATATTCCTTCTATAATACGGTTGCCATCTTAGGCATTTCTCGTAACAGGGGAAATAATAGGGTAAATTCATAAACGCATCATCAAAATCAGCTAAAGCTTCAAAGATAGGTAGGAGGTTAGCACTCCAGATTCATAGACTTTTAAGGCACTTACTATTAGCAAATCTACATTCGCATACAAGGAGAAAAAATCAACCTCTCAAACACGAATTTCCCTTCAGCAGGGTATACATTACAGTTTTCAACGAAGAGAGGGCATAATATTAAAATCACGCCGCATTCCGGAGCTCACAATCACAGAGAGCCTTGCAAAAATCAGGCAATGGTATTCACATCTGGGTTTTCGCAGATTAAACAACAAAGATAGCATACCCAGCCAATATAATATCAAACTTCCTCATATTCCTCATACAAGGATATAACAAGGAAAAATCATCTATAACACTATAACAGCTAGTCAGAATTTCACATAAAACAGGGGAAATCGACATCTTAGACTCAAAATTTTTCCCACAGACGGCGCCAGTTGATAGATCCGGGTTAGAGATCCACAACAATTTAAGAGATTATTCATCATGTTTTGCAAAGAGCATTCATGGATCAAGCATCAAGGCGGTAAAGAGCGAGAGATTCATGTGTTTGTAGATCCATAATCATGTATTTTGTGCAGAGCATTGTTTGCATAGAAATAACAAGTGGTGATCAAGCTATGTACTTAAATAAAGAGCATATTAAGCCATAAACTAGTAAAATCCATGGAGCTTAACACTCGTTCAAGCAGAGAATGAAGAAACGAAGTAGGAAGGGAAAGAGAAACAGGGGGCTCGGAGCTCAACTGAGCTTTGTCCCCTCTGGCTAATGAGGGTTTTACCTTAGGTTTAAGGTAGAAGGTGAAGAAGGCTCTTCTTGGCGTCGAGAAGGAGGAATAGCAACGGCCGTGGAAGAGACTTCCCGAAAGGAGGCCTCGGCAGCCTTGACCGCTCGAGCTCAAAGGAGCCCGTGGAGGAGTGAACGAGTGAATGAAACAGTACGCTAAGAGCGTGTGTGTATGAAGGGTTGTATTGAGATGTGTTGTTGGATGAAGTGTGTAACCATCCGCTATTTATAGATGTAGGAAGGGTGAAAAAGCGAGCATTCGTGTGAAGGAAGGACAAAAAAGGAATTCCCATAGGGGCAAGATTCCCTCCTTCATGAATGCAGTGGTCCTCACTCTAGGGTACGTAGAGTCACGCGGATTGCGTGCCGCACAGAACCTAGGGTTCTGTCAGATGCTTTGATCGGATCCTTTGATCCTGCCAGATGCCAACAAACCCCGCACGACCTCATAGCATCTGTATGGATTAGGATCTGGGCAAATCCCTACTATTCTTGTGTGAAGCTAGGCATCTGGGATTTTTAGGAGAAGATGATCTAACCATTATTGGGGGAACACCACGCGGCGGAGATGATATTTATCCCTATCACTTTTTTAATTCATTAAAATTTTAACATATAAATTGAAATTCAAGCTTCAATATACTAATTGATTTCCTACTTTATAATATTTTATTATTGATTTTATTTATTCCCTTGACTAATAAAATCCAATATGTTATTGTATACATTAATATTCTTTCTTTGCATGTTCATTTTTCTACAATTGATAAAGCATTGGTAAACTCAATTGATAATGTTATAAATTGTATAAAAATTCATGCATACATGAATGTTTATAGTTAAATAATCTATAAAAATGAGACATGCAAACCAACTCATGCATATATGTATATAAAATGTACATAGGGCTACACAATCATATTTTACTAGAGTGTACTACTCTCTCTAAAAAAAAAAAAAAAAAGTTTTTCAATGTGAATCGAAGTGAAATTATGAATAATTTAAATATTTTATAACTAACATTTGTCATACACTACTATTTATCGATTAAATCCCTGCATCGCGGGAGTGCAATGCTAGTATAGTCCAAACCGGAACGGTAAACGGCTAGTTCCCGGTCGAACCGGCCGGTCCGGTCAGGTTTTTAAAACATTGGTAGTACTCCTCGTAAGCTTAGGCCTGCCATACATTGATGATTGGTCAAATATAACTTCTTTTAAAAAAAAACAACAATTCGATTGTTACTTAAAAAAAGAAAGAAAAGGAGAAGAGAAGAGAAGAGAAAGAAGTAGAAGGTGACGATTATTAAATTAAAAAAAAAAAAAAAAAAAAAAAAAAAAAAGAAGAAGAAAAGCAAAAAAAGAAATTTATATCTCTAGCACGAGAACCAATCGCAAAGGAGCAAGAAGAAAAGACAATTGTGTGAAAAATTATGTCACATGAGAAGAGGTATTATAGGGGTGTGATTAGTATTTGATTAAGTGAAGAATTCTAATCAAATCAGGACTCCAAATAAACTCATGCTTCAACGAGATAAATACCATGTAATCAAACTCGTTGATATACATAAGATCTATTTCATGAATTTATTATTCGGACAGCCTGGAAATTATTCCGATGGGGATTAAAAAAAAAAAAAAAAACTATATTATTATATCTATGGCTATATCTATATATATATATATACTAAAACAAAATACTTTTTCTAAGTTTTCCCTCCAAATTTCTTGCTATGTGTGCTTCATTAATTTTATTTTATAAATTAATTATTTAGCTTATATTTTTCAAAGTCATATAACAACTTAGCCTATTAATTTCAGTCAAATGTATTTCATTAATACCCTTATAAAATTAATTTCCATCTTATATTCATAATCATACTACTACTAATTTATACAGGGCAACTGAAAATACAAGAAATATGGTAGTGTTAAAGATTTATTTTACGATAAATGGTGTATTTTTATAAATAAATGATAGTAGTGATGTCAAATTATAAAATATAATGGTGAAGTAGTGTATAAAAATAGACATGCAGAGACCAATAATTGTCCAAAACCAGAAAAAGTACATAGATTAAATAATTGATATGAGTATTTGTTACACTCTTTCTCGATCGAGTAAACCCCTGCATCGCGGGGGTACAATTCTAGTATATAACCATATATATATATATATATATATATATATATATATATATATATGAAGACTTTGAGACTCATTCATTTTCAATATAAATATTGTCTATGAACAAGTCTCAAAGGGGGCATTTGTAGACATATAAATTTTACGTCTAAAATATTTAATTTATGGATATAAATTATATCACATATTAAATATATGGAATATCAAATATATCTATTATTTATATTTTAGGAAAATAAATTAAAGATAATTCTTGAATTAAATAATTATATATTGATATTTAAAATATGGAGGTTCTCGACCAATAAGAAGTTGACACGTGTCAAATCTGCACATAATATTTATTATTTGATGGAGATAAATACGAAATATTTAGGTATAATCAGATTGTGACACCTCATCATGGAGGCCCAATATGGAGCCCAAAGCCCATCAAGTCTGCTACTTCTACACCTATAAATAGGGGTCAAATGAGAACTCAAAAATCACACCAGAATTCATAAGGTCCAACTCAAAACAAGAATTGGAATTTACTACGAATTCTCTCAAATATTCAAGCGTTCTTCGTAGAACCAATATCGTTCTTCATAGAAAGCTCCGAAATTCCACCAATATTCAAAGTGTTCTTCGTAGAACCAATTGCGTTCTTCGAAGAAGTCAATAAAATTAGCATTTGATCCGGAAATAAGGCGGAAGCCCTCCGAAAAACGTTATAAAAATTCAAGTGCTAAAGCCAAGGAGATCAGAAAGAGACAAATTCTCCATAAATCTCGGAAGTTGTTCAAACATCTTTCAAGCATCAAGTTGAAGAGAAGAATCAGAGGAAGAATAGAGATTGCAACCCGCATTAATTTCGATTAATCCATAAATTTGGATTTGTAAACGAAATTGTATTTATTTTTTGAATACAATAAAATTTGTGTTTACAAAGGTATCGGTTTAGACTGCAACACTAATGGTAGTGATGAGTCTCAATCACTAATCATGGTGAACGGTGGAACGTACTGAGGATCAAGAGATCTAAAGCTCTTCTGATAAGGACCCTATATTAGAATTGATATAGGTGAAGAGCTAGAGATCGCAAGCTTTTAGATGTATATGTGTTCTTTAGTATTATTTTGATTTACAGAGATATGGACTTATCGGTAGTTCTTTACGCTCTTGTATCTTGAATAACATTAAGATACATATTAGGTCTAATAATTGTTATTAATAATTGTTATCACTAGGCCGTATCCTAGCTAATTAATCTATTATCATCAACTTCAAATTATCAAAGATAGAGCTAAGGCTAAATAAAGCCGATAAATATCGTTATATTTTCTTAGTCTCATTAGATTAACCTAAAGATATTTTTTGCTAACTAAATATACGTATAATGAGCATATTTATCATTTTACGATTCTAGCACTTCCCAAATATAAAATCATTATTGATCAGTCATTAATAATTTGATGCATCCAATGTTTTATTGAAATTTTGTTGCTTAAAATATGTCACGCGTATTAATTTCTACTTCAAGCTAGTAGTTGGATAGTTAGGATTTTGCTTCGACATAAATAACAATAGGCCTGCAGTAAGAATCAGAAATAATGTTCTTTATCACCATTAATTAAGTTGATATCTTATTAAAATTCAAAGAGAAAAAATCATGAATATCATTAAATTAAACAAAGAACTTGCGATTTTAGTATTCAATATATCCGTTTTTTTTTTGGTTTTTTTTTTTAATAAGTGTTCTCAATTATCAAATAAAACACATCAAGAAAATATATGAATTTACATTTTAACTTCGTTTATTGTTTTTTTTTTTTTTCCTTTTAGAATACCAGCTTGCATATTTATTTTAGCAATAATATGCATGCATGTGAAAGATTAGATTTACTTCCTTATATTTAGAAGGCATGGCGTACGTCTGGTATCTGGGATTTATTTTCCGTTGATTAATTTTTTTTTGATTAATTATTAGCATAAAGAATTATCTTCTACAAGAAAAGATGCATAAGGAATTTTTGACACATTAAAATACATGCTAAAATAGACTTTTAACAAGAAACCATGGGAGTATAAAAATATACAAGAAACCTAATGCTCGCATCATAAAAATTAAGCGATCTCAGGGCCGGTCCTGTGCCTCGTGAGGCCCTAGGCGAAAACAAAAAAGTAGACCCTTCAAAAAGTGAGAAAAATAATTAAACGTACAAATAATATAGAACATATAATAAAAATTAGTTGAATAAAGAAAATATATATATATATATATATATATATATATATATATATATATATATATATATAGGGGTGAGATCTGGTAAAAAATTGATATACGGTAAGAAATGAGAAATATTCGAGGCCCTTAGATGATTAGAAATAAATGGTCAAGATTAACTCTCCTAAATTAAATACTTGAGTTGTAACTGCCAACCTATGCTTCTATAAGGATAAAGTAGTAAAAATATATATCTTGAAATAAGGAAAGCGCCATTAATGTGGGATTTGAGATAACTACCTATAAATCTAAAATCTATATATATATATATATATATATATATATATATATATATATATATATATATATATCACACGATGCACTAAAAAACCGGAAGAAAAAAAATAAAAATATATGGTGTTTTTATTTTTCAAATTTACAAAGTGCATATCGGAATTATGATGCACCTACCTACCAATATTTAATGCATTTGATTGCATAGTGCTAATACATATGTTTTTTTTCAATTATTTGGATATCATATTTGACGAGAAGCACATTTACACATAAACATCCATAATGCATTGGTTCTCTATTATAATGCATATTTTATAAAATTCATAATGCAAATTCATGCGATTCTCAATTATATTGTGATGTTAATTCCTGAATGTTGTGTGTGAGAAGAAAAGTTATACATATACAATTATAATGCACCGATTGTCTATTTGGAATGAATTAATCGTATAAGTATAATGCATATATCTTCAACATACAATGCATGATTTAAATGCAATGTCGACAAAATATCATTCTTTGTTTATTTTATTTTTCTAACCAATTAGTTTTATGATGCATATAGATCTACTTAATAATGCATTCCCCCGCAATTCGTAATGCATCTAAGAAAAAAATATTACTCTATAATTTAAGCAAAATCTAAATATCATTGAAACGGAAGAAACAAAACAAATGAATTGCGTAATATGATGCATTGTTTTGAATGTTGAAATGCATTGTAAAATTTAAAGAAAATACATAATAACAATAAATGTGATTAAGATTAAATGATTAACATACATAATTGGGGGTTAATGACCTAATTGAGGATCAGTATCCCTAATTAGGATTTTCTCTCTCTCAAAAGCACCTTTATTAAGACTAATAAACCTTAACTAGAATTAATAAATCATAATATATTTCATAATGCATTTAATTTATAATTCCTTTTTATGAAAGCATTTCATGCATATGCATTATGCACTATATCATAAATGCATTATTAATTTTGTATTGCATTATTTATATTATAAAGCATGTTTTAGAAGTAGATTATGCATTGATATAGATCATACAATACATTATAACTAGAAAAAAAAATCATTATTATAATTTTAAATGTTGAAAAAAGTCATACTCTCATTGACGAATAATTAATTGAATGAAATTAAATTGACCGAAATCCCTGCAAAATGAACAGTATACCTGCAAAATGAGTAAAATAAATAGTTAAAATCAACCAAATATATGTACTTAATTTAAGAAAGTAACCAACAATGTCCATTTAGTTAAGGAAAGAAACGTTTTCATAAGAATAGAAATACAAAATTACCCTTCATGTATATACTATTGACTAAAATAACGTATATAAGTTAAATTAAATATCAGCCATTGATCACCAAAAATGAATGGATATGATTACTTCTCATTTTTTACTAGTAGAGAGTTTTTTATTTGATCTCTTCCCTATATATATATATATATATATATATATATATATATATATATATAGAGTAGAGATCATATATAAATAAGTCATGGTGTGAGAAATAGGAATAGATCTGGACCATTGATCTTGATTTGATCTGTGACTGTAATTGATTTAAGCATGATTATAAGGTATCATAAGCATGACTAGGTTTAAGCATGAATTTGCACATTAAAAAGCATAATGGTGTTGTAAGCATAAATATATACTGATTTAAGCATGATTTTGTATTGTTTTAAGCATCTTTCGCATTTTAGCACGCAAGGATTTATTTGATATATATATATATATATATATATATATATATATATATATATATATATATATATATATATATATATATATAGGGGTGGGTTCTTATGGGAGATGGTATGAATGTTGAGAACTAGGAACCAATCATATCCACTCCTTTTCTAAAATCTAATGGTGGATATTTAATCTCACATTAATTATTTTGCTGATTTAATGATTTATTTCTAATTTTAAAGGGTAGTTTAGGGAAAAAAAAGAAAAGAAATAGATTATGCGTTCCAAGATTCTCGCCACTTCCTAAACTAATTATCATATTAATTAATATAGATATTAAGCATATTAAAATCTGCATTTTTTTTTATGAGGGATATTCTATATAATCAAATTTACGCTTAAACTCTTCAAGGAAATTATAATAAACATAAAATCTATGCTTAAAACAAATTATCATATTAATTAATATAGATATTAAGCATATTTAGATTCAAAATCTGCATATTTTTTTAATAAGGGATATTTTATATAATCAAATTTACGCTTAAACTCTTTAAGGAAATTATTATAAACATAAAATCTATGCTTAAAACAAATTATCATATTAATTAATATAGATATTAAGCATATTTAGATTCAAAATATGCATATTTTTTTATAAGGGATATTCTATATAATCAAATTTACGCTTAAACTCTTTAAGAAAATTATAATAAACATAAAATCTATGCTTAAAATTCTATGATTTGTGTTTATCAAAAGTTATTTAAATCCTACCAAAAAAAAAAAAAAAAAGGAACCGAATCACCAAACGATAATATATTCCTCCGCTGCTTCAAAGATCGATTGAAAGCTTAATTCAGCGGATCGAATGGCACGAGCAAAAGGCGACGTTTCGGAAAAAAACAGCAGTAAACTACCTGTTTTTCGATCAACATATAATCTTTCAATCACTGCATAGTTCAGAATTACGTTTTGCAGTCATCTAATTTTTTTTTTTTTTTTTTCTCTGTGCCGCAAAATCACCATGCTTCCATAGATTTGAAGTATGTTACGTTGAATTGCATTGTTAAGTATCTTATATATTAAGCAAATATACATCGGTTAAGAAGCATAATTATAAATCTAAAAAGCAATATTATATGTATTGAAAAGCATAATTAAAAATCTATATCAGCATGTATTAAAAAGTATCATTATTATTTATAATTAAATTTATTAATTATTTTTCATAATTACTTTTTGCAGTCGTCTAATTATAGTTTTTTTTTTTCCCCTATGTGCAGCAAAATCACCATGTTTCCATAGATTTGAAGTATGTTACGTTGAATTGCATTGTTAAGCATCTTAGATATTAAGCAAATATACCTATGTTAAGAAGCATAATTATAAATCTAAAAAGCAAGATTATATGCATTAAAAAGCATAATTAAAAATCTATATCAGCATGTATTAAAAAGTATCATTATTAATTATAATTAAATTTATTAATTATTTTTCAGAATTCCTTTTTGCAGTCATCTAATTATAATTTTTATTTTTTTTTCCTCTGTACGCAAAATCACCATGTTTCCATAGATTTGAAGTATATTACGTTGAATTACATTGTTAAGCATCTTAGATATTAAGCAAATATACATCTGTTAAGAAGCATAATTATAAATGTAAAAAGCAAGACTATATGCATTAAAAAGCATAATTAAAAATCTATATAAGCATGTATTAAAAAGTAACATTATTATTTATAATTAAATTTATTAATTATTTTTTATTTTTACACAGACACGGATACAGGCACCGTAAAGGGGGCTAAACGTTTGTACCAAGGGTATGATGGCGATGATATTGCTAGTTCTTCACTGCCTGTATTTCGCATTATAGTTAGTTCCACGAAATATGCTTGAATAATAATGTTTATATGCTACTTTACATCAATTTTATGCTTAATAACTTATAGATAAAAATTACAAAAATACAAATAATAACAATACGACGAACCATTATTAATCATAAACAAATTAAATTTTATATGCTTTTTCTATTCCTATGCTTTAATAATCATGTATATATGCTATATTCAAATTTATTCATGCTTAATAACCTGTATATCAAAATTACAAAAAAAAATGAAATAAAAAATTAAATAATGGTGAAGAAGAAGAAGAAGAAGAAGAACGAAGAAGAAGAAGACGAATTTTACGGCAGAGAAGAATAAGAAAAATTTTACGGCATGAAACGTATGAAAAAAATAATAAATGAGCCCTTGAAACATGGAACAAATAAATGAAGATTACATTAATACCCTTTTCTTAATCAAAATATGACTTTTTTAATTAATTTCCATGATTAAATCCTAACCACTAATCTATTGAGATGGGGGCCTAGATTAGTTCCTAGTTCTCACTAACTAATATGGTTAGCATATGAACCAATCCCTATATATATATATATATATATATATATATATATCTTATCTGAGAATGATTGAAGATATGAAAAAAATTTATTATATATGTTTCAGTCAATATTTAATATTTTTTTAGATGCATTATTAGACATTATCATTTAATCTACACGCTTGAACTGTCTAGTGAAATTTATAACGTTTAGTGTGCACTATGTCAAAATAAATTGGATAAAAAAGATATTCGTATCAAATTAAATTGAATAAAGATCAAAGCTAACGTATTTTTTCGAAAGTGTTGAAAGATTACATGTTAAAAATAAAATATAGCCAAAGTTTTATATTTTGTTGTATTTAATCAAAAAATAACTAAAATAAAAATTAAAAAAAAGTACACATATTAATACTACTCCCTCCGGTCTTTCCTAGTTGAGTCACTTTCCCGATTGGGCCGGTCTCTCCTAGTTGAGTCGTTTCCTTTTTGGGTAAAAATTAAGTATTAAACACACAACTAATTGTACCCCTTATTTTACTTAATTAACATACTAATTACGCCCCAATTTCTCAATTTCTCCATTATCGCCATTGCCGTCACTCTCGAAATAATTTTAAATTAATTTAAAATAAATCCAGAAAAGTTTTAATTTTATAAAAAAAAAAATCCATAAAAGTTTTTTATTTTAATTTTAAACATCAACAATAATTTTATAAAAAAAAATCCAGAAAATTTTAAATTAATTTAAAATAAATCCAGAAAAGTTTTAATTTTATAAAAAAAAAATCCAGAAAAGTTTTTTATTTTAATTTTAAACATCAACCATAATTTTATAAAAAAAATCCAGAAAATTTTAAATTAATTTAAAATAAATCCAGAAAAGTTTTAATTTTATAAAAAAAAAATCCAGAAAAGTTTTTTATTTTAATTTTAAACATCAACAATAATTTTATAAAAAAAAAATTCCAGAAAATTTTAAATTAATTTAAAATAAATACAGAAAAGTTTTAATTTTATTAAAAAAAAATCTAGAAAAGTTTTTTATTTTAATTTTAAACATCAACAATAATTTTATAAAAAAAAATCCATAAAATTTTAAATTAATTTAAAATAAACTGAAAAACAAAAAAAATATTAATTAATAAAAAACATTTTTTATATTAATTTAAATAAAATACAGTACTTAGTAATTATAAACATAATCTCATTCTCTTCTCAATTACCAAACATATTTAAAGTACTAAACAACTCTTCTTAATTCCCGTGTCGAAAAGTTTCGACTCAACTAGGAAAGACCGGAGGGAGTACTATTTAGGGAAAAAAAAATATTATGGGCCCTCGGAATTTCTGGGGCCCTAAGCGGCTGCCTCTTGTGCCTATATACAGGTACGGGCCTGAGCGATCTATATTTCTATACGAATGATATTGTTAAGTAAAAAAAATTAGAAAATGTAAATCCTTCTAACAAAAAAAAAAAAAAAAAAAAAAAAAAAAAAAAAAGGAAACGTAGAAGTTAGGTTTAACAATTTATATTGCGAAAGATTCAGCTATGAACAGTTAAGAGCACTAGCAGCGGCAAACAGCATACTGTGTACGCTTGTCACGTGGCGTTGCCACGTAGACGACCGCACAGTGTACGCAAATAGGACGGCGATGCAGGCGTACACGTGGCGTACGGTGTATGCATGCATGTACGCCTGCGCGTACGTGTATGCATCAACCGCATCCGCCACGTGTCGCCACCCTATTGGCTCCTTTTTTTTTCCCTTTTTTTTTTCCCGATCTTTTTCCTTTCTTTTTTTCCTTTTCTTTTCTTACGTTTTCTTTCCCCTTTTAATTTATCACTTTTTTTGTTTTTTCTATTTGATACTTTTCATTCCTTTTTTTTTTCCGATTTTATTTTTTTTTCCATCTTTTATTATTTCCTTTATTTAATTTATTTATTGTAAAATTTAAAATATGCATTATACATTTATTTATTTAAAATCTCTTATTTAAATTATTTAATTTATTTAATGTAAATTTTAAAATATGCATTATACATTGATTTATTTAAAATCTCGTATTGAAATGACGAAAAAAATTAAAACTAAAAAAGAATTTAATAACACACTAAAATATCCAGTCAGCACATAAAATAAACAGCATACACCATACTCTGCACTACTTCTCAGCATACGCCGTACTCAGTCCTAGTCAGTATATTTTTTGTCTAGCATATACCGTACTCTCGTACTCTGTTGCTGATGCTCTAATAAGGCAATAAGCATAGCATAAGTCACGTGTAGCAAGCCTGCAAATCTGAAGATGAGCAGCGGCTGTTTATGAAATTAAAAACCTCTCATATTTAATTAATACACTTGCCTACTTGCTACTACTAAAATACTATGATATGCATTTTCCCATAAACAATATCTTAATATTTACGCCTAATTGCAAATTGTCCGGGTCCCGCAGGCCGCCCTTCCGACTCTAAAAAATTAATTATGCGGGTCTGATGAGGGATCTACGGGAGGGCAAGAGCAGACAGAAGCCCTTACGGTATATTATCAAACGTTAGTGCAAGCTTTTTATTTGAATTTTCTGTTCGTATTATGGTGGTGAAATTATAAATTTCTATCGATTAGCTTGAATGACGATTTAATTCTAGCTCTACAGTAAAACTTTTATACAATTACATTGTTGGAAATGGAAAAATTATTCTTCTATGGAGGTTATTCTTATGTAGAGTTTTATACAAAAAAATAATTTACCTTTTTTTTTATAAATCAATTAAATGCGTGCATCATATGATACATTTAGCATTTTTATATATTTAACTAATATATATACTAAATTATGCATTCATCTAGTGAATTTGAAATATTTTTTACTTTGACAATAGAGTGTATACGAAGATGTGTCATTATGGACACGCAAATTGAAGGAAATAGTGACAACCATAAAACTAAAATATTTTCAATCAATCATAAATAATGTCATCTTTGAAATTGTATAATCCCTACTTTGGTAGGTAAATGTAACTCAACACGTAACACAGATAGTAACACAGTTGAGAACACAAGTTGGTAACCCAGTTCGGTGATAACCACACCTACGTCTGGGGGAAGCTATTCCAAGAAATAATTCACTATGACGAGTATAAGGGTTACAAGATATATGAACGTCAGCCACACTGAACGATCTCTCCTCACCCGACTCTACCCTCACCAATGAATCCTCACGGTAAACTCTCTCTAGTCTACCCAAATACTTTTCTCAGAATGAAAAGATGAAACCCGATCTTGAACAAGGAATTGTTCAAGATATTACAAGCACTCACCAATAAACTAACTACCCCAATTGATGAATGTAATGAATAAACTCAACTCTCGAATGCACGGAGAAGACGAGCTCTCAATAATCAATAACAACGCGCAGCACCTCCAATTGAAATCTTCATGCTTATATATTCCACGCAAAACCCTAGGAGATAATTAAGGCATATCTAAAAGATATCCTTAATAGGGTAGATATAATCTTCATGCAAATCTTCTAATTAAGGATATAATATAATATACCTTGTAACCCTTGATCCACAAGGAATTCCACTCCAGCAAGAATTCCTACGCATACATAAATTATGCCATACAAATATACTCCATGCAATCCATGCAGCAACAATCTCCCCCTTGGCATTTTATGTATGCAATCACACCAACATATGCAACACACACAACTCCTCCAAGATACAAAGCACCCAATGCAAAATCAAGTAGGCAAGGAGCGCACCCACATAACCATACTCGAATGCATAGTGCGAAAAACTCCCCCTTGCTACAAACACTCTCTAAAATGAAGTACTAGTCAAGCGCACCCGAACTAGAATACCACATATAGAGAGAGATAAATCCACTACATAACACAACTCAGAACACCACATGAAACACCAGCTGATCAACCAATACTTCACCAGAAAAACCAAGCATCACTAGAAGCAATTAGAAACCTAATTACTATTACAGACCATCAACTGAATATCCACAACAGAATCCACACATCAGCAATAAAAGCAGTTTGATCACCCATCCAACCAGAAAAGCAAAGTATCATAACAACCATATCGAATCAGCAGCAGCAGAGCAAAAAATCAAAAAATACCTACAGATACTCCCCCTTGAATGCAAACATTAAATGCCAAGCTAAGGCAACTCAGCTTCAAGCTCCTCATCAACAGCCTCATCACCATCAGCACCTTCTGCAGCACCATCAGAAGCAGGAGCAGGAGCAGCAGCAGCTCCCCCTGGCTGAGTACCACCGGCCAATATGAGCAGTTTTTCAATTTCCTCTTTCTTCTTGAACAGCATACGAATCTGCTCACAAGTCATCTCATATTCCAAGGAGATGGCTTGAAACATGAGCTTAGAAACAACAGGCTCATAATGTGGAGAAGCAGGACCAAAAGGCAGTTGAATATCCTCAAGATTTTCCTCATGAGGCATCGAAGATGATGATGCCTTCTCTGCCTTTGAACTGAAAGGAGGAGCCTCAGCCTCTATCCCTGTCTGAGCCTTAGTGAAACGCATGAACGGAGCAGATGGAGCTTTAGCACCTTCAGGAATGTCGAACTCCACAAATTTCTGAAAGTAGGCATACAGGAAATGAGGAAAGCAAATTGCCTTATTGGAAGACACCACCTTCTCAGCATGCTCTGCAAGAGCTTCAAATACTAATCTGCCAAAAGACACCGGAATACCTTGCCCAACCTTGTACAACAGTGTGTCCAGAGAGAGATTAACATAGGTCTTGTGGGTCGTAGGAACCCAATTCCTGTTTGCAATGTAGTATAGAGCCTTGTACTTTGGAGACAGAGAAGAGGCCCTCAGTCTCTTAGCCTTAACAGGCCACTTAGCACCCTCTTTGTTCAGCAAAGTAGCAGCAATAACATTAGCATCAATGGGCTCGAAACTCTCCATCACCACATCACCACAAACAAATGCATCAATCAAAGAAGGAAAGAAATTAAAGAACTGACCACGAACAAAGCCTCGATGATAATCAGGAGACTTAATGTCAAACATTAACAAGCTCAGATTGGAGTAGAACTCCATGATTACATCCTTCACCCAACAAAAACCTTCATCTAAAGTGGTCAACAGTTTAGCATCAAAAATGCAGTCAAATACCCCTGCCCTACGCAGATCAAACTCCCTGGCAGGCTTATCCACTATGATAATTTTCGCAGAATTAATGTCCCAAAACTTTGCATAGAAGGCGTCACGGAAGATGGGCATAAACTTATAACCAGCAGGCAAAGGTGGAACTTCTGTACCTTTAGAAGACGAAGGAGGAACAGCAGCTTCATCATCTGAATCGCTGAAAGTAGGAACCTCGGCCTCAGACTCCGAGTCCAACTCAATCACGGGCTTCTTGCCCTTTCCCTTTACGGATTTCGACTTCCCCTGACCAGACGCAGGAGAGGCGGTCTTCCTCTTCCGATTTGAGCCCGAAAGAGAAGCACTGGGAGGCACACGGGCTTGGGACCGCGTGCGAAGAGCGACGCCGCCAACAGGGGGCGGCGGAGGAGGAGGAGACTTCTCCTTCCTAGCGACCTGCTTGATTCTCTTTCTCCGCTGAGGGGGCTCTGCCGAAGAGGCAGAGACAGAAACCCTAGATGAGGGTTCTGACGGCGGCGGAGGAGGGATCGAATCATCCCCAAAAAGAGGTTGAAGGGGCTCTTGGGAGACTTCGTCCCTGGGCGGAGAAGATGGATGGACAAAATCATCCACCGGAGATGGAGGAGCGATATCACGGCGAGGAGCGACTTCCTCGACTAATCCGGCACCGTACCACGGCAGCAGAGGGGTTCTGGCAGCAGGCTGAGCAGCCGCAAACAACAAATCAAGATCGATGCCCTCTGATAGCGAGAATGAAACCATGGTTGCAAGAAATCCAGAAATCCGACAGATAAGCGATGGAAAAACGAAGAGAGATGAATGATTGGCGGAGGAATTTAGGAGCAAAAGAACCCTAGCACAATAGAGAGCAGCGATGATTAACACTGCAATAGGCAAATGACGGTTCAAATTCCAAAGAGCAACAGTAATAGCAAAAGGGCGCGCAGAAAAATAGCCCCTTTTCAACTGACAAAAATACCACGTCAGATAAGAACCCAAGATATAACACCAAACATAACACCATCCATCACACCACGAGATCCACAAATAGAAGAAATCAAATAAACATAATCTGAGCAGCTCAGATTATACACATCCCGAGTGACTTTCGTAGAGCCTCAAACCTTTCTCCATCTAAAGGTTTGGTGAAAATATCCGCAACTTGCACACGAGTAAAGACATGCTGAAGAGATAAAGTCTTGTTTTTAACAAGATCTCTAATAAGTGGTGTCTGATCTCAATGTGTTTGGCCTTCGAATGACTGACTGGATTTTTGGATAGATTGATAGCTCCAATATTGTCACAAAACAAGACATACTCTTTCTCATCGACCCCATAATCATACAACATCTTGGTCATCCAGATTAACTGCGTGCATGCACTCCCAGCTGCTATATATTCCGCTTCCGTAGAGGATAGAGAAACACAATTCTGCTTCTTGCTATGCCACGAGATAAGATTATCTCCCAAGAAAAAGCATCCTCCAGTGGTACTCTTACGATCATTAGGATTTCCAGCCCAATCAGCATCACTGTATCCGGTAAGCTTCAGAGAACTTCCTTTCCCAAACCATAGGCCAATCTTGCACGTTCCCTTGACATACTTTATAATGTTTTTCACAGCCTTGTGATGACTCTCCTTCGGATTTGATTGAAATCGCGAGCAGACTCCAACGCTGTAGGCAATATCCGGTCGACTGGCTGTTAGGTACAATAGGCTACCAATCATGCTTCTGTACACTGTTTGTTCCACAGGTTTGCCTTCTCCTTCTTGGGTTAATTTAACCGATGTACCCATTGGTGTCCTCTTTGACTTAGAACTCTCCATGCCGAACTTTTTCACCAAGTTTTCAGCATACTTCTCCTGACTCACAAAGATGCCATCTTCGCACTGCTTGACTTGAAGCCCCAAAAAGAACTTCAATTCCCCAAACATACTCATCTTGAATTCAGAGGTCATCAATTTAACAAATTCATTCACAAGAGCCTCTGACTTAGAACCAAAAAACAGATCATCAACATATACCTGGACAGTAAATATGTGACCTCCATGTTGCTTAACAAACAAGGTCTTGTCAGCACTTCCTCGAACATATCCCTTCTTCAGAAGAAACTCTGCCAGCGTGTTGTACCAAGCTCTGGGAGCTTGCTTTAGTCCATATAAAGCCTTGTTCAGCCTGTAAACATACTCTGGGTGCTCGGGATCTTCAAAACCCTTTGGTTGCTTAACATATACCTCCTCTTCTAAATTTCCATTCAGAAAGGCACTTTTGACGTCCATCTGATATAGCTTGAAATCTAAGCTGCTAGCCATACCCATCAAAAACCTCACAGATTCCAATCTGGTGACTGGAGCAAAAGGCTCTCCGTAGTCAATCCCTTCCTCCTGTGAGTATCCTTGAGCAACCAATCTGGCCTTGTTACGAGTGATGTTCCCTTGCTCATCTGTCTTATTCTTGAATATCCACTTCGTTCCAATCACATTAGCACCTTCGGGAAGAGAAGTGAGATACCATACATTGCAGCGCTGAAATTCCAAGAGTTCTTCCTGCATGGCAGCTATCCAGTTTTCATCCTGGAAAGCATCATTGACGTTCTTTGGCTCAATTTTTGAGACAAAACACACGGTAGCAATGTGGGAAACCAACTTCTTGAAGTCTATCTCTCTCTTCCTGGTCTGCATCCCATCATTGATATGCCCAATCACATATGAAGCAGAATGATTTTTATGAACTCTTGTTTCGGCCATGTCCAAAGTACCAGTTGGAGTACCATCTTGAGTACCCTCCAGAGTCATCTCCTCAACTTTGACATCTTTCTCCTTGCTAGAAATCTGAGAGCTCTCTGTAGTACTGGTGATCGGGACCTCTTCTTCAGTATTTGCGTCGCCTTCCACTGAGTCATCAAAAGTAACATTAATTGACTCAATAACAGTGCTTTGATTTTTCAAGTATACTCTGTAAGCACGGCTGTTTCTGGAGTAGCCGACAAAGATTCCTTCAATTCCCTTGTCATCAAGCTTTTTCCTTTGCACTCTATCATTTACCACAAAGCATCGTGAGCCAAAGATGTGAAGATTTTCACATTCGGCTTCCTTCCTCGCCAGATCTCATAAGCAGTAACCTCTGTCTGCGGTCTGAGGTACACTCTGTTGCAAATGTAGCATGCCGTATCAAACGCTTCTGCCCAAAGTCTAAGGGCAATATCTTTCGCCTTCATCATAGTTCTGGCAGTGCTCTGCAGGGTTCTGTTTTTCCTTTCAACTACACCATTTTGTGTAGGGGTGATAGGTGCCGAGAATTCATGTCTTATCCCTTTGGCTTGGCAGAACTCCATGAACTCTTGGTTCTCAAACTCACGCCCATGATCACTCCTGATGGCCTTGAGTTTGCTCTCCTTCTCTACTTCTAATCTCAGACACAAAACTCTGAACGCCTCGAACGTGTCTGATTTTTCTCGCAAGAATTCAACCCATGTGTATCTTGAGAAGTCATCTACGCAAACAAGAATGTACTTCTTTCCTCCTAAACTTTCAACTTGCATCGGTCCCATCAAGTCCATGTGCATGAGATCAAGGACTTTAGCTGTTGTGATTCGGAGTACTCTCTTGTGTACCTCCTGAGTCTGTTTCCCTTGTTGACAAGGTCCACAAAAATCCACATCTCCAAATCTGATCTTGGGAATTCCTTCAATGGCATTCAGTTGAATAAGCCTCTGAATATTCCTGTAATGCGTGTGCCCAAGCTTCTGATGCCAGATTTCACTCATCTTAGAGGTAACCCTGTAGCTTGTGATCTTTGGAGTGAAGATGTAGCAATTATCAGCCGATCTGGTTGCCTCCAGAAACTTATCTGTTCCTTTGTTGATGATGCAGCTATTCTTCCCAAAACTCACACTCATTCCATCATCACACAATTGGCTGATACTGACAAGATTCGCTTTCAAGCCTTCAACATATAGGGCCCCTTCCAGAACTGGCATCCCAGGTACATTCAATGTACCAATTCCTCGAATTCTACTTTTTCCACCATCACCAAACACAACTGACTCATTAGAGCAACTTTGCACATTAATAAGGAGATCCATGTTGCCTGTCATGTGCTGCGAGCACCCACTGTCAATATACCAGGCGTTCCCCACTCTGGAGCTATTACTGGTGTGAACGACATAAGCTCTAAAGCCTTGGCCTTGATTTCTTCTACGTTGATATTTGATCATCTCCTGCCTCTTATCACCAAGGTAGAACCGGCATCTTGGTCTGATATGACCAAGTCTATGACAGTAATGACAGAGAGGAATGAATACTTCAGAATCTGGATTATGCTCGGGTACCTTGTGGTGTTCCTGTTTGGGTACCTCCTCTGCAGTTCCTTGTTCTTCAGAATTCTGTTCAACATCAACTGAGGACTCGGTTAGTTTAGGCCTCCATTCCTCACGCCTAACCGATTTCCCACTCGATTGAGTTCCAACAAAGTCATTGGAATGTCTCCATCCTTCGACTCCTCTCTCTGGCTTGCTCCAGTCTTGTCTTTGAGCTCTTTGTTGATATTTGTATCCAACCTGTTGATAGTTGTTTCGGTTGAATCCAAGACCCTCCTTATCTGCAGCTCTCTTTCCAAGTCTGAGGATTTCATCAAGTTTTTCGGTGCTGGAATTCATCATCCTTATCAATTTCTGAATATGACTCAATTCTTCATCAGTCTCCTTTCTTCCGTCCTCGCAGTTTTTGAGCTTTTCTTGAAGAGATTCAACTTCAGATCTTAAAGCATTTCTTTCCTTTTCAAGATTCTGAATCTGCTCCGTAAGGTTCTGGTTCAAGATCAGTGCCTTCTCACATGCATCCATCAACTTATCATAGTCCTCCTGATCTTCTACTTCTTCCTCCACGTCTTTAACCTTGAAAGGATCTTGATCATCAACAATAGACACGAGCCTTGGGCCATTTACTGTGGCCACGTGTGCAGTATGAGACGTATCCTGTCCTTCTTCAAATTCAGTGTCAGTGACCTCTTCATCGCTGTGAGTGGCTTGGAACGCCTTCCTGCTGACCTTCTGATATTTGAAGGTATTTGCACATTCGCTTTTGATATGCCCAAAACCATCACACTCATGACACTGTGGTCCCCTATCTCCACTTTCTTTCTTTTCTGACACATTAGGTCCTCTGTTCTGAGAATTGCTTTGATTCTCAGACCGGCGAAATCTGGAGTTACCTTCACCATTTCCTTTCCTGAAGAATTTCTTCCCAAACCTCTTAGAGATATATGCAATGCACTCCGCCATGTCTTCGGCAGTCAGCTCCTCTTCAGACTGACTTGTAGATGAAGCTTTGAAGGCAACAGACTTCTTCTTTTCATTGGGGTTCACACGCAAACCCATCTCAAACGTCCTCAGGGAACCAATAAGCTCATTTGGTGATAGCTCATCCACATCCTTTGCTTCCTCGATAGCAGTAACTTTGTAGTCAAATCTCTCGGGAAGAGATCTCAAGATTTTCCTTACTATCTTAGCTTCCGTGAGCTTTTCTCCCAACGAAAAGAACTCATTCGATAGGCTCAGCAACTTAGCATAGAAGTCTGAGATGTTTTCATTCTCATCCATTCTGAGGGACTCAAACTGTGAAGTGAGTTGTTGTAGCCTCTGATTCTTCACCCGTTTATTTCCTTCATAAGTGATCTCCAAGATATCTCATGCTTCCTTGGCAGATCTGCACGTGGAGATAATAGCAAAAACCTCAACACTCACCCCGGCGTGAATAGCGTTGATAGCTTTCTGATTCATTCCAGACAACTTTAGCTCCTCTTCTGTCCATTTAGTTCTCGGTTTCTCTGAGCCATCTTCGTCTTTAGGAGCACTCCACCCAGTTTCCACTGCAGTCCATGCAGCCTCGTCAATGGACCTGATGAACGAAGCCATTCTGATCTTCCAATACCCATAACTTGTGCCATCAAAAAACGGTGGTCTGACAGTAGAGCCACCTTCCTTGATAGTACTCATCGCAAGTACCACAAAAATACCAACGGATTATACCGATATCCCAGGATCTAACACCGCACCTCGATGACCTGCTCTGGTGCCAATTGAAATTGTATAATCCCTACTTTGGTAGGTAAATGTAACTCAACACGTAACACAGATAGTAACACAGTTGAGAACACAAGTTGGTAACCCAGTTCGGTGATAACCACACCTACGTCTGGGGGAAGCTATTCCAAGAAATAATTCACTATGACGAGTATAAGGGTTACAAGATATATGAACGTCAGCCACACTGAACGATCTCTCCTCACCCGACTCTACCCTCACCAATGAATCCTCACGGTAAACTCTCTCTAGTCTACCCAAATACTTTTCTCAGAATGAAAAGATGAAACCCGATCTTGAACAAGGAATTGTTCAAGATATTACAAGCACTCACCAATAAACTAACTACCCCAATTGATGAATGTAATGAATAAACTCAACTCTCGAATGCACGGAGAAGACGAGCTCTCAATAATCAATAACAACGCGCAGCACCTCCAATTGAAATCTTCATGCTTATATATTCCACGCAAAACCCTAGGAGATAATTAAGGCATATCTAAAAGATATCCTTAATAGGGTAGATATAATCTTCATGCAAATCTTCTAATTAAGGATATAATATAATATACCTTGTAACCCTTGATCCACAAGGAATTCCACTCCAGCAAGAATTCCTACGCATACATAAATTATGCCATACAAATATACTCCATGCAATCCATGCAGCAACAATCTTAAATGTTAATGATATTATATATATATATATATATATATATATATATATATATATATATATATATATATATATATATATATAATATTTATATATGTATAATTGTAATCTATTCCTATATGGAGGCATAAATTCTTAAAACGAGACCGGAAAAAAATATGTTTTATTACAATGTAGAAGTTAATCCTAAATACAACTGGTCCAGTTCTGACGTTATTTTTTATTACAATAGGAAGGTTATTCATATATAGAGTATCATTAAAGAAAGATTTTACTGTACTACGTATTTAATTTCCAACGTTGTTTGATTCAAGTGAAAGCAAATAGAAGAATGAAGTAAACACTTTATAATCACTCGAAGTGTATTTCCCTAATAAAGTTCCAACATTTGCCTAATGATATGCATAATTGTAATGCAAATGTTTGGTAATTATTCAGAAATATAATACTATAAATCAATAGATTCTACTTCTATTTACGAGTTCAAAATTTAAATAAGAATTACTCATGCTTGTTTCATTCGAGGAACTTAAAATTTCAATTTATTAATGAGTGTTTATAAATTGGTGATAGATAGAATCCCACAACAAAATAAATAGAGGAGTGTGCGTATGTTGGCCTAGCAGTAGAGGGTTAAGATTGACGTATCGGACCTGAAAGGTCTTGAGTTCAAGTACCCGTAGTGCGGCCTTTAAAATTCCTGTTGTATAGCTTAAAAAATAAAAATAAAAATTAAATAAATAGAGGAACCTTATATTTCAGTCAAAATTGAACTTTTAGGTGTACGCAAGCATATACTATATATAACATTATCATGGAATATTATAATGCGGAACCGCGAAGGGTTGAACGTCGACAAAGAATATAATTTTTGGCACATGACAGCTAAAGAAACAGAAATGCTGGAATTATGTTACTAATGTTGTAACAAAGTAGAACTTAGTATGAATTGCGTGATTTTTATTTAACTTACTGTTCTGATTTATTCGGCTAGCTTGCTTCTCTTGACACAATTGCTTTTGGTCATGTTATAAATTCTTGTTTAACTTTTAATTCTAATTTTTCTGTTTTCTTTATTTATTGATACAAGGAACTGTGTCCCTTCATCTTATCCTAAGTGTGTACTGTACCACTATTTTTGACAAGCATTTTTATGTGGGAAAAGTAGATGTTAATATAATGTGTTTCGTCTTGTTTGATGTGGTGTATTACACCCTCCGTCCTGCCTAGTTGACGAGTTCCTTTTTGTGTGCGGGAATTAAGGGAGAATGTTTAGTTTGAAATGTATGGTTGTTAATAAATGAGAGTGTTATTTATTAATATAATTAATTTCTAAAAAGAAACATGTCAACTAGGGTGGGGCGACCCAAAATGAATACGCATTAATAGAGTGATACAAATGGAGCATACTTTACTATGTAATGTACATATAGTACTCTAATCGGGCGGGACAAAAACATTGTTAAAACATCCAACTTTTGGCATTGTAAAATTGGTTGTGGAAAAAATAATGCACATTTATAAAGGACGGATGGAGTAAATTATGACATAACTAGGGGACTAAGATTCTTCGGTGCATGGTTTAGTGTAAAAGTGTAGCAATAAAAAAAAATATATTGTTTTCTAAAGCAGAGCATCATATTTCAAAAAATTAAATATATTGATTTTTTGCATCTTAAATAAAAGATAGTAACAAGACCGTTAATTTTATATAATATTATAAAATAAGGAAAATAAATGAATAGATAATGGTAATTTAAAATTTTATAATTTATAGTATTATATTATGAGTAGATTAAGGCTGCGTTCTCTTTGATATAAAAGAAAAAGAGAGAAAAAAGAAAATTACCCTATAAATTCCACCCATTTTCTAACGTTTTCTCTCCTTTTACCAATGAGGGGGGATTTTACTAATTAAATTGGAGAAAATATTTACAACACCAAATTGAAGAGATAATGTGAAAAAAAGGTGAAATTTATAAAGCAATTTTTTCTTTTCTCTCATTTTCTTTCGCATTTAAAAGAACGCAACCTAAGAAACAACAATTGCAGAAGTTGACGAACAAGCCCCCAAATTTACCAAGGTTGTCTAAGAGTAAGAGTTGATGAGGGAGAAACAATGGGACTTCTTTGATACAATAAGCAGTTTTTTAAGACCGATTGTCGAGCCATTTTTTTAAGACCGATTGCCGACGGTCAAAATCAAACGCGGTTAATAATTGTTGGAATAAATAAAGAAATACTGTTGTGCGTGTGGGGTGTGTGTGTGTTGTGTGATGAGAATTGAATAGCAATCAAAACATGTGAGCTCAGCTCTCAAACAGGCCCACCAACTGCGGTCAGGAGCGGCGTACGAGTCTGTTTCGCAGAATCCGGCTTGCTTTGATTCTGGTCCCACTCCCCTCTTTCAACTAACTTATTCTCCTCTAACCTTATAAATAAAATACAGTATATAATTAGTTTTTTGACGTATAAAGGTACAAAATACAAATGAATACTTCAAAAAAAAAAGTAGCAATAAAATTTTGTATGTTTCTCCCGTTCTCCATCTAATATTCAACTCGTTCCGTTTTAATTGCCATATACTTTTTATACGAGATTTAAAACTTAGTGCTAGAAGTGAAAAATAAGAGGCCCACTTAAAATGTAAGAGTTAATTATTACTCTCTCTGTCCCCCCTAATTAGTCCACCTTTATTATTTTATACCTCACATATATTCATAAAGGTGGACTATTTAAGGGGGACGGGGGGAGTACTATTATTTAGGAAACATAACAATTCATGTAGGACGACTCGATTAGAACATGATGTGAAGTGGGACGGATGAGTATGATGGATTTGTATACTAGAAAGCAGGCCTTTTAGCTGTATGCATGTGTTGTCCATAGCCACTAACAATCTTCTATCGGATTAAGTATGAATTGTTATCTATGCATCAAACATCTGTCCATTATCTCAAAGTTGTAGGCTTTATGGTGTGTTGTAGATCACAGAAGACCATAGTTGCCGGTTCCTCACGAGATATTGTTGGGAATTGTTAAGAACAACTTGTTAAGGGGAAACCTATAAGGGACATTTTATTGTTTTGATTTGATCCCAAAACCCCCAAGCGTTCTGTTCCCAAGCAACCCATTTTTGATATAGATAATAGGTTAGAAAACTTTTCTAAGCCTATACTGTTAGGATGGCTTTGTTTTGCTCAGATTTTAGACCGCAGAAAATTCAAGTGAAGGCCACTCGCTTGAGTGTGTTTTCCCAAGCGAAGCGTGTCTAGCGAGCCGATGTGAAGCGTGCCGAAGTATAGCGAAGCGTAGCGAGCGCTACAGTGGTGTCAAAGCGAGTCCACCAAAGCGAAGCGAGCGCTACAGTGAAAAGCCGAAGCGAGTCAACGCGGGTCAACATTTACTAAAGCAGTCACTTCGGGAACTCACTTCCCAAGTACTCGCTACAAAATGACCGTGAAGCGACTCGATTCGAAGCGGACGCTACAACTTCAAAGCGAAGCGAGCCACTACCTACCAGAAAGCTACAACACAATTTCCGCTCCGATTTTGAACTCCAGTCAACTGGAGATCTTCACATTAATTACGAGATCTCCACGTGTCGATTGCGGAGAGGAGCAGCGGAGTTGACTGCCAGGCCGACAAGGGCGCCGCAACAGTACTGGCTCGCTCCATTTACTGTTAAGTTTGGATCTTAGCCATTTCCGGCAAAGAGCCAAAACTGCGCGTCTGCAAAAGCATCCAGCCTGTGCAAGTACTGTCGAGAGGAGGAGGGACAAAGCCACCAACCATGCAACAGATCTCGGCATCCCTCCGCCTATAAATAGTGAAGGATGAAGACGAAGAGAAGTAGAACACTTCCTGAGCATTCAGCGCCTACTGCAAACAAACACTCCCAACCTTAGAGCAAACTTCGAGTCTTTGTTTCCAAGTGTTCTCCGAGTTCTAGTCTCATCGGAATTCGTCTTCACAGCCTTCACACTTAGAGTCTAAGCCCATTCCATATCCAAGCTTAGAAGAAGAGTTCTAGCCATCTTTTCACTTATTGTAAAGAGCTCTTCATAGTGTGTCTTCGTAAACCAAAAACCTAATCTGTTCGTTAGGTTTTTATGTTCGTCGTCGTTAGGTTGTTTCGATCCAAGGCCCTACTTTCATCGATTGTAGAAGCCTCGATCATAGAGTCTAGATCCAAGCTTGCACTTACATCGTTCGTGTAAAGCTCGATCGAAGCTAGGCAGTAAGGAGAGCCCGCAATTTCCCTGTCGTCGGACTGAAGCGAGTGATGCTTCAAGTCCAATTTAGGTTTTTGGTGTGAACCCGGAATCACCCAGCGTCTGTCAGATCCAAGCGAGTGAAGCTCGATCTTGACCAGGCTTTTGAAGAGCCCGTAATCTTCAAGTTCTTGAGTAAAGAGAACAGTTGCCGAGTGCAACAAGTGGACGTAGGAGCTTTATCTCCGAACCACTATAAATCTCGTGTCGTATCTCTCTAACCCTAAACTCTTATTTCCTTGTTTGATTATTCACTGCATCTGCATCTAAACAAACATAACTTGGAAATTTTAAATACTTAGGAAAGATTTAGCTCACCGAATTCCGCATTAAAGAGTAAAGTCTCACTCTTGATCAAGCTCTAAGCTTAGGTCAAGAGAATCGTGATTACTTCAGATCTAGATCTTGGCTAGGTCTTAGTATTTCAAAGAGCACTTTACTTCATACTCTGAGTTAAGGATTTGAAGTAGAAAAACTTCAAAATACGATTCACCCCCCCCCCCCCCCTCCTACGTATTTTTCCTATAACAAACCGGGACCAACAAGTGGTATCAGAGCAGAGGTTCTTTCGAGCCTCTGCTTTGCATATCCGAAGCGAGTCCCCACTCGCTTCACGTTGTCTCACTGAACCGGATCCTATCTTTCTAAGTGCATCAAAACCTCACCCACGCATACTGCATATACTACTGACTGTTTGCTATGTCTACATACAATGCTTCTAGTCTTCCACAGTTTTCCATTGAAGGCTATGAGATCTGGAGCTTTCGCATTGAGATCTTCCTATGCTCCATCCATGACCGGATGTGGGAGGTCATCGAAGGTGGACCGATCGAAATTAGGAAAGCCGTCTCTGAGAACGTCCCAGCTGCCGAAGGTCGGGCTGCCTATGTTCGACAACGGTACGTAGAGAAGGACAAGGATGAGTACACTCCAAATGACTTCAAAGTCGCCAACCTCGACAAGATCGCAAGCCACACGATGCAGAGCACCGTGTCGGACGCCTATCTACCACGGATAAGGAAGTGCGCAATGGCGAAAGAAATGTGGGAAACCCTAGCCCTCATTTCTCAAGGCACAGACAAAATCAAATAAAACAAGCTTGCCGTTCAGATGCGGGAGTTTGAAAGCCTAGTGATGAAGCCAGGAGAGTCCATCGATGCCTTCGAGCTGAGAGTTACCAACATCACTGCAACTCTCAACTCACTTGGGAAGGAACTCACAGACAAGGAAGTGAATTTGAAAATTGTTCGTGCTCTCACAAGGAAGTGGCAGACAATGAAGGAGCTGTACCTAGCTACCAAGGATCTATCAAAGTTCACACCGAAGATTCTGTTCTCCGAACTCAAAGCTCACGAATTTGATCTGAATCGAATGAACCTCGACGATGAGGATGAAGCTCCCACGACGTCAAAGGGTGTAGCTTTCAAAGCTGCTGAAGGGCCAAGCGACCAGTCGCTAGCCAAAATGACGAGGGAAGAGCTGGAAGAACATGTTGCATTCTTATCCAAGAACTTCAACAAAATGAACTCTCGAGTGGGCAAATACAAAAGATTCTATAAGCAGTACAAGGGAAGGAGCACTGATGCTCGAGAAGGAAAAGGGAAAAGAGAGGAGACGACAAAGCCGATCTCAAGGGACATGATGGAAGTGGAATGCTACCACTGCCACAAGATGGGCCACTACAAATCTGATTGCCCAAAGCTGAGTGCAAGGGAGCGAGAGGAACTAAGAGCAAAGAGGGATGCTCCGAGGCGAGCGCTCGTAGCGAGTGAAATGCCGGTCGCTTCAACTGAAGATCCATCAAGCGACTCCGATGCATTTACAGATCCTAACTCAAGTGAGGGAGAGGATCTTGGACTCATGGCGCTCACCGACGAGGAAACTGGAGAGGTATTCATCTATCCCTCACCAAGTTCAATTACACTCCCACACACTCACCAAGAGGAAGCGAATTCCTCGACATGGAGTGAGTTACTTGACAAGCACCTCAAATTGTCAAGTGACCATGAAATGTTAAAACAAGCTTTGTCTCAAAGCGAGAATGAGAACCGAAAGCTAGCCACTGAGCTTGACCAAGTCAAACTTAACTTAAGGGCTATGACTAGTAAGTTCGAGGATCTCTTCGCTAGACATCAAAGCTTGGAAGGAAGGTATGAAACCCAGTCCGCTCTAGTTGCCAACTTGAACAAAGCGTCATATGCTAGGCTGGCACTAGAGAGCTCGCTTCTACCTTATGGTAGAAAGGGAGGACTCGGATATGAGGGTGGACCTTCCAAGCCGACTGTCTTTGTTGGTGCCTCAAACACAACACCATCAGTCACTTTGGATGTGCCCACTGCCTCCAAAGCAACCACCAACAAGGATAAAGGCCAAATGGCTGAGAACCCTAAGAAGAAGCCAATGAAGATGTCTATATCTTCAAGGGCAGAAACTATGGGTAAGCAAAGATCAACTATCCCTAGCACTCACAATGCTAAATCTTACCAATCCAAAGGTAAAGGGAAACCAGTTGTAGCTTCTAAGTCTCAGACCAAGACACCAGAGACAAAGGATCTCCCTTTCAATAAAAGGAGTAATGTCTATGTGTCACGTTATCCGGATTGGAGATGGTCCAACCGGACTAACGCTGAGGGGGAAGAACTTGAAGCACCAAGAAGGCCGCTTCAAACTTCCAAAGTTTCTCAAGCGAGTCGGGGTCAAAACCCTAGTTGGACCGCTTCGAAGAAACAAAGCGAGCCGCTTCGAAAGACTGTAAACCCTACGCCAGTCTCTAAGCCTGTAGCTAATCCGAAGCGAGTCGCTTCAGGATACAAGCAAGCGGGTAAGAGCATAGGTAAGCCTCAAGCGAGCCGCTACCCCTCTTGCACACACTGCTGCACGTGTGAAGCTGCTTTAAGGCAGAACTCACAGTTTTCAAAGGTCGAGAAGCCCAAGGCACAAGCTACCTTTCGAAAGAAAGTGAAGCAAGTGTGGGTACCTAAGGGAACTAACCTGCAAGGACCCAAACTGATTTGGGTACCAAAATCTGTCTAAATGCAGGTGAGCGCCGTGGATCCCATGCCAAGTGAGGGTCAACAAATCGGGTACTTGGACAGTGGCTGTTCAAGACACATGACAGACATGAGAGCTCTACTTCATGACTACATAGAGAAGAAGGGTCCACACGTTACATTTGGTGATAACTCTCGAGGAAGCACCAAAGGGTACGGCGCACTGAAAGTTGGAAAGCTCACAATAGAAGAAGTCTCCTATGTGGAAGGACTTAAGCACAACTTGCTATCCATTTCACAATTCTGTGATAAAGGATACAAGGTGGAATTTATTTCCAACAAGTGCATCATAAAGAGCAAGCTCACGTCCCAGATTGTGCTCACTGGAATTAGACAAAGGAATGTCTACATTGCACAATGGGAAAGCTGCAAAGAGGAGACGTGCTTAGTTGCAAGAAGTGCTACAGAATTAGGATGGCTATGGCACCGACGCTTAAACCATCTCAATTTCAAAGAAATCAATCGCATAGCTTGAAAAGGCTTGGTGCAAGGCATACCAAATGAAGTCTTCATCAAAGACCATCCATGCTCACCATGCCAACGAGGGAAGCAGACAAAGAAGCACTTCGCCAGTCTTGAAGAAGCTTCATCCAAGCGAGTGCTCGAGCTGCTTCACATGGATTTGTTTGGTCCAGTCACTCCAGTTAGTGTAAATGGAAGGAAGTACACTCTAGTTGTAGTCGATGACTTCTCTCGCTACACTTGGGTCGTATTTCTCTTCAGCAAAAAGGAGACACTGACTAAGCTACCACAACTGCTCAAGCGTCTAGCTGTGGAAAAGAATCAAGCGATTGTCACCATCCGCTCCGACAAAGGCACAGAGTTCCTGAACTCTACAATCGAAGCATACTGCACGGAGCATGGCATTGCACATCAGACTTCCTCAGCACGCACACCTCAGCAGAATGGAGTTGCTGAAAGAAGAAGCCGGATCATCAATGAAGCCGTTCGAACCATGATTGCTGACTCGAAGCTTCCAATGAAGTATTGGGCTGAAGCTGCCAATACAACATGCTACACGCAGAACCGGACGCTTCTCTGCAAACGGCATGACAAAACACCATATGAAATATGGACAGGGAGAATTCCTAACATATCTTATTTCCATATTTTTGGTTGTAGGGTCTTCATCCGTGATAATGGGAAGTCTGGGAAGTCACAATTGAAAGCTTTTGAAAGCAAAGCTGATGAAGGAATATTCTTAGGATATTCTACATCAAGCAAAGCTTACAGGGTATTCAATTGTAAAACCCTAATTGCGGAGGAATCACCCCATGTCGTATTTGATGAATCTTCTTTGAGTCTTCCACAGGAACAGGTTCAATCCAAGGAAAATAAGTCAAGCGAGGAACCATCAATTCATTAACTTGGGACATGCTTGAGGATGATGAAGAAGTCAAGGACTCAAGCGAGCAGATTGTCCAAGGAAAAGATAAAGCTGCCCCCAAGATTCCTAAAGCGAGTGCTGGCCAAGCACCCAATCCAGTCGCTTCAGAAGGTGAAGCGAGTGACCAGGAAGAAGATGAAGACGAAGCTGGCGGATCCAAGCGTGCATGGCTCAAGGATCACTCACCAAGTTAAATCATTGGAGATCCATCCAAGGGTGTAGTGACCAGAAGTCAAGTGTTTGGAGAAAGTGCAATGTTCAGTTGCTTTCTCTCAAATATTGAGCCGTAATGCGTGGAGGAAGCCCTAGCTAATTCCAATTGGGTGATCGCCATGCAAGAAGAGCTAAATCAGTTCACCAGGAACGACGTATGGTACCTCGTGGATCGTCCCAAATTCCAGCATGTTATTGGCACCAAGTAGGTGTTCAAGAACAAGACGGACGAGGACCACAACGTTGTGAGGAACAAGGCGCGTCTAGTTGCTAAGGGCTACTGCCAAGAGGAAGGAATCGATTTCGATGAGACCTTCGCTCCAGTGGCACGGCTTGAAGCGATCAGACTATTTCTAGCCTATGCAGCGGCCAAGAAATTCAAAGTCTATCAGATGGATATGAAGAGCGCGTTTCTCAACGGTGAATTGAAGGAAGAAGTTTATGTGGAGCAGCCACCGGGTTTCGAGCAGGGAGATAAGGTGTATCGATTGAATAAAGCCCTATATGGATTGAAGCAAGCTCCCAGAGCTTGGTATGATACCCTTTCCCAATTCTTAGTGGATAATGGATTCCACAAAGGGAAGATAGATCGGACTCTCTTCACCATCAATCATGGAGAAGACATGCTATGGGTCCAGATCTATGTGGATGACATCATATTTGGGTCGCCAAACCAGTCGCTCAGCGAGAAGTTTGGAGAGCTCATGAAGACCAAATATGAGATGTCAATGATTGGCTTGATGAGCAGCTTTCTAGGTCTTAAGTGAAGCAGCGGGATGATGGTATCTTCATCAATCAAGCTAAGTATACTCGAGATATGCTTGCCAAGTTCGGTGTTCAGCATGCCAAAGCTGTGAAGATCCCGATGAACACGAACTGGAAGATGGAGCCAGACCTAGATGGGAAGTCTGTGGATGCTACAGACTACCGAGCCTTGATCGGATCCCTTCTATATCTCACTGCAAGTAGGCCGGATATAGCTTTTGCAGTTGGAGTATGTGCTCGCTTCCAAAGCAATCCCAAGCACAGCCATCTTGAAGCTGCCAAGAGAATTCTTCGATATTTGAAGGGCACTGTCAACATGGGGCTGTGGTATCCAACTGAGGACAATTTGGAGCTCACTGGATACTCAGATGCTGACTATGGAGGGTGCCGAATTGATAGGAAATCAACTTCGGGCACTTGTCAGTTCTTGGGAAGCAAGCTGATCTCATGGTTTTCAAAGAAGCAGACGAGTGCAGCTACTTCAACGATTGAAGCCGAATATATGGCCGCTGGAAGCTGTTGTTCTCAAATTCTATGGCTTCGTCAGCAGTTGAAGGACTACAATGTTGAAGCAAATGAAATTCCAATATTCTGCGACAACAACAGTGCGATCTGCATCTCGCAAAATCCAGTGCTTCCCACCAGATGCAAGCACGTGGAAATTCGACATCACTTCATTCGTAATCATGTCGAGAAGAAGGATATCAAGCTCGAGAAAATCCATACCGATCTCCAGCGAGCAGATATCCTCACCAAGCCTCTAGCTGAGTCTCGTTTCAATCAGCTATGCATGGAATTAGGGTTGCTAGACCCTGGTGAAGAGTGCTAGATCCAGGATGCACGAAGGAGTGGTGGCTTGTTCTTTGAGCGTCACTCGCTTCGGATCTTCACCAACTCAAGCGAGTCACATAAAAATTTCACTCGCTTGAAGAAGGAGAAATAAGGTGGAGAAAGGTGGAGTGTTGGAAGACGTTCCCTACCCGCTTACAGGAATTGTTAAGCCATTGGTTAAGGGGGAACTATTGTTTGCTCTCAGAGCAAGCTACTTCCAAAGCGAGCAAGTAAAGCTGCTACCTAGCCTAAGATTCCTAGCGAGTGGGTATAAACACTCGCAAGTGCCGTTTCTAGTAACGGTTGTGGGGTCTTGTATCGGGCCTTCCCACGTAAAAATGGTGAAAGCTTAGGCAGGGCTGGCACCTAGACCTTGTGTCCTCTTCCCATCTTTCCGCCGAAGAGGAGCAAGTCTTCTCATCTCCTTCATCGTGGATAAATATTCATTCCTTACTCACTCTTAATTGAGTTGAGCTGACGGATGTCTATCCATTCCTCCCCCACTTTGAATTTTGCATCGCTTCAATTAGCCCTTGTTTGGGACAAGCGAGTAGATCGCAAATTCATTCTGTAGCTTGGGGTTACCTTTTTCTTCAAAAGGTTGCAGGGCTGGTGACATGCTTCTGCGTAAAATACGAGATTGTCTTGTCAGAGCATTCTCATTGTCATCCTGTCCTATTCTGCTCTGAGATAAGGACTTGTACTCATCTCCCATTCATCGTGAATATGTACACTTACGTGAAGCTCCCCTCTGGGTTGTAGTAAGCTTGTGTACTATATTCATTTTCTCCCCCATTCACTTCGATGGAGGACTCTCTAATTCGTAGAGGAAGATGAATGCCATGAAGATGAGTGAAACCCTACCCAAAATGAAGCATTCAACAAAGGTGGTATCAGCAAGCTGCAATATCATCAAGTGGATTCAACAAATGGAGTTCAAATGATGACTTCAATAAGTGGTATCAATCTCCTACGAAGTGAGGTTGACTGGTAAGTGTTTCAATTTTAAGTACACTAAGTGAGCTGAAGCGTGCTAGAAACCTTCACTCACTATGTGGAAAATATGAAATGAATCTGACACAAATACAAAGAGGAAAACATTCTTGTTTATTCTCGAAGTATGTAAGTCAGAAACATTTTAAATAATGTCAAAGAAATTTCATTTCTTTTCAGTCGCTTCAGATGGCCAAGCGGGTGCTACGTCACTCAAAGCGAGCCATCGCAAGCGAGTGTGGAACAGTCACTCAAGCGAGTACCTCTCAAAGCGAGTAAAGGCCAAGCGGCCCAACTCGAAGCGAGAGGGTACGAAGCAAGTATGAGCTGTCTGCACTCGAGTGCAATTTTACCTTTTGCTTTGCATTTAATGCAGGTTCACGTACAGCCAAAAATAACAGGCGCGTGCACTGCACTTTGAATTCGAAGCGGGAAAGGACGGAGGAGATCCAACCATCGAATCCTAACAGTCCCTGATTTATAGCCGTTGGATCCGACGCCGTGTAAAGTGACGAATCACAGCAGGCCACGTGGAGACGCCGAGCAAGTTG
Organism: Thymus mandschuricus; assembly: GCA_029379335.1. Classification (NCBI taxonomy): domain Eukaryota; kingdom Viridiplantae; phylum Streptophyta; class Magnoliopsida; order Lamiales; family Lamiaceae; genus Thymus; species Thymus mandschuricus. Next base: position 33,946,183 of record CM057073.1, on the reverse strand, counting down.
GCGGTTCACTTTTTACTGTGATGATGCCGGACACGTCAATCACTTCGCCGTTGGCCGCCGTATAGAAACAGGATCTTCGGCGATTTTACTGTCTTGCCCCTGCCACGTCAGCCGAACCCTACCTCTATTTAAGGACGTCATTGCAGACTGAGAAAACTTTCTCAACTCTCAATCTTTACCATTCTTGTGCAAAGATCTGCAAATCTTCTGCAACTCATGAGTCTCACCTCTGTTTTTGTTCTTTAAATCTCCATTCAAAATCTCTCAAATTCTATACCATGGGAAAGAAGCAGAACACCGAGACGATGGAGGAATTTTTCACCAAAGTCGACACGCATATCAACGTCGAGCCTCATCTCGACCCAGTCGTCATCGAGGAAGATGGATTCTTCCGTAAAGCCATGATCACGGCCGGCTTATGGAAGTTCGTGACGGCTGTGCCGACGAAGATCTTGGCCAAGGCGGTGGCCGAGCTTCTTCTAAATCTGAGGAAAGAACGGAACTCTTCGTCTTTCACCGATCCACAGACCGGAGCCGGTGGAGGTGGACCTGAGCAATCTTATCGGTGTATTCGACTTGCCGAGGGAGGGAGGAAACTCCCTATTGGAGTTGGGATTTTCCACCGGAGTCGAATATGCTCGGTTTGCCACCGAGAAAGCAGAGCCCAACTACAAGGAGGCCAGTATCCGTTCAGATCTGAAGGCTCCTTTCAATCACGTCTACGAGCTCTTTTCGAAGTGCGTCGCATGCTACGTCGGAACCTTGGGCACACTCTCTGAAACTAAGCTGTTCGCCACCACCATCATCGTCGACAGCCTTATCGGAACTAGGTTCAACTGGCATGGTTGGTTTCTCAACCAGATTCACGAAGCTGCCGATGATTTCGCGTTTGTGAAAGGAAGCGCCGATCAGATTCTCCACAAGGGGAAGCTGAAATTTTTCTCCAGACTCTCCGTCGCACTGGAGGAACGGTTTTCGGACAAGGTATGGTCGGAATCTGATGTTGCCGTCTACGACAAACTCACGGTGTTCCATGACCTATGGAGGTCAAACAAAATTCCTAATGATCTGGGACTTCTCGAGGTTGAAGTGCCCGTTGCAGTACCAGTTGCCGAAAGGCAAGCTGAAGCGAGCCAAGCAAAGCGAGCCGCTTCACCCGGAAGCGTGCTGCGCCGAAGCGAGGCAAGAAGAAGAAAACGAAGCTAGTCGCTTCGTTGATCAAATCAAGCGAGGCTGAGGAGCAGCCGCTTGAGGAGGCCGAAGCTACCCAAACCCAGCCTTCACCTATCAAAGCCCAAACTCCCCCACCACAAACTCAAACAACCCAACCACCAGAACCCCAAGCCTCATCCTCAGCCCAACCACATACCCAGAAATCCCCCCTCTCTCCACACGAAGAAGAATCAAGTTCTTCATTTCACCTACCCAAAATCCCACTTCTCAGCACTGATCCCACAACCGCATTCTCTACATTCCAACCTACCCAAACCCAGCAAACACCACCCATAGAACCCATCCAACTCTCCGAAACCCAAACCTCATCACCTACCCTGTCACCTACTTCATCGCCAGCTACAGCCGATACCGCCCATACAACCATCATTCCCCAATTCCAAATCTCCAAAGCCCCTGCACAGCTGGATGCTCTCGAAAGATATGCAAGAGACAGAGAGCAGGCCGCAGAAACAATCAGGACCCGCTACTCCTCAGTGCCGATGTCCGACGAGTTCTTCACCAAGATCGACGATTTCCTGACATACATCACATATCGCGGCACTGAGTACTACAAGGTCTTTAAACTCCTAAAGGCCTTCTCAGAGGAAGACCTTATCCAGATGGAGGGAAAGCTGCTCGACTTCATCGGTGAGAATGGCTTCCATGCATTTCTCACTGGGACCAGCTTCTGGGATAAGCTGGATGCGAAGGTGAAGCAGGCCTATCCGGACGCTTCAGTCCCCGAGCATGTCCCGACCATCCACGAGCGGTGATTGATAAGGGAGCATGCGGAGGAGGTGGAGGTGAAAGATGCGGAGATCTCTAGTCTACAGAGTGAGATCACCAGGAAGGATGTGGAGTTGGAGAAGAAGGTGGAAGAAGTCAATAATCTGCGTGCAGATTTTGACAGGAAAAAGGGTGAGCTGGAGGGAAAGGTGGAGGAGAAGGCGAAGCTAGTGGAGGAGAAGGAGAGGATGCTGGAGGAACAAGTGAAGCTGGTGGAAGACCAGAAGAAAAATCTCACCGAACTCAAGGACTCGCTTGATGCCGAAAGGAGTCGCTTGAGGGAGGTCAATGCCAAGTTAGTGATTGTTGGCAAAGAAAAGGAAAAGTTAGAGAATGAGGTGAAGGAGTTGAAGGAGAAAGTAGAGAAGAAAGATGGTGATCTAGTGATGAAGGGAAGTGAGCTGACAAGGACCAAGACAGCCCTTGACAAGCTTAAACAGGAGCTGAAGGATCTGAAGCTCGAGCATGAGATAAATTTGAAGGAGCTTGAGAGCCGGCGAAGGAGTGCTCAAGCCATGGATTTAAAGCATGCAGAGCTGGCCATCCAAGTTGAAGCCAAGGAGAAGGCCAGTAAGCTTGCTAACAAGATCATCGAAGCTGCCCAGCTTCGCGTGACACTAAACAGCCAAGAAAACGCTATAGCTACTGCAAAGGCAGAACTTGAAGCTTCTCAGGACTTTCTAAATCTCACGATCGAGGAGGAGCGCAAGGAAATTCGCGCTGAGATCGAAGCGGAGCTTGCTGCTCGCTTCAAGAATGTGGAGTCGCTAGAGGCTGATGGCCTCTGTCAGAGAAAGAGAGAAGCAGTGTGAGTATCTGCTCGAGGAGATTAGTGTCAAAACAGCCGAACTTGTGCTCTCCCAGGAGCATACTTTCGCAGGGAAGACCGAGCGGATGCTGCATGCTGTGTTCAATGCAGTTAATAGCCTTCACCAGTCTCTTACTGGAAAGATAATCACCCCAACCCCCGGCAGTGATGATGCCAAAAAGGGGGAAGGTATTGTGCAGAAAAAAGTTGAAATCCTGGAGCTACAAGGTGGAGATGGAGGAGTAGGAAGTAGTGGTGTTGGAGTAGAAAGAATGATTGAAGGGGGAAGCAGTGGAATCGGAGGTGCTGAAGAGGAGGAGTTGGATGATGAAGCAAGGGCGAAGCGTGCAAAGAAGGGCAAGGAAAAGCTCACAGAAGAAGAACTCGCTAAGAAGCCCGAAGAACCCCGCAAGCCAACTGAAGAGAAAATACTTGGCTCTTCGATTGTTGTTCATCCTCCTGTCGTTGTGCTTACCAAGGAACAAAGGGAGGCGCAAGTCGCGGCGGATGAAGCCCTAGCTCGCGACATGGAGAGGCAATTCGATCTGAAGGCCTTTGCCGAGTTCCAAGCGCCCGCTTCACCTCTGGCTGCTTCAACTCTTGCACTAATTTCTGATCTTGCAGGAGCCACTTCATCGACTGTTGGAGCCACTTCATCCAGTAAAGCCATTACTCCAAGTGCCTCCGCAGTCATCCCTCCTAAAGAAGTAGGGAAGAAGAAGAAGGAGATGCCTCCACCACCAGCACCGAAACAAGCCTTGAAGCGGACTGCCCCCGAAGCGAAAGATGATGATCTCGAGGCCAAGCGCCGAAAGATCAAGCAGGCAGTCGCTTCACGAGCTGGTCAAGTGGAGAGGAGAATGAAGCAAGTAGAGGAGAAGAAGGAGGAAGTGGAGAAAGAGAAGAAGATCAGGGCATGGCGCATGCAGATCATCGAGAGTCGGATTGAGGAACACTTCAATGAAGTGAGACTCATCCAGTCCGCTCTTACTCGAAGCGCCTTCATCCCATTCCTACCTGAAGAATCGGAAGCATGTGTGAAGCAAGCCTGGATGAACGCTTGCAATGTGACCACTACGGAGATGATCAATTCCGGTCGCTACCCGCGCAGAGAAGAGCAACAATACATTCGTAGACGACTGACTGAGATTCTCCCGAAGTGGAACACAGAGCTAAGTGCTAAGTTCAATGCTGTCATAGCTCAGATGTCCAGCCGATCAGAAGAGGAGTTGATTGTGCGCAGGAATGAGCATCCTGATGCCCGAGAAATCAAGCAGTTCATCCCTGATGATTTACTTGAGCGGTGGCTATACTACAAGGAGAAATTCATCAAAGCGTACTACTACTGGGAGGTAGTGCCACTGCAGAATGAATGCTCGAGGATCAATGCGCTTAACAACTTCCTCAGTGCCTATGACGAAAAATTCAGGCGGAATGTCTTCACCCTTGCAGAGCTTGCAAAGCCCATGCCTCTAATCATCAAGGTGCCAACTTCGAAGGACTTCCCCATGCCCTTCCTACCCGGCACAAGCGTTCTAGATCGTAGCATCATTGATGCAGAAGTTGATGAAGCCTTCAAACTGGAGGAAACTTGGAGGAGACCAAGTATACACTATGTCGGAACATTGGAAGTGATGGTCTTCAGTGCATATGTTGTTCCAGAGGAGATGATCGAGAAGGATTTGGAGGCAGAAGAGAAGGAGAAGGTAGAGGAGGTGACAGAAAAGCAGAAGGAAGAGAAGGATGAAGCTGCAGGAAACCCTTGAGTTTCAAGCTTCATAAGTTTGTGAACTGATTGTTCATCTATCCCATTTTTATTTTTCTGTCTCTCCTGTGTCATTTACTAGCTTTGTGAATGATTTATCTTATGCTACAAAACTCAAATAACTTAACCGAAAAAAAAGGGGAAAGGAACCTAAAAGAAAATTTTCAATCGAACATGCAAAGAAGCATTCGCTTGAAGTTCCTTCCACGGTTAGGTAGGCTAAATCTCTTAGTCTAAAAATTTGTTTTGGGTTTTGGCATCATCAAAAAGGGGGAAATTGTTGGGAATTGTTAAGAACAACTTGTTAAGGGGGAACCTATAAGGGACATTTTATTGTTTTGATTTGATCCCAAAACCCCCAAGCGTTCTGTTCCCAAACAACCCATTTTTGATATAGATAATAGGTTAGAAAACTTTTCTAAGCCTATACTGTTAGGATGGCTTTGTTTTGCTCAGATTTTAGACCGCAGAAAATTCAAGTGAAGGCCACTCGCTTGAGTGTGTTTCCCCAAGCGAAGCGTGTCTAGCGAGCCGATGTGAAGCGTGCCGAAGTATAGCGAAGCGTAGCGAGCGCTACAGTGGAGTCAAAGCGAGTCCACCAAAGCGAAGCGAAGCGAGCGCTACAGTTAAAAGCCGAAGCGAGTCAACGCGTGTCAACATTTACTAAAGCAGTCACTTCGGGAACTCACTTCCCAAGTACTCGCTACAAAATGACCGTGAAGCGACTCGATTCGAAGCGGACGCTACAACTTCAAAGCGAAGCGAGCCACTACCTACCAGAAAGAGACAGCACAATTTCCGCTCCGATTTTGAACTCCAGTCAACTGGAGATCTTCACATTAATTACGAGATCTCCACGTGTCGATTGCGGAGAGGAGCAGCGGAGTTGACTGCCAGGCCGACAAGGGCGCCGCAACAGTACTGGCTCACTCCAGTTACTGTTAAGTTTGGATCTTAGCCATTTCCGGCAAAGAGCCAAAACTGCGCGTCTGCAAAAGCATCCAGCCTGTGCAAGTACTGTCGAGAGGAGGAGGGACAAAGCCACCAACCAAGCAACGGATCTCGGCATCCCTCCGCCTATAAATAGTGAAGGATGAAGAAGAAGAGAAGTAGAACACTTCCTGAGCATTCGAGCGCCTACTGCAAACAAACACTCCCAGCCTTAGAGCAAACTTTGAGTCTTTGTTTCCAAGTGTTCTCCGAGTTCTAGTGTCATCGGAATTCGTCTTCACAGCCTTCACACTTAGAGTCTAAGCCCATTCCATATCCAAGCTTAGAAGAAGAGTTCTAGCCATCTTTGCACTTATTGTAAAGAGCTCTTCATAGTGTGTCTTCGTAAACCAAAAACCCTAATCTGTTCGTTAGGTTTTTGTGTTCGTCGTCGTTAGGTTGTTTCGATCCAAGGCCTTACTTTCATCGATTGTAGAAGCCTCGATCATAGTGTCTAGATCCAAGCTTGCACTTACATCATTCGTGTAAAGCTCGATCGAAGCTAGGCTGTAAGGAGAGCCCGCAATCTCCCTGTCGTCGGACTGAAGCGAGTGAAGCTTCAAGTCCAGTTTAGGTTTTTGGTGTGAACTCGGAATCACCCAGCGTCTGTCAGATCCAAGCGAGTAAAGCTCGATCTTGACCAGGCTTTTAAAGAGCCCGTAATCTTCAAGTTCTTGAGTGAAGAGAACAGTTGTCGAGTGCAACAAGTGGACGTAGGAGCTTTATCTCCGAACCACTATAAATCTCGTGTCGTATCTCTCTAACCCTAAACTCTTATTTCCTTGTTTGATTATTCACTGCATCTGCATCTTAACAAACATAACTTGGAAATTTTAAATACTTAGGAAAGATTTAGCTCACCGAATTCCGCATTAAAGAGTAAAGTTTCACTCTTGATCAAGCTCTAAGCTTAGGTCAAGAGAATCGTGATTACTTCAGATCTAGCTCTCGGCTAGGTCTTAGTATTTCAAAGAGCACTTCACTTCATGATCTGAGTTAAGGATTTGAAGTAGAAAAACTTCAAAATACGTATTAACCACCCCCCCCCCCCCCCCTCTCTACGTATTTTTCCTATAACAAACCGGGACCAACAGATATAAAAGGGTATCACAGTTGAGACAGTTCTGGATATAACTGTCGGTTTAGGCTGTAGTATAGGCTGCATAAGTAGCTTGTCTTGGCTACTTGTCTATACTAGTACGTGCGTGTACTGATAGGATCACGGTGAGGTGTATTCTTCTATTCTGACCGAATGTAGAAAGAATCAAGACCTCGGTGACTTAAGATGAACCTTAACTCTAGTTGAGTCCTAAGGGTGTATAGTTGTAGTCTGCTTCTTTGATTTACCATGGGTGAGAGTTCAGAGTATCTGCAACTCAATATGCTCCGTATCTTGGGAAGCAACTACAACTAGTACGACTCTTAGTGCAACTGCAACAGAGCACCATATCCTGGTAGAACAGGTTGATCACATCCCCTGAGGAATTCATTAAGGATTATCATACCAAACCCTGCAGGTGGATTAAATTCCGGTATGATGAATAATGAATGAATGGTACTTCTCAGGAATAAAGAAGTTGAATAACACGAGCAGTCAGAAGCTCTAAGTTAATCAACGGATGTGGGATATCTTAAATATGGGGGTCGCTAAGTCTAATACTAGCCCTGAACTCAACAGGGGTAAAACAGGTAATTCAGTACTATTACTCTAGTGGAATGTTTTAGTACTTATGGAATAAATTATACTCTAGGCTGAGTATGGAGAATTTAGCCATTGGGAGGCCTCGGTTTTACCAGCTAGTAGATCCCTGATCTGGCCCAAAAAGCTCAATAGGCCACAATATAAGGAATAAGTGGGCCACCACTCAGTTGGGCCCAGTATGGGCGCCAACTCTGCTAATGGACGCCTAGTCCATGTGTTGCGGGCCTGGCCTGCAACTTAAGCCCAAGTCTCACTTGGTCTCCTCTATATATACCCCCTCAAGGTCTTGTTCAGACCTAACAGTCAGAATATACGAGTGCACTTAAATATTCTGAACGAGAAAGGTAGGCTAGGGTTAGAGAGAGATAGACGCACGGCGGGGCAGTAGCAGTTCGGTGGGGATCTCGTTTTTCGTGGCTAAGTTCGTTGTCCATCCAACGTCAGAATCGAGCAGGGATACAGATCAGAAGATCTATTACGAGTTCTCTACTTCTTTAGGTAATCGATCTATAACCCCCTATGATTCCGCACTTAATTCATAGGAGCATGATAGGTTTATATCGATAGTTAGATATCCAAAATAGATCCTCGGGCGAACCGATCTTCACCGATCAGATATGGTTCCTTCAGTTGGTATCAGAGCCAAGGATCAGATTTCGACTCTATCTGAGTAATTATCGATTATTATGCATGTTAGATCGATTAGGATGTCGCTTTTCGTGGTGTTTGTCGTTTTTCGGGCCGATTTGGCATATTTATGTAATTTTGATCGCGAGATAATAAGGTGCGATCTAGATTAGGCATAGATAGTTAGTTTTTCGTTTGTAATTGCTGCATCGAGACGAAGAACGCGAAGAACGAAGGAGACGAGCACCAGCTGGGCTCCGTCGCACGGGGCGGCGCGTGAATCACACGCGCCACCGCACGCGCGTGCGAGTCGCCCAACGGGGCTGTCTTCTTCTTCTCCGGTGATCAACGTGGCTCCAGCATCGTCGAAGAGAGGCGGAGCAGGCCGGGAGCGGCGGCGGTAGCGCTCGACGGTGGGAACGGCGCCGCGGCGGAACCCTAATTGCCGCGGCAGACGCCTTGTACTGCATGAGGGCCATCGACGGCGACCACGGAGTCCGGCAACGGACTCAACGTGGCCACGAGCGTCGTTGGCAGCAGCAGGCCGTCGGAGGGCAGCGCCGGAGGAGCAGCAGTGGCGGCAGAACCCTCCTAGGGTTTCTGCTGCAATTCGCAGCGGCAGCTGGCGACGGCGACGGCGACGAGGAGGGTCCAGCAGCACGGCGGAGGCACGGCGACATCAGCCAGCAGCAGTGGTGGCCGCGGCGGACGTCGCCGGTGGCTGTAATGGCGGCAGCAGGCGGAAACAGCCGCGGCGGAACCCTATCAAGGGCTCGACACGCGGGTTGTTCTCCAAACGCCGGCCGGCCGTGTCGCCGGTGGAGGACGACGGCCAGGGACGGCAGCGGCGCCAGGGAGGCGGAGGCGGCCGTCGGCTGCGGCGCGGGCAGACTTGCGCGCCCGTGCCCTAGTCCGCGAGCGGGCTTAGGGTTTCCAACCCAGCCCATTCGCAGTATGGGTTGCCTCCTGCGTTCGGGCTCGGGCCCAGTCACAAACTCGGGCCGTTTTAGGTCCGGTTTCGGGTTCGTGGGCCCATGAGAGTGAAACGAGCGCGGTTTGGGCTTATTCGAGAGAATTGGGCCATGTGGTGTGGGCCCAATCTCGGTTAGAAAAGCCCATTGGCAACGGAAATTAGATAATAAATTATTTTAAATAATTTATTTATTTTCAGGGAGAAATGGGAGATCAAGACGGAGGACTTATTCAAGACCGAAGCCTGTTTCGGATTTAATTTCTATTTTGTAATAGATTAGACGGGTCGTCACACCACGAAAAGCGAGTTTTATTTTTGTTTTTATCTCGTTTTTCCTAAGCATGCTATGGATGCAATTTAAATTATTATAGCATGTCTTGCCTGTCGAGGTGAACTAAATTGCGCTTAGTCGAGCATGTTTTAGGATTGTCAATATTATCATGTTTTAATTTTCTGCGAGCATGGTTTATTTGCTGCGTTTAGAAAATTATGCTTAGGATTATGTGACAACGTGATCGAGCATGTCGACAACCTTTTGAAAGAAAAATACTAAGCAGATAAAAACATTTTTGGTATAGAAAATGTTAAGACCTCCACAACTGACCTTAAGGTGAAGTTTGGTGCGAGTGTGTAAACGTCCACACGAACGTGGCTTGCACATCGTGTCAGACGAGTTCGCCAGATTTAGGGTTTCTTAACAAAAATGTTCTAACCAAAATGAGAAGTGAGAGCTTTTCTGAGTAAACGTCCACACTAACGTGGCTTACTCGGAATAGTAACTATGGTTTTCTCTGGAGTTGGTTTTTGAACAAAGATAGCTTAAGGAAAATAGTGCTTTTTCCGAGTTATGCTAAGATTGTGGTTAAAAGCTTAGGTATTAGTTAGAATACAACTCCCCAATGGAGTCCCTTTTCTAATCTAATATGGTCTAGTAAGGTTCAACTATTAGCTCTATTTGCCATAAGGATAGGTTGGCAAGATAAGTAGAGTTAAAGATCCGAGTGTCTGGTCGAACAGTGGGAGAGTAAACGTCCACATGAACGTGGCTTGCGATCCGCATTGTTTGGGCTGTTGAAGGTTTCGAAATTATTGGTTTATCAAAAGGTTACAATAATTTTCGTTACGAATTGATGCATGATCTATTCTTACTTGTGTCTATGTGTTTATTGCTTTTTCAGATATGACTTTAGGCCCGTTGATAAACATTCTCACTTCGAGTCCTCTCACGGATTCCAACTACATGGAGTGGAGGAAGAATCTCGATGCTGTCCTAGCTGCAGGCGAGTATACTGATATGCTCGCGACTCCAGCTTCTCCTATCCTTACAGATTCAGCATCACAAGAAGAGAGAGGTTCATGAGATTTGGCACAAGAAAAATGACGAGGCTATGAAAATAGTCTTGTCGTCTGTGTCAGATGGGATGCAGTATATGATTAAGCATATGGTGACTGCACACAGCATGATAAAGACTCTGGAGTCCTTGGTTGATGAAGTGGTGCCGAAGGCCGAACCAGTTGCAGAGTTTATTCAAGCTGTGAATAAAGCAACAGGAGTTACTCTGACGTCGGAAGACGTTAGAAAGATGATTCGGAATACAAGGGAAGCTGCGAAGGTGCCTCTCGGTGTTGTAAGGAAACCGAAGTTCAAGGGCAAGTGCTTCATTTGTGGCGAGAAAGGACACTGGAAGGCTGACTGCCCTCTAAAGAAGAAGAATTCTGGTATGCATTCACATATGTAACTGAAACATGCTTAGCTGCAAGTTCTACCCAGACTTGGGTAGTAGATACGGGAGCAACTAACCATGTATGTTACTCCTTGCAGGGGTTTCTGCAGACAAGGGAGCTGAGTGATGACGAGATTACCATCTCCATGGGCGATGCATCGAGAGTTGCAGCTGTCGCAGTTGGAGATATTCATTTATCGTTTGATAGTACTGTTTTGGTTTTGAGAGACGTTTTATATGTGCCTGCTTTTAGGCGAAACTTGATTTCTGTTTCGAAACTATTTATTTACGGATATTCAGTTGTTTTTGATAGAGGCCTTTCTATCATGAAAGACAATGAAATTATAGTTTCTGGCACATTGTCCCGGTCTCTCTATACCATTACTTGTCCTATGAATGATTCTTCTTCTTATAATGCTTCCTCATCATTGAATACTAAAAAGAGGAAAAATCCATCTCAAACGAACCAAACTCTATTATGGCACTTACGATTGGGTGACATCAACCAAAAGAGGATTCAAAGGTTGATAAAAGAAGGTATTTTGGATTTCCAAATAGAACCTTTATCGACGTGTGAATCGTGTTTGGAAGGAAAGATGGTGACCAGACCTTTCAAGTCCATAGGATATCGAGCTCAAGAGCTCTTAGAATTGGTTCATTCTGACTTGTGTGGACCAATGTCCGTTCAAGCTCGAGGAGGTTACGAGTATTTCGTCACGTTTATCGATGACTACTCGAGATACGGTTTCATCTACCTACTCCACAAGAAATCCGAGTGCTTTGATAAATTCAAGGAATTCAAAGCGGAAGTGGAGAAGAGGACGGGTAGAAGTATCAAGTCACTTCGCTCTGATAGAGGTGGCGAGTACCTCGGAACTGAGTTTCGAACTTTCTTGTCAGAAAATGGGATTTCATCTCAGTTAACTACGCCCGGTACTCCCCAACAGAACGGTGTAGCTGAGAGACGGAATCGTACTCTTTTAGATACAGTGAGATCGATGATGAGCTATGCATCCTTGCCAATTTCGTTCTGGGATATGCCTTGGAAATAGCAGGTTATCTCCTCAATCTAGTACCTACAAAGTCGACAGTTAAAACTCCTTCCGAATTATGGACAGGGCGTAAGCCCAGCTTGGGTCATATTCGGGTTTGGGGATGTCCAGCACACGTGCTAACTAAGGAGGCCGACAAATTGAGGTCTAAGACTGAGGTTAGGCTGTTTATAGGATATCCAAAGGGAACGAAAGGAGGTTATTTCTATAGTCCCCAGGATCAGAAGGTCATTGTGAGCACTAATGCCCGATTCCTAGAGGAGGACTTTATTAGTAACCATCGGTCAAGGAGTGAAATAATGCTCGATGAGTTGCGAGCATCAGCAGTAGCCAGTATTCCAGAACAGCCGAGTGTACAAGAGGTTATACCACTAACTGCACCCTTATCCGATACTGTATCTCCACCACCGCTTCGTCGCAGTGGGAGGGTTGTTCGTCAACCAGACTGTTTCATGTTCGTGGGAGAATCCACTGAACTACTCTCGGGTATCGAACATGATGAGATCGACCCCTGGACTTACAAGGAAGCGATGGAGGACGAGGATGCAGATTCCTGGAGAGTTTCTATGGATTCGGAGATAGAATCCATAGTTAACATGGACGTGTACAACCTTGCGGAGCTGCCGGATGGGGTAAAGCCCATCGGTTGCAAGTGGGTGTACAAGAGAAAGAGAGGACCTGACGGGAAGGTTTTAGCCTTCAAAGCTAGATTGGTGGCGAAAGGATTCACTCAGAGAGAGGGAATCGACTATGATGAGACATTTTCGCCGGATGCCATGCTTAAGTCCGTCAGAATACTCTTGTCCATGGCGGCACATTTAGACCTAGAGGTTTGGCAAATGGACGTCAAGACTGCGTTCTTGAACGGGTACCTTGAAAAATGTAGGGACATTTATATGCGCCAACCAGAAGGTTATGTGAGAGATGGCCAGGAGCATCTCGTATGGAAGCTTAAGAAGTCCTTATACGGACTTAAGCAAGCGTCCAGGTCCTGGAACATTCGTTTTGATGGAGTGATAAAATCCTTTGGATTTGTCCAGTGCATAAACGAAAGTTGTGTTTACAGGCTCAGTTCGGACGGAAGCGTGGTATTCTTAGTACTGTACGTAGATGACATACTTCTCATTGGCAACAATGTGAACGTGTTATCAGGCGTAAAGGATTGGTTGTCTGAACAGTTTCAGATGAAAGACTTGGGAGAAGCAGGTTACATCCTAGGGATCAAGGTGATCAGAGATTGCCGTAAGAGGATGTTAGGCTTAAGCCAAGCTTCATATATAGATACTGTGATCGCCCGTTTCAGCATGCAAAATGCCAAGAAGGGTTTTCTTCCCTTCAGACATGGCATACCTCTATCTAAGGACATGTGTCCGAAGACACAAGAGGAGATAGAGGACATGAAGACTATACCGTATGCTTCCGCGGTTGGGAGTCTCATGTATGCAATGTTGTGTACTAGACCAGATATCTGCTATGCGGTTGGCATGGTGGCGAGATATCAGTCTAACCCTGGTCAGGGACATTGGACAGCTGTTAAGCACATATTGAAGTATCTCAAGAGGACAAGAGATCATGTGCTTGTTTATCAGTCCAATGAGATGATCCCGATAGGGTATACGGACTCAGACTTCCAGGCTGATCGAGATGAGAGGAAATCTACCTCAGGCTATGTGTTTACCTTGGGAGGTGGAGCTGTCACTTGGAAGAGTGTGAAGCAGAAGTGCATCGCAGACTCGACCATGGAGGCCGAATATGTGGCTGCTTGTGAGGCTGCTAAAGAGGCTGTGTGGCTCCTGAACTTCCTTAATGAGCTAGAACTAGTTCCCAGTTTGCCCAGAGGTATCACATTATATTGTGATAATGCTGGAGCAGTTGCAAACTGCAAGGAACCTAGAGCTCACAAGGCGAGCAAACACATAGAGAGAAAGTACCATCTCGTACGAGCAATCGTCGAAAGAGGAGAAGTAGAAGTGAAGAAAATCCCTTCAGCGGATAATCTGGCGGATCCGTTCACAAAGAGCTTACCAGTCAAGGTGTTCGACAAGCATGTTGAAGGGATGGGACTGGGGCGCCTCCCACACTAGTAAACTTTGAGTATAAGTGGGAGAAGATGTGTACTAGATGCTAGATTGTAGACACTTTGCCTATTTGTCACATGATATACTAAAAGTTTGCTTTAGTATAAGTGGGAGATTGATGGATTTGTATACTAGAAAGCAGGCCTTTTAGCTTGTATGCATGTGTTGTCCATAGCCACTAACAATCTTCTATCTGATTAAGTATGAATTGTTATCTATGCATCAAACATCTGTCCATTATCTCAAAGTTGTAGGCTTTATGGTGTGTTGTAGATCACAGAAGACCATAGTTGCCGGTTCCTCACGAGATATAAAATGGTATCACAGTTGAGACAGTTCTGGATATAACTGTCGGTTTAGGCTGTAGTATAGGCTGCATAAGTAGCTTGTCTTGGCTACTTGTCTATACTAGTACGTGCGTGTACTGATAGGATCACGGTGAGGTGTATTCTTCTATTCTGACCGAATGTAGAAAGAATTAAGACCTCGGTGACTTAAGATAAACCTTAACTCTAGTTGAGTCCTAAGGGTGTATAGTTGTAGTCTGCTTCTTTGATTTACCATGGGTGAGAGTTCAGAGTATCCGCAACTCAATATGCTCTGTATCTTGGGAAGCAACTACAACTAGTATGGTAATGGCCTGCATTTTCGTTAGTATAAAAACTAACTATTTATATATAATTACGGGTAAATGCTCGTAGTATGATACGTGATCGATTTAATGATATTCGATTTATTTAGTTAATTACGAATGTTATAGATATAAATTAGAATTTATTTCGAACGAGAATAATTATCGAATCGATAAGTCGTTGCAAAATTCGGGATTTCGGGACGAGTCCGTTTCATTGAAATTCGTGCACTTTAATGATGGTCATTAAAGTGCACAAGAGAGTTAATGCTTTTTGTGTGCTAATGAATCACTTACGTTAACCGCACTTCCTCAACCATAAACCACCATCACCCTAACCATCTCTTTAATTCTCTATTGGTCAAAAGAAATTACTTGATTAGAAGGTTGGCAGTAAAACCATTACTCCCTCTTTACTTCCCTTCACATCATCTTCTACCACCATTCATCTCCTTCCCTACGAGAGTGAAGAAGCAAATTCTCGGTAAACGAAGCTCGCGGAGAGGAAGACCATCAACAAGGAGAGAAGAAGCATCGAGCTCCATTTCCGTTCACTCTTTCCCGTCCGACTTCGTCGAAAACCCCTTTCCGTAGTAAGTTAATATCCTTGTATTATCCTTAAAACTTCATCTCGAGCATGAAATTTTAGTATAAATCACCAAGCTTGATTCCATAAAAGTTAGGTGAAGCTTAAGTATGTATGTATGAAAATATTCATATGATAAAACGAAGCATGAATGTAGATTTCCGGACTTCCTCGGAATCGAAGCGAATAAAGGATAATAACATCCATATATGATAATTTCTTTTTTATAAAATCTGGAAATTCATATGTAATTTCACGAGAAGATTACGTAAAAGAAAGAATGTAATTCATATATATATATATATATATATATATATATATATATATATTCATTTATATACATTAAAATGGAGGCTTGAATCGAACCTCCGTCGAAGCCTCGACCTCGACGTTGAGATGAGCCGGAGTTGAGGTCAAACCGGGCAGCAGAGGCGGCCCGGGACAGCCTGCAGCGGCGACATTCCGGCGACGGCAATAGCCGTTGTCACGAAATCTGAAAGTATAGAGAGAATGGGTGTTAGAGAGGTGTAGAGGGCGAGAGAATAGAAAGAAGGAGGGAGGAAGAGGAAGAAGGAGTTACTGCAGCAGCAGCTGGACGATGTTGACGTAACGATGGTGCTCGTCGGCAAAGAAGAGAAAAGGAGGAGATGGCCGGAGCTCTCGCCGTCGGCGAGAGCATCGCCGGCAGAAGCAAGGGAAAGGAGAATGCTTGAGAGGTGAAGGCCGAAGCTCAAGCGAGAGCTTGAGAGGCGAAGCTCAAGCGCAAGCTTGAGAGACGAAGCTCAAGCGCGAGCTTGAGAGGCGAAGCTCAAGCGCGAGCTTGGGAGGCGAAGCTCAAGCGCGAGCTTGGGAGACGAAGCGAAGCTCAAGCGGGAGCTTGAGAAGCGAAGCTCAAGCGGGAGCTTGAGAGGCGAAGCTCAAGCGCGAGCTTGAGAGGCGAAGCTCAAGCACGAGCTTGAGAGACGAAGCTCAAGCGAGCTAGTCATTCGCTTGAGAGAGAGAAAGCTGAAGCGAGCGAGGGATCAAGCGAGAGGGACGAAGCGAGCTCGCTCGCGAGGGAGAAGGCGAGCGAGCGAGAGGGAGGAGAGAGCGTGAGAGCATGGGGGAGATTGAGAGTGAGCGAGGGCAAGCGAGAGGGAGGAGAGAGCGTGAGAGTTTGGTGAAGCTGCTGTGCATGGTTATGCATGGTTGATGGGTTTGTGTATGTACTGTGCATGCATGAGTATTGAGGGTATTGCACTGTAAGAAATAAGGGAGGGAGAATACTTTAATAATTAATGGGTTGGGCTGGACTGGGTCGGGTCTGGGGCAGTGGGTTAGGCTTGAGATTGGGCCGGGCTATTTTATTGTTCGACCCGATTTGCGTTGGGTTCGTTTTATTCGTCTATTTAATTTCAATAATACACGTAATACACTAAGATTTAAAGATCTAATTTAGTTAATTTGGTTCGATTAATTCGAATCATTGCTCAAGTTCGGTAAAATTATCGAACTTATATGATAAGTCTTATGTTATTTAACTTAAGATTTTAATAAAATCTTGGTTAATTATTTTCCATGTTTAATCTAATTATTGTACATCAATTAAAATAATTAATTGAAGTATATAAGAACAATTTACGACTACCCTTAGTCGTGTAATTTATTAATTCCGAATAATAGTCTTACGACTTAATTAACGGAACGTAAGCCGAAATGAGAGGAATAAGATTAAAAAGAATAGAATATAAATTCTTAATAGAATTTATGGAGCTTTATAAGAATGGAAATTCTTATAATTTCATTTGTATTTAGGCGGGAGTCGACCGGAAGGCGAACGACGCGAATTCAGTAAGGCTAGCTCTATTTTACGTTAATCAAGGTGGGCTTTCTTATACAAGTAAAGTTATAGAATGCTTAGATGAAAATGCTTATTTTCAAATGTTGTCATGCCATAAACCTTTTGTTTTGTGTATGACACCTATCTGTATTGGCTCCGCCAGTTTATGTTAATCGAATTCGGGTCCTTGTCGGGATTTATATCTTGCTTGGACTAGTGTACACAGGACCGTGAGTCATCTTCAGGGTTGGCCGGTCAGGTGTCATGTGAGGTGGCCACCTCCTCGACACCACAGTTTCAGATATGGTAGATTACGAAAGAACTTAGTCCGCGCGGACACTTTTAGATCACAAGAACTGTTTTAGTAAGCATGGGTTCTTTTCAGTAAAACCCCTATGTTTCACTGATGATGGCATGTACAATTATATTGTATAGTTTTCGGCAATGTGCCCACTGAGTACTCTGTACTCAGCCCTGCATGTATTTCTAAATGTGCAGGTTGAGCAAGGTGAGGTGAAGTGACGAACGGAGCTATTTTGTGTCTTGTTTATGTAATAGATAGGACTCTCGGTAATGCATGTCTTTATACATGTATTCACGTACTCATCCCGCTGCGTACACTCTTATGTTATTATTCAAGTGCTATTTATGCACTATTTCAGTCTATGTAATGGTTAAGACAAATACTCTGGTATTCTCTTTGGGCCTTGGGCCGAAACTTGACGACATATGCAATGTTCTAGTATTACTACAAGTCATGTTCCACGTTTATTTCATTACCCCTTTCTTTACCACTTCTTAATTCCCATCCCTAGTCGTGGTTCCCCGGTTTAGCTATCCTTAGCAAAGTCCGGTCGTGACAGAGTGGTATCAGAGCGAGGTTGCTCTAAACCCGAGAGTCTTTTTCAGAGTCTAGTCTGGTTCGAATCACTGAACTAATTGAGTCAAGACAACAAAAGCTCAGCACTTCACTACACCATGCTCAACGAGGAAAAGGTAAGGTTGTGTAGAAAGGCAAGAAGTATACGGCTTTTCAGAATCTAGAATGAACTATAGTTGATGCATGATCACATAGAATGAGAATATGTCTGTTACGAGAACATAGATTGCTCAACTAGATATCTCTTCTTAAAAGTCGAGATTTATATTTTGAGGGAACGAACTCCTTCTCATTAATTAGAATCGAAGAGAAGATGTCAAGGAGGAGCACAAGTGCAAGAATGTTCAAGGAAGATAATGTCATCAATCAAAATGACATGGGCTTAGCCTTTGACGACGCTTCAAGGAATTAAGCGATGCAAGTCTAAATGACGAGATAGGATATCAAATGACTTAGCAAACAAAATTGTGGCACAATAATGATAAGACCACCATTAACTCATTGATGTACTGCATCTTGAGTGAAAGAGAACGTACGTATTATGTTGATCGTTTAAGAATAGTTAAAGGAAGGTATAATAAAGTATAGTGGTGTAATAACACTTATTAGTTAATAGTTTATTAGCATGAATTGTTTCACTAAAAAGTGTTCGCAATAGACGAAATCTATCATAGCACTAGCAAGTAAAACCTAAGTATCGAATCTCAAGGAAAACTTAACAGGACAATCAATTATGTAGTAAAAATCTAATCTAGCCTAAAACTAAGAAAGCAAGTAAATAATATTTTGGAGGTTTTTGTTTTAAATCCTAGGCAAATAAAATAAATCAAAGCAATAAATCAAAAGCAAATAAATAACTAATCTAGAACTCAAGAAATAAATCTAAGAATTAAACTAAAGAAAACGATTAAACTACCTAGGCAAGAATCGAAAGGATTGCAATAAAGAAAGCAACAAAGAAAGCAATAACTAATCTAGACATGATGAATGGAATCTGGAAATTTAAAAGAAAATAAATCTAACTTTGAAAGCTTTGAAAAACTAAGGAATCGAAACTAGAAAAACGAATCTAAACTTATAACTTGAAATCGAATGAACGAAATTAAACTAAGGAAATTAAAAGAAGCAATTAAGAAAACGAATCTAAAACTAAAGCAAGTAATTAAAGCAATTAAACGAAAGCAATAAATAACTTACGAAAGTAACGAAGAACGAAGAACGCGAAGTAAAAGAAAAGACTTGAATTGAATTGCAACGAACTAAGAATCCGGATCCGAACAAAGTAAAACTAATCTAGGTTTTAGTGCTGAAAACTAGAGCTAAAATATGATAAAAGATGATGCAAATTCGTCCCAAGGCACTAGTATATATATTAGGAAGAAAACCTAATTAAATAAGGAAACAACAGCTGGACGCCGACTTCTGGCCGATCGGCCAGATGCTGAAGGAATTCTGGCCGGTCGGCCAGATCAGGAACTGCAGAATCTCTTCGCAAGTGTTTGGCCGATCGTCCAGATCCTTAAGGAAATCTGGCCGATCGGCCAGATCAGGTTCTGGTCCCTCGCAATTCTTCCTTCACTTCAAGCACTTTTCGTCCCGTTTTCTTCCAATTCCTCACCTTTTGCACCTACAATACCCAACTCTCCAAACAACCAATCATAGCCAAAAGACACACTAAAAGACACAAAAACACAATGAAAATGAACACGAAAACACAACGAAAAACCTAACAACTAAACACCAATCAAAATCCCCCACACTTAGACCTTTGCTTGTCCTCAAACAATATAAAAACGAAATAAACAATAGACTCAAGTATTGTGAACTATATAGGCCTCAAAATTTTTCGAAAACAAACTCTCATGATCATGATCAAAACTATGCACATAACCTTAGCATCAATCAACACAATCTACTCAACTAATTCAAAATATGCTAATCCATCAAAGAACACTCTCCAACATGTGAAATTTTATATATGAAAGTGAACACTCGACTCTCTCAAAGAAAAGATGTATAAGATAATGCACATCATAGGGTTCACTCAATATCAATGCAATGCAACATGTTTACCATAGGTTTGCCTTCAATCTCAACATCTCCACCTAATGTAATACTTACAAATTAGGATAAAAAAGGTCTTTATAAAAGCTTGTAATGTAGGGACATTGGTTAAGGTAGGGAAAGTATAGGCTAAGTGACTCAAATAAATCTAAATCATCAACCTCTTTTCAATTCCAACCAAAGTATGGATTTTTACTCCATCTTCTACCATCCAACACACCAAATACAAACTCAAAGATGCTAAAATATTAACTATATAAATCAAAGCTAACTATCCCCTTATGCTTATATTCTTATTCTCTCTCTCTCTCTCTCTTTTTTTTTTTTTTTTTTCTCTAGAGCTCCACTAATAGACGTTCTTTCTAATGTTGAACAAAGGCTCTATTTTTTTTTTTTCATCTTTTTTTTTTCTTTTCTTTTTCTAAGCTCATAGGGATAGCTAACTACATAAATCAAGCATCTAAAACTCCTTTCTCCTCCTTCTTCACCACAACCAAATTTTTCTATTCAACTCCTTCCATATCACCAACAACAAATACTAAGGATACCCATAACCATCCAAACCTCCTATCATCCGGTTTTACAAAGAACGCCTAACAAAGGCTCAAAAAGGGGTAAACAAAGGTTTATGAACAAGGTTAGTGTATAGGGATCATGTGGCTAAAGAAAGATGGCCTAAGATCCTCTCCTAGTTCGTAAATATACTAAGGTCTTGATGGAGAAACAAGACAAGTTCTAGAAACAACGAAGCATGCATGATCACTCAATCAAAGAATAGGCATAAATATGCACAAATAGCTCAATTCTCACGGGTTCAAACTAACTAGTTCCCGACATCATAGCAAACTTCAAATTCAATGAATAAAATGCGTCGCTTCGCCAAGGTTGCATAATAAAGATCATGAATTTTTCTCCAAAAATCAACAAAAATTTTCTATCATCAGCCAAATCTACAATACTATCATCACATGCTCATTTGACTCAATTAACTCCTAAGACTCAACAAAATTAAACACATCATGCCAAAGTTTCAAAGACCCCCCCCCCCCCCCCCCCCACACACACACACACACACTTAAAATCAAGCAATGACCTCATTGCGAGAAAATAAAAAGGAAGGGATAGAAGGAACTTATCGCACAATGTCGACCAACACACTTGAAATCCCGAGAAATTCCAAGTAGTACCTACAAAACAAACACAAAACACAATACCAAAGCGTAAAATCGAGCAAAATAAAGAAATCAAAATAAAAGACTCAAAACAAAACGAAAAAGACATAATTTAAGGCTACGATTAATTGAAAGGACCTCCGAACCGTGGGTCTTGCCAACGGGGATCATGGGGAGACCAATAGCGGGGATCATTCGGGTTCGGTGGATCGGAGGTGGAGCCAATGGAGAAGTCGGTGTACCGCATCAAGTGGCCCTCGATGTTTGACACCCTCCTATCCAAGCCCGTCACTTGGGCCGACAAAGAATCGAACCGATCAAACACACCTTGTTGAAAGTGTGTAAAATCAGCTCTAAAATCGGCCCAATAGGACGGAACTTCGGCCTCCATATTCTGACGAGCCCGGACTCGATCTCTCCTAGTGTAGTAGTGAACTATTCGCTCATTATCATCCGGGACATGCTGCTGCTCCTCCTCGTCTCCGTCCCCTTCATCCTCATCCTCGGCTCCTTCTTCTTCCTCTACTTGCTGCTCGGCTTCTTCCTCCTCGCCCCCGTCTTGCCCGGCTCTTCGAATACGACGCGGATCAGCATGATATGCACGAACGGAGGCTCGGTCCTCGACTCGAGTAAACTCGGTCGGACTCCTCATCAAGTGGGCATTGATCAGCTCGGTGGACGACATCTCCACACTCTGCACCAACCCTTCGGCCTCTGAGATATCCACTCCAAAGTGACGAGCTAGAGCCGTCGCGACATATCCAAGTGTGGGGTGGGCGCCTCTCTTTGACTGCACGTTCGAGAGCTGCGTCCATATGAATGGAGCCAAGCACACCTTCCTATTGAACCTAGCACACCACAACAAATAAACCTCCATGCTCGCAACGGCGCCAAAATTTGTTTCACTAAAAAGTGTTCGCAATAGACGAAATCTATCGTATCACTAGCAAGTAAAACCTAAGTATCGAATCTCAAGGAAAACTTAACAGGGCAATCAATTATGTAGTAAAAATCTAATCTAGCCTAAAACTAAGAAAGCAAGTAAATAATATTTTGAAGGTTTTTGTTTTAAATCCTAGGCAAATAAAATAAATCAAAGCAATAAATCAAAAGCAAATAAATAACTAATCTAGAACTCAAGAAATAAATCTAAGAATTAAACTAAAGAAAACAATTAAACTACCTAGGCAAGAATCGAAAGGATTGCAATAAAGAAAGCAACAAAGAAAGCAATAACTAATCTAGACATGATGAATGAAATCTGGAAATTTAAAAGAAAATAAATCTAACTTTGAAAGCTTTGAAAAACTAGAGAATCGAAACTAGAAAAACGAATCTAAACTTATAACTTGAAATCGAATGAACGAAATTAAACTAAGGAAATTAAAAGAGCAATTAAGAAAACGAATCTAAAACTAAATCAAGTAATTAAAGCAATTAAACGAAAGCAATAAATAACTTACGAAAGTAACGAAGAACGAAGAACGCGAAGTAAAAGAAAAGACTTGAATTGAATTGCAACGAACTAAGAATCCGGATCCGAACAAAGTAAAACTAATCTAAAGTGTTTTAGTGCTGAAAACTAGAGCTAAAATATGATAAAAGATGATGCAAATTCGTCCCAAGGCACTAGTATATATATTAGGAAGAAAACCTAATTAAATAAGGAAACAACAGCTGGACGCCGACTTCTGGCCGATCGGCCAGATGCTGAAGGAATTCTGGCCGGTCGGCCAGATCAGGAACTGCAGAATCTCTTCGCAAGTGTTTGGCCGATCGTCCAGATCCTTAAGGAAATCTGGCCGCGGCCAGATCAGGTTCTGGTCCCTCGCAATTCTTCCTTCACTTCAAGCACTTTTCGTCCCGTTTTCTTCCAATTCATCACCTTTTGCACCTACAATACCCAACTCTCCAAACAACCAATCATAGCCAAAAGACACAAAAACACAATGAAAATGAACACGAAAACACAACGAAAAACCTAACAACTAAACACCAATCATGAATCATAATTGATTAGAGCTTAACCAATACCTTCATTTTCTATAGATGGCTAACATCAAGACTACCGCTAGGTAGAGAGTGCACGCTAGAGCCACACCGGAAGAGGAAATCCGGGCCTACCAGAGGTACAGGCCGTGTTACGGAGATAACCTTGGTGAGTTCTTGTCCCACTACCACCGTCACTGGAGCGAGGCTCACGCCCACGGAGTTACGGGCTATGACGGGATCATAAGATTGATCGAGCTGTTGCCACCAAGTTGGCAAGGTTGGGCCCGGGACATGATTCGGGACTTTACTTTTCAGGCCGAGCCCCACCACGACTTGGTTGGTGACCTACCCAGGTTCGTTGGCAGTCTCCAGTACCGCTTTAGTGTTTTCGAGCAGGCACCGACGGGACCCTATGTCCGTCCCGGAGACCTGGAGGTTGTAGGGCCATATGCAGTCCCGGTTGCACCCGCATCTCAGCACCCACCACTGCCAGACGAGGAAGGCTCTACTCGTAACTCTGCTGAGGACCGCCTCATGAGACAGATTCGAGGGAAAGCCCTCGTGATTGCAGAGCCCGAAGTTGAGGGACTTCCCGAGCCAGAGCCGGAGCCCCTTGCCCAAGCTCCTTGCTCTAGGGAAACTAGGATGGCACTTATTCGTGCTACGATTACTCGCCTTGCAAACCGGATGGATGAGTTTGTACGAGAGTCTCAGTTCTCTGACTCGTATAGGGAGTCGTCCCCAGACCCAGAGGCTGCCTTGAGGAGGATGGATAAGTTTGACGACCTACAGGCCGAGTTCCGACACAGGATGGCGGAATTAGAACACGTGGGAGAGCACGTGGATGAGCCAGTAGAAGATCCTGAGGAAGATCCCGAGGAGGATCCTGAAGAGGACCCAGTTATGAACATCGAGGGTGCAGAATCCGAGGAGGAGGATCCTATTGAGGACCCGGATGAGGAAGAACAGAATGGCCACGGTATGTTGGAGGAGTCTGAGGCAGAGTCCGGATTGAGCTCTGAGTGATCCGACTTAGATTGTTAAGAAAGTATGATCTTTATGTACTAGCCAGTAACGGATCTTTAGATGACCGTCCTGGATTTAAGTATTCAGTTTAGTAGTAGTTAGCCGTAGACGTGATCTCTATGAGACAAGTCACGAGACTATGATATTACGTTTATGTAGTTCTTTTGAAGATGTTACCCCTAGTGGTGAACATCGTAGATAAGGTATTATTAATGTATGAAGGTCCTCTCCGAGGCAATTTTCACTATATGTATACATATATGTGAGTGTTATTAGTATGTTTCAGAATATATATATATATATATATATATATATATATATATATATATCTTAAACAGGAGTCATATCACTACAGCGATAGCCTATGATATACTAAGAAACGAATCTTAAGAACCTATATGAGTTATGACTGTAAGAATGAGGCCACCGAATTAGAGATTACGCATTAAGCTAATAAGTTCTTTATCCATGTAGAAATATGGCACCGAAGAGGCAGGTCGTATTTCCGAGAGGACGTGGTCGACCACCAAAGAATGTTAGGAGTGAACCGACTCCTGAGGAAGAAGAACCGCAAGATGAAAGTGAGGATTCGGTAAGTGGACAGCAAGAGGAGGAATCCGAAGAGGGATCAGAGGAGAAAATGGCAGAGAAATTTTGTGCCGGTCTGAGGCATGAAATCAGGATGACACTTGCCAGTCACGGGGACTATCGTATTCTGAGTCGCTCAGTAGAGCATTAGATGTGGAGGCAGCTATGCCCAGGGACAAACTGATCATGGCACCAGGGTCAGCTCAGTCACACCCACAGCAAGACAAGGGCAAGCGTAAATGGGAAGACAGCCATGGCAAGCAGGGCGAGAAGAAACCGTGGAAAGAAAGTTCCAACTCTCAGGATTCTGGGAAGCAGGCTGCTACTGGACAGACGGGAGGATACAAGCCAAAGTTCCCCACGTGCTCCAAGTGTGGAAAGATGCATGGCGGATTGTGTAGGGCAGGAAGCGACAGCTGCTACATCTGTGGGCAGAAGGGACACTACGCCAAGGAGTGCCCCAAGAATCAGAGAGGGACTGGGTCAGGTCCGAACCAGTCAAACCAGACCCAGCATCTGAGGGCAATTCAGGCCCAGATTATGCCGGAGCAATTTCAGCTACCCCCACCACCACCCCCACTGCCGCCACAACAGCAAATGTATCATCAGTATAAACAGCAGCAGCAGCAGCAGCAGCAGCAGCAGCAGCCTCAACAGAATGCAAGAGCCTTTGCGCTAAAGCAGAAGTAGCCCGAGAAAAACCAGGGGAATTTGGCAGGTATGGGCCAACTTCTAAACACCCCTGTTATAATTCTGTTCGATACGGGTGCTTCGCATTCTTTCATCGCAAAAGCATGTGTAGATAACTTAAGGCTTAAGACATCCCAGATGACTTCAGATATGAAAGTCATCTCACCAATAGGAGGGACTGTTACTCTCACTCATCGTTGCTCTAACCTAGGATTGAACATAGGTCCACTTGAACTTATAGCAAACGATCTTAGTGTTATGGCCATGAAGGACGTAGACATAATCCTAGGAATGGACTGGCTAGCTGAAAACTATGCCACCATCCATTGCAACGAAAGGCAGATTGCGTTCCAACCACCGGGGAAGGAGCCAACGATGTTTCATGGGATCTCAATGGGGAAGCGCAAGGTTATCATTTCAGCTCTACAGGCCACAACCATGCTAAGGAAGGGATGTCCAGCCTACCTGGTTTACTTGAATGAAGAACCGAAGGGAGAAAGGAATGTGAGAGACGTAGCCATAGTGCGAGAATTTCCTGATGTCTTTCTAGACAGTCTACCAGGACTTCCGCCATATAGGAAGATAGAATTCACTATCGATCTAGAACCTGGATCAGCTCTGGTATCTAAAGCACCGTATAGAATGGCTCCGAAGGAGTTAGAAGAACTCAAGGTGCAACTTCAGGAACTTCTTGATCTAGGGTTCATCCGGCCTAGCGTATCACCATGGGGAGCCCTCGTGCTCTTCGTGAAGAAGAAGGATGGTTCTATGAGAATGTGTATTGATTATAGAGAATTGAACAAACTTACTCTCAAAAACAAATATCCTTTACCTAGGATAGATGATTTGTTTGATCAGCTAAAGGGAGCAAGTGTATTCTCTAAGATAGATCTAAGATCGGGATACCATCAGTTAAAGATACGGCCAGAGGACGTACCTAAGACAGCTTTTCGAACCCGCTATGGTCACTACGAGTTTGTAGTTGCACCATTTGGATTAACCAATGCACCGGCAGTGTTCATGGATCTCATGAACCGTGTTTTCCACCCTTACCTGGACAAGTTTGTTCTAGTCCTTATAGATGATGTCCTCATCTATTCAAAGGATAGGAAGGAACACGAAGAACACTTGAGAAAAGTGTTAGGAACTCTAAGAATGGAGAAGCTCTACGCTAAGTTCAGCTAGTGCGAATTTTGGCTCAGCGAAGTCGCATTTCTGGGACACATCGTGTCTTCGGAAGGAATTAAGGTGGACCCCGCGAAAGTGGAGGCCGTACAAAATTGGAAGTCCCCCACTACCCCAAACGAAATTCGTAGTTTCTTAGGGCTAGCTGGTTACTATAGGAGATTCATTGAGGGATTCTCCAAGATAGCAAGGCCAATGACTCAACTCTTGAGAAAAGGGATCAGGTTTACGTGGACCCCGGAGTGTGAGTCGAACTTCCTGTTGTTAAAGAAGAAATTGACCACAACACCAATTTTGGACGTTCCGGCATCGGAAAAGGAATATGTGATTTACACCGACGCCTCAAAGAACGGGCTTGGTTGCGTGTTGATGCAAGAGGGAAAGGTGATAGCTTATGCATCACGACAGCTTCGACCCCACGAACTCAATTATTCCACTCATGACCTGGAATTGGCAGCTGTCGTTCACGGCCTGAAGATTTGGAGACATCACCTCTATGGGGTTCGATGTGAGATCTTCACAGACCATAAGAGTCTCAAATACTTTTTTGTGCAGAGAGACCTGAATATGCGCCAGAGAAGATGGCTCGAACTAGTAAAAGATTACGACTGTGGTATCAATTATCACCCAGGGAAAGCCAACGTAGTGGCAGATGCTCTGAGTCGCAAGACACACCCGAAACTGGCAATACTACTCACGAGTGAGTCAGTACTTGTTAAGGAATTCCAAAGACTTAACCTCGAGGTGATACCTCCATCGGAGACAGTCGAGGGAATTATCGCTACCTTAACCGTGATGCCAGACTTGAGAAACAAAATTTTGGAAGCACAAAGGAAGGATGAGGCGATGGAGAAAATACGCTTAAGAATAAGAACAAATGATGGAGGATATCATGAGGAAGCTGACAATGCTATAACAAAGGAAGGGAGGTTGTGCATACCACCCGATGAAGAGCTTAGAAATGAGATATTGAGCGAAGCTCATGACACACCATACGCCGCCCACCCCGGAAGTACAAAGATGTATCAAGACCTGAAGAAGAAATTCTGGTGGGAAGGCATGAAAAGGGGCATAGCTTCTTTTGTTGAAAGATGTTTAGCATGTCAACAAGTGAAGGCTTTGCACCAACGACCTTATGGGAAGTTGCAACCATTAGAAATTCCACAGTGGAAATGGGAGCACATAGCGATGGATTTCGTGACGAGCTTACCTAAATCGAAACGAGGAAATACAGCCATTTGGGTTATCATAGACCGACTTACTAAGAGTGCTCATTTCATTCCCATTCAAATCACCTATGGATCTGAAAGGTTAGCTCAGTTGTATGTTCGCGAGATAGTACGTCTACATGGCGTGCCTATTTCAATTACCTCGGACCGTGATGCAAAGTTCACGTCTAGATTTTGCACAAGCTTGCATAAGGAACTAGGTACTAAGCTAAACTTCAGTACGGCATTTCATCCTCAAACCGATGGACAATCGGAAAGGACGATCCAAACTCTAGAGGATATGTTGAGAACGGTGGTACTCGACAGAGGCGGAAATTGGGAACCAATATTGCCTTTTGATTGAGTTTGCGTATAACAACAGCTATCAGGCGACGATAGACATGGCGCCATACACAGCCTTGTATGGGAGAAAGTGTAGATCACCACTTTACTGGGACGAGGTAAGAGAAAGAAAAGTTCTAGGTCCTGATGCGGTCGAGGAAATGATCGAAATCGTGAGACAAAAATTATACTCTAGTGGAATGTTTTAGTACTTATGGACTAAATTATACTCTGGGCTGAGTATGGAGCATTTAGCCAATGGGAGGCCTCGGTTTTACCAGCTAGTAGATCCCTGATCTGGCCCAAAAAGCTCAATAGGCCACAATATAAGGAATAAGTGGGCCACCACTCAGTTGGGCCCAGTATGGGCGCCAACTCTGCTAATGGACGCCTAGTCCATGTGTTGCAGGCCTGGCCTGCAACTTAAGCCCAAGTCTCACTTGGTCTCCTCTATATATACCCCCTCAAGGTCTTGTTCAGACCTAACAGTCAGAATATACGAGTGCACTTAAATATTCTGAACGAGAAAGGGAGACTAGGGTTAGAGAGAGAGAGACGCGCGGCCGGGCAGTAGTAGTTCGGTGGGGTTCCCGTTTTTCGTGGCTGATTCCGAAGTTCGTTGTCCATCCAACGTCAGAATCGAGCAGGGATACAGATCAGAAGATCTATTCGCGAGTTCTCTACTTCTTCAGGTAATCGATCTATAACCCCCTATGATTCCGCACTTAATTCATAGGAGCATGATAGGTTTATATCGATAGTTAGATTTCCGAAATAGATCCTCGGGCGAACCGATCTTCACCGATCAGATATGGTTCCTCCATATTAATTAAGATTCGTTTAATTATTTATTGTGTAAACCGTAGTTAATGTTGGGTACGTACACAAACAATAAGTCCACTTTGAAAATACACGGAAGATACAATTGTATACAAGTGGGAACACCATGACTCTAGTTTGAGTTCTTTGA
Source organism: Thymus mandschuricus (assembly GCA_029379335.1). Classification (NCBI taxonomy): domain Eukaryota; kingdom Viridiplantae; phylum Streptophyta; class Magnoliopsida; order Lamiales; family Lamiaceae; genus Thymus; species Thymus mandschuricus. The sequence goes on along the minus strand of CM057073.1, from coordinate 33,917,310 downwards.
ATGGAAACCAATAACAAAAATTAGCGATCCTGGCCCAAAGCAGATAATATCACTATAGTATGATATGGTGTTGTGTGCGACAATGCTAACAATTTATTATTAGTGATAAGGGAAGGTATTCAAGGACACTATTTTAGAGATCAGCGGATCGGATCCTATGACCCAATTTTAATGAGCCAATTGTGTACTCTATCAAATATTACTCCTTCCTTTAAGTCGTCCATAATTTATTGATCGTTTCCTTTTTAGGAAGTACTCCGAGTCACCTCATATCTCCAAATTCGCTCCTATAAGGGATGGAACCCGAGTCCCTTATTAAAGAGAGGAGCCCGGTGGCCAAGTGCGCTAAGTCATCTTGTTATAATAAACCTAAATTTATTTTTTTCAAAAGTTATGTACCCTAGGTTTATCAATCACATTTTAACTATTTAAAATAAAATTGGTTGCTAAAAATAAATATAAACTCTAATTATACAAAAAAGTTATACGTTAAAATCGCTGAAAGAAATACCGTCTCTAGTCTGATGAACATTTTAAAGCAAAAATAATCTATGACATACTTATAATTATGATATTGTAAATAGTTATAACTAAACATCTATCTTATCCGCCTTTCATTTTTTGTTAAGTCTTTTATTCATTTCTTTAATTAATTTACCCTTCTACTTTATACTATATACTTGATACGTTTTTTTAAAAAAACAATTATGTAGAAACATAAAATTTAAATATTTACGATATTTTGTTAGTATTGTGAGGTTACAAATAAACGTTAAATACATACATCTCGACAAACGAGACAGAGAGTTTAAAAGTAGCAATTTTTGTATAGTCCAATAATAGGATATGGACTGTGAAAATAATCAAATCTATATATATATATATATATACTAAAACAAAATACCCTTTCTAAGTTTTCCCTCCAAATTTCTTAATATGTGTGCTTCATTAATTTTATTTTATAAATTAATTATTTAGCTTATATTTTTCAAAGTCATATAACAACTTAGCCTATTAATTTCAGTCAAATGTATTTCACTAATACAACTATAAAATTAATTTCCATCTTATATTTAAAATCATACTACTACTAATTTATATAGGGCAACTGAAAATACGAGAAATATGGTAGTGTTAAAGATTTATTTTACGTTAAATGACGTGTTTTTATAAATAAATGATAGTAGTGATGTCAAATTATAAAATATAATGGTGAAGTAGTGTATAAAAATAGACATGCAGAGACCAATAATTGTCCAAAATAAGAAAAAGTACATAGATTAAATAATTGATAAGATTATTTGCTACACTCTTTCTCGATCAAGTAAACCCCTGCATTGCGGGGGTACAATTCTAATGTGGACTATAGTGGGATTATTTTGGCGGCCGATAGGAGAAGCGAAGAGGTCATATTTGATGGGTCAACTTTAATTTATTTCTTTATTTTTTTGGCATGATATTTTTTGCCCCCCCCAACAGTCATTTTCGAGGGCCATTGGCTTTCTACGGCAGTTGCATGGGGGGGGGGGGGGGGGGGGGGGGTCAATTCACTCTTTCAAAATATAGGGCCAAATTTATTCCAAACAAAAATAAATAAAAATCATGATAGAGATTATAATAAGATTGGATCGAATAAAAATGTTTGCAAAGGCAAAAGTAAGTGAACACCATCGAAGGAATGTACCTTTCTCAGCTAATGAACAAAATGGCATGTAGCCATTACACATTGTATGTTAATAATAATTACTCCCTCCGTCTCAGTCGATTTGACCACGTTTTTAAATCGGGATGTCCCAGCCGACCTGGTCACTTTACTTTTTGGGTCCAACATCCACTTTCACTTTTTTAATTTAATATTTATAAATTGTTAAGAATAAATTTGAATACATATTTTAGTTCTCCTTTATTGGGAACAACAAATTCAAGGTAATTAATTAATGTGGAACACCACAAAGCCTTCTTAATTCACTCCTTCTTAAAAAGTGTGCCCAAACGAATGTGGCCGAATCGACTGGGACAGAGGGAGTATAATCGCGACTACGTTTATGTCTCGGCTAAAGACAAATGAGTTTTAGTTGAACATAGCTAAATAATTAATTAATTAGAAGTAAAAAGAGGACTAGGAACTAAAAGTATATTTCAATGGTTCGAATACCCATTCATTAAGTATAATTTAGAACTCAAGTTCATAACCAAAAATATTATGTACCTATACCCGTCCTAAATTTGATTAAATTTTAACTTTAATACTCATACCAACCCCAAACACATCATGTAATATCCGAAGAACTCGAATGCTAGAAAGTTATAATGATAAATATTCATTTTAAAGACCAATGAAATGTTATAATTGAATATGAAAATAGCAATCGAAACTATTATTTACACGTGCAAATCACGTAATATACTCTTCCGGTCTCATTCTAAGTGACTCATTTTATTTTATATACATTACATATAAATAAACAACGGGTCATATAAAATGAGACACATATATGAATAAACAATGTCACTTAGGACGGTGGGACAGAGGTAGTACTTATTAACAAATTATAAAATAAAATTTCTAATAAATCTTAACCAACAAAATATAACAATCTCAATTTACCCCTAAATCCAATACAAACAAGCTTGAATTTTCCAGATGGATGAAGATATTAACAATAAAAGAAATGACATTTTCATTTAATACTTGAAAGGAACTAAATTATATTGAATTTATTTTTATTTTTATCTGCAATGTACAATTAAATTATATATTTTATTTGGGTTTGAGTAACGGATACCTAAAGGTTTGAGTTTGGATTTGGATAGCAAGTACCATGAAGTTTTTTTTTTTTGTTTTTTTTTTTTTTTTTTTTTTAAGTATATGTCTTAGAGTATTATACCGTGGGTGCACTACTTTATCTACTTTGCTCGACCGTAATATGTATTAAAGTAGATGAGAGCTTTGATCAAGTTATGCTTATGAGTATTAATGATATGATGAGTTGTTTTTTCTGCATAAATGTTGAATGAGAGATTGTTAGTGCTTGTTTTGTAGGTTATATATCATGAGATATACTTTGGGTTATCCATCTCTTTGGTAGGTAAGGCTCTTTGGTAGGTAATGTATGCTGTTTAATCACTCCTTGATAAAATTTTGGCCCGAGATAATTTCAATATAGCTATATAAAATGATCACGCACACCCCACTCGATAATATAATTTCACATGAACAATTCCTTCAAAAACCCGTCTATTTAACGACCAAAATTTTCGTCGTAATATACTTAATTTCCGTCGTTATTTTAAATTGACAACGGAATGACGACGGATATTAAAGAGAACGTCCGTCGCGGAAGTTCGACGACAAATAGACGACGGCTGTGACGTTGTCAATAACGCCGGCAAAGCCCGGCACCGGAAAAGATGACGACGACATAACGACGGATATATGCCGCCGTCTGTTATCGTCATCATTCTTCCGTCGTGTTTTGTAAATAGTTGACAAACTTTGACTTTTTTTCCGTCAGGGATCCGTTGTGAATCCATCGGGAATTCGTCGTGAATTAGCTAAAAACAGTCTGGAACTTTCTGTTATTTTTTTCCCAACCTGCAAATTCGCATATACATAGACATACCTCACAAATGTAAACAAAAGTAAAACAATTTCAACTAAAATATTCATAGACTTCATTAGTACTAAAACATAAGTAAACAAAAGTAAAACAATCTCAAGTCATTGAATTTGCTAAAAGTAACATAAGTATAGTATTAGACAGTTTCAATAGAAGCTCAATAGATATCATGGGGGAGGTGGAAGGTCGGAATCGTTCCTTGACGACTGTGCCATGAATTGATCAAGTCTTTCTTCAAGTTTTTTTGTGTGCTCTTCGAGTTTCTTTGTGTGCTCAGCTAGCTTCTGACGCTTCTCTCGCACCTCATCGAGCTCTTGCTGCATTTGCGAGAAACGATCCTCGCAAACTACCTCCGAATGGAAATGTGACGTGGCAGTACTTGAGAGATCACTTCCGACAGTCTTAGCCACCTGCTCCAAACATCCTATTCTTTTCATCAAGTTTCACAACATGGAGGTAAGCCTCATTATGTGTGACCTCCCGACCTTCAAGGGACTCCTCCTCAATGTAGTCCACGATCTTCTTCTACAATCGAGAGATTAAAAATAGTTTATACAAATATATATTAAAGGTATTTAAGATGTAACTGAACTAAAATTTGTAATTGATATTATCTTACATAAATATTTTTCTAACTTCACATCAGTGAAAGTCCCATCAGGCTTCATGTGACTTTTCCAGTAGGCGTCATACATGCAATTCTTCACAGGAATTCCTCTCTCCTTAGCATTTGGTTAAACATATATTTGTTAAATATACATGAAAGATGACCAAATGAATAATAAGATTATTAAATATGTTATAAGAAACATACCAATTCATAAGCATATTGCACAAGGGAATTTGAGCCGATGCGATGTGTGATTCGACATGTTCCTTCACCCTCCGGTTCAGACATCCTGCATCTTTTTGTCGTTTCAGACTTTGCTTTAACATCTTCTCGTTCCCAATACTCGAGCCATGCTTCCCATACTGTAGTTGTAATGTATGGTGGCCTAACAGAACGAGGGTCAACTGCATCTATAGTAGGCTTCTTCATTCCATGTATGAAGTCCCTATAGCGTCGTGCTGCCCTCGAAGTCCACTCGTTTCGCATGTGATTCCATGCTTCGGGTCCCAAATAAACTGTTTCTGTAAATTTAAAACATAAAGCTGTTAAGGACTGCGTCAAAAGATAATTTGAGATAAAATAATTTGAATAATCATCTAGTACACGTAATAATGAATCTGGAAGACATTTATTAGTAATTTAGCCAATCCATGGCAGTCAACTTTGTGAGGTTCAATTATCAAACATAAAGGATCAAGGTTAGGCAGAAAACATAAATAGTAGATAATGGAATCTGGATTACTGAAATGTGAGATATCTGAAAACTGAAAAAGGATATAACGCAATAGGCCTAATAATTTAGAAGCAACATCACGAAAAACAGAAAACGAGAGCAAGTATGTCGCATTATCATGTATACAGAATATCAACCCATTTCAAGAAACTGGTACAAAGCAAATAATGTTGACTCACCTAGTAACATAGATTAGCTGATGTTCCCAAAAAGGATCCATACACAACTGCTGTTTTTAGTATTGATGATCCTTTAGTTAGCTCTATGCTAACAAAGTTAGGACTAAAAGCATATGAATTGCATACGGTATATTGGAAAATGCAACAACACCAATGCTAGATATAAATCCAACACCAGTCAGCTTTAAACCACCAATAAGTACTGATGCGATTCTATGATTCAAGTTCCATCTCCCTACATAGCTGACTCAATAATAAAAAAACCGGCCTTAAGATTTTTCAAAATAAGTTTATGTCTAATATTTTTTAAAATAAGTTTTTGTAATAGTAGGGAAAAAAAACATCAACTAAGAAAACAGGTGTAGGCAACAACATAAATAAGATTCTTGATTAGTTTGAATAACACATTCATTTGGTCAATGGGATATATATAGTTAAGCAACTCAGTGCAAATTCCTAATTCCAATATGGACTATACTATAGCAGCAAACTGCCTCTACATCATCATAAGAGCTTAATGTTCTTCATTTTTATCACATTACTATTGTTAGATCCGGGTTAAAGATTAACAACAATTGTATAATTATCTATTTCAATTAGATACGTGTTCGAGAGAATAATGTTACAATGACTTCAACGCAAGGCGCTAATCCATAGAACTTATCCTTGATCAATACGATTCCTTCGTAATATAGGCTAGAATAGATATAGAACGCAAAGCGCTCGCACTATCTGTCTATCTCACAAAGAATGTACGTGAAGAAAAAAAAAAAAAAAAAAAAAAAAGGAGGTGAAATGATAGGCGCATGGCATCATCATACCCATCCTTCAGTCCTGATTACCTCCGAGCTCCGTTGCGGTCACCGCCGAGTGCCTGCAAAACAGAGCCGGAGGAACAAAAGGGGAGGTTCCTCCGGGAAGAACCTCCAACGCTCAAGTCAGTATGAGCAGATAAATTCCTGAGAAGATATCAATGGAACAGTAGAGAAAGTGTAGAACTCGTAGCTCAAAATGACTGCATCACTCACTATTTATAGGTGTAGAATGGGATAGAAAGGTGAATGTACGTATGAGGGAAGGACAAAAAAGGAATTTACAGGGGGACAAGATTCCCTCTGTCATTAATTTAGTAGTCCTCACCCTAAGGTACATAGAGTCACGCGGATTGTGTGCTTGCAGATCCCTGCACGCTTTGGCAGATGCCACGGGATCTTCGCAGGATAAGCTTCTGCACAGAGCTATGGATCTGTGAAGAACCTCCCGCATCTGCTATCGGCAAGGCATCTGCACTTTCCATAGCATCTGGCGGTACTATGGAGCAGATCCACGTGGCATTGGCAGGAACCACGTGGCAAGGTTGATGCAGGTCCCTATCAACTACTCCTCCCCCAGGTCCAAAAGCGTAATCGATTAGCTTCTAGCGTACTCAATACTCTTCGCCCGGGAAATTGTCTTTTTGCCGACGTCATTAACATCATGTCGTGTTGAAAAATGAAGTAACGGTTGGTTTTTCGAGGCGAGGAAGTGGCAGAGACTCTCTCTCTCTCTTCATCATTTCTTTTCTTTTTTTGTTTAATCGGGGTAAAAAAGGCACCTCCATTTTTTCCTTATATATAGAAGGTTTTCATCGTCACCGGTGCTCATTGTTGTCGGAGCTGGTGATGAACATTAATAGTCAATAAACTTGAGCTTTTTAAGCTGTGATAGTTCCATCTCCGTGTTATATGAGGTTCTGACAACTCCCTCGTGATGATCTTGAAGCTTCTTATACTCATTTTATATGAGATAGGTGTTCACGATGCGGACAAGAAGGGCAGACGGAGTTGCCGAGCCTCGCTTCCCATTTCCGGGGTTAATTTAAATGCTCCCCCAAGACGTCCAAGAGGTAAGAAAAAATGTAGCATTTGCAAGAGCGAGAAGTATACTAGGCCTAGGTGCTCCTACGATACGAATGCTTAATTATATTTGTATTTTTATTTTAAACAAATTGATGTTATTGGATGTTATCTCTACCTTTTGGATGTTAGTGAATGTTATTGGATGTAATTGTATTAGATTGTATTTTGAGTTGATCATTTGGTGAAAATTTGATGTTTTTGTGTAAAAAATTGGGAATCATCGGCTAAGTACACAACATTTTTTTAAATTTCACCGTGTATAAACGGTTAATATACAACATTAATCGTGTATAGTCAAAATTAGAGAAGGTCAAAATTATTTTCTTGGTCAACGCCACATACACGACAATTTTTTTTTTTTTTTTTTTTTTTTTTTTTTTATACACGGTAAAAATTAAGAATTAGTCGTGTATAGTCAAAGAAAGTCAAAATTACGTAAAAGTCAAAGCCCCCTACACGATTGTAGACTTTTTCATACCGTTGCCGTACCTTACCTTTCGGCATACCAATGTTCGTTATACCAGAAATTCGGTATGGAAAAAATTCATATCGTTATCGTACTGTTGTTTCGGTATACCATACCATACTTCGGTATGGTACGGTATACCGTATACCAAAAACATACGATTATCCATAGAAGTAAAAATTCATAAACTAATAAAATCCATACAATAAAATCCATAAGAAATTAATTACAATTCATTAATAAAAAGTCTAATTAATCCATAACCATTTAAAATACATACATATTTCATGAATCTAACATTTATACATTTCACTAATATTTTTCGATATATTCACTTTAAAAACTAAAATATTCAGAAATTACGCTAGTATGCCTTAAATTTAAATCAAACTAATATTGAAAGAATACTATTTGTAGTATTTTTCTTAGATAATATTAACTTAGATAACATATAAGTTATTTACATTCAATTTTTATCTTTAGCTAGTATGTCTTAACTTAATTAAACTAGTAACATAAGTTATCGTGTTCATACACTTACATACAATTATATGCCAAGTATTTTCTTGGAATGGAGATAGTGAGAGGTGAGGCTGGTACCTCTCTTTGCAAAAGAAAATATGTGTTAGATATTCTATCTACACATGGGATGCTGTGTTGCAAACCAGCAGCAACACCCTTTCCTGGAGGTCTTACACTTAACTAGGGAGATGAACCCCTTCTCTCAAATCCTGAGGGCTATAGGAAGCTAGTAGGGCAGCTTCTACATCTTAACCTCACTAGGCCTGATATTTCTCATTCTACACAGCAACTAAGCCAGTTCATGGCTTCACCTACTCAGGTGCACTGGAATGCAGCTATGCATGTTCTCAAATATCTGAAGGGATCTCCATCTCTAGGTGTTTTTTTACTCATCCACTGCTAAGTTAGAGTTTTAATGGGTAAATATTAACATATAATATATGCTAGTGTATTTATCAATCATTATAAATCGTGGGATAATTTATTGTGACATGCACGTATATTCGGTATATACCGCGGTATGGTATTTATCGGTATACCGCGGTATTGTAATTTTGGATGCCGTTGTCGTACCGAAACTTATCGGTACGGTATGATACCGCACCGAAAAATCGGTATACCGTCTCTTTCGGTATTTTCGGTATTTTTTCGATACGATATATTCGGTATTTCGACGTAACGGTATCCCGACCCACCCCGTGTACTTGCGTTATACCACTGTAGTTTGTCCAATATTTGATAAAAAAATTCTCATCTAACAGAAGATACTCTTCTGGATAATCATCGAAAATTGGAAGACATGTATAATTCTCATCATGCAGAATATGAAATGAGTAATTATCATAAATTTGAGGGGACCCAAACAATCCTGAACTGTGTCAAACCCAAATTATCATCGTCTAAAGGTGTAAAACGACGCTCCATTCCATTGGATGATTGTGGCAAGACTTTGAATACTAACTGCTGCAGGGGAAACATCTCTAATATGATGATTATTATTCTCATAATACTATCAAAATCAAACTTTAATTCCAATATCAAAATCCAACTCTCCAAATTCATAGAGAATGTTGATATATATGATGTCTTATAATTAAAGGCCCAAACCCATAAATATATAAATTACTTGAAAATAAGTAAACTAAAATCTAATTAAACAAATAATATTAAATCTAAGCATAATCTCTCTCAATTCTACGATAACCTCATCACAAATGATTCTTTAATAATAGGGGGCATAATTAGTACATATATTACCTTAACACGCACGATATTTTTTGTTTTTTAAAGCTTAAATCAAGGATATAAACGAGTACTATTTGCCATATATATATTTGAATTATATATTAGATAGTTTTGCACAATTCTTTTGTGATATGAGAACTCAATTTAATTGCGTCCCTTTCATTCAATTTACACCTTGAATGTTGGAACTACACCACTTCAAAAACACAAGACTCCCACCATGGAGTAGAAAACATTGTGAACTACCCCTAGTAATCTGATGAACACCAACATTTTGTAAATTGGAAGGAAAAGGAAGAAAGTTATGTCTGGGTTTGGGTTGAACTACTAGCCTGAAAGTAATTTAAGCCGATTGTAGAGTGAAAATAGTCCTTCGAGGCCGATTACTCCCCAAGGTTAACACACTATCCAATCAATGCAGGCACATTCCAACGGAATTGGTTGGATTCAGGGAGGAAGAAATGCTCAAGAGAAGAGGGAAAAAATTAGCATTGATCTTGTGTGCTTTCTATACTTTTAGATATAGCCAAATTTAGTATCTCTGTAACCGTGGTGGAAAAATAGGAAGTAACCAACCTTCCCAACGTTACCTCAAGAAAAGTGAATACTGCTGTCAATATAGTCGGGCCTAGCCAGCCCTACCTTGCTAAACGGGCTAGCGTAAAATAATAGGCCAGGTCGGGCCGGCCCGTACGTTTTGGGGCTAAAAAAATTCCAGCATAACCTGGCTCTTTATGGGGCCATTGGGCCGTCGGGCTAACCCAACCGATCACTTAAAAAAAATATAAGTTTACAGACAAAATAAGTATTACACAATTAAATTATAGTAGTAAAATTTAAAAAATAATAATATATAATCCTCCGTCCCGTCCTACTCGACAACATTTATATTATTTTACATTCATATATATCCAAGAAACGCATTAAGTGTTCATACGTATGATTATGGTTACTAGATGAAGAGAAAGAATATAATGGGCCTACATATTATTATGGGTTACGTTAGCCCATGGGCCTCAGACTTTTTAGCCCAAACAAAAGGCCCACGGGCTTAGTGGGTCGGGCTAATCAGGCCCAATTTTTTTGGGCCTCTTTTTTTATAATCCAACCCAACCTAAACACCGGGTGGGTCGGGCCGGCCCATTGGGTCAGGCCATGTTTGACAGCTCTAAGTAGGGCAATATTAGGAAAAATGCCTTTAGGAAATAATAGAATCATGGATAAGTATTCAGCCCAACAAAAGCCCAAGCCCAAGCCTAAGCCCAAGTATTCAATCTACTCCCTCCGTTCCACTGGGATAGGGCCTTTTTTCTGGCGCGGGAATTAAGACGAGAATAATGATAGTGGGATAAAGTAAAATGTAATGGGTTAAAGTGATGTGTCAAAATTTTATTGGATTAAAATTTTCCATTTTGAAAAATGTCCCTATATCAATAGGACAGAGGGGGTATATTATAAGGAATAAATACGGATATACAAATACAAAGACAGAGAGCAAATAGACGCGGGCAAGAGAATTAGGAAGGGGAAACGAAAGATAGAAGAATTGCTAATCTTTTCCAATAAGGAACAATACTAATGGGTAATACTAGTACAATAAACAGGCCAAAATAGCTATTTATATTATTAAAAGATAAATATTAGCTACAAACTTAATTGAAAGATTAATTAAAAAAAGCTCCCAACAATTTCGGTGCATCGAACAGTAATTTCTATTATTAAAAAAAATTATTTAAATTAAAAATAATAAAAATGAATCCAATTATAATTAAAATGGAAAATTGTGAGAAAAATTAGACATTTTAAAGTAAACTAGAATTTGCACCCGTGCTATGCACGGTAAATAATTGTATGAAACTGTAAATCATAATTAAGTTCTTCTTCCTCCATCCCTTAGTTCCATGTGAAAAAAATCTCATTTGCGTTTTTGGACGTCTCGAGTACGTGTTATCTTATACTAATATAGAAATAATTTTCCTTCACCATGTTATATTTTAAACATTAAATTTACAAATAAAATCATGCATTCTCCTCCCACTTTATTCATTCTCACGACAACTTCATACAAAGTTTACCTCTTATTCAGTTAAATAACTCTGTTAGCTACTATCAACCATTTTATTTTTTACCAATTTTTCTATTACACAAATGGGAGTATTAAAATGTAATTATGGATACTTTATTTTGTAATGTATATCATCTCGAACTAAAGTTTGAAAAACAAATTATTTTGAATTGAACAAAGTAGTAGTTCCTTAATTATTTTCTTTGATAAACTCCACTTTATTTAACAAACATTTTTATTATATGTATAAAATATAATATGACTTAAAAAAAGTGTACGAATTTGCATAGTAAAATTAATTAATAATATAACTAATAATTAGTATATTTTTGGATGCAAATCGTGCATGATGGGTATAGTTAGTAGCTAAATTGAAGGATAATTGATGAGGCTAATTTGAAGCCTTGAAATGGAAAACTAGGGATGGAAATTCGGGTTCGGGATTTCGGGTAGGTACTAAAATTCCCAAACCCGATCGGAATTTCGGATACCCGAACCCGAAAAATTCGGGTCCGGATTCGGGATCGGGAATAGAATTTTGAAAATTTTGGGTTTCGGGAATTCCCGAACCCCGAAATAATATTTCCCGAAAACCCGAAAAAAAAAAAAAATAAAAATAAAAAATAAAAAATAATAATAATAATAATAATAATAATAATAATAATAATAATAATAATAATAATAATAATAATAATAATAATAATAATAATAATAATAATAATAATAATAATAATAATAATAATAATAATAATAATAATTGTGAGCCATAAGGCAATTTTATTTGTGTTACTGCATATTGATTTGGAAAAGATTGGAGATTGCACAAGAAGATCATCAGCTTTTCTAAAATTGTGAACCATAAGGAGGCTGACATTGGTGCATCGATTGTCACCGTCTTGGAGGGAATAAAAGGAATTTGCTTATTTGTGTTTATTAAGCTTTGATTTGTGGTAGTGAATGTTTTTGCATTTTACACTTTGATTTTTGAATTCGTAGTTTTTGTTGTTATGAACTTTTTGAATTGTGACTATTTGTTTCCAATGTTTATTTATCTTGACATTTGGCGAAAATTTTGTGCAATTTTTCTTTAATGTTGAATGAATCGAAAAATTTATTTCAGAATAAAAATCGGGATTTTTTAGGGTACCCGAATACCCGAACGGGATACCCGAACGGGTATTCGGATACCCGAAAACATTTTCGGGTCTGGGAACGGGAAGTGAATTGATGAAATTTCGGGTTCGGGTACCCGAAAATTTCGGGAAGGGTACCCGACCCGTCCCGAATTTCCATCCCTATGGAAAACTATTACAAAATTTTCATTTTAAAATTGATTTGAAATTGAAGAATTCCCTTTTTATATATATATATATATATATATATATATATATATATATATAGATAACTAAAGTTTTGATTTATCAACCATATTTTATTAATAAATTTAAAAGTAAATGTTAAAAAAATTCGAATTTTAAATAAATAAGTGAAGCCTAGAAAATAATTATAGAACATACAAATCAGAATATGTTGAATTTGTTAAAACAAAATGCATTAATAAATGGATATACCGAAGAAATTATAATTTAATATTTGATATACAGTACAGAATTATTGGGACAGAGAATCTGACGTTCATTTTTATACTCCATTTAGTGACGTTAATACTATATTGGGACGTCCTTCATTTACTGACAATTTCCGTTTTAGGACGTAGACCCCACAATCACTTTAACACTTTAACACTTTATACATCTACTTTTTATTATTTTATCATTTTAATACTATTAAACAATTCAAATGGACCCACAATTATTCCACTTTAACACTTTAACACATTAATTTATTATTATACCATAATTTGCAAAAAATCCTGTACCATATTCCCTCCGTCAATAAATAGAGGACGGAGGGAGTAGTTTTCTTCTCTCTCCATGATATATGTCTTCGTTATTCCTCTTCAATTTTTCTCTATTATCTTTGTTATTTCTATTATTTTATGTTATATTTATTCCTTCCCATGTTGCCACTTCCCAACCAACTTCGACAATTAATTCTGGTGCCGCGTTGCCTCTCTCCCCACCAACTCCACCACGCATCGGTACCACAGTCGATGATGCACTAGTGGCTCACCAGTGATAATGGGCTAAAAAGAACCTTTCGGTTTTGATTGAGCCTCATTACGGGTTCAAATTGTGCTCGATCAAGCCTTTCGTTCTCAGAATAATGAGGCTCAATCTCGTTCTCGGAATAATGAGGATGCATGTCATTGTGTTCAATCAAGCTTTCCGCGAGCTCGAACAAGCCTCAGGAACGAGATTGTGCTCCATCCCACTTTCAATCGTCCTTTCTTATTTTGACATATGATTTTATGCACAATGTTAAAAGTAAAAAGTAAGGGATCTACATTGAAAAATGTGTGTTAATTCTTTCCATTTAGATACGCCGAAAGTAGATTTTAAGAAAAAATTTGGGTTTACTTGATATGCCATATTATACACTACATTAAGTAGAATAATGTTTTATACTATCAAATGAGACATATACTTTATCTTAAGATCTACTTTTGACATGTCAAAATGCGTGCCGAATTATTCGGTACACGTAATCGTGGACAAACAACAAAGTGTATCATGAGGCTGTAACATACGTTTATCTATAAACAGTTGAATATTTTGTCAAATAAGTTCGCCAACTGATTTCTTTTTCTAAATACCGATGAGAATCTCATGACCATTATTTATAACCTCAATAAATTTGTGCATGTGTAGTGGTAGGTGGTTGACATAATATTGTACCCATGCCTTTCGGAATTATATATTATAGAAAAACCATTCTTTCTTCTTAGACAAATGGTAAGTTTTTTTTAGGTGGGTAAGCATTAATAATTTAAAACTTAAAGGGAATAAATAGGTTCAACTAATTGTACCATTAACAGTAAAAAGAAAATGCAAAGAAAATATTTCATTGCACGTGGAGACATACCCACTGATCATTATTCCATCATTCCCGTACCGAAAAGGATATATATCGTCCTACATGAAACAAAGGGAGTACTTATTTACTTGTTTGGAGTTTTGATATGATTATGTGTCTTGTATTTTAGTTTTGTGGATGTTGATCGCAAATTCCATATGGATATATATGGAATATTATATTCTTGGAGGAATTATTATATCTTTAGGATATACTTGGTATGATTTCTTTAGGATATCTTTTGGGATTACTTGTTCCTCAAGGATTAGGGTTATATACAAGCACTATATATATGGGGTCTTGTATTCGTTATTCGTGTGGTCGAATTATGTGAGAGCTTAACCGATATTACGGTTTTGTGAGCTGAGAGATTTTTCGTTTCTAGTTACTTTCGGGTTTGGGGAATAGAAGATAGGTTTTCTTCTTTGAGTGTTTCTCCATTGTAACTTTGTAATCTCTCTCGTATAGTAGATCATATTCAGTTGACCCTCCGTGGACGTAGGCATTCTGCCGAACCACGTAAACTGCTCGTGTTCTTGATTTACTATTTTCGTTCTGCTCTCATATCATCCTCATAGATATTGTTATCTGTTCGAGTATGAATAAATGAAGATAAAACCATAATCATCAAATTCTTCTTAGCTGTTGTTCATGTTTGAGTACATATTTATAGTAGACAAAACAAAGCTAAAGTCGTGTTTGAGAAAACACGACTAGCAACTAACGGAAATAAAACCCTAACGATCTAAGCCAAACACGTGGCAAGATATCCAACGGCTAGCATTTAAACTAAACAAAAGCAACAGAGATCGAATCCTAACAACAGCAGACTTTGAGTAAAAGGAATAAACTTCATCTTCTCCAACTTCAATCCATTCCATGCACGTTAATCTTCAATATCTTCAACACCCCCCCTCAAGATGGAGCTGATGGAGATCCAACAGCCCCATCTTGGACAGTAAAGCATGGAAACGTGGTCCTGGCAACGCCTTTGTGAAGAAATCTGCAAGTTGCGCAGCAGAAGGAACTGCTGTAGGCAAAACAAAACCTGCAATGTATTTTTCTCTAGTAACATGACAGCCTATGTCAATGTGTTTTGTCCTCTCATAGAAGACATGATTCTGGGTAATTTGAATAGCTGCCTGATTATCACAGTGAAGTGATATAGGGAGGGGAATAGAGATATGAAAATCCTGCAGTAGATGATGTATCCAGACAAGTTCTCGAGTTGTAATGGCTAAAGCCCTGTATTCTGCTTCTGTGGAAGAAGAAGAAACCGTTGACTGCTTCTTGCACTTCCAAGATATAAGACTGCAACCCAAGAAAACACAGTAACCAGTTAAAGACTTCCTTGATTCTATGCAGGTCCCCTAGTCTGCATCTGAGAAACCCTGTAGCTCAAACTTAGCAGTGGATGAGTAAAAAAACACCTAGAGATGGAGATCCCTTCAGATATTTGAGAACATGCATAGCTGCATTCCAGTGCACCTGAGTAGGTGAAGCCATGAACTGGCTTAGTTGCTGTGTAGAATGAGAAATATCAGGCCTAGTGAGGTTAAGATGTAGAAGCTGCCCTACTAGCTTCCTATAGCCCTCAGGATTTGAGAGAAGGGGTTCATCTCCCTAGTTAAGTGTAAGACCTCCAGGAAAGGGTGTTGCTGCTGGTTTGCAACACAGTATCCCATGTGTAGATAGAATATCTAACACATATTTTCTTTGGCAAAGAGAGGTACCAGCCTCACCTCTCACTATCTCCATTCCAAGAAAATACTTGGCTGGTCCAAGGTCCTTGATGGTGAAAGCATCATGTAAGGATGCTTTCAAAGATGTAATCAACTCCAGTGTAGGACTTGACACTATTACATCATCCACATAAACAAGAAGGCATACAAAAGTGTTCCCTGAGCCTTTAGTAAATAGACAAGGATCATGTTGTGATGCAGTGAAGCCTAAAGAAGAAAGGAACCTGGAAAATTCAGCATTCCATTCTCTTGAGGCTTGCTTTAGGCCATAGAGACTTTTCACTACTCTACAAACCTGCCCATTTGGAACACCCTGTAAACCAGGTGGTGGAATCATATATATCTCATCTCAAAGATATCCATGTAGGAATGCATTATTTACATCCAGTTGATGTAAAGGCCAACCCATAGCAGTAATAATGGCAATGAACAACTTGACCGTGACTAGGTTTGCAACAGGTGAGAAAACCTCATGATAATCCACTCCAGACTCTTGAGTATATCCCTTAGCCACTAGTCTTGCCTTGTATCTTTCCACACTACCATCTGCTCTAATCTTGGTTTTGAATATCCATTTACAACCAATAGGCCTCTTATCAGGTGGGAGATCTGTGAGATACCAAGTTTGATTACTCTGTAAAGCACTTAGCTCTGCATTTATTGCTTCAATCCACTGTGGGTGTTGACATGCTTCCTTAAAGGTTTTGGATTCTGTAACCATGGTGAGATTGAACAAATAAGCAATGTGTGTTCTGGCTAAGGAAGCATTGATAATATATGGAAAGGTGGGTGGTGCAACTCCAGTACTCAATGTAATGGGCAAACTAGTAGAGACATTACCTACATAATCCTTCATCCACACTGGTGGAACTCTATCTCTAGAGCTTCTTCTGAGAATTTGAATGTCATCTTGTGTCTCATTAGGAGCATCATTACTAGTGTCTGCATGAGTGTGTGGTTCAGTTGGGGAAGAATCTACTGATTCTGCAGGTAGTATGGAAACATCAATATCAGAGAGGGTTGGAAGAGAGATGGGTGGTTCAGGTGCATCATCAGTGGGATCTTTGAAAGGATATTTGTGAGGAACAAAATGTACATCTCTAGAAATGAAAATCTTGCGGGATTCCAGATCATACAAAACATATCCCTTGTGCCCTGAATCATAACCTATAAATACAGATTTTATGCTTCTAAAAGTAAATTTACCTCTGTATGGGGATAGATTGGCAGCAAATGCCAGACATCCAAAAGGTTAGGCTGTCTCATAAGATGGTGGGTTACTGAACAAGACTCCATGTGGTGTTTTCCAATTTAACACCTGTGTAGAAACCCTGTTAATAACCTAGTAGCAGTGAGCACAGAGAAAGGCCAAAACCTAATTGGAAGACCACTGTTAAACATCATAGCCCTTGCTGAGTTGAGCAGCATTCTATGCCTTCGTTCTACAATCCCATTTTGTTGTGGAGTGTAGACACAAGATTTCTGATGCAATATGCCAAGAGAAGAAAATAAATGCAGCACTCTTGAATTAACAAACTCTGTTCCATTATCTGATCTGAAAAACTTCACTGTTTTATTGAAATGGTTCCTTACCATTGCAAGATAAGATTCCAACACAGAACATACCTGGTCCTTAGATTGCATCACATAGGTCCATATATTTCTACTGTGATCTTCAACCAATGTGAGCACAAACTTAGCATTACACAGATTCTCATCTCCATAAGGACCCCACACATCACCATGTATAATTTCAAACAATTCCTCTGACCTTCTGTGCAGTGTGGGAAAAGGATCTCTGGTTTGCTTTGCTTTGTAACACACTTCACAATCCTCCAAGACCTGTAAGGCATCCCTATGGAACTGAGTTCCTGCAATTTTCATATGTGACATGGCAGTAATAGATGGATGTCCTAGGTAGACATGCCAATCTTCTACTGTCATGTCATGTGGATTATAGAAGCTGAGATAATGCTTCTCAGACACACTATCCAGCACATATAAGTTTCCAACCAATTTTCCAATTCCTATAACCTTTTCTGTGTTACCCTTCTGAATTAAGCAATGAGTGGGATGAAAAACACATCTCATATCCATAGATTTTGCCAACTGAGGAACAGATAGCAGGTTATGTGTGAAACCAGGAACATACAGCACATGATCCAATACAATATCTGCATTCACTCTGACTTTCCCTGCCTATGCCACTGTCTTTGAAGATCAATCAGGTAAGTAGATAATAGTAGGAGCATCCATTTGATAGGTGGTATACATAAGTTCTGGATTAGCACAAATATGTGTGCTAGCACCAGAGTCAATGACCCAATCTGTTTGTTCCATGCTTGGCAATACAGAGCAAGCATAATGCCCTTCAAAGGGATTAGGCTTACTTGTTGAATCATGCAGCATATTGGCTTCTGCTTTTGCAGGTACATTCACTCCTGATTGTTGTGGGAAAAATTGACTCATCATTTCCTTAGCTCATTCTGTATCAGTGTGCTCATGTTAGTATTGGCCTCCTTTTGTACTGCATCTCTTCCATTTCCATCATTTGCTGCAGTGGTTTCTGCAAAATTAACTCTGTATTGACCTTGGCCCTTCTGTTCCTTCAATTTCTTGAACCAATCAGGTACTCCATGCAGCTTGAAGCATTCATCTCTATCATGTCCCATCTCTTGACAATAACTGCACTTCAATTTTCTCTTGTCCTCTTTACTCAATCTTTTCTTGTATGGGCCTGTAAACTGCTTCTGATATGGAGGTTTTTGATCTGTGTTCTGTGCTGCTCCTCCATAGTTCTGTTTGGTGACATTCATTGTCATCACTCCTTTAACTTCTTGAGAATGATCATTCAACTGCTTCTGGTCCTCAACTTGCACCACCATGGCATAGGCTTTGATCAAGAGAAGGCCATGGTTGCTGCAACAATATTTGTGTCTTTGTATGCTCATAGACATCATTTAATCCAGCTAGAAATGCCACCAATCCCATCTGTTCTTGTCTTTGTACACCTTTCCCTTTAGCTTGACAAACACAATCAAGGGGAGGCAATAGCATATCCATTTCATCCCAATAAGCATTAAGTTGATTGAAATACATAAACACACTCAGATTTCCTTGTCTGAAGGAATATATATATATATATCCCTGTGTAGCTTCAAGATATTTGGACCATTTTTAGTACCAAATCTATTCACCAAAGCAGACCAAAGCTTCTCACTATTATCAATATTAGAAAAAGCATCAACAAACTCCCTTGAGATAGAATTTGTAATCCAGGTAGATACTAAATAATCCACTTTCAACCATCTCTTGTAGTAAACAGATTCAGGATTAGGCTCACGAAATGTACCATCAATGAGTTCCATTTTGCTCCTTGCAGCTAATGCCCTCTTGATGCCTTTGCTCCAGTTGAGGAAGTTAGATCCGGTGAGGGGAGCCGACACCAGTTGAATACCTCTGTGATCAGTTACAGCTGATAGGGACTAAATATCAGCTTTACTACGCAAATAATTCAAGATGAAAGATTAATATTGACAGGGATCAGTATCAGCCCTATTAGTACAAACAACTCAAATCGATAGAAGAGGTCCTACATAATAGCATATTATCAAAGGGTTTTTGTAGGTTTCAGATATCCAATACAGCCGTAAGGCACGATCTGTGCAGAGGCTGGAGGTCTCGTTTCTTCCCAGAAGCCGAATAGGATTCATTGGCATCTGGCAGAACCCCAGGCATATGGCAGAACCCCAGGCATCTGGCAGAACCCCAGGTTCTGTGTAGCACGCCATCCGCATGACTCTACGTACTCTAGAGTGAGGACCACTACATTCATGACAAGAGGAATCTTACCTCTATGGGAATTCCTTTCCTGTCCTTCCTCCACACGAATGTTTGCTCTTTCACCCTCCCCGCGCCTATAAATACTCGACTATCGCACACTTCGTCATTCCATCTATCCATCATCATAACAATACAACTCTTCATACAAACACGCACTCTTGCGTACTATTCCATTCATCCCCTACATTCCTCCTGAAGCTCCTTCAAGCTCGGGCAGTCGAAGCTTTCTAAGGCCATTTCCCTTGGAGCTTCACCGGCAGTCATCGCCACCTTCTCCTTCTCGTCATCGTCGGGAAAGATCTCTCCCTCTCGCATTCCGTCTCAAGCCTAAGGTATAACCTTTGCTGCTATGGGAGAAGAGGCCTAAACGGAGCTCTATGCTTCCGTTTCTCCCTCTCTCCACCTCCTCTCTTTGCTCACTACTTGAATGAGTCCTAATCTCACATGAATACAACTGGTTTATGGCTAGAAATGCCCCTTATTTAAGCATATAGCTCGATTATTGTTTGCTGCTCTTACGTGAATAATGTCGTGTATGAAATCGCTGTGAAATGCCTTGCTATGGCTAATAAATCCATACAAACCTCTTGTTCTTTATCATTATATGGCCTTATCTCTGGATGCTCCTTGCAAATACTATGAATCATCACACAATTGTTGTAGATCTTCAACCCGGATCTATCAACAGCAACGAGCAAGATTTCTTCTATTTGTCTTATTTTGAGCCCGGACTCTGGATCTACCTTGTTAGCTTCCTCTTCATCTTTAGATCTACGCTTCACTTCTTCATCATTTTCATCAAAACTTTCATCATTGTGATCCTCTTTCCCCATAGAATATAGTGGTATGAAAAAGTAAAGAACTTGACGAGAATATTACGATCTGAACCTGGCTCTGATTACCACGTTCGAGTATGAATAAATGAAGATAAAACCATAATCATCAAATTCTTCTTAGCTGCTGTTCACGTTTGAGTACATATTTATAGTAGACAAAACATAGCTAAAGTCGTGTTTGAGAAAACACGACTAGCAACTAACGGAAATAAAACCCTAACGATCTAAGCCAAACACGTGGCAAGATATCTGTTGGGAATTGTTAAGGACACTATGTTAAGGGGGAACTCATATGGGACACTTCGAAATGAGTGAAGTGTTTGTTTTGATCCCAAAACCCCAAGTGTTCTAGTCCCAAGCGACCCAATTTGATGTAGAAAATAGGTTTAAAATTTTTCTAAGCCTATACTGTTAGGATGGCTTTATTTTGCTTTAGTCACTTAGGTTTTAGACTGCAGAAAATTCAAGTGAAGGCCACTCGCTTGAGTGTGTTTTTCAATCGAAGCGAGTCTACCCAACCGAAGTGAAGCGTGCCGAAGAATAGCGAAGCGAAGCGAGCGCTACAGTAGATTCGAAGCGAGTCTGCCAAAGCGAAGTGAAGCGAGCGCTATAGTAGATTCGAAGCGAGTCTGCCAAAACGAAGCGAAGCGAGCGCTACAGTGAAAAGCCGAAGCGAGTCAACGCGGGTCAACACTTACTAAAGCAGTCACTTGGAGAACTCGCTTCCCAAGTACTCGCTACTCGATTTGAAGTGGACGCTACGAAACTAAAGCGAAGCGAGCCACTACCTACCAGATAGCGACAACACAATTCCCGCTCCTATTTTGAACTCCAGTCAACTGAAGATCGTCGCATTAATTACGAGATCTCCACGTGTCGAATGCAGAGAGGAGCAGCGGAGTTGACTGCCAGGCCGACAGGGCGCCGCTATAGTACTGGCTCGCTCCAGTTACTGTTAAGTTTGTAACTTAGCCATTTTCGGCAAAGAGACAAACTGCGCACCTGCAAAAGCAACTGCCTGCGCAAAGTACTGTCGAGAGGAGGAGGGACAAGGCCACCTACCAAGCAACGGATCTCGGCCAACCCTCCGCCTATAAATAGTGAAGGATGAAGACGAAGAGAAAATAGAAACTACTTGAGCATTCGAGCGCCTACTGCAAACAAACACTCCCAGCTTTCTAGCAATCTTCGAGTCTTTGTTTCCAAGTGTTCTCCGAATTCCAGTTCATCGGAATTTGTCTTCACAACCTTCACACCTAGAATTCTAAGCCCATTCCATATCTCAGCTTAGAAGAAGAACTCTAGCCATCTTTGCACTTGCTGTAAAGAGTTCTTCACTAGTGTGTTCGTCATAAACCAAAAACCCTAACCCTAAGTTCTGTTCGTTAGGTTTTCGTGTTCGTCGTTAGGTTGTTTTGATCCAAGGCTCTACTTTCATCGATAGTAGAAGCCTCGATCATAGAGTCTAGATCCAAGCTCACACTTACCTCGTTCGTGTGTAGCTCGATCGAAGCTAGGCTGTAAGGAGAGCCCGGAATCTCCCTGTTGTCGGACTGAAGCGAGTGAAGCTTCTAGTCCAGTTAGGTTTTAGTAGTGAACCCGCAATCACTGCGTCTGTCGTCGGATCCAAGCGAGTGAAGCTCGATCTCGACTAGATTTTTGAAGGACCCGTAACCTTCAAGTTCTTGAGTGAAGAGAACAGTTGCTTCGTGCAACAAGTGGACGTAGGTGCTTTGCCACCGAACCACTATAACTCTTGGTGTCGTATCTCTCTAAACCCTAAACTTTTTATTTCCTTTGTTTGATTATTCATTGCACTTGCATCTAAACAAACACAACTTGAAACTTTAAATACTTAGGAAAGATTTAGCTCACCGAAATTCCGCATTTAGAGTAAAGTCTCACTCTTGATCAAGCTCTAAGCTTAGGACAAGAGATATGTGAAAACTCTAGATCTAGCTCTCGGCTAGGTCTTAGTTGTTCAACTGAGCACTTTACTTCATACTCTGAGTTCGAGGAATTTGAAGTTGAAAAACTTCAAAACACGTATTCCCCCCCCCCCCCTCTACGTGTTTTTCCTCTTACAAACCGGGACCAACAAGTGGTATCAGAGAGTGGTTTTTTCGAGCCTCTGCTTTGCATATCCGAAGCGAGTTCCCACTCGCCTCACGTTGTCTCACTGAACCGGATCCTTTTTCCTAAGTGCATAAAAACCTCACCCACGCATACTGCATTTACTGCTGATAGTTTGCTATGTCTACATACAGTGCATCAAATCTTCCATAGTTCTCTATCGAAGGATACGAGACATGGAGCTTTCGAGTAGAGAGCTTCCTCTGCTCCATCCACGACCGGATGTGGGAAGTGATAGAGGACGGCCAATCGAGATTAAGAAAGCCATATCTGTGAACGTTCCAGCCGCTGAAGGCCGTGAAGCTCATGTTAGACAAGAGTATGTCGAAAAGGACAAAGACAAATACAATGCTAACGACTTCAAGATCGCCAACCTTGACACGATCGCACGCCACACGATGCAGAGCACTGTGTCGGATGCCTACCTTCCAAGAATCAGGAAGTGTGCGACAGCAAAAGAAATGTGGGAAACCCTAGCCCTCATTTCTCAAGGAACGGACAAGATCAAAGAGAACAAGCTCGCCGTACAAATGCGGGAGTTTGAAAGTCTGATAATGAAGCCAGGAGAGTCCATCGACGCCTTCGAGCTGAGAGTCACCAACATCATTGCTACTCTCAACTCACTTGGAAAGGAACTCACAAACAGAGTGGTGAACCTCAAGATTGTCCGAGCTCTCACCCGGAAGTGGCAAACCATGAAGGAGTTGTACCTTGCCACGAAGGATTTATCGAAGTTCACGCCGGAGATTCTGTTCTCCGAGCTCAAGGATCACGAGTTCGATCTGAACAGAATGAGTCTTGATGATGAAGACGAAGCTCCCACGACATCAAAAGGAGTTGCGTTCAAAGCTGCTGAAGGATCAAGCGACTAGTCACTCGCTAAGATGTCAAGGGAAAAGCTGGAAGAGCACGTTGCATTCCTTTCTATAAATTTCAACAAGATGAACTCACGTGTGGGCAAATACAAGAGATTCTACAAGCAGTATAAGGGAAGGAGCACTGATGCTCGTGAAAGCAAAGGAAAGAGAGAAGAGACGACCAAGCCGATCTCAAGGGACATGATGGAAGTGGAATGCTACCACTGCCACAAGATGGGCCACTACAAATCTGACTGCCCGAAGCTGAGTGCAAAGAAGCGAGAGGAACTAAAGGCAAAGAGGGATGCTCCAAGGCGAGCGCTTGTAGCAAGCGAGCAGCCAGTCGCTACAACTGAAGATGTCTCAAGCGACTCGGATGCATTCACAGATCCCAACTCCAGTGATGGAGAGGATCTTGGACTCATGGCGCTCAGCGACAAAGAGACAGGAGAGGTATTTATCTATCCCTCATCTAGTTCAATTACACTCTCACACACTCATCAAGAGGAAGCTAATTCCTCGACATGGAGTGATTTACTTGACAAACACCTCAAATTGTCAAGTGACCACAAAATGTTGAAACAAGCTTTGTCTCAAAGCGAGAAGGAGAACCGAAAGCTAGCCACTGAACTTGACCAAGTCAAACTTAACTGAAGATCTATGACTAGTAAGTTCGAGGATCTCTTCGCTAGACATCAATGCTTGGAGGGAAGGTATGAAACCCAATCCAATCTAGTGGCCAACTTAAACAAAGCCTCGTATGCTAGGCAGGCACTAGAGAGCTCACTTCTACCTTTTGGTAGAAAGGGAGGACTCGGATATGAGGGTGGACCTTCCAAGCCGACTGTCTTTGTTGGTGCTTCAAACACGACACCATCAGTTCCTTTGGATGTGCCCACTGCCTCCAAAGTAACCACTAACAAAGACAAAGGCCAAGTGGCTGAGAACCCTAAGAAAAAGCCAATGAAGATGTCTATATATTCAAGGGCTGAATCTAAGGGCAAGCAAAGATCAACTGTCCCTAGCACTCACAATGTTAAATCTTACCAATCCAAAGGTGAAGGGAAATCAGTTGAAGCTTCTAAGTCTCAGACCAAGACACCAGAGACAAAGGATCTCCCTTTCAAGAAAAGGAGTAATGTCTATGTGTCACGTTATCCGGACTGGAGATGGTCCAACCGGACTAACATTGAGGGGGAAGAACTTGAAGCACCAAAGAGGTCGCTTCGGATTCCAAAGGTTTCTCAAGAGAGTCGGGGTCAAAACCCGAGTTTGACCGCTTCGAAGAAACCAAGTGAGCCGCTTCGACAGACTATAAACCCTAAGTCAGTCTCTAAGCCTGTAGCTAATCCGAAGCGAGTCGCTTCAGGATACAAGCAAAAGGGTAAGAGCATAGGTAAGTCTCATGCGAGTCGCTACCCCTCTTGCACACACTGCTGCACGTGTGAAGCTGCTTCAAGGCAGAACTCACAGTTTTCAAAGGTCGAGAAACCCAAGACACAAGCTACATTTCAAAAGAAAGTGAAGCAAGTGTGGGTACCTAAGGGAACTAACCTGCAAGGACCCAAACTGATTTGGGTACCAAAATCTGTCTAAATGCAGGTGAGCGCCATGGACCCCATGCCAAGTGAAGGTCAACAAATCTGGTACTTGGACAGTGGATGTTCAAGACATATGACTGGCATGAGAGCTCTACTTCAAGATTATGTTGAGAAGAAGGGTCCACACGTAACCTTTGGTGACAACTCTCGAGGAAGCACTAAAGGATACGGCGCGCTGAAGATCGGGAAGATCAAGATTGAAGAAGTCTCCTACGTGGAAGGACTAAAGCACAACTTGCTATCCATCTCACAATTCTGTGACAAGGGATACAAGGTGGAGTTTATCTCCAACAAGTGCATCGTGAAGAACAAGCTCACTTCCCAGATTGTGCTCACTGGAATTAGACAAAGGAATGTCTACATAGCACAATGGGAAAGCTGCAAAGAGGATACGTGCTTAGTCGCAAGAAGTGCTACAGAAATGGGATGGCTATGGCACCGACGCTTGAACCATCTCAACTTCAAGACTATCAATCGCATAGCTCGTAAAGGCTTGGTACAAGGCATACCAAATGAAGTCATTGTTAAAGACCATCCATGCTCACCATGCCAACGAGGGAAGCAGACGAAGAAGCACTTTGCCAGTCTTGAAGAAGCTTCATCCAAGCGAGTGCTCGAGCTGCTTCATATGGATCTGTTTGGTCCAGTCACTCCAGTTAGTGTAAATGGAAGAAAATACACTCTAGTTGTAGTCGACGACTTCTCTCGCTACACTTGGGTTGTATTTCTCTTTAGCAAGAAGGAGACACTGGCCAAGCTTCCACAACTGCTCAAGCGACTAACTGTGGAGAAGAACCAAGCGATTGCCACCATCCGCTCCGACAAAGGCACTGAGTTTCTAAACTCAACCATTGAAGCATACTGCATGGAGCATGGTATAACACACCAGACTTCCTCAGCACGTACGCCTCAACAAAACGGAGTTGCTGAAAGAAGGAACAAAATTATCAAAGAAGCCGTTCGAACCATGATTGCTGACTCGAAGCTTCCGATGAAATATTGGGCTGAAGCTGCCAATACAGCATGCTACACGCAGAATCGGACGCTTCTCAATAAATGGCACGACAAGACACCATATGAAATATGGACAGGGAGAATTCCTAACATATCTTATTTTCATATTTTTGGTTGTAGGGTCTTCATCCATGATAATGGGAAGTCACAATTGAAAGCCTTTGAAAGCAAAGCTGATGAAGGAATATTCTTAGGATATTCTACATCAAGCAAAGCCTACAGGGTATTCAATTGTAAAACCCTAATTGTGGAGGAATCACCCCATGTCGTATTTGATGAATCTTCTTTGAGTCTTCCACAGGAACAGGTTCAATCAAAAGAAGGAAAGTCAAGCGAGGAACCCATCAACTCACTGACTTGGGACATGCTTGAAGATGATGAGGAAATCAAGGACTCAAGCGAGCAGATTGTCCAAAGAAAAGTTGAAGCTGCTCCCAAGACTCCTGAAGCGAGTGCAGGCCAAGCACCCAATCCAGTCGCTTCAGAAGGTGAAGCAAGCGACCAGGAAGAAGAAGAAAATGAAGCTAGTGGATCCAAGCGAGCGTGGCTCAAGGATCACTCACCAAGTCAGATCATTGGAGATCCATCCAAGGGCGTAGTGACCAGAAGTCAAGTGTTTAGAGAAAGCGCCATGTTCAGTTGTTTTCTCTCAAACATTGAGCCATCAAGCGTGGAAGAAGCCCTAGCAGATTCTAATTGGGTGATCGCCATGCAAGAGGAGCTGAATCAGTTCACCAGGAACGGCGTATGGTACCTCGTGGATCGTCCCAAATTCCAGCATGTTATTGGCACCAAGTGGGTGTTCAAGAACAAGACGGACGAAGACCACAACGTTGTGAGGAACAAGGTGCGACTCGTCGCTAAGGGCCACTGCCAAGAGGAAGGAATCGATTTCAATGAGACCTTCGCTCCAGTGGCACGGCTTGAAGCGATCAGATTATTTCTTGCCTATGCAGCGGCTAAGAAGTTCAAAGTCTATAAAATGGATGTCAAGAGTGCGTTTCTCAATGGTGAATTGAAGGAAGAAGTGTATGTGGAGCAGCCTCCGGGTTTCGAGCAAGGAGATAAGGTGTATCGATTGAAGAAGGCCATGTATGGATTGAAGCAGGCGCCTAGGGCATGGTACGATACCCTTTCTCAATTTCTACTGGATAATGGATTCCACAAAGGGAAAATAGATCGGACTCTCTTCACCATCAATCATGGAGAAGACATGTTATGGGTCCAGATCTATGTTGATGACATCATATTTGGATCACCAAACCAGTCGCTTAGCGAGAAGTTTGGAGAGCTAATGAAGACCAAATATGAGATGTCTATGATTGGCTTGATGAGTTACTTACTAGGTCTTCAAGTGAAGCAACAAAATGATGGAATTTTCATCAATCAAGCCAAGTACACTCGAGATATGCTTGCCAAGTTTGGTGTTCAACATGCCAAAGCTGTGAAGATCCCAATGAACACCAACTGGAAGATGGAGCCTGTAACGACCCGGACCCGGGGCTATGCAAGATTTACGAATTAATTAAGGGTTTAGGGACGCTACTCAGCAATAACATAGATAATCATTAGGATAGGACCTTGGACACACTGAGTACCCGCGTTTCCAATGTATGAGGACAATGGGACGCCTATCATAAACTTAAAATGTACTAAGAAGGAAATATGATAGGGGTCGATAATATGAGAAATGATTATCTATATAATATATAAAAACAAAATACGAGGGGTATTTATGTATTTTCACTTCTACATTTAGGGGTATTTTTGTAATTTAATTTCCTTTTTCCTTTTCTTTTTTCCATAAAATATTCAACCTTTTCAAAAGGTTTTATTAGATTAATTGGTAGGGAAAAACGGTTGGTTAGCAATTATAATGACGCAACCTTTCAAAAATTGAAGTGGATAATTAATTTTTTAGATTTCAATTTTTTGGATAAACAAAAAGTTTTCTTATTCACATGCACGCCTGTTCCACTAGAAATCTTTTTTTCAAATGTCGCGTCTTTTCTTTAAATTCCTCAAACTCCTTATATTGGCAGGGAACAATAGCCTGCCAGTTGATGTCGATCTACGTATTGGATTGCAAATAAAGTCAGTTGCTATCGGGTATCATTCTCTATATCTCTATCTAACATTTACTAATTCATAAGTTTTTTTGAAAATCAAACTGTCATTTTCAAATGCGCAAATATGTGAATTCAAGGCACACAATCCTTACCTTAATGCCTTTTGTTTCTATTTCTGTTATTCGTAAGGTATTCTTATTAATATGTTTTATTAGATTTTAATTCGCTTTGCACCGACAACTCTTCCAAAATTTATACATAATTGTAAGAATAGGTTTTATTAATTACTCCTATATATGTAGTTGTTTTACAGTTTATGTATTGATTTTTGTCATTTTAATTATAGAGCAATAATTTTAATTATTTAAATTGATGGAGTTACGTATACCGTGAATCAAGTTTGATTGCCATGCAAACCTCTTAAATTATTTTCACTCTGTTAATTAACCCTATACCTACACTATATATAATCTCTGTTTGTATGGATAAAAGGAAAATATTACTTATTCGTTGCAACGGTCAGTTCTCCAATCCGCATGATTCAGAGTTGCATAGCAGTTGGTTTGATTTCGGAGTTGCATTTGTTGTGGCTATATACATTCCAGAATCTATACAATATCTTTCTAGATTTTGAAATGGAATTGAAGATATTTGCTAAAATATGAAGATTCGTAAGGACTATTGTTACTCAGTTAGATGTCTGCAAGTTGCATTATGTTGATTTGTGATTTTTAATTTTTCTTGGTTAGTCATATGGAATCCCATTTTTAAGTCTTATGTTTGTGATCGAGAGTGTTCAGTGTTTGGAGATTTCTTGCTTCGTTTTCTCTTTAAATAAATTCTAAGCCTAGAGAATCTGATGCCATTCCTCTTGCCTATAGTTTGCGGAATTCAAGCAGTTGCTCCTTCCAGTCGTAAATCGCAGTCCTTACCTTAATGTATGTTTATCCGTTTAAGTTTGGGAAGAATCTCAACTGCATTTCATTAGCTTCTGCCGATGAAAAACGCCGAAATCATTAGTATAATCCAGAAACGCAATGAGCAAGAAGTGGGCGTCGCCGAGCCGCGAGCATGAAGACCCAGAAATCTCTGAAAATCCAGAGGAACTGGGTGAAGAACACGATTACATGGAGGACGAAGCACCGTATACAGGTATTCTTGGTTGTATGTTTCTCCGTTTAAGTTTGGGAAGAATCTCAACTGCATTTCATTAGCCTGCAAGTTGAGGAAGTTCTATATTTCTCAAATTAATTACAATTGTGCTACCATTAGACTACGTACATTTTACATCGTTTACTCTCTTGGGGATTAGTTAATATTTGTGTTTTATATCTTACAATTTGTTATTTCATATTTTTTTTTTCTTTTCCCCTTTTGCATCAATTAAATATAATTTTACTTTCAATACCAGGAAAAGTTGGGGGTATAATATTGTTGTTCTGTCACAAACAATTTTTCGTTTGATGTTTTAACTTAATGTTTTCAACATATTTTTCTAACATTTCTAAAAATTTAAAACATTGCGAACAGACACATCATTTAGTTTATCTCTACAAAAAGACGAACTCTTCCCTATACGTCTATCTCTAATTATGAATGCCACATGGCTCCAATAAAGAAGAAAAATATCCAAAATATGGTCTACAACCACCGCAGAATTGGTTAAATTGAAGGAAGAAGGCAAAATTGTGAAACAACAAATAATAAAACTGCAACAACAAATCAGGTATCAACGTAGCATAGCATTAATTCTTTCCCCACACAAACACTTTCTGGATGATGTTGTGGTCGACGCCCATTTTAATATGTAGTTTTTCATTTTTCTAGAAATAAATGTAAAAGAATTAATTTGTTCTTCTAAAATGTTATACATTATTCATTACATTTGTGTGTGTGAGAGAGAGTTGGGTAGTTCATTCAAATTGATTTTGTTTGTAGAATAGAATATTCTAACATAATGTCTTTATTTTTCAATTTATGTGCATGTTACGTAATTATATGTGCTACTATCCGCCAAATTGTTTATTAAAAATCAAGAGTATTCAAATTTATGAATTTGATAGCATAGGAAAATACTACCTCCGTCCCGTCAAAGATGTTACATTTCTTTTTGTCAATTTCTAGCACGTTTTTTCACGCTTCTTGATGATGCGTTTTAAAATAGATTTTTGAAGAATTTTTTCTTTTACGGGATACAATGATAGTTGTATTATCCCGCAAAAGAAAAAATTCTTCAAAAATCTATTTTAAAACACTTCATCAAGAAGCGTGGAAAAACGTGTCAGAAATTGACAAAAAAAATGTAACGTCTTTAGCGGGACGGAGGGAGCATATGTGCTACGCTTTGTGCGAATACTTGGAATTGCAAGATCTAATCACACTTATATTAACTAAATAAACTGAATATAATTTTCACAAATAAACATTTCAACCTAATCCAAAAAATTATTTAACTCCATAAAAAAATTACTCAAACTTACCATCGGCTATATAACAAAATTATGCTAATAAATTTTTTTAAGTTAATAAGTTCATAATAACTTAAACTTTGAACTTGATTCACAAACACATATATAATATAGTAAATAATTATTTAACAAGTTTTGTTAACCGACGTGACTCTACAAAGACACATTTCTCTCTATTTGTATACAATCGCAAATAATTGGAATGATAGATGATTTATAGCCGAGATAGTCTCAAAGTGACATTAAAGTATCGCCTAATATGAAAAATGATAAAAGCATTTTGTAGTGGCTAATTTGAATCGAATATTTATACAGGTAATGTATCATTCTCTCTGTTTAGTACAAATTCGGTAAAGTTGTAAATGAGATTGGTTGTTTCTATTTTGACTTTGAGCTTTTAACGTTTTAGACCACTGTGCGACAATGTATATATGAAGGTATTTTCACTTTTATTATGATCCCTACTTGTGTAATTTATACACGCATTCTTCCGAAATCAACTCACGTTCACGTCTCTTTGTGATAAACTTTGCGAAAAAACACTTTCGGTAGCATATCTGTAAATTCATAAGAAATTTCTTAATTTTATATATATAACTAGAAAATAGTTTTGTTAAGATTAATCATCAATCATTTGTTGCATAATATATAGACTTATATAGAATACATTAACTAAATTCGATAAACAGATGAATCTATGAAAAACTAAAGTTAAAATGTCGTACTACAATATTGCAACGAAAATAACTCCATGCATCGCACGGGCGATACGTTCTAGTTCAACATAAAAGGAGAAAGTCGGTGGCGAAATAAACACGAAATGGTTTAAGAGTTTAAGCGGAAGTAGATTAGGGTAATAAGGGGTTATTCTTATTACAAAACATCAAATGGTTTATCGAGGAAAGAATCAACGAGCTTGACCACCCCTCCTGCAAACTCGTCCACGCCTCCGTTGCTTAACCTGAAAACATTTGAAAAACAATTTTGGGCTGAGTACTAGTGCACTCAGTGGGTCTCACTTGCCCCTTTGTCAGTGAAAAACATAAAACGTTACTTGATTATGCATATCCATCATATACGTAGGAGTTTTAAAACGAAAGCCTCACCCTACGCATACGTAAAACATTTTATTACCATAACATGTTACATCATTGCGCGCGTCTCGCTCATACGCCATTCAGCCATAATTGGGGACCCGGCCGAGTACACCCAACATGGACTTAAGTGCACTAACCCTGAGTATATTTCAACCCAAGGCCCAATTGTTAACTCGACATTACGTCGTCTCGACATTTCGTCGCCTCGTATGAGCAGTAAGACATAAGAATAACTTTGACATGCATAATCATACCTTTGGAGCTCATTAGCTCGAAAATACCGTAATGAAAATAGAAACCCACCTTTTCTTACTATTTTGATTCAAAGAGAACGCGTCTCGGTGGTTGGTTCACAACCTTCCTTTAGTGGCCCTACAAGAATAATCTAGGGCTAAGCTCCCATATAGACATTCAACGATATCTACGTTCCCATATTCTATAATTCCCTACTCCTACTCCCCCAAAAAATGAACACATATATTTCACCAAGAATTCAAACATATAAACAACTAGCATGTATGTATGTAGCTCACATTGAGCATTTTCGAAGCTTACACTTAACATCATGCTTCTCAATATATACCTCATGTTACCAATATCCAAACCAAGTTTAAAGAGATTCACATAGAAACCAAAGCTAGCACATTTGATTGCCACATATATTTTTACTCAAGCGAAGCTAACATGTTCATACTTTGCATAGGCCGTTAACAAATCGAATATACACACAAGTAATATAAATATATATTTTTCAAGTAACTCACATTTCAACAAGCACATGCAATTTCTTTAGAGAATAACAAAACACATTTTAAAGGAAATAGTTCCATTTGTATAACACACTTCCACTTTCAACAAAAGAAAAGTTACGAAAACAATTAAACAAGTACCAAGGAATAAGTAGCAATCCAACATTATGGGAGGTGTCATTCTGCCCAAATTGACTTATTTCATTCCATTTACACGTTTTCCAAGAGGTTGAGTAATTTTAAAAGAAGAAAAGAGTCTTTCATCAAAAACTGAAAATCTGTGGCAGTTTCTCTTAAGGCGAACGGGAAACATATTTATACTACTTATAAATTTCTGAAATTTTATATAGAGATTAAAGAAATGTAAAATGACCATTCTGGAAATTTTTAGAATTTTTGAAGAAATATATCTACTCAAAACGTATTTTTGAAAACGGTGCAAGTGTGCTGTTCCGAGAAAATATTTACTGCACAAGTAAGTTTA
This sequence comes from Thymus mandschuricus, assembly GCA_029379335.1. Lineage (NCBI taxonomy): Eukaryota > Viridiplantae > Streptophyta > Magnoliopsida > Lamiales > Lamiaceae > Thymus > Thymus mandschuricus. Next base: position 33,884,103 of record CM057073.1, on the reverse strand, counting down.
AAACATTATTGTGAACACTAGGTTCATGCAAAGTGTCCTAAATTTTTACAAAATATAGATGACTCAATTTAGTTGATTTACAAAAAAGGAATTTCTGAAAAATGTTGAGTATAAAAATAATTAAAAATTATAGAAGTTCATATACAGATTCTGTGACAGCTTGACACATCGTAAAGAGAGGTTATGTTCACCAACAAAAACTCATCCAAAAATCACAAATTAAATCACACATAATCCCAACATCATTTATTTACTGTCATATAAAGGGTTTTCAAAAATATCGAATGAAGGTCCTCAAATAAATCTCGAAGTGCTCATGACTTGCAGATTTATACAGATTTACATATATACCAAAAATCAAGTAATTCTTCAAGGATCCATCTACACACTTCATGCACGAATCTTACACACATATAATAGCATTTAGAGCATGATATATGTCAAAAACAATGATATTCAAAAAGGGAGAACCATACAAGAAATCCTTGCCCCAAAACTATCAACAAGAGAGGCTTAATCGGGCTACCTTTGAGAAGATCGAAGCTAAAACGGTACACACTCCTTGGATTTGACCTAGATGAGTTGGTGGCTGAAAAATGCTTCAAAAATCAGTGCATGGAACAAGGTTTAAAGTGCAAGAAAGATGGAGGAAAGAGAAAGGGAGTGAATGAATAACCATAGATTTCTCACCCTTTCAACAATGGAGTGTAATCTTGCTAGATGAGAGAAGGGGAACTCTCTCCTCCTCCCTAGAGATGATTGAATATGGAGAGGGGGATGAGGAGGGGAGGAGTTTACGATTGTCTTGAGTGATGGAAGGGGTGTCATGAATAGGGGTGAAATGGGAGAAAGTTCATGAATGTGGAGGTAATGCACCTCTTCACACAACTAACATCTTGACACATGTCAATTGTGTCCCCTAGAAGCTTGTCACTAGAATCTCTAGGTATAATAATTAGATTTGTTAGTATAATCCTAGGCTAATTAGCTAGGATTTTGTCTAACATAGCAAGCAAACAATGACACTTGTCACACATGCACACACACATTCATCATATAAAATAAAAATAAAAATAATTAATATAAGAAGCATGAATATAATTATAAGTGCATTTATCCAATACTACCATGCATGCATGATTCATATATTCACAATCTCACATATGTAACAAGAACAAATAATTAAACACTTAACTAAGTCATAATCACATAAATTAAAGTACAAATAAATTGATTTAAAAATTAATCACTCCGTATAATTAATTATGGGGAGTGAAACTATAATATTATATAAACTTAGCTCGTAATTAATAATAGCGAAAATTCGGCATATTACAGCCAGGCCTAGATGGGAAGTCTGTGGATGCTACAGACTACCGAGCCTTGATCGGATCCCTTCTATATCTCACTGCAAGCAGGCCAGATATAGCTTTTGCAGTTGGAGTATGTGCTCGCTTCCAAAGCAATCCCAAGCACAGCCATCTTGAAGCTGCCAAAAGAATTCTTCGATATTTGAAGGGCACTGTCAATATGGGGCTGTGGTATCCAGCGGAGGACAATTTGGAGCTCACTGGATATTCCGATGCTGACTATGGAGGATGCCGTATTGATAGGAAATCAACGTCGGGCACTTGTCAGTTCTTGGGAAGCAAGCTGATCTCATGGTTTTCGAAGAAGCAGACGAGTGTAGCTACTTCAACGACTAAAGCTGAGTACATGGCCGCTGGAAGCTGCTGTTCTCAAATTCTATGGCTTCGTCAGCAGTTGAAGTGTTGGGGTTGTTGTATAACTAAAGCAAAACTAGTTGTTTTAGTGGTTACGACACAGGTCCACTGTTAACAATCCCTATCTGGAAGAATATGTATAAGCAAGAATAAAGCCCATTATCTCATGTTTTAGACCACGTGTCGATCTGAGTTCGGAGAGGATCACGAAGGTCGTTGATAATGATGAGATATAAACAGTTCACAGTCGAGATAGCTTGGGCTGAGCTGTCGGTCTAGACTGCAGCTTAATGGTAGTGATGAGTCCTAATCACTAATTATGCTGGTACGGTGGAACGTATTGAAGGATCAAGGGAGATAATGCTCTTCTGATACTGACCCGGTATCAAAGGTGATATAGGTGAAGAGCAACACATCTCAGGCTCTAGCTCGATCTTAACCTTGGTAAACTATTAGATGTATATGTATTATTCGATGTTACTTTGATTTACGAAGATATGAACTCCCTCGTTAGTTCTTCTCAATCATGTCGTACTTTGGGTAACACGGAGATGCATAGTATGTCTAATAAGTGTTATCAACAAGCCGTGTCCTGTGTGAGTGCAGGCTGACGTTATCCCCTCAGGGAGTTCACAAGGATTATTATACCAAGTCATGCATGCTGATTAAGTTCAGGTATATAATAAGGTGTGAACGGGTACTACCTGAGGAATATATGTTAACAATTAGGAGCAGTCATGGTAGCTCTAATTGATTAACGGATATGGAAGGTCTTAAACACGGGGGTCGAACTAAACAAAATACCAACCCAATCTACATAATTGGGACAGAGCGGTGATTCAGCTATGACACTTTAGTGGAGTGCGTCATAGTTCTAATGAGATACATGTTCAGGGGTGGACATGGAAATATCGAATTAGATAAGGCCCAACTCTGTCTGGTATCCGATCCCTAGGATGGCCCAAACAGACCTCGGGAATCGATCTAAATAGTATTATTGAGTATGGGCTCAATAATTGTACTCAGGCCCAGTATATGATATATATTGGATTTATATCCGTTGGATGGATATTAAATATAATTAATTTAGATTTATATCCAGTGGGATAAGATTATATCTAATTAGTTATAATTTAATCATTCAAGGATAAGATTAAATCTAATAGGATAAGATTTATTTAATTAAATCTTATGGGGATAAATATCATATCTAAATATATTTGGTATATATTTAGTTATTTATTCTTCTACTGGTATTAGAATAAATTCTATTCGTTAGAATTAATTCCGGATATTCAGTTGCATAACAGAACAGATTAATTCCTTATTAATTTCGTATTAATTAAGGAATAAGATTTGTAAGTTATGGAAAGAGAATAAATATGGGATAGGCAAAGATATGGTTAGAGATAAATAAGGAATCATATCTCCTTATTTATGTACCATATAAATACTCTCCAAGTCTCTCATCTAAACCCTAGTTCTCTAGAGTTGTCAGATTGAGTTTCACACAGAAACCTTAGACGAGAGAGAGAGTAGCGGCCGCCTGGTACTGAGTGAGGGAGATCGAGGTTCCAGTGATCTTGAGACGTCCACCAAGTCTCAGATCTGAAGGTGTGGGATCACATCCTAGAAGATCAGAACCGTAGATCGATCAGACACGACTCAGATTGCACGTTCTTCATAATCACAAGGTATGTACTCGAGTCCTTGCATGAACTTATGTGCACGATCGAATCGACACAACCGAACCAAGATCTGGGTCGGGGCGGCTTTCAAGCAGCCGTTCCAACAAGTGGTATCAGAGCCAGGTTTTTGGATCGGCTCTGTGTTGATTCGAATTTTATGTTCATGCATTCGAGTCATTATGATTATGTGTGCATGCTGCTGTCCGGGATTTATGTGCGTTGATTTTTTTGTTTTTCGATTTATCGTTGTTCGTTTTGTTTTAAATCGGCGAGATAATAAGGTGCCGATTATAATAGGATTCTTTTTTCTTGTATTTTTCGATTTTTGTATTGTATTATTATGCTATAAATCGGAGAATTGCTGAGGAACGAGGTCCGAGGAACGAACAAGAGACGAAGACGAACGACGGCCGCAGGCGGCGGCGCGTCGGACGCACGACGGCGGGCGGCGTAATCTGCCGCGTTTCACGCGGCTCCCTCCTTCGTCGTTTTCACGGCGGCCGAACCCTAGGGTTCATCCTAGGGTTCAGGCGAGCCGGAGACGAGGGATGGCGGCGGCAGAAGCGGCGGCGGACGGCGGGACGGGCGGAGGCAGCGACGGCGACGTGAAACCCCTAGGGTTTTTTGGTTCGCGCGCGTGCTGCTGGGCCTGAACCGTGGCCTGCCCGGCGGTCCAGCGCCCGGCTCGATGTCGGGACGGAGCCGTGACGGCGCCGGACGACCGGTGGCGGCGCGGCAGGGGCTGCAGCAGCGAGTTACAGCAGCGGCGGCCGAAACCCTAACGGGTTCTTGGCTCGCGCGCACTGCTGGGCTCAAGCCCGCGGCCCGACGGTGGCTCGACGACGATGGGGAGGCGCGGACGGAGGAGGACAGCAGGTCCGGTGGTCGGAGAACCACCGGCGGCGGCGGCAGTGGCGTTGGCCAACGGCGGCAGCGGCGGCTGGGTTTGTCCCCTGCGCGCGCGCTGCTGCCGGAGCTAGCCACGGCTGCCCTGGCTCAAACCCAGCACCTCCGGTGGTGCTGGGGACGCCGGCGAGCTAGTGGGAGCGACCGGTGGCGTGCCTGCCACCGACGGTGGCTCGCGGCGGCGGCGCTGCAGTGTGCGGCGGATAACGGCAAAGGCGACGACGGTTTTGGCGACGGTGACGAGCAGTGGCTCGGGCTGGGTTGCAACAGTCGCACCCAGCCCGGACCCAGCCACGTCAGGCTCGTCGTGGAGCCAAGACAGTGGTCCCGGTACGCGCCGCGGCGGCGCGTGTGCTACACGCGTGGCTCGGCGGCGGCGCGTGGCTCGGCGGCGGTGCGTGGCCGGTTTTTCTGACGAAGGGCTGTTCGTTTTTTCAACGTTCAGCCCATGACGTTGACGACGGCTAGGGTTTTCCGAAACCTTGGCATGATCGTCGACGGCTTGGGTTTTCGTACCCTAGTTCGTTTCGAAAATTTCGTTTTCCGTTTTTGGTAATTAGCGTTTTCCGGCAGTACCCTAGTTATTTCGAGCAGCTGCTATTTTTGGAAGGTGGACTTGAAGACCGGGGAAGACTTCCAAGTCGAAGATTAAAGACCGGAGCTTGTTCCGGGATTTTTTATTAATTAAATGTAATAGATAGGGCTTTCTATTCCCGGTCGGCAGCCTATTTATTCGTTTTAATTATTATGCATGCTATGGATGGATTTAAATTACGCGATGAGATGATTAGCATGTTTTGCATGTTATAGTTGCTTTTCATTGTTTGCGTATTAGAAATAACATGCATAGGGGTCATAGCATGTCGGTTTTATGATTTCAATGCGACATGTTTTATTACTTGCGCTTAGAAATCATGTGATAGGACTTAATTGTCTATGTGCTACGATTGTCACACAAACCCTTAAAAAGACTAAGCGGTATAGTTAATCGATTATTGGTTAATTGATTTAAAGGACCTCCATATTTGGTTTAAAAATGAAATAATTAGCATTCGCGTTGACAATGAGTCTTCCTCCCTATAGGAGATGCTGGTTATGGATTTCATTGGTTTAGACTTCATAAAAGGATAATTTGATTTAAAATGAAATAATTAGTATTCGCGTTGAAAATGAGTCTTCCTCCCCATAGGAGATACTAATTATGGAATTCATTGGTTAATTCAAATATTGATAATATGAGAAAATTGATTTTATAAAGGTATTTCCTCCTTTCGGTAGGATTGCTCTTAATAGAATTATTTTCAGGATATTAAAATATGGTTGTAGCTTAGCTGCTTATTGATGAATCCTCCTATAGAGGTCACTTCTCGAATTAGCAGGGTCCTGAGGCACGGGTTATTATTTCTTTGTTTCACTATGGTCCGTGTGATGGGATAAGAAATAAAATAGACTGCGGTCATGGTCAATAATTTTATAGGTAGTGTTTCACTAAAAAGTGTTCGCAATAGAACGAAATCCTATCGTAGCACTAGCAAGTAAAACCCAATGTCGAATCTCGAAGGAAAACTTTGCAGGGCAATTAATCGTGTAGCAAAACCTAATCTAGCCTAAAACTAAGAAAGCAAGTAAAGAAGATTTTGGGGTTTTTGTTTTAAATACTAGGCGAATAAAATAAATCAAAGCAATAATTAAAAGAAAGTAAATAACTAATCTAGAACTCAAGAAATAAATCTAAGAATTAAACTAGAAGAAAACAATTAAATCTACCTAGGCAAGAATCGAAAAGAAAGCGATAAAGAAAGCAACGAAGAAAGCATAAACTACTCTAGACATGATGAATGAAATCTGGAAATTTAAAGGAAAATTAATCTAACTACGAAAGCTTTGAAAAACGAGAGGATTGAAATCGAAGGAAAAACGAATCTAAACTTTAAACTAGAAATCGAAAGAACGAAAGTAAACTAAGGAAATTAAACGAAGCAATTACGAAATCGAATCTAAAACTAAGTAAAGCAATTAAAGCAAGTAAACGAAAGCAATAAATAACTTACGAGGATTAAACGAAGAACGAAGAACGCGAAGTAAAAGAAAAACTTGAATTGAATTGCACGAACTAAGAATCCGGATCCGAACAAAGTAAAACTAATCTAAAGTGTTTAAGTGCTGGAAACTAAAGCTAAAATATGATAAAAGATGTTAAAGGATGATAAAGGATGATAAAAATTCGTCCCAAGGTACTAGTATATATATAAGGGAGAAAACCTAATTAAATAAGAAAACAACAACTGGACGCCGACTTCTGGCCGATCGGCCAAATGCTGAGGAGTTCTGGCCGGTCGGCCAGATCAGAAACTGCCAAACCACGCACATAAGTACTTGGCCGGTCGGCCAGATTCCTAAGGAAATCTGGCCGATCGGCCAGATCAGGTACTGGCACGATCGCGCGCGACTCTCTTGTTTCGGCCGTATCTTCCTCATTCGAACTCCAAATTGACCTCCATTTTCGCCTATGTGCTCCTATCGAACCCCTCTTCGATATAATGCTTTCATTACATCCAAAATGAATCTTCAATAAAATCATGAGAGGTTAGAACTCGAGGTCAATGATTGCTCAACAACCTTTCTTCTCGTTTTCTTCTCGTTTCCGCCCTTTTCATCCTACAAGTACTAAAAACTCCAAACAACCAATTCATAGCCAAAGACAAACGAAAAGACACAAAAACACAACGAAAAAGGACACGAAAACATAATGAAAAACCTAACATCTAGACACCAATCAAAATCCCCCACACTTAGACCTTTGCTTGTCCTCAAGCAATATAAAAACGAAATAAACAATAGACTCAAGTATTGTGAACTATATAGGCCTCAAAACTTTTCGAAAACAAACTCTCATGATCATGATCAAAACTATGCACACAACCTTAGCATCAATCAACACAATCTACTCAACTAATTCAAAATATGCTAATCCATCAAAGAATACTCTCCAACATGTGAAATTTTATATATGAAAGTGAACACTCAACTCTCTCAAAGAAAAGATGTATAAGATAATGCACATCAAGAGGGTTCACTCAACATCAATACAATGCAACATGTTTACCATAGGCTTGCCTTCAATCTCAACATCTCCACCTAATGTAATACTTACAATTTAGGATCAAAAAGGACTTTATAAAAGCTTGTAATGTAGGAACATTGGTTAAGGTAGGGAATATATAGGCTAAGTGACTCAAAATGCTCTAAATCATCAACCTCTTTTTCAACTCCAACCAAAGTATGGTTTTTAATCTCCATCTTCTACCATCCTACACACCAAATACAAACTCAAAGATGCTAAAATATCAACTATACAAATCAAAGCTAACTACCCCCCTCATGCTTATATTCTTATTCTTTCTTTCTTTTTTTCTTTTTTTTTTCTAGAGCTCAACTAATAAATGTTCTTTCTAATGTTGAACAAAGGCTCTATTTTTTTTTTTTTCTCATCTTTTTTTTCTTTTCTTTTTATTTTCTAAGCTCATAGGGATAGCTAACTACATAAATCAAGCATCTAAAACTCCTTTCTCCTCCTTCTTTACCACAACCAATTTTTTCTATTCAACTCTTTCCATACAACTAATTCCCAAAAGATACCCATAATCATCCAAACCTCCTATCATCCGGTTTTACAAAGAACGGCTAATAAAGGCTCAAAAGGGGTAAACAAAGGTTTATGAACAAGGTTAGTGTATATGGATCATGTGGCTAAAGAAAGATGGCCTAAGATCATCTCCTAGTTCGTAAATATACTAAGGTTTTGATAAGCATGCATGATCACTCAATCAAAGAATAGGCATAAATATGCACAAATAGCACAATTCTCACGGGTTCAAACTAACTAGTTCCCGACATCATAGCAAACTTCAAATTCAATGAATAAAATGCGTTGCTTCGCCAAGGTTCCATGCATAATAAAGATCATGATTTTTTTTTTTCCAAAAATCAACAAAATTTTTCTATCATCGGCCAAATCCACAATACTTTCATCACATGCTCATTTGACTCAATTAACTCCTAAGACTCAACAAAATTAAACACATCATGCCAAAGTTTCAAAGACCCCCCCCCCCCCCCCCCCCCCCCCCCACACACACACTTAAAATCAAGCAATGACCTCATTGCGAGAAAATAAAAAGGAAGGGATAGAAGGAACTTATCGCACAATGTCGACCAACACACTTGAAATCCCGAGAAATTCCACGTGGTACCTACAAAACAAACACAAAACACAATACCAAAGCGTAAAATCGAACAAAATAATGAAAAAGAAATAAAAGACTCAAACAAAAATAAAAAGACACAAGACATAGCTATGGATCGAATGGACCTTGGAAACGTGGGTCTTGTCAACGGGGATCATTAGGATCACGCGTAGAAGGGAATCCAACCGAGAGATCAAAAATTCTGGCCGATCGGCCAAAATCCCTAAGGGAATCTGGCCGATCGGACAGATCAGAGACTGAGTGTCCGACGCCAATTCCTGCAAAAACACACTAACTAAAATGAAAAATCAAATATTAACAAGAAATACTATGAAAAATAAGAATCTAATTATTATTATTATTATTATTATTATTATTATTATTATTATTATTATTATTATTATTATTATTATTATTATTATTATTTTTTTTTTTTTTTTTTTTTTTTTTTAATTTTTTTTTTTTTTTTTTATACGTGGGTTGCCTCCCACCAAGCGCTTGTTTAACGTCATTAGCTTGACGAAGGAGCATCAAGACATCGCTTGGTGCTACTTGCGACACACTCACACTCCCTTCTCGAACCATCTCGAAGGTCAAGAACGTGGTCATCATCAACTCTCGACTCCCCCACACTTAGTTCGAACTCCTCCTCAAACATCTTCAAGCTAAACTCTGCAAGAAAAGATGTTACACAATTGGTGAGGTTAGAAAGAAAAGAGTTAACGACAACTTCCTCTTCCGATGCATGGTCCAAGTTTTCCTCTTCTACTTCATCAACCTCCTTCAAATTCCCTAGATATTGCTCGATTATATCCTCTTCCTCATCCACACAACTAAAGAATTCGTCATCTTCAATGGTCTTTTCATCTTCAATGAATTCTTCAAAGGCTGCTTCCTTGTTAAAAATCTCACAAATATTTTCCTCAACACAAGGGTTAGCAAGCTTAACATAAGAGCATAAATGAAAAGATGAAGTAGGAATAGAAGGTGAGTTCCCAAATACCGAAAATGTTACCGAACCTCCCTCACCGGCCATGCTCAATGTGCCGGTACCTACGTCAATTCGAGCTCGAGTAGTGGCCATGAATGGTCGTCCCAATAAAAGTAGATGTCCGGTTGCACTCTTAGCTCCTTTGCCTTCGTGAAGCACAACAAAGTCGGTGACGACTCGAATTCCACCAACTAAGACAGTGACATCTCCCAAAGGACTGCTCACGGTGCCGTCTGCTAACTCAATCCGCATGTCGGTAGCTTGAAGGACTCTTGAGTTCATCTTCTCGAAAATAGAATACGGCATTAGGTTCACCGCAGCTCCTAAATCCATCAATCCCGAAACGGTCTCCCCGCTGTCCAAAATAATACTCAAGTCGAAACCTCCCGGATCCCCTCGTTTAGGAAATGAATTGATAGGCTCGAAATCCTTCTTCTCCTTCCTCACGATACTCCGAATAGGTGGAACATACGGGTTGAGCATTTGCTTCTTGTTCTTCACTCTACTCGGGAATGGAATATGGGGGACGTACGGATCGGGTATCTTGTGAAGAACGGGAGCATCCTTCTTATCATCCTTGGAATCCTCGCTGCTGTCGCCGAATTTGGCCGATCGGCCAGAGTCGGGGGGACCTGGCCGATCGTCCAGACTAGTTGCTGGGTTCTCGCAAACGTTGAAGGGTTTGGCCGAGCCGCCAGAATCTGGCCGACCGGCCAGATCACCTCCTGGACGAGCTTGCCCCGAACGGTGTTGCCGGGGTTCCCGGGCCGTTCCATCGAGCGCTCGGGCCCCGTCGATCTCCCATGGGCCCTTGAGGAGGCATCAGAACTCCATTGCGTTGTAACACCGTGATTGCATGAGCTTGGTGAGGTGGAATGGGAGGAACATATGGAGGATATGGGGCTTGCACCTCGTTGGCTTGTTGTGGTTGAATCCCTTGGCTCGGAATTCGCCCCGGTTGTTGCATCAGGTGCATGGAACTAGAAATTTGGCCAATGGCCAACTCGAGCCTCTTTATGTTCGCATCAAGTGCATGGAGACGATCCTCATCGATGGGAGGCTTTTGTGGGGACCCGTCCTTGAGGACGAGAATTTGGATATGATGGTGGTGGTGTAGGAGTAGGTTGAGGGGGGTAGTATGGAGGTGGTGGATAGTAGGGATTTGGAGGATATTGAGGAGGAGGATAATATGGTGGAGGTTGAGAGTAGTAGGGATTTTGAGGAGGGTAGGGGTTATTATATGGAGAGGGGTGACGATATTGAAAATTCGGGTTCGTGCCTTTCCCTTGGGGTGGTGGCATGTACCCTTGGGCAGCATATACATCGGATCCTCCTTCATAAGTGGGTGCTCCCATGTTATGGCAAACCTCCTTGATGTGTCCCAACTCTCCACAAATCTCGCATTTGTCCGGCTTCCTCTCTTCCTCCTTCGGGGCCGGTGCACTTTGCTTAATCTTCAAGTTCTTGAGATCCCTATACATGTCGACAATTTGCTTCTTCAAATCGGGGCTCATCGAGATTGCACTCTCCTCCACTTTCCTTGGCCTAGCTGATTTTTGTTGAGAACTCGCAGTGAGCGTCTCGAATATCGTCTGCAACTCGTCAGCTGTCTTGACCGCTATGTTGCCTCCGGCCGAACTATCCACCATGAACTGACAAGTCTGGTTGAGGGCGTCGTAAAAATATTGCCAAAGCAACTCCGATGCCATTTGATGATGAGGGCATTGTTGAAGTAGCTCTTGGAACCTCTCCCATGCTTCGTGAAACGGCTCATCGTTGTATTGGGAGAAATTCATAATCTTCGATCGCACCTCTTGAGTCTTGCGGTTCGGATAGTACTTGAGCATGAACTCTCGCACACCGCATTCCATGTGGTGAGAGAGTTGGCCGGGAGCGCCAAATACCACGACTTTGCTCGATCCTTCAAGGTGTACGGGAAGCACTTCATCTTCAGATTGTCCTCCGTGAGTCCCGAAAGTAGGAAAGTCTGAACCACCGTGCAAAACTCTCGGATGAACGTCAAGGCATCTTCGTTGGGCAGCCCGTGGTAGGATGGGAGCAACACCATGTGGTGAGGTTTAAGCTCATGATTCCTGACCGCTTCCGTCAGGACAATCGCCGAAGTGGTGGCTGTGAATGTGGGGCGAGCAAAATCGCCCATGACTCTAGCTGCCATGGCTTCGGGCTCTGCAAATAACAAGACTAAGGAAAAGTCTTGAGAATCGATCTCCTCCTTCTCCTTCGCGGCTAAGATCGCTTTCCTTTGATGGATGTTGTCGAAGTAGGGCGCTAAACTCCTTTGAAGACTTCAGCGACCATGCATAAACAACACTCAACAAACGGGTTAAACGCACCGAGTGGGAGAAATAAGAAATCGAAGAAACACAAATAAAAATAAAACAAATAAAAATACTACACAATAAATCGCCTAAAGTTTTCCCGGCAACGGCGCCAAAATTTGTTTCACTAAAAAGTGTTCGCAATAGAACGAAATCCTATCGTAGCACTAGCAAGTAAAACCCAATGTCGAATCTCGAAGGAAAACTTTGCAGGGCAATTAATCGTGTAGCAAAACCTAATCTAGCCTAAAACTAAGAAAGCAAGTAAAGAAGATTTTGGGGTTTTTATTTTAAATCCTAGGCGAATAAAATAAATCAAAGCAATAAATAAAAGAAAGTAAATAACTAATCTAGAACTCAAGAAATAAATCTAAGAATTAAACTAGAAGAAAACAATTAAATCTACCTAGGCAAGAATCGAAAAGAAAGCGATAAAGAAAGCAACGAAGAAAGCATAAACTACTCTAGACATGATGAATGAAATCTGGAAATTTAAAGGAAAATTAATCTAACTACGAAAGCTTTGAAAAACGAGAGGATTGAAATCGAAGGAAAAACGAATCTAAACTTTAAACTAGAAATCGAAAGAACGAAATTAATCTAAGGAAATTAAACGAAGCAATTACGAAATCGAATCTAAAACTAAGTAAAGCAATTAAAGCAAGTAAACGAAAGCAATAAATAACTTACGAGGATTAAACGAAGAACGAAGAACGCGAAGTAAAAGAAAAACTTGAATTGAATTGCACGAACTAAGAATCCGGATCCGAACAAAGTAAAACTAATCTAAAGTGTTTAAGTGCTGGAAACTAAAGCTAAAATATGATAAAAGATGTTAAAGGATGATAAAGGATGATAAAAATTCGTCCCAAGGTACTAGTATATATATAAGGGAGAAAACCTAATTAAATAAGGAAACAACAGCTGGACGCCGACTTCTGGCCGATCGGCCTAATGCTGAGGAGTTCTGGCCAGTCGGCCAGATCAGAAACTGCCAAACCACGCACATAAGTACTTGGCCAGTCGGCCAGATTCCTAAGGAAATCTGGCCGATCGGCCAGATCAGGTACTGGCACGATCGCGCGCGACTCTCTTGTTTCGGCCGTATCTTCCTCATTCGAACTCCAAATTGACCTCCGTTTTCGCCTATGTGCTCCTATCGAACCCCTCTTCGATATAATGCTTTCATTAAATCCAAAATGAATCTTCAATAAAATCATGAGAGGTTAGAACTCGAGGTCAATGATTGCTCAACAACCTTTCTTCTCGTTTCCGCCCTTTTCATCCTACAAGTACTAAAAACTCCAAACAACCAATTCATAGCCAAAGACAAACGAAAAGACACAAAAACACAACGAAAAAGGACACGAAAACATAATGAAAAACCTAACATCTAGACACCAATCAGGTAGCATCCACCTATAGTGGACTATTTGTAAATAGTATCGGGCTACTCGTTTGTTGGTTCAATGTTATTATTGGGTTTATAACATTGATAACATAAATTATTTTTGCTTACGATTTTTTTTTTTTTTTTGTTTTTTGTTTTGTTTACTTGTTATTTATTTCAGATATGTCTATTGTTTCTATTCGCACGAAGATTTGTCGTTTAGCTTATTCCGATGGTGTTCCGGATTCCTTTCGGTTCCGACTACTTAGCTTCCTAGCCCGGAAAGAGATGGATTTTATGGACTTTGATGATTTCCCTAACACGAGGGCATATCTCAAGAGGTTCAAAAATCTCTTTACTCAGTATGAGATGTATGGTGGATACATGACGGAAAGGGGAAAATGCGAGATTATTCTTGCATCTCTACCGGGATGGTACCAAGCATTCAGAAATGCGGTTGTCAAGAACCAAGTAGACAATGAGCATGTTTCTACTCTTGAAAACGTGTTGCTCGAGGTTGAAAACGTTAGGGATAACATGATCTGGCATGCTCGCCAGTGGCAGAAAGAGCTAGATTTTGATCGACTCGTTCGGAAAGTCAAAAAGGCTGTAAGGGCTAGAAGTAAGAATAGACTTCCAATAGTGAAGGTCTATGAGAGGAGGAACAAGAAGTTGAAGATAGATGGAAGTATGTCAGACTCTTGTAACATGAAAAACCAAATTATACTAGTTCAGTCCTCGCGGACGGATTTAACTGGTGGATACTAATTGTGGTTTGTTGCAATCTTTGTAGATTCAGCTACGAAGAATGAGTAGGACGACTTCAAGTTCTTGAGCTCGACAAGCGTCATTCCGATGATGCAGTTGTCCAGAAGACTTGAAGACTTCGTATCTAAGTTTTATCTTGGTTTTTGGATATTAGATTTGGTTTATTACTTGCTCACTACATTAGTTGCCTTGTTTGGCGGATACTTATGTTTTTGGATATTGGTGGATGATAGTTTTCTCACATTGTATTAGAGATTTATTTCTTTAATACTGGTTGTTTTGAGATTTCTTACATTGTATTAGAGATTTATTTCTTTAATACTGGTTGTTTTGATATATCATTCGTAGTGGGAGTAATAATTTTAAATCTTAAGAGATATTCCAAAATGTGTTATGATAAATGTTGCACTTCTTGTTCGAGATTGTCTTTTAATAAAGTACTACTTCATTATATCTAAATCTATGTCATCTCCTTATCTGAATGAAATGATTAAACATTCGTGTTGATCATGGATTTCATTGTGATTTAAAATGAAATTAATTAGCATTCGCGATGACTTCGGGTCTTCCTCCCTACGGAGAAGCTAATTATAGTTTTCATTGGTTAAATCTGTTCGGAAATAAGGATAATTTGCACACGAAGTGTAGCAAGTTTAATGTTAGATTTAGTAACTAGTTGGATTAGTAGTCATCTTTCAAGGAAAGACAAGTAATTATTCTTGATTAACGTCCAAGAATAAAAAGGAATTTATGGATTGGAACACTATAAGGCCGGAAGTACAAGACAGATAACCAAAAGGATCTGCACAAGATTATTTAAAGATCCTTGTCACAGTGGGAGTATTTTCGGGTGTGTCTCGAAAATTGTGAATTGTTCATCAAGAAATCTAATTTCTTGGACAATGAACAGACCAAGTTGACTGTTAAGGATGAGTTAGATGAAAGTGTTTGCATATCATTGATAAGTCTATGAGTTTAACACTCGAAAGACTTGCAAGTTGTATGCTCATATTCGTTGAGGACATACATGAAGAAACATGGATGTAATTTGAGAAAAGGGAAGAATTCTCTCAAAAGTTCTATGTTTCGGGGCAGACACATTGCAATGTGTAGTACAATGATTAAAGCATTCATTTGTCAGACAACACATATAGATTCGTTCATGAAATGTGTTGACAAATGGTATATCTTTCATCTACAAAAGACGTTGAATTGGTTGTCTTGTACATTGTGTGATAATATTACTAGCACTTGGAGACAATGTGAAAGTATTATCTGACACAATAGGTGGTGATTATCCGAACGGTTTAGAATGAAGGTTAGGAGTAATGTTAGATATATCTGCGGATAGTACAACATTATTCAAGTACTCTTCGTAGACTACTGCTGTGGCAAAGTTTGCAATACACTTGGATATTGCATAAAGAGCCAAATATATGTTAGTGCTGTGTGCATGGTAACGGATATAGTCTATCATTCTTAAATGTTTGATGACACGGATAATCGAATGGTAGCTAGAAAAACGACATCATCGACCTTTTACTATGGATTCACGTAAGAAGCAGAATTGTCTTGAAGATTCTTACACAGTGAAATGCTGAGAGGGAGCTAGATAATTCAGGGCTTGGCTTCGTGAATAGGCAGTAATCTCAAATTTGCTAGAATTCTTACACCCCCTGGAAGGATTCTAAGTGCAGTGGCAAATTTTTGAGATTTGGAAATGCCGGTAACAACATAGTGAGTGCCTTATATTAAGGCGATTTAGCGGGAAAAATAGAAACACTAGAGGACTAAGTGTCACATGTCAGGTATACTGTAGCACGTGGCTGACATGTCTTAGTGAGCCTCCCACGGCAAGGTACACTAAAAGGTAAAATCTTTGAGTATAAGTGGGAGAAAAAGTGTATGATGGTTGTTAACGATTGCGATCGTGCGATTGTTAACATTGTACATGGATAAAGTCATATGGTTTCCTGTAGACGCGTTGGTATACTAAAAGGTTTTACTTTAGTATAAGTGGGAGATTGTTGGGGTTGTTGTATAACTAAAGCAAAACCAGTTGTTTTAGTGGTTACGACACAGGTCCACTGTTAACAATCCCTATCTGGAAGAATATGTATAAGCAAGAATAAAGCCCATTATCTCATGTTTTAGACCACGTGTCGATCTGAGTTCGGAGAGGATCACGAAGGTCATTGATAATGATGAGATATAAACAGTTCACAGTCGAGATAGCTTGGGCTGAGCTGTCGGTCTAGACTGCAGCTTAATGGTAGTGATGAGTCCTAATCACTAATTATGGTGGTACGGTGGAACGTATTGAAGGATCAAGGGAGATAATGCTCTTCTGATACTGATCCTGTATCAAAGGTGATATAGGTGAAGAGCAACACATCTCAGGCACTAGCTCGATCTTAACCTTGGTAAACTATTAGATGTATATGTATTCTTCGATGTTACTTTGATTTACGAAGATATGAACTCCCTCGTTAGTTCATCTTAATCATGTCATACTTTGGGTAACACGGAGATGCATAGTATGTCTAATAAGTGTTATCAACAAGCCGTGTCCTGTGTGAGTGCAGGCTGACGTTATCCCCTCAGGGAGTTCACAAGGATTATTATACCAAGTCATGCATGCTGATTAAGTTCAGGTATATAATAAGGTGTGAACGGGTACTACCTGAGGAATAGATGTTAACAATTAGGAGCAGTCATGGTAGCTCTAATTGATTAACGGATATGGAAGGTCTTAAACACGGGGGTCGAACTAAACAAAATACCAACCCAATCTACATAATTGGGACAGAGCGGTGATTCAGCTATGACACTTTAGTGGAGTGCGTCATAGTTCTAATGAGATACATGTTCAGGGGTGGACATGGAAATATCGAATTAGATAAGGCCCAACTCTGTCTGGTATCCGATCCCTAGGATGGCCCAAACAGACCTCGAGAATCGATCTAAATAGTATTATTGAGTATGGGCTCAATAATTGTACTCGGGCCCAATATATGATATATATTGGAGTTATATCCGTTGGATGGATATTAAATATAATTAATTCAGATTTATATCCAGTGGGATAAGATTATATCTAATTAGTTATAATTTAATCATTCAAGGATAAGATTAAATCTAATAGGATAAGATTTATTTAATTAAATCTTATGGGGATAAATATCATATCTAAATATATTTGGTATATATTTAGTTATTTATTCTTCTACTGGTATTAGAATAAATTCTATTCGTTAGAATTAATTCCGGATATACAGTTGCATAACAGAACAGATTAATTCTTTATTAATTCCGTATTAATTAAGGAATAAGATTTGTAAGTTATGGAAAGAGAATAAATATGGGATAGGCAAAGATATGGTTAGAGATAAATAAGGAATCATATCTCCTTATTTATGTACCATATAAATACTCTCCAAGTCTCTCATCTAAACCCTAGTTCTCTAGAGTTGTCAGATTGAGTTTCACGCAGAAACCTTAGATGAGAGAGAGAGTAGCGGCCGCCTGGTACTGAGTGAGGGAGATCGAGGTTCCAGTGATCTTGAGACGTCCACCAAGTCTCAGATCTGAAGGTGTGGGATCACATCCTAGAAGATCAGAACCGTTGATCGATCAGACACGACTCAGATTGCACGTTCTTCATAATCACAAGGTATGTACTCGAGTCGTTGCATGAACTTATGTGCACGATCGAATCGACACAACCGAACCAAGATCTGGGTCGGGGCGGCTTTCAAGCAGCCGTTCCAACATGAAGGACTACAGAGTTGAAGCTAATGAGATCCCAATCTTCTGCGACAACAACAGTGCGATATGCATCTCGCAGAATCCGGTGCTTCACACCAGATGCAAGCACGTGGAAATCTGACATCACTTCATTCGTGATCATGTCGAGAAGAAGGATATCAAGCTCGAGAAAATCCATATCGATCTCCAGCGAGCAGATATCCTCACCAAGCCTCTAGCTGAGTCTCGTTTCAATCAGCTATGCATGGAATTAGGGTTGCTAGACCCTGGTGAAGAGTGCTAGATCCAGGATGCACTAAGGAGTGGTCGCTTGTCCTTTGAGCGTCACTCGCTTCGGATCTTCACCAACTCAAGCGAGTCACTTCAAAATTCCACTCGCTTGAAGAAGGAGAAATAAGGTG
This sequence comes from Thymus mandschuricus, assembly GCA_029379335.1. Lineage (NCBI taxonomy): Eukaryota > Viridiplantae > Streptophyta > Magnoliopsida > Lamiales > Lamiaceae > Thymus > Thymus mandschuricus. The sequence goes on along the minus strand of CM057073.1, from coordinate 33,865,881 downwards.
GAGAAAGGTGGAGTGTTGGAAGATGTTCCCTACCCGCTACAGGAATTGTTAAGCCATTGGTTAAGGGGGAACTATTGTTTGCTCTCGGAGCAGGCTACTTCCAAAGCGAGCAAGGAAAGCTGCTACCTAGCCTAGGATTCCTAGCGAGTGGGTATAAACACTCGCAAGTGCCGTTTCTAGTAACGGTTGTGGGGTCTTGTATCGGGCCTTCCCACGTAAAAATGGTGAAAGCTTAGGCAGGGCTGGCACATAGACCTTGCGTCCTCTTCCCATCTTTCCGCCGAAGAGGAGCAAGTCCTCTCATCTTCTTCATCGTGGATAAATATTCATTCTTTACTCACTCTTCATTGAGTTGAGCTGCCGAATGTCTATCCATTCCTCCCCCACTTTGAATTTTGCATCGCTTCAATTAACCCTTGTTTGGGTCAAGCGAGTCGATTGCAAAATTCATGTTGTAGCTCGTAGGAGGAAGCTTGAAGAGTTACCTTTTACTTGAAAAGGTTGCATGACTGGTGACATGTCTTTGCGTAAAATATGAGATTGTCTTGTCAGAGCATTCTCATTGTCATCCTGTCCTATTCCACTCTGAAATAAGGACTTGTACTCATCTCCAATTCATCGTGAATAAGTACACTTACGTGAAGCTCCCCTCTGGGTTGTAGTAAGCTTGTGTACATTATTCATTCTCCCCCACATTCCTTCGATGGAGGAGTCTCTAATTCGTAGAGGAAGATGAAAGAGATGAATGCCGTGAAGTCGAAGCTTGAAGTCAGATCCATCAAAAGAATTCAACAAATGGAGTCAAGCAACTTCAACAAGTGACTTCAATAAGTGGTATCAATCTCCTACGAAGTGAGATTGACTGGTAAGTGTTTCACTTCAAGTACACTAAGTAATGTGAAGCGTGCTAGAAACCTTCATTTACTATGTGGAAAATATGAAATGAATTTGACACAAATACAAAGAGGAAAACATTCTTGTTTATCCTCGAAGTATGTAAGTCAGAAGCGTTTTAAATCAAACAAAGAAATTTCATTTCTTATTCTAGTCGCTACAGATGGCGAAGCTAGTGCCACGTCACTAAAGCAAGCCATCGCAAGCGAGTGCTGAACAGTCACTCAAAGCGAGTACTTCGCAAGCGAGTAAAAACCGAAGCGGCCAAACTCGAAGCGAGTGGGTACGAAGCGAGTATGAGTTGTCTGCACTCGAGTGCAAAATTTCACTTTTTACTTTAGCATTTAATGCAGTGGCGCGTAGACAGAGAAAAGGCGGGCGCGTGTGATACAATTCAAAGAGAAGCGGGAAAATCACCCTCAATCCAGCCGTCGAATCTGAACGGTTCCAAAATCCTAGCCATTGGATCGACGCCTATTGGAGAGACAAATCACAAGCTGCCACGTGGAGCACCAAGTCAAGTTGGCGGTTCACTTTTACTGTGATGACGCCGGACACATCAGATCCATCACCGAGGGTCCGCCGCCTACGCACAGGATTCTCGAAGATATTACTGTCATGCCCCTGCCATGTCAGCCGAACCCTAGTTCTATATATATGCAACGACGGAGATCTGCAGAAAATTTCACAACTCTCTAAATTTGCCATTCTCGTGCAAGATCTGCGTCTCTGCAAATCACGAGTCTCAAACCCCCCAAAATCTTAAACTTTTCTCAAATCTCTCTACAAAACAACCATGGGAAAGAAGGAGAAGACACAAATGATGGAGCAATTCCTGAACTCCCTTGATGCCAATATCAACGTTGAACCACACCTTGATGAAGATGTGGTGACGGAGAACGGATTCTTCCGCAGAGCCGTGACCACGGCCGGCCTGTGGAAGTTCGTGACGGCAAGGCCTCAGCAGATACTGGCCAAGGCCATCGCCGAGATTCTTCTGAATCTCAAAGAGGGAGAAGAAACGTCAACCTTCACCGATCCACAGGAAGGAAGGCCTGTGGAGATCGAGCTGAGCAGGATAGCTGGTGTATTCGACCTACCGAAGATCGGACCGGACTCCTTGACATAACTTGAAATGTCTGTTCAAGTGGAGTATGCTCGATTTGCCAAGAGGAGAGGCGAGAAGTTTGGAAATCCGAAGCTGAGCAACATCAGGAACGATTTATTGACTCCGTTCAACTTTATCTGCGAGTTGTACACGAAGTCAGTGCTTTGCGGTGTTGGTTCGCTAAGCCAACTATCCGACACCAAGATCTTCGCTACCTCTGTCATCGTTGACAAGCTGACAGGGACAAGCTTCAACTGGCACCGCTGGTTCATCAATCAGATTCATGAAGTTGCGAAGGACTTCGAGCTCGAGGAGGGAAGTGACGACAAAATCCTCCGCAAAGGAAAACTTAAATTCTTCTCCAGAATCTCCTACGCCCTGGAGAATCTGTTCGAGAACATGAGGTGGAATGGCGAGAAGGACACAACCGAATACAAAAAGAACAACATCTACTTCGATTCATGGAAGTCGGAGAAGCTCCCGATCGATCGGGAATGCATCAATGTGACAGTCCTCCCATCCGCTCCAGTCGCTGAATCTTGTAGCGAGGCGGAAGAGGGAAAGGAAGCTCCTTCACCATCGAAGAGCCAATCCAAGGAAAGCACGGTCAAAGCGACCACAACGACTGAGGCGTGTTACCGCCATTATTGAAGAAAGCGATGCTGAGATGCAGCCGCTTGAGAAGGAAGTAGGAGAAGAACAACCCCAACCATCACCAGAAAAAGAACTCCAACCCCAACCATCACCACCCAAAGACCAAACACTCCAAACTCCCCCAGTTCAAACTCAAACTCAACCACCACCCGAACCTCAATCATCCACAACTGCACAACCCCAACCCCAACCCCAGAAATCTCCCTACTCCGCACATGAAGAAGAATCCACTTCTTCACTCCAAGCCCTTAAACTACCCTTCTGCAGTGCTGATGTAGAAGGAATGTACACTCTTTTTACCCCAACCACCCAACAAATCCAACCTCAAACCACCCAACCAGAAACCACTCAAGCTTCCACCCCCAACTCTCCATCCTCATCAGCGGAATCAGCTGATACCGCCCAAACAGCCGACACCAACATCACCACAATCCCACCAACACCACCACCTCCATCTGCAGAACAGAAAGCTCTGGAACGGTACGTCAAGGACCGGGAGCTGGCTGCAGAGATAATCCGAAACCGATACCCCTCCGTGGAAATGACTGATGATTTCTACACCAGAGCTGTTGATTTCCTCACGTATATTACATACAGAGGAACAGAATACTACAAGATCTTCAATCTTTTGAAAGCTCTGAAGGAGGAGGTGATCGAAGCAAAGGAAGTGGAAGTGCTCAATTTCATCGGAGTTGATGGCTTCCACGTGTTCATCAACGAGGCCAACTTTTGGGAGATGCTTGATGCCAGAGTGCTGCGTGAATACCCAGATGCATCCATCCCAGAGCGTGTGCCGTCCAAGCATGAACTCCGACTGATAAAGGAGCACGAGGTTGAAGTGGAGGCGAAGGATGTGGAAATCTCCAACCTTCAAAGTGAGATCACTAAGAAGGATGAGGAGCTGACAAAGAAGGTGCTGGAAGTCAATAATCTGCGTGCAGATTTTGACAAGAAGAAGGGTGAACTGGAGGAGGAGATTGAGGAGAAATCTAAGCTGGTGAGTGAGAAAGAGAGTCTGCTGGAGGAGAGGATGAAGCTGGTAGAGGAGTTAGAAAAGAATGCTCAAGAGTCCAAGCAGTTGCTTGAGGCTGAGCGAAGCAGGCTGAGGGAGGTGAATGCCAAGCTTGTGGCTTTGGAGAGGGAAGTAAATGTCGAGAAGGAGGAGAAGAGGAAAATGAGGAATAATTACAGGGAAAATATCAATAAGGCCACTGCAAATGTTGAGGAAATGGAAAAGCAAATCTCCAGAAATGAGGAGAAGATAGTCCAGTTGGAAGACGATCTGAACCGAGCAAACTTGAGGAAGGAGTCGCTTGAAATGGAGGTTCAGATCCTCAACAGCAAGCTTGATGAAGAAAATGCTGAACTTGGGAGCCGACGGAGGAGTGCTCAAGCCCAGGACTTGAAGCAAGCTGAGTTGACCATCTTACTTGCCAAAGTGAAGAAGATAGCGGGAGACTATGCCGTTAAAATGTCCGCAGTTGCTCAACTCAACGTTTCCTTGAACCAGCGAGAGCGATTCCTGGCCACCACTAAAGCTGAGCTTGAAGCATCTCAAGCCCACTTCGACTTCTCCTTGCAAGAAGAAAGGAAGAAGATAACCAGAGATGTCGAAGCGGAGCTGGACGCTCGCTTCAAGGAAGTGGAGCCATTGGAAAGATTGATGATTTCTGTGAAGGAGAGGGAGAAGCAGTGTCAGTACCTGCTTCAGGAAATCTCCATCAAGACATCAGAAATCGTGCTCTCCAAAGAGCATGTCTTTGCAGAGCGTGCCGAGAGGATGCTCCAAGCTGTTCTAAGCAAAGTTAACGACATACACCAATCCATCAGCGGAACGGTGACTATTCCCGTCCCCGGCAGTCTTGATGATGCCAAAAAGGGGGAAATGATTGTGAAACCAACCATATCAACAAGAAGAGAAGGTGGAGAAGGAGGAAGTGGAGTGAAGCTGATTGAAGGAGGAAGTGAGAGAAGGATTGAAGCCAGTGGCTTGATCGCATGGGGAAGCAGAGTCGGAGGAGAAGGAAGTGAAGGAGTGGAGGAAGAGATGGATGAAGCTTGGGCAGAGCTGGCGAGGAAGAAAGGGAAGGATAAGGTCCTTGAAGAACCCCGAAGGCCATCTGCCGGGAAGCTACTTGGTTCTTCCATAGCCACTCAACCCCCAGTCGCTCCGTTGACCAAGGAGCAGAGAGAGAGGCAAATTGCGGAGGATGAAGCCATAGCCCGCGCTTTGGAAAAGGAATTTGATCTAAAAGCATTGTCTGATATCCAAGCGCCCCCTTCAGTCTCCGCCCTCGCTTCATCATTAGCACTCACTTCAACAGCTGCCGGAGCCACTTCATCTAGCCAAGCAGTTGTTCCTCCTAGCAGCACTGAATAGAAGATGGAGATGCCTCCACCCCCAGCACCAAAACAATTCTTGAAGCGCCCAGCACCGGAGTCGAGGGAAGAGGACCCCGCTGCAAAACGCCAAAAAATGCAGCAGACGGTCACTGAAAAGGCTAGTCGCTTCGAGAGGAGGCAGAAGAAGAGAGAAGCGAAGGAGATGAGGAAGGAAAAGGACGAGGAGGTGAAGAAGAAAAGGATAAAGAAGACAGATGAGCGGATTGAGTCGCACTGGAATGAAGTGAGACTCATTCAGTCCGCTATCGCACGAAGCACCTACATTCCTCACACTCCTGAGGAATCTGAAGCTGTCCAGACTCAAGCATGGATGGACACCTGCCGAGTCACAACGACGGAGATGATCAATTCCGGCCGCTACTCGCTCGAAGAACATGACTATATCCGCAAGAGAGTCAATGAGAAGCTTCCAAAGTGGAACACTGACTCTAGTGCTAAATTCAACTCAGTCATGAAAGAGTTGACAAGCAGGACGGAGGAGGAGCTGGCCACGCGAAGGGATCATCATCCAGACTCGAGGCAAATCGAAGACTTCATCCCGAGAGACCTTCTTGAGACATGGCTTATCCTAAAGGACAAATTCATCAAGGCCTACTACTACTGGCAAGTAGTGCCTTATCAGGATAAGTGCTCAAGAATGGATGCTCTCAACAACTTCTTGTGCCAATACAACGAACGGCTACTGCGGAAGATCTTTACACTTGCGGAGAAAGCTGAGCCTTTACCTCTCATCGTTAAAGTGCCCGCAGTAAAGGAGTATCCCATGCCGTTTCAGCCAAATTCTTTGGTTCCTAACCGAAGGATTATCGATGAAGAAGTTGATGAAGCACTGAGATTGGAGGGCAGGTGGAGAGAGAGTCAATTCAACATCATGACGATGGAAGTAAATGTCCTGTCTGCCTACTACATTGAAGAGGATACAGTGGAGAAGAAGAAGGAAGAGGAGGAGAAAGGGAAAGAAGAGGAAGAGAAGAACAAGCCGGCAGCAGATCCATGAAATTCACTATTTTTACTCTGTGAACTGTTGTGCTCATATATCCTATCTTTTAATTTTTGTCTCACTTGTGTCATTTACAAGCTTTGTGAATGATTTATCCTTATGCTACAAAACTCAAAAGTTTAACCGAAAAAAAGGGGGAAAGGAACTTAAAAGAAAATTTTCAAACGAACATGCAAAGGAAGCAGTCGCTTGAAGTTCCTTCCACGTTTAAGCAGGCTAATTCTTTTAGCCTAAAATCATTGGGTTTTGGCATCATCAAAAATGGGGAAATATCTGGGAATTGTTAAGGTCACTATGTTAAGGGGGAACTCATATGGGACACTTCGAAGTGAGTGAAGTGTTTGTTTTGATTTGATCCCAAAACCCAAAGTGTTCTAGTCCCAAGCGACCCAATTTGATGTAGAAAATATTAAAATTTTTTCTAAGCCTATACTATTAGGATGGCTTTATTTTGCTTTAGTCACTTAGGTTTTAGACTGCAGAAAATTCAAGTGAAGGCCACTCGCTTGAGTGTGTTTTTCAATCGAAGCGAGTCTACCCAACCGAAGTGAAGCGTGCCGAAGAATAGCGAAGCGAAGCGAGCGCTACAGTAGATTCGAAGCGAGTCTGCCAAAGCGAAGCGAAGCGAGCACTACAGTAGATTCGAAGCGAGTCTGCCAAAGCGAAGCGAAGCGAACGCTACAGTGAAAAGCCGAAGCGAGTCAACGCGGGTCAACACTTACTAAAGCAGTCACTTGGAGAACTCGCTTCCCAAGTACTCGCTACTCGATTTGAAGCGGACGCTACGAAACTGAAGCGAAGCGAGCCACTACCTACCAGATAGCGACAACAAAATTCCCGCTCCTATTTTGAACTCCAGTCAACTGAAGATCGTCGCATTAATTATGAGATCTCCACGTGTCGAATGCGGAGAGGAGCAGCGGAGTTGACTGTCAGGCCGACAGGGCGCCGCTACAGTACTGGCTCGCTCCAGTTACTGTTAGTTTGTAACTTAGCCATTTTCGGCAAAGAGACAAACTGCGCACCTGCAAAAGCAACTGTCTGCGCAAAGTACTGTCGAGAGGAGGAGGGACAAGGCCACCTACCAAGCAACGGATCTCGGCCAACCCTCCGCCTATAAATAGTGAAGGATGAAGACGAAGAGAAAATAGAACACTACTTGAGCATTCGAGCGCCTACTGCAAACAAACACTCCCAGCTTTCTAGCAATCTTCGAGTCTTTGTTTCCAAGTGTTCTCCGAATTCCAGTTTCATCGGAATTTGTCTTCACAACCTTCACACCTAGAATTCTAAGCCCATTCCATATCTCAGCTTAGAAGAAGAACTCTAGCCATCTTTGCACTTGCTGTAAAGAGTTCTTCACTAGTGTGTTCGTCATAAACCAAAAACCCTAACCCTAAGTTCTGTTCTTTAGGTTTTTGTGTTCGTCGTTAGGTTGTTCCGATCCAAGGCTCTACTTTCATTGATAGTAGAAGCCTCGATCGTAGAGTCTAGATCCAAGCTCACACTTAACTCTTTCGTCTGAGTTGCGCACGCGTCGGATTCCTCCGGAGTGAAGGGAAAATAGGCGCTTCGAACAAGTGTAGACTGGATTAGCCTTACTTCTTCCCAATGCTTTGCTGCTCTTTCTTCTACTTTCTTGATTCTAGCAGCTTGAAGCATCTCCTCCCTCTCCATCCTTCTTTTCCTCTCCTCTTCCTCCTTCTTCAATGATAAGCGCGAAACTTTCGATGTTAGAGACTGTTGGATCTTCTGGCGTTTGGCCGCGGGATCCAACTCTCTTTCTGCAGGTGCAGCTCGCTTTGGTTGAGACTTAGGTGCAGGAGGTGGCATCTTTTTCTTCTCAGTAGGTGCAGAAGAAGTGATCTTCTTGCTTGCTGGAGCGGCGGCTACAGTAGAGGTAGCGAGAGCAAGAGTGGAAGCTGGCACTTGGACAGACGGATGTGAAGGGCCCGCTTCAGATGGCATCGCTCGAAGCGGTTTCACCAAAGGAATTTCAGTAATCCCCTTCTCGCTTAAGTTGAAGTCCTGCTGCAAGGCCATGGCAATGGCTTCGTCATCTGCAATCTGCTGCTGGACATGAGCGGCAGAAACAGCATGGGCAGCGAGTGAAGAGGATAGAAGCTTCTCAGACTGGGGCTTTCACTTCTCTTCAAAGATCACAATGTCCTTTCCTTTCTTGAGCGCCAGCTCTGCTCTTTCTGCCTCCATCTGTGCAGACTCCTCCTCTGCAACTACCTTCTCTGCTCCAGTCTTCTCTACTCCACTTTCCCCTTCGATCACTCCACTTCCCCCTTCAACTTCTTTCTCAACTCTTCCTTCCCCCTCTTTGGCATCATCAAGACTGCCAGAGGGAATGGTGACCAGAGCTTTACCGGCGATGGCTTGACGGAGGGTGCTGAATTCGTTGTACACAGAGTGGAGCATCCCCTCCGCTCGCTTGGCAAAAGTGTGCTCCTGGGTAAGCACCAACTCTGTGGTTTTCTCAGTTATCTCCTCAAGGAGGTAAGAGCACTGCTCCTCACTCTCCTTGATCTCTCTTTCCTTCCTGGCTACCTCCGCCATTACTGCTTCCAGTGGCTCTACAGCTTTGAAGCTAGCGGCCAGCTCCACTTCAAGTTCCGCACGAATTTTTCTCCTCTCTTCCTGCACAAGTAAATCAAAGTGAGTTTTTGAGGCCTCGAGCTCGGCTTGTTGTGCAGCAAGAGTTCTCTTGCGGTTGTTGAGCATGACGTTGATCTGGGACACCGCGACGATTTTTGTTGCAAAGTCTCCAGCCTTCTTGTTTACTTCATCGAGTTTGACCCCTAGCTGGGCTTGCTTTAGGTCAACATCTCGACCAACTTTCCTCCGACTCTCCAGTTCGTAGTTCGCTTCATCAAGCTTGTTGTTCAGAACTTTGATCTCAGTTTCGAGGCTATGAATTTTTAGATTTACCCGATTGAGCTCGCTTCACAACTTGATTATCTCTCCTTCATAGTTGGAGATTTGCGTTCCAATCTTTTCAATGCTAGCAGTGGCCTTTTTGATGTCCTCTGCATATCTGTCCTTAATTGAGGACTTCTCCTCTCTTTCGGTCTTCAGTTCTCCCTCCAACGCGACAAGCTTGGAGTTGAACTCTTTCAGTCTGCTCCTTTCAGCTTCATGCGACTGCTTGAGCTCCTCTACTCGCTTCACCTCCGCCTCGAGCTTTTTCGCTAGCTCGGATTTTTCCTTGTCGAAATCTCTTCTCAGATTCTCAACCTTCAGGCTCTTCTCCTCCACCTCCTTCGATTTCCTGGTAATCTCATCTTGGAGATTAGCAATCTCCTGCTCTTTTATTAGCAGCTAGGCCTCATGCTGCCTGATTAGATTTTGCTCGTGAGCAGAGGGCGTTCGCTCTGTGACCTCTGCATCGGGATATGCACGCTTTACTTTGGCATCGAGCAGCTCCAGGTATTTTTCCTTGTTGATGAAGGCATTGAAGCCGTCTACTCCTATGAACTGGAGCAGTTCCGCCTCTTTCATTGCAAGAGTGTTTTCTGAGAAAACATTGCGGAGAGTGAAGATTTTACAGTACTCAGTTCCGCGGTAGGTTATATATGTAAGGAAATCGGTGGCTTGGTTGAAAAAGGTTTCGGTCATTTGGAGGTTTGGGTAGCGGTTCTGTAGTTCCTCGGCGGCTAGATCCCTATCCGCTGTGTAGCGTCGTAGGGCTCTTTCCTCAGAGGTTGGGGGTGGGGGTTTTGTAGGTACTGGGATGGTGATTTCAGTTCCGGCGGTGTCGGTGGTATCGACGGTGTCGGTGGGAGAATTGGGGGTTGAGGCTTGGATGGTTTGTGGGGCTTGGGTAGGATCGAATAGAGTGAAGGCGGCATCTGGATCGGTTTGAAGGAATGGTAATTTTGGAATGGGAATTGAGGAAGCCGATTCTTCCTTGTAGAGAGAGTGCTCGGAGGCCTGGGGTTGAGGTTGGATGGTTTGGATAGTTTGTAGTTGAGTGGTGGAAGTTTGTGGTTCTTGGGGTTGTTGGGCTTGGAGTTGAGAGGTTGAAGGTTGGGGAATTTGATGTGAGGATTGGGGAATGGTTTGATCTACTTCTTGAGTTTCCACAAGCGGCTGCTCATCCTCCTCGCTTGTTTTTATGAGTGGAGCGACTCGCTTCACTTTCTTGGCTCGCTTGGGAGCCACTCGCTTCGCTGGTGAAGCAGTTCGCTTGCCCTTTTTCCCTCCTCGCTTCTCAGCGATAGGGACTGCAGGGAGCACCTCCATCTGCAAAATTCCTCTGTCCATGACAATCTTGTCGGTTTTGTACATGTCATAGAAGTCACTGTTCTTCTTGTACTCTGCTGTATCCGTCCAGTTCCTATTTGGGAACATCTGCTCCACTGCGAGTAAAAGCTTTGCGAAAAAACCTGACCTAAGGTTCCGATATTGCACACCATTGACTTGGTGTACAATTCACAGATGAGGTTGAAGTGCTTCTCCAAGTCAGTCCTCATATTACTACCCTTCACCTTGAATTATACATTCTTGTCGGCGGCGAAACGGGCAAATTCGACGTTAACAGACAACTCAAGATCCGAAAGAGCATCTACCCCTTTTTTCGGCATCTTGAAAACCTCGGCAACATCAGCGAGATCCACTTCCACCAACTCTCCATCGTCAGGATCTGTAATCGTCGATGTAGCTTGGCCCTCCTTTAAGTTTAACAAAAACTGGGCTACGTGAGGGGCCAGTATTCTCTCTGGTTTGGCGGTGACAAAGTTCCATAGGCCTGCGGAAAAAGCCATTAGGTTCAACAATTCTCTCGTCGAGATGGGGTTCGACATTGATGTTATCTCCGAGAGATGCTAGGAATTGCTCCATCGTCTGGGTCACTGTTTTCTTCACCATGGTTGAGATTTTTAGAGAGATTTGAGTGAAGAAATAGGGTTTAGACTCGTGAATTGCAGGGGTTGCAGAAGCTTTCACAAGAATGGCAATTCGGGAGTGATAAAGTTCTGCAGGTCTGCATCGATGCCCTTATATAGATTTAGGGTTTGGCTGACGTGGCGAGGAGGCGCAGTAATTTCCTCGAAACTTCTGTGTAGGGGCGGCAGCTATCGAGGACGTGACTGACGTGTCTGGCGTCACCACAGTAAAAGGTGAGCCGCCAAAGTGAGTTGGCACTCCACGTTGTTGAGGTTGTTGTATACCTAAAGCAAAACCGGTTGTTTTAGTGGTTACGACACCGGTCCACTGTTAACAATCCCTATCTGGAAGAATATGACTAAGCAAGAATAAAGTCCATTATCTCATGTTTTAGACCACGTGTCGATCTGAGTTCGGAGGGGATCACGAAGGTCGTAAACAATGATGAGATATAAACAGTTCACAGTCGAGATAGCTTGGGCTGAGCTATCGGTCTTGACTGCAGCTTAATGGTAGTGATGAGTCCCAATCACTAGTTATGCTGGTACGGTGGAACGTATTGAGGATCAACAGAGATAATGCTCTTCTGATACTGACCCTGTATCATAGGTGATATAGGTGAAGAGCTATAGATCTCAGGCTTTAGCTTCGATCTTAACCTTGGTAAACTATTAGATGTATATGTATTCTTCGATGTTGCTTTGATTTACGAAGATATGAACTTCGTTAGTTCATCTTAATCATGTCGTACTTTGGGTAACACGGAGATGCATAGTAGGTCTAATAAGTGTTATCAACAAGCCGTGTCCTGTGTGAGTGCAGGCTGACGATATCCCCTCAGGGAGTTCACAATGTTTATTATACCAAGTCATGCATGCTGATTAAGTTTAGGTATAATAATGAGGAGTGAACGGGTACTACCTGAGGAATAGATGTTAACAATTAGGAGCAGTCATGGTAGCTCTAATTGATTAACGGATATGGAAGGTCTTAAACACGGGGGTCGAACTAAACAAAATACCAACCCAATCTACATAATTGGGACAGAGCGGGATTCAGCTATGACACTTTAGTGGAGTGCGTCATAGTTCTGATGAGATACATGTTCAGGGGTGGACATGAAAATATCGAATTAGATAAGGCCCAACTCTGTCTGGTATCCGATCCCTAGGATGGCCCAAACAGACCTCGGGAATCGATCTAAATAGTATTATTGAGTCTGGACTCAATAATTTTACTCAGGCCCGGTATGTGATATATATATTGGATTTACATCCAGTGAATGGATAATTGATTGGTGTTTATTTGTTAGGTTTTTCGTTGCGTTTTCGTGTTAGTTTTCATTATGTTTTTGTGTCTTTTAGTGTGTCTTTTGGCTATGATTGTTTGTTTGGAGTTTTGGTCATCGTAGGAGCAAAAGGTGAGAAATTGGAAGAAAACGGGACGAAAAGTGCATGAAGAGAAGGAAAGGCCGTGAGAGACCAGAACCTGATCTGGCCGATCGGCCAAATTTCCTTAGGAATCTGGACGATCGGCCAAATGCCTATGCAAGGGTTCAGCAGTCCCTGATCTGGACGACCGTCCAGAATTCCTTCACAATCTGGACGATCGGCCAAACATATTCAAAGAGGTTATGCAGTTCCTGATCTGGCCGACCGGCCAGATTTCCTTCAGCATCTGGACGATCGGCCAGATGTCGGCGTCCAGCTGTGTTTTCTTATTTAATTAGGTTTTCTTCCTAGTATATATATTAGTGCCTTGCACGAATTAATATCATCTTTTATCATATTTTAGCTTTAGTTTTCAGCATTCAAACACTTTTATTAGCTTTCTATTGTTCGGATCCGGATTCGTTCTTCGTTTATTGCAATTTAATTCAAGACGTTTATTTAATTCAAGTTCTTCATTCTTCGTCTCAATTTTCGTAAGTTCTTTTATTGCTATCGTTTACTTGTTTTAATTGCTTGCTTTCGCTTTAGATTCGTTTACTTAATTGCTCCGTTTAAATTCCTTAGTTTAATTTCGTTCTTTCGATTTTAAGTTCAAAGTTTAGATTCGTTTTTCTTGCTTTCAATTCTTTCGTTTTTCAAAGTTTTCAAGTTAGATTAATTTGCCTTTAATTTCCAGATTTCAATTCATCATGTCTAGATTTGTTTATGCTTCTTTCTTTGCTTTCGTTTCTTCGTTGCTTCCTTTATTGCTTTCTTTTCGATTCTTGCCTAGGTAGATTAATCGTTTTACTTTAGTTTAATTCTAGATTTATTTCCTCGTTCTTAAATTAGTTATTTACTCGCTTTTATTTATTGCTTTGATTTATTTTATTTGCCTAGGATTTAAACCAAAAACCCCAAAAATCTTATTTACTTGCTTTCCTAGATTTAGGCTAGATTAGATTTTTACTACATAATTGATTGCCCTGTTAAGTTTTCCTTGAGATTCGATACTTAGGTTTTACTTGCTAGTGCTACGATAGATTTCGTCTATTGCGAACACTTTTTAGTGAAACAATAATAAATATAATTAATTGAGATTTATATCATGTGGGATTAAATCTAATTATTTATTATTTAGTTATTCACGGATAAGATTAAATCTAATAAGATAAGATTTATTTAATTAAATCTTGTGGGGATAAATATCATATCTAAATATATTTGGTATATATTTAGTTATTTATTCTTCTACTGATATTAGAATAAATTCTATTTGTTAGAATTAATTCCGGATATTCAGTTGCATAACAGAACAGATTAATTCCTTATTAATTTCGTATTAATTAAGGAATAAGATTTGTAAGTTATGGAAAGAAAATAAATATGAGATTGGCATTAATACGGTTGGAGATAAATAAGGAATCATATCTCCTTATTTATGAACCATATAAATACTCAAGTCTCTCATCATAAACCCTAAGTTTTCACAGCCACCACACACCAGAATTCTCTCTACGAGATTGGCGTGAAACCCTAGGCGAGAGAGAGAGTGGCCGGGCGTCTGAGTGAGAAGGGAGATCGAGGTTCCAGTGATCTCGAGACGCCCACCAAGTCTCGGATTTCAAGGTGTGGGATCACATCCTAGAAGATCAGAACCGTAGATCGATCAGACACGACTCAGATTGCACGTTCTTCATAATCATAAGGTATGTACTCGAACCGTTGCATGAACTTATGTGCATGATCGAATCAACACAACCGAACCAAGATCTGGGGTCCGGGGCGACTTTCAAGTAGCCGGTCCCAACAAGTGGTATCAGAGCCCGAGGTTTTTGGATCGGCTCTGTGTTGAGTCGAATTTAATGTTCATGCATTCGAGTCATTATGATTATGTGCGCATGCTGCTGTCCGGGATTTAATGTGCGTTGTTTTATCGTTTTTTCGATTTATCGTTGTTCGTATATTTTAAATCGGCAAGATAATAAGGTGCCGATTAGAATAGGATTTGTTTTTCTTGTATTTTTCGATTTTTGTATTGTATTATATGCTGTAAATCGGAGAATTGCTGAGGAACGAGATCCAAGGAACGAACAAGAGACGAAAGGAGACGACAGCCGCAGGCGGCGGCGCGTCGGACGCACGACGGCGGCAGCGTAGTTCGCGGCTGTTTTGGCGCTCCTGCACCTCGTCGTTCATGGCGGCTGAACCCTAGGGTTCATCCTAGGGTTCAGGCGAAGCCGGAACGAGTGGCGGCGGCGGCCGAATCGGCGGCGGACGGCGACGACGGCTTGTGTAGCGCGGCAGCTGAAAACCCTAACGGGTTTTCGGGCCTGCCGGCGCTGCTGAAGGCCTGAACCGTGGCTGATCGGCGGTCCAGCACCCGGCTCGACGTCGGGACGGAGCCATGACGGCGCCGGACCACCCGCGGCGGCTCGGCGAGGGCTGCGGCAGCGAGTTGCAGCAGCGGCGGCCGAAACCCTAACGGGTTCTCGTGCTCGCGCGCTGCTGGGCTCAAGCCCGCGGCCCAACGATGGCTCGACGGCGACGGGGGCGCGGACAGAGGCGGACAGCAGGTCCGGTGGTCTGGGAACCACCGGCGGCGGCGACTGTGGCGCGATCAACGGCAGCGGCGGCGGCTGGGTTTGTCCCCTGCGCGAGCGCTGCTGCCAGACTCAGCCACGGCTGCCCGGGCTCGAACCCAGCACCTCCGGTGGTGGTGGGACGCCGGCGAGGCCATTGGGAGTGACCGGTGGCGTTCCAGCCACCGGCGGTGGCTCGCGGCGGCGGCGCTGCTTTGTGCAGCGGAAACGGCGACGGCGATGGGGTTTCGGGCGACGGTGACGAGCAGTGGCTCAGGCTGGGCTGCAACGGACGCACCCAGCCCGGACCTAGCCACGTCAGGCTCGTCGTGGAGCCGAGACGGTGCCTCGGCACGTGCCGCGGCAGCGCGTGTGTTACACGCGCGGCTCGGCGGCAGCGCATGGCCGAATTTTTCGAACAACGGGCTGTTCGCTCGGCCCGTTACATTGACGAAGGCTAGGGTTTTCCGAAACCTTGGCATGATTGTTGACGGCTAGGGTTTTTGTACCCTAGTTCGTTCGAAATTAATTCGCTTTCCGTTTTTGGTAATTAGGGTTTTCCGCACCCTAATTATTTCGAGCACTTGCTAATTTTGGAAGGTGGACTTGAAGACCGGGGATCGACTTCCAAAATTGAAGATTAAAGACCGGAGCTTGTTCCGGGGTTTTATTTAATTAAATGTAATAGATAGGGCTTTCTATTCCCGGTCGGCAGCCTATTTATTTGTTTTAATTATTTACATGCTATGGATGGATTTAAATTACGCAATGAAGATGATCAACATGTTTTGCATGTTATAGTTGCTTTTCATTGTTTGCGTAATAGAAATAACATGCATAGGGGTCATAGCATGTCAGTTTTAATGATTTCAATGCGAGCATGTTTTATTACTTGCGCTTAGAAATCATGTGATAGGACTTAATTGTCTATGTGCTACGTATTGTCACACAAACCCTTAAAAAGACTAAGCGGTATAATTAATCGATTATCTGTTAATTGATTTAAAGGACCTCCATATTTGGTTTAAAAATGAAGTAATTAGCATTCGCGTTGACGATGAGTCTTCCTCCCTATAGGAGATGCTGGTTATGGATTTCATTGGTTTAGACTTCAAAAGGATAATTTGATTTAAAATGAAATAATTAGTGTTCGCGTTGACAATGAGTCTTCCTCCCTATAGGAGACACTGATTATGGTTCATTGGTTAAATTCAAAATTGATAAAATGGAAAAATGATTTTATAAAGGTAATTCCTCCTTAACAGGTGGGTTACTCTTAATAGAATTAATTTTTCGGAATATTAAAATATGGTTGTAGCTTAGCTGCTGAATGATGAATCCTCCTTTAGAGGTCACTTCTCGATTTAGCAGGGTCCTAAGGCACGGGTTATTATTTCTTTGTTTCACTATGGTCCGTGTGATGGGATAAGAAATAAAATAGACTGAGGTCATGGTCGATAATTTTATGGATAGCATTCACCTATAGTGGACTATTTATAAATAGTATCGGGCTACTCGTTTGTTGGTTCAATGTTATTTTAGGGTTTCTAACATTGATAACATAAATTATTTTTGCTTATAAGTTGTTTACTTGTTATTTATTTCAGATATGTCTATTGATTCTATTCGCACGAAGATTTGTCGTTTAGCTTATTCCGATGGTGTTCCGGACTCTTTTCGATTTCGACTACTCGGTTTCCTGGCACGGAAAGAGATAGATTTCTTGAGGTACGAGGATTTCCCTGATTTCCCTAACCTAAAGAGATTTCTCATGAGGTTCAAAAACCTTGTACGGATGTATGTGTTCTATGGTGGTGTTATGTCGGGAAAGACTGTTTGCGAGCTTCTACTTGCATGTTTCCCGACTTGGTTCCTGGCTCTCAGAGAAGCGGTCGTCCCGACCCACATCGTTCACGAGGATCCAATGGCTCTCATTGGGGAGTTACTCGTGGTAGATGCGGAGAGGATTGATATATTGCAGACTGCTTATGAGGCGGAGAGGAAGTTCTGGGATCGTCCTATTAGGAATGTCAATGTTAATCGGCATTTTACGGCCCGGGACAACGAGTCCATCATTGATGAGTACCTTCAGTCACTGAGGATTGATGACTTTGATTTTGAGGGTCTTGTTCACGATGTGAATGAGCTGTGCTCTGATCAATCCACTCAAGAAGTGGGCGATTCCGAGTCTGTAAGTCTTGTTCACGATGTGAATGAGCTGAACTCTGATCAATCTACTCAGGAAGTGAATGATGTCAGGAAGGAGATACCTCCAATAATAAAGGTCTATCAGAGGAGGAACAAGAAGTTAAAGGTAGATGAAGGTATGTCAGACTCTTGTAACATTAAAAACCAAATTATACTAGTTTAGTCCTCACGGACGGATATAACTAGTGGATACTAATTGTGGTTTGTTGCAATCTTTGTAGGTTCGACTACAAGGAACGAGTAGGACGACTTCAAGTTCTTGAGCTCGACAAGCAACATTCAGTTGATGCAGTTGTCTAGCAGACTTGGAGATTTCTATCTTACGTTTTATCTTAGTTTTTGGATACTAGATTCTGGATTATTACTCTTTTTACCACATTAGCTGCCTTATTTTGGCAGGATACTTATGTTTTCAGATATTGATGGATGATTATTTTCTTACATTGTATTAAGGATTTACTTCTTTAATACTGGTTGTTTTGATATATCATTCGTAGTGGGAGTAATAACTGTGAATTTTGAAGGATGTTCCAAAATGTGTTGTGATAAATGTGGTACTTCTTGTTCAATATTGTCTTTTAACAAAATACTATGCCACTATGTCTAAATCTATTTCCTTTCCTTATTTGAAATGAAGTGATTAGCATTCATGTTAATCATAGATTTCATTGTGATTTATTATGAATTAATTAGCATTTGCGCTTTCATCGCGTTTTTCCTTCCCACGGAGATGCTAATTGTAAGTTTCATTGGTTAAATCTGTTTGGAAATAAGGATAATTTGCACACGATGTGTCGCAATTTCAATGATAGATTTAGTAATTAGTTGGACGAGTAGCTATTTTTCAAGGAAAGACAAACATTTATTCTTGATTAACGTCCAAGAATAAAGAGAAATCATGGATTGGAACATTATAAGACCGGAAGTACAAGACTGGTAACCAAAAGGATCTGCACAAGATTATTTTGGGATCCTTGTCACAGTGGGAGCTTTTTCGAGTGTGTCTCGAAAATGGTAAATTGTTCATCAAGAAATCTAGTTTCTTGGATAATGAACAAAGCAAGTTGACTAGTGAAGGATAAGTTAGATGAAAGAAGTTGCTTATCATTGATTAGTCTATGAGTTTAACACTCGAAAGACTTGCAAGTTGTATGCTCATATTCGTTGAGGACATACATGAGGAAACATGGATGTAATTTGAGAAAAGGGAAGAATTTTCTCAAAGTTCTATGTTTCGGGTCAAACACATTGAAATGTGTAGTTCAATGATTTTAAGCATTCATTTGTCAAACAACACATATAAATTCGTTTTATGAAATGTGTTGACAAATGGTATATCTTTCATCTGCGAAAGACGTTGTAATGGTTGTCTTGTACATTGTGTGATAATATTACTAGCACTTGAATAAGGTGTGAAAGTATTATCTGACACAATAAGTGGTGATTATCCGAACAGTTTAGAATGAAGGTTAGGAATAATGTTAGATATATCCTACAGTCGGATAGTATAACATTATTCAAGAACTCTTCATAGACTACTGTTATGGCAAAGTTCGCAATACACTTAGATATTGCATAAAAAGCCAGATATATGTTAGTGCTGTGTGCATGGTAACAGATATAGTCCATCATGTTTGTGGACACGGATAATCGAATGGTAGCTAGAAACGACATCATCGACCTTATACTATGGATTCACACAAGAAGCAGAATTGTCTTGAAGATTCTCACGCAGTGAAATGCTGAGAGGGAGCTAGATAATTCAAGGCTTGGCTTCGTGAATTGGCAGTAATCTCAATTTGTTAGAATTCTTACACCCCCTGGAGAATTCTAAGTGCAGTAACAAATTTTCTGAGATTTGGAAATGCCGGTAACAACATAGTGAGTACCTTACTAGAGGCGATATCGTGGAGAAAATAGAAACACTAGAGGAATGTACGATGACGGTTCCTTCACTAAGTGCACCATGTCAGGTATACTGTAGCACGTGGCTGACATGTCTTAGTGAGCCTCCCACGGTAAAGTACACTAAAAGGTAAAATCTTTGAGTATAAGTGGGAGAAGAAGTGAATGATGGTTGTTAACGATTGTGATTGTTAACATGGATCATGGATGAAGTCATATGGTTTCCTGTAGACGCGTTGGTATACTAAAAGGTTTTACTTTAGTATAAGTGGGAGATTGTTGGGGTTGTTGTATACCTAAAGCAAAACCGGTTGTTTTAGTGGTTACGACATCGGTCCACTGTTAACAATCCCTATCTGGAAGAATATGAATAAGCAAGAATAAAGTCCATTATCTCATGTTTTAGACCACGTGTCGATCTGAGTTCGGAGGGGATCACGAAGGTCGTAAACAATGATGAAATATAAACAGTTCACAGTCGAGATAGCTTGGGCTGAGCTATCGGTCTTGACTGCAGCTTAATGGTAGTGATGAGTCCCAATCACTAGTTATGCTAGTACGGTGGAACATATTGAGGATCAACAGAGATAATGCTCTTCTGATACTGACCCTGTATCATAGGTGATATAGGTGAAGAGCTATAGATCTCAGGCTTTAGCTTCGATCTTAACCTTGGTAAACTATTAGATGTATATGTATTCTTCGATGTTGCTTTGATTTACGAAGATATGAACTTCGTTAGTTCATCTTAATCATGTCGTACTTTGGGTAACACGGAGATGCATAGTATGTCTAATAAGTGTTATCAACAAGCCGTGTCCTGTGTGAGTGCAGGCTGACGATATCCCCTCAGGGAGTTCACAATGTTTATTATACCAAGTCATGCATGCTGATTAAGTTTAGGTATAATAATGAGGAGTGAACGGGTACTACCTGAGGAATAGATGTTAGCAATTACGAGCAGTCATGGTAGCTCTAATTGATTAACGGATATGGAAGGTCTTAAACACGGGGGTCGAACTAAACAAAATACCAACCCAATCTACATAATTGGGACAGAGCGGTGATTCAGCTATGACATTTTAGTGGAGTGCGTCATAGTTCTGATGAGATACATGTTCAGGGGTGGACATGGAAATATCGAATTAGATAAGGCCCAACTCTGTCTGGTATCCGATCCCTAGGATGGCCCAAACACACCTCGGGAATCGATCTAAATAGTATTATTGAGTCTGGACTCAATAATTGTACTCAGGCCCGGTATATGATATATATATTGGATTTACATCCAGTGAATGGATAATTGATTGGTGTTTATTTGTTAGGTTTTTCGTTGCGTTTTCGTGTTAGTTTTCATTATGTTTTTGTGTCTTTTAGTGTGTCTTTTGGCTATGATTGTTTGTTTGGAGTTTTGGTCATCGTAGGAGCAAAAGGTGAGAAATTGGAAGAAAACGGGACAAAAAGTGCACGAAGAGAAGGAAAGGCCGTGAGAGACCAGAACCTGATCTGGCCGATCGGCCAAATTTCCTTAGGAATCTGGACGATCGGCCAAATGCCTATGCAAGGGTTCAGCAGTCCCTGATCTGGACGACCGTCCAGAATTCCTTCACAATCTGGACGATCGGCCAAACATATTCAAAGAGGTTATGCAGTTCCTGATCTGGCCGACCGGCCAGATTTCCTTCAGCATCTGGACGATCGGCCAGATGTCGGCGTCCAGCTGTGTTTCCTTATTTAATTAGGTTTTCTTCCTAGTATATATATTAGTGCCTTGCACGAATTAATATCATCTTTTATCATACTTTAGCTTTAGTTTTCAGCATTCAAACACTTTTATTAGCTTTCTATTGTTCGGATCCGGATTCGTTCTTCGTTTATTGCAATTTAATTCAAGACGTTTATTTAATTCAAGTTCTTCGTTCTTCGTCTCAATTTTCGTAAGTTCTTTTATTGCTTTCGTTTACTTGTTTTAATTGCTTGCTTTCGCTTTAGATTCGTTTACTTAATTGCTCCGTTTAAATTCCTTAGTTTATTTCGTTCTTTTGATTTCAAGTTCAAAGTTTAGATTCGTTTTTCTTGCTTTCAATTCTTTCGTTTTTCAAAGTTTTCAAGTTAGATTAATTTGCCTTTAATTTCCAGATTTCAATTCATCATGTCTAGATTTGTTTATGCTTCTTTCTTTGCTTTCGTTTTCTTCGTTGCTTCCTTTATTGCTTTCTTTTCGATTCTTGCCTAGGTAGATTAATCGTTTTACTTTAGTTTAATTCTAGATTTATTTCCTCGTTCTTAAATTAGTTATTTACTCGCTTTTATTTATTGCTTTGATTTATTTTATTTGCCTAGGATTTAAACCAAAAACCCCAAAAATCTTATTTACTTGCTTTCCTAGATTTAGGCTAGATTAGATTTTTACTACATAATTGATTGCCCTGTTAAGTTTTCCTTGAGATTCGATACTTAGGTTTTACTTGCTAGTGCTACGATAAATTTCGTCTATTGCGAACACTTTTTAGTGAAACAAATTTTGGCGCTGTTGCCGGGGAAAACTTTAGGCGATTTATTGTGTAGTATTTTTATTTGTTTTATTTTTATTTGTGTTTATTTCGATTTCTTATCTCTCCCACTCGGTGCGTTTAACCCGTTTGTTGAGTGTTGTTTATGCATGGTCGCCGAAGTCTTCAAAGGAATTTAGCGCCCTACGTCGACAACATCCATCAAAGGAAAGCGATCTTAGCCGCGAAGGAGAAGGAGGAGATCGATTCTCAAGACTTTGGTTTAGTCTTGTTGTTTACAGAGCCCGAAGCCATGGCAGCTAGAGTCATGGGCGATTTTGCTCGCCCCGCATTCACAGCCACCACTTCGGCGATTGTCCTGACGGAAGCGGTCAGGAATCATGAGCTTAAACCTCACCACATGGCGTTGCTTCCATCCTACCAAGGGCTGGCCAACGAGGATGCTTTGACGTTCATCCGAGAGTTTTGCACGGTGGTCAAACTTTCCCACTCTCGGGACTCACGGAGGACAACTTGAAGATGAAGTGCTTCCCGTACACCCTCAAGGATCGAGCAAAGTCATGGTATTTGGCGCTCCCGGCCAACTCTCTCGCCACATGGAATGCGGTGTGCGAGAAGTTCATGCTCAAGTACTATCCCAACCGCAAGACTCAAGAGGTGCAGTCAAAGATTATGAATTTCTCCCAAGACAACGATGAGCCATTTCACGAAGCATGGGAGAGGTTCCAAGAGCTGCTCCAACAATGCCCTCATCATCAAATGGCACCGGAGTTGCTTTGGCAATATTTCTATGACGCCCTCAACCAAACTTGCCAATTCATGGTGGATAGTTCGGCCGGAGGCAACATAGCGGTCAAGACAGCTGAAGAGTTGAAGGATATTTTCGAGACGCTTGCTGCGAGTTCTCAACAAAAATCAGCTAGACCGAGGAAAGTGGAGGCGAGTGCAATTTCGATGAGCCCCGACTTGAAGAAGCAAATTGCCGACATGTATAGGGATCTCGAGAATTTCAAGGTTAAGCAAAGTGCACCGGCACCGAAGGAGAAAGAGAGGAAGCCCGACCAATGCGAGATTTGTGGAGAACTTGGTCACATCAAGGAGGTGTGCCACAACATGGGGGAGTTTCCATACGAAGGAGGAGCCGAGGTCTACGCCGCTCAAGGATACCCACCTCAAGCACCACATCAAGGATACCAAGGGGGATACAATGGACGCTACCAAAATCCGAGGCCGACACAAGGGCAAGGTAAACCCCCTACCTATCCGAATAGGCGTCCTCCACCATATAATAACCCCTATCCTCCTCCACCAAATCCCTACTACCCTCAACCTCCACCATATTATCCACCTCCTCAATACCCTCCAAATCCATATTATCCACCGCCTCCATATTACCCTCCTCAATCTAATCCTACACCACCACCACCATACCCAAACTCTCGTCCTCAAGGACCTCCACAAAAGCCTCCCGCCGATGAGGATCGTTTCCATGCACTTGATGCAAACATAAAGCGGCTCGAGACGGCAATTGGCCAAATTTCTGGATCTATGCACTTGATGCAACAACCGGGGCGGATTCCGAGCCAAGGGATTCAACCACAACAAGCTAACGAGGTGCAATATCCCCCATATGTTCCTCCTTTTCCACCGCATCAAGCCCAAGCTGTCTCGGTGTTGCGGAGCGGGAGGCACGTGGACAATGGAGTGACAATGCCACCTCAAGGACGCATGGGAGATAGATGGGGCCCGAGTCCCCGTTGGAATGGGCCGAAGACGCCGGCAGCACCTCCACATCAACACGTCCGTCCAGCAGCCAATCTGGACGGTCGGCCAGATGCTGGCCGATCGGCCAAACCGCAGGCGCCCGAGCCCCGTCCAGTAGCTGATCTGGACGGTCGTCCAGATTCTGGACGCTCGGCCAGAATTCCCAACTCGCCCAAGAACCCAGAAGCCAATCTGGACGATTGGCCAAGTCACCCCGACTCTGGCCGTTCGGCCAAATCAGGTGAGCAGCACACAGAGTCCGACGAGCCCGAGAAGGAAGCCCCACCTCTACACAAGACTTCCAATCCTTATGTTCCTCCCATTCCTTATCCAAGTCGTGTGAAGAACAAGAAGCTTGATCAACAATTCGCCGATCTTTACAAGCTTCTTTCAAAGGTGGACGTGAACTTGCCTCTCCTTGATGTTATTCGCAACGTACCACCGTTCGTGAGGTTCGTGAAGGAGTTGACATCGAGGAAGAAGCCGTTCGATGAGATGGAGACAATTGCGGTATCGGAGGTGGCGACATCAATTATGCAACACCCTCTTCCACCTAAGCAACGAGATCCAGGTTCTTTCGTTATCACTATCTCTTTAGGTAATGGTAAGGAAGCATGTGGTATGCTAGATTTAGGTGACGGTATTAATCTTATGCCTTATTCTATCTTTAAGCAATTAGAGTTAGGAGAACTTAAACCCACTCGCATGAGCCTTCAATTGGCGGATAGGTCTATTAGGTACCCTAGAGGTATTATTGAGGATATTCTTGTTCGCGTAGGGGGTTTGATTGTTCCCGTTGATTTTGTGGTTTTAGAGATAGGTGAGGTACAAGAAAATGGTATTGAGCACACACTTTTGCTAGGTCGTCCTTTCATGGCTACTACTAATACTTTGATTGATGTGAAGAGTGGTGTGATTAAGATGTCCGTTTTAAGAGAGGATGTCTCGTTTTCTGTGCATAAGAGTCGGCCTATGTCATCGGTCAATTTAATTGATAATTGTTCTTTCATCGATAAGGTTGATGCCTTGGCCGAGTGCTCTTTTGTGCAGGATTTTGACACCGAGGAGGTGTGTTGGGGATCCGGAGATCAAATGGAGTGGGAGCGAATGGAGAGAGAGGCGGGTGTCGAACATCGAGAGCCATTTGATGAGGAACACCGACTTCTCCATTGGCTCCACCTCCGCTCCACCAAACCCGAATGACCCCCGTTATTGGTCTCCGCACGATCCCCGATGGAATGAATCACGGTTCGGAGGTCCATTCAATTGATCATAGCTTTGTTTTGTGTCTTTTTATTTTTGTTTTGAGTCTTTTGTTTTTCTTTATTTTGTGCAATTTTATGCTTTGGTATTTTGTTTTGTGTTTGTTTTGTAGGTACTCACTTGGAACCTTCTTGGGATTTCGAGTGTGTTGGTTGTCTTCATGTGATAAGTTTTTCTATCCCTTTCCTTTGAATTTTCTCGCAATGGGGACATTGCTTGATTTTAAGTGTGTGTGTGTGTGTGTGGGGGGGGGGGGGGGGGGGGGTCTTTGAACTTTTGGCATGAAGTTTTTAATTTTGTTGAGTCTTAGGTGTTAATGGAGTCAAATGAGCATGTGATGATAGTATTGTGGACTTGGCCAATGATAGAGAATTGTTGATTTTTGAAAAATTCATGATCTTTATTATGCATGGAACCTTGGCGAAGCGACGCATTTTATTCGATGAATTTGATGTATGATATGATGTCGGGAACTAGTTAGTTTGAACCCGTGAGATTTGAGCTATTTGTGCATATTTATGCCTATTCTTTGGTTGAGTGATCATGCATGCTTCGTTGTTTCTAGAACTTGCCTTGTTTCTCAGTCAAGACCTTAGTATATTTACGAACTAGGAAATGATCTTAGGCCATCTTTCTTTAGCCACATGATTCCTATACACTAACCTTGTTCACAATCCTTTGTTTACCCCATTTGAGCCTTTATTAGCCGTTCTTTGTGAAACCGGATGATAGGAGGTTTGGATGATTATGGGTATCCTTAGTTGTAGTTGGTGATATGGAAGGGGAAAATTTGAAAATACTTGTTGTGGTGTAGAAGGAGAGAAAGAAAAGAAATTTTAGATGCTTGTTTAAGTGTAGTTAGCTATCCCTATAAGCTTAGAAAAAAAAAAAAAAAAAGAAAAAAAAAAGAGATAAGAAAAAAAATAGAGCCTTTGTTCAAATTAGAAAGAACATGTATTAGTTGAGCTCTAGGGAAAAAAAAAAAAAAGAAAAGAAAAAAAAAAAAAAAAGAAAAAAATAAGCATAAGGGGATAGTTAGCTTAGATTTGTATAGTTTAGCATCTTTGAGTTTGTATTTGGTGTGTTGGAGGGTAGAAGATGGAGATTAAAATCCATACTTTGGTTGGAGTTGAAAAAGAGGTTGATGATTTAGAGCATTTTGAGTCACTTAGCCTATATATTCCCTACCTTAACCAATGTCCCTACATTACAAGCTTATATAAAGACTTTTTTGATCCTAGTTTATAAGTATTACATTAGGTAGAGATGTTGAGATTAAAGGCAAGCTTATGGTAAACATGTTGCATTGCATTGATGTTGAGTGAACCTTCTTGATGTGCATTATATTACATCTTTTCTTTGAGAGAGTTGAGTGTTCACTTTCATATACAAAATTTCACATGTTTGGGAGTGTTCTTTGATGGATTAGCATACTTTGAATTAGTTGAGTAGATTGTGTTGATTGATGCTAAGGTTGTGTGCATAGTTTTGATCATGAACGTGAGAGTTTGTTTTTGAAAAGTTTTGAGGCCTATATAGTCCACGATACTTGAGTCTATTGTTTGTTTTGTTTTGCTTGAGGACAAGCAAAGGTCTAAGTATGGGGGAGTTTGATTGGTGTTTATTTGTTAGGTTTTTTGTTGCGTTTTCGTGTTAGTTTTCATTATGTTTTTGTGTCTTTTAGTGTGTCTTTTGGCTATGATTGTTTGTTTGGAGTTTTGGTCATCGTAGGAGCAAAAGGTGAGAAATTGGAAGAAAACGGGACGAAAAGTGCACGAAGAGAAGGAAAGGCCGTGAGAGACCAGAACCTGATCTGGCCGATCGGCCAAATTTCCTTAGGAATCTGGACGATCGGCCAAATGCCTATGCAAGGGTTCAGCAGTCCCTGATCTGGACGACCGTCCAGAATTCCTTCACAATCTGGACGATCGGCCAAACATATTCAAAGAGGTTATGCAGTTCCTGATCTGGCCGACCGGCCAGATTTCCTTCAGCATCTGGACGATCGGCCAGATGTCGGCATCCAGCTGTGTTTCCTTATTTAATTAGGTTTTTTTCCTAGTATATATATTAGTGCCTTGCACGAATTAATATCATCTTTTATCATATTTTAGCTTTAGTTTTCAGCATTCAAACACTTTTATTAGCTTTCTATTGTTCGGATCCGGATTCGTTCTTCGTTTATTGCAATTTAATTCAAGACGTTTATTTAATTCAAGTTCTTCGTTCTTCGTCTCAATTTTCGTAAGTTCTTTTATTGCTTTCGTTTACTTGTTTTAATTGCTTGCTTTCGCTTTAGATTCGTTTACTTAATTGCTCCGTGTAAATTCCTTAGTTTAATTTCGTTCTTTCGATTTCAAGTTCAAAGTTTAGATTCGTTTTCTTGCTTTCAATTCTTTCGTTTTTCAAAGTTTTCAAGTTAGATTAATTTGCCTTTAATTTCCAGATTTCAATTCATCATGTCTAGATTTGTTTATGCTTCTTTCTTTGCTTTCGTTTTCTTCGTTGCTTCCTTTATTGCTTTCTTTTCGATTCTTGCCTAGGTAGATTAATCGTTTTACTTTAGTTTAATTCTAGATTTATTTCCTCGTTCTTAAATTAGTTATTTACTCGCTTTTATTTATTGCTTTGATTTATTTTATTTGCCTAGGATTTAAACCAAAAACCCCAAAAATCTTATTTACTTGATTTCCTAGATTTAGGCTAGATTAGATTTTTACTACATAATTGATTGCCCTGTTAAGTTTTCCTTGAGATTCGATACTTAGGTTTTACTTGCTAGTGCTACGATAGATTTCGTCTATTGCGAACACTTTTTAGTGAAACAATAATAAATATAATTAATTGAGATTTATATCCTGTGGGATTAAATCTAATTATTTATTATTTAGTTATTCACGGATAAGATTAAATCTAATAAGATAAGATTTATTTAATTAAATCTTGTGGGGATAAATATCATATCTAAATATATTTGGTATATATTTAGTTATTTATTCTTCTACTGATATTAGAATAAATTCTATTTGTTAGAATTAATTCCGGATATTCAGTTGCATAACAGAACAGATTAATTCCTTATTAATTTTGTATTAATTAAGGAATAAGATTTGTAAGTTATGGAAAGAGAATAAATATGGGATTGGCATTAATATGGTTGGAGATAAATAAAGAATCATATCTCCTTATTTATGAACCATATAAATACTCAAGTCTCTCATCATAAACCCTAAGTTTTCACAGCCACCACACACCAGAATTCTCTCTACGAGATTGGCGTGAAACCCTAGGCGAGAGAGAGAGTGGCCGCGCGTCTGAGTGAGAAGGGAGATCGAGGTTCCAGTGATCTCGAGACGCCCACCAAGTCTCGGATTTCAAGGTGTGGGATCACATCCTAGAAGATCAGAACCGTAGATCGATCAGACACGACTCAGATTGCACGTTCTTCATAATCATAAGGTATGTACTCGAACCGTTGCATGAACTTATGTGCATGATCGAATCAACACAACCGAACCAAGATCTGGGGGTCCGGGGCGGCTTTCAAGCAGCCGTTCCAACACACGTGGCCTCCCGCGATTTGCTTTCTCGAACGGCGATAATCTAGCGGCTGAGATTTATGAACTGTTGAGATTCAATGGCCAGATCTCTCGCGAATTTGGCGCTTCAAATTTGAAGTGTGCATCACGCGCCCGGATTTTCGGTCTTGTACTTTATCTGCATTTAATGCAAAGTGAAAAGTAAAATTTGCATTCGAGTGTGTACAGCTCATACGACTCGCTTCGTACTTGCTCGCTTTGAGTGTGGCCGCTTGGCTTTTACTCGCTTGCGAAGTACTCGCTTGGCGTGACTGTTCCACACTCGTTTGCGATGGCTCGCTTGAGTGACGAAGCACTCGCTTGACCATCTAAAGCGACTGGTTTAAGAAATTGAAATTTCTTTGACTTAATTTAAAATGCTTCTGACTAACATACTTCGAGGATAAACAAAAGTGTTTTCCTCTTTGTATTTGTGTCAGATTCATTTCATATTTTCCACATAGCAAGTGAAGGTTTCTAGCACGCTTCACTTTGCTTAGTGTACTTGTATTGAACTACATACCAGTCAATCTCACTTCGTAGGAGATTGATACGTATGTAGACCTTTTTAATCTTGATCTTCTTGGCATTCATCTCTTCCATCTTCCTCTACGAACTAGAGAGTCCTCCATCGAATGGGGGAGAAAATGAATAATACACTTAAGCTATCTTCAACCCGAAGGGAGACTCGCTTAGAGTGCTATTCACGATGAATGGTACATGAGTACAAGTACTTATCTCAGGTCGGAATAGGACAGGATGACAATGAGAAGCTCTGACAAGCCATTCTCGTTTTTACGCAAAGACATGTCACCAGTCATGCAACCTTTAGAAGTAAAGGGAAACTCTTCAAGCTCTCCACTTAAGATCTACAGAATGAATAAGCATTCGGCTCGCTTGACCCAAAAGAGGGAAAATTGAAGCGATGCATTATTCAGGGTGGTGGATGAATGAATAAGAACCCGGCAGCTCTACTCAATAAAGAGTGAGTAATAAATGAGTGATTATCCACGACGAAGGAGATGAGAAGACATGCTCCTCTTCGGTGGAAAGATGGGAAGAGGACGCAAGGTCTAGGTGCCAGCCCTGCCTAAGCTTTCACCGTTTTTATGTGGGAAGGCCCGATAGAAGACCCCACAACCTTTACTAGTAAAGGTACTTGCAAGTGTTTATACCCACTTGCTAGGAATCCTAGGCTAGGTAGCAGCTTTCCTTGCTCGCTTTGGAAGTAGATTACTCCGAGAGTAATCGATAGTTCCCCCTTATCCATAGCCTTAACAATCCTGTTAGTTGGTAGGGAACGTCTTCCAACACTCCACCTTTCTCCACCTTATTTCTCCTTCTTCAAGCGAGTGAGTTTTGAAGCGACTCGCTTAAATTGGTGAAGATCCAAGGCGAGGGTCGTTTGACGGCAAGCTTCCACTCCCTTTTGTGCATCCTGGAACTAACACTCTTCACCAGGGTCTAGTAACCCTAATTCCATGCATAGCTGGTTGAAGCGAGACTTAGCTAGAGGCTTGGTGAGGATATCTGCTCGCTGGAGATCTGTATAAATTTTCTCGAGCTTGATGTCCTTCTTCTTAACATGATCACGAATGAAGTGATGTCGAATTTCCACATGCTTGCACCTGGTGTGAAGCACTGGATTCTGCGGGATACAGATATCACTATTGTTATCGCAGAAGATTGGAATCTCATTCGCTTCAACTCGATAGTCCTTCAACTGTTGGCGAACCCATAGAATTTGAGAACAGCAACTTCCGGCGGCCATGTACTCGGCTTCAGTCATTGAAGTGGCTACGCTTGTCTGCTTGTTTGAGAACCACGAGACAAGCTTGTTTCCCAAGAACTGACACGTGCCCGAAGTTTATTTCCTATCA
The DNA here is from genome assembly GCA_029379335.1 of Thymus mandschuricus. Taxonomy (NCBI): domain Eukaryota; kingdom Viridiplantae; phylum Streptophyta; class Magnoliopsida; order Lamiales; family Lamiaceae; genus Thymus; species Thymus mandschuricus. The sequence goes on along the minus strand of CM057073.1, from coordinate 33,835,806 downwards.
ATTCGGCATCGTCCATAGTCAGCATCGGAGTATCCTGTAAGCTCCAGATTATCTTCAGCAGGATACCATAGCCCCATATTGACTATGCCTTTGAGATAGCTAAGTATTCGCTTGTCAGCTTCAAAGTGGCTATGCTTGGGATTGCTTTGGAAGCGAGCACACACTCCAACTGCAAATGCTATATCCGGCCTGCTTGCAGTGTGATAGAGAAGGGATCCGATCAAAGCATGGTAATCTGTAGCATCCAAAGACTTCCCTTCTAGGTCTGGCTCCATCTTCCAGTTGGTGTTCATCGGGATCTTCACAGCTTTAGCATGCTGAACACCAAACTTGGCAAGCATATCTCGAGTATACTTCGCTTGATTGATGAATATCCCATCCTCTTGTTGCTTCACTTGAGACCTAGGAAGCAACTCATCAAGCCTATCATTGACATTTCATATTTGGTCTTCATCAACTCTCCAAACTTCTCGCTAAGCGACTGGTTTGGTGACCCAAATATGATGTCATCGACGTAGATGTGGACCCATAACATATCTTCTCCATCATTAATGGTGAAGAGAGTCCGATCTATCTTGCCCGTGCGGAATCGATTATCCACCCGGAACTGAGATAGCGTATCATACCACGCTCTAGACGCTTGCTTCAATCCGTACAAGGCCTTCTTCAAACGATACACCTTATCTCCTTGCTCAAATCCCGGTGGCTGCTCCACATACACTTCTTCTTTGAGCTCTCCAGAGAAACGCGCTCTTGACGTCTATTTGATAGACTTTGAATCTTTGACTTCTTCTTCATCTTCAAGCATATCCCATGTCAATGGATTGATGGGTTCTGATGGAGTCCAAGGTTCGTCAAATCAAGATCCTGTTCGTGTTCCCAAAGGGCCGGTGACAAGAGCTCGGGCTAAGAAGTTCAAGGAAGGCTTGCAAGGATTGATCCAAGAAGTTTGGGCTCAAGAATTGATGAAGAAGCCCATTGGAGAAGGCGAACCGGACAGCCCGCGAGTCATCAACTTTATCGAGTGCGTTCGGGCTGAAAAATGAAGACTTTATTTTATTTTCGTGTGTTTTGAGTCAGGCCACGTTTTTGGGCCTTAAAAGACTTGTTTTTGGGTTTTTATCATGTTGGTTAATGGGTTGGGCCATGCCAATGACTTTGGGTCAGTTATTTCCTAGTTAGATTAGGTTTAGATGGTTTTATTTGCCTCTCTATATAAGGGGGTCTTTGTGGACGAAAATTGGTTAGCTTTTGATCATTAATATTATTGTGAGTTTATTCTCTCTTGAGAGTTTTCGAATTCCTCTTGATTATTCCAAGACGAATTCATTATCCGGCGAATCAGCGAGTCAATCATCCCTCGTTGTGTGTCAATCATCGTTCCCGTGTGACTAAGACGATCGCTATTTGGGGTATAGGCTGTTCTTAGAACTGACTTATATCATTTATAGGATTCGAGCTTAGGTATATTGGAATATCCATCTTGTTCTTCAATTTCGTTCAGTTTAGTTTTAGTCCTTCCGCGTGCGTATTCAATTCGGTCGTCAAGGATCGTATCATTTGGTACCAGAGCCAGGTTTACGTCATCCAGGTTCTATCGTCCTTATTGATTTTTCGTATCTTGTGTTTCTTTCTGTTCGTCTCTTGTCTTTCGTGTCGTCGAGTCTTCGTATAACTATTTCGTTCCTGTGTCAAAAAAAAAAAAAAAAATCGTATTTGTGTGTTCATAGAGTCGTCAAAATCGTTCTTTGTAGCTTTTCTTTCGTGTCAAGTATTCAGATTCGTTTTGATACCTAGTCAAAGTTGTTTTCTTGGTCATTAAGGAGTAGAAGATTTCTTTCCTTATAAGAATAGGAAACATACTCAGAATATAAATCCCATACCTTATATTATATAACACGTCTTAGGTGAGTCTTCTACACGTTGTCGTGACATATTAGGGGCAAAAGTTTCGATCAAAAAAAAAAAAAAAAGGATATATTTGAAGCCCTAGTGTGTCACTGTGTTTTCTGAGTTGGTTATTACGTGTTTCTTCATTGGGATATCAGTTATATATTCGTTTCGGTGTGTTTTCGTCTTTTTCTCGTGTTTTTCGTCGGCCAGCACTAAAACGGCCATAACTTTTGCATACGAGCTCCGATTTTGCTCCATAATACCTTTTCGGAAAGCTCTCGAAAAGATCTATACGGTGGTTCCGACTTTGTCGGAATCAGTCCATTATTTTTGCAAAAAAAGGTCGTTTAAAGGGTCAAATCGTCCGCCGAAGTTTTCGGTAAAATTTTCGTGTCTTTTTTCGTGTCTCGGTTTAGGGTTTTCTTAGTCCGATCATCCTTCCTTCCTAATTTCAGTACTCTTGATTCGTTAATAGTGATTTCTGTGGTAGATTAAGGGAATTTGTGCTTCTTAAGAGAGAATTGAGTGGAAAAAGGCAAGAGAGGTGAGATTATTAGAGGGTAAAAGCCATTACTATTGAGCGATACACGAGTGCTGAGTGTGAACCGTATTGAGGGATACACGAGTGATTGTGAGGTAGTGAGGATTCTGTTTTTACTAACTTTCGTTTGTTTCTTTTGAAAAAAAAAAAAAAAAAAAAAAAAAAAAAAAAAAAAAAAAAAAAAAAAAAAATTGCAGGTATGGCCGGAGAAGAGGCGTTGGATCCCAAGATGAAGTTCATGTTTGAGGCATTGAAATCCGAGTTGGGAATGGTTATGGAATCCAAATTGGAAGGAGTTTATGATAGAATCGGCGAAGTAGAGTCAGTTTCCAAACAGCTTCAGCATCATCGAGGTGGAAGAGGAGGACGAGGTGGCAGAGGAGGTTATCATAACCATCGAGATTATGGACCGTTTGAGGAGGAGTTTGATGCCGAAGGAGAAGAGGAATGGGAGGAGCCAAGGAACAGGCCTGACAATAATTTGGGCAACATCAAGCTGAACATTCCGTCATTCCAAGGGAGGAACGATCCAGATGCGTATATTGAGTGGGAGAGGAAGCTTGACCTCATGTTCGACTGTCACAATTACTCCGAGCTGAAGAAGGTGAAGTTGGCAGCGATAGAGTTCTCCGATTACGCTCTAGTTTGGTGGGATCAATTGGAGAAGAGTAGGAGAAGGAATGGGGAGCCTCTAGTTCAGACTTGGAACGAGATGAAGGGAATCATGAGGAAACGATTTATTCCAGCTCACTACTATAGAGAACTGCACAACAAGCTTCAAAGCTTGAGACAGGGATCTAAGAGCGTGGATGAATACTACAAGGAGATGGAGGTAGCTATGATTCGAGCTAATGTTGTGGAGGACAGTGAGGCGACGATGGCGAGATTCTTGGCTGGTTTGAATTGGGAGATTCGGAATGGAGTGGAACTGCAGCATTATGTCGAGATAGAGGACATGGTGCACATGGCTGTGAAGATAGAGAATCAGCTCAAGAGGAGGGGCAACAATGGCTACAACAAGCAGAATCAGTCCAATTGGAAGCAATCTCAGCCTGCTGCTAGTGGTTCCTTTTCGAGAGGGAATCAATGGAAGAAGGAGGAGTCGCCGAAGGATGAGAGGAAACCGTTCGTGAAGGCGCGATCAGATTTGACGAGCTCTAACAACCAAGGCAAACCAGTAGTGACTGAGGGTCGTAATCGTGATCGTAAGTGCTTCAAGTGTCAAGGATTCGGACATATCATGAGTGACTGCCCAAATCGGAGAGTGATGATCATGAGAGATGATGGGGAAGTCGTGACTGATGATGAAGTTGATCCGGAGATGCCTGGGTTGGAGGAGTCTGAGGACGAGGAAGAGGATATTCAGCCGCCTGTAGGACGCATTTGTGTGGCCAGAAGAGCATTAAGCGTTCAGAGTCATGTGGACGAATTGGTGCAGCGCGAAAATATCTTTCACACGAGATGTCAGGTGAAGGATCAGTTGTGTAGCGTGATTATTGATGGAGGGAGCTGCACCAACGTTGCTAGCGTGGCCATGGTTCGAAAATTAGGGCTACCTGTGATACAACATCCCAAACCGTACCGGTTGCAGTGGCTCAACGAAACTGGTGTGGTCAAAGTAACGAAGCAGGTGAGGGTCCCGTTTAGCATCGGAAAATATGAGGATGAGATATTATGTGATGTGGTGCCGATGCAAGCAAGCCATATACTGTTGGGGCGTCCATGGCAGTTCGATAGGAGGGTGACACATGATGGCTTCACCAACAAATATTCGTTCGAGTACAAGCAGAAGAAGGTGTCGCTTGTTCCTCTTACTCCCAAACAAGTGTATGAGGATCAAGTGTTGCTGCAAAAGGAGGCTGAGCGGTTGAAGTTGGAGGAGCAGAAGGTGGAGAATAAGGAGAAGGGAGATAAGGAGAAGGGTGTAGTACACAAATCGTGTTTTGCAAAGGCGAGTGATCTGAAGTTGGCGGTGCAGGAGGAGAGGACTTTGATCGTACTTCTGTACAAGGGGAACTTTTTATCTACTAACGATCTCGATTCTCTACCCCCTTCTATCTCCTCTGTTTTGCAGGAATTTGATGATGTCTTTCCCGAGGATACACCAGCTGGCTTACCACCAATTAGGGGGATAGAACATCAAATCGACTTTGTGCCTGGAGCAACACTTCCAAATAGGCCAGCCTATCGCACCAATCCCGAGGAGACGAAGGAGTTGGAGAGGTAGATTGGAGAGTTGTTGGCGAAAGGGCATGTGAGGGAGAGTTTGAGTCCTTGTGCAGTTCCGGTGTTACTCGTACCCAAGAAGGACTCAACGATGAGGATGTGTTGCGATTGTCGAGCCATAAACAACATCACGGTAAAGTATCGACATCCTATCCCTCGTTTAGATGATATGCTTGATGAACTGCATGGCTCTTGTGTGTTTTCGAAAATTGATTTGCGTAGTGGATACCATCAGATTAGGATTAAGGAAGGGGATGAATGGAAAACTGCTTTTAAAACTAAACTTGGTTTGTATGAGTGGCTAGTTATGCCTTTCGGTTTGACTAATGCACCTAGTACATTTATGCGTCTTATGAACCATGTTTTACGAGCTTTTATTGGCAGATTTGTAGTTGTCTACTTTGATGATATCCTAGTGTATAGCAAGAGTCATGAAGAGCATGTTGATCATTTGAGGTCTGTTTTAGATGTACTTAGGAAGGAGAGGTTGTTTGCTAACTTAAAGAAGTGCATCTTTTGTACGGACAAGCTTGTGTTTCTTGGATTTGTTGTTAGTGCACAGGGTGTACAGGTTGACGATGAGAAAATACGAGCTATTCAAGAGTGGCCGAGTCCAAAGAGCATTGGAGAAGTTAGGAGTTTCCACGGACTTGCTAGCTTTTATAGGAGATTCGTGCCCCATTTCAGTAGTGTTGCAGCACCATTGACGGCAATCATCAAGAAGAATGTGGAGTTTAATTGGGGAGAAGATCAAGAGAAGGCGTTTCAGCTTCTGAAGTACAAACTGACACACGCCCCGGTACTATCTCTTCCTAACTTTTCTAAGTCTTTTGAGATTGAATGTGATGCTTCTGGTGTTGGAATTGGTGCAGTTTTGATGCAAGAAGGCCGGCCGGTGGCATACTTCAGCGAGAAGCTAAACGGAGCAACGTTGAGCTATCCAACGTACGATAAGGAGTTGTATGCATTGGTGCGGGCTTTGAAAACGTGGCAGCACTACTTGTGGACAAAGGAATTCGTCATTCACACCGATCATGAGTCCTTGAAGCACTTGAAGGGGCAGCACAAGTTGAACAAGAGGCATGCTAGGTGGATGGAGTTCATAGAGACGTTTCCTTACGTCATCAAGTACAAGCAAGGAAAAGAGAATGTAGTGGCTGATGCACTTTCACGGAGGTATGCCTTGATCTCTACTTTAGATGCTAAGTTGCTTGGTTTCGAGTGTTTGAAGAGTTTGTATGTGAATGATGCTGATTTTGGTGAGATTTATCGAGCATGTGAGAAATCTGGTTTTGAAGAGTACTTTAGGCATGATGACTATTTGTTTAAGAGAAATCGATTGTGTGTTCCTAAGTGTTCTCTTCGTGAATTATTGTTGCTTGAATCTCATGGTGGGGGTTTGATGGGACATTTTGGTGTTGCTAAGACTTTAGCTGTTTTGCATGAACACTTCTTTTGGCCTCATATGAAGAGAGATGTTGAACGAATTTGTGGTAGATGTGTTACTTGTAAACAAGCTAAGTCTAGAGTGAGTTCCCATGGATTGTACACGCCATTGCCTATTCCTACTGCTCCTTGGATTGACATTTCTATGGATTTCGTGTTAGGGCTGCCTAAGACTAAGCATGGTAGTGATTCTGTGTTTGTGGTGGTTGATAGATTTTCTAAGATGGCGCATTTTATTCCATGTCATAAATCTGATAATGCATCGCATGTTGCTGATTTGTTCTTTTGAGAGATTGTTAGATTGCATGGAATGCCTAGGACTATTGTTTCGGATAGGGATGCAAAGTTCTTGAGTTACTTTTGGAAGACTTTGTGGGGTAAGTTAGGTACTAAACTGTTGTTTTCTACTACTTGTCATCCACAAACTGATGGTCAAACTGAAGTAGTCAATAGGACTTTGTCTACATTGCTTAGGGCTATAATTAAGAAGAACATTAAGTCTTGGGAAGAATGTTTGCCACATGTTGAGTTTGCATATAACCGTTCTGTTCATTCTGCTACTAAGTTTTCGCCTTTTGAGATTGTCTATGGGTTTAATCCTTTAACTCCTTTAGATTTATCTCCATTGCCTGAACATGAGCGTACTAACCTTGATGGCCAGAAAAAGGCTGATTTTGTGAAACAGATTCATGAGAAGGCAAGGCTGAATATTGAGAGACGAACGGAGCAGTACGCCAAGCAAGCCAACAAGGGGAGGCGTCAAGTTGTGTTTGAGCCCGGAGATTGGGTATGGCTGCATATGCGCAAGGAGAGGTTTCCATTGCAAAGGCGTTCGAAGTTGCTACATCGAGGCGATGGACCTTTTCAAGTGTTGGAGCGCATCAATGATAACGCCTACAAATTGGACTTACCTGGTGAGTATAATGTTAGTGCTACATTCAATGTTACTGACTTGAGTCCTTTTGATGTAGGTGACGACTTGGATTTGAGGACAAATCCTCTTCAAGAGGAGGGGAATGATGGAGTCCAAGGTTCGTCAAATCAAGATCCTGTTCGTGTTCCCAAAGGGCCGGTGACGAGAGCTCGGGCTAAGAAGTTCAAGGAAGGCTTGCAAGGATTGATCCAAGAAGTTTGGGCTCAAGAATTGATGAAGAAGCCCATTGGAGAAGGCGAACCGGACAGCCCGCGAGTCATCAACTTTATCGAGTGCGTTCGGGCTGAAAAATGAAGACTTTATTTTATTTTCGTGTGTTTTGAGTCAGGCCACGTTTTTGGGCCTTAAAAGACTTGTTTTTGGGTTTTTATCATGTTGGTTAATGGGTTGGGCCATGCCAATGACTTTGGGTCAGTTATTTCCTAGTTAGATTAGGTTTAGATGGTTTTATTTGCCTCTCTATATAAGGGGGTCTTTGTGGACGAAAATTGGTTAGCTTTTGATCATTAATATTATTGTGAGTTTATTCTCTCTTGAGAGTTTTCGAATTCCTCTTGATTATTCCAAGACGAATTCATTATCCGGCGAATCAGTGAGTCAATCATCCCTCGTTGTGTGTCAATCATCGTTCCCGTGTGACTAAGACGATCGCTATTTGGGGTATAGGCTGTTCTTAGAACTGACTTATATCATTTATAGGATTCGAGCTTAGGTATATTGGAATATCCATCTTGTTCTTCAATTTCGTTCAGTTTAGTTTTAGTCCTTCCGCGTGCGTCTTCAATTCGGTCGTCAAGGATCGTATCAGGTTCCTCGCTTGAAGTTTTGTCATTCGCTTGAACCTGTTCCTGTGGAAGACTTACAGAAGATTCATTAAATACAACATGGGGTGATTCCTCCACAATTAGGGTTTTACAATTGAATACCCTGTAACTTTGCTAGATGTAGAATATCCTAAGAATATTCCTTCATCTGCTTTGCTTTCAAAAGCTTTCAATTGTGACTTCCCATTTTTGTGAATGAAGACCCGACAACCAAAGATATGAAAATAGGAAATGTTAGGAATTCTCCCTGTCCATATTTCATATGGTGTCTTATTGAAGCGTTTGTTGAGAAGCGGCCAATTCTGAGTATAGCATGCGGTGTTGGTTGCTTCAGCCCAATTGATGCAGCCCGTAGATCATGGATTTCACATCATGGGCCAAGAATTAAAGATGATATGGGCTGAAGATGGAAGATATTATTTAGTAGTTTATTTAGTTGTTTATTTTTATTAATTTTCGTTTTTTATGAGTAGTATAGTTGGTAGGTTAATTTTTAGCATTATTTTAGTGATTTTATTCCTTTTTAGACTAGGATTTGGTTTGATATCTTTTAGGATAAGTTTTTAAGTAGTTTCCTTGTGGAATTAGGACTTTTTGAAGCCTATAAATAAGGCTCAAATAGTATGGACGAAAATTAGATCATTATTCATTAATACATTTTCTTGAGTTTTTACTCTCTCTCTTTTATGAGAATTTTCGAATTCCTCTTGTTTATCAAGTTGAGTTCTTTATCCGGCGAATCAGCGAGTCAATCATCCCTCGTTGTGTGTCATTCATCGTTCCCGTGTGACTAAGACGATCACTATTTGGGGTATAGGTTGTTCTTAGAACTGACTTATATCATTTATAGGATTAGATCTTAGGTGTATTGGAATATCCATCCTGTTCTTCAGTTTTCGTTCTTCATAGTTTCGTTCCTTCCGCGTGCATCGTCAATTTGGTCGTCAAGGATCGCATCACCAATACTTCATCGGAAGCTTCGAATCTGCAATCATTGTGCGAACAACTTCTTTGATGATTCGATTCCTTCGTTCAGCAACTCCGTTCTGCTGGGGTGTACGCGCTGCAGATGTTTGGTGTGCTATTCCATGCTCAGTGCAGTATGCTTCAATTGTAGAGTTGAGAAACTCCGTGCCTTTGTCGGAGCGAATGGTAGCGATCACTTGGTTCTTCTCCATAGCAAGACGCTTGAGCAATTGTGGTAGTTTGGCAGCGTCTCCTTCTTTCTAAAGAGAAATACAACCCAAGTGTAGCGAGAGAAGTCGTCGACTATAACGAGAGTGTATTTTCTTCCATTGACGCTCACAGGAGTGATTGGTCCAAACAGATCCATATGTAGTAGCTCCAGCACTCGCTTGGAAGATGCTTCTTCTAAGCTGGCGAAGTGCTTCTTCGTCTGCTTCCCTCGTTGGCATGGTGAGCAAGTGTGATCTTTGACGAAGACCTCATTGGGTATGCCCTTCACCAAACCCTTACGAGCTAAGCGATTGATCGTCTTGAAATTGAGGTGGCTCAAGCGTCGGTGCCATAGCCATCCTACTTCCGTTGCACTTCTATCGACCAAACACGTATCATCTTTGCAGCTTTTCCATTGTGCTATGTAGACATTTCTTTGTCGAATTCCAGTGAGCACAATCTGGGATGTGAGTTTGTTCTTCACAATGCACTTGTTGGAGATGAAATCCACCTTGTATCCTTAATCACAAAACTGTGAAATGGATAGCAAGTTGTGCTTTAGTCCTTCCACATAGGAAACTTCTTCAATTCTGAGCTTTCCTATCTTCAGTACGTCGTATCCCTTGGTGATTCCTCGAGAGTTGTCACCAAAGGTTACATGTGGACCCTTCTTCTCTATGTAATCTTGAAGTAGAGCTTTCATGCCCGTCATATGTCTTGAACACCCACAGTCCAAGTACCATATTGGTTGACCTTCACTGGGCATGGGATCAACGACGCTCACCTGCATTTAAACAATTTTTGGTACCCAAATCAGTTGGGTCCTTGCAGGTTAGTCACCTTAGGTACCCACACTTGCTTTACTCTCATTTGAGGGTTAGCTTGTGCTTTGGGCTTCTCGACCTTTCTAAATTGTGAACTCTGCTTGAATGCTGCTTCACAATTGCAGCAATGTGTGCATGAGGGGTAGCGACTCGCTTGTGACACAACTATGCTCTTGCCTACATGCTTATATCCTGAAGCGACTCGCTTCGGATTAGCCTTAGGTTTAGAGACTAAATTAGGTTCTAGTCTTGGCAAGTGTCTCGCTTGGTTTCTTTTGAGCGGTCAACTTAGGGTTTTGACCCTGACTCGCTTGAGAAACCTTTAGGGTTTGAAGCTTCCTATTGGTTGCTTCAAACACTTCCCCCTCAACGTAACTGCGGTTAGACCATCTCCAATCCGACTCACGTGACACATAGACATTACTTCTCTTCTTGAGAGGAAGATCCTTTGCCTCTAGTGTCTTGGTTTGAGACTTAGAAGCTTTAACATTCTTCCCTTTACCTTTTGATTGGTAAGCTTTAGCATTGTGAGTGCCAGGGACTGTTGAACTAGGCTTACCCTTAGATTCTTCCCTTAAAGATATAGACATCTTCATGGGTTTCTTCTTAGGGTTCTCAAACGCTTTCCCTTGTCTTTGTTAGTGGTTACTTTGGAGGCAGTGGGCACATCCAAAGGAACTGATGGTGTTGTGTTAGAAGCACCAACAAAGACTGTAGGCTTGGAAGGTCCATCCTCATATCCAAGACCTCCCTTTCTACCAAAAGGTAGAAGTGAGCTTTGTAGTGTCTGCCTAGCGAATGAGGCTTTGTTTATGTTGGCTACTAGTTTGGATTGGGTTTCATACCTTCCTTCCAAGCTTTTATGCCTAGCGAAGAGGTCCTCAAACTTACTAGTCATAGCCCTTAAATTAATCTTGACTTCATCAAGTTCAGTGGCTAGCTTTCTGTTCTCTCTCTCGCTATCGGACATAGCTTGTTTCAACACTTCGTGGTCGTTTAACATTTTGTGATGCTTGTTAAGCAGATCACTCCATGTCGAGGAATGAACTTCCTCTTCGTGCCCGTGTGCCAGTGTAATTGAATTGATAGGTGGATAGAAAAATACCTTTCCCGTATCTTCATCGGTGAGTGCCATGAAGCCCAGATCCTCTCCATCGCTTGAGTTGGGATTTGTAAAGGCATCTGAGTCACTTGGAGTGTCATGCGGCTCGCTTGCCACAAGCGCCCTCCGGGGAGCTTCCCTTTTGGCCTTCAATTCTTCACGTTCCTTAGCACTCAGCTTTGGGTAGTCAGACTTGTAGTGGCCCATTTTGTGGCAGTGATAGCACTCCACATCCATCATATCCCTTGAGATCGGCTTTGATGTTTCTTCTCGCTTTCCTTTTCCATCTCGAGCATCAATGCTCTTTCCCTTGTATTGCTTGTAGAATCTTTTGTATTTTCCCACGCGTGAATTCATCTTGTTGAAATTCTTTGACAGTAATGCGTAGTGCTCTTCCAATTCTTCTCTTGACATTTTAGCAATCGTTTGGTCGCTTGGCGTTTCTGCAGCTTTGAAAGCGACTCCCTTTGATGACGTAAGACCTTCGTCTTCATCGTCCAGGCTCATTCGATTGAGATCGAATTCGTGAGCCTTTAGCTCGGAGTATAGGATCTCCGGTGTGAGCTTCAATAAGTCCTTTGTTGCCAAATATAACTCCTTCATGGTCTGCCATTTCCGTGTAAGAGCTCGAAAAATTTTGAGATTGACTTCTTTGTCAGTGAATTCCTTGCCAAGAGAGATGAGACTGGCAATGATGTTGGTGACGCGTAGTTCGACGGCATCAATTGATTCTCCAGACTTCATTGTGAGACTCTCGAACTCTATCAGCACGGCAAACTTGTTCTCCTTTATCTTTCAATGCCTTGGGAGATTAGGGCTAGGGTTTCCCACATCTCCTTCGCAGTAGTGCACTTCCTAATCCTGTGAAGATAAGCATCTGACACAGTGCTCTGCATAGTATGGCATGCTATGCGATCAAGATTGGCAATCATTAAGTCGTTAGAATAATAGTCTTCTTTTGCCTTATCCACGTATTCTTGTCTGACATGAGATTCTCGGCCTTCTGCAGCTGGAACATTCACTGAGATGGCCTTCTTGATTTCGATTGGTCCTTGTTCTATGACCTCCCACATCCTGTCGTGGATGGAGCATAGAAAACTCTCGACACGGAAACTCCATGTCTCATAGCCTTCAATAGAGAACTGCGAAAGATTTGATGCACTATACGTTGACATGATGAACCGTCAGTAGCAATGCAATATGCGCGAGTGAGGGTTTTGATGCACTTAGGAAAAACAGGATCAGTTCAGTGAGACAACGTGAAGCGAGAGGGGACTCGCTTCAGGTATGCAAAGCAGTGGCTCGAAAGAACCTCGCTCGGATACCACTTGTTGGTCCCGGTTTGATAGGGGATACACACGTGGGGGGGGGGGGGGGGGGGGAGGGTGAATACTGTGTAGAAGTTTTTCAACTTCTTTTTGCCCTTATCTCAAAGTGACAAGTAAAGCGCTCGCTTCAATTACTCAAGACTTAGCTTCAAGCTAGATCTACAGTAGAAGCTTGTTACTTGATCTAAGCGAATGCTTGAACAAGTGTGAGGCTACATGTAATGCGGAATTTAGTGAGCTAATCCTTCCTATGTATTTAAAACTGCATTTTAGTTTTATTACTATGCAAGTGCAATATGAATAATCAAAGCAATAAGTAATGGAAAGCTAGGGTTAGAGAGATACGACACAGAGGTTTATAGTGGTTCGGTGGTAAAACACCTACGTCCACTTTGTTGCACGTAGCAACAGATTCTCTTCACTCAAGAATCTTGAGGATTGCAGGTTCCTCAAAAAGCAAGTCTAGATCGAGCTTCACTTGCTTGGATTTGACAATAGCTGGGAGATTACGGGTTCTCCACAAAACCTAAGCTGGACTAAGCTTCACTCGCTTGAGTCCGACGACTGGGAGGGTTCTCCACACAAACCTAGCTTTGATCGAGCTTCACACAATCGAGGACTCTGCTAGCTTGGATCTAGACTCTATGATCAAGACTTCTACTATCGAGGAAAGTAGAGTCTTGGATCTGACGACAACCTTTCTTCTAACACAAAAACCTAACTCACAAAACTAGGGTTTAGGGTTGTGGTTTCGATGAACACTCTAAGTGAAGAACTCTTTACAATAAATGCAAATATGGCTAGAGCTCTTCTCTAAGCTAGGATATGGAATGGGCTTAGATCTTGGTGTGAAGGCTGCGGAGACGAACTTCGATGAAACTGAAGCTCGGAGAACACTTAAAACAAAAACTTAGAAGCACTACAAGAAAACAGGGCTTTTGCGACACAAAAATGTGTCGCAAATGACCCCTTTTAATGTCGCAAATGTTGATTTGCGACTTTTTGTGCGTCACAATAAGTTATGTCGCGAAAGGGGTATGTAGCAAAATTACGACATTTTTTATTCGTTTGTGTCGCAACACAAATGATACTTTATGCAACACTAAAATAATGTCGTATAAACTTTACGACGCGTAATGCGTCATTATATTTAAGTGATGCAGGATAATTTACGACACATTACGTGACATTAGTTGATATGACGTATCCAAATTTGCGACATGTTTTGCATCACAATTTAACGTCGTAAAAATATAATTTGCAACATTATTTGCATCGCAATTTAATGTCGCAAAATATATTTTGCAACATTTTTTGTATCACTATTTCATGTCGCAAAACTATATTGTGCGACATTTTCACTATTTATATTTGCGACATACTTTAACGTCGATTAAGATTGTGACAAAAAGGTTGTGTAGCAATTGTACGATATTTTTTTATGATCGATACAATATATGCGTCACTTTTAGCATCACAAAATTAATTGTTGTAGTAATTTACATTTTTCATTCAATATACATAAAATTTATCATATCAAATAACAAAAAACAAATAATAAAGTAACAAGTACAAATTATGTTATAATTTTGATATCCATTCAAAATATAAAATAATATGGTTTCCTTATGCGAACAGAAAATAATCAAAATATAGAGTTCAAAATTAGTCATTCAAATTAAATGTCCAAAGCTAGATCAAAAGCGGAGTAACTTATTGTACTAAATTTGAAATGCAGTATTTGTGAGCTAGAATGTGATATTCATCGATTCTTTATCATCTTCTTCTTGCTGCTTGTAGTTCATTGTTCCTACATAATTAAAACAAAATATATTATAATTTACATTCGTAACGCGTAATAGTTGAAAGAATAGTAGTTAATTAATGACAATAATTGAACAATATTCTTATGAGAAAAGTATACAAGCAGAAAAGTAACATTATACTTTTGAGAAAAGTATCCAAGCAGAATAGAAAATATAATAATTTGCAACCACTAATTATAAATTAATGAAGTATGAATGGACAAATAGCTATGAACAAAAATATGTATTGATATTATGGCACAAGAGGTCATAGTGCTGCCTCAATAAGAGTTGCAAAGAAAAAGGGAATAAAATAAACTGGAACTTTAACTAAGAACGTAAAGTATTGGTTGTGAAGTAATAGGACTATAGGAGAACTTTAAATACAACACTACACCAAACAAAGGGATAAAATTTTACCCATGCGTCCTCCTCATTTATGTACAAGATAGAGAGTAGATATATAGCTGCAGTTTCTTCTAATGCAACAATGTTATCATCACCAATCAAAGCACCCTATCAATTCACTTATGTACAACTATTGAAATAATGCAACCTTTTATTGAGTTCAAGGACTTCCTAGTCAATAATATCATAACTATAATGAAAACTAAAATTCTTTAAAAGATTTCATATAGTACATCTATTGAAGAACTTCTAATGCAATATTTGAAATGAAAGGCTCCATCTTAAAATAGTAGAGTCGATTAGACTAAAAGGTAACTGGAACCATATAAGTTAATTAACTAAGGTAAATTCATGGTGTAGAACCTCTATCACTATTACTAGAGTTCTTATATCAAGTAATTTTTTACGGTCTATGTAATCTAGAAAGTGTTCATCGAACTCACAACATAATTTAACCAAAAGTCAAGGACTTGATATGATACATCGATGAAATAAGGATTATCTAGACCAACACCTCAAGTTATAACTTAAAATACTTATGACGAGATCTTGCTCCCTGTGTCAACAACTTAAATTACCTCTTTATGATATACCCTAATGCTGGCAATTAGTAATTAAAGTTGAAATAATAGCAGAGAAAAACAATACTAGAGTACTACAAGGAGCTTAGCATATGAGTAAAACTCACCACTTAAATAGTCAATGATGAAATAGTACAAATGCGATCTAGCAAGTCCTCCCCTGGGTTCTTTATCAACCAATGCCCTGATATATCCATGAAACATCACAAATAGGGAGTGCACTTCTTTAAGAACAGTCCGTAGAGCATTGACTCGCCATATGGCTTGTGAATCCTCTTTTCCTACTACCTACTCAAGGAGAAGACAAAAATATTAATGATATGTGAAGAAATGCTAATCTTTTCATTAATTTATTTTTTTCAAAAAATCCAAAACCAACACCAACTCTCATTTCGATTTCGAGCACCAAGGTGAAACAGCAACAAACAGTAAAACAACTCATCCCAAACTCTGCAAATTAAAGAAATAGAACTAGCAATGCACATACCCATGAGAATCAAGAACATTCCTAGAATTCTTCATCGAGTGTATACAGCTCCTCCAACCTACACATAAGCGTGTTCTCCACCATTTTGATAGGGTGGAGCTCAATCAGTTCATACAAACATATTTAATAATGTCACCATTTTTTCTACTTTCCTACTTTAATTTTAGCATAATTTGAAAAGAACACAAAGCAATCAGATTACCTAAAGGCTAAAGTCCTTGGAAAAGGGGGAAATCAGTTCGGTGATGAGAGAGCAGCAGCACAGCCGATAAAACATAAATCTCAGAGCAAGGACAGACAGCTGTGTGTGTGAGAGAGAGGGGCGAGGAAGAGAAATAGAGAGAAAGCTTAAACCCTGAATAGTGACGAGGTGAAAAACAATGGTTTCTCGACAGCGGACTCAATCTTCTGCAAAGGTGGCGGGCTCGACTCGATCTCTACGAATCGATCTCTACGAATTAGGGCTCGACTGATTTCTAGGAGGGAAAATCGATTAATATTCACTTTGACACTCAAGCGATGAAGGTGAACCAGAGAGAGAGGGAGAGAGACACAGAGAGAGAAGGAGAGTGACATTGCCGTAATTGGGGACAGCAACTCCGGCGACAGCGAAATATCGCAGCTCCGTCAACGCAGCGAGATATCGCAGCTTTTTGATTGGGGGCTATGAGGATATAAACATAAATAGAGACAGAGTAGGGGATAGTGACATAACCGCGGCGGCGGCGACGGCGAGCTCCTCACGGCGGCGATGAGTGATACGCCTTCAATGGCTAAGGAGGCAACTTCGAGTGTGCCTTAACTCCAGAAAAGTGAAGAACAGATGAAGAAGAAGAAGAACAGGGGAAGAAGGAAGAAGATAACAACTACTTCATTCATTAATCATTCACGATGCAGCAAAATGCAGCCAAGCATTACATTATATTAGACCCTACAATAAAAGTGGGTTTCTACTGGACTTAAGCCCATATTTTAATTGGACTTCGAAGCTTAGCCCAAGACACACTTTTTCACTAAATATAATATGAAAGGATAATAAATAAACATCTTCTAAAACTAATATTCCATCTCTCTTTTCTTCCTTTTCTTGATCGTATCAACTCTTCACCCCTTCAAATCCACCTTGTCCTCAAGGTGGAGGTTCCAAACTATCCTTATAAACTTCCTCAAGTGTATAGAGGCTAAAAATAACCCCTCGTCGGGGGGCCACCGCAGCAACATCTTGATATTTATTAAATGGGTTTGATTGGGCCTCCATGTCTAATTGGCTGGGCCATAAAATAATTCCCCAAATTTGGCCCACTTCTGTGTTGTGGGCTAGCACAATTAGGTTTGACAATTTTGGTGAAGTGGTGGCTGGCGGCGGGAGCATGGCTGCTTTGGTTGGGGATGCCGATGGAGTAGTCGGTGGTGAGGGTGGAGGCAGCGGCCGAAGATGGGTGTTTGGGGGTGGAGTGACTTCAGGTGTTGGTTCCGGCGCCGGAGATGGAGCCTTACCGACGAGCTCGACGGGCATGAGTGAGCCGTCGACGGTGAATATGCAGAGTAGAGTTGAGTCGAGCACGGTGGAGGCGATTCTCGACGAGTCGACTCCGGTGTCGAGAGTTACCGAGTCGCCGGCAGTTTTGACGCAGAGGTCGTACGAGGAGAGGAACGGCGGAGAGGCGGCGCAGACGGAGGTGGAGGCCGCGGTGGAGGTGACATCGAAGGAGAGGAAGGGGTCGCCAAGGTTGGAGGAGCCAGGGGGCTGGAGTGGGGCGTTGGGGCGGCGACGCTGCTGGGGGGCGGAGGAGCTTCCGAACGGCAGAGGAGCGGCGTGCAAATCGGCGAACCGATTGTCGACCAAAGCCCTGAATTCCTTGAGGGTGGAATTAGTTGTTGTCAAGTGACTTTCAAATTGATCTCGAAAGGAAGCAAGAGCAGCAAGGATTTCTGAATTTGCCATGCAGAACTCTCAGTGAAAGCACCTATGATACGCCTTCAATGGCTAAGGAGGCAACTTCGAGTGTGCCTTAACTCCAGAAAAGTGAAGAACAGATGAAGAAGAAGAAGAAGAACAGGGGAAGAAGGAAGAAGATAACAACTACTTCATTCATTAATCATTCACGATGCAGCAAAATGCGGCCAAGCATTACATTATATTAGACCCTACAATAAAAGTGGGCTTCTACTAGACTTAAGCCCATATTTTAATTGGACTTCCAAGCTTAGCCCAAGACACACTTTTTCACTAAATATAATATAAAAGGATAATAAATAAACATCTTCTAAAACTAATATTCCATCTCTCTTTTCTTCCTTTTCTTGATCGTATCAATGAGGCAGAGAGAAACCGCTCTAGATCTTCCTTTGTTCATTCGATCTCTAAGGGCAACTACAATGGAGAGCCTCAAATGGGGCTCTATAAATTGACACATGGACAAGAGCTCTAAACTTAAAATATTTCACAATCATGGGCTCTAATTTTATGGCTCTTAATACCATTATTGAGTCCCACTTTTTATCAATATTATTATTATTAAATGTAAAATAAAATGTAATGCACATATGGTGGCCCCACAAGTAACATAGAGCCCGGGCTCTTGCAGGAGAGCCTGGGCTCTTCATTTTGGGCTCTCCAATGGTGCTCAAAAATAAAGTTGGGCTCTATCTTTTGACACATGGACAAGAGCCCAACCATTGTAGATGCCCTAATTGATAAGTGTTTAAGTCATTCTTATTTTCAATTTTAATTTTAGGATTATTTTTTAATTTTTAATATAATAGATAACACTTATTTAATTACATTTTTTTTTCTTATCGTAATTAAAAGTAAAAGTGTTATTTTATACATTACGGTTCTTTCAAATACGTTAAGAATAATAATAGATACTCTCTCCGTCTCATTTATAATGTCTCATTTGCTTTTTGACTTTTTCTGGCACGCATTTCCACCGAAACTTAGTACGAGTTTTACGATATAATATTGAAATATAATTTATTTTACGGGATACTACGAGTGTTGGGATATCCCGTAAAAGAAATAATATTTCAAAATTATATCGTAAAACTCGTACAATGTTTCGGTGGAAACGCGTTCCTGAAAAAGTCAAAAAGCAAATGAGATATTATAAATGAGACGGAGGGAGTATATATTACAGTTTATAAGTAACCGTTATGTTTGGTAAAAGCAGCACGCACATAGATTACGGTAAGGTAAAAAGACGCTCATATATTACGGTTTTTAGTAAAAAACGTAATGTATGAAGCGTTTCCTATGAGAAATAATCTTGTAGTGAGAATAAAATGAAAAAAGCAAATATAATATTTGAAACTTGAAAAGGATGAGTGTAAATTCATTACGGTGACAAATTAATATAATTTTGTAGTCAATCAACACTATTATAACTTTAATATAATTTAACTGCGACAAGTTAATCATAAGAAGTAAATTTTGTCATAATTTTGCAATATATAATTAGATATGATATTTTACTAATGTGTCACAATTAACTTGTCGCAATTCAATCTATAAAAATAATTATTTTATCACAATATTTAGATGACATTCAAGTCACAATTGATATAAGTATATGATAGTTTTCTTATAACATTCAAAATGAATTATACTATTAAGATGTCATGTGTGTAATAAAATCGTGATAGTATAATAGTTTAATAATTTATATTTGATTCAAATATTATTCTGAATGTGAAGTAATATTATGATATATAATTAATGTGTCGTAAAAAATAATTTTTAGTAAATCGAGACGAAATAGCGACACAATATTGCAATGACGCATATATACGACACAAAATGCAACACTATTCCAAATGTGATGTAAAATTATGACATTCAATTAATGTGTCCTAAGTAAATTGTTGTAAATATGAGACACAAAACTAAGTGACACATTGTTATCGCAAAATAGCGACACATTATTTTAATGACATCTATGTACGACACAAAATGCAACACAATTCTAAATGTGAAGTAAAATTATGACATTCAATTAATGTGTCGTAAATAAATTGTTGTAAATGTAAAACACAAAACTAAGTGATGCATTGTTGTCGCAAAATAGCGACACAATATTTTAATGACGCACATATACGACACAAAATGCAACATTGTTCTAAATGTGAAGTAAAATTATGACATTCAATTAATATGTCGCAAATAAACTATTGTAAATATGAGACATAAACCTAAGTGTAGCATTGTTGTCGCAAAATAGTAACACAATATTTTTATGACGCACATTTGACGCATATATACGACACTAATAGTATAAGTGTCACAATTTTATGACACTTATCGGTAATGTCGCATGCACATATGTCGCAAAAGCCCTGTTTTCTTGTAGTGAAGTTTGCTCGAAGGCTGAGAGTATTTGTTTGCAGTAGGCGCTGAAAGCTCAAGTAGTGTTCTACTTTTCTCCGTCTTCAACCTCCACTATTTATAGGCGGAGGGATGGGTGAGAGCCGTTGATGGTTGGTGGCTTTGTCCCTTCTCCTCTCGACAGTACTTGCTCGCGCCAGCTGCTTTTCAGATGCACCAGTTTGTCTCTTTGCCGAAAATGGCTAAGAGCCAATTTCAACAGTAACTGGAGCGGCCAGTACTGTTGCGGCGTCCTTGTCGGCCTGGCGGTCAACTCCGTTGCTCCATTCCTCTATCGCCACGTGGAGATCCGCAATTAATGCGTCGATCTTCACTTGACTGAAGTTTGAACTTTATCGAGGTTTAAATCGGAGCGGGAATTGAGCTGTCGCTTTCTGTTAGGTAGAGGCTCGCTTCGCTTCAGATTTGGAGCGTCTGCTTTGAGTCAGTCGCTTCAAGTCATACTGTAGCGTTAACTTGGAAATAGATTTCCCGAGTGTCCGCTTTTAGTAAATGTTGACTTGCTTTGACTTCCACTGTAGCGCTCGCTTCGCTTCGCTTCGGTAGACTCGCTTCAATTCTACTGTAGCGGTCGCTTCGCTTCGCTATTCTTCGGCACGCTTCGCTTCGGCTCGGTAGACTTGCTCACTTGGAAAATACACTCAAGCGAGTGGCCTTCACTTGAACTTCTACCAGTCTAAAAACCTAAGCATCTAAAGCATAAAAACAAGCCATCCTAACATTATAGGCTTAGAAAAATTCTAACCTATCTACATTAAAATAGGGTCGCTTGGGAATAGGATACATAGGGGTTTTGAGATCAAATCAAAACATATACACATTTATTTTAAAGCGTCCCATTTGAGTTTCCCCTTAACATTTTATCCTTAACAATTCCCAACAGAGAAGTAGTGAATTCCAAGGAGAACAAGCAGTGGATGCTGGCCATGAGGGAAGAATTGGAATCAATGGAGAGAACATGGGTAATTGTTGATAGGCCCAAATCTCAGAAACTGGTGAGCTGCAAGTGGATCTTCAAGAAGAAGTTTGAGGTTGTTGGAACTGAGAAGGTCTGGTACAAGGCAAGGCTCGTTGCTCGCGGTTTCACACAGAGAGAAGGAATTGATTTCAATGAAGTTTTTTCGCTTGTGGTCAAGCACTGCTCGATTAGAATCTTGTTGGCGATGGTGGCTCAATATGACATGGAGCTACATCAGTTGGATGTCAAAACAGCGTTCCTCCATGGAGATCTAAAGGAGACCATCTATATGACTCAGCCTGAAGGATCTGTTCTACCCGAAGATGAGGACAAGGTTTGTCTATTGAAGAAGTCCTTATATGGCCTGAAACAAAGTTCAATGCAGTGGAACATGAAGTTTGATGAGCATATGGAGGATATTGGTTTCACTAGATCGCAATATGACAGTTGTGCCTACATCAAGAAGGGAGAGAACGTTGCTGCAGCTTATCTATTATTATATGTAGATGATATGCTAGTCGCAAGCAATGATTTGGCTGAGGTGGAGCAGTTGAAATCTGATTTGAAGTCCAAGTTCGAGATGAAGGACTTGGGATGCGCCAAAGGATTTTGGGAATTGATATTTCTAGAAATCGAGATAAAGGAGAGTTGTGGCTTACGCAACATGATTATGTGCAGAAGATATTGAAGAGATTCGATATGCATGAATCTAGGGAAGTGACGGTTCCCTTGGCTAAACACTTCAAGATGTCTGAACAGCAGAAACCCAGTACACCAGAGGAAACAAAGGAGATGAGTTAGGTACCATATGCGAATGCTGTTGGGAGTGTCATGTACACGATGATTTGCAAGAGGTCGGATCTTGCTCATTCTATAAGTGTTATAAGTAGATACATGGCTAATCCAGGAAGGTACCATTGGGAAGGACTAAAGTGGTGGTTCAGATATCTCAAAGGAAGTTCGAGGATTGGCATTTTGTACAAACGCCAATCTGATGTGAATGGAGATCCATTAGTTGGATATGTTGATTCAGATTTTGCAGCAAATCTGGATACGAGGAAGTCCCAGTCAGGTTACAATTTTGACTTGTTTGGTTTTGTTATTAGTTGGAGTTCTTCTCTTCAGTCTATGGTAGGTTTGTCCACAACCGAAGCCGAATACATGGCGATGACTGAGGCCTTGAAGGAGGCTGTTTGGCTTAGAGGGGTCATTGGAGAATTTGGTGTTGATCAAGGCACAGTTTCTATAAACTGTGACAGCCAAAGTGCTTTGCATCTTGCGAAGCATCAAGTGTTTCATCAAAGGTCTAAGCATATTGATGTTAAGTATCATTATGTGAGGGATATGGTGAACAAGAAGGAGGTGGAGATGCAGAAGATTTTGACTGAAGAGAATGTTGCTGATATGCTAACCAAAGCATTACCAACTGCGAAGTTCAGGTACTGCTTGGAGTTGGTTAGTGTGCTCTCGAGATGAGAGACTTGTGTACTGCCCTATGGTGGGGCATCGTTTGAGGGAAAACTGAATTCGGTGGAGATCTACTGTCATTTGCGGTCAAGGTGAAGAATTGTGGATGTTGATCGTAAATTCCATATGGATATATTAGAATATTATATTCTTGGAGGAATTATTATATCTTTAGGATATACTTGGTATGATATCTTTAGGATATCTTTTGGGATTACTTGTTCCTCAAGGATTAGGGTTATATACAAGCACTATATATATGGGGTCTTGTATTCGTTATTCGTGTGGTCGAATATTGTGAGAGCTTAACCGATATTACGGTTTTGTGAGCTGAGAGATTTTTCGTTTCTAGTTACTTTCGGGTTTGGGGAATAGAAGATAGGTTTTCTTCTTTGAGTGTTTCTCCATTGTAACTTTGTAATCTCTCTCGTATAGTAGATCATATTCAGTTGACCCTCCGTGGATGTAGGCATTCTGCCGAACCACGTAAACTGCTCGTGTTCTTGATTTACTATTGTCGTTCTGCTCTCATATCATCCTCATAGATATTGTTATATCTGGCATTATGAGTATTGTTTTGTGTTGTGTTATACCTTCGGTACCGCACACAAAATCTTGTTAGAATCCCTAACAAGTTTTATATGAGCTTGGCCAGTTTAGTTAATTTATTTATACGTAATTTCTTTATGTGGAGTTATATTTTGATATTAAAATTAGGTTTGATTTTCTCTTGAATAATGATATTTGGTCATAATGTGGCCGGTCACACAACGCAAATTTTCATAATATATGTAATATTAATAATAGTAAATGAAAAATACATAAAAAATACGGAGTATTGTTTTTTGAGTTTTTTATAATCTAAAAAAGTTTGGCATAAATATATAAATTATTTGATATTTCAAAAAACAAAAAAAAAGTTAAAATCGTGGCTTGCACATTATGGCCGAACAACATCACCCTTTTCTCTTCTTGTTTTCTTCCGATATTCAATAGAGATTTAACAAAATTCCACTTATTTGTGTTGTTTTCTTGTATTGTCTGAATCCTAATCAACGAGTTAGAAGATTTCCCTACATCCGTTGTACCCCAAGTCTTGCTACAGTCGTCCCGCGTGATGGAGCATTTTTTTCGCATATTTGGAAATGATATTAATGTTTGCTTTGATATCGTTTATTTGTTTGGGATTATTTGGCTCCTCCAATTTATGATAATTACCCATCTCATATTCTATAGAGGTTCACGTTGTGAATTATATATGTTCTCCAATTTGTGATGACGGCCCATCTCCTACTCTACGGGAGATTCACGTTGAGGATTATATATGTCCTAATTTATGATGATTATCTAGAAATATCTCTCATGCTAGATGAGAATCTTTGCCAAATTTTGGACAAATTGCAGTGGTGCAGGATGAGTCCACGCGCATTACCACTAGTAATATATTTTTTTTTTTACTTTGAATATTCATGTCTTTGTTCAAATATTATTATGTCCGATATTTAGTCATAAATGAGGGAATATAATGACATTTTTTGACTTTTTTGTTCAATCGAAAAATGAAAAGATTAAGTTAAAACTTAAATCATTGTTGATGTTCGTCGTCAAGAGGTTCAATTCAAGTTTTTGATGCCTTTTGCAAGAGACAATTTCTTCCGATATGAAACTGGTTCCAAATAGTTTGCCATTTATTTATGATCAGTTATTTAATTCTTAGGGCTTTTTAAATTTAATTATGAGTTTGGCTTGCTTTGTTAATCTATCTATGTAACTTCTTTTTGTATTTCAACGATTGGATTTTAATATTAAAAATAGAGTTTGTTTTCCTTATGATCTTTCAACATTCAATAGATAATTAATGTAATTTCATTTTATTTATTTGCGTTTTCCTTTTGTATTGTGTGAATCATAATCAATAGATTAGTCACTCTCCTTGCATCATGACGTTTTGATATGACATCTCCAATTGTACTCCATATGTCTTACTTCACAAGTCAATTTTTTTTTTTTTTCGGTATGAAATATTATGCGCAAGTGTTGAAATTATAAAGTAATAGACCCCGTTGAAAATTAAAGGTTAATTATTCACGTATTAGAAAACAACACTATTGAAGTTTGACGACCCAGATAACATTCAAGACAAATGATGTTGGACGGAGGAAATATATTTTCAAATCAACATTTTTGTATAAAATCTTTAACTATAATTGATTTCGACAATAATTTTTACATATAATGAGCATTCAACCGTGCAGTAAAAAATTTCACATTATTAAAATCCAAATTCAATTAAAAATGTTGAACTTAATCTTTTTGATTGATATTGTATTAATCTTTTTTATTGATATTGTATTAACTAAAGAAATGGTCATTAATCCATTATGGACATTCTTAATGTGTCTACAGATGACGTGATATCCATTTATGATTAATATAATTTAAATATACTACCTACATCCCATTATATTAGTCACAATGCTTTATTGACTTTTCGGCACGCTTTTCTACCGAAACCTAGTACAAATTTTAAAAATAATTTCAAAGTATTTTTTCGTTTACGGGATACAATAACCTAACATATTTTAAAAATGAAACTCTAATAATGTTACATTAGCGATAGACACATTAATATTGCTCAATATGGGTAGGGGAGCGTATCTCATTAACTATAAATGTTGTCGGCAATATCTTGTAACCCTATAGGGGAAAAAGCTACAAATGGAATCCATTACCCAACTCAGTATCATTTGCTCTATCCATTTTATAATAAAATATGCTAATCGAGTCTATCAAAATAACAATAATAATACAGCATACCCCCTGTCTCATTGTCTCATTGGTAAAAGGATAAGTTTCATTTTAGTTTGTCCAATTGATAAAGGATATTACCTTAAATAGTAAAATTTTAACCCGTTAAAATGCATTCAAACTAATTTATCAACAACTATCACCCTTGTTTTAATTCTCGTGTGGAAAAAGTTATCCCTTTACCAATAAGACAGAGGGAGTAGGTAATTATTAAATGGATTACACAATGCTAGTTCGATATTAACAAACAAAACATACTCTTAAACATCACCACGAACACGTTGCACACAGATCTGCCACACACATTGCCCCACGCACAAACAAAAGTCAAGTAAGTCTAGAGAGAGAGAGAGAGAGAGAGGTTTGAGCAGAAGAGACGAACAAAAGGCGAAATCAGCGGCGGCAGCGGGTAATGGCGGAGCAGCCGCGAGTGTAGGGATGGACGGGGCCACGAGCTCTGTGGCAATTATGCGTGTAGTAGGAGCGGCCGGAGCGCGGGGGGCAAGGGATCCTGTTCGCCGACAGAGCGCCGTAGGAAATGTAGTAGTGGATGGCTTTGTTCCAGAAGAGCGAGCGGCGGTTCATGGCTTCGATCTCTTCCTCCTCGCCGTACAATGAGGTCGCCGCTGGCTCCCATTGGTCGAGCGTGTCGGTGGAGATCTGGAAGGAGGATGCGGCGGCGGAGAGGACGATGAGGAGGAGAGTAAGGGCAAAGAGGAAGTGGTGGTTGTGGGAGGCCATGGTGTTGGGAAGGTTTCAGTAATTGAGGGAAGAGTCTAAAGACTCGAGACTGGCTGGTTTTGGTTTGATGGGAGAGTGGGGACAACCATACAATTATTTGTCTAGCTGGGAATATTTAATATGCTTTTTGCTTATTACCTTTTCTAATACTTTCTCGGCATCTCTCCTTTCCTCTAAGATAATGCATTCCTTCTAGGTAGGAGAGTAATGAAAGAGTGTTCATAAATTTAAGTTTGTAGATTTCATATCTTAGTTTAATGTATATTTAATCGTAAAACATGTTTATGTTTGATTTTTAATGAAAAAAGTATTGAGATGTTTAATTGATGTAAAAATCAAAGGACAAACAAACATATTATGACAATTTAAAATTTGTCTCAATGTATAAAAATAGTCACTTTGACTATAACTATAATTTATATAGCCACAAGTTTAAAAGTGTGAGTTTTATAGCCACTTTTGGGTAAAAAGACATACTTGCCCTCAAAAAGTGTTCCATGTCATCATATTGACAAACTTAAATAAAAAGAAAGAAAGGAATATTCAGAAAAAAATAAAAAATTGGATTTTGTGGGGCTATTAATACACAATTTAATTATCCAACCACCACCCTCTCCCTCTCCTCTCTCTCGACATTGTTTGGAAAAAGAAAAAAAACCCCAAAAACTATACACAGTCGCCGTCGCCTCCCACTGTCGCCACCGCCGCCACCACCGAAGAATATGTCGGGGTCCGATTCCGACCAAGAATGGGCTACTCCTCCGCCGCCGGTGAGTTTAAAAAAAATTCTCAATTTTTTTTTTTGAATTTTCTCGTTCGATTAGTTTATTTTTGGGTTTAAGGTTTAGTTTAAACACCATTAATGGCAAAGTTTAGGGTTTAGAGTTTGTAAATGATTGATTAATAGGGAAAATCTGGGAAAAAATAACAAAACTGTGCTGTTCGTTCTATAAGGCACGGTTGAATTTGAATTTCGACCGTGTGAAACACGGTCGAAATTCAAATTCAACCGTGCCTTCACGTTGACTATTGAAAATCATTGACTATGCACGGTTGAATTGGGAATTCAACCATTTCCAATTCAACCGTGCCCTTACAGCGTGCCTTAAGTGTTTTTTTTTTATCCAATTTTCATTTTTTTTGCTATATCTATACTAATTTATTTTGTTTGTAATATTTTCAACCTAGGTTTCAGTGGATGAGACCTCGAATGCAAGGAAATGCCGGCAAAGTACTCCTATACACACGGGAGAAGGTTATTTCGAAGATCTCGACTGTTTTGTTGAGGGTCGGGAGCAGCTCATGGATCGATTTCTAGAAGGCCCCTTCCGTTACATCATGGAGCTGAGGAGGAAGGAAGTGGCAATCAGTGCCTTGCACGAGTTACTAGCCCGGGAGTTGAGAGATTCATCGATCCCGGAGCACGAGAGGTGGTTTTCGATAGGGGGGCATGAAATAATCTGCGGCCCTCGAGAGTGGGCCATTGTGACCGGATTAAACTCTGGGCCTTCCGCTTTCAACCCCTACGGTCGAAATCATATTATACCTTTGTCGAGCCTCTTCCACACGAAGTACGGAAGCTCGAAGAAGAAGATCAAGGCGAACAGATTGAGGGATGACTTCTCGAATGAAGATCGAAGGCTAGGCACGGCTGAGCAATACTTGAAGGCCGCCAACCTTCTCGTGTACTTGTTCATTCTACAATGCCGTGACAATTCGCCCATCGATGATTGGGCTTGGGCGCTAGTAGAGAACGAGGAGGCGTGGAGGGATTTCTCGTGGGGATCGTGGTCGTGGCAAATCCTTTGCCACCAGTTAGACGTTGTGAAGAAAGATCCATCGGAGATCGACAACAAGCAAAAAAAATACCACTTGTACGGGCCGGTTTGGGGGCTCAATTTATGGTCGTACGAGGCCATTCCGTCTTTGGGACGAACCTGTGGCTACCAAGCTCCACAGAGACTTGAGTTGTTGCCCCGTTTGAGGAGGTGGGAGACCTATTCTTCATACACGAGCTTTGTCGGTTTCTTCGACAACCCCGAGGTA
This sequence comes from Thymus mandschuricus, assembly GCA_029379335.1. Taxonomy (NCBI): domain Eukaryota; kingdom Viridiplantae; phylum Streptophyta; class Magnoliopsida; order Lamiales; family Lamiaceae; genus Thymus; species Thymus mandschuricus. The sequence goes on along the minus strand of CM057073.1, from coordinate 33,807,827 downwards.
ATTAATGACTTCACTTTGATTTGAAATTATTTATTTATTTAGTTGTTTCATCCGTATGTAGTTAACTAATGAATTTCGTACGTGTATACAGCTCGAGGTACACGCAAGGCTCCACCCATCCGAGGAAGAGCAACGACAGCCCTATCTCTGCAGTTTTGAGAACCCGAACCCTCTCGTGTTGGAGTACGATGCTCCGAAACGCCACGCCCACAAGAAAGCGGAGCCGGAGCAGAGGAGATCGAAGGCGGCCCGAGAGATGGCCAAGGTCGTAGAAAGGTTGAGGTGTTGGGAGGCTGAACGGGTCGTGATTCCTCGTCGAGCAACCCGTGCTTCTTCCGAGGGACAATTGCCTACCCGTCCTCTCCGTCTCGAAGCCGTGGATCGGGACACGCTTGACGAGGCGCAGTCGAGGGGCCGTAGAGGCGAGGGACCGTCGAAGCACCCGAGAGCCGAGCCATCTCGTCACAAGGAATCGAGCGACGTCGTTTGTTGCATCCACGGGGATCCGTGCCGGCTCGGATGTCGTGGAGATGATGCGGCGATGGACCGGTTCATTGAGAGGTTCGGTGATCGACTGGTTCGGGATACTGACGAGAACAGCATTGTTGCTCGATTCGCCAAGGCCGTTGTCGAACATGCTAAGGGCCTTCTCGGGGGCCGAGGATCGAGGAGGCCGTCTCCCGAGGCGTCGTATCACTCGCACGTGGGCGGGGGCAGTCAGAGGATCGAGGATCAGGTTAGGAGGTCGAGGAGTCGGACACCGACTCAAGCACCGGGGGGAGGAGGGGAAGCCTCGTCCTCTCACGAGTCCTACTTACGCGAGCTCGAACGAGATGTCCCCTCACCTGTTCGTGGTGCTCAAGAATCACCCGAATCGGAGGGTTCCGAATTAGAGGATGAAGCGGAAGCCGGGGAAAGGCTAATCTCTACTCAAGCCGGCCGGCAAATCAAGCCGTCCTCCTTCCTCCAGAGTCCGTATGTGGCGAACGTAGACACGCCGATTTCTACAAAGCCACGGACTTTGAAAGAAGCTTATGCACGGCATAGAGCTTCGGGGGAGGATGCCAAAGCGTACACCCGTCAAGAGTTCCCATTCGAGACGGGGAAAAAACTCTTTGATGGAATCGAGAACCCGAAGATGCAAATGGAAGCGCCGGTAAGTGTTTATAATTGCGTTTTTATTTGTGTGTTTAGATCACAATTCGAGATTTCATTAATTTGTGTTTTGTTTGTGCATTTTCATATTATTGACCTCTACATCCTGTATTGGAGGTCTCGAATGCGCCGTCGAATATTCTTAGCTCCCGGAGTAGGATACGGTGCAGTCATACTGGCGGGGTGTGATTACTACGTAAGTTGTATTATTAATTAACGTTTTTGCATTATCTTATTATATACAAAGTGTAGCTCTCATTGTAAATTGTTGTTGGAAATACAGAAGGCGTTGAATCGAGCCCTCCAAAAGGAGCACAAGAACGATCCTGAGCTAGGCTTGAAGGCGGGCAAGACGTATCGGCAATGGAAGGCCGATGATAACCTGTTGGAGTTTTTCGAAGGGACAAATACGTACATCCCTTGGAAGCATGCCAAATATGTAAGTACGATTCATTTTTTTTTTCCTCTCTTTTCCCGAATTTAGTGTGTTTTTAATTATAACTAGCTTGTTACAGTTTGTCATGGTTTGCCACCTCGGGACGGATCATTACGTGGTCGCTCGCATCTGCGTTCCAGAGTGGAGGGTTGAGGTGTACGATTCAATCTTGTATCGCCTCGAAAAGGGCGAGACTGGAGATCATCGTACAATACAACTCCTTTGCATAAGTCGCCTCTTCCCTAAAGTCCTTGCCCAGATCGACTTCTGGAAACAACAGGCTACTCTAACGAAGAAGAGGACCGACTTTATGCTGATTGTATTCATGCTTGACGAACAACAATACGTCCAAGTCGACGGTGTGAGCTGCGGCCTATACGCATGCTTGTACTTGGATCGTATCCTCAGCTCGAATCCAGCAAATCTACGACATGCTGACGAGGAGAAGTTCATCAAAGGGCAACGAAAGATATTGGCTAGGAGAATTTTTAGTCTTTCGTTGTATCCTGTCGAAGGCAAGATCGATCTATTGAGGATTAATGTAGATATATAAAAAACCTCGTTGATTCTTATTTATTGAACTCGTTTATGGAATTCGTTTATCGTATTAGATTATCGAATGTGCAATCTTTGTCAATTTGCAATTATCATATTAGATTATCGAATGTGGAATCATCGAACAAATATCGAATGTGCAAGAGTAGGACTTAGAGGAAATTTGGACTTAGAAAAAATTTGAGGCATGTTTTGGGAAAACTTTCGGTAGAGGCACGGTTGTTTGTGGAATTCAACCGTGCCTGGCACGGTCAAAACGGAAAGTCAAACGTGCCTCACACTGTAGACGGTTGACTGCAGTCAGGCACTGTTGACTTTCCCTTTGACCGTGCCAAACAGTGCCTCTTAGAACCCCAACCGTGCCTAAACCATCAATTTGTACAAAAATCCGTTTTTTGATGGTAATTAGCGTGTGACGTCACTATTATATGCCATAGGTGATTAAAAAACAACAAATAAAGCGGAAACATTAGGTTTTAATGATTAAAATAGCGTAATCTAATCTATCTAATGCATCGGCACTTCCTAAGATGAAACACTCCTACAATGTATATGGTCCCCTACCTCATTATCCAAATATTCGAGCTGCGTTTGAGTTCGTTGTTGTTGTTAACGGTATATAATTGATGTATCGTTAGTAACTAATGTGTAATTGATGGTTAATTTACGTACTAACATCGAAATTAACGAATTTTTAGAAGGTTGACTTTCAAAAATTGCCCCTTGACTTTAGGCACGGTTAGGGTACACTGTTAGGGTACACGGTCAAACCAGAAAGTCAACAGTGCCTTGAAAGTCAACCGTCCACAGGGCTAGGCACGGTTGACTTGCTGTTTCAACCGTGTGAGGCACGGTTGAATCATCATTTCAACCATGCCTCTACCGTGAAAATGGTGAAAAAATTGGCCAAAATTTTTCTAAGTCCCACAATCAACCATGCCCATTTTATTTCCCATACCTAGTACAACATTCAATCGACATTTGAAATCCATCCCAATCCAAACATTCAATTCAATCTAAACATGAGATTCAATCTATCAAAATAAAAATAATCGAAAAATTATTCTACCACTCGCAAGGGGCATCGAGGTCTCGTTTGTTCCTGTCTTTGACATATGCTACATTTTTTCTTCCTTCTTCTCCCTGGCTCCGCATCTTGGGGCGGTATATTCAAGTCGACAACGCCAATCGGAATTGGAGCTCTACACACTCTGTTGTTGTGCCCAGCTTGTCTGCATCGAGTGCACCTTTGTCGAGCCGTCGATGTTGACGTTCCTTCTTCTCCTACGGCTCTTGCATGTGACTCCCTTGGTCGTCCGGCTTGCTTAGGTACTAGAGGTGGACGCACAACGCATGAGGTCACGTAGTCAGGCAGGTCCCACGACTCCGGATGAGGGACGGGTTCGATGGTTGGTGTATAGGTGGCTACCAAGGTAGACTGTTTGAAATAGTGACTCACGTAATCACTTGATCGTCCACCTGAATACCTGATTGAGCATGAATAAATAAATCAGTCGTACCATTCAATCTCGTTTATATAACTCACATAAGAATATGTCATACCTAAGAGCCGCGTGGGCGTGTCGACAAGGAATCAAGTCCAAGTCAAACTCACGGCACGAGCACGTCGAGTTTTGAAGGTCAACGAGGTAATTGTCGTTCTCACCTTCTACCCTATACAAATGGGAGTCGTTGTCGTCCTACACGGATAGCGACGTCCCCATTCATGGGCTGCCGACATCTTCTCGTACGCTTTCGGAGTGAGATCGTGCTCTCGAGAAAGGGCACTTTGACGGTGTTGGTCAAACCACTTTTCTACGATCGTGCGATACATCTCAAGCATCGAGCATATCGGCAGCCGACGAGCCCACAATAGTCGTGCATTCATTGTATCGGCCGGATTAGAAGTCATGAAACTCGTGCGTGGGACGGGACACTTTGACTTCGCCCACTTCGGAGGGCCAATATCACACAACCTTCTATAAATTCCGCCTCCTTCACGGCCGAAGCATCTCAAGGCATCGAAGTTTTCATCGAACGTTGAATCTTGATTTGCATAGGCCGCCTCTTTGAAAATTCCCAAGGCATATTGCCCGAACGATTTCAGATTCTTCGTGATGTGGTAGAAGCAGAGGCCGTGTGCTTGGTTAGGGAAAACGGCATTCACGGCATTGATGATACTCACGTGTTGATCAGAAACGATCAATAGATCGTCTGGTGCCCCGAAACAACTCTTCACCTTCGACAAAAACCATGTCCATGATTCATCGTTCTCCTTAGGACCTAATCCTATTGCAAGAGGAAACACCTGCTCATTCTCGTCTTTAGTCACAGCTACAAAGAGGGTCCCCTTGTTCTTTCCTTTCAGATGTGTCTCGTCAACAACAATCACGTGACGGAGCAAGTCACTTTGAAAGGCTTGGATGGACTGTCCAAGGGCAAGAAACATGTACACTAGTCGATCGTCAGCATGCGATGTCACCATATCGTACACACTTCCCGGGTTTCTCTCCTTCAGCAGGTAGAGGTAAGACGGTAGCCTCTGATACGACTTTTCGTAACTTCCGTACATGCTCTCGATCGCTATGTTTCTCGCACGCAGTGCAAAGCTGTAGCCTATCTGAATGTCGTACTAAGTTTGTAGCTCATTCATCATCACATTCGGCTTCAACACGGATCCCTCGACGACCAGTCTACGTGCAAAGAAAGCTCATAAAACCTTGGCACAAATCTGTCGCGGTTTGTTTCCATCTAGAACCACTTGACACGTATGGTTGGGTTCATATTTCCTAACCCTCCATATCCCGCCCTTCTGTCGTGCACGCAACAAGTATGCACAATCATCCTGGTTGCACACAAAATTCAAACGCGTTTTGTTTGAGCGTTCGGTGGTATACTCTAGTCGGTTCTCCATGTGATAGAGGCCCACGGCTATTTGCAATTCATCTTTCTCCTTGAAGAGGCCACCCACACGCAATTGTCCAAGTGAGGGGCTGTAATCGGGCTTGATAAAGCCTATAGGCAATGCCGTATCTAGGTCGATGTACGGAATCAACCAATTTCTTATGGCTTCGTGAGTTGCACGAGTATCATCGGATCTTCCGTCTTGGCTTCGGTGCCCGATGATCCTATCAACACGCCCCGGCTCCTGAATCCATGCTCTGAACTCCGTAGTTAACGACTCAAACAAGTCGGCCCTCTGTTGTTCATCAATCGCCTCTTCAGCCCTCTCATTTCTCTCCTCCTCAGCCCTCGCCTCCTCATCCCCCGCCTTCTCGTCCCCCGTCTCCTCATCCGAAGATTCTGATTCTTGATGACTAGGACCTCCAACATTCAAGTTCTGAAATACCGTGGATTGTTGTGTCGTAGGAGTGCGAAAGTTGATGTTCTGTGTCTTCTCGATCACATACATGGTTGGCGAATCGTTCTGCTCCACCATAAGCCTAAGAAAATCCGTGTCGTTCTTCAGAACAACCTTCATCCTCTCGTGATCGGTTAGGTCCGTCAAGGAGTACAACATGTACTCCGATTCGGAGCCCAATTGATCACGGATCTCCCTAAGCACCTTATCACGTGTAATTCCTAATATGGGGAAGTGCACGAGGAAACTATCACCTCGACATACGAGGTCCTCTCCCAATGCCCACTGTGATGCACGATGATTCTCTGATACGACATCCTGAAAAAACACAAGATTTTTTTTTTAGAAACTCTGTAAGGGCACGGTTGATCTGGGATTTCAACAGTGCCACACGGTTGAAATCCCAGATCAACTGTGCCTTATTTTTAAATTTAAAAAAAAAAATGTTAATGGGCACGGTTGATTTGGGATTTCAACCGTGTGGCTCGGTTGAAATCCCTAATCAACCGTGCCATTAACTTAATTTTTTAAAAAAAAAAAATTAAAAATTTGGGCATGGTTGCCCAGCCGTGCCCAACAGTGTCACTATGGTCTAAACAGTGCCACGAAGAACAATTTCAATTTTCGAATTTTTAGAGGAAAAAATTCATCGAAAATATGCGAAATGAAATGAGATTACGATCGTACCTTTATATTAGTCGGAAAAACCTTCAATATTCCCAATTTCACGGACGAAAATAGTCCCTCGATTTCCCAAAAATTAATATACGAAAAAAAGAATTTTTTGCAAAAAAATTCTCTCTCTCTCTCTAATTTTTGGTGAGTTCGAATGAATGAATGTTATTGTTGCAATTGTTGTATTCAATTCAATTTTTGACACATTTATTACTACTATCTACTCTTTTGAATTAATGAAGACAATCAAAATCAGATTTGGTAGTTGAAATAAATTAAATGCATTACTATTTAGTTATTGATTTTTTTTATAAATAATTACAATTTTTGTGAAAATAAAATTGAAAAAAAAAAAAACACATAACAAGATCAACCGTGTTCAACTAATGAACACGGTAAGGACATTAATTAATAATTACAAAGGTAAATAAATTAAATGCTATTTCATTTCTTGAAATTATATATATATTAAAAAAAAAAAAAAAAAAAAAAAAAAAAAAAAACAACAACAACAACAATCAACCGTGTTCCATGCATGAACACGGTAGGAGAGAGAGAGAGAAAGAGGGAGAGAGAGAGAAAGTGTCTCTTGATAATTAGAAAAGTAAAAGAAAATAATAAAAAAGGTGGGTCCCAATTAAAATATAAGGGTATTTATGTACTGTCATGCAAAAATGGCTATAAAACTCACACTTTTAAACTTGTGGCTATATAAGTTTCACTTATAGTGAAAGTGGCTAAATATGAGTTTCTCCCTTAAAATTTTTGTACTAGTTTAAATTATATTGAGATGTGTATAAAGCTAACTGCTTAAATTCTTTCTAGTTATGCTTAATTATTTCCAAAAAAAAAAAAATGAAACGTAATGTCTCGTACAGGACGGACCGAAAGGAAATATGTAGCGTCATGAATTAGATTGAGAAAGTACTATTTTGTACTCTGTCACATCCCGCCCGCCACAACTTGGCCAAGCAGGGTCGTGACGAAAGAAAGAGAAATGCAGAAGAAATAACATACGAAGACTTGGTTATACGTTTGAACATTACATAGGAACAACACTGAAATTAACTCAAAATACCTAACATTCGTCGAGAATGTTGGTAAGGGTATTGTTCGATACAGAAGGAATGCAGTTAAAAGGAAGTACGCAGAAACATGTCTGTTTGCAAAAGAAGTACTACATGAAACGTACGGAAGCTAGTCAAGAAAAAAGATTGTCGGCTACGAAGAGCTCGACTCGTTGCAACGATACACAAATCAACATCTCGTTGCAACGATACACAAAATGAACTGTGTGGACTTCATAACAAACATTGTGGAATAACGTGAGATGCATGTATGGAGACATGCACCACCAAGAGGCTTCAACTCTCTGATACTCGACAAGAAGCTCCTCGGACTGCTCCATATCCATCACGATCAACCTGCACACGGGAAATATGTACAGGGCTGAGTACTTTGAAGTACTCAGTGGACACATGCCAAAACGTTTTATTGCCAGCCATTAGAGTGAGACATAGGGGTTTTAGGAAAAACCTATGCTCACGAAAACATTTTAAATCAAAAGAAAAGACGCTTGCAAGCAATTTACTAGTGTAATCCTTCATATCTGAGCTGGGGTGTATCCGGAGAGGTTGGCCACCCTCCCGGATACTTGACCGGCCAATGTTGTAGCTCACGGTCAACTGAGTGCACTAACTCACCGAGACCTTGACCTCGGTGAGTCCGAATCGTTAGTATATGCTGAGGCATGAGCCTCCTCAGATAGATCTCATACAAAACAAAACAGTTATGGTCTGACAATGCTTTTAAAGAAAAGAACTATAGCATAAAGAAACATTCTAGTTTTCTGAAAGCCCACCTCGACTGCTTTCCTGATGATACTTAGAAATCTCTGGCTGCTGCTTAGACTCGGCTTGCTCCTTCGCCTGATCTCGTTCAAAGAACGTGAAATGAGTAACTGGTGATGACATCGATAATCTAATCGATTTATGCGAAGGTTGATTTCTAGTCGAGGTTATAATTTCTGATTCTGATAGTGTGGTTATCTATGTTCCTTAATCGAGAGTTTCCCGATTCTCATTGAAATCAGTCATTCGAACGATTCTTGTGTTATTACTGTTTTTCCATCCTCGACTGAGATCGTAGGATGTTCGATTAATCTATTAATTTAGACTTCAAACTCGCTAACGGATATAAGTGGTCTACACTTATAAGGTTATTATAGCTGGGTTTAATTAATCATTAATTCTGATGTTGATAATTTTCTGAGGCTCAATTATTTAAATTCGAAAATTACTGAATTTAGTTCGGGAAAATTTATCCCGTTCGTCTTCCGATTTATTATCGGCCTAAGATATCTAATCCCGTGTATATATATATATATATATATATATATATATATATATATATATATATATATATATTAGTCCTGGCCCATTATCTATTTAATTACGTCGGCCCATTAGTTCGGCTCGGCCCGTTATCTGACTCGGTCCGTTAACTGGCTCGGCCCGGCCCGTTACTGATCTTGGCCCGTTAGCTTAATTCGGCCCGTAAGCCTTTCTGCAAGAACACACACGCACTCTTCTCTCATCTCTTCCTCGCGACCTGCTTCTCTTCCCAGAACACTTCTCCCTCTCTCTCACTCGGGTTGCTGCCGTCGCTGCTTTTCCTCCGATTCCCGCCGGCGTACGTCGAATGGCGGCCTCCCTCTGTCTTCGGTCGGCTTTCCTCTCCCTCAATTTCTGATTTCCGACCAAGAGGAACCCTAGTCCACAAATTGGGGAAATTCTGGGGTTCTCTTCTCCGATTCGGCCTCGTCGTCGCCAATACGGCTCCCTCCTCCGATTCGGCCGTGATTCTCCCCCTTTCTCTCAATCTTAGTTGCTGCTCCCTCGATCAGGGGCTTCTACTTTCGCCAGAACGCCGTCGCGTTCATCCTCAATCGCCACTGCACTCCGTCCTCTCTCTCTCTGATTCATCCTCGACGCCGGTTGCGGTGTCGTCATTGTACCCTCCCTTTCTTCTCTTCTCCGACTTATTCTCATTTATTCTCTTTGTTTGCAGGTTCGACTGCGGCGAACTCCGGGCCGTGGTGATGCTGCAGCTGCCGTGCAGAGCTGTCTCCGGCTGGGAACTCTCCCGGTGGTGAACGGAGACACCGGGTGTCTCTATTTCATCCCTGGCCCTTCTTGGCTTCTCTGCCTCCTCCGGCAGTCCCTTCACGCCGTCGGCAAGGCCGACGAGGTATACTCTCGAACCTTCTCTCTCGGTTCCGATTATGAATTTAGGAGATTAGATTGAACAGGAGGTGAAGGTCTGTTATTGATGATTTACTGGGGAATTTTCCCAAATTTTACATGCTTGATGTTGTTGTTCTTGTGGGGTTTGAAAGGTTCAACTTTTGTGCATCTTCTTCATACTTTGATTGTGGCTTGTTAGAGGGTGTAAATGTTCATGCTTGAGCTTGTTAAACTGAAATCTTAGAGATTATAAAGGTTCCTAAATCTGATTCCTAAGCTTTCCTTACACATGCATTTAATTACCCAAATCTCTTATGCATTTATGATTGAACTAAGTGCCTTAAATACATGATTCATGCCTTGTGGGGTGCCTAGGGCTTTAGATTGATCATTGCATGCTGTCCTTTTGTTCTTGAGGAAGGGTGTAAACATGCTTAAGGCTTGCTAGTGCTAGAGTGAGGTTGTAATAAAGCCTTACTTGTGATTGTGGGTTTGGAACTGATTTCTTGGCAAGATTGATGGCTGTCCTCCCTCTCTTTGTTGCCTTCTTCCCTTTGCTCTTCCTTCCTACACTTGCATGTTGATTTTCTATAGGTTAAAGCTTTAATCCTTGTACTAGGGAAAGAGTATGGGGTTCTATCTTACCTTAGAACTGCAAATCTGGTCTCTAGCTTCCAAATAGAGGCTGCCCTCTTCTAGTTCTTGCTTGAGTGCCTCCTCCTTCCTCCTTCTTCACTTCTAGGGATGAAAGTTGAATCCTCAAGTTAATGCATGTGTACTCTAGGTCTTAGGAAAGGATGAGAGGGCATTTACCTTGGTGTTTGAATGGTTGTCGGCAGCTGATTTCCGGCAGCTCGATTGCTGAAATCCGGCTGCTGCCCCCCTCTTTCTCTCTCTCGGCAGTCTCTCTCTCTCTCTCTCTCTCTCTCTCTCTACTTGTGTTCTTTCTTGCTTTCTAGTTTGAGAGTGTTTGAAATGAAAGTGTGGTGTTGTTTGTGCAGGAAATGGCTGATCAAGAGTGTCTTAGTTTCCCTTATGATTACATGGAAGATGATGGTGAAAGGGGATTGGTGGAATGCTCCTTTTCCAAGATGGTTTGGGTGCATGGGGAGGTTGCTTGAGACAAAATAGAAGAGAGAGAGACGGCTAGTTCCTAGACTCCATTTTCCCATGCAGTTTTCTAATGATGAGTGTACTAACAATCCCCTAATCCTTCTCTTAATTGTGTTTAGTTGTATTTGTTCTCCTGTAATTTATTTAGAGGAAGAGATTAACAGATTTAAATCCCAGATTATGAGTGGGATTTGTGTTCCCGTGTACAGCCGCCTCTACTAATCTTTTCTTTTCTTTTTTTATTATTTCATTTATTTATTTATTTTCTTGTAGTAACTATATATATTCATGGGCTAATATTTTGGGCTTGAACTTATTCATCTTGGGCCTCTTATTACTGTTGCATGTTCTTCAATTATGGGCTCTACTCTTGACTAATAAAATCGAAAATACTTCGAGTAATTTCCCATGGAGTCGGCTCCGATAACTTAACTGACATCGAACAATTAACTGGGCCTTATATCTGATAACTGGGCCTTGTAAATAAAACTGGGCTTTGAATTCAAGTGGGCCTTGAATTCGGGTGGCTCGGAATCGAATGGGCCTCGGCCCAAAATTAAATACTGAATGTTTCTTTTACCGATTTATTTAATCGGCCTTTCTTGTTTAGTTAGGTTCTCGTTTCTAGAAGTTCTGATGTTACTAACGTAACATTACTACTAGTAGTTCTTAGTAAAATTTAATTCTACTCACAACAATAATACCTCCTTCAACATTTCTTTTCTTATTTTAAATGCCGAAGTTTTTATTACTCACTACTAAAAACTGCGGCCATTACATCCTACACCCCTTACGAAAAATTTCGTCCCGAAATTTACTTACTTTCTAAAACAATTCGGGGTACTGCTCTCTTATCTTGTCCTCCAACTCCCATGTGGCTTCTTCCTGCCCGTGGTGTCTCCACTGTACCTTCACTAGAGGAATTTGTTATTCTTAAGCTGTTGGATTTTCCGATCTACGATGGCTTCAGGTTTTGTCTCGTAGCTCAAATTGGGCTCTATAACTGCGTCCTCCTGTCGAATAACGTGTTTGGGGTCGAACACGTATTTCCTTAGTTGAGACACATGAAATACACTGTGGATGCTTCCTAGTTTTGGAGGTAACGCTAGTCTGTAGGCTACGGGTCCGACTCTGTCCAAAATCTCGTAGGGTCCGATGAAACGTGGTTTCAATTTACCCTTGATCCCAAATCTGGTTAGTCCCTTAGTGGGAGAAACTTTCAAGAAAACTTTGTCGCCTACTTCGAAGTGCAATTCGGTTCTACGATTGTCGGCATATGACTTTTGTCTACTCTGAGCTTCCCGCATCCTATCTCTGATTTGTCGTACTAACTCGACCATCTCGGCGATTACTTCTGGACCTAGACTCTTTCTTTCTCCAACTTCATCCCAGTAAAGTGGTGATCTACACTTCCTTCCATACAATGCTTCGTATGGAGCCATTCCTATGGTCGACTGGTAGCTATTGTTGTAAGCAAATTCAACTAATGGCAAGATATTCTCCCATTCTCCTCCCTTATTAAGTACTACTGCTCTCAGCATGTCTTCAAGGATCTGTATGGTCCTTTCGGATTGACCATCGGTCTGAGGGTGATATGCAGTGCTAAAATTCAGCTGTGTGCCTAGTTCTTTTTGCATACTCCTCCAAAATTTCGAGGTGAACTTCGAGTCTCGATCCGACGTGATGGACAACGGTACTCCATGAAGTCGTACGATTTCTCGAACGTACAGTTGAGCTAGCTTTTCTGAGCCATAGGTGGTGGGTATGGGAATGAAATGAGCACATTTGGTTAGTCGATCTACGATTACCCAGATAGCTGTATTTCCTCTTCGTGTTCGGGAAAAACCTGTTACGAAGTCCATGGCGATATGCTCCCATTTCCATTGCGGAATTTCCAAAGGTTGTAACTTCCCATGTGGCCGTTGGTGCAATGCCTTCACTTGTTGGCACGTTAAGCAGTGCTCAACAAATGAGGTTATGTCCCTCTTCATGCCTTCCCACCAAAATCTCTCCTTCAAATCCTGGTACATTTTGGTGCCTCCGGGATGCGCGGTGTATGGGGTGTCATGAGCTTCACTCAAAATTTCATTTCGGAGTTCGTTGTTACGTGGCACGCATAACCTTCCCTTCAATGTAATTGCATTGTCGGCCTCTTCTCGGTAGTCTTTTGTACCATCCGTCCTCACTCCCAGACGAATCTTTTCTAACATTTCATCCTTTCTTTGTTCTTGGATAATCCTATATCTCAAGTCGGGCTCTATGGTGATGATGGCAATGACTCCTTCTATGGTCCCTGGTGGAGATACTATCTCTAGTCTTAGCTTGTCGAACTCCCGAATGAGCATCTCCTCAGACGTGAGGAGATACGCTAATTGTGGTCGAGTCTTTCGACTCAAGGCGTCAGCTACAACATTAGCTTTACCCGGGTGGTAGTTGATACTACAATCGTAGTCCTTTACCAATTTAAGCCACCGTCGCTGTCTCATATTGAGGTCCTTCTGTTTGAAGAAGTATTTAAGGCTCTTGTGGTCGGTGAAAATTTCACACTTCACTCCATAGAGGTGATGCCTCCAAATTTTCAGTGCGTGCACTACCGCAGCTAGTTCTAGGTCGTGAGTCGGGTAGTTCAGTTCGTGAGGTCGGAGCTGCCGTGAAGCATATGCTATCACTCGTCCGTCTTGCATCAACACACATCCGAGTCCATTTTTCGAGGCATCGGTGTAAACCGTGTAGCTTCTGTCGGGCTCTGGAACTGCTAAAACTGGGGCTGTGGTTAACTTCTCTTTGAGTATCTGAAAACTCGTCTCACACTCTGGGGTCCAAACGAACTTAATCCCCTTTTGAATTAATTGAGTCATCGGTCTCGCTATCTTAGAAAATCCCTCGATGAATCTTCGATAGTAGCCAGCTAGTCCTAAAAAGCTTCGGATTTCGTTCGGGGTTGTCAGGGATTTCCAATTCTGCACTGCTTCTACCTTTGCAGGGTCTACCTTGATTCCTTCTGATGATACGATGTGTCCCAAGAAAATCACTTCTCTGAGCCAAAACTCGCACTTGCTGAACTTTGCGTAAAGCCTTTCCTTTCTGAGGGTTTCTAGAACCGTTCTCAGGTGTTCTCTGTGTTCCTCCTCGCTCCTTGAGTAGATCAGTACGTCGTCTATGAAGACTAGAACGAACTTGTCGAGATAAGGGTGGAACACACGGTTCATGAGGTCCATAAATACTGCTGGTGCGTTGGTTAGTCCGAAAGGTACAACTATGAACTCGTAGTGGCCGTATCGGGTTCGAAAGGCAGTTTTGGGTATATCACTGGGTCGGATTTTCAACTGATGGTATCCTGATTTCAAGTCTATCTTCGAAAAGACTTTAGCTCCTCTAAGTTGATCAAATAAATCATCGATTCTAGGCAAGGGGTACTTGTTCTTAAGAGTTAGCTTGTTCAATTCTCGATAATCGATGCACATCCTCATGGATCCATCTTTCTTCCTCACGAAGAGGACGGGTGCTCCCCACGGCGATACACTAGGTCTGATGAAACCTAATTCTAGAAGTTCTTGAAGTTGAATCTTAAGTTCCTCCAACTCTTTTGGGGCCATACGGTATGGTGCTTTGGACACCGGAGCTGCCCCTGGTTCTAGTTCGATGGTAAACTCTATCTCTCGGTCTGGTGGGGGTCCTGGTAGGGTTTCGGGAAATACATCAGGAAATTCTCGCACGATTTCTACATTCTCGGCCTTCGTTTCTTCCTGGGTTTCTCCGCATAAGTGTACGAGATATGTTGGGTATCCTTTTTTGACTAACGTAACGGCCTGAAGTACCGAAATGATCGCCTTTCGCTGGTTCATAGAGATTCCGTAGAAGTCGTTGGTTCTTTCCCGGGTGGGTGAAAAGAGATTCGTCTCTCGTTGCATAGAATAGTAGCATGATGCTGAGTTAGCCAGTCCATTCCAAGGATCACATCTACGTCTCTTAAAGTCATGACACTTAAGTTATTTGCTGAGAGCTTGAGTGATCCTAATTCAAGTTCTAAGTTAGAGCAACAGTGTGTGAGAGCCTTAGTTCCTCCTACCAGTGACGTGAGACCTAGTTCAACCTTCAATGGTTTTGCTTCTAAGTTAAATTCTTCTACGCATGCTTGGGATATAAAGGAATGCGAAGCACCGGTATCGAACAAAATTATCACAGGTATTCTGAGTAGTTGACCCATACCTGCTAGGTTTCCCGGGTTTTTCTCTGGCTGTTTCTGCTTAAGCGCGTAAGCCCTAGCATTTTGCTGTTCTTGAAGGTGTTGCAGAAATTGCTGGCGCTGGGTGGGCAAAGGAAATGGCTGATGTAGCTGAGGTGGCTGAGGGGGCCTTGGCTGTGCCTGAATAGCACGCAACTGTTGGTTTTGACCTGAGGGTTGGAGTCCCATGCCTATTCGGGGCTTCCTATTTGGGCAGTTCTTTGCAAAGTGGCCCTTCTGGTTGCAGACAAAGCATGCGTCACTTCCTACTTTGCAGACACCTTCGTGTCTTCGATTACATTTCGAGCAGAGGGGGTTTCGGGCGGGACGATTTCCCGTCTGCGTCTGAGTTGAGGTAGGTCCAGGATTTGGTGGGCGTTGGGGTCCTTGCCATGGCCTCTTGTCACGTTGGCCGCTCGGGTTTCCTTCCCACTTACGTTTTCCTTTGTCGGCCAAAGGCTGATAGTTTGATTGGGCCGGAGGATTTGCTGGGGCTGATTTCTCAGTCGGCATTGCTGCCTCAACATCTAAGGCACGGCTTAGTGCATCGTGATAGGTGAGTGTTCCTAGGCTTGCAAGGGTCATTCGAATTTCGGGCCTAAAGCCGGCTCGAAACTTCTCCGTCATCTTTTCTTCGGTGTCGACTTGGTCGGGCGCATAGCGAGACATGTCGCAGAAAGTTCGTTCATATTCAGTCACCGTCATCCTACCTTGCTTGAGATTATAGAATTCGGCCTCTTTCTTCTTTCGGTAACTTTTCGGAACATACTTAGTATATAGCCTAGTCTTGAATTCCTCCCAGGTAAGGCCTGTCCGTTGCTCGGGAGTCATGATCTTCTGCTGAGCTTCCCACCAAAAGTCGGCGGATCCAGTGAATTGAAAAGCTACGCAAGCTAGTCGCTCCCGATCAGAGCATCCTAAGAAGTTGAAGATACGTTCCAGAGAGCGTATCCAAGATTCAGCCTCTGCTGGATCTCCCATCCCATCGAAAACGGGTGGATTCTGTCGAAGAAAAATCTCTTCGATCCTTCGTGGTGGTGGTGGGGGCGGTGAAGGCGGTGGTGATGGAGGTGCTTGATCACGTTCATTTCTAGCTCCACCTCGGGGTCTTCCTCTCCTAGTTCTTGGCGGCATTCTGATTAACGATGATATAAAAATTTCAATTATCAATATTCACAAAAGTTCCTCACATATGTGGCAGCGCAATTCATGCTTGGTCCTCAACTTATCATGTTGTTTTGGTTTGTCATAGTAGAGTTGGAAGGAATGGTTCCGCAATTATATATCATAAATGGCGCAAGTAGGGAAAATTGCCTCGTGGAGGTCTTTAAACGTCATAATAGAAGCGGGAATGAAAACATGTCAATTTGTCCTACGGTCCACCTAACACTTTGTGGCCCCGTACTATCACATCAAAACATAGTACTTGAAATCGTAAGTTCTATCACCAAAATAAAGTCAGGACGGTCTACGAGGATCCGTTGCTGACACTAACTAGAGCTACTCTACCCCACTAAGGAACTCTCGGTGCTCAAGCACGACTCGGCGTCAGAGTCGGCGTCCGGTCCTCCTCCGAGATCTTCGTCGGAGTCAGGGTCAATCTCCATGTCTACGAACAGCCCCTCCTCCTCGGGCTCCTCCTCAGGGTCCTCCTCGGGATCCTCCTCCTCCTCGAGCTCCGGCTCGGGCTCGGGCGCTGGCTGCGGCTGGGGCTCTGCCTCGGGCAACAATTCCTCGATCCTCTGTCCAAGATCGTCTAAGCGCCCACTAAGGTCGTCTAGGCGTCCACAAAGGGAGATCATCATTTGACAGTGCCTGTTGGTACTCCGTCTTAACTCCTCCATCCACTTCTCTAAGTCGGAGGGTGCGAGACCGGCGCTGCTGCCGCTGGGCCCTGTACCTACGGGCCAGTCTCGGTGAGCTACGGGGCGAGGGGCGGAAGTCCTCGGCTGCTGTAACTCTGCCACTACACGGAGTAGCTCCTCCGTGGAAGTCCCTGGGCCTAGTGAACGGGACGGTAAAGAACGGGGTGCCTCCCTCTCGGGGCTCGCGTCTACTATCGGGGCCTTGCCCCGGTCGGCTGTCGAAGAGCCTCCCTCGCCTGACAAGGGAGTAGGCACTGGAGGTGCGCTGAGGGCACGCCGGAAACGGTCCACTGGAGTCCCGGCCTCAAAGTCCTCACGGTCTCGGCGACCAAGGACGGAAACGGAAGGTGTCGGAGCCCCTGCCACTGCTGGTGCTCCACTCGGCTGAGGCTGCACGGGAGGTGGAAGGCCGGCCTCGGTGGTAAGACGGAACGGAAACAGGTGCGGTCCGTCGGGCGGCCTACGGTACACTGTGAACCGGTGCTGGAGGGCTGACAGGAAGCCTCGAAAGTCGGCTACTAGGTCGAAGTAAGGGTGGTAGCACGCAGTGAAGTCTAGAGATAGGGTCCACGCCCACATCTGCCAGTCGCGGGGTAGGTGCACAATCATCCTTGCCATGCCGTCGTATCCGGAAACCCCGGCGAACTGGTGTACCTCCTCCCATAGCCCTCCGAAGTGGGCCAAGTACTCACCTATATCGTGCTCTACTCGACGTCTGTAGTGTAGGTACGAGTCTAAAAGTATCGCAACAACGTCGGGGGTCGGTCTAGCTCCTGCCATCTACACGAGATAGCGAATTTCTAATCAGGTTCTGTTAAAAGAAAGGTTGGGATAGAAACAGTAATCGTTAATAAGTTGGTAAAGGAAGCATCTTTTTCATGGTTGTGATCTATGGTTTAAGAAATTCTACTGGGTCATGGCTGTGTTTCATGCTAGTGTGAAAATAACTCTATAGTGAGTAAGTTTCGGTTCTAGGTTCAACGTTAAGTTACTCTTGCTAAATTCCTGTTGAGTTAAGTTAGAGGCGGTCGGAAAACTCGCCTTGCGTCCGTTATAAGGTCGACGGCACCTCACTTGTCTCATCTTAGACACACCATTCTCGATTATAAGAGCTAATCGCTTCCTTATAAGCCTTCTTCCTTGAACTGAATGTGCGTCTCGTCGCTTTCTTCGACTCAACCTGTTACAATGCAAGAAAAGAACCCTAACTCAAGCGAGCTACGTTCTCTAGAAGTCCTTGATCTCAACACCTTCTGTGATCCCTACGAGTTACCTCATCTAGGTTCTCATAATAGTGATACGCAACCTATCTTCTTGGTCGCCCGTGATGTCATGGAGAGTCGAGCTTTTGTCGAGAGCTTTAAGAAGTCTAGCGTAGCAAGTCTAGACCTTACAATGAAGAAGAAGACTCTTGGATTTCAGAGCGAACCAAATGCTCTGATACCACTCTGTCACATCCCGCCCGCCACAACTTGGCCAAGCAGGGTCGTGACGAAAGAAAGAGAAATGCAGAAGAAATAACATACGAAGACTTGGTTATACGTTTGAACATTACATAGGAACAACACTGAAATTAACTCAAAATACCTAACATTCGTCGAGAATGTTGGTAAGGGTATTGTTCGATACAGAAGGAATGCAGTTAAAAGGAAGTACGCGGAAACGTGTCTGTTTGCAAAAGAAGTACTACATGAAACGTACGGAAGCTAGTCAAGAAAAAAGATTGTCGGCTACGAAGAGCTCGACTCGTTGCAACGATACACAAATCAACATCTCGTTGCAACGATACACAAAATGAACTGTGTGGACTTCATAACAAACATTGCGGAATAACGTGAGATGCATGTATGGAGACATGCACCACCAAGAGGCTTCAACTCTCTGATACTCGACAAGAAGCTCCTCGGACTACTCCATATCCATCACGATCAACCTGCACACGAGAAATATGTACAGGGCTGAGTACTTTGAAGTACTCAGTGGACACATGCCAAAACGTTTTATTGCCAGCCATTAGAGTGAGACATAGGGGTTTTAGGAAAAACCTATGCTCACGAAAACATTTTAAATCAAAAGAAAAGACGCTTGCAAGCAATTTACTAGTGTAATCCTTCATATCTGAGCTGGGGTGTATCCGGAGAGGTTGGCCACCCTCCCGGATACTTGACCGGCCAATGTTGTAGCTCACGGTCAACTGAGTGCACTAACTCACCGAGACCTTGACCTCGGTGAGTCCGAATCGTTAGTATATGCTGAGGCATGAGCCTCCTCAGATAGATCTCATACAAAACAAAATAGTTATGGTCTGACAATGCTTTTAAAGAAAAGAACTATAGCATAAAGAAACATTCTAGTTTTCTGAAAGCCCACCTCGACTGCTTTCCTGATGATACTTAGAAATCTCTGGCTGCTGCTTAGACTCGGCTTGCTCCTTCGCCTGACCTCGTTCAAAGAACGTGAAATGAGTAACTGGTGATGAAATCGATAATCTAATCGATTTATGCGAAGGTTGATTTCTAGTCGAGGTTATAATTTCTGATTCTGATAGTGTGGTTATCTATGTTCCTTAATCGAGAGTTTCCCGATTCTCATTGAAATCAATCATTCGATCGATTCTTGTGTTATTACTGTTTTTCCATCCTCGACTGAGATCGTAGGATGTTCGATTAATCTATTAATTTAGACTTCAAACTCGCTAACGGATATAAGTGGTCTACACTTATAAGGTTATTATAGCTGGGTTTAATTAATCATTAATTCTGATGTTGATAATTTTCTGAGGCTCAATTATTTAAATTCGAAAATTACTGAATTTAGTTCGGGAAAATTTATCCCGTTCGTCTTCCGATTTATTATCGGCCTAATAGGATATCTAATCCCGTGTACATATATATATATATATATATATATATATATATATATATATATTAGTCCTGGCCCATTATCTATTTTCTATTTAATTACGTCGGCCCATTAGTTCGGCTCTGCCCGTTATCTGACTCGGTCCGTTAACTGGCTCGGCCCGGCCCGTTACTGATCTTGGCCCGTTAGCTTAATTCGGCCCGTAAGCCATTCTGCAAGAACACACACGCACTCTTCTCTCATCTCTTCCTCGCGACCTGCTCCTCTTCCCAGAACACTTCTCCCTCTCTCTCACTCGGGTTGCTGCCGTCGCTGCTTTTCCTCCGATTCCCGCCGGCGTACGTCGGCTGGCGGCCCCCCTCTGTCTTCGGTCGGCTTTCCTCAACCTCAATTTCTGATTTCCGACCAAGAGGAACCCTAGTCCACAAATTGGGGAAATTCTGGGGTTCTCTTCTCCGATTCGGCCTCGTCGTCGCCAATACGGCTCCCTCCTCCGATTCGGCCGTGATTCTCCCCCTTTCTCTCAATCTTAGTTGCTGCTCCCTCGATCAGGGGCTTCTACTTTTGCCAGAACGCCGTCGCGTTCATCCTCAATCGCCACTGCACTCCGTCCTCTCTCTCTCTGATTCATCCTCGACGCCGGTTGCGGTGTCGTCGGTGTACCCTCCCTTTCTTCTCTTCTCCTACTTCTTCTCATTTCTTCTCTTTGTTTGCAGGTTCGACTGTGGCGAACTCCGGGCCGTGGTGATGCTGCAGCTGCCGTGCGGAGCTGTCTTCGGCTGGGAACTCTCCCGGTGGTGAACGGAGACACCGGGTGTCTCTATTTCATCCCTGGCCCTTCTTGGCTTCTCTGCCTCCTCCGGCAGTCCCTTCACGCCGTCGGCAAGGCCGACGAGGTATACTCTCGAACCTTCTCTCTCGGTTCCGATTATGAATTTAGGAGATTAGATTGAACAGGAGGTGAAGGTCTGTTATTGATGATTTACTGGGGAATTTTCCCAAATTTTACATGCTTGATGTTGTTGTTCTTGTGGGGTTTGAAAGGTTCAACTTTTGTGCATCTTCTTCATACTTTGATTGTGGCTTGTTAGAGGGTGTAAATGTTCATGCTTGAGCTTGTTAAACTGAAATCTTAGAGATTATAAAGGTTCCTAAATCTGATTCCTAAGCTTTCCTTACACATGCATTTAATTACCCAAATCTCTTATGCATTTATGATTGATCTAAGTGCCTTAAATACATGATTCATGCCTTGTGGGGTGCCTAGGGCTTTAGATTGATCATTGCATGCTGTCCTTTTGTTCTTGAGGAAGGGTGTAAACATGTTTAAGGCTTGCTAGTGCTAGAGTGAGGTTGTAATAAAGCCTTACTTGTGATTGTGGGTTTGGAACTGATTTCTTGGCAAGATTGATGGCTGTCCTCCCTCTCTTTGTTGCCTTCTTCCCTTTGCTCTTCCTTCCTACACTTGCATGTTGATTTTCTATAGGTTAAAGCTTTAATCCTTGTACTAGGGAAAGAGTATGGGGTTCTATCTTACCTTAGAACTGCAAATCTGGTCTCTAGCTTCCAAATAGAGGCTGCCCTCTTCTAGTTCTTGCTTGAGTGCCTCCTCCTTCCTCCTTCTTCACTTCTAGGGATGAAAGTTGAATCCTCAAGTTAATGCATGTGTACTCTAGGTCTTAGGAAAGGATGAGAGGGGATTTACCTTGGTGTTTGAATGGTTGTCGGCGGCTGATTTCCGGCAGCTCGATTGCTGAAATCCGGCAGCTGCCCCCCTCTTTCTCTCTCTCGGCAGTCTCTCTCTCTCTACTTGTGTTCTTTCTTGCTTTCTAGTTTGAGAGTGTTTGAAATGAAAGTGTGGTGTTGTTTGTGCAGGAAATGGCTGATCAAGAGTGTCTTAGTTTCCCTTATGATTACATGGAAGAGGATGGTGAAAGGGGATTGGTGGAAGGCTCCTTTTCCAAGATGGTTTGGGTGCATGGGGAGGTTGCTTGAGACAAAATAGAAGAGAGAGAGACGGCTGGTTCCTAGCCTCCATTTTCCCATGCAGTTTTCTAATGATGAGTGTACTAACAATCCCCTAATCCTTCTCTTAATTGTGTTTAGTTGTATTTGTTCTCCTGTAATTTATTTAGAGGAAGAGATTAACATATTTAAATCCCAGATTATGAGTGGGATTTGTGTTCCCGTGTACTGCCGCCTCTGCTAATCTTTTCTTTTCTTTTTTATTATTTCATTTATTTATTTATTTTCTTTTACCGATTTATTTAATCGGCCTTTCTTGTTTAGTTAGGTTCTCGTTTCTAGAAGTTCTGATGTTACTAACGTAACATTACTACTAGTAGTTCTTAGTAAAATTTAATTCTACTCACAACAATAATACCTCCTTCAACATTTCTTTTCTTATTTTAAATGCCGAAGTTTTTATTACTCACTACTAAAAACTGCGGCCATTACATACTCCGCCAGTTTCTTCTGCAACGACCACTTTCTATTGTGCACGCGTATTAAGAAAATTGAGGTTTATTGTAATATAGTGGTGGTCCACAACTCCACATACATAATTATTGTGCACATGAGTTTGTTGGGCCAAAATAGAAAACTAATCATTTCGAATAAAAAGCCTCAAAATAGAAACGTGGTCATTTCAGAAGAAACAGATGAAGTATATACGTGTTTCCTATAAATTAATGAGTATATAAATCTATTTAACACTTTATAATCCGTTTATTCTCGGTTATTAAAAATTCTAAGCAGATGGCCAGTATAAAAATTTGAAGAGTTTTTTATATAATACTGGCAAACATAACGTGCATACGCACGTTAACCTCGTGATTTTAAATCTTAATGACAATTTTATTTTAAAAGTACTATTTATAATTTACGTTTTTATGTGAAGAACCCATACAGTACAATAACAAGAGAAGCTTCGAAAGGGGGAAGAAATAAATCCATAGATTTTGAATTGCGAATTTTGTTTCTCTAATTGTAGTAGATATAAGACACAAAATCAAGTGACGCATTATTGTCGCAAAATAGAAATACAATATTTATATGACGCAAATATACAACACAAAATGCAACACGGTGACAAATGTGAAGTATAGTTACGACATTAAATGTAAGTGTCGCAAATAAATTGTAGTAAATATAAGACACTAAATCAAGTGACGCATTACTGTCGCAAAATAGCGACACAATATTTTCGTGACACAAATATACAACACAAAATGCAACACGGTGACAAATGTGTACTATAGTTATGACATTCAATTTAAGTGTCGCAAATAAATTGTAGTAAATATAATACACAAAATCTAGTGACGCATTACTGTCGCAAAATAGCGACACAATATATTCATGACGCAAATATACAACACAAAATGCAACATGGTGACAAATGTGAAGTATAGTTACGACATTCAATTAAAGTGTCGTAAATAAATTGTAGTTAATATAAGACACAAAATCAAGCGACGCATTACTGTCGTAAAATAGCGACACAAAATTTTCATGACACAAATATACAACACAATATATACAACATGATGTCAAATGTGAAGTATAATTACGACATTAAATTGATGTGTCGCAAATAAATTGTAGTAAATATAAGACAATAAATTAAGTGACTCATTACTATCGTAAAATAGCGACATAATATTTTCATGACGCAAATATACAATACAATATGCAATGCAATGTCAAATGTGAAGTATAATTGCGACAGTACATTGATATGTCGCAAATAAATTGTTGTAAATACGAGACATAAAACTAAGTGACGCATTACTGTCGCAAAATAGTGACACAACGATTTTATGGTGCAAGTTTGACGCAATTATATGACACTATGACCAAATGTGTCCTTTTTTTATGACACTCAATGGTAATGTTGCATTCGTATATGTCGCAAAAGGCTTTTTTGTCTTGTAGTGATTTAATATCTAAAATATGCAATAATGGTGATCAAGCACTAAAGCATCAATACAATTTAAGATCACAAGGAGATAGTTCAAATTAATCATGCATTAATTAAGAAATAAGATCAATCCATTACAAAACCATCTATCCTTCTCCCTAGAATAAAGGAATTTAGCTAATCAAACACATGATGAGCATAAATACCAAATCCAAGGTGAACATGAATAAAAGACTAAAGAAATGTGATTTAGAGCCAAATCCAATGTCTTGATCTTCTACTCTTGCTTCCTAGACTCTCCTTCAACAATTCTTCAATCCCAAGTGAGCCTCCAAGGTTGAAATGATGATGATCAAAGGTGGAGTGTGTAGAGATTTAGTGTGTGTAGTGTGTAGTGTGTGAAATTAATGAAGGCTAACCTAAGAATGAGATTTGAAATGGGTATTTATAGGTTCTAGGAGAAAGGGACTAAGTAGCAATTAATATTGGGGGTGAAAATGAGAGAAAATAGGGTCGAAAACGAAAAACGGGAAGATAAACGGGGCGAAAATGAAGAAAACAAAAGTCGGGCCGGGCGGAGTACCCGCGCGCGCTGACCGCGCGGCGCAAGCCAACAGCGTTGTGGGCGCGCGCAGTCAGGCCCAACCCTGAGTTAGGGCTCGCGCGCGGGTAGGCGCTGGGCCGTTCGCCGCCGCCTTGTTGCTCTTCCTCGGCGCGCGGTCCGGGTGCTTGGGCGCTCGGCCGTGCGTCGTCTCGCCGTTTCGCCTCGTTCTCCCTCGTACGAACTCCAATTTGATAGCCATTTTCGCCTACGTGTTCCTATCAGACCGAGCTACGTCGTGGACTTGCTTTCCCCTATCCAATATTCTCTTGTTTCATGTAAAAATAAGCAACACTAAACTCGAGATGAAAGACTCGACAATCTGACTTTAAAACGACGATAATCTCTCAAAACAAGCATGAGAAAGCTATAAAATGACATAATATCACCCTATAAACTCTAAGGAAACCGTGTTTGTCATTAATGCGCGTAAAAAAATTATGTGTAGGGTATATGTCCGAAAATGGATGGTTACAATTTTGATGGATAAGACAAAAATGATGGTAACTATAATTATTGTCGATGAAGATAGTATTACACATAGATTGTTAAGAAAAAAAATATATATATATTACTTCCTTCTTCTCACATTAGAGGTTCCAGAATTTTTTCAGAAAGTATAGCAATAAAGAAATGCAAATTTTAAATTATGAAAAAATTAAGCTAGTTATTGATTTATTATTAAAATTAAGAGTTGAGTAATTATTTCCTTAATCAATAATGAAACCTCTGTTATCAGACGTCTCAAACTTATATTATACATCTAACGAGGGACAGTGAGAATAAATTTATTAAGTTACATTGTAAAATATTATATTGTTCTCTTAGTTGTTAAGGGAGGAAAAATAATGAATTCTTCTCCATGAGGAATAATTTTTGGGACCCAAGAATTTTCCCCCAAACAGTTATTTTTCCATATTTTCATTTAAATTATGGCAATATGTTCTAGGGGTGTACACGGTTTGGTTTGGTGCGGTTTAACATAAAAACCAAACCAAACCACATTAATACTAAAACTGAACCGAACCAAGTTAATGCGGTTCGGTTTGCGATTTTAGTACTATATGTTTATATTTAAGTATGAATAGTAAAAAAATCTTTTATATATCTAAATCATTTATGAAAAAAATTTCATAAGATAACGAAAAGTATGGGATACATTCCAAAGGAAATAATTTAAAATTTCAATAAATATTGAGTAAAAAATATAGTGATAATGTAAGAAGAATCTCTTTAGAGTTTAATATAATATTTTATATAAAACGAATTATATTAAATTGTACTCCTTATTAGTACTTATCTTTTATTTTATTTTTAATTAACTATCAATGGCGATGTATGAAAATTAAAAGTAAGTTATGCCGTTAATAATTAATATTATATTTATTATAGTTAAATTGCAGTTTTATGGTTTACGGTTTGGTTTGATTTATATATTTTCAAAAACCAAACATAAACCGTGAATCATAATTTGTGAAAATAAAAAACCAAACCATATTTTTTCAAACCATAAACCAAACCAAACCAAACTGCAAAATACGGTTTGATCCGATTTGGTTTACGTTTTAAACCGGACTATGAACACAGAACACCCCTAATATGTTCTCACTCATTTGGACTAATTATTCTTCTTCATATTAAACATATTTTCCATCTTAAAGAACATGTGCAATAAACATGAGAGATCTTGAGATAAAAGATTTCTATCTTGTTTTATCATTTCATTTCCTTTCCCTTAAAAGAGACTGCGCCCTTACTATATATTCTAATATTTTGAGTATGTATGTTAGAGTGACTACATGTATAAGTAACTCATTTGTTAATTTAGCCGAATGTTCGAATTTCGAATAATGGGTTTGAAATAGAGTAGTATATTCCAGTATTTGCATTAAAAGAATTATTATTCCACTCAGATAAACAATATTGCAATGGAAGTGTACAATTGTTGTTTGGTGTAATTAGAATTAAATCATTCACCCTCAAGAACAGGGTCAAAGAGAGTATCAGCTCTATTTAAATAAACATACCATCATTTATTTTGAATCGACTCTGATATCATATTAAAACACGGTCTCAACCCCTTCAAAAGCCTTATAGAAGGGGAACATCATCCAATTTGTATATGGATGAGATCTCGTAAAAAAAACTATACGTGTAAGAAATAAGAAGAATTTAAGATCTAAGATTAGCCAAAAATTAGCAATCCAGGTTTAAGTATTAGAGAAGCTATAATTTTCTTAAACCAATTAGATTGAGGCAAATAAGGGTAATAAAGTAAAACATCACTCTATTAAATTCTGATCAAGTATTATCCTTTCATCTTGTTAAATAGAGCGATTATTTCTTATTTCTAATTACATGTATATGTAAATAAATTCAGTATCTTTCTCAAGTTATATGCGACAAATATGCATGTGACTTCTAATCTGATAAACAATTAATTAATCTCAACATAAACCCCCTTACCCACTTTCATACATGAAAGGCAAACTATTGTTTTTTTTTTCAGGCAAGATTCTGTTAATTCTACATAGTACCTAAAAAGAGCACAAATTAAAACTTTGAAAATGCTCCAATAAATAATCAACGCAAGCTTTAATGCATGGAAGTATTCCACATAAGTGGATACATATTCCATGAGAGAATCTACAGCAAATGAAAGCAAGCAATTTAAAGGGCCACGCAAAGGGTAATTATGCAATCCCACTTTGTCTTTCTATTCTTTGCTATCCCTCTTAAGCTTACAAGATTCCATTCTTACTAATTCCATCTTATGCCTATAAAATGTATGTGTATTTTAGTTGAAATCAATATGAAAACTACCTAAAATTATCTTTGTTTTAATTAATTCATTACCTCCATCATGGATCAGAATGAGCACATCCCCGGAGAATGTTTAGTGTTGAAACCCCGAAAAACCAATATTCTAGGGATTTTCCGAGTTCTATCATCCGACGATGATACGCGAGAATGCGGAGATTTTATCAAATCGGTGGAAGTGAACGAAGAAATAGTTGAGAGACGGATTGTTTTCGCCTCAATGTTTGTTCAGAAAGTGCTTCAATATATCGAGAAACCGCTCTCGTTGCTCGGTTCGGGATTGGAGATGTGTCTGAACATTCTATGCAATGCCAATAATAAGCAATTGTTCTTCAAGAATTTGTTGAGAGGTTAGCATACATAAGCTTACATTGACATTGTAAAGTATTTCAAATTTTTTTGAGAACATCCGCAATAGACAATACTTAATGTTTGTGAAAAATCAAATTTCCATTCAAAAGTTAAAACTACTACTAGTATAATTAGCAAATTCTATACTTACAACTCATTAATCACTTCAAAAAAGTCCATAAACCGCCATATGCACATTTAACGTGCTCATCACTCATACAGTTGTGCATGTATGTTGATAATTTTTCTAAAGTTTAAAAAGCTAATTTAGCAGAGTATTATTTGTAGGAGATATTACTTTGAGCCATAGTTTAAGTGAGGGATATATATATTGGTAAAATTTGGGAGTAAATTTATAGGATACAATGACTTATCCCATAAGTTTTAGTGATATTCATATCGATCAATCATATTATTAGTGAATCGAAACAAGATGTAAGGGCTCATCACTGGCTTAAATATAACAAATTTGTTATTTTACAAAGTACAGTATGTATAAAATTATGCCTAATAAAATTAGTCAATCCACCATTATCACCCAAAAAGTAAAATCTCGTTACATTATTTATTTATGACAACTCTAGTGATATATATAAGTCGTATATCTTTAATTTTAGTGTCATCTCCAATAATAAGCTCCATTTATAAATCCAATCACTGTCACTCAAAGTAAAGATATCGAATAATCTTTGATAGCAGAGAGATCACGTACAAAAGACAAAGTTCAATAAGAAATGAGAAATGATCTGGACCATTGATTTCAGTGTGATCTATGGTCTAGATGAACTGATGCATTATGATTATACTGAAAATGCATTACGATGGCTGATGCATTATAATAGTATATGCAGTGCATTAAAATGCACAATGCATTATAATTATGCATACCATACATTATAGTTATGCATAAATTGCATCAATTTTTATTTTTTTACGATAATCCTATTTTGTACAGGATCGATCTCACCCCATCTTTGATATTATGATTACAGGAAAAGTGGTGGTGCCGAGTAAAAGTTCAGCTAGTTTGGTGTCAATGATAGGGCTGGTAGATAGTAGAGTGGATTTGGACATCAACATTCAACCAGGAACTAACAAATATTTTGCAGCACTTTCCGCTATGGCGTCAAAATTAGCCTATGAGAACCATCAACATATACAAATGATTGTTGATAATACATGGAAGGTAAAGTAAGTTCATGTCTTTTTCTTTTTCCTTTTTTTTTTTCCTTCTTTTTTTGCTATAATATGATTTCATAAAAAAAGTGTTACGTATTGAGGATTTGAACCTTAAACCTCAAATATAGTCATCAAAATTCCAATCGTTATACCAACGCACATGCATATTGTTTTGGCATGCCATCTTCAGAAAAGAGGAATAGATCATTAGATGAAGTCATTTTCTCTCATCTCTGAATTTAATATTTTACTAATTATGATCGTAAAATTAATCAATCATATTGGGAATAAGATAACCTATCTTAGTTAGAATATACAGTATAAAGAATCGCTTGATGCCCCAATGTGGGAACGCACACATAATGTGGTTACCGATGATTCGACAGTGCTTCGTTGGTAATTGAGATTTTTTTAAGTAGGTTTTAATTTTTTGTACTATATATTATATGGTATATATATATATATATATATATATATATAGGGAGTGGTTCGTGTGCAAATAAATCCTTGCGTGCTAAAATGCGAAAGATGCTTAGAACAATACAAAATCATGCTTAAATCAGTATATATTTATGCTTACAACACGATTATGCTTTTTAATGTACAAATTCATGCTTAAACCTAGTCATGCTTATGATACCCTATAATCATGCTTAAATCAATTACAACCACAGATCAAACTAAGATCAATGGTCTAGATCTATTCCTATTTCTCACACCAGGACTTATTTCTATATGATCCATCCTCTATATATATATATATATGGTAAATTTTAAATTTTAGTATCGTCACATCAATGTGTGCTCCAGACATCGAAAACTAGAAAATTAACAAATTCTAGTTGTGAAATAACCAATCCCAATGATAATCCTGGAACTAAACAATGAAAATTAAAACTAGATTATAAGTAATATTGTACGAACCATAATTAACAATCGTAGCAAAACAAAACTAAAAAATAAGAAACAAAATTTGAAAAGATTAAAGATGAAAAAAGACCTACAAATATTTATGACGAGAACACTAAAATTATAGGATTAAAAAGTTCTCAACAAGCCATATTTCCGATCTATTCTTATATCAAAAGTTTCTAAATTCAAGTTTTGTGGTATTTGCGCAGATGCAATTATTGGGCTCGTATAGCTTCAGAGATGGTAAGAGGTGATCGAATAGCATTAGACCATTCGTCTCAATCTCAGCCTCTCAATCGTGTTTGAAATTGAAAATTAATGAAATTTATATATTTTTTCTTCAATTTTATATATTAAGATTAAGTTTAATCTTAAAATTATTATTTAGGGTTCACTCATCAACCTAACTTTATATTTTATTGTTTAGTTTCGGTTTTATAATTCAATAATGATATTTAGAATATGATTGATAAATTCAAAATTATCGTATATAATGGTTTGAATTTTGGTTATAAAATTAAGTTATGATCCACAACACTACGCTACTTTTTATTTTTACAAAAATATTCTATAAATAGTGAAATAAAATTAATCTTGAACACGGTTAACAAATCGAAAGTGGAATAGACGATCTCATCCACTCGTCTCTCACAAAAGTTCTTAGCCACGTCTCTTTTTAAATCCATTTACACACACATGTCTACCTATATATCTATATATATTATTATTATTATTATTATTATTATTATTATTATTATTATTATTATTATTATTATTATTATTATTATTATTATTATTATTATTATTATTATTATTATTATTAAAGTGTGTATTCTTACAAAATATAGTTTGCTTATTTTGTCCTTATTTTGTACTTAATTTAAGGATATTAATGTAATATTGTATAGTTATTTAAAAAAATAAATAATAGATTAATCAATTCCTAGCTAAAAAAATAATAATTCTCCAATAAAAATTTCTATTACATGCATTTACAATTCTACTGTACTCATATAAACCAAAAAACAAAAGCAAGTATGTAATAACATTTTCTACTTGATGACTTTTTTAGAGAGATACAAGGCAGATACAACCCAGGCCTTCTTGTTCCTCGACACCACCACCGATCCCGGCACGATCTTCGTAACCTTTAGGGGCACCGAACCGTTCAATGCCAACGACTGGATCACCGACTGCGACATATCCTGGTGCAAGTTGCCGGGCATTGAAGGCAGAGTTCACTGCGGCTTCACCAGAGCACTCGGCATCATACATAACACAAATGATCATCCACAAAAACCTCAAGGTGCTTACACTACCATTACACAAGTGTTGAACTCCCATTTCAAGACCGACAAAGAAACGAGGTTGGTCGTAACCGGCCATAGCCTAGGCGGGGCGCTCGCGATTCTCTTCACTGCAGCTCTTGTCATGCACCACGAGATCCGGGTGCTGGAACGGTTGGAGGGAGTATACACGTTCGGACAGCCCAGAGTCGGAGACGGGAAGTTCATGGAAGAGAAATTTAAGTACTACGGAGTTGAGTATAACAGATTTGTGTACAGTTATGATATTGTGCCTAGACTACCCTTCGACAGCTCGGCTCTCATGTTCAAGCACTTTGGAAGGTGCATCTACATCAATTGCCTTTACGAAGCAAAGGTAAAATTTTCATATACCTTGGAATAATGCAAGTTTAATTTTATGTGCATTTTTATAGGCTTTGTGACAATGTTTTTATGATAATAGTCTATTTATAAAGAATATAATTAAAACTACTTCTTTTATAATTAATACTCCCTCCGTCCCACTCATAAAGGGATAACTTTTTCCCGGCACGAGAATTAAGATGAGAGTGATAGTGGTGGATAAAGTAGTGTGAATGGATTTTAGTGGGTTAAAATGTTGCTATTTAAGGTAATATCCATATATGAGTGGGACGGACGAAAATAGAACTTATCCCTTTATGAATGGCACAGAGAGGGAGTATATTTAAATGATACAATAAAGTACCTTGTTTAATGAGAATGCGTAACAAACAGGGGGTGTTTGATGGACTATATATATGAACCTCATACTAATTTATAGTATGGAGTTATATTCATGTTTGGTAAGTATACTAGATAATATAGAGGGTCATGTATTAGACAGGGCTCTTTAATAAAATTACTATTTCGTCAACACTAATAATACCTCCTAACCCCTTGGTATTAAACTCTTATAAGAATATTTCTTTCTCTTTGTACCCATCATAAATTTTAGTGCACCATACCAAACACAATATTAATATTAGTAGAGGTTTTTATACTATCCTACCAAACACAATATTCATATGATTTATAAAGTTTATCTCATTGCTACATATTATTTTATCTTGAGATTATTAAAACGAATTCTTGTATAGAATAATATCGAACGAACCCAAAGAGTAATGGTCAACATATCTATTAATATGATAGAAGTGTAGATTCTTATAACCTGAATTTGATACACTAAAATTGTAGACATGGATTTAACGCGTTTTGATGATGTTGAATAAATTAAAGTATATATTATAGTATTAAAGTAGAATAATTTTGCTTTCATTTTATATTTTTAAAGTGTTAAAGTGTTAGAGTGTTTGTGAGACTTATAATCCCAAATAGAAAGGTTCAATAAATCGTGAAAATACAAATATACTAATAGTATCGGTAAAGAGCGGACAAAGGGAGTATATTATATTCACCCTTACTAATCGAGTTCATGGTGTATACGTACACACAAAATAATTTAAGGGTTTGTTAAATAGCTAGTCATGTGATTAAGAATATTAAAGTCCAAAAAGGGCCGCATTAAAAAAAAAAAAAAAAAAATGACTAGTTAACATTGTTACGTAAACAGATTGTCAAAGAAGAACCATTGAAGAATTATTTCGACTACAGCTCATTTATAATGAAGAGAATAGATGCAATTTGGGAGGTGGTACGAAGCTTTCTTCTTCCCCGCATGTTTGGACCTGATTACAACGAAAGTTCGGTGTCGATAATGCTTCGGATCATCGGCCTCCTATTCCCAGGTTTGCCTGATCATGGCCTCCAAGATTATATCAACGCTACTCGATTGGCCACTTATTGATTCTACGTTGTCATTCAAGAAAGGCTTTGAGAAACGGGCGTGACGCAATACAAGCATGCCTACTGAAAGTGCTAGTTTGTGCGAAAACTAAAACCGATCTTAATTATGTTCTTAGATGCAATAACAGAAAAGCAGTAAAGAACACAGAACTTTGGTAACCCAGTTCGGTGATAACGCACCTACGTCTGGGGGACAATATCCGAGAGATTCAATCCACTATAAGTAGTAGAGAGACTTACAGGACTTTACACCAAGGACTCCACCTTATGTCACCTATTCGTCTCGATTACAACTCCCTTACAATGAGATCGAATACAACCATGAGATAAACTCGTAAAGTGATAAAACACAAATATGGTTCTAAGCAACACACCTAGACAAAACTGAACAAAGCCAGGGAAGCTTGTTCAGAAACACACGCTCGCTCAAAAACAAAAAGCTTGCAAAACACACGTTGCAAGAACACCAAAAACTCACGAACAATAATCTCCAAGAGCGGCAGAGCGTGTCTAGGGTTTTCCTTAATATATATATCAGGAGGAAACCCTAGAAGATCTTCAAGCTGATCTTCTGTGCATGAAAACTTTCCATGCAGAAAATATCTTCCTTCTTCGAATAATAATAATATATATAATAATATATATATATATATATATGTATATGATATTCGATTCATGCAAATATCCAGTCAGCAACGCAGCAGAAGACTCAAAAGGAAAAATGCCAACACGAATCAGAGAAGCATGCAACGCATGCACTAACAATCTCCCCCTTTGGCATTTTCAAACACAGCATGAATTGCATGAATCACCTTATAGCAGGAGATTAGCAAACAGGAGCAGATAGAAGTACTCACACAGCAACTCAGTACTTCATAAAGCATCAGACCAGAAAACATGCTCCCCCTCAAACCAATATTCATATCTTGAAAAGAACAGTGGCAAGGAGCTCACCCACACTACCAAACTGTTCACAAGATACACACACACAAAGAGGATTTTGAAAAATGGTGGCAAGGAGCTCACCCACACTACCAAGCCATTATCAAAATCACACAACCCTCTGCCAGCAACACAGAACAAACACAGCAGCAAGAGACAAATAACTCTGTTATCAGATCAGATCATAAAGCAGAGAACGCCATCACATGACTGAAACAACCAGAAGATATCATACCTACCATTACTATTACAGGCCATGATCAAGGGATCAGAATTCAACAAACACCAACCAAGAAATCCAGAAATCCAGAAGACCACCTACTTACTATTACAGGCCAGCAGAGAATATTCATATCCACAAAAAGACAAACAAACAGAGAGAGAGAAGAAGAATTAACAAACATCTTCTGCATTCTACTCCCCCTCAATTCATGCTATCTGCCAAAGGACTTACAGAGTAGGCTTGCTGGTGACATCTTCACAAACATCAGCAGCCTCCACTTCCACTGTGCGCTCCAACTCCACAGTGCGCTCAGCCTCCTCATTAGCAGACATGAATTCAGAGTCTCCATGAACAGACTCAGCAGCAACAGCTTTGTCTGCAGTAGGCTCCACTTCACCACCAGCCTGCATAGCTGGTTCCTCATCATCAATATGGATGGACTCATCCACTTCCTCACTCACATCCTCATCAACAAGAGGAGGAGCATCAGCAGCCTTTTCTGCAGGAGTCAAGCCAGATGGACCTGCAATATCAACATCAGCAGCAGGAGTAGGAAGAGCATCACTCTCAACCTCTGGCAATGCATCAAGCATCGACTGCACAAGCTGCCTTTAAAGGCTGATATGCTTCATCATTTTGTGGAGGGAAGCCAACTTAGCCTTAAGCCCATCCCTCTGCTTCTTCACAGCCACAGCATCAAAACCAGCCACAAACTTCTTGGAGGATTTGGCAGGGCCTTTCTTAGAAGCCTTAAATATACTCTTCTTGGTGGATTTTGAGGCAGCTTTCTTAGAAGACTTCCTAGAATACTTCTTCGAGAATTGAGCTGCAGGCCTGCCTTCATCACCAAACAGATCCTCATCACCAGCAGAAAGGTTAACATTTGCAGATGACACTTCACCATCACTCTCATCTGCCATATCATCATCCAAATTCACCCCATGGACAGGCTTGAGGAGCTTAGAGCTGAACCTCATTGCCTTGAGCTTCAAAGGCTTCGAATCAGTCCTCCTAGAGGGCACTCCCTGTGATTTCAAAATCCTTCCAATCAACCCAGGAAAGTACATTCTCTTCATCTTGCCCATGTACTTGATGAAAGAGCAAAATTTCTCAAAAATCAGCTGACCCATATCAATGTCCATGTCTTTGCCGATAGCATAAAGAAGAGTCCCGTCTCTTCTACTGACTGAATCTCTATGGCAGGTTGGTGTCCAGTTTCTCACAGACAGACTATGAAGATTAGCATATTTGGACTCCAACAGGATGGCATGGTTCAAGTGTTGATCATTCGGCCACTTCAAAATCTGGCCTTTAGTCAGTTCAGCAGCAACTTCATCAAAGTTCAAGTCCCACAAAGCATCTTCAATAACAGGCTCTCTCCCTAGAGCCCTTTCAATCACATCAGGACTGAAATCAATCATCCTCCCCCTCACAAAGACCTTGTGAAAATCTGGTGACCTCTCATCAGTCAAACCATCACTCAGATTAGCATAAAATTCTCTGACTTGCTCAGAACGTAGGTGTGACCCCTTAACACAGCATCAAGCAAATTTGCTTGCTCCAACCATTCATAAATCTCACCTCTGTGAAGATAATGCTCAGTAACGAATCTATCATCAAGAAAACTCCTGTGCTGGAAATATTCCCATCTCATATACTCATAAATAGACCTATGAGTGTTTGGATCAAATTGTCCAACAATATCTGCTTCAAAAGCCTCGAAGGAGTCAGAGGGAGTAGGAATATCATACCCATCAGCACGAAAGTTGTGCAAAGCCTCCTTTTGAGCAGCAGAGAGCTTGGTGCGAGCAGCGGGAGCCTTCACTCTCCCTTTTCCTTTGGTCTCCCTTGCAGTAGCTCCTTTCGCAGCAGCAGGGGGAGCCCTAGCGACCTTGATGGCATTGTCCAGCAACTTCTGAACAGCCGCACGAGTGCGCGCACGAGCAGGGACACCAGCCACCTTCCCTTTTCCTTTCGCGGCTCTCTTAGCCATCCGCTCCTCATCTTCCTCAAGATCCACAATGGGCTCTTCAGACTGAGCCACACGCTTTTCACCACCTTTCTTCTTATTGTCTTTCACAGCAGCCTTCTTCTTCCTCTCAACAAATTTCACTGAGGAAGCTTTCTTAGGGTTCACGGATTTAGACACAACCCTAGGCGCAAGCTGGATAGGAGGATCAGCAACGAGAACACGCTTGCTGCGAACGCGACGACCTCCTTTATTTTCATTATCTCCATCATCGGAGAAATCACCAAGCTCGGGGTCTATCTCCCGAATCTTATCCTCAGCCGTGGCAGCACCATGCTTTCTCTTTGAAGAACCAAACCCCTTCCTTTGACTAGAAGCGAACAATGGGCAGTGCTCCTCGCCCAGAGGATTCATGGAGGACTCACTTGAGGAGTTGTTAAGAGACATTTTTCCAGTAACACAAAGGATTGAAGCACACAGAGAAGCAGAGAGTACACTAGGGCTACAAAGACGAAGAGGAATGAGAGAAATAAACTCCCTCCTCACAATATCTGAATAAATACCTGTCAGATTCCACTTATTTTCTGACAGTTGTAACTGTTCAATACGCCATGCTTCAGTAGCCCATTCAAGATCCAAAAACAAGAGCAGATGCTCTTTGTGCACTAGATCACCACCAATAACCAAAATATAATACTGCCAATTGCAGTATAACCAGAATACCAAGATGAATATATCACCATTCACAATCTCCCAGATAAGAACCAATTTGTCATCCTCCATAGGCAGACCAGAAAACCAAGAAAACCAAAAAATAAAATTATAGTACATATATACACTAACCTTCCATGGCTCAAGAACGGCTAGTCACAAGATGCAGAGCCCAAGAGAGGCTCTCAAAAGCTCAAATCTAGCAGTATCAAGAGCTTTAATGAAGATATCAGCCAGCTGATGTTCAGTGTGAACATGCTCAATCTTCAAAGTACCTTCCTCCACCAATTCTCTCAAGTAATGGTACCTTACATCAATGTGCTTAGTCTTGGAGAACTGCACTGGATTCTTAGCTATATTGATAGCACTCTCATTGTCACATAGAATATGATTGACATCTTGCTTATAGCCATAATCTGCCAGCATCTTCTTCATCCACACAAGCTGAGTGCAACAACTACTGGCTGCAATATATTTTGCCTCTGCAGTAGACAGTGAAACCCCAACTTGTTTCTTGCTGTACCAAGAAATGAGATTGCTTCCAAGATAGAAGCATCCACCAGAGGTGCTTTTCCTATCCACCAAGGAACCAGCATAATCTGCATCACAGTAACCATGCAGCTGAATAGATGTATTGTTAGAGAACCAAAGACCAATATCAGCTGTCCCTTTGATGTATTTGATAACATTCTTGACAGCATTCATGTGACTCTCCTTTGGGTCAGCCTGAAACCTAGCACACACACCAACACTGTAACAAATATCAGGTCTGCTGGAGGTGAGATACAACAGACTCCCTATCATACACCTATAGAGAGTATGGTTAACAAAAACACCTTCTGGATCCTTGTGCAGTTTCACAGTAGTACTCATTGGAGTTCTTTTGGGCTTTGCATTCTCCAGCCCAAACCTCTTAACCAGAATTTTGGCATAGGTACTTTGAGTAACAAAGAACCCATCCTTTGATTGCTTAACCTGAAGACCAAGGAACAGATTCACATCACCAAACATACTCATGTCGAACTCTTCCTTCATTAGCTTTACAAACTCATTCACCAACTTCTCTGATTTAGACCCAAGTAGAAGATCATCAACATAGATCTGCACTAGGAGCACATCAGAATTCTCCTTCGTCACAAACAGAGTTTTATCTGCACTTCCTCTCTTATAGCCTTTCAGTAGCAGATATTCAGACAACCTATCATACCAAGCACGAGGTGCTTGCTTCAGACCATACAGAGCCCTTTGCAGTCTGTACACATGATTTGGAAATTCAGGATTTTCAAATCCTTTAAGCTGCCTAACATACACCTCCTCCTTGAGAATGTCATTTAAGAAGGCACTTTTAACATCCATCTGATACAGTTTGAAGTTCAGATGGCAAGCAATTCCAAGCAACAGTCTAACAGACTCCATCCTTGCCACAGGGGCAAAGGTCTCATCAAAATCCACTCCTTCAACTTGAGTGTACCCCTGAGCAACCAGCCTTGCCTTGTTTCTGACTATATTTCCATTCTCACCAGTCTTGTTGCGATACACCCACTTTGTACCAATGATATTTGCATTAGCAGGTTCTGGACATAGGTACCAAACTTTGCATCTATCAAACTGCATGAGTTCCTCCTGCATGGCAGCAATCCAATTCTCATCAGTAAGAGCCTGCTTGATGTTCTTCGGCTATATCTTGGAAGTAAAACAGACATGAGTCACATTAGACAACATTGGGCATAATCCTGTTTATTCCCTCTTGTCTTCATACCATCATTCAGATTCCCAATGACATCATCTACTGAATGATTCTTGTGGACTTGAGTCACTTTTACTTTTCCAGGCTCATTCACAACAGCCTCTTCTTCATTGTCCTGCTCCTCTGCAGATTCTGGCACACATTCAGAATCAGATCTGGGAGCATTCTCAGAAAGACCAGCTGCAACATTTTCAGTATCACCAACCATGGATATATCAAACCCTCTCTCATCATCAAATCTAACATTTACAGATTCAATGACAGTTTCAAATCTGCTACTGAAAACTCTGAAGGCTCTACTGTTCACAGAGTATCCCAGAAAGATTCCTTTAACACCACGATCATCCAGCTTCTTATTATGATCTCTATCATTCAGCACATAGCATGTACTCCCAAAGATGTGGAAATGCTTCACATTCGGCTTCCTACCTCTCCAAATTTCATATGGAGTGACAGTCATCTTTGGTCTGACATAGATCCTATTTGAAATATAGCATGCTGTATTCATTGCCTCAGCCCAAAATTTAGCTGGAACCTTCTTAGCCTTCATCATGGTCCTCACCATACCTTGAAGAACTCTGTTTTCCCTCTCCACGACACCATTCTGCTCAGGAGTAATAGGAGCAAAAAACTGATGATTAATGCCTTCTAGAGCACAGAATCCTTCAAACAAGACATTGTCAAATTCTCTTCCATGATCACTTCTGATGCTCTTGACATGCTTATCCTTCTCTCTAGTAACTCTTTTATGCAACCTTTTGAAAGCTTCAAAAGCCTCAGACTTATCTCTCAAGAAGTCCACCCAAGCATACCTAGAAAAGTCATCCACAACAACCAAGATATATTTTTTTCTTCCAAGACTCTCAATCTGATTCGGCCCCATCAAGTCCATGTGGAGAAGTTCAAGAATGCTGCTTGTAGTAACAATAGATACTGCCTTGTGAGTGGCATGAACTTGCTTCCCACTCATGCATGGACCACACTGGCCTTCATGATCGTCCAAGCTCAGCTTTGGAAGACCAACAATAACATCATTGTTCATCAAAGTCTTCATATGCCTGAAACTAGGATGGCCTAGTCTTTGATGCCATATCTGAAATTCACTCATCTTGACACTGAAATTTTTGAGATTGCTCTCTTCCTGATAGCAACTGTCAGCAGATCTCCTGCCAATCAAGTACACCTTCTGATTCTCATATACAGTGCATGTGCCTTTATCAAATCTGACATCCATTCCTTGGTCACAAAGCTGACTTATACTCACCAGATTTGCCTTAAGTTGATCCACCAGAAACACATTCTTAAGCATGGGCATCCCAGAAACCGCCAAATCTCCAACTCCAAGCACTGGAACTTTAACACCATCAGCAAAGGTAACTGTTTGACCATTAACAGGCTTGATGTTTGTCAAACTTTCTCTTTTTCCAGTCATATGTCTGGAGCAGCCACTGTCAAAATACCATGTATTTTCAGTCTCAGCTAGAAGAGCAGTATGAGCTGCATATCCTCTGTAAGGACCTCTGTAAGGGCCTCTTCCTCCATAGACTCCAAGAGCATTTCCATAAATTCCTGGCACTCTGTGATATGAGTTGTATCCAGGATGATTAGGAAAAGGTCTTCTAGCCATATTGAACTCATCTGCTTGCAGTGAGGCTTAATATGCCCAGGAATCCAGCAATAATGACATATTTGAGAACTAACTTGCTGAGAAGATCTTGTATCTGCTCCCCAATTTCCATGCTGATATCCTTGAGGAACAGTAGGATAGGCTTTAGTCCGAGTTTGAGGCTATTTCTGTTTACTCTTGCCTCCATCAAAACCTAGACCAGACTTATCCTTGCTAGATTTTCCACCAATTTTGAGAATCTCATCAAGCTTGGCAGATCCAGCAGTCATCATTTTCATCAACTTAGCCAAATGATCCATGTCACTTGATTGTTCAGTTTCTTCCACTTGAGTTGAAACTGCTTGCTTCTCTAGCTGATCAAGCCTCAAGACCAATTTATCTCTTTCTTCCTTTACTTGTATTAGCTCATCACTGAGGGATTGATTCATCTCAGCAACTAGAAGACACTTTTCATACATTTCCTTGTATGCCTCCTCAATCTGAACTTCAGCATTGCCCTCTGTGTCTTCTTCTTCATCTCCACCAAACAGATTATCAACATTCTCATCAGATTGATTACCATCAACTTTGGCAGCATAGGCTTTGCTGGGACCCTCAGGAAACACATTGTCTTCAACTCCCGAGTCATCACATTCTTCATTGTCACTATGTGTGGCAGCATAAGATTTCCCAGCCTTCTTCTTCAAATTTGCACATTCTGGCTTAATGTGCCCATTTCCACCACACTCATGGCAGATAATAGGTGCCTTGTTTCCACTTCCAGCAGTGCTGTTTCCACCTCCAGCAGCACTCTCCCCTTGATTCCTTTTTCCTCTAAACTTCTTCATAGCTTTATTGAATTTTCTTGTGAGAAGAGCATATGACTC
Source organism: Thymus mandschuricus (assembly GCA_029379335.1). Lineage (NCBI taxonomy): Eukaryota > Viridiplantae > Streptophyta > Magnoliopsida > Lamiales > Lamiaceae > Thymus > Thymus mandschuricus. The sequence continues at coordinate 33,767,352 of CM057073.1, read as the reverse complement.
CAGCAGTTCTGCTTCATCACTAGCACCTTTCTGGGAACTTGAATCAGTAGCAGCATCAAACTCTATCTCCTTCTTCTTAGGGGCATCCTCTTCACGCATCCCCATTTCAAAGGTTCTGAGAGAACCAATTAACTCATCAAGAGTCATGGAGGTAAGATCTCTGGCCTCCTCAATAGCAGCAACATTGAAATCAAACCTTCTTGGGAGAGATCTCAAAACTTTGGCACATAACTTCTCCTGTGACATCTTCTCCCCAAGCATAAAGCACTCATTTGAAATATTCTTCAGCTTGGCATGAAACTCAGATATAGTCTCATCCTCTCCCATTCTCAAAGCCTTAAACTTGGAGATCAGCTGCTGAAGTCTTTGATCCTTCACTCTGCTATTCCCTTCATAAGCATTCTGCTGAGTATCCCAGGCTTCCTTAGCTGAGGTGCATGTGGAAATCAAGTTGAAATTTTCCATATCAACTGATGACAATATAGCATTCAGGGCCTTCTGATTCAATCCTGACAAAAGGACATCATTGTCATCCCATTTTTCTCTCGGCTTTTTGTCACCTTCGGCATTTGCAGGTTCAGTCCAACCACTTAGCACCATACCCCACGCCTTCTCATCAACAGATCGAATATACGAGGTGACTCTAACTTTCCAATAATTGTAGTTCTTCCCATCCAATATGGGTGGTCTGTTCACAGAACCTCCATCCTTCAGAAAGTCCATCTTAGATTGCACAGCTTTAGCACACGAATCCCAGGATCTCCACAAATCCAAACCTGCTCTGGTGCCAATTGAAAGTGCTAGTTTGTGCAAAAACTAAAACCGATCTTAATTCTATTCTTAGATGCAATAACAGAAAAGCAGTAAAGAACACAAAACTTTGGTAACCCAGTTCGGTGATAACGCACCTACGTCTGGGGGACAATATCCGAGAGATTCAATCCACTATAAGTAGTAGAGAGACTTACAAGACTTTACACCAAGGACTCCACCTTATGTCACCTATTCGTCTCGATTACAACTCCCTTACAATGAGATCGAATACAACCACGAGATAAACTCGTAAAGTGATAAAACACCAATATGGTTCTAAGCAACACGCCTAGACAAAACTGAACAAAGCCAGGGAAGCTTGTTCAGAAACACACGCTCGCTCAAAAACAAAAAGCTTGCAAAACACACGTTACAAGAACACCAAAAACTCACGAACAATAATCTCCAAGAGCGGCAGAGCGTGTCTAGGGTTTTCCTTAATATATATATATCAGCGCAGGAAACCCTAGAAGATCTTCAAGCTGATCTTCTGTGCATGGAAACTTTCCATGCAGAAAATATCTTCCTTCTTCGAATAATAATAATATATATATAATAATATATATATGTATATGATCTTCGATTCATGCAAATATCCAGTCAGCAACGCAGCAGAAGACTCAAAAGGAAAAATGCCAACACGAATCAAAGAAGCATGCAACGCATGCACTAACACCTACTATGTTGGACCTTTCAATTATCAATATTTAAGAGTTGGGTTTGTTTGATTAATCAAGAAGAGATGTTAATTTTTATACAAATTTTGGAAAGCTCCGTCTCTTATATATGTGTGAATATTTCTTTTCTTTCAATTATCAATATTTAAGAGTTAGGTTTGTTTGATTAATCAAGAAGAGATGTTAATTTTTATACAAATTTTGGAAATCTCCGTCTCTTATATATGTGTGAATATTTCTTTTATGGAACGTCTCCAAAATTTGTGTTATCACTGAAAATATAAGAAATATTACTCCCTGCGTTCAACACTCATCGCATTATAGGGAATGGAAAAAGACAAATTACGAGTGTTAGTACATGGATTTTTATAGCTTAGTTTTCGCATTGAACCAAGTTCTTGGAATCTACAGTCATCATGGTTGTGTTATCACTATAATTATCCTTATGTTGTGGATTATAACCTCATTCCCTCTAACAACTTGTACATTTGATCTCGATTCAACCCCTTGGTTAACATATCCAATAAGTTATCTATTCATCTTACATAGTCTACTACGGTAACACCACTTTTAATTAAATTGTCTAAAAGTATTGTGACAACAGCGAATATGATGAGATTTGTCGATGTACATAAACCACTATGTACTCTTCCAATAGTTGATTGGCTATCACAATGTATCATCACGGGAGAGATATGTTTTTCCAACATGGAATGTGTTCAAGGAAACTCCGAAGCTACTCAGCTTCTTCTCCCACTTTATCCAAAGCTATAAACTAAGATTTCATGGTGGATCGGGGTATACACGTTTGTTTTTTGATTTCCACGATACAACACCACCCCAACCGTAAATACATACCCACTTGTGGCAAACAAGTCTTTAGTGTCTAATATCCAGATCGCATCATTGTATCCTTCAAGTACTATGGGGTAACTTCTATAGCGCAGTCCAAATTTGAGAGTATACTTCATATACCTCTAAACTCTCGCCAGAGTTTTCCAATGCTCTTTAATTGGCTTGCTCGTATATCGACTCATTTTTTTACAGGCATGCAAAATGTGGCCTAGTGCAATTAGTGATATTCATCAAATCGTTAATGATCCCATAGGAAAAAATGGGGCGACTAGGCTCCGGTTTATCAATGGCCAAATCTCATTATGACTTGGTCGTTCGAAAGAGCACTCATATTATTTTTAAGCAATTAAATCACCTCTATTCTTGTTCAAATGTTGATTGAGCTTAATCAAAGTCTTAGCCGGTGTACCATCAAAAACGATGAATTTCTTAAGGACCTTCTCAAAATAATGAGACCATGTCAAAGAAATTCCCTTTGAAGACCGTAAGATTCTAACTCCAAGAATCACATCAGCTAAACCCATATCAACCATTTTAAAGTTTATCTTTAACATGCGTTTCGCATTAATAATGATCTGGTTGTTACTGCCTAAGATGAAGTCCTCCACATAAAGACACACAATCAAATAATTGTTCGATGGATTTATTGACGGAGTTGTTGATCACTCCCATCAAGATAAATTTATAAGCCTCACCTGTGCACTACATTCCGCTAGTGGCAAGTCGAGGGTCGATCCAAGGCAGTGGTGAAATGCTCGATTTGTGTCAAAAAGAATAAAAGAGGGGGCTTGCCTTGTGCAAGTGAGTAACCAGTGCAAAATGTAAATACTGAAATAGAAATATAACTATAGCTGAAATAAAACACATGCAATGGTTAGTAATAAAGGTAACTCGATCTTTCATTAAAATTTTGAATTAGATGTTGCGCCATGATACTTATAGGATAAGGTAGAGCATGCCCCATACTGTCACATGTCACGCACACACTCTACCCTGTCCTAGCATACCCTTAACATTATGAGCATTATTAACATGCTCATCCCAAAACATGAGTATGTTTGCCCATTTCCTTTTCTAGATATATAGACAACTTTTGTTTTTTTGGAACGTCTTACTGTAGATGACTCATTTTTTAAGAAAATAATTGCTCCCTTTGTCCAACTTCAAGTGTCATGTTTTTTTTTTCAACACGAGATTTTAGATGCAATTAAAAGTAAAAAAGTTAGGGGCCCATAATAAAATCTAAGGGTTAGTTCTTTCCATTTTAGGAAACATGATAATTAATGTGGGACGACCCGATTTAGAAGATAAGACTATCGAAGTGGGATGTAGAGAGTATATTCACAAACTACTCTTTCATTTATTAACAATCACACATTTCAAACTCATTTAATAACAACTACGCATTTCAAACTAAATATCAATCAATACATATGTAATAGCGTTATAGATCCCGATTCTACGTGGCATCACGTATGAATTTTTTGAATTTTTTTGCCTAAATTCTCATTGATTTGACTAAGTAATTCATTAATTATATGTGTTTTCAATTATCCCACATTGATTATTTACGAAACTTCATCAATACAACCCATACAGAAAAGATACTGCCTATTCAATATAAAGAACCAAAATCTAAATTTGATGTTCTATTAGTTGATTTTTTTATGCGAAATCAATATATAGGCTATTTATAATCATTAAACAATCATATTTGATTTCAACCATCCCACGTGGATCATTTATGAAACTTTGTCAGAGGAGCATTCATATAAAATAAGATATTGTGCATTCGATATTATTCGTATCCAAACAACTTTAATTTGAAAAATGAAAATCTAAATTTGATTTTCTTATTAATCAATATAAATTTATAATTTTCACAACTAAATATTTACTCGATTAATTTTTTTATGGTTTGTATTAAAAAAAAATTAATCCAAATTATGAGTAACATTTACATGATTTATCAAACAAACACGAATCCGAGCAATGTAAGAAACTTTATATTGTTGATTTATTGTTAATACTATCAAAAAGAGGTCTGACCTTGTATCCATGAATTATATCGAACCACGGGCAGGTGTTCACATTATTTATATTAACATCTTATCGAATAATGGACATGTTTGCATCATTAATAGAAATTTTATAATATTATGTAGTATATTTTCTTAGTTGAGTAATAACAATTTGGAATAAATGAGAAATTTTACAATTTATTGGATTACCATTTAGTTACAATTTATTTAGTTCTTTAAAGAGTCAGGCGGCTGCATATATCGTTTAGTCGGAATGAACAACCAATCGGCTTCATTTTAAATACTCCTACAAGTCTCCAAGAAATGTCACTTTTGACCTATTTTTCTTCAATTAATTAATTTTGTGAATTGCAACAATACCATGACTCTAAAATATAATTATCTTAGGTTGCGTTCTCTTTGATGCGAAAGAAAAGGAGAGAAAAGAGAAAATTACCCTATAAATTTCACCCATTTTCTCACATTTTATAAATGAGGGGGGATTTTACTCCTTAAATTGGAGAAAATATTTACAACACCAAATTGGAGAGATAATATTTTCTCTCCATTGTAGTGCAAATGAAGGGGGGGGGGGGGGGGGGGGGGGGGGGGGGGGGGGGGGGGGGGGGGGAGAAAAGGTGAGGAAAAGGGTGAAATTTATAGAGTTATTTTCTCTTTTCTCTCCTTTTCTTTCGGATCAAAGAGAACGCAACCTTATTATCTAATATTATTATTTTTACTTAAAAATTCAATGATATATTTTATAATTATGTTATATAATCATTCATCCCATTAACATATTATGTTAGCTAATTCTTCAATAAAGCATCCATATACATATATAGACATTATTCATCTTCATGTGCAATATATGCTTTTAGCATCGCTGAACCACCTTGTCCATTTGACTTGGGAGAACTTTAGAATATGTTATTGGATGATGTTAAGTGACTTTAGACTGTTTGTACTCTTTTTGTTGGATAACATGTCAGAATATGTTTATGTTACTCTTTTGTTGGATACTTTAGAGTATTTGTACTCTTTTTGATGAATATTTTTTTTGTTGGATAAATGCTTGTTGCATATGGATCTGATGCACATTGCTTTATGAAAATTGACTTATGCAATCATTACAGTACAATAGACATAATACTATTACTGATTACTGGTAACAAGTACTATAAAACAATGACGTGTACCGAGTACTGTAATTAATACATAAGAAAATGATAATACTGTATAACATAAGCCAATGTAATTAATACATAAGACAATGATAATACTGTGTAATATAGGTAATCAGTAATATAAGCCAATGAATTACTGTGTACTGTGTACAATTAAACTTATAAACTGAACTCAAATAATTCATTATTCAGAACATACTAGTTATTCAAAAACATAAAACATGTTCTCTAAGTCTGCCAAGTCTGACAAACTACACAAATCCAATGAAAAATAATCAAAACCTATTCGGATCAACACAGGTTCTCCGAGTATGCCCAACTACACCACATATGCCACATGACTTTGACTTCCGAGCACCCTTAACATCAACTTCGTCACGATTAATCTCCAGAAATGCCTTGCATGTTGATAGTTAATGGCCCTTCTCATGACATCTTGAACACTGACGAGACTCCTTAACAACAAGTTCTCCAGTAGACACAATAGGCTCTTAAACAGCTTCAACACCTACAACTACTCCAGCAGAACCAGAACCTTCAACTACAACTAATCTAGTAGAACCAGTACGGTCTCCTGAAGGAACCGGATCCATGAAGATCGATTCGTCCCCCGAGGATCTATTTCGGTTATCTAAGTTGTTGAATAATCCTATCATGCTCCTATGAATTAAATGCGGAACATAGGGTGTTCAGATCGATTTACCTTAGGATTGAAGAGAACTCGCAAATAGATCTTCTGATCTGTATCCCTGCTCGATTTTGATGTTGGATGGACAACGGACCTCGGAATCAGCCACGGAAAGGGATCTCCGTCGTTCTTGCTCAACGCCGGCGTCGCCCGGTATCTCTCAAAACCCTAGCCTCCTTTTCTCGTGGAATATTTAGAGTGCACTCGTTATTCCGAAAACTTAGGTCAAACAAGACCTTGAGGGGTATTTATAGGAGAGACCAAGTGAGACTTGGGCTTAAGTTGCAGGCCGGGCCTGCAACTAATGGACTTGGCGTCCATGAGTAAAAATGGCTCCCCAGACTGGGCCCAGTTACATGACGGCCCACTTATTCCTTATACTGTGGCCTATTGAGCTTTTTGGGCCAGATCAGGGATCTACTAGCTGGTAAAACCGAGGCCTCCCAATGGCTAAATTCTCTATACTCAGCCCAGAGTATAATTTAGTCCATAAGTACTAAAATATTCCACTAGAGTAATAGTACTGAATTACTTGTTTTACCCCTGTTGAGATCAGGGCTAGTATTAGATTTAGCAACCCCCGTATTTAAGATATCACACATCTGTTGATTAACTTAAAGCTTCTGACTGCTTATGTTATTCAACCTCTTTTATCATTCCTGAGTAGTACCATTCATTCCTTATTCATCATACCGGAACTTAATCCACCTGCAGGGTTTGGTATGATAATCCTTAATGAATTCCTCAGGGGATGTGATCAACCTGTTCTACCAGGATACGGTGCTCTGTTGCAGTTGCCCTAAGAGTCGTACTAGTCGTAGTTTATTCCCAAGATACAGAGCATATTGAGTTACAGATCCTCTGAACTCTCACCCATGGTAAGTCAAAGAAACAAACTACAACTATACACCCTTAGGACTCAACTAGAGTTAAGGTTCATCTTAAGTCACCGAGGTCTCGATTCTTTCTACATAGGTCAGAATAGAAGAATACACCTCACTGTGATCCTATCAGTACACGCACGTACTAGTATAGACAAGTAGCCAAGACAAGCTACTTATGCAGCCTATACTACAGCCTAAACCGACAGTTATATCCAGAACTGTCTCGACTGTTATACCCTTTTATATCTCTAGAGACACCGGCAACTATGGTCTTCTGTGATCTACAACACACCATAAAGCCTATAACTTTGAGATAATGGATAAATGTTTGATGCATGGATAACAATTCATACTTAATTATATAGGAGATTGTAAGTGGTTATGGAAAACACATGCATACAAACTAAAAGGCCTGGTTTCTAGTATACAAATCCATCAATCTCTCACTTATACTAAAGCAAAACTTTTAGCATATTATGTGACAAATAGGCAAAGTGTCTACAATCCAGCATATATTACACATCTTCTCCTACTGTTAGATCTGGGTCAAAGATCCACAACAATTATTCATCATATTTGTATATTAGCAAAGAATATTCATGTACAAACGATTACGAGTGAAGATATAGAATAGATTCATGAGATTTATTGGCCTTAACAACTCAACTTCCATAGAATGCCTCTTTCCCATGTTAAAATGGGGGATTGAGATAGGGGTCAAGCGCAAGGCGTTTGAGCTATCGATCCAGCCGAATATACAAAGAACAGAGCTCGTTTAAGAAGGAGAAAAGGGAAGAGGGGGGCGAAGTAGAGAACGCAAGGCGTCTTCATACTCATCCTCTCTTGGTTGCAAGAATTATACCCTTGCGTTAAACTGTTGAGAATGTCTTTCGCCCACAGAGTGAAGATGGGAGAAATGATGGGGGAGATTCCCTGAAGAGGGGCTCCGGTTGCTCGAGTTTGAGAGAAAGTTCTGAGTAGAACTTTGATGGAATAGTATGCAAGGTATGTGTGTAAAAGTTGTTGGAATGGTGAGATCACCCGCTATTTATAAGTGTAAGAAAGGACGAAAAGGTGAATGTACATACATGGGGAGGACAGGAGAGGAATTTCTAGGGGGACAAGATTCTCTTCGTCATTAATTTTGTGGTCCTCACCCTAGAGTACGTAGAGTCATGCGAATTGTGTGTTTAGCAGATCCTTGGGTTTGTTTTGGGCAGATGCCAACGAGTTAGGATAGCTTCTGCGCAGTGACAGATCTGCGCAGAACCTCATAGCTTGTGTTCTGGGCATGACTTATGCACCAAAGATGGCATCTGAGGCTCCTAGAACGCAGGTCCAGTCAATACTTAAACCTTACCATATGGCAAGGCTGATATTGATCCCTATCAGCTACAACCACCCAGGTTCAGAAGCATACTTTGTTAGCTTCTGCTAGACGATTTGGGCAGGAAATGATCTTCTTGTAGACGTCACAAATGTCTTGTTGCATTGAAAAATGGTATAGTAATTTGGTTTCTCGAGGACGAAAAGGCATTTCTATTTTTTCTTTCATCATTGCCTTTTTCTCGTAAATCGAGACCATAGGAAAGGTAACCTTTCTCTGCCGGATAAAATATTTTGAAAGAATTTTGATTAATTTGTCTTACTTCCTCTTTCTTCTTTTTCTATATATATATATTTCATTATTGAATTTATATATATATATATATATATATAATTTTATTTTTAATATTTTTTTAATTTTTAGAGGCGCGTGAAGTCACGCGATGACCTTTTTGCAGATTCATTTATGATGACAGGCCAACGTGGAGTAGTGGATGAGACTCATCTCGTTCTTTTTCTTCCTGCCTTTTCTCCTTCCATCCCCCTTTTCTAGGAGATATTAACAACTCCCTTACTTTCTTACTTCCTTTCCTCATCTCTCACATTACTTTCAAGAGAAAAGAATAGTGCCTTTGCTTCTAGGATTTTCTTCAGACAATTGTTCCGCTTCTCCTCTTTCCATGGATAAACAGGTATTCTTCTTATTGTTCTGCCATCCTTCCCTATCTTCTCCTGAATCGTATTTCGAGGGGTTTTAGAGTTAGAAAGTTTTCTACTTTCCGACTACTTTCCCTTACCTTTCTCAGAGATGGTTATTTTCAACCGCGGGATTAGTTTTTTAGAGAGTGAAATAGGGATTTCAATATGCGACAAATGGATTATTTAAAGTTTTGGTATTTGGTTTGCCCAAATTTATTCAACAATGTCTCATGTTGCTATTCTTCACGATTTTTTCCTACTAATATTCTCATAAAGAAAAGATCTTTTTTATTTCCTTTTCTCACTTACCTGTTCTCATTATTATTCCGTAGCCATGGACTCCACCAAGCAAAGTCTAGGGCAGAAAGCTCGCGAAAAACTGTTGAGAAAGATGGAGCAGGCGGGGGTTGGTAACCCTAGTCATATTTCTTCCGCGAGTGGTGCATCCGCTCAGGCGGTTATAGAGCTTGGGGGTCATAATATTTCTCCAGAGAATCCCCAGGATATAGCGACTGTCGAGCCACGTCTGAAGCCCTTCTTTCTGAATCCACCTGCCCCTGGCCAGCCAATCTTATCTTCCCCAGCTTTTATTGATGTGGATGCTTGTACTCCCTCTTTTGCTGGCCTGGAACCTCTTTCCTCTTCTCCCAAAAGGAAGGGTGACTTTTCTTCTCCCCTGGGTATGAAGAAGGGTAAGGTCCTGGGGAGCCCTTCTGATGTTCCGGCATTGACTTTTGAGCAGCTACAAGAGCATCTTTCCCAATCTAAGAAGAGTAGGGAGCAACTCCAAGCTGAGGTTCACCATCTCCAGGAGTATTTGCAGGATAGGGAGAAATGCTGATTTGTCCTTGGACAACGCACGTCTTCTTTCTCTGAACGGGTAGGAGAGCTTGAGAAGGCTTTGAAGGCTTCATCAGATCGGGTAGGGATGTGGGATTGCAGATCTAATTTGCTAATGACCCCTTATGGCCAAGCCTTCTTGGATTCCTTGTAAAGCACCTGCCAAAGGCATATCTCCATACGCCCGATTTCTGCCTTCGGATGGTTGATCCCCTCACTGAGTGGGCCGCGACAGCCATTCTGGAATGCTGCCAACACAGTTGGGTCTCCCTGAGAGGGCTGCTACCATCAACGTACCCGTTCAAGGTACCCGTTCAAGAACGCAGTCTTGACGTCCATTTGCCAAACCTCTAGGTCTAAATGTGCCGCCATGGACAAGAGTACTATGATGGACTTAAGCATGGCAACCGACGAAAATGTCTCATCATAATCGATTCCCTCTTTCTGAGTGAATCCTTTCGCCAGCAATCTAGCTTTGAAGGCTAAAACCTTCCCATCAGTTCCTCTTTTTCGCTTGTACACCCACTTGCAACCGATGGGTTTTGCACCATCTGGCAGCTCCGCAAGGTCATACACGTCCATGTTAACTATGGATTCTATATCCGAATCCATAGAAACTCTCCAAGAATCTGCATCTTCGTCCTCCATTGCCTCTGTGTAAGTCCAGGGGTCGATCTCATCATGTTCGATACCCGAGAGCAATTCAGAGTATTCTCCCATGAACATGAAACGGTCTGGTTGACGAACAACCCTCCCACTGCGACGAGGCAACGGTGGAGATACAATGTCGGATATAGGTGCAGTTATTTGTGGTATCTCTACTTGTACTCTCGGCTGTTTTGGAATACTAACTGTTGTTGATGCTCTAACTCTTCGAGCATTATTTCAGTCCTCGTCCGATGGTTATTAATAAAGTCCTCCTCTAGGAATCGGACATTAGTGCTTACAATGACCTTCTGATCCTGAGGACTATAGAAATAACCTCCTTTCGTTCCCTTCGGACATCCTACAAACAGCCTAACCTCAGTCTTAAACCTCAATTTGTCGGCCTCCTTTGTCAGCACGTGTGCTAGACATCCCCAAACCCGAATATGACCCAAGCTGGGCTTACGCCTTGTCCACAATTCGGAAGGAGTTTTAACTGTCGACTTTGATGGTACTAGATGAGGAGATAACCTGATGTTTCTAAGGCATATCCCCACAACGAAATTGGCAAGGATGCATAACTCATCATTGATCTAACTATATCCAAAAGAGTTCGATTCCGTCTCTCCGCTACACCGTTCTGTTGGGGAGTACCCGACGTAATCAACTGAGAAACAATCCCGTTGTCTGACAAGAACTTTCGAAACTCAGTTCCGAGGTACTCGCCACCTCTATCAGAATGAATTGACTAGATACTTCTACCTAACCTCTTCTCCACTTCCGCTTTGAAATCTTTAAACTTATCGAAGCATTCAGATTTCATGTGGAGTTGGTAGATAAAACCGTATCTCGAGTAGTCATCAATAAATGTGACAAAATACTCGTAGCCTCCTCGAGCTTGAATGGACATCGGTCCACACAAGTTAGAATGAACCAACTCCAAGAGCTCTTGAGCTCGATACCTATGGATTTGAAAGGTCTGGTCACCATCTTTCCTTCCAAACACGATTCACATGTTGATAAAGGTTCTATTTGGAAATCCAAAACACCTTCTTTTATCAACCTTTGAATCCTCTTTTGGTTGATGTGACCCAATCGCAAGTGCCAAAGCAGAGTTTGGTTCATTTGAGACGGATTCTTTCTCTTTTTAGTATTCAACGATGAAGAAACATTATAAGAAGAAGAATCATTCATTGGACAAGTAATGGTATAGAGAGAATGGGACAATGTGCCAGAAACTATAATCTCATTATTTTTCATGATAGAAACACCACTATCAAAAACAACTGAATATCCATAAACATAAAGTTTGGAAACAGAAATCAAGTTTCGCTTAAAAGCAGGCACATACAAAACGTCTCTCAAAACCAAAACAAAATGATCAAAATGAAGATGAATATCTCCAACCGCGACAACTGCAACTCTCGATGCATCGCCCATGGAGATGGTAATCTCGTCATCACTCAGCTTCCTTGTCTGCAGAAAACCCTGCAAGGAGTAACATACATGGTCAGTTGCTCTCGTATCTACTACCCAAGTCTGGGTAGAACTTGCTAAGCATGTTTCAGTCACATATGTGAATGACGTACCATAATTCTTCTTCTTTTGAGGGAATTCAGCCTTCCAGTGTCCTGTCTTGTTGCATTTGAAGCACTTTCCCTTCCCTTTAGGCTTTTTCCCGCCTTCGGTAGGCTTACTACCTTTGCTCCCACTGGTGTTAGCCGCTTTCTTTCGATTCCACGGTTTCTTCTTGATCCCACCTTTCGGTGCAAAAGAAGAGGCCTTCATAGATGACAGTGCAGTGGCACCCTCGCTCCTCATGGCTTCGGCAGTCACCAAGTCATTAAGAAGCTCATTCTGAGTATATTCCTTCTTATTCATGACTACGTTCAGACGGAAATTCTCGAAGGACTTTGGAAGCGTGTGGAGTATCATATCGATTTTGGCTTCACCATCGATACCTCCACCGAGCTCTTCCAACTCATTCTGTGCTTTCATTAAACTCAGAACATGATCACGCACAGAAGTGCCTTCCGTCATCTTCGTGGTCATAAGTTTCCTCATGGCCTCGAAACGGGCAGCCCTATACTTCTCTCCAAAGAGTTCCTTGAGATTGAACATAATATCAGATGCTTTCACAAAGTTCTTGTGTTCCAACAACATCTGACTTGACATAGAAGTCATGATGAAACACCTTGCCATACCATTGGCCTTGTGCCATCTTTTATGATCTTCCCTCTCAACATCAGTGGAGTCCTCCGTCAAGGGAGCAGGTTTAGGAGTTGTGAGTACAAAGTTGTACTCCTCTGCAACCAGGACATATTCAAGATTTCGTTTCCATTGCAAGTAATTAGAAACAACGAGAGGCTTTGAAGTAAGAACATTTATCAACAGGCCTAAAGTCATATCTGAAAAAGCAATAAACACGTAGACACAAGTAAGAAAAGATCATGCATCAATTTGTAACGAAAATTTTTGTAACCTTTTGATAAACCAATAATTTCGAAACCTTCAACATGTTGGAATGGCTACTTGAGAGCCACCCGAATCCCAGATCTTGGATTGGGTGTGGTGATTCGATCGTGCACATAAGTTCATGCAAGGGCTCGAGTACATACCTTATGATTAATGTAGACGAAGAATCTGAGTCGAGTCTGAACGATCTACGGTTCTGATCTTCTAGAATGTGATCCCACACCTCTAGATCTGAGACTTGGTGGAAGTCTCGAGATCCCTGGAACCTCGATCTCCTTCCTTAGAACCTGGCGGCACTCTCTCTCTCGTCTCCTAGGTTTTCACGTCAACTCACAAAGTGACAACAACTAGGGTTTTAGATCAGAGACTTAGAGTATTTATATGGTTCATAAATAAGAAGATATGATTCCTTATTTATCTCTAACCATATCTGTGCCAATCCCTTATTTATTATTTTCCATAACTACAAATCTTATTTCCTTAATTAATACAAAATTAATAAGGAATTAATATGTTCTGTTATGCAACTGTATTACAAATTCTAATAAATAGAATTAATCCTAATACCAGTAGAAGAATAAATAAATAAATATATATTAAAATATATTTAGATATGATATTATCCCCATAAGATTTAAATAAATAAATCTTATCCTATTAGATTTAATCTTATCCTTGAATAATTAAATAATAACTAATAGATTTAATCTTATCCCATAGGATATAAATCTGAATTAATTATATTTAATATCCATTCACCGGATATAAATCCAATATATATCATATACTGGGCCTGAGTACAATTATTGAGTCCAAACTCAATAATACAATTTAGATCGATTCCCGAGGTCTGTTTGGGCAATCCTAGGGATCGGATACCAGACAGAGTTGGGCCTTATCCAATAAGATATTTCCATGTCCACCCCTGAACATGTAACTTATTAGAGCTATGACGCACTCCACTAAAGTGTCATAACTGATTCACCCCTCTGTCCCAATTATGTAGACTGGGGCTGGTATTTTGTTTAGTTCGACCCCCGTGTTTAAGACCTTCCATATCCATTAATTTATTAGAGCTACCATGACTGCTCCTAATTAATTAATCTCTTATTCCTCAGGTAGTACCCGTTCACACCTTATTATATACCTGAACTTAATCAACATGCATGACTTGGTATAATAATCCTTGTGAACTCCTTGAGGGGATAACGTCAACCTACACTCACATAGGACACGACTTATTGATAACACTTATTAGACATACTATGCATCTCCGTGTTACCCAAAGTACGACATGATTGAGATGAACTAACGAGAAGTTCATATCTTCGTAAATCAAAGTAACATCGAAGAATACATATACATCTAATAGTTTACCAAGGTTATGATCGAGCTAAAGCCTGAGATGTGAAGCTCTTCACCTATATCACCTTTGATACAGGGTCAGTATCAGAAGAGCATTATCTCTGTTGATCCTCAATACGTTCCACCGTACCAGCATAATTAGTGATTAGGACTCATCACTACCATTAAGCTGCAGTCTAGACCGATAACTCAGCCCAAGCTATCTCGACTGTGAACTGTTTATATCTCATCATTGTCAAACGACCTTCGTGATCCTCTCCGAACTCAGATCGACACGTGGTCTAAAACATGAGATAATGGGCTTTATTCTTGCTTATACATATTCTTCCGGATAGGGATTGTTAACAGTGGACCGGTGTCGTAACCACTAAAACAACCGGTTTTGCTTTAGATATACAATAACCCCAACAATCTCCCACTTATACTAAAGTAAAACCTTTTAGTATACCAACGCGTCTACAGGAAACCATATGACTTCATCCATGTACAATGTTAACAATCACAATCATTAACAACCATACACTTTCTCCCACTTATACTCAAAGATTTTACCTTGCCGTGGGAGGCTCACTAAGACAATGTCAGCCACATGCTACGGTATACCTGACATGTTACACTTAGTGAAGGAACCGTCATCGTACATTCCTCTAGTGTTTCTATTTTTTTCGCGATATCGCCTTAATATTCGGTATGGTGTTACCAGCATTTCTAAATCTCAGTAAATTGCTACTGCACTTAGAATTCTTCCATGGGGTGTAAGAATTCTAGCAAATTTAAGATTACTGCCCATTCACGGAGCCAAGCCCAGAATTATCTAGCTCCCTCTCAGCATTTCATAGCGTGAGAATCTTCAAGATGATTCTGCTTTCTACGTGAATTCATAGTAGAAGGTCGATGATGTCGTTTCTAGCTACCATTCGATTATCCGTGTCCTCAAACATTTAAGAATGATAGACTATATCCGTTACCATGCACTGAGCATTAACATATATCTTGCATTTTATGCAATATCCAAGTGTATTGACAATTTTGCCATAACAGTAGTCTATGAAGAGTACTTGAATAATGTTATACTATCCGTAGATATATCTAACATTACTCCTAACCTTCATTCTAAACTGTTCGGATAATCACCACCTATTGTGTCAGATAATACTTTCACATTGTCGCCAAGTGCTAGTAATATTATCACACAATGTACAAGACAACCAATTCAACGTCTTTTCTAGATGAAAGATATACCATTTGTCAACACATTTCATGAATGAATTTATATGTGTTATCTGACAAATGAATGCTTTAAATCATTGAACTACACATTTCAATGTGTTTGTCCCGAAACATGGAACTTTTGAGAGAAAGACATACTTTTCTCAAACTACATCCATTTTCCCTTATGTATGTCCTTAACGAATATGAGCATACAACTTACAAGTCTTTCGAATGTTAAACTCATAGACTAATCAATGATATGCAACCACTTTCATCTTACTAATCCTTAACAGTCAACTTGGTCTGTTCGTTGTCCAAGAAATTAGATTTCTTGATAAACAATTCACAATTTTCGAGACACACCTGAAAATGCTCCCATTGTGACAAGGATCCTTAAATAATCTTGTGCAGATCCTTCTGGTTATCTGTCTTGTACTTCCGGCCTTATGATGATCCAATCCATAAATTCCTTATATTCTTGACGTTAATCAAGAATAAATGCTTGTCTTTTCTTGAAAATAACTACTTATCCAACTAATCACTAAATCTAACATTAAACTTGCGACACTTCGTGTGCAAATTATCCTTATTTCGAACAGATTTAACCAATGAAATCTATAATTAGCATCTCCGTGAGGAGGAAGACCCAAAAGTCAGCGTGTATGCTAATTGATTCCTTTTAAATCACAATGAAATCTATGATCAACATGAATGTTTAATCATTTCATTTCAAATAAGGAGAAATAGATTTAGACATAGTGAAGTAGTACTATATTAAAAGACAATTTCGAACAAGAAGTGCAACATTTATCATAACACATTTTGGAATATCTCTCAAGATTCAAAATTATTACTCCCACTATGAATGATATATCAAAACAACCAGTATTAAAGAAGTTAATCTCTAATACAATGTAAGAAATCTATCATCCATCGATATTCAAAAACATAAGTATCCGCCAAAAATAAGGCAACTAATGTAGTGAACAAGTAACAAACCAAATCTAATATCCAAAAACCAAGATAAAACTATGATAAGAAATCTTCAAGTCTTCTGGACAACTGCATCATCTGAATGATGTTTGTCGAGCTCAAGAACTTGAAGTCGTCCTACTCATTCTTCGTAGCTGAACCTACAAAGATTGCAACAAACCATAATTAATATCCACCAGTTAAATCCGTCCGTGAGGACTGAACTAGTATAATTTGGTTTTCATGTTACAAGATTCTGACATACCTCCATCTATCTTCACCTTCTTGTTCCTCCTCTGATAGACCTTTATTATCGGAGGTCTCTCCTTCCTGGCATCATTCACTTCCTGAATAGATTGATCAGAAATCAGCTCATTCACATCATGAACGAGTCCTTCAAACTCAAAATCATCAATCCTCAGTGATTGAAGGTACTCATCTATGATGGTCTCGTTATCCTGAGCCTTAAAACGCCGATTGACATCGACATTCCTATCAATAGGACGATCCCAGAAGTTCCTCTCCATCTCATAAGCAGTCCGTAAAATATCAATCCTCTCCCTGTCAACCACGAGCAACTCCCCTATAATGGCAATTGGATCCTCATGAATGATATGGTTCTGGACGACTGCTTCCCTAAGAGCCAGGAACCAACTCGGAAAACATGCAAGGAGAACCTCGCAAACAGACTTTCCCGACATAACGCCACCATATGACACGTACATGTATACAAGGTACTTGAACCTCATAATAAATTCCTTAAAGTTGAGGAAATCCTCAAACCTCAAGAAACTAATCTCCTTCCGTGCCAGGAAACCAAGTAGTCGAAACCGATAAGAATCCGGAACACCATCGGAATAAGCTAAACGACAAATCTTCGTGCGAATAGAAACAATAGACATATCTGAAATAAATAACAAGTAAATAAACAACTCGTAAGCAAAAATAATTTATGTTATCAATGTTTAAACCCAAAAATAACATTGAACCAACAAACGAGTAGCCCGATACTATTTACAAATAGTCCACTATAGGTGGATGCTACCTATAAAATTACCAACCATGACCGCAGTCCTTTTATTTCCTATCCTATCACATGGACCTTTGTGAAACAAAGAAATAATAACCCGTGCTTCAGGACCCTGCTAAATTGAGAAGTGACCTCTATAGGAGGATTCGTCAATAAGCAGCTAAGCTACAACCATATTTTAATATTCCGAAAAATTAATTCTATTAAGAGTAACCCTACCGAAGGGAGGAATTACCTTTATAAAATCATTTTTCCTATATTATCAATATTTGAATTAACCAATGAATTTTATAACTAGCGTCTCCTATAGGGAGGAAGACCCGTGGTCAGCGCGAACGCTAATTATTTCATTTTAAATCAAATTATCCTTTTGAAGTCTAAACCAATGAAATCCATAACTAGCATCTCCTATAGGGAGGAAGACCCATGGTCAGCACGAATGCTAATTATTTCATTTTTAAACCAAATATGGAGGTCCTTTAAATCAATTAACAATAATCAATAACTTTACCGCTTAGTCTTTTTAAGGGTTTGTGTGACAAACGTAACGCATAGACAATTAAGTCCTATCACATGATTTCTAAGCGCAAGTAATAAAACGTGCTCGCATTGAAATCATTAAACCGGCATGCTATGACCCCTATGCATGTTATTTCTATTACGCAAATAATGAAAAGCAACTATAACATGCAAAACATGCTAATCGTCTCATCGCGTAATTCAAATCCATCCATAGCATGCAAAATAATTAAAATAAATAAATAGGCTGCCGACCGGGAATAGAAAGCCCTATCTATTACATTTAATTAAAATAAAATCCCGGAACAAGCTCCGGTCTTCAATCTTCAATCTTGAAGTCAACCCCGATCTTCAAGTCCACCTTCCTAAAACAGCAACTGCTCGAAATAACTAGGGTGCGGAAAACCCTAATTACCAAAAACGGAAAGCGATTCAATTTCGAACGAACTAGGGTACAAAAACCCTAGCCGTCGACGATCATGCCAAGGTTTCGGAAAACCCTAGCCGTTGTCAACGTAATGGGCTGAACGTAGTAAAACGAACAGCCCTCGTTCGAAAAAATCCGGCCACGCGCCGCCGCCGAGCCACGCGTGAGACTCACGCGCCGCCGCGACTCGCGCCGGGGCTGCCGTCTCGGCTCACAACGAGCCTGACGTGGCCTGGTCCGGGCTGGGTGCGTCCGTTGCAGCCCAGCCCGAGCCACTGCTCGTCGCCGTCGCCGTCTATCGCTGCACGAAGCAGCGCCGCCGCCGCGAGCCACCGCCGGTGGCTGGAACGCCACCGGTCGCTCCCACTGGCTCGCCGACGTCCCCAGCACCACCGGAGGTGCTGGGTTCGAGCCTCAACAGCCGTAGGGATGTCCGGCAGCGGCGCGCGCGCTGGGTAGAACCCTAGCCGCCGCTGCTGCCGTCGAAAACCCCACAGCCGCCGCCGCCGGTGGTCCGGTGACCACCAGCCCTCCTCCTGCCTCTGTCCGCGCCTCCCCGTCGTAGTTGAGCCACCTCCGGTCCACGATGGTTCGAGCCTAGCAGCGTGCGGGCCAAAACTCGTTAGGGTTTCGGCCACCGCTGCTCCTACTCGCGTCCACCGCCGTCGCCGCACCGCCGCTGGTCGTCCGGCGCTGACTGGGCTTCGTCTCCGATGTCGAGCCGGGCTCTGATACCAATTGTTGGAATGGATACTTGAGAGCCACCCGGATCTTGGATTGGCTGTGGTGATTCGATCGTGCACATAAGTTCATGCAAGGGCTCGAGTACATACCTTATGATTAATGTAGACGAAGAATCTGAGTCGAGTCTGAACGATCTACGGTTCTGATCTTCTAGAATGTGATCCCACACCTCTAGATCTGAGAATTGGTGGAAGTCTTGAGATCCCTGGAACCTTGATCTCCTTCCTCAGAAACTGGCGGCACTCTCTCTCTCGTCTCCTAGGTTTTCACGTCAACTCACAAAGTGACAACAACTAGGGTTTTAGATCAGAGACTAAGAGTATTTATATTGTTCATAAATAAGAAGATATGATTCCTTATTTATCTCTAACCATATCTGTGCCAATCCCTTATTTATTCTTTTCCATAACTACAAATCTTATTCCCTTAATTAATACAAAATTAATAAGGAATTAATTTGTTATGTTATGCAACTGTATTACCGGAACAAATTCTAATAAATAGAATTAATCCTAATACCAGTAGAAGAATAAATAAATAAATATATATTAAAATATATTTAGATATGATATTATCCCCATAAGATTTAAATAAATAAATCTTATCCTATTAGATTTAATCTTACCCTTGAATAATTAAATAATAACTAATCAGATTTAATCTTATCCCATAGGATATAAATCTGAATTAATTATATTTAATATCCATTCACCGGATATAAATCCAATATATATCATAGGGATCGGATACCAGACAGAGTTGGGCCTTATCCAGTAAGATATTTCCATGTCCACCCCTGAACATGTAACTTATTATAGCTATGACGCACTCCACTAAAGTGTCATAACTGATTTACCGCTCTGTCCCAATTATGTAGACTGCGGCTGGTATTTTGTTTAGTTCGACCCCCGTGTTTAAGACCTTCCATATCCATTAATTAATTAGAGCTACCATGACTGCTCCTAATTAATTAATCTCTTATTCCTCAGGTAGTACCCGTTCACACCTTATTATATACCTGAACTTAATCAGCATGCATGACTTGGTATAATAATCCTTGTGAACTCCCTGAGGGGATAACGTCAACCTACACTCACATAGGACACGACTTATTGATAGCACTTATTAGACATACTTATGCATCTCCGTGTTACCCAAAGTACGACATGATTGAGATGAACTAACGAGAAGTTCATATCTTCGTAAATCAAAGTAACATCGAAGAATACATATACATCTAATAGTTTATTAAGATCGAGCTAAAGCCTGAGATGTGTAGCTCTTCACCTATATCACCTTTGATACAGGGTCAGTATCAGAAGAGCATTATCACTGTTGATCCTCAATACGTTCCACCGTACCAGCATAATTAGTGATTAGGACTCATCACTACCATTAAGCTGCAGTCTAGACCGATAGCTCAGCCCAAACTCTCTCGACTGTGAACTGTTTATATCTCATCATTGTCAAACGACCTTCGTGATCCTCTCCTAACTCAGACCGACACGTGGTCTAAAACATGAGATAATGGGCTTTATTCTTGCTTATACATATTCTTCCAGATAGGGATTGTTAACAGTGGACCGGTGTCGTAACCACTAAAACAAGCGGTTTTGCTTTAGATATACAACAACCCCAACACAACAGCCCAAACAGTGCGGATCGCAAGCCACGTTCGTGTGGACGTTTACGCTCCCTCTGTTCAACCAGATATCCAGATCTTTAACTTTACTTATTTTGCCAACCTGTCCTTCTGGCAAATAGAGCTAATAGTTGAACCTTAACCAGACCATATTAGATAGAAAAGGGACTCCGTTGGGGAGTTGTATTCTAACTAATACCTAAGCTTTTTACCACAATATTAGCCTAACTTGGAAAAAACATTATTTTCCTTAAGCTATCTTTGTTCAAAACCAACTCCAGAGAAAACCGTAGTTACCATTCCAAGCAAGCCACGTTAGTGTGGACGTTTACTCGAAAAAGCTCCCACTTCTCTTTTTGATTAGAACATTTTTGTTAAGAAACCCTAAATCTGGCGAACTCGTCCGGCACGATGCGCAAGCCACGTTCGTGTGGACGTTTACACACTCGCACCAAGACTTCACCTTAAGGCCATTGTGGAGGTCTTAACATTTTTATACCAAAATATTTTTATCTGCTTAGTATTTTTCTTTCAAAAGGTTGTCGACATGCTAGATCACGTTGTCACATAATCCTAAGCATAATTTTCTAAACGCAACAAATAAACCATGCTCGCAGAAAATTAAAACATGCTTATATTGACAATCCTAAAACATGCTTGACTAAGCACAATTTATTTACCTTGACAGGCAAAGACATGCTAATATATAAAATAAATTGCATCCATAGCATGCTCGAAGAAAAACGAGATAAAAAACAAAAATAAAACTCGTTTTTCGTGGTGTGACGACCCCTGTCTAATCTATTACATAGAAAAATATATCCGAAACAGGCTTCGATCTTTAAAAGTCATCTGTCTTGATCTCCCGTTTCACCCGAAAAATAAATAAATTTATTTAAAAATTTATTATCTAATTTTTCTTTGCCATTGGGCTATTCTAACCGAGATTGGGCTCACACCACGAGGCCCAATTCTCTAAAAAAAAAACCCAAAACCGCGCTCGTTTCACTCTCATGGACCCACGAATTTAAACCGGACCTAAAATCGGTCCAAATTCATAACTGGGCCCGAGCCCGAGCCCAGGAGGCAGCCCGTTCGCGGGCTAGGGCGCGAACAGCCACAGCCGTTCACGCTGCGACCGGCCGCCGAAGGCGCTGCCGCCGATCGCCTCCACCTCCCTGGCGCCGCTTCTGCTGCTGGTGGCCGTCTCCCACCGGCGGCACGGTCGGCAAGCCTCCCCGGAGCAATCCGCGGTGTTGAGCCCTATCTAAGGTTCCACCACGGAACTCTCACACCTGCTGCCGCCGTTCCAGCCATCGGTGACGTCCGCTGGGGACGCCGTAGCTGCTGGCGTGATGTCGCCGTCCTCCGCTACTGCTGGACGCAGCTCCGCCGTTGCTGCTAGCGTGATGTCGCCATCTGCCGCTGCTGTCCGCGGCAGAAACCCTAGAAGGGTTCTGCCGCCGCGCTGCTGCTCCGGCGAACTGCTGCTGCTGGCGACGCTTGCGGCCACATCGAGTTTGTCGCCGGACTCCGTGGTTGCCGTCTTCGGCCTCCATGCAGTGCATGGTTGCTGCCGCGATGTTTAACCCTAACTAGGGTACTGCCGCGGTGCCGTTCACGCCGTTGAGTGCTTCCGTTGCCGGCTCCGGCCTCCTCCGACCTCCTCCAGCGACGCTCAAGCTCCAGCAAAACCCCTAAGTATCCTATTCCCAAGCGACCCTAATTGATGTAGAATAGGTTAGAATTTTTCTAAGCCTATACTGTTAGGATGGCTCTTTATTTTGCTTTAATCGCTTAGGTTTTAGACAGCAGGAATTTCAAGAGAAGGCCACTCGCTTGAGTGTGTTTTTCAAGCGAAGCAAGTCTAGCGAGCCGAAGCGAAGCGTGCCGAAGTATAGCAAAGCGAAGAAAGCGCTACAGTAGAATCGAAGCGAGTCTACTAAAGCAAAGCGAAGCGAGCGCTACAGCAAAAGTCAAAGCGGGTCAAAGGTTCACTTAAGTTATACTCGGGAATTTTATTTCCAAAGTATAAGCTACAAGTATGACCCGAAGCGACTCATTTGAAGCGGACGCTCCAATTCTAAAGTGAAGCGAGCACCTACCTAACAAACTGCGACAGCTCAATTCCCACTCCAAAATTCGAACTCCAGTCAACTGAAGATTGCCGCATTAATTGCAAGATCTCCACGCGTCGAATGAAGAGAGGAGCAACGGAGTTGACTGCCAGGCCAACAAGGGCGCCGCAACAGTACTGGATCGCTCCAGTTACTGTTAGAATTGGCTCTTAGCCATTTTAGGCAAAAAGACAATTCTGCACGTCTGAAAAGCAGCAGGCCTGTGCAAGTACTGTCGAGAGGAGGAGGGACAAAGCCACCAACCAAGCAACGGCCTCTGCCCAACCCTCCGCCTATAAATAGTGAAGGATGGAGATGAAGAAGAGTAGAACACTACTTGAGCATTCAGCGCCTACTGCAAACAAACACTCCCAGCTTTTAGCATTCTTTGAGTCTTTGTTTCAAGTGTTCACCGAGTTTCTGTTCCATCGAAACTCGTCTTCGCAACCTTCACACTTAGAAATCTAAGCCCATTCCATATCCAAGCTTAGAGAAGAGCTCTAGCCATCTTTGTATTTACTGTAAAGAGCTCTTCATTAGTGTTTTCGTCGAAAACCAAAAACCCTAACCCTAAGTTTTGTCTGTTAGGTTTTGTGTTCATCGAGAGGTTATTTCGATCCAAGACTCTACTTTCATCGATAGTAGAAGTCTCGATCATAGAGTCTAGATCTAAGCTAGCACAGTCCTCGATTGTGTGAAGCTCGATCGAAGCTAGGTCTGAGTGGAGAGCCTGTAATCTCCCAGTGTCGGACTGAAGCGAATGAAGCTTAGTTCAGTTAGGTTTTGTGGTGAACCCGTAATACCCAGTTGTCGTCAGATCCAAGCAAGTGAAGCTCGATCTTGACTTTGGTTTTTGAGGAGCCTGCAAGTCCTCAAGGTTCTTGAGTGAAGAGAATCTGTTTCCTTGTGCAACAAAGTGGACGTAGGTGTTTTATCACCGAACCACTCAAAATCTCTGTGTCGTATCTCTAAACCCTAATCTCTTTATTTGTTTACTGTTTTGATTATTCATTTGCACAAGCATCGTAAACAACTTAAACTGAATTTTCAAATACTTAGGAAAGATTAGCTCACCGAATTCCGCATCTTGAGTAAAGCCTCACTCTTGATCAAGCTCTTGCTTAGGTCAAGAGATTTGCTAACACTGTAGATCTAGCTTTCGGCTAGGTCTTAGTATCTGTAGCGAGCGCTTTACTTGTCACTCTGAGTTATTGGAAAAAGAAGTTGAAAAACTTCAAAACACGTATTCACCCCCCCCCCCCCCCCCTAAGTGTTTTTCCTCTAACAATCCGGGACCAATAAGTGGTATCAGAGCCAGGTTTCAATCCTGGGACCACGCTTCCGCTGCGCCACTCCGATAAGTTTGTCATGTCTACATACAGTGCATCAAATCTTCCGCAGTTTTTCCTCTAACAATCCGGGACCAACAAGTGGTATCAGAGCAGCGCTTCTTTCGAGCCTCTGCTTTGCATACCTGAAGCGAGTTCCCTCTCGCTTCACGTTGTCTCACTGAACCGGATCCATTTTCCTATGTGCATAAAACCCTCACTCACGCATACTGTATTACTACTGATAAGTTTATCATGTCTACATACAGTGCATCAAATCTTCCGCAGTTCTCTATAGAAGGATACGAAACATGGAGCTTTCGTGTCGAGAGCTTCCTATGCTCCATCCACGACAGAATGTGGGAGGTCATAGAGGAAGGACCGATCCATATCAAGAAAGCCATCTCTGTGAATGTCCCAGCCGCCGAAGGCCGTGCAGCCCATGTCGGGCAAGAATACGTAGAAAAGGAGAAGGACGAATATACTTCTAATGACTTCAAGATTGCCCATCTAAATCGTACAGCACGCCACACGATGTAGAGCACGGTGTCGGACGCTTATCTCCCAAGAATCAGAAAATGCACTACTGCGAAGGAAATGTGGGAAACCCTAGCCCTAATTTCCCAAGGCACTGAGAAGATAAAGGAGAACAAGCTTTCTGTACTGATGCGAGAATTTGAGAGCCTCACAATGAAGCCTGGTGAATCGATCGACGCCTTCGACCTAAGAGTCACCAACATCATTGCCACTCTCATCTCACTAGGCAAGGAATTCACAGACAAAGAAGTGAATCTCAAGATCGTTCGAGCTCTTACACGGAAGTGGCAGACTATGAAGGAGTTATACTTGGCAACCAAGGATCTGTCGAAGCTTACACCGGAAATCATGTTCTTTGAGCTCAAGGCTCACGAGTTCGATCTTAATTGAAGAGTCTTGACGACGAAGATGAAGGCCCTGCGTCATCCAAGGGAGTCGCTTTCAAAACTATAGAAGCTCCAAGCGACCAGACGCTTGCCAAGATGTCTAGAGAGGAACTGGAGGAGCATTGCGAGTTCTTATCAAAGACTTCAACAAGATGAATTCACGTGTGGGGAAGTACAAAAGGTTTTACAAGCAGTACAAGGGAAAGAGCACTGATGCTCGCGATGGAAAAGGAAAGAGAGAAGAGACGTCAAAGCCGATCTCAAGGGACATAATGGATGTGGAGTGTTATCACTGCCACAAAATGGGCCACTATAAGTCTGACTGCCTAAAGCTGAGTGCCAAGGAGCGAGAAGAATTGAAGGCAAAGAGAGAAGCTCCCAGGCGAGCGCTTGTAGCGAGTGAACAGCCAGTCGCTTCAAATGAGGAAGCCTCAAGCGACTCAGATGCATTCACTGATCCAAACTCCAGCGAGGGAGAGGATCTTGGATTGATGGCGCTCACCGATGAAGACACAGGAGAGGTATTTTTCTATCCTTCAATCAGTTCAATTACACTGGCACACGAGCACGAAGAGGAAGTTCATTCCTCGAAATGGAGTGAGTTGCTTAACAAGCACTCTAAATTGTTAAGTGACCACGAAGTGTTGAAACAAGCTATGTCTGATAGGGAGAGAGAGAACCGAAAGCTAGCCACAGAACTTGATAAAGTCAAGATTAATTTAAGGGCTATGACTAGTAAGTTCGAGGACCTCTTCGCTAGTCATAAAAGCTTGGAAGGAAGGTATGAAACCCAATCCAATCTAGTTGCCAACTTGAACAAAGCCTCATTCACTAGGTAGGCACTAGAGAGCTCGCTTCTACCTTTTGGTAGAAAGGGAGGGCTTGGATATGAGGGTGGACCTTCCAAGCCTACAGTCTTTGTTGGTGCTTCTAACACAACACCATCAGTTCCTTTGGATGTGCCCACTGCCTCCAAAGTAACCACTAACAAAGACAAGGGCAAAGCGTTTGAGAACCCTAAGAGGAAACCAATGAAGATGTCTATATCTTCAAAGGAAGAATCTAAGGGTAAGCCTAGTTCAACAGTCCCTAGCACTCACAATGCTAAAATTTACCAATCAAGGGGTAAAGGGAAAAATGTTGAAGCTTCTAAGTCTCAAACCAAGACACTAGAGACAAATGATCTTCCTTTCAAAAAGAGAAGTAATGTCTATGTGCCACGTGAGTCAGATTGGAGATGGTCCAACCGTACTTACTTTGATGGGGAAGTGTTTGAAGCACCCAAGAGGTCACTTCAAATCCCAAAAGTTTCTCAAGCGAGTCAGGGTCAAAACCCTAAGTTGGCCGCTTCAAAGAAACTAAGCGAGACGCTTGCTAAGACAAGAAACCCTAAGTCAGTCTCTAAGCCAATGGCTAATCCTAAGCGAGTCGCTTCAGGATATAAGCAAACTGGAAAGAGCATGGGTTAGTCTCAAGCGAGCCGCTCTCAAAGCTACCCCTCATGCACACTGTTGCACATGTGAAGCTGCATCTAAGCAGAAGTCACAATTTAGAAAGGTCGAGAAGCCCAAAACACAAGCTAACTCTCAAAAGAGAGTAAAGCAAGTGTGGGTACCTAAAGGGACTAACCTGCAAGGACCCAAACTGATTTGGGTACCAAAATTTGTTGGGAACCCCTTGCAGTTTGATTTTGATGATGTTTTTCGAAACCACACTTAGGCATATTTTCACTTGTTTAGGGTCAAGGCCGATAGATCGACCTGCTACCTGTTAGTGCATGTCGATGCTCTCTAAAGTTTAAATACAGTTTGATCCACTCTGTAAGAGAAAGGTTGTTTATCGACCTGCCTCATTTGGATCGAGCTGTTATATCTAGCTGTCTATCGACCTTCCTTATCAAGCTTCCAGCCTGCTTTGACTTAGATGATTTCAAGAGCTGGATTATCATATCAAGGTTGTTGATCCACCTTCATGGAGCAACACGACCTGATCCTTGCCACGTGGTATGCCAGCAAGGACGAAACTTCCCAACGGCTAGAAGTGAATCACGCCCCAACGGCTAGTGCCACATCATCCAGACTCCAACGGCTAGTTTTCAAAAACTGCCTATACATACTTCAAGCCATTATCGGATTCAAGCACGGGAAACTCAAGCTATCAACGCAAATACTCTGCCAAAATCTCTCTCAAAATTCATATCCTTTCAAGTGTTCGAAATTCCATTAGTTTCCCAAACACTTGACGAATAGAGATTTTAGACTCTGATAAAAACCACAACGACGAAGCGATCACTGCTGCTTGTCGTTGATTCAACAACTTCTTCTCCGACTCGTTCGAAGTTAGTTTGTTTTGTGCTTTTTCACCATTATAGAGTTAGTCAAGCTCTGTAGTTAGTGAAAGGTTGTTTGTACGTTTCTGTACGAAAAGTTGTAAGGGTCACGACCCAAAACTCGTGTCTAGATATATTCAAGTTAGAGTGTATTTAGAACTGATACTCAGTCAGTATAAATAAGATAGAAGTTGGATCCGAAGGTAAAGGGATTCTCAGGTCGAGTCGACCTGACGTGGACGTAGGAGGGTTTCTCCGAACCACGCTAAATTGCGGTCTCTCTCTCTCTCTCTCTCTCTCTCTCTCTCTCTCTCTCTCTCTCTCTCTATTTATCGCTCTTCCTTATTTTATCCATCTGACAAGCATCAACCTGCATTTCACGAAACAACCTGCATTTGCTCATCGTCCTTAGATTTTTCAAAGAGTTAATCAACCTCTAACTTCCGCATAAGCACAGTTTGATAAATCAAGCTTGTTATCTAACGAGCTTGATAGATCAATCTGCCTCTGATAGGATCGACCTTGACAGTCGACCTCTTTATCGACCTGATTTTCAAAAACGTCAAAAACGGTTGGTTATTGGTGTATTCCCCCCCCCCCCCCCCTACACTAATTACTCTTTTCCGGGACCAACAAGTGGTATCAGAGCAGTGGTTCTTTTGACCGCTGCTTTGCATACTAAAAGTTTTTATCTAACTTTTGGTCATTTTTGAACCGATCCTTTTGAAAAATCTTTTCATTCATACATATCATATTATTTGCAATGGAGGCTTCTCTTCTCAGGGTTTGTGAAAATTTCTCCATACAAGGCTATGAAGACTGGAGCTTTAGAATCAAGATGTGTCTCAAAGCACATCATGTCCTCATGTGGGAGATCATCGAAAATGGCCCCACTCCCATTTATGCAGCGAAGATCATCGTTGAAGGAACATCCCCCGGGGAGGCCACATACGAGAAGATCATCAAAAATCCTCGCGACTGCACAACCGAGGAAAGGAAGGAGGCCAATCTCGATGATTATGCAAAGGGACTCATCTCTAGCACTGTAAAGGGCGTCTATCTTGCAAAGATCCGAAATCTTAAGACTGCCAAAGAAATGTGGGACACCCTCCGGTCCATCAGCCTGGGTTCAGAAGAGATGAAGGAGAACAAGCTGTCCATGGCGTGCAGCAAGTTCGATGACTTCAAGATGATTTCGGGTGAAACCATAGAAGCAATGAAGATTCGCTTCACCGAAATAATTCTCGAGGTCGCTGCATTCAACCCTCACAAATATACGCAACGCGAGAAAAATCTTAAAGTGATGCGTGCTCTACCCGCAAATTGGCACGTATACACCGCCATGCATCCAGCCCGTTCCGACTTCAACTCTCTCACCACTGAAGATCTTTTCGACATTATTGTCGGAAATGAATATGAGATGATCCGCATCCACGGGTCAGCACAGCCTTCCACCAGCAAGAAGGACGATGAAAAGAATGACAAGGAGGTAGCCTTCAAGGCCGAGTCAGCCTCTGTTACTACCCCAAGCTCGATTGACGAATCCATCGTCAAAAAGGTCGAGAAGATGACTCTCGACTATGCTCTCGCTGCTAGGAGAAATGAGAAGCTCCTAGGAAAAGTTGTCAAATACAAGAAATTCTACCGTGACAACAAGCGAAATTTCTCAAACCGCAACCACGACCGCCCTAACAAAAAGGGAGAAGGTAAACCCTCAACCTTCAATTCTTCTAACACACCCGAGGGTGGTTGTTTTGGTTGTGGCAGGCCGGGTCACTACAAGACCGATTGCCCCGGTCTGACAAAGGCCGAGAGAGACGAGCTCCGTGCAAAGCGCGATAAGAAGCTCAAGGATCAACAAGCTGCCATGATCGCCGAAGAATCAAAGGAGGCTCACCTCTCAGACAGCTCGTCAAGTGATGACGAGGGTTACATCGTTTTCGACGAAAGTGATGATGAAGAATGTTTTGTTGGAGAACACCAACAAATCGAGGGATCTTCAAAGGTAGTTCCTCAACCTATTTCACTTTCTTTCTCTGACGATGAATGTGCAGAAGAAGGTGAAGAACTATCCGAGGCTGTGTCTTGGGAAGAAATCAAGAAACAGCTCGATGATTATGCCGATCTCGTGGTTACACTCAAAGAGGTCGTTGAAGATAATGCTGAGCTGATAAACAAGAATGAAGAATACAAGCTAGCATTAGAAGAAAAATTCACTCCCTATGATGAGGAAAAGGAAAGGGAGATCGAAGCCCTAAAGTCAAAATTGAAGAATTGACTTTCCGAGTAAAGGAGTTCGATACCAGGGACGAGTCCCTCAAGATCAAAGATGCCGAAATTCACAGCCTTACATCAAAATTGGCTGACTTGGTTATTCGACACGAACTCCTCATGGAAAAAGAAGGAAAGCTTCAACTCACCCTGAGTCAGTTGAAGAAAAGCGGAAAGAAATTGGAAGAGGTCCAATCCATGCAACGCAACCCACGCGATCACTCTGGTATTGGATTTAGTGGAAAATCCAAGGAAAGCAAGGATAAAGACTGCGAGATAAAGTTCGTAAAAGCGCAGTCAAAATCAAAGAATATTCGGAAAGATCATCAAGCTCTGCCAGATAAGATGGTCAAGCTGAAGAATCCAGTTCGACAGCCCCAAGCCATTCTTTTAAAGCAACACAAGAAGACCGATCTTCATAAGAAGGAACAGCCTGTTCCTCAAAAGAAAGTGAGTCAACCTGACCAGCATCGTCGACCTGCCCCTACTCATCAAGAGCAGGCTGTTCATCAAGGGCGTTACGAAGGCCAGTACTACCAAAGGCTGTATCACCCTCAGTTCTTCTGCCCAGCTCAACAAGGGTGTTACTGCCACTATCCTCAACAGTCAAACTTTCAAGACTGGCAGTATCAACCTGGTTTTCATGAAGAGCATTATTGTCAGCCTCGCCGCCCTCGCTCAAAGAAATCCAAGGCTCCCAAGCCCAAGACCGCCACTGCCTCGTCCTCAGCCTCGGATAGAAGCAGACCGGTGAAACAAATCTGGGTCCCAAAGGCCGTTCCCGCAACCGATGTAGCACCCAATCTCAAATGGGTTGCTAAGTTTAATTAATTGCAGGTCGGGAAGGCTCAAAGAAGGAGCCAAGCAGCTCGTGGAGCTGTATGGATCCTTGATAGTGGATGCTCCAAGCACATGACGTGTGACAAAACGCTACTATCAAATTATCAAGAACGAGACGGGCCACTTGTGACTTTTGGAGGAAATTCGAAGGGTCACACACGAGGCCAGGGCGATCTAAAAGTTGGAAAAACAACTATTTCTAATGTCTCGGATGTTGAGGGTCTTAATCATAATTTATTCTCTGTGTCTCAATTCTGCTCGAATGGTAAACGAGTAGAATTCACCGCTAACAAATGTCTCGTGAGAAATGAGGAAGGAGAAATACTCCTTACCGAAATTTTGCAGGATAGACTCTACATAGTTCAATGGACTGATGGGATAGAGACCTGCCTGATCACAAAGGCTGATTCCGAGACAAGCTGGTTATGGCACAAGAGGCTATGTCATTTGAACTTCAAGGCCATCAACAAGCTCGCACGCAACAAACTGGTGAACGACCTGCCAGATCAAGTCTTCGATCGTGATCACATTTGCAAAGCCTGTCAAGCTGGAAAGCAAACAAGATCATCCTTTCCAAGTGTGACGGCACAAGCTTCAAATCGAATTCTTGAGCTTCTCCATCTCGACCTCTTTGGTCCAGTCACTCCCTTGAGTATAAACGGTAGAAAATACGCTCTCGTTATTATAGATGACTATTCTAGATTTACGTGGGTTATTTTCATGTACAAAAAGAAGGAGACTTTGGAGAAGCTACCCGCGTTGCTGAGCAAACTATGCAATCAAAAGGAGAAATCCATCATCTCCATTCGATCCGATCGAGGCACCAAATTTATCAATGCGATGATCGAAGAATATTGCACAAAGAGAGGAATTCATCATCAAACCTCAGCAGCTCGTACACCTCAACAAAACGGCGTAGTGGAACGCCGTAACAGGTCGCTGAAGGAAGCAGCTAGTACCATGTTGGACGAAACCAACCTTCCAAAGAAGTTTTGGGTAGAGGCCGTTAACACAGCCTGCTATACCCAAAACAGGTCGATCATCACTACCCAACATGGAAAGACTCCTTATGAGCTGTGGAACAACAAGCTCCCCAGGTTAAAGTATTTTAAATCTTTTGGATGCTTGTGTTACATCCATAACAATGGGAAATCTCAATTAAAAACTTTTGATAGCAAGGCCGATCCAGGAGTATTTTTAGGATATTCGGAGGTTAGCAAAGCTTATAGAGTTTTTAATAAGAAAACCCTAGTTGTGGAGGTAACACCTCATGTTGTGTTTGATGAATCTACTTGTCTGTACAGAGAGTTAAGTACAGGTCTAGATCATTCCGATACTAACAGATCGTCCAACTCCCCCATCGACGACCTGCTGGTATGGACTTCAACTGATCTAGAGGAAGAGGATCAATCTGATCCGAAGGTCACACAGCAAGGGGGAAATGATGTAAGTAATGTTCCTACATCGAGCTGTAATACATCAGCCGGAATTAACCAGGCTGATCCCCCATTCTCAGTTCCCCAGACTGATGCTGTTAACGACCTTACATCTCAAATCGAGCAGCTCGATGATGCAATGAAGCAGCTCAATACTCAGTCCGATCAGCAGCTTGATCAACAACCCGAGCAACAGCACTTGTTCACTGATAAACCTTCAACTCACCCAGAGTTTGACGAACCTATTAATGAGCCCGATCCAATTATTTCAAACGAAGAAAGATCACGACACAGACGATGGATCGATGATCATCCGAAAGAGCTCATTATTGGGAACCCAAACCAAAGAGTGCGGACAAGAAGAACGATTGGTGAAAGTGCGCTACTAAGCTGCTATCTCTCTCGTATAGAACCCAAAGATGCCATTGAAGCTCTTCGTGATGCTGGCTGGATTCAAGCCATGCAAGAAGAACTCAATGAATTCAAAAGAAATGAAGTATGGTCTCTAGTTGATCGTCCTTATCATCAGGGCGTCATTGGAGTCAAATGGGTCTACAAAAACAAGAGAGACGAATCTGGAGAAGTTGTCAGAAATAAAGCCCGATTGGTAGCAAAGGGTTACTGTCAACAAGAAGGAATCGATTATGATGAGACGTTTGCCCCCGTCGCAAGATTAGAAGCTATAAGGCTGGTTCTAGCTTATGCCGCTCATCAACGATTCAAAGTCTACCAGATGGATGTAAAGAGCACGTTTCTCAATGGCGTTCTCGAAGAAGAAGTCTATGTGGAACAGCCTCCAGGATTCAAAGAGGGTGATTCGAGCAAAGTCTACAAACTACACAAGGTCGTCTACGGACTTAAGCAAGCTCCTCGAGCTTGGTATGAGACGCTATCATCCTTTCTCATCGAATCTGGATTCAAGCGTGGATCAGTCGACAAAACGCTATTCACTATCAAAGTGAATGAACATATCCTTTTAGTACAAATTTATGTTGATGACATTATTTTTGGATCTAAGTCTCCCATATTATGCGAAAAATTTGGAAACCTCATGACAGACAAATATAAAATGTCTGATGGGGGAAATGAATTTCTTTCTAGGGTTGCAGGTCAAGCAGTCCGATGAAGGAATCTTCATTAGCCAAACAAAGTACGCATACGAGCTGGTCGATAAGTTTGGTGTCAAAGACAGCAAGCCCGTCAAAATACCAATGCTCTCTGGTGGGAAGATCGACCCGGATCCAGAAGGAAAACCTGCCAACATAACACAGTACAGGGGTATTATTGGTTCATTATTTTATCTAACTGCAAGTCGACCTGATATCACTTTTGCAGTTGGAGTGTGTGCTCGATATCAAGCTAATCCGAAGGAATCTCACTTGGAAGCAGCAAAGAAAATTCTTCGATACATCAAAGGAACCGTAAACTTAGGTCTTTGGTATCCTTGTGATGATAATTTGCGGCTTACAGGTTATTCAGATTCTGATCATGCAGGGTGCAAGCTCGATAGGAAATCTACCTCGGGTACTTGCCAATTTCTCGGAAACAAGCTGATATCATGGTTTTCAAAGAAACAAACTTCAGTAGCCACCTCCACCACAGAGGCCGAGTATATGGCCGCAGGGAGTTGTTGTGCACAAATCTTGTAGCTCAAACAACAACTCAAAGATTATGAAGTTGAAGTCAGTGAAGTGCCCATATTCTGCGACAGTTCGAGTGCTATCGCCATTACTCAAAATCCAGTTCTTCATACAAGATGCAAACACGTGGATATTCGACATCACTTTATCCATGATCACGTGGAAAAGAAGAACGTGGTTATTGAGAAGATACACACTGATATTCAACGAGCTGATATCCTAACCAAACCACTAGCCGAAGAAAGATTCAAAATGCTGTGTGGAAAGTTAGGCTTATTAAACGTTGAGTCAACAGGCCATTCAAAAATCATCCTCCGGCCCTCAGGAAATGGAATGGGATGCGATCGCTGCTTATTTGAATTCCCGCATCAAATACGAGCCGTACATGGTTCGTGAGACCTTCGGGTTTCGCGATCTGGAGTCGATGTACGCCCTGGTGGAAACTTGTCTTCCCTTCCACCGGATTATCTCTGCCCGACCGCCGAAGCTTCTTACAAAGGTCGTCAGTGCGTTCTTCTACAACTGGAACAAGGGCGACTCCGTCTCCACCCATTCCGTGTCTCTCGGGAGTCAGAAATCCGCCCATCACATCAACGTCCTCGACGTCGTGAAGGTCGCCTTCAGCATTGGGGAGGGTGGGCCGCTGCAACTTTCCGAGATTTCTCGCCCTCAACTGCAGGAGGTACTTGACCGCGTTCTCATGGAGCCAAGACCGTATTTGGCGAATACGTTCAAGAGGAACGAGCTCCGTCCTAAGTACAGGCTGCTTATGGACTTTGTGCAGAGGTGCTTTCTAGGGCACCTCGGGAATCACGACCAGGTCACGCCGTTGAAGTTTCAGATTATGACGGCCGTGATTCTCAACCTGCCCATCAGTTGGGACAAGCTGATGGTCACCCTGCTATGGGATGAGGCCAAGCAGATCGACTGCTCCATGGAGGGAGAGGCCGTGGTGGGAGTGCATCTCCACAACGAAAAGAGGCCGCTTCGTCTTGGGACGAAGGCGACCTGCATTATCACTTCCTTTTTCAAAAATCGGAGGTGGACAGATGAGCCGGCCTTCCCCCACAACTTCATTCCAAAAGATCTCCATCAGCTGGAGATGGCATTGGGAGTCGCGCCGCAAATATTTTACGGGTCGCCAGACCACGTAAGGCCGCACCTTATTCGGACTGGAGAGTCCAAGGTTGGATGGAGGGTGCCGCCTCGCCCTGTGCAGAAGAAGAAGCGAAAGGCCGACGATGAGCCGTTGCCCTCTCGC
Organism: Thymus mandschuricus; assembly: GCA_029379335.1. Taxonomy (NCBI): domain Eukaryota; kingdom Viridiplantae; phylum Streptophyta; class Magnoliopsida; order Lamiales; family Lamiaceae; genus Thymus; species Thymus mandschuricus. The sequence goes on along the minus strand of CM057073.1, from coordinate 33,732,186 downwards.
CCTGCCAAGAAGACTCCCCCTCCAAAGAAGAATCCCCCTCCAAGGAAATCATCTGCTTCCTCAGAACCGGTCAGGCCGTTGCACCGTGTTCTTCCCATGGAGGACGACCAGCCCGTTACCAACAGGCAGCCATCGCCCTCCCCATCGCCCTCACCTTCGTCGGAACGGACTCCTTCGCCAGTCCATCCCGCAATCGAGCCGTCTGCCTCGCAGCATCGACCTGCATCTCCCCCCCCCCCCCCCCCCCCCGCAGGACGTTGTCGTTTCCTCTCCTGCAGGCTCCCCCACTCGTTGTCGCGTTGGTTCGGTGGAGATCGAGGATCTCACCGAAGACGAGCCCCAACCTTCCCCCTTCCGGCATGTCGCCATGGAGGAAGATATCGTCCTGCCCATCCAGCCGATCGCCGAGCAGCCCGTGTGTGCTGCTCACTCTATGGTGGCTTCTATGAAGGCCGAAGCCAGGCTGAGGGCGATCGACCTGATGCCAGGGATTGAGCAACTCCCCAAGTCTCTAAATCTAGCAGCTCGCCTCCAGGTTTATCTGGCTTGTAAGTCGAGTTACTACTACGTGTTTGAGGCATTGCTGCAGGTAGTCTCCCTCGACGATCTGAAGGTTGAGGAGCTGGAGTTAGAAGCCGAGTTCAATTTCTTCAGTGTAGAGGATGAAGCCGCCAACTTCCAATCCCTCGTGCTGTGGCGCATGAAGGTTGAAGCCAAAATTTTGGGCATCGACCTTCGCCCTCTCTTCACCAACTCTCGTGCTCTTTACAACTCCGCCACCATTCTCGGAGACGAGTTTGATGCCATTCAAACTCCGGAGCAATCGCCACCCAGGAATGAAGGTGGTGATCAAGCTCTTACTGCTGCTGCTCCATCTCCCAACGTATCGAAGGTTGATGTTGAGACCGAGCTCAATTCCCTCTCTGCCAAGCTCGAGTCTCTCAACTTCAGCATTCCGGAGCAGATCAAGCAGGCCATAGCAGAGGCTCGGGTCGAAATTTTGAAAGAGGCCAAGACCCAGGCCGATGAAGCTGCCAGGGAGTAGGTCACGAAGTTTGCCGTGGAAAATTTGAAGGAATACACGGACAAGCTTCTACCGGACCAACTCAAGTCTCTCAACATGGCGTCCCTGGAGCTGATCGGGGAAGTGAAGGAGGGCGTGGCCAAGGTCGATCAGCGAGTGACCGACCTGACTTCATCCATCTCAAACTCGGCATCGGCCTCCAACACTCAAATCAATGCCATCCTCGACACCCTGACCACCCTGCTCAACGGCCAACAGCAATTGAAGGATGCTGTTACCAAGCTGCAGGAGGAGGACGCTTCCCTTCTTTCGCTCATCAACTCCCTTTCTGATGATGTCGAAAAGGGGGAAGAAGCAAAGACCTTACCCAAGAAGAAGAAAACCACCAAATCCAAAATCCCACAATCTTCTTCGGCTCATCCCCCTCCTCCTCCGCCTACGCCGCCAAGGAAGCCCGATTCCGAGGCCGCCACTGCCAAAGCTCGATTGGCTTCCGAGGCCGAGCTTATAACTGCCATGCACCTTGCCGGAGCGACTCCGGAGCAGGCCGTGAACCCAAGTGAGCAGAGGCGTTTCATTGCAGAGCGCCGGGCTGCAGAAGTTAGGAAGAGGGCAGAAGAGGACTGGATCAGCCAGTCTGCCTCCGACCTTTTTTGGAAGCTGGACTCCAGCAGCAGGCCGTGGAGTGGCTCGACGAGAGCCAGAACGCCCTGTTGATGGAGCTCAACAGCTGTTTCATCCTCCTCTTCTACTGGATCCATGACCCCTCCCTCCCTGAAGATGCCGATGCTGCCTATGCGGCCTACATGATGAAGTTTCCTAATCAACAATTTGTTGGTGAGTTACGTAGGAAGGCTGCAGAGGCCGGTGCGATCTTGCGGGCTCCTGCCAAGCAATACTTCACGCCCTTGCTGATCGGTGATTCATCCTTTTTGGATTATTCGCGAATCGACCGATACATCGCACTGACGGCCATCGGCATGAACGTCAATGTCTCCAATTCCGATCCCGCTTACTGCCGAATCAGGGATGGAATTTATACGAGTATGAAGTCGAAGTCTAGGGAGCAGATCCAAGAGGAAAGGGTGGCAGCCCGTGCCCAGCAGAAGAAGTAGTAGGATAGATGATTTTGTATAAGTTTTTAATATTCATTTAAGCTCATAGCTTGTTTTGTAAAATCCCTATGTAATTTCACTATCGAGCTGAATGAAGCAAAAATCATCTATTCGACCTGACGACAATATCTCTTTGTCCAGGCAAACTGCCTTTACTGCTTTACTTTTATTATGTCTCATTAACTGCCTTTCCTATAATTCCACATCAACTTTCATGGTTAATCGAACTTTCATCGTTTTATATTCTTAGGAATTATTTGTAAAGTGTATGGTTTCGACATCATCAAAAAGGGGGAAATTGTTGGGAACCCCTTGCAGTTTGATTTTGATGATGTTTTTCGAAACCACACTTAGGCATATTTTCACTTGTTTAGGGTCAAGGCCGATAGATCGACCTGCTACCTGTTAGTGCAGGTCGATGCTCTCTAAAGTTTAAATACAGTTTGATCCACTCTGTAAAAGAAAGGTTGTTTATCGACCTGCCTCATTTGGATCGAGTTGTTATATCTAGCTGTCTATCGACCTTCCTTATCAAGCTTCCAGCCTGCCTTGACTTAGAAGATTTCAAGAGCTGGATTATCATATCAAGGTCGTTGATCCACCTTCATGGAGCAACACGACCTGATCCTTGCCACGTGGTATGCCAGCAAGGACGAAACTTCCGAACGACTAGAAGTGAGTCACGCCCCAACGGCTAGTGCCACATCATCCAGACTCCAACGGCTAGTTTTCAAAAACTGCCTATAAATACTTCAAGCCATTATCAGATTCAAGCACGGGAAACTCAAGCTATCAACGCAAATACTCTGCCAAAATCTCTCACAAAGTTCATATCCTTTCAAGTGTTCGAAATTCCATTAGTTTCCCAAACACTTGACGAATAGAGATTTTAGACTCTGAAAAAAACCCCAACGACGAAGCGATCACTTTGATTCAACAACTTCTTCTCCGACTCGTTCGAAGTTAGTTTGTTTTGTGCTTTTTCACCATTATAGAGTTAGTCAAGCTCTGTAGTTAGTGAAAGGTTGTTTGTACGTTTCTGTACGAAAGGTTGTAAGAGGTCACGACCCAAAATACGTGTCTAGATATATTCAAGTTAGAGTGTATTTAGAACTGATACTCAGTCAGTATAAATAAGATAGAAGTTGGATCCGAAGGTAAAGGGATTCTCAGGTCGAGTCGACCTGACGTGGACGTAGGAGGGTTTCTCCGAACCACGCTAAATTGCGGTGTCTCTCTCTCTCTCTTTATTTATCGCTCTTCCTTATTTTATCCATCTGACAAGCATCAACCTGCATTTCACGAAACAACCTGCATTTGCTCATCGTCCTTAGATTTTTCAAAGAGTTAATCAACCTCCAACTTCCGCATAAGCACAGTTTGATAAATCAAGCTTGTTATCTAACAAGCTTGATAGATCAATCTGCCTCTGATAGGATCGACCTTGACAGTCGACCTCTTTATCGACCTGATTTTCAAAAACGTCAAAAACGGTTGGTTATTGGTGTATTCCCCCCCCCCCCCCCCCCCATACACCAATTACTCTTTTCCGGGACCAACAAAACTTGCCAAATTGCAGGTGAGCGCCATGGATCCCAAGCCAAGTGAAGGTCAAGCAATTTGGTACTTGGACAGTGGATGTTCAAGACACATGACTGGCATGAAATCTCTACTTCAAGAATACACAGAGAAGAAGGGTCCACATGTAACCTTTGGTGACAACTCTAAAGGAAGCACTAAAGGATACGACGTACTGAAAATAGGAAAGCTCAGAATTGAAGAAGTTTCCTACGTGGAAGGACTGAAGCACAACTTGTTATCCATCTCACAGTTCTATGATAAAGGATACAAGGTGGAGTTCATTTCCAACAAGTGCATTGTGAAGAATAAGCTGACATCCCAGATTGCACTCACTGGAATTAGACAAAGGAATGTCTACATTGCGCAATGGGATAGCTGCACAGAGGAGACGTGCTTGGTCGCTAGGAGTGCCACTGAAATTGGATGGCTATGGCACCGACGCTTGAGTCATCTCAATTTCAAGACGATCAATCGCTTAGCTCGGAAAGGCTTGGTGCAGGGCATACCCAATGAGGTCTTCGTCAAAGAGCACACTTGCTCACCATGCCAACGAGGAAGCAGACGAGGAAGCACTTTGCCAGCTTAGAAGAAGCATCTTCCAAGCGAGTGCTGGAGCTACTTCACATGGATCTGTTTGGACCAGTCACTCCAGTAAGCGTCAACGGAAGAAAATACACTCTTGTTGTAGTCGACAACTTCTCTCGCTACACTTGGGTCGTATTTCTCTTTAGTAAGAAGGAGACACTGTCCAAACTGCCACAATTGCTCAAACGTCTTGCTGTGGAGAAAAACCAAGTGATCGCTACCATTCGCTCAAACAAAGGCACAGAGTTTCTATACTAAACAATCGAAGCCTACTGCACGGAGCATGGGATAGCACACCAAACTTCCTCAGCACGCACACCTCAACAGAACGGAGTAGCAGAAAGAAGAAATCGAATCATCAAAGAGGGCGTTCGTACTATGATTGCTGATTCGAAGCTTCCGATGAAGTATTGGGCTGAAGCTGCCAACACAACATGCTATACCCAGAATCGGACGCTACTCAACAAATGGTTCGACAAAGCACCATATGAAATATGGACAGGGAGAATTCCTAACATTTCCTGTTTCCATCTATTTGGTTGTAGGGTCTTCATTCACAATAACGAGAAGTCGCAATTGAAAGCCTTTGAAAGCAAAGCTGATGAAGGAATATTCTTAGGATATTCTACACCTAGCAAAGCTTACAGGGTATTCAATTGTAAAACCCTAATTGTGGAGGAATCACCCTATGTCGTATTTGATGAATCTTCTTTAAGTCTTCCACAGGAACAGGTTCAAGCGAATGACAAGAATTAAAGCGAGGAACCCATCAGTCCATTAACTTGGGACATGCTTGAAGATGAAGAAGAAGTTATAGATTCAAGCGATCAGATTGCTCAAAAGAAGGTTGAAGCTGTCCCCAAATCTCATGAAGCGAGTGCAGGCCAAGCACCCATTTCAGTCGCTTCAGATGGAGAAGCAAGCGACTCGGATGAAGAAGAAGAAGAAGCTAGTGGATCCAAGCGTGCATGGCTCAAAAATCATTCACCAAGCCAAATCATTGGAGATCTATCCAAGGGCGTGGTGACCAGAAGTCAAGTGTTTGGAGAAAGTGCTATGTTTAGTTGCTTTCTATCCAACATTGAGCCAGCATGCGTGGAGGAAGCCCTAGCAGATTCCAATTGGGTGATTACCATGCAAGAGGAGCTGAACCAATTCACCAGAAATGACGTATGGTATCTCGTGGATTGTCCCAAATTCCAGCATGTGATTGGCACCAAGTGGGTGTTCAAGAACAAGATGGACGAGGACCACAACGTCGTGAGAAACAAAGCTCGACTCGTCGCCAAGGGAGACTGTCAAGAGGAAGGGATTGATTTTGATGAGACCTTCGCTCCAGTGGCCAGACTTGAAGCGATTAGATTATTTCTTGCCTATGCAGCGGCTAAGATATTCAAGGTCTATCAAATGGACGTCAAGAGCGCGTTTCTCAATGGAGAGCTCAAAGAAGAAGTGTATGTGGAGCAGCCGCCGGGATTCGAGCAAGGAGATAAGGTGTATAGACTGAAGAAAGCCCTGTATGGATTGAAGCAGGCGCCTAGAGCGTGGTATGATACGCTATCTCAGTTCTTAGTGGATAATGGATTCCACAAAGGGAAGATAGATCAGACTCTCTTCACCATCAATCATGGAGAAGATATGCTATGGGTCCAGATCTACGTAGATGACATTATATTTGGTTCACCAAACCAGTCGCTCAGCGAGAAGTTTGGAGAGTTGATGAAGACCAAATATGAGATGTCGATGATAGGCTTGATGAGTTGCTTCCTAGGTCTTCAAGTGAAGCAGCAAGATGATGGGATATTCATCAATCAAGCAAAGTATACTAGAGATATGCTTGCCAAGTTTGGTGTTCAGCATGCTAAAGCTGTGAAGATCCCGATGAACACCAACTGGAAGATGGAGCAAGACCTAGAAGGGAAGTCTGTGGATGCTACAGACTACCGTGCTTTGATCGGATCCCTTCTATATCTCACTGCAAGCAGGCCAGATATCGCATTTGCAGTTGGAATGTGTGCTCGCTTCCAAAGCAATCCCAAGCACAGCCATCTTGAAGCTGCCAAGCGAATCCTTCGTTATCTCAAGGGCACTGTCAACATGGGGCTGTGGTATCCTGCTGAAGATAATTTGGAGCTCACAGGATATTCAGATGCTGACTATGGAGGATGTCGAATTGATAGGAAATCAACTTCGGGCACATGTCAGTTCTTGGGAAGCAAGCTGATCTCATGGTTTTCAAAGAAGCAAACTAGTGTAGCTACTTCAACGACTGAAGCCGAGTACATGGCTGCTGGTAGCTGTTGTTCTCAAATTCTATGGCTTCGTCAGCAGTTGAAGGACTACAGAGTTGAAACGAATGAGATCCCAATATTTAGCGACAATAACAGTGCTATATGTATCTCGCATAATCCAGTGCTTCACACCAGATGCAAGCACGTGGAAATTCGACTTCATTTCATTCGTGATCATGTCGAAAAGAAGGATATCAAGCTCGAGAAAATCCATACCGATCTCCAGCGAGCAGATATCCTCACCAAGCCTCTAGCTGAGTCTCGCTTCAATCAACTATGCATGGAATTAGGGTTACTAGACCCTGGTGAAGAGTGCTAGATCCAGGATGCACAAAGGAGCGGATGCTTGCCGTCAAGCGTCCCTCACTTTGGATCTTCACCAATTCAAGCGAGTCGCATCAAAACTCACTCGCTTGAAGAAGGAGAAATAAGGTGGAGAAGGAAGACGTTCCCTAACAACTAACAGAATTGTTAAGGCTATGGTTAAGGGGGAACTATTGATTGCTCTCGGAGCAATCTACATCCAAAGCGAGCAAGGAATGCTGCTACCTAGCCTAGGATTCCTAGCAAGTGGGTATAAACACTTGCAAGTACCGTTTCTAGTAACGGTTGTGGGGTCTTGTATCGGGCCTTCCCACGTAAAAACGGTGAAAGCTTAGGCAGGGCTGGCACCTAGACCTTGCGTCCTCTTCCCATCTTTCCGCCGAAGAGGAGCATGTCTTCTCATCTCCTTCATCGTGGATAAACACTCATTCATTACTCACTCTTTATTGAGTTGAGCTGCCGAGTGTCTATTCATTCTTCTCCCACCTTGAATATTGCATTGCTTCAACTTACCCTATTCTTGGGTCAAGCGAGCCGAATGCATATTCATTCTGTAGATTTTAAGTGGAGAGCTTGAAGAGTTACCTTTTACTTCAAAAGGTTGCAGGGCTGGTGACATGCTTCTGCGTAAAAACGAGAATGTCTTGTCACAGCATTCTCATTGTCATCCTGTCCTATTCCGACCTGAGATAAGGACTTGTACTCATCTCCCATTCATCGTGAATAAGTACACTATAGTGAGTCTCCCTTCGGGTTGTAGAAAGCTTGTGTACTCTATTCATTTCCCCCCCCCCCCCCTCCCCATTCCTTCGATGGAGGAGTCTCTAGTTCGTAGAGGAAGATGGAAGAGATGAATGCCACGAAGACCAATCTTAAAGAAATATCTACATATGTGGTATCAATCTCCTACAATGTGAGATTGACTGGTAAGTGTTTCAATTCAAGTACACTAAGTAATGTGAAGCGTGCTAGAAACCTTCATTTACTATGTGGAAAATATGAAATGAATCTGACACAAATACAAAGAGGAAAACATTCTTGCTTATCCTCGAAGTATGTAAGTCAGAAACATTTTAAATTAAGTTAATGAAATTTCAATTTCTATACCAGTCGCTTCAGATGGTCAAGCGAGTGCTTCGTCACTCAAGCGAGCCATCGCAAGCGAGTGTGGAATAGTCACGCCAAGCGAGTACTTCGCAAGCGAGTAAACGCCAAGCGGCCACACTCGAAGCGAGCAAGTACGAAGCAAGCGTATGAGCTGTACACACTCGAGTGCAGATTTCACTTTTTACTTTGCATTAAATGCAGTTGAAGTACAGGGCGAAAATCTCGAGCGCGTGCAACACACTTCAAAATTGAACCGCCAAAAACGTGCACGATCCAGCCGTTGAATCTCAACAGTTTTTGAATCACAGCCGCTGGATCGACGCCGTTTGAACAGACGAGGCACAGAAGGCCACGTGGAGTGCCAAGTCAACTTGACGGCTCACTTTTACTGTGATGAGGCCAGACACGTCAATCACATCGCCGATGGCCGCCGTATACGAACATGATTTTTGGAGAAATTACCAACTCGCCCCTGCCACGTCAGCCGAACCCTAAATCTATATAAAGGGACGTCGCAGATCTGCAGAAACTTTCATCACCCCCTAAAATTGCCATTCTCGTGCAAATTCTGCAACTCCAGCAATTCACGAGTCTCAACCCTTTAAATCTTCACTCTAATCTCTCTAAATACTCAACCATGGTGAAGAAGGCTGCAACGCAGACGATGGAGAAGTTTCTATCATCCATCGGAGACAACATCAATGTCGAGCCCCACCTCGACGCAAAAGTAGTAGAAGCAAATGGCTTCTTCCGCAAGGCTGTGACCACGGCCGGCTTGTGGGAGTTCGTCACGGCAAGGCCGGAGAAGATTCTAGCCAAGGCTGTGGCTGAAGTTTTGCTGAACTTAAGGAAAGGACGGAGTTCTTCTACATTCACCGACCCGGAGGATGGAAAGCCGGTGGAAGTAGACCTAGATGCTATTGCCGGAGTTTTCAACCTGGCAAAGGAGGGAGCAGATTCTCTCTCAGATTTGGAGTTATCCGTCGACGTCGATTTGCTCGATTCGCCGCCGACAAGAGTGCAGAATTCGAGGCGAAGCACAGCAACATACGAACAGATCTACAAACGCCATTCAACTACATCCGTGAACTATACACCAAGTCTGTGGTGTGTAGTGTTGGGACTTTGGGACAGATGTCCGACACCAAGATCTTCGCCACAACCGCCATCGTTGATAGCCTCACCGGCACAAAATTCAACTGGCACATTTGGTTCATCAAACAACTGCATGAGGTCGCGAAGGACTTCAAGTATGAGAAGTGGAGCACTGAAGAAATCCTTCGGAAAGGGAAGCTACACTTTTTCTCCAGGATCTCCTTTGCACTGGAGAAGCTATTCCCGAACAAAAGATGGACAGACACGGTGGAGTACAAGAAGAACACCATCTTCTTCGATTTGTACAAAACCGAGAAGATCGTGGTAGATGAGGGAATTTTCGAGGTGGATGTACTCCCCGCAGCCCCCGTTGCCGAAAGGCAAAGCGAGAAGAAAAAGACCAAGCGAGCCGTTTCACCTGTGAAGCGAGCGGCTCCAAAGTGAGTGAAGAAGGTGAAGCGAGTCGCTTCACTGGTGAAGTCAAGTGAGGCTGAGGAGCAGCCGCTTGAGGAAGAGATTGAAGGAAAACAACCCCAACCCTCCCCAGCCAAAGAACAAATCCAAACTCCCCCAGCCCAAATCCAAACCCAGCAACCCCAAGAACCAGAAGCTTCAGCAACCAACCAACCCCAACCTGAAGCTTCCACCACTCAAAAGCAAACCTCACCCCACTCTCTACATGAAGCAGAATCAACTTCCTCAATCCCCATTCCCAAAATACCTTTCCTAAGCACCGATCTCGATGCCGCATTCACAATGTTCACCCCAACCAAACAACAGACCCAGCAACAAGCCACCCAAACTCAAGCACCCGAAACAGTCCAAGCCTCACCCAACTCTCCCTCAGACACAACCACCTCAGCCGACACCATCCAAACAGCCAACACATAAATAACCATCAAACCACCAACAAAGCCCCCACCCCCATCCGCGGAAGAGAGAGCCCTCCATCGCTACTTGATGGATAGGGATATTGCCGCAGAAACAATTCACAACCGCTACCCCGATGTAGAGATGTCAGAGGAGTTTTACACCAAGGCAACAGACTTCCTCACGTACATCACGTACCGGGGAACGGAGTATTTCAAAATATTCAATCTCCGTAGAGCCTTCACAGAAGAGGTGATTGAAGCGAAGGAGGTGGAACTGCTCAACTTTATTGGAGTAGACGGCTTCCATGTGTTCCTCAATGAAGCTCGCTACTGGGAGCTACTGGATGCTAAGGTGAAGCGTGCATATCCCGACGCCGTAATCCCATAGCGAACGTCGTCTGCACATGAGCAAAGGTTGATAAGGGAGCATGAGGCGGAGATGGTGGTGAAGGAAGAAGAAATTGCCAATCTTCAAAGTGTTGTCACTAAGAAGATTGAGGAGTTAGAGAAGAAGGCAGAGGAGGTCAAGAATCTGAGAGCAGATTTTGACAAAAAGAAGGCCGAGCTGGAGGGAAAGCTCGAGGAGAAGGTGAAGCTAGTGGAGGAGAAGGAGGAGAGTGTGGTAGAGCTCAAGCAGTCGCTTGAGGCTGAGAGGAGCAGACTTAAAAATCTTAACAACAAGCTAGTCACTGCAGAAGAGGAGAAGAAGAAAATCTCCAACCATCTTGAGAAGAAGAGGAAGCTTGTGGATGAAAAGGATGGAGAACTGGTGAAAATGAGTAGCGAGCTGAACAGGACTAAGCTCCAGCTCGACACGCTTAAAAAGGAAACAGAGTTACTAAAACTTAAGCGTGAGGAAGAATTTAGCGAGTTGGAGAGCAGACGTAGAGTTGCTCGAGATGTTGATCTGAAGTAGGCAGAGCTTGCTATCAAACTTGATGAGGCACAGAAATTGGCGGGAGATTTTGTCGTCAAAATTGCTGCTGCAGCCCAGGTCAATGTGGCACTCAACAGAAGGGAGAGGAGCCTTGCCACACAAAGGGCCGAACTTGAAGCAGCCCAGACTCACTTCGAATTGGTCCTGCAGGAGGAGCGCAGGAAAATTCGTGCTGAAATTGAAGCAGAGCTGGACACTCGCTTCAAGGCTGTTGAGCCACTTGAAAATCTGATGGCATTGGTGACGGAAAGAGAAAAGCAGTGCCAGTATCTACTGGAAGAAATTTCCGAAAAGACGGCGGAGTTAGTGCTTTCCCAGGAGTATATATTTGCAACGTGAGCAGAAGGGATGCTGCACGCCGTCTACAATGAGTTCACTGCCATCTGCCAATCCCTCACTGGAAAAATCATCACCACCACCCCCGGCAGTCTTGATGATGCCAAAAAGGGGGAAGGTATTATAGAAAAAGAAGAACAAGGGGGAAGGATTGTTGTAGGAGGAAGTGGAATGGAAGGAAGTATGATCGAAGGCGGAACGATAGTTGAAGGAGAGGAGGAGGTGGATGAGGAAGCACGGGCGGAGCTAGCACGAAAGAAAGGGAAGGACAAAGCTATCTACGAAGAGCAGCGCAAGCCGCTAGCCGGGAAGTTGCTAGCTTCTTCACTTGCAGCTTCGACAGTTTCTGCCGCCCAAACCGAGAAACAAATTGCGGAGGACGAAGCTCTCGTCGTGGCTTTGCAGCAAGAATTTGATTTGAAGAGGAAGGGAGTTACTGAGATCCCTCAAGTGAAGCCACTGCAAGCTGTGTTTTCCCAAGCAGGCGCTACAAGTTCTTCTGTTCAAGCGCCCGCTTCAACTGCTGCTCTCGCTTCAACCACTGTTGCCGCCGCTTCAGCCAGCCAAGCTATTGTTCCTTTTGCCTATGCAGAAAAGAAGAAGGACATGCCCCCACCACCTCCAGCACCGAAAGGCCCACTGAAGCGCACTGCACCAGAATCTAGAGAAGTGGATCCAGCGGCTAAGCGCCAAAAGATCCAACAGACTGTCGCTGCAAAATCCAGTCGCTTGGAGCGGAGGAAGAAGGGTGAAGAAGAGAGGAAGAAGAAAGCTGAGAAGGATGAGAAGGTCCAGATTGCCAGACTCAAGAAGGTGGATGAACGGATCGAGACACATTGGAATGAAGTGAGGCTGATCCAATCCGCCATCTCACAAAGCTCTTTCATCCCCTTCACACCTGATGAGTCGGAAGCTTGCCTGACTCAAGCTTGGATTGACACTTGCCGGGTGACTATTAAAGAGATGACTGACTCTCGTCGCTACTCCACTGAAGAATGTGATTATATCCGCAAGCGAGTCAACGAAAGAACTCCTCAGTTCAACACTGCTAAAGTTTCACAGGATTATGGATGAGCTGACAAGCAGAACGAATGAAGAGATGGATGTTAGGAGGGCGAAACATCCAGATGCACGTGAAATTGAGAACTTCATATCTAGTGATCTACTAGAGATGTGGAGCATCTGCAAAGTCAAGTACATCAAGGCCTACTACTTCTGGCAAGTAGTGCCTCTTCAAGATAAGTGCTCAAAGATGGACGCTCTCAACAACTTTCTCTGCTTCTACAATGAGGAACTGCGTCGGAAGATCTTCACGCAGGCTGAGCTCGCTGAGCCCAAACCAATTATAGTCAAAGTGCCTGAGAAGATGCAGTTTCCTCTACCTCTACTGCCAGATTCAAGAGTCCCAGATCGAAGGATTATCAAGGATGAAGTGGATGAAGCTTTGTTCAATGAGAACAGTCGCAGGAAGAGTAAAGAGAATGTGAAGACGATGGAAGTGAAGGTTTTGTCTGCCTACTTTAGCGAGGAAGAGGAGGAGAAGGCTGCAGATGAACCTTAAACCATCATATTTTGTGAACTGCTCGTTCATGAATATATCTTTATTTTTCTGTCAAAATGTGTCATTTACAAGCTTTAAAAAAAAATATATATGATCAAGTCTGCAAAGAATGCAGTCGCTTGAAGTTCTTTTCACGGTTAAAAGTCTATTTGGGTTTTGGCATCATCAAAAAGGGGGAAATTGTTGGGAATTGTTAAGGATATAACTTGTTAAGGGGGAACACATATGGGACACTTTGAAATAATGTATGTTTTGATTTGATCCCAAAACCCCTAAGTATCCTATTCCCAAGCGACCCTAATTGATGTAGAATAGGTTAGAATTTTTCTAAACCTACACTGTTAGGATGGCTCTTTATTTTGCTTTAGTCGCTTAGGTTTTAGACAGCAGGAATTTTAAGAGAAGGCCACTCGCTTGAGTGTGTTTTTCAAGCGAAGCAAGTCTAGTGAGCCGAAGCGAAGCGTGCCGAAGTATAGCGAAGCGAAGCAAGCGCTACAGTAGAATCGAAGCGAGTCTACTAAAGCGAAGCGAAGCGAGCACTACAGCAAAAGTCAAAGCGGGTCAAAGGTTCACTTAAGTTATACTCGGGAATTTTATTTCCAAAGTATACGCTACAAGTATGACCCGAAGCGACTCATTTGAAGCGGACGCTCCAATTCTAAAGTGAAGCGAGCTCCTACCTAACAGACTGCGACAGCTCAATTCCCGCTCCAAAATTTGAACTCCAGTCAACTGAAGATCGCCACATTAATTGCAAGATCTCCACGTGTCGAATGAAGAGAGGAGCAACGGAGTTGACTGCCAGGCCGACAAGGGCGCCGCAACAGTACTGGATCGCTTCAGTTACTGTTAGAATTGGCTCTTAGCCATTTTAGGCAAAAAGACAATTCTGCGCGTCTGAAAAGCAGCAGGCCTGTGCAAGTACTGTCGAGAGGAGGAGGGAAAAAGCCACCAACCAAGCAACGGCCTCTGCCCAACCCTCCGCCTATAAATAGTGAAGGATGGAGACGAAGAAGAGTAGAACACTACTTGAGCATTCAGCGCCTACTGCAAACAAAAACACCCAGCTTTCAGCATTCTTTGAGTCTTTGTTTCAAGTGTTCTCCGAATTTCTGTTCCATCGAAACTCGTCTTCGCAACCTTCACACTTAGAAATCTAAGCCCATTCCATATCCAAGCTTAGAGAATAGCTTTAGCCATCTTTGTATTTAGTGTAAAGAGCACTTCATTAGTGTGTTCGTCGAAAACCAAAACCCTAACCCTATGTTTTGTCTGTTAGGTTTTGTGTTCGTCGAGAGGTTGTTTCGATCCAAGACTCTACTTTCATCGATAGTAGAAGTCTCGATCATAGAGTCTAGATCCAAGCTAGCACAGTCCTCGATTGTGTGAAGCTCGATCGAAGCTAGGTCTGAGTGGAGAGCTTGTAATCTCCCAGTGTCGGACTGAAGCGAGTGAAGCTTAGTCCAATTAGGTTTTGTGGTGAACCCGTAATCACCCAGCTGTCGTCAGATCCAAGCAAGTGAAGCTCGATCTTGACTTTGGTTTTTGAGGAGCCTGCAAGTCATCAAGGTTCTTGAGTGAAGAGAATCTGTTGCCTTGTGCAACAAGTGGACGTAGGTGTTTTATCACCGAACCACTCTAAATCTCTGTGTCGTATCTCTAAACCCTAATCTCTTTATTTGTTTACTGTTTTGATTATTCATTTGCACAAGCATCGTAAACAACTTAAACTGAATTTTCAAATACTTAGGAAAGATTAGCTCACCGAATTCCGCATCTCGAGTAAAGCCTCACTCTTGATCAAGCTCTTGCTTAGGTCAAGAGATTTGCTAACACTGTAGATCTAGCTTTCGGCTAGGTCTTAGTATCTGTAGCGAGCGCTTTACTTGTCACTCTGAGTTATTGGAAAAAGAAGTTGAAAAACTTCAAAACACGTATTCACCCCCCCCCCCCCCCCTTCTACGTGTTTTTCCTCTTACAATCCGGGACCAACAAGCAACCTGCTGGAGTTGTGTCGATCGCCGGAAAAGAAGAGAAGCGCCATTTGGCGACTTGCACACGGGCATGCGGCGGTGCACGAGATACACGCGCTGCCTCGTGCGGCGGTCATCCAACGGTGTTCATCCTCGTTCTTCGTGTTCGTCATCTCGTCCAGCAGTTACATACGAAAAACAAAACTAATCTATGCCTATTCTAGATTGCACCTTATTATCTCGAGATCAAAAATTACATAAATTGCCAAATCGGCACCCGAAAAACGAAAAACACCACGAAAGCGACATACAATTGATCACACATGCATAATAATCGACAATTAATCTGACAGAGCCGAAAAACTGATCCTGGGCTCTGATACCAACTGAAGGAACTGGATCGGTGAAGATCGATTCGTCCCCCGATGATCTATTTCGGTTATCTAAGTTGTCGAATAATCCTATCATGCTCATATGAATTAAATGCGGAATATAGGGTGTTCAGATCGATTTACCTTAGGATTGAAGAGAACTCGCGAATAGATCTTCTGATCTGTATCTCTGCTCGATTCTAACGTTGGATGGACAACGAACCTCGGAATCAGCCACGGAAAGGGATCTCCGTCGTTCTTGCTCAACGCTGGCGTCGCCAAGTATCTCTCAAAACCCTAGCCTTCTTTTCTCGTGGAATATTTCAAAAACTTAGGTCAAACGAGACCTTGAGGGGGTATTTATAGGAGAGACCAAGTGAGACTTGGGCTTAAGTTGCAGGCCGGGCCTGCAACTAATGGACTTGGCGTCCATGAGCAAAACTGGCGCCCCAGACTGGGCCCAGTTACATGACGGCCCACTTATTCCTTATACTGTGGCCTATTGAGCTTTTTGGGCCAGATCAGGGATCTACTAGCTGGTAAAAGCGAGGCCTCCCAATGGCTAAATTCTCCATACTCAGCCCAGAGTATAATCTCACTACACCAAAACACGGCGATAACGACGGAACAACAAGAGAATTTTTTTCCGTAGTAGTTTAACTACAAAACAAAACTGATTCAAAATACGTAACAGAACAACGACGGAGGAAATATACCGTCGTGAAACGACTACGGAACACTATTTTCGTATTAGAAACAACTACGGAACTCTATTTCCATAGCATAAACAATTACAGAAGTTCACTCCGTAGGCAAACAACTACGGAACTCTATTTTCATAGCAGAAACAACTATGGAAGTTCACTCCATAGGCAAACAACTACGGATTTAACTTTCTGTCTCCGATTTTGAATTTTTTATTTTTAATCCCCCAAACCCTTACTTCTTGTTTACTTCGCCGTTTTATGCCCTAACACCAGAAATTGCCATAAAAGCCGCTGTCTTTCATGGATCTGGAGTCTCTACTGCCGTCGTTCGAGATCTAGGGCTCCTCTATCATTCTCTCTACCCCCATATCTCCTCTCATGCCCATGGGATGGTCACCGCCGATATCAGATCCCGCTGCCGCCGCTACCAGCAGATCTCGTCGCCGCCGCAGTTGTCGTTTTACCCGGCCGCTGCATTTGTTTTGCCACTAGGTCAAACCATCTTAAGAGCAACACAGGTAAGGACCCTAATTTGCCCACTTCTCTCTCCTTCTATCTATACCCACCCTCTCTCTATTGATTTTTTGAATTTCTCTAGCTAGTGTTGTTGATTTGTTGCTGATGGAAGAGCAATTGCCTTGATGCCCTCGATTTTCCACCTAGTTGAAGGTAAGTGATATAACAACTGCGATTCATTCATCGTAAGCATACAGTTGTTGATTTAGTGGAGTTTTGTGAATTTTTTTTTTATTTGTTATGTCTTTCGATGTGCGTTTGATTATGTTTCAATGATTTTTGTTTGGGTGTATCGAGTTTTGAACTCTTGATATGTTATTTGATTGAAGATTTATCTAATTTTAGTCGTGAGTGAAGTCAGGCTGCCATTGTCGAGTTAGAAGATTAAGATATGTATGTTTAACTGGGTTTTTGGTGCTTCGTGACTATATGCTTGATTGCATTTTGTATTTAGTTGCGGATTTGTTCGGTGAGTAATGAAAATCGTGATTAGGAATAGGCAAGGGGGATAGAATGGTGTTTAAACTACTGCTTTTGCCATTTCTTCTGTTGAGCTGCTCAAGCTATGTGGATGTTGGTGTGTGATTGGTGTTTAGATGTTAGGATTTTTGTAGTGTTTTCGAGTCCGTTTTCGTTAAGTTTTCGTTTCTTTTGTGTGTTTATGGCTATGATTTGGTTGTTTGGAGTTTTTGGTGCTTGTAGGTGATTTTGGATGAAAAGGAGCGGAAACGGGTCGAAAAGGCGAAAAGACGAAGTTTTGATGATCGAGAATAGTCCGGCGAGTTGGACGGCCGTCCAACTCATCTGGACGGCCGTCCAAGATACCACGTCCAAAGCTGGACGGGCGTCCAGCGGATTGAAGCAAGTTTGAGCAGAGTAAAGTTCTGGACGCCGTCCAACCTGAGTTGGATGGCTGTCCAACTCCGGCGGCCAGCTAATGATTCCTTTTATATCTAGGTTTTTACCTAGTATATATATTACCTCCTTGTACACGAATTCTAGACAACTTTTACTCTCTTTTAGCTTAAGTTTTTACATTCAAACACTTTAGATTAGCTTTTTATTGTTTGGATCCGGATTCCTCGTTTCGTTCGTTTAATTCAAAGACTTCTTTATCTAATTCAAGTTCTTCGTTCTTCGTTTAATTCTCGTAAGTTCTTTATTGCTTTTATTTAATTGCTTTACTTGAGTTCTTTAGTTCTAGATTTAATTTCTTAATTGCTTCGTTTAATTTCCTTAGTTTAATCTCGTTCTTCGTTCGATTTTCAAGTTCTAGTTTAGATTCGTTTTTCTTGCTTTCAAATCTCTCGTTTTTCAAAGTTTTCATAGTTAGATTTATTTCCCTTTTAATTTTCAGATTTCATTAAACACGTCTAGAATAGTTATTGTTTTCTTCGTTGCTTCATTTATTGCTTTCTTTTCGATTCTTGCCTAGGTAGATTAATCGTTTTATTTTTGTTTAATTCTTAGATCTATTTCTTGCTTTCTAGTTTAGTTATTTACTTGCTTTTATTTATTGCTTTGATTTAATTTCTTGCCTATGACTTTAAACAAAAACCCAAAAATCTTATTTACTTGCTTTCCTATATTTAGGCTTGTTGGTCCCGGTTTGTTAATAGGAAAATACGTAGAGAGGGGGGGGGGGGGGGGGGGGGTGAATACGTATTTTGAAGTTTTTCAACTTCAAATCCCTTAACTCAGAGTAACAAGTAAAGAGCTCGCTTGAAACTTAAGACCTAGCTGAAGCTGGATCTACAGTACGTAGCTTGCCTGCTTGACCGAAGTGAGCACTTGATCAAGAGGGAGTCTTTACTCGTATATGCGGAATTTGGTGAGCTAAAAATCTTTCCTAAGTATTTAAAATTTTCAGATTAGGTTTGTTTAGATGCAATATGCAATGGATAATCAAACAAGTAAGAGTTTAGGGTTAGAGAGATACGACACAGAGAATTATAGTGGTTCGGAGATAACGCTCCTACGTCCACTTTGTTGCACGACGGCAACCGTTCTCTTCACTCAAGAACTTGAAGATTTCGGGCTCTTCAAAAGCCTGGTCAAGATCGAGCTTCACTCGCTTGGATCTGACAGACGCTGGGTGATTCCGGGTTCACACCAAAAACCTAACTAGACTGGAAGCTTCACTTGCTTCAGTCGGACAGACAGGGAGATTACGGGCTCTCCTTACAGCCTAGCTTCGATCGAGCTTTACACGAACGATGTAAGTGCAAGCTTGGATCTAGACTCTATGATCGAGGCTTCTTCAATCGGTGAAAGAAGGGCCTTGGATCGAAACAACCTAACGACGACTCAAAAACCTAACAGTAAGTGCAAAGATGGCTAGAGCTCTTCTTCTAAGCTTGGATATGGAATGGGCTTAGACTCTAAGTGTGAAGGTTGTGAAGACGAGTTCCGAGAACTGGAAACTCGGAGAACACTTGGAAACAAAGACTCAAAGATTTGCTCGAAGGCTTGGGAGTGTTTGTTTGTTGTATGCGCTCGAATGCTCAAGTAGTGTTCTACTTCTCTTCGTCTTCATCCTTCACTATTTATAGGCGGAGGGTTGGCTGAGATCCGTTGCTTGGTTGGTGGCCTTGTCCCTCCTCCTCTCGACAGTACTTGCGCAGGCTGGCACCTTTTTCAGACGTCCAGTTTTGGCATTTTGCCAAAATTGGCTAACTTACAAGGTTAACAGTAACTGGAGCGAGCCAGTACTGTTGCGGCGCCTTTGTCGGCCTGGCAGTCAACTCTTCCGCTCCACTCCGCTTTCGACACGTGGAGATCTTGTAATTAATGTTACGATCTCCTGTTGACTGGAGTTCAAAATATGGGCGGGAGTCGCGTTGTCGCTTTCTGGTAGGTAGTGGCTCAATTCGCTATGAAGTTGTAGCGTCTGCTTTAGTTGAGTCACTTCGTAGTCACTCTGTAGTGAGCCGCTTCGGGAGATAAAGTTCCCTAGTGACTGCTTTGGAAGATGCTGACTAGAGTTGACTAGCTTTGACTTTTCACTGTAGCGCTTGCTTCGCTCCGCTTTGGCTTTGAACTGTAGCGCTCGCTTCGCTTCGCTTTGGCTTTGAACTGTAGCGCTCGCTTCGCTTCGCTTTGGAAGACTTGCTTTGAATCTATTGTAGCGATCGCTTCGCTACACTATTCTTCGGCACGGTTCACTTCGGCTTGCTAGCTTCGCTTCGAAAAACACACTCAAGCGAGTGGTCTTCACTTGAAGTTTTGAAGCCTAAAATCTAAGCAAATTAAAGAGCCATCCTAACAGAGTAGGCTTAGAACATTTCTAACCTATCATCTACATCAAAATGGGTCGCTTGGGAACAGAACGCTTTGGGGTTTTGGGATCAAATCAAAATACTAAGATATCCCTTACAGGTTCCCCCTTAACATGTCATTCTTAACAATTCCCAACAAGGCTAGATTAGGATTTACTACATAATTAATTGTCCTGCTAAGTTTTCCTTAGAGATTCGACATTGGGTTTTGCTTGCTAGTGCTACGATAGGATTTCGTTCTATTGCGAACACTTTTTAGTGAAACAGTGTGACTAGTACCTTTGATGTGAGGTTTTTCTTGTGCCTAAAGGTTATAATGCACCACAACAAGTAAGCTTTCGTATTCCTCAATTGCTTGGTCTCTCAGTTGTGAAGTAGATAGGAAACCAATTAGCATTATCAGATAGTATATTACAAAGAAAATTGCTCTATTTTAAAAAAGTATTCACCCACTTAATCAGTATATTTCGTATAATAAACAAGGAATTAAATCATTTTTTATTCTTTTGTTATACTTGACAGTACTTGAATGGATTGGAACTGAAGGTGAAGTTGTTTGGTTGGAGGAGCTGGAACTAAGCAAACATGAAGAATCTCAGTTTGAAGGCGGAACAACTTGAAGATATTTATGATACATGAGTATTACTACTTCAAATTTCTGTTAGATATATGTTTATACTAGCATTGTATCCCCGCGATGCAGGGATTTAATCGATAAATAGTAGTGCATGACAAATGTTAGTTATAAAATATTTAAATTATTCATAATTTCACTTCGATTCACAATGAAAAACTTTTTTTTTTAATTTTTTATAGAGAGTAGTACACTCTAGTAAAATATGCTTGTGTAGCCCTATGTACATTTTATATACATATATGCATGAGTTGGTTTGCATTTCTCATTTTTATAGATTATTTAACTATAAACATTCATGTATGCATGAATTTTTATAGCTAGAATTTATAACATTATCAATTGAGTTTACCAATGCTTTATCAATTGTAGAAAAATGAACATGCAAAGAAAGAATATTAATGTATACAATAACATATTGAATTTTATTAGTCAAGGAAATAAATAAAATCAATAATAAAATATTATAAAGTAGGAAATCAATTATATTGAAACTTGAATTTCAATTTATATGTTAAAATTTTAATGAATTAAAAAAGGTTTTCATAATATTAAAAAAAAGAAGAAGAAGGTTTTCATAGAAATAAATGTCTTAAGTGTTTGTATAGGAAATAACAAAATGTCTAATTTAATTAGAGAAAACTAATAACCTTATTAAATAAAAAAATAAAGTTCAATTACCAAGAAAATTGGAGGGAAATGTATTTTACTTTAGTATATATATATATATATATATATATATAGATATGTAGTATACTTTGGATGAATATATGTATTATGATTTGGACGAATATGTAGAATGTTATGGAGTAATTAATACAATTCTTTTTATTGCATATTAGTAGTATATACTTTGTCGATTAAAATAAATATAGTATTTGTTTTACTAAAAAGTGTTCGTAATAGAACGAAATCTATCCTAGCACTTAGTAAGTAAAAACCCAATGTCGAATCTCAAGGAAAACTTTGCAGGGCAAATAACTGTGTAGCTAACAATCCTAAACTAGCCTAAATTTAAGAAAGCATGTAAATGAATTTGGTTTGGTTTGGTTTTAAATCCTAGGCAAGAAAATAAATCAAAGCAATAAATAAAAGTGAGTAAATAACTAATCTAGAAGGCAAGAAATATATCTAAGAATTAAACTAAAAGAAGACAATTAAACTACCTAGGCAAGAATCGAAAAGAAAGCAATAACGAAAGCAACGAAGAAAACGAATCTAGACATAATAAATAAATCTGAAAATATGAGCAAATAAATCTAACTACGAAAACTTGAAAGCGAAGGAATTGAAAACTAAGAAAAACGAATCTAATCTAAGAACTTGAAATCGAACGAACTAAATTAAACAAAGCAACTACGAAATTAAATCTAAAACTAAGGAAAGCAAATATATCAAATAAACGAAAGCAATAAAGAGCTTACAAAATTAAACGAAGAACGAAGAACACTAACTAAAGAAGTAGCCTTGAATTAAAAACGAACAACGATCCGGATCGAACAAAGGAAAACTAAACTAGAATGTAATGTGTTGAAAACTATAGCTAAAACTAAGGTAAAACATTATAAAATTCATTCACAAGGAGTAGTATTTATACTAGGTATGAAAACCTAGTTAAACAAGGAAAAGACAGCTGGCCGGAACGTTGGACGGTCGTCCAACGTAGCACTCGCATTGTATCTTCAAAACCTTGGACGGTCGTCCAACGTACGTTGGACGATCGTCCAACTCTGGACGATTGCGCGCCTTTCTTGTTTCGGTCGTATCTTCCTCGTCCGAACTCCAAATTGACCTCCGTTTTCACCTAAATGCTCCTATCGAACCCCTCTTCGATATAACGCTTCTTTCTTCTCGTTTTCTTCTTGTTTCCGCCCTTTGTATCCTACAATACCAAAGATTTCAAAGCAACCAAATCATAGCCACAAACAACGAAAACACACAAAAACTAAGGGAAAACGGACACGAAAAGATGACAAAAAACCTAACATCTAGACACCAATCAAAATCCCCCACACTTAGACCTTTGCTTGTCCTCAAGCAATATAATCATACAACTTAGCTCAATTCAAACAATCCAAATCATAGAACATTTAATCACCGGAATCGACAAGCAACGAACGAAGTCACCTTAATCCCAAGTTACGAACAATCAATCATCAATGCACTATGTGGCTTATAAATCAAATCCAAGTATGAGGAAAAGCAATGATACACACATCTCACAAATATCTAAAATCGCCACTACTTAGACGTCTAGCCTACTTCCCCTTTTATTCAATACAAGCACAAATATAACTCTCTTTTTTTTTTTTTTTAACATGTGAACGATTTGGTACATAATTCACTAGGTTTAATCATCGATGGGTCACATCGAGCCTCCTAGTGCGGTTTCCCGTACTCATTGTCAAGAGGAGTAGAGTAGCTACGAACACTTTATTCTAACATATACGAGTATCATTTAGGACATCACTCATGAAATTTAATCATTCGAGGGTCTATCGAAGCCTTTTCATGTGGTTTCCCATGCTCATTACTCAAGTATTTTCATACGTTACAAGTAAGAGGAGCAGAATCCTATCAACTCTTTTAATCACAATAAAGCACAACTTTTTTTTATATATATATATATATAATGGGAAAGTAAACTAGCAATCCAAAGTTGCAACAATCTAGATTTATCACTCATAATCCAAAATCATTAATCAATTCCTCAAAACTCAAATCGATCATGCCCCACAATTCATCAAGTCATAATCAATCACAACTCAAGACTAAACCAACCTAACTCATGCTATCAATTCCAACAACTAAATACTCCATCATCAAATCATTCAAATCAATCCTAAGTCACATGCTTATACACTCAATTTCAAACAAATTCCTAAGTGGGGAAATAAATCAAGACTCAATCACACCCTAGACTCGATCAAACCAAACAAAAACGAACAAATCATGCCAAAAGATTCAAAGACCCCCCCCCCCCACCCCCCCCCCCCCCCCCCCCCCCCCCCCACCCCACACACACACACACACACTCTTAAAATCAAGCAATGTCCCCATTGCGAGAAAATAAAAAGGAAAGGGAAAGAAGGAACTTATCGCATGACGACAACCACATACTTAAAATCACGAAAGACTCCAAGTAGTACCTACAAAACAAACACCAAAACAAAATACCAAAGCGTAAAATTGCACAAAATAAAGAAAAAAATAAATAAATAAAAGACTCAAACAAAAATAAAAAGACACAAAATAAAGCTATTGGTTGAATGGACCTCAGTTTTGTGGATCGTAGAAGCGAGGATCATTGGGATCATAGAAACGAGGATCATGGGGATCCCGAGGCGGCTGAGTTGGGGGCCCGTCATGGGGAACTGGTATACGCTGGACGCTCGTCCAATGTGCGTTGGACGCTCGTCCAACGCAGCCTTCGCTGGGAAAATTGGAGAAACTCAGAATACTTTGGACGCCCGTCCAACGCGGCCTACGCGAATTTTCACACAAATTCGATCCTTTGCTCCCTCTCGAGGCCTTCCGTGCCATTGCAATCCTTAAAAACTACTCCCTGCACGAACACCAAAAAGAAAAACGAACGAAAAACAACAATAATAAAGAAAATAAATCCTATTCTACAAAAAGAGAGTTTTTTTTTTTTTTTTTTTTTTTACGTGGGTTGCCTCCCACCAAGCGCTTGTTTATCGTCATTAGCTTGACGTATGATGTTATCAACCAAAGCCCTCAGCACCAAGCGACGTGTTGGTGCTCTTTGCGACATACACACACTTCTTTCTCGAACAATCCCGAAGATCAAGAACTTGGTCATCATCAACTCTCGACTCCCCCACACTTAGTTCGAACTCCTCCTCAAACATCTTCGAGTTAAACTCTGCAAGAAAAGAGATGTTTCACAATTGGTGAGGTTAGAAAGAAAAGAGTTAATGACAACTTCCTCATTCGATGCATGTGTCGAGTTTTCCTCTTCTACTTCTTCAACCTCCTCCAAATTCCGTAGAAATTGCTCAATTATGTCCTCTTCCTCATCCACACAACTAAAGAATTCGTCATCTTTAATGGACTCTTCATCTTCAATGAATTCTTCAAGAGTTGCTCCCTTGTTAAAAATCTCACAAATATTTTCCTCAACACGAGGGTTAGCAAGTTTAACATAAGAGCATAAATGAAAAGAAGAAGTAGGAATAGAAGGTGAATTTCCAAATACCGGAAATGTTACCGAACCTCCTTCACCGGCCATGCTCAATGTGCCGGTACCCACATCAATACGAGCTCGAGTAGTGGCCATAAATGGCCGTCCCAACAAGAGCAGATGTCCAGTTGCACTCTTAGCTCCTTTGCCTTCATGAAGTACAACAAAATCAGTAACGACTCGAATTCCACCAATGAGGATAGTGACATCTTCCACAACTCCCAATGGACAGCTCACGGTGCCATCCGCTAGCTCAATGCGAATGTCGGTGGCTTGAAGGACTCTTGAGTTCATCTTCTCGAAAATAGAATACGGCATTAAATTCATCGCAGCTCCTAAATCCATCAACCCCGAAACGGTCTCTCCGCTTTCCAAAATAATACTCAAGTCGAAACCTCCCGGATCCCCTCTTTTAAGAAACGAGTTGAGAGGCACGAGATCCTTTCTCTCCCCCTTCACAATACTTCGAATAGGCAGAACATAAGGATTGGGCGTCTTGTGAAGAGGTTGGGTCTCCTTCTCGGGTTCCTCGGACTCCGTGCGCGGCTTTTCGGGGTTGGACGGCCGTCCAGTGTTGGCTGGACGCTCGTCCAGAACAGACCTCGCATTATGCTCCTCGTCTGCGTTGGACGCTCATCCAACGCGGGCCTCGCTGTTTGAACTGCGGTGTTGGACGGTCGTCCAGATACGTTGGACGGTCGTCCAGCGTGGTGCGCTGCATGATTTTGTGTCAATCCCCATCGAGAATTCGAGTTCCATCTATCACTCAAACGGCCTTGAGGCAGCATCGTAACTCCATTGCGTTGTAACACCGAGATTGCGTGGATTCCTTGAGCTGAAAATTTGCCCATTTGATTCATCGATTCCAATATTTGCTCCAATTCAGTTGATAGACACTCGAGCGTGGCTTGGTTAGCATCACCTATCAACTTTTGCTCTTGCATGAGGGTGTTAAGTTCATCCCCCGTTGGTGAAGAAACTTGTGGAGAATACGGTTCTTGAGAAGATGATGGGTAGTATTGTGACAGAGGGTCATAAGGTGATGGTTGAGGTGAGAAATAAAGTAATGGTGAAGGGTAGTATGGTTGATATGGTGGTGGTCGATAGTAAAGTTGGTGTGGTGAATATTGAGGAAGGAATTGAGGGTTCAGTGGAAAGTATACCGGCGGCAGTGGTGAGGAGAAGGTAGAAGTGGTGTATGTGGGACATGAAAAATCGCCCATAACCATTGCCATGGCCTTGGGCTCTTCAAGACTAAATTGTAGTCCTCAACACTTGATCTCTTCCTCCATTTTAACTATAAGCACTCAACAAACAAAGTAAACGTACCGAGTGGAAGAAACAAGAAATCAAATAAAAACAACCTAAAATAAAATAAATAAAATACTACACAATTAAATAGCCTAAAGTTTTCCCCGGCAACGGCGCCAAAATTTGTTTCACTAAAAAATGTTCGCAATAGAACGAAATCTATCCTAGCACTTAGTAAGTAAGAACCCAATGTCGAATCTCAAGGAAAACTTTGCAGGGCAAATAACTGTGTAGCAAACAATCCTAAACTAGCCTAAATCTAAGAAAGCAAGTAAATGAATTTGGTATGGTTTGGTTTTAAATCCTAGGCAAGAAAATAAATCAAAGCAATAAATAAAAGTGAGTAAATAACTAATCTAGAAGGCAAGAAATAGATCTAAGAATTAAACTAAAAGAAGACAATTAAACTACATAGGCAAGAATCGAAAAGAAAGCAATAACGAAAACAACGAAGAAAACGAATCTATACATAATAAATAAATCTGAAATTTTGAGCAAATAAATCTAACTACGAAAACTTGAAAGCGAAGGAATTGAAAACTAAGAAAAACGAATCTAATCTAAGAACTTGAAATCGAACGAACTAAATTAAACAAAGCAATTACGAAATTAAATCTAAAACTAAGGAAAGCAAATATATCAAATAAACGAAAGCAATAAAGAACTTACAAAATTAAACGAAGAACGAAGAACACTAACTAAAGAAGTAGCCTTGAATTAAAAACGAACAACGATCCGGATCGAACAAAGGAAAACTAAACTAGAATGTAATGTGCTGAAAACTAGAGCTAAAACTAAGGTAAAACGTTATAAAATTCGTTCACAAGGAGTAATATTTATACTAGGTATGAAAACCTAGTTAAACAAGGAAAAGACAGCTGGCCAGAACGTTGGACGGTCGTCCAACGTAGCACTCGCATTGTATCTTCAAAACCATGGATGGTCGTCCAACGTACGTTGGACGGTCGTCTAACTCTGGACGATTGCGCGCCTTTCTTGTTTCGGTCGTATCTTCCTCGTCCGAACTCCAAATTGACCTCCGTTTTCACCTATATGCTCCTATCGAACCCCTCTTCAATATAACGATTCTTTCTTCTCATTTTCTTCTCATTTCTGCCATTTGTATCCTACAATACCAAAGACTCCAAAGCAACCAAATCATAGCCACAAACAACGAAAACACACAAAAACTAAGGGAAAACGGACACGAAAAGACGACTAATAACCTAACATCTAGACACCAATAAATATTGTTATGTTGGTTGGATGTAGAGAGCGGGTGGACAGATCTGCCCAAATAAAATACATATGACGACACTATTTTATAAGTGTTGTTAAAAGAAGTGTTGCACTAAAGACGGAAATATCAGCCGTCGTAAAACAACGACGGAAATAACCGTCGTTATAGGCAAAGTCTGACTTTGACCAAACTCGCAACGGCAATGAAATATCCGTCGTCGTTTCCGTCGTTGGTTTTAACGACGGAAATTCCTTCGTGTTAGAAACTACGACGAGGCTTATTGCGACGCTTTATTTCCCTTGTTGTTCCGTCGTAGATCGGATATAACGACGGAAATTTTAAATTTCCGTCGTTATTTTCTGTCGCCAAAGCCAAAGTTTCTTGTAGTGTTTTGTCCATAAGTACTAAAACATTCCACTACAGTAATAGTACTTAATTACCTGTTTTACCCTTTTTGAGTTTAGGGCTAGTATTAGACTTAGCGACCCCGTATTTAAGATATCCCACATCTGTTGATTAACTTAAAGCTTCTGACTGTTAATGTTATTCAACCTCTTTTATCATTCCTGAGTAGTACCATTCATTCCTTATTCATCATACCGGAACTTAATCCACCTGCAGGATTTGGTATGATAATCCTTAATGAATTCCTCAGGGGATGTGATCAACCTGTTCTACCAGGATACGGTGCTTTGTTGCAGTTGCACTAAGAGTCGTACTACTCGTAGTTGCTTCCCAAGATACGGAGCATATTGAGTTACAGATCCTCTGAACTCTCACCCATGGTAAGTCAAAGAAACAAACCACAACTATACATCCTTAGGACTCAACTAGAGTTAAGGTTCAACTTAAGTCACCGAGGTCTCGATTCTTTCTAAATAGGTCAGAATAGAAGAATACACCCCACTGTGATCCTATCAGTACACGCACGTACTAGTATTGACAAGTAGCCAAGACAAGCTATTTATGCATCCTATACTACAGCCTAAACTGACAGTTATATCCAGAACTGTCTCGACTGTGATACCCTTTTATATCTCTAGAGAAACCGACAACTATGGTCTTCTGTTATCTACAACACACCATAAAGCCTATAACTTTAAGATAATGGATAGATGTTTGATGCATGGGTAACAATTCATACTTAATCAGATAGGAGATTGTATGTGGTTATGGACAACACATGCATACAAGCTAAAAGGCCTGCTTTCTAGTATACAAATCCATCATCTCCAACCTGAAACCTCTTCCTTCGTGGTCTACCTGCTTGTTTCGGATTAGATGGTGTTCCAATAACCAATGACTCGACTTCAACTGGAACATGCCACTCGCTAGGATCAGGCACCGGCATAACATCAGAAGCATATATTTCATGCCATGTACGAGTTGTATAACACGAATTCACGTATCCAAAGAGCACCTGATTCATATTACTATAACAAGAAAACAGATGACATCAGAAAAAAATAAACAGTAAAAATGTTATATCAAATTAACATAAACATCATACCTTAAAGCTCGTGTAGCATGTGAGCATGGAATTAAATCCATTTGAAACACTTTACACGAACACTTCATTGAAAGGATATCAACAATATAACTAGATGATCCCGAGATAACCTTGAACTTTGAATCTGAGATGGGCTCGACACTCAACTGATCTCGTAATTGTCTTAAGGAAGACACCGAGTTTGATGTTCGACCGCTTGTTAAATCCCGAGCCAACACGGCCTCTGAGCATAGTAGCCTCCAATCTTTGAGTGGCATATTCTGAAAGTTCAAGACTCCTAGATGCAGCTATACTATGCCGCTTACAAAACCACTCTTGAACAAGATTACGAGCATACTCTAACAGAGCACAAATTGGCAACTTCCTAGCCCACTTCAGCCGAGAATTCAGACACTCCACGGCATTTGAAGTACCAAAAGCATATCTACGAACTAGACATTTACTACGAGCCCATCTAACAGGATCAATTTTCAAAAGCTTGGAATGTGCAGCAGCAGAAGCAGATTTCAAACTACTCATGTGGATTTCAAAGTCTTCGACCCTATATGCATTAGCAGCAGCCTGGAAAAACTCAATCACATCTTCATCCCTAAGATGCCCTTGTATATGATAAGCACAGACCAAACGCAATCCCAGGAAAAACAGACCTCATAGTATTCTTTACACTGACATGTTGATCAGACACTATCAACATGTCATCTCGAACTCCAAACGATTCTCGAACATGTAATAAAAACCAACCCCATGACATATCATTCTCCTTATCACCAACACAAAATGCAAGAGGAACAATCTGTTCATTTGCATCTATTGTTGAAGCAACAAACAACACCCCCTTATACTTCCCCTTCAAATGAGTTGCATCAATAACAATAATGGGACGACAAGAACGAAAAGCTAGTATACATGCATGAAGACAAAAGTAACAGTACTCCATTGACCCATCAACACGAGTTTGAATATCAACAATTGACCCATGATTCATCAACTGAAGCATATATAAATACTTTGGTACCAACTACAAAAAAATTAACATTACACATCACAAACTAAACAACTAATACTACTATAACACAAAACAATATAAAACAAAATATAAGATATTGCAAGGGAGATTTTGCAGGCTATAACATCTTGGCACCTGAAAACTGTATCAATATGTAAAAATTGGAAAACCAACACAATTACCAAACTAGACATCATAAAGGTGCCTGACTGACTGTGCTTAATTCTTCCCTCTTCCGAACTGCTCATACCTCTATTAAAACCACCTCAACCAACACAATAAATAAACATTTTATGTTTATATCAAATCACTAAGAGGTAAAGTTAGTAGCAGTGTCATCAGGAATTTTAGTCAATCAAATGAATAAGATGCAAAGTTGAATGCTAATGAAGGGGCCTAACATAAAATAGGTAATGTACCTGAAATGATTTTTCGTGATCACCGTATGCAGCGTTCAGAGCCAAATTCCTACCAGCTAAAGCAGCAGAGTACGTCAAGTTAACACCAAAATCTCTTTGTAACTGGCCTTGAATGTCACGTGGTCTTAGCTCATACCCATCTTGCAACAGATTTGGACCAACATGTGCAGCTATAGTGTTGGGAATTGTTAAGGACAATATGTTAAAGGGTAACTCATATGGGACACTGTGAAGTGAGTGAAATACTTGTTTTGATTTGATCCCAAAACCCCAAGTATCCTATTCCCAAGCGACCCAATTTGATGTAGAAAATAGGTTAGAAAATTCTCTAAGCCTATACTGTTAGGATGGCTTTGATTTTTTGCTTTAGTCACTTAGGTTTTTAGACTGCAGAGATTTCAAGTGAAGGCCACTCGCTTGAGTGTGTTTTCCAATCGAAGCGAGTCTAACCAGCCGAAGTGAAGCGTGCCGAAGAATAGCAAAGCGAAGCGAGCGCTACAGTAGATTCGATGCGAGTCTGCCAAAGCGAAGCGAAGCGAGCGCTACAGTGAAAAGCCAACGCGAGTCAACGCGGGTCAACACTTACTAAAGCAGTCACTTGGAGAACTCTCTTCCCAAGTACTCACTACAGTTTGACCATGAAGCGACCCAATTTGAAGCGGACGCTACAACGTCTAAAGCGAAGCGAGCCACTACCTACCAGAAAGTGACAGCACAATTCCCGCTCCTATATATTTTGAACTCCAGTCAACTGAAGATCGTCGCATTAATTACGAGATCTCCACGTGTCGAATGAGGAGTGGAGCAGCGGAGTTGACTGCCAGGCCGACAGGGCGCCGCTACAGTACTGGCTCGCTCCAGTTACTGTTAAGTTTGTAACTTAGCCATTTTCGGCAAAGTGACAAAACTGGCGCACCTGCAAAAGCACTGCCTACGCAAGTACTATCGAGAGGAGGAGGGACAAAGCCACCTACCAAGCAACGGATCTCGGCATCCCTCCGCCTATAAATAGTGAAGGATGAAGACGAAGAGAAGTAGAACAGTACTTGAGCATTCGAGCGCCTACTGCAAACAAACACTCCCAGCCTTTGAGCACTCTTCGAGTCTTTGTTTCCAAGTGTTCTCCGAGTTCCAGTTACATCGGAACTCGTCTTCGCAACCTTCACACCGAGAATTCTAAGCCCACTTCAAAATCCCAGCTTAGAAGAAGAGTTCTAGCCATCTTTGCATTCATTGTAAATGACTCTTCAATAGCGTGTCTCTGTCGAAACAGAAAACCCTAGCCCAAGTTTTAGGTTTTGTGTGTTCGTCGTTAGGTTGTGTTCGATCCAAGGCTCTACCTTCATCGATAGTAGAAGCCTCGATCATAGAGTCTAGATCCAAGTGACTAGGCTAATTTCTAACCTAGCAATAATATCGAACTAGAGAAGTCCGAGTATCGAACACGAGGAGTGAATGTGTCGAGAGATAATCAAGTAGTTCGTCTTGTCTCTATTGTCCTATTTGAGCACATAATCTTGGTTTGGTGTTTTTCTAAACTAGGCAAAGAGTAAAGTAAATGACAAGCTTAAACATGCAATGAGTTAATGGAAATAGCAAGTAAACAAATGAGAATTCAAGTAATAAAGGCATGGCTCCAAGTAACTTCCGATATGATTATGATGAAGGCTTTAGAGTTTAGATGCTTCAAACCACTTTAATCCACCTTGAATTGTCTCTTATATCATATATGTTAACCTACCTTACTAGGGTGATCAACAAGTAGATCAATAGAGCAATAAATGTTTTCTAAGCCTTTAAATGCCCTACCAACTCCAAATAGCACATTTTAGTCTAAGAAAACCTACCAACTATCATCCAACCCATCTAATTCTTCCTAGGAATCATATGAGATGAAATCAAGTGATATGGGTATGAATTGATGCCAAGTGCTATGAATGGAAGCTTCCTAGGCATTCCATCAAACACCTTAGATGCACTCCTAGTGATCAATTAGTCATGCATTCAAATAATGTCCCAATCCATAGGCAATTCAAGGGGAAGGTAAATCAACATCCTAAACTCTAGCACCCAACATCTAAATCACATCATCCATTACTTGGAACCATAAAGGTGCTTAGCTAGCAATAGATCTAGCAATCAAACCATCAAAAATAAGAGAAAACATAATGGAAAGAACAAGGGAAATGAAAGGAATAGAAATGCTCCAATAATCTTCAATCTCCAAGCTTGATCATCCAACAATATTTGAAAATACCAAAGAGGAAAGAGGAAATAGCTAGGGTTCTAAAGTAGAAGTGCAAAAGTGAATTACAAGTGATCAAAGATGCCAAATGAGGCAAATAAAGGAATATTTATAGTCTTCCCATAGGTTGGGGTCAAATTGCAAATAACAGAAACTTGAGTTGAGAAGGTGGGGTAAAATCTGTAATTTCCGGAAAGTTGTCTAAGGCATGTGTTTGTGCATTCTCGCCCAAATCTGCCATTCTGCGCGCTCCCACGGTTTTGGCTCGTTCTCTCTCGTCCGGTATCGGAAAATTAATTCGCAAAGTGCTACGGCTTCTCTTTCGATCCTCTTCGACATAGGATAAGTCAAACATTCCCAGAAATTTGCCACAGCACCTGAAATAGGCACGGAACTCGAGAGAAAACGCAAAGCATATAGAAAACGCATAAGTATGAAAACCTATCATTTCCTATTCATTTAAGCACACATATCAAAGCCAAAACCTACTAAAACATCTTGAAATGCATACAAAATATCGGTTTGTCAACTCCCCCAAACTTAAGCCATTATTCGTCCCGAAAATGGAACAAAACAATCAAAACACTCAAACCGAATGGGTATGCAATTCAAGATCATCGATGTCTCTTACAAACCTCTACGTGTTTCAAACACGTATTCACCCCCCCCCCCCCCCCCCCCCCCCTCTACGTGTTTTCCTCTTACAAACCGGGACCAACATATAGCCTTAGAAGATACTTTGGCATGAGGGCCTCTCCTCAAATCTCTCTGACAAGTGTGTGGTACCCAAGCATATATCTTCCATATACTACCAACAACTCTGCCTCGAACACAAAAACTACATCTTTCTTCAAACTTGCATATATCATAATATCTACCAGAATCCGAACGCTTGTTGCGAAACTCGAGACAATTTTTCAGATGATATAAAGCAATACATGATATCATTGCATCCTTACTACGAAATACAGAACCATGCCCAATCTCCACAACAACAGGTTCAGGATCAACAAACACATTGTCACAAGGTATAGAGGCTTGAAATGCCGCACCTGGTATAAACCACTGACCACTACTAGAACTACTACCATCAATATTACTACTATTACTAGTATCATCAGTGCTACCACTAGTACTAGAGCTACCACTAACACCACTAGTATAAATCCATAAAAGCTGCATAAACAAATAACAAAGAAAGAAAAACAACAAACAATAAGAAATATGCAGTGGAATCATAGCTAAATACATAATAAACTCCTGTATTTTTATACGGAGTAATCAAACAGTAAATAAAGACATCACATTTGAAAGATTTAATAATACTAAAGCAAAACACTATCTTAAAATCATAGCAAAATTTTCACTGAACAACATCAAGGAATGAGCCTACATATACAAAACGAAGCTTCACGCAATCAAGGAGCATGAATTAATCATCACAGATTCAAAAATTCCACCAACTGAAGACCAAATTCAAAGCACAAAAAAGCAGCAAAAATTAAAAACATGATGAAAAAACATAAGCCAAGTGATGAACCTATACCATCAAGGAACAAGCCTACATATACAAAACGAAGTTCACGCAATCAAGGAGCATGAAGTAATCATCACAGATTCAAAAATTCCACCAACTGAAGACTAAATTCAAAGCACAAAATAGCAGCAAAAAGTAAATACATGATGAAAAAGCAGAAGCCAACAGATCCACCTACACGATCAAGGAACGAGCCTACATATACAAAATGAAGCTTCACAATCAAGGAGCATGAAGTAATCATCACAGATTCAAAAATTCCACCAACTGAAGCAGAAATTCAAAGCACAAAAAAGCAGAAACAACTACATTCACTACACACATAATAAACCCCTAAAAACACTGGCCTACTCCACAACTAGCTAGGAGGAGGTGAAAAACAGCAAAAAATTTGCAGATACACTTATAAACATGAAATTCAGCAAAATTACCTCAAATCAAAGTAAAATCTGAGCAGGCGCGATGATCCGGTAATCAACGAAAAGAACTTAGAAGAATTACCTACTAAAAATCCAGCTAAACCGTGCAACAATCCAATCAGGAAAAAAACTCACCGTAAATCCATATGAAAAAAACGAGAAAAAAATCACTCGGAAAAAAACTCACCGTAAACGAAGATATCAACCTCCTTCGCACAATTATGAACAAGAATCGACCGGAAATCATCAACGAGAAAAAACTCTGATCATGAATCTCCTTTCCCACACCTCAGTTCATAACAGAAAAACAAACCTCCTTTCCCAACCTTCAGCTCGCGGAAAAAAGAGAAAATTAAATTACGTATATAAATAAGCGAAGGCATTTTTGTCCATACAAACCAAAATTTGGGTAATTTTATTGTAAATTATATTACATACCTAAAAAAAATGTTTACCAATTCAAAATGGGTAAAAAGGTGTATTTTCTCTTACTCAAACTCCAATATTAATTCAATTTTAATATTCAATTGTTTCAATACTTTTTTAGAAAATAAAATATTACTATTTCTTATCTGTATCGTTCGAATAGCAAAGTAATTAACCTTTATACTATACTCTCTTGATTTCATTATACTATTAGTCTTATTTGATAAATATGTGACATGTATAATATTCTAATGAAGACTAATATAATGAGACAGGTGGAGTAATACTTTTAATAATTGATGAATTTTATTTATATATAGCTATCTCATGTCATATTTTTATAAGACTTTATCAACAGAGTACTCATATTAAAGATGACACTATAAATTCAATATTATTCATCTCCAAATATTTTCCTATTTAATATTCAAGTTTTTTAGTAGGGTTCATTTTTTGAATAATGTTTACTTTTCTTTAGTAGGGTTTAGGTTTCTTTAGTAGGGTTTTTTTACATATCTATTAGGTACATATTTATAACATTTCCTTAATTGTGTCATTATCACGTTATTTGTGGGCACGTTAAATATGTCTTCGGTTGGTAAATGAATTAGAAAATAGAACCTCTTCTATGGGACGGAGGGGAGTATGTAATACTTTAACACTTTTTTTTTTCAATAAAATGTTGACTTTAGTTAGTAACACAAAAATGATCAATGTCAATTTTTGACGTGATAGAATAAAATTAATCGATTATAACTATTGGAAATCATCTTTGACCTTTTCTTTATATTAGAATAAATAACGGACAACTTGACTTATATCTTAGTACTAATATTTTTCTTTCATATTTGCTTAAAAATAATACTAAAGAATCATTAATGTCGAATTTTAACGACATACAGTATACCTATTATCGATAATTAGTCTATTTTTTATTTTCACAATTGACGGACGGCTTGGAATAATTATTATTGTATGAATTTTGATGGGATAAAATACATTTACCATCAGACAATAAATTATTACCAATAATAACGGGTGGTTTTAAATAATTAATATATAGAATTATGTATTTTTCTATTCAAATTCTATTTAAAATCACAAAATAAATTGTATCTCGTCGAATTTGGACTTGACGGCATTGGTACCTTTCTTTATTTCAATGACGAAAAGAAATGAGTATCTAGAGGAGTAAGCGAGGGATTATATCTTACACGTGGAGACACCAATACGTTTAACCAAAAAAGTGAAGTGGCGGAAAGTCGCTACTTTATAAAGACAACTGAATTACTGAATCGGACATCATTCAATAAAATTAGATGTATAGGGCTAATGCTGAAGTTGAGCGACGCGAGGGGAGCGGAGAGGTAGAGCGAGAGAGCGAGAGAGAGAGGGAGGGAGGGGAGAGGAGAGGAGCGGAGAGCGATTTAAGGTTTTGAAATCCTAATCGAAGCCAAAGGTCAGTTAAACAGCGAGCGCCCGAAGCTATTCTGCAGTATTTTAAAGATTGTTTTGTGAATTTGTCTTTTCTCTGTTAGGTATTTTATTGTGTAAGAAATTTGACAATTAGGCGAGTTTGATTTGGTATATGATGATGATGATGATGGTAATTGTGTGTTGTGAGAAAGAGGTGTCCGTATTATTGTGTGCAGGAAGAGTGCGTGAGCGATTGAGGGTTGGTGAGGGAGAGAGGGAGGGGAGAGAAATTTGTGGGAGCTGCCAAAATCGCCATTTTCTGTAGCAGGACCTCGATTTCACCATGACTGATCGGAAACTTGTTGTAAGCTTCATAAATTTCTCATTTTTCTTATAACGCCATTGTCTGTTCGATGAGCCTAGGAATGTTATTGGGTAAATGTGATTTCTGTATCGATACTAGGTCTTGGGAATTCCATGGGATGTGGATACTGAAGGATTGAGGGAATACATGAGCAAATTTGGGGAGCTGGAAGACTGCATTGTATTAAAGGTCAGTTCTTACTGTTTTCTTAGAGCTGCCTCTGTAAGTCAGAAAACCTAAAAAAAAAACCAAACTTTCAACATTTGTGAAGTGTCAAGTCCGGCCGGATGTTGTTTTGTATTTATAACTGTCATACAAACTTGACCCGATGAACAATAAAACATTGTCAAACCTGTTGGCCTTTACTGCATCTACTATGGTAGGGAAAAGTCTGTGTAATGTGATGCAACTATGTGAAGAATTGGATTCTCTTTAATTCAGGCATTTTCATAAGGAAAAACAAAAGAGATTCTTTGTCTGTTGGGTTTATGTAGTGAAGCTCTTCACACTGCTGGCTCCGAGAATCTTGTAACTTTGAACATAATACGAACATGTAAATTTTATCTTTCTGCTTATTCTGTCAATCATATCTTGGTTTATCATTTTTCCGGAATTAGGTAATGTCACTACTCGCGGCTGTGCTACTATCACAATATCAAATATAATTTCATTGTTGGAATCTTATGGTCTTGAATTTCTTTCTTGGAAAGATTTCTACTTTTGTTCAGTTTTTTACTACCTGAGGTTAAGGAAATAAGGATTTCCCCTGGTGTAAAATTATGTTGGAACAACGTTTTCTGGTTCTGTGAAATATGCTTATCTATGCCCGAGCTCTAGAAGTAATTTCCTACTGTTTTGGTTGTGTGTTTCCAACTTTATCTCACCTGGAACATGTGATACATAGGGATGTAATAGCAATAGGTCCCCTTATATTATTGTCTTTTGGTGATTTCAGGAACGTTCTACTGGTCGTTCTCGTGGTTTTGGATATGCAACATATGTGACAGCTGAGGATGCGAAGGTTATTCATATCTTGAATACTTGCATATAGTTTATCAGCGTGTGGTATGAACCTATCATCAGTTCACAAAATGATTCATATATTTGTGCATGTGCCAGGCTGCCTTGACTAGTGAGCATTTACTTGGCAATAGGATGCTGGAAGTCAAAGTAGCCACACCTAAGGTTACATTTTTTAAAGATTTTTTTTTCCCCTTCTTGTAACGGTTTATAATTTTGCCAACCTAATGACTTTCATGTTTACAAAATCATTGCCTATGCATATTGCTCTTATTGTTTGACTTTTCTATCAGTTCTATGCCCTCCAGTAATGATTTGATTCCTTTTACTTTAACATTGAGCCCGCCCATTATCTATTTCTTAGGAGGAGATGAAAACAACATCGAAGAAAATTACCCGGATATTTGTGGCTAGGATTCCACCATCAGTTACTGAAGCTGTTTTCAGAAGGTTGTACTCCCTGTTTTTTACTTTAACTTTTAACAAGTTGTTCACATAGTTATGTTCTATCTGGCATTCTATGTAACCATGGTACTTATTTATGTTTCCTGAATAGTAATAGTTATATTTTCTGTTACCTATGCAGTCATTTTGAGAAATACGGGGAAATAACAGATTTATATATGCCAAAGGTTCATACTTATCTCCCATTCTATACAACAAGAAGATTATTTTATATGGTGTTGCACCTGACTCTGATTCATTTACCCAGGATCCATCTACCAAAGGTCATCGCGGGATTGGGTTTATCACTTTCGTGAATGCTGGTAAATCTTGTTTGTGCTTTTGTTGGCATTCTACTTCTAGGAGTTGGCTACAATGATTTCTTTTTCTGGTGCCTGGCTTGTATTCGTAACTATCATACTTTACCAGAGACCAGTGCAGATGTGCTTGATTTGGAGAAAGTTATGTTGTTTTGAAGATGCTTTATATGTGTGGGAAATCTAATTATCTTACCAAGTTTGTAATGCCAACTGCACCAATATATCTTGTGCCTTTTTTATATCGGATTATTAGTTCTCTTTACTTGGAATAGCCAGGTTTCTGATCAAATGAATATTTATCAGTCTTTAAAGCTATAGCATGACTGCTGATATTGATACAGTGGGGGAGTCATGTATGTTAGTGATTTTTCATCATTATGCATGCTGTGGTACTATTATGCAACTCATATTACATTCCAAAATATTTTCTTAATACTTTTGAACTGTTCACAGAAGCGGTAGATGATCTTATGGCTGAGACTCATGAATTGGGAGGTTCAACTGTGGTGGTGGATAGAGCAACCCCAAAGGTAGCCTTCAGAATCATGTTCTCCTTCAATTATATCATGAAGCACTCGTTAGCAGCACCTCGCCAGATTTGTATGGGACATTTTTGTATGATCTTTTTTATGACATGCCTGTCAATATAAATTCTTGAACACAAATGGTATTCTAGTTGACACCATCGGAAGAGTTTGGGTGCATAAAGTGAATGTGCTTGTCAGCTAGGATATATGTAATTTTGCCATTATACATATCAGTAGCCAAAGAAAAGAAGTCACATCGTGGTTTCAAACTAATTTATCATCTATAGATCCATATACTATAGACGCCTGAATCTTTGTAGTTCGTAGCATGAATATGTGAGCTGAATTTTCTTACTCGATTATAGGAGGAAGAATTCAGGCCAGTTAGCCGAATGCCCCAAGGTGGGGGTGGATATGGTGCATATAATGCTTATATTAATGCTGCAACTAGATATGCTGCACTTGGAGCACCGACCCTGTACGACCCTCCTGGCGCCGTGTATGGAAGTAAGTAAATTGTTCAAAGAACCCGTTTAAGTTACAGTTAGATGATATTAATTGACTATTATCTCATTAGGGGAAGTGCCTCGTGGAATGGGCAAAAAAATCTTTGTTGGTAGGCTTCCTCAGGAGGCAAGTGTAGATGACCTTCGCCATTATTTTGGGAGATTTGGAAGAATTTTAGATGTTTACGTTCCAAAGGTAAGAATATATGTGCTTTACGCAATTGATGACACAAGATTTTGATACATCAACTATTTTGTTTTGTTAGGATCCTAAGAGATCTGGTCATAGAGGATTTGGTTTCGTGACTTTTGCTGATGATGGTGTTGCAGATCGTGTAGCTCGAAGATCACATGAGATATGTGGACATCAGGTCTCGACTCCTTTATGCTTAACTGTATTTTTTTATCTGTT
This sequence comes from Thymus mandschuricus, assembly GCA_029379335.1. Taxonomy (NCBI): domain Eukaryota; kingdom Viridiplantae; phylum Streptophyta; class Magnoliopsida; order Lamiales; family Lamiaceae; genus Thymus; species Thymus mandschuricus. The sequence continues at coordinate 33,692,553 of CM057073.1, read as the reverse complement.
AAATTATTGTACTTTCTCTTTTCAAGTCGTACATATATAGGACCAAAATCCAACAAGGTCAGTGCAAGTCCCAGACATCTAGAAGTCGTTCATGCTAACATATGGATCAAATAATGATCATGCTGTGTGATCTATCTCCTGCCAGTATATCAAGATATTTTAAGAACCTGTATTGCTAGAAGCATTGGAATTTTTTGAATTATGGCTATGTATTGTTAGACCCTCGGCTGTCCAGAAGACGGTTTACAACTTTTCAACTCATATTTCATCTAACTCTCAACTCATATTTGTGATCATCTAACTCCTCAACAGTCATATAACCAAAGATAGATAGATAGATCATAGATGAATGGAGTATAGGGTTGGGGTATAAGCACTAGATCATTTTCGAGTACTATAACCCTTTCTTAAATGTTTGTCTGTTTTTCTTTTCCATAATAGCCAAAGAGGTGAAGTAGATATAACTAAGAGGGGGGGTCACATCTTATTGCAACGGATCCATAAAGAACAATCACCTCACCTCAAATTATCATTCTACTGTCTGTTGTCCAAATTCAGTGAATTTAGCAGTTAGAGCTTGATATTTAGTCTGAGCTGATGGTAGCCCTATTTGACTGCTATTTATTTTCATTGTTTGGGTAAAATAAACATGACCATCTTTGTGTTATGCGTATCATTCAACTGATTTTTTCAAGATTCAGTAAGTGTACCAATTCTTATTGGTAATCATTATTTTATGAATATGATTCGTATAAAATTATTGGCTCGTCAATAAAATTGGCAAGATTCTCTCTTTTTTTCCCCCAAGGTTCTTAATGATTTTATTACAGGTTGCAATAGATTCAGCAACACCTGTTGATGATGCTTCTGCTGCTACTGCTGCTGGCCCCAGCGGTAATGTTGTGATGCCTCCTAATCCTGAGCAATTTGGTTACGGTGCACCACCTGTGCGTGCTTATGGCAGGATGTATGGGAGCCTAGATTTTGATGATGTGAGTATTCATGTATTATTTTTCTGCCCTTTAACACTAATGAGTTTGTGCACCATGGTTTTATGTGTTGTTCATTGTATATCTTCTACCTCATCTCTTCAATCTGAATTCCTGTGTGGTATTTGTCACTTTTGGATAGCATCTCTTTGGCTTTTCTTGCTATGATAAATGCCTTAGTGCTGAGATGTTTAAGCTTCCATCTGATAAGATCCAGGGTTTAATAATTTTTGCCTCTAAAGCTTATTGCCAATAATTAGTAGGACTGGACATCGTGATGGCACCTTTGCATGCTTCTCCAGTATAATAGGGTTTAGTATTTTTACAAGTTTTTGTACCTTTTCTTGCTACTGTAACCTTGTATCATGTTAATTTTAACTATTCGGCTCAATAATTTATTTTATTTGTGAAATATATTTCAGTGTACTCTTATTCTGAACTGTTTTAGTGACTGAATGTAATTATTTGTTGGCAGTGGGGCTATGGTGTAGGTGGCAGTATGAGCGGGGGAAGACCTGGTGCACGTGCAGATAACAGGTATAGGCCTTATTAAGGATCGAAAGACAGTAGCTTCCCTGATGAAATCCTCGAAAATCGATTGTTGCCCTTCTCAGATATGTGGATTGTCTTTATTTGTAAAAGGAGATATCTGCATTTGATTTATCCGTGCACTACATTTCAGTTATTCTTATGTTAAGAGCAGTTTTTACTGCTCATGTTAGATGCTAGTTGATCTTGAACTCGAAGTCAAATGTTTGACACTAACAAGGAACTTCCTTAGTTTATGTGTAGGTAGTTGTACCATTTTAAGTTATATGAGGATGCTTTCTATGTGTCTTACTGTGGCCAAAAATTGTTTTTGATTCTTTGACGTAGTCAAACAGTATAATCTTGGTTCGCAGCAAGTTTTGGTCATTCACGATTTAGTTCTTGTATTTTTGGTACAATCATTTTGCATAGTTAGACAGTACTGTTTGCCGGTAACTCAAAAGTCCGATGGTGTTGGAAGTTCGACTGCAAACTCTTTCTAGGTTACTTATACAGAGCTAGGATTTTGGAGAAATTGCATTCAAATTCTCGACTTCCTTTGGGACTTGTCCTCTCTTGTTTGCAATGTGGGCGTCGATATGGATGAGTTGCCATTTCTATTTCAGAGATTGTGCAAGTGGCCAGAAAAATAGATAAAGGATGCATTTTTCAAATTCATTTCATTTTACTGGTGTGACTCGATAAATAACCTGAAGTCACAAAAACCATCATTTTTACGAATTATCTCTTGGTGCATGTGAAGCACCTACAAATACAGCAGATCTTGAAATATAGCGAGCGTGATAAACTCCTGCGAGACGTTAAAGGAGTCTGCCCAGACAGTGAGTTTCTCATGGCTTGGGCTTTCGTCTGTGCCCCTCGTAGCTTCTTTGTTATTCTGTCCATCTTTGCTGATCTCTTCTTCTCCAGTTTCATCTAAAACCAAACTACTTGTTAGTCGACATCTTTGAAAATTTTTGCAAGCCTCCTAATCAATTCTTTGGGTGTCAAATTATGCAGCTCAAAATGCAAAAGTAATACATCAATGACAGGGAAAATTGCACTTTTACACCGAGTTACAGCTGCTTTCGACTTAAAACATATTTGAATCTTACGAGTGTATTCTGTTTTCAAATCTTCCATCGATTTTCCCAGTATTGGAATGTATAGCCAGCAGTCTAAATTTCATACGAATTTTGCAACTTTCAACTTAAAAACATATTTGAATCCAACGAGTGTACTCTTTTCAAATCTTTCCATCGATTTTTCCCAATATTGGAATGTCTAGCCAGCAGCCAAAATTCCATATGAATTTTGCAAGATGTATAAATCGACCTATTCCAGATTTGAAAACGTATTTTTGAAACTGGGATCTTGATTTGATAATTGACTAAAACTTTGGGTGCAAGAATGTAATATTTCCTAAAGTGTAATGGATGGAGAAGAATTCGTGCTAAGACAAACCTCAAGCTTGCGCATTGCAGCCTCAGCTTTAGCCTTCTGCAAATTCTCCCAAGCAGCTATCTTCGCTTCCTCTCTTTGCAACCTGCAGAAAGAAATTTATTCATCCAGATACTTTCAGCTCTGAGTTTCTAAAATTTCAATAGCTTTTTATAATTAAAACAGCTTAGGCTCCCCTTGTTCATTAAAACCATGAGTACCTAGACATGTCTTTTGATGACTCGGTCACATCCCAAGGTGTAGGGACGTGAGTCGAATCCACCTCTTCAACTCCATGTTTCCTTGAGCCTCTAGACGTATTGGTGCCTTTGTCTACCCGGACATCTCTGATATCATCTTTGCTGGAAGAATTCCCATGAACAACTGACGAATACAGAGTGGAAAACGATAGCCTTCCTTTAGATGAAGAACGAGTGCTCCCATCAGGGCTCATTTGAGTAGCCATATCTCTTCGCGAAACTAGGGCTTCTTCCTCCTTCCCACCAACTTTCTCATCTGCATATAAAATCCGTTGATCAAAAAAAAAAAAAAAAAAAAAAGTGCATGATCATAAGTTGATTAAGTTCCATAGGATTAGACGGAGATTTGGTATAAAGGAAGGCGGAAATGTAGAAACGGCCCAACCTTGTCCTTACATGAATACTCCGGATTGGAACTATAAATTGGCTATGTTGCTTAATGTAGCATACTAATGAAGTGGACTACAGTATTTCAGTACCTCAAAGTGGAAAATGGATGTACTTTTATTTTCTTATATTCAACAATCAATCCTAAAAAAGATACAACGCAAATAAGTTATAAATGAATTACGCAATGTTGTATTAGGGCATCAATCCTTAAGAAATGCTCCCTACATCCTGTTTAAGATGACATGTACTCCCTCCATCCCGGCCGACTTGGCCCCTTTCCTTTTTTGGCCCAACATGGCCCACTTATTAATTCCTAATTGTATTTAGCCCATACTTTAGTTCTAGACTTCTAGTTCACCTTTATTGGGAACTACTAATTCAAAGTAATTAACTTCCTAATTCCCCCCTCCTTAAAACTCGTGCCCAAACGAAAGGGGCCAAGTCGGCCGGGACGGAGGGAGTATCTATTATTTTTTACTCACGTAAATGTGTCATCTTAAACTAAAAGGAGGGAATACTACATTACAAAGATACAAATCTTTAGACTAAGAAGAAATTACACAATTGAAATGAGTGCCTACATTTTATTCACACAATTGTATTTCAACCATCAATGAATTTAACAAGAACGTTTTGGAAAGAAAGCAACATGATATCGTAGTTAAGAACCTCAATCACTTACTCATACAAAGGCGAGCACCATCAAAGCATATATGGTTATAATATAGGCTATATGTTTCTAGAAAAAGCCATTACATGTACGGATAATCTCATGAACCAAAAAAAAGGCGAAACAAAAGGATCTAAAAAACACAAATCATCTAAAAAGTAAAGGTATTAAGCAAATATCACTAGACCTTTTCATGGAAACAATACTTTTCTAGATGATAACACTATGAGTTAAGCCAACTCTTTAGAGTTTTGAATACAAAAAGGTCAAAAAAGTTTTAACAAAATTACTTGTGTTGAGAAATATTATCATCATTTTCATAATTGTTACCTATATCTTCCTTCTTGTCAGTATTATTAAAGATCTACTGTTTCTTGGGTTATTACAGTAAAATCATGGTTTTCAAATGCTACAATTAAAAGCTACTTGCATTGTCCAGTGTCCACCATTCTCTTCCTCGTATTAAAAATGCAAGAAGTTACTCAAAATCTAACAAAATTTCATTTTTCACCTATAAATTCCAATAATAATTCTCCCATTAAAACATACTCATAATTCCAATCCTTTGATTTACAGAAGTGATGGAATGTAATTTTCACTGCAAACGAAAACAAACAAGCTCACGGCCTCCTCCTAAGTAAGTTCAAGTGGGAGTTCTCTACCTGCTTGATTCAGTTACAGAATTACTTCCACATCAACTCAAAACAAGAACCACCTTGCAAGACTCTCTCAACTCACGTCACCCAAACTAACCATATTTGTGGAAACTCATAACTAAAATTACACATTGAAATCCTGCAATGCATATCACTTCTCATTTCTCATACTTTGCCATGAATATGCAAAAAATCATCAGTTAACTACTAGAATAAGCCACAGCAAGAGAAGTAGACTCCGTACCTTGTGAACTAAGCTCAGAAGTTTCGCTATGCATATCAGAGAATCCGAGCATACTAGCACCATGTGTCCCATTGTGCTCACCGTATAAAGAATGAGAAGATCTTGCAGCCATTTCAGCCTCGTAATGAACAGACAAACCTTCGGGTACCAAGACACCAGTGGTAAAAGGTGAATTAGCCATGAAATTCCTAATAGGAGCACCTTCGTGTAGAGGCATGGTGGGCGAGTAATTAGGCATGTAAACAAGCCCCATTGGGCCTAAAGGGCCACTCTTAGACTTCGGTCTTCTATGAGGCTGAGAAGCTACAGAGCTGAAGGCGCCATAGCCCGAAACGGGGCTAGTAATCCATCTCTCTGCATCATCCCATTTCGAAGGCACCGCCCTTCCACTATTAAAGGGCATCAACGCAGAAGCAGAGACGTGCCTTCTACTACTGCTTGCAGCTAATGGTACTCTCTCAGAGCTCCACGTCTTCGGCAAGTGATCACCGTACTCTGGTGTTCCCGGACTCGTATAGGCACCAGAGTTTCTAAAAGGCGGCCCTGAATTCCTTCTCATGACTCTTAAAACTAAAGCTAAATGCAGTTAAAATCCTAGCATTATCTTCAAAAGGTCTAAAGTGAACCAATTAGAGATTCAGATCTAATTACTGAAGAAGATAAGAGAACAAACACCACACACAGGGCTAATCCAAGAACAATTCTCAAAGAATAACCGCACGATTAAACCGAAATCCTCAGAGACTACACCAGAGAAAGAGGGCAGGTATCACACATATGACAAGTGCAAAGTAGCTCCAAAAAGCTCCATTTTCTGCATTCTGAAAGTTTATGGGCGCAAAGAGTGGACCACTGGGAGGCTGGTGATGTCGTTGCACAGCCAAGAATCTATGATAGAAGCAGACATTTTTTAGACACATAACCAAAAAAACTCTGAAGCTCTAAAACCCCACTCCCTTCTTCCACTACCACATAAAAACACGACCTTTCGTTGTCGAAATGGCTACACAGTTGTTACATATCCCCAAATTCCCTTTTCTCTACTTCACACACACACACACTGTACCAAACAAATGGGACCAGAAAATGAAAGGCGAAAAGGGAACAAAATTGAAGGTGCTTTTCCCAAGAAGTTACCTTTAACTGAGTCAAGATAAAGGGATTTAAGCCGGGTTGATTAGCATCATAAGTACTTCAGCTTCTTGCTTTGTCGTTGATGAAATCATGTTTCCGCTTTATGTGCAGAGTAATTGTAAAATAATGAGGCCAACTATTTCTATTCTATTCTATTCTATTCTTTTTAACTTTCTGTTTTTGGTAATGGGGTTTGAGAGTTGTTTAATCGAAGTTGGAATTTTTGGAATGTGAAAGCAAGTGAGCTTTAGTCTGAACATGTGAAGGGAAAGTGGTGCTTTGAATTCTCTGCACCTGAAGACTGAGATTTTTTTTTTTTTTTTCAAGAAAATTAATGGCGGAAGGAAAGAGTTGGCAGATGATGTCTCGAGCTCTCATTTCCAATCCATGTGAGGATGAGGATACTCCAAAACATACGGGCCCTCCGCTGGATCGACTTTGGATCTATCTCTTTCTCTCTCTATTTTGGGCGGAGAATTCGCAAAAATATATATATATATATTGTTTCTTTTTATTAGTCTTGTTTGTTTGGATATAAGAAGTAAGGAGAGAGAGAGAATACGCGGATATAATCAATTTTATGGAGATGGACTTAATTGTGGTCGGGTACTCCCCTTACTTTTCTCTTTTAACATTTATACATAAATTCTCGTGCTGAAAAGAAATAACACTAATGAAGTGAAATGGAAGTAGTGTTTTTTATCAATTTAAGAAATGAGACTAATAAGTAGAACGAATGAAAATAGTAAATCAGAATGAAACTAATAAAATGGAACGAAGATACGTAGTATGGAATTTTGATTTTGTAAATTTGATTAGTTTTATAAATTTACAATCAAATCAAAATAAGGATGAAAACTTGAGGTCAGGCGCCGAGGCAACTTTTATGGTTTGTTTTGTTTAAATTTGTTTAAGCATTGCTATCAAATTCGCGGTTAGGCGCTAGTTGATATTACGCCGTGCCACTAACATTTAATTTGTCTAGATGCTAAGTAATACTATGTTGGTTTAATATTGAAGATTCATCGGTAGTTAAGTTTAACGTTTAATGTTAAAATATGGTGATAACTCTATGAAATCAACGTTATAGCCCCAGTCAAGTCAAGCTCAAGCGTTCAATCTGGAAATGAGACGGTAGCCCTCACATATCAATGCTATAGCTCAATACCAATTCAAGCCAAGCTCAACATTCGATCTGAAAATAAAGCAATAATGCTCTAATACCAACGGTATAACTAAGCCATGTAATTTGATCCGAAAATCAGACGAAAACTCCTCCACCTCAATATTGTAAAAGGATGAAGATCAAAGAGACATTTCTCTAACAAATCTCAGAAGCTTATAAATGATTTTTGTTGGAAACCCGCTACCGTTTGATTTGCACTGAGGTAGCAACACTAGGAACGACACCTAAGAAGAAAGGGACAATGTCTCGCAAGGGTGATCACTCGCCGTGGTTCGATTAGAGCCCAAACTTAGGGTTCTCAATCTTGATCACTTTCATTAATTGTTTCCTTATTTTCTCTCGTTTTCCCCTTATTTTTTTGGATTTCGAACAAGGAATTTTGATTAATTATTCAGAACTCTCTCTCTCCCCCCTCCCGAATCATCAATTTCCAAAATAATTCCTCTCCTTAATTTCCGTACCCAAAATAAACATGAAATATAAGTGTAAGCCTTTAACTAAAAGAAGGCTACAGTTAGACCACGAATGTAGCAACCCTCTCGTTCCAAAAAAATTACGTCTGTCAGAGAGAAGAGTAACTACTTAAATTTAATTAGCCAAAGGCATCTCGACCCATTTAAGATAGCACGTTTCTAATTATTTAAATGGCACATAGCGAGTAGTATATTGATGCACTTCTATCCACTATACCGTGCGACATGAGTTAAATACTTTTCTGTAACGCAAAACATAAATAATAATGTACAGTTACAGCCTCAGTGGAACAATACAACCCTGATTACTACCAACAATTTTTGAAGGTAACAAACTAGGGACAACCTATAAAGCTAGAGAAATTTTCGTGTAGAGGAAGCACAAAGGGGTTGGTTAACTTTTTTTTTTTTTACACAAATTAAACAAGAATATAATAACAGAGGAGACATAAAAAATAGAAATAAAAAGAGCTAACCACTTTAGTCATCTCTGTGGAAGATCAAAAATTTGGTTCATCTCTATCTGTGTTTGTGAGTTCCTCAAGTTTCCGAATTTCTCCGCTTCTCTTGCTATTTGAATATCATCGTGTCCAAAATACTGAACAAAAACTTTTACAGCAAAACGAGGAAGGAGCGCGCCTATAGCGATTAAAAACAAACACGCCCAAAATAATTCTGTTTTCACAATATGAAAGAATACCCTGCAGAAATGTTCAACTAGGATTAAATGTCGGAAAACAAAGCTGTTTAAAGATCAAGAGTTGGACAACAAATGGAAGATTCGAATAATTCATTTTAACTAGAACTTTGCTATAAGTTTAGGTTATATAGGAGAAGGAGACAATACATATAAAACATAAGTGGTCATGCTAAATGTACGTTACATGCTGCATGTTTGCAAACGAAATACATCCTATTGCTGCATTCCATAACCATAAACTTCCTAATAGATATATTCATGAACAGCTGGGAGCTCTCTCTCTCTCTCTCTCTCTCTCTCTGGCTACAAGGATGCTCCAAGAAAAAGCATAAAAGCTCTCTTATTTTTTCAATTCTATGATTTTTTCCAGAGTACGGTTTTCTAGTACATTCTTTCTAACCAAAAGATACTCAGGCCGGGATAACAATGACTGTTTTTCGAACCTCAAGATTGAATTATATGCATGTTAGCATTTAGAAACTGGAATCTAACTAAAATAGCAAGGAAGCATTTGCTTATCAAGCTTTAAAAATATAGCATGCATCAGTCAGTCAATACCCAATGTAAAGATAAATAAGGTAGAGAACTCTTACCAGTAACCAGGCAGAAACGGCAGCATATCAATAACCATGACACAAATGAAAGTCGCAATAATAGATCCCCAGATAGCTGCATGTGTTATCCAATACCAACGTGTTACGTCCATAGCCAAATGTACATTCACCATTATTACAACTCCTAATGTCCAGAGATCTCCTATGCTCGATCCATCAACATTGCTTCCCCAATAAGCAAGTAGAGGAACAAAGAAGACAGCTACACTTTGCCACAATGTGTCCAACATCGTCACCCAAAATAATTTCCCATTGTAACTTTCTTGCCTTTGTCCAGAACCATAAAGCTGAGGGTGCTTGAGTAGAGAACTTCTGCTTAAATCCTTATCAAGAACTCCAACGATTATCGTTGGCACCGACGTGTAAAGTACTGAATACAATACACTGCTCCAGTCGGTGATGGCAGTTGTCAGCGTATAACTTGTGAAGAGCACATACCTGGAATGAAAGAAGCACACACAATCCAATTAGTTTAAATGTAAATAGTTTGGTCTTATCTATGTATTTAATTTCAGTATTACTATGCCCTAACATATCTATTTTCTGTATTAAATGTCCACATAAATGATCTAATACCCAAGAAAACTTCCCACAGAAGTGTTTTCAAGATAGAGTCAGAATAAACTACATTTCACACGCAGCAATATGCAGAATTAACACTGGAAGGGACAATAATTATTTCGTATAGATTCCACTCAAAAAATGGTTTTTATCTTTTTAGTTAACTTCTTAGTTTCATTAGTGTTTGCATACTCAGCTCTTTACATAAGCTTAAGTTTACAAACTGGAGGTGTTCATTTGTGGACTCAAAGAGATGTCTTAGAACTCCTGATTCCAGCAAAACGTTAGTTTGATAAGTTGATAACAGTTTCCTAACCAAACAAACCTACAGAATCCAAACATGATCCTTCAACATCTTCGCACATTTTTCACATATATATTCTCCCATCTCCCAACTACTTTCTCAAAAATAAATAGACAAATATAGTCAATAAACACTAATTACTAAACAACAAATCATTTTTAATCAAACAATAATATCTAACAACAATTATTTTCACCAAAACCATTGCTCCAGATTTATGAAAATCCAGATCATTGGTGTTTCAAAATTCTTTCATCATTGAAAAATAATACCGTAAATAAGTTGGTATTCTGTACCATACAAAATACTCATATACTTACCAGAATAAGACAAGAACAAAAACTGCATTTCTGTAGAAGTTGTACAATATCATGTAGCTCATCCGTTTATAATTCCAGTGACCATGAACCAATAACAGTGGGACCAAAAATCTAAATTGACCCATTGCAAAATCTGATGCCATCACAGCTTGCCGACCTTCTTGTCCACTGATTCCTATGCCCACATCAGCCATTTGGATCATTGAAACATCATTTGCACCTGAAATTCACAGTCAAAACATAATTTCAATTAATTAGAGCATCTCCAACAGTTTCCCCTATTTTCCAGCAGCACTAACACTAAAATAGTGCAGAAACAGTAACTCATCTCCAACAGTTCACACTAAAATACAGCAGAAAATGAATATTCCAAAATATTCTTTTTCATTTATTTTTTTTAATAAAATGTAAACATGATTTTAAAAAAAATTATGGCAATGATAAAAAATTTAACTCATTAATTTACACAATCATTTTGTATATATATTTGTATCACACGTAAATTATGCATAAAGTTTTAAAAAGAAAAGAAAATTTAGTTAAATTACAAGTAACATACGAGTAATAAATTTTGAAAAGAACAAAAAAAATAATAAAAAATTTAATACACACAAAACAAATAAGCATATATCAAATTAAATTGTGAAAAAATAAAATAAAATTATTACTCATACAACAAAAAAAACTAAATTGAAATACTACATCACAAAATAAAATTCGCAAACAAAAAAGAGCACAAAATGATGAACACAAAATTATAGTGCAATGAATAGTGTTACTCTATATTTGAGGGAACACTGTTCATTGCACTATAATTACTCTATTTTGGTGCAGACTGTTGGAGCAAAACTCTGCATGCATTGTTGGAGATGCTCTTAGTAGACAGATCTATGTTCTCGTGTTCATACTTCATGTTTTTCCTGCACCACTAATGATAGATAGACTGATGCTTACCATCACCAATGGCAAGGGTCATATCATCAGTTCTACTTTTCATCAGAGCAACTATTCCAGCTTTCTGCAACGGAGCTACCCGACAACACAGTACAACATCACATTTGCTTGCTAATTCAAAAAGCTGCAAACCAATTGGCAACAATTAATAGAATAGTTTGGATAAGAGTTCCTATAAAGTTACTAAAGGAACCTGTGAAAGGTTACCTCATCTTCAAGTTCAGAGTCGAGGATATAAACAAGACTCGTTCCATCAATAATCAGGCCAAGCTGACCTTCACCATTTACAGAACCTTGAGGCGGAGCATCAGCGAGCTTCTTAGACACTACTAATGCTTCTCTTAAGCTCTTTCGGCATGATTCATGAGAATTGTTGTTTATCACGATCTGTGTCATCTTGCTTGTAAGAAGTCTAGAAGAGTAGCCAATTGAAATAGCTGTTTCTTGCTTGTCCCCTGTCAGAACCCATACTTTGATGTTTGCTCTTCTTAGAGACTCGATTGCTTCTGGAACTCCTAGCTGTAATTTGTCTTCGATCCCTGAAGCACCTAATATGCTGAGATGATGTTCTATGTTGGTTGCAACTTTACGAAGCAAAGACGCCCTTCCCATTAAGGCAGTGCTTGCCACTTCATAGGAAGACTGCCATTGTTCAAATTCTAATGAACTCAGTTCCCGAAATCCAACAACAAGTGTTCGCAAACCCTTCGAAGAGTAGGCCTCCAGATGAGTTTCTGTTACTTTTAGTATGTTTGAGTTCTGGGATCTGTCTAAAATACTGAACATGGATGTATCGGCACCTTTTACAAAAACCTTTATAGCCTTATCAGGGCATCCTAGTATCACTGACATCCTCTTTCGGTCACTATCGAACTCATGCAAACCCAAGACGTTAAACCTGCACTGCCCAGTAATGAATGTATCTGAGAAGGCATAGATAATTGCAGGAGAACAGGAAAAGGAAATCAATTAACAGAAAGAGAAAAAAAACTAATCATTCAAAATAAAAGGCAAACTGTAGTATTGATAAGTTAGTTAAACTTCATCGCAAGAGACATACGGGATACTATTTTAACAAACAACAATAAGAGCTTGATTACTGTTTTAACTAGAACTTTTATAGTACACTGATAAACAAATGAATGCATTAGTTCTTCTCGTTAATGCATATTTTCTCTCTTCAAACGTTCTTGGATTTATAAATATTATTTTACTTAACTTGATAGATAATCCTATTTCCTATGATGTACACTTCTCCAACAACAATATGCCTAAAAGTGTCCAACTACACTTATGAATTATGGAAATTTAACCTAAGTACGACATAATCACATGGTTATGCTATTGAACAAAACAACTATAAATTACCTTTGTCTTTCCCCTTGCATATCAACAACTATGTAACCTGATGTTCGTTCAACAAGCATAAACCCATAAGCTGCAGCAGCATAAGCTAATGCCTGTTCATCAGGAGATTCCCCCTGATAATCTACTATCTTCACTGCTGAATCTGGAGTCTCGATAATTAAAGGTACTATGGTGTTACAAGCAGCCAGTGCTAAGAAAAAATCATGAACAATTCTCCCTTCACTTGTGTGCTTTCTTTTTGATGTATTTAGAAGCTCTGGATCAACTTTTACCTTCATTTTTGGCTTGAAAACCTGTTCACCACCTGACACAAAATAAAATATAATATTGCGCCGGTAGGCAGAAACTACTGTCTGATTATGAGATGAAAAAGATAGAGATATTATAGCTTACGGTACCTCGATCCAAATTTCCAAATTGACCAACTTCGACACTGTCTTTTGCACTGCTGTAGTCAATGCCCCCAATGCTTGCACATTGGAACTCCATCTTGTTCTCAGTAAGCGTACCAGTTTTATCGGAGAACACATATTTGATCTGTCCTAAATCTTCATTAATATTCAAGGCCCGACACTGAAATCTTGAGCTAGAGGCTTCATCATACATCCTATTATCTCGGATCATGAAAAAGGCCTGACCAACCCGAACAAGCTCCATGGATATGTACAATGATATAGGGATCATGATTTGGAACACGATAACTGACATGAGAAACACAAAGAATACTTCCATGCCCCATCCATAATAATTATAGTTCTCTTCTTCAGCATTTGAATAGTCCCTTTTCCTATAGAACTGCATTAGATCCAATTCATCCTTGTGGTGTCTCAACCAAACACCATGAAGAACGGAGACTATTGCACACAGTGCACAGAGGAAGATCGAAAGGAAAATGATCTCCCTATTCATACGTGTCTCTAGACGGCTTCTCTTAGATGGAGCGCCGGAATTATTGAGCATTGCCTTGGTTTCTCTGCCTGCAAAAACTGCAACTCCAACTATCCATTCAGTGTTCTTCAGCTCACAGCCACGTAGAATGATGTTAGAAGGTCCAAGAGAAATATGCTTTCCATCAACATCCATATTCGCCTGAAAGCCATAAATGTTCCGGTTTGGTTTCTCACACTTGATCAACCCATTAATCTTCTCACTCTCAAGATTCTTCATCTGTGTTTCTTGCTTAGCATACCTTGTTTTCAAATTCGATTCACCATCCAAATTGGTAGTCTGCACATAAGCAACTCCAGTGCTGTCACTCGTAGAGAGAACCACCATATCACAAGGAAGAGTTTCATCAGCAAACACTCTAATGATCTCACCAACTCGAATATCTTTCCACCTCACTTGCTGGAACTTACCATCCACCAAAACCCAAGCCAACCGATTGTTCTCAATCTTATCTGATCTATGACGCCTATAATCCTCATACGCATCCTTAACAGCTGTAACAAGCAGCACAAAAGCTAACGGCATAATCGAAGCTCCACGCCCAAAGACAGCCAGCTGAGGAAGCTGATTGAGAATAGCAATCACAAGGAAATATATATACGCAACTCTGTGAAACTGTTCAAACAGATTTCGAGGCAAGAATGTCAAAACGGAATATTTTCCGGTCCTGATCGAGTTCCCAGCAAACTCAAACTTCTCATTTGTTCTCTCCGGGTCGTTTATATAGATTACCCTCGCATCATCATCGTTTATCTCCCTATAAGAGGCACTAAACCCTTCAGACTCAGCACCCCTCGACCCATGGCGCACTGTCCTCACTCCCGCCTCACTGAAGTTCACCTCCTTCGACTGAGACGAATGGGCCGACGAACTCCGTATAGAGCCCGGAAATCGGGCGGAATTTTCATTAATCTCAATCTGGGAATGGGAAGCCATCCCAGAACAACAGCAGAAAATTGACCTCAAACTATTAAGAGCTACAAAAACTAAGCTCCCCTTTCTTCACCACTGATTAAGAGGGAAATAAATCAACGAAGGATCAAAGACCCCTTCAGCCAATCATAACCAAAATGCAAACTCCCACCTCTTCGGTTTATATCAAACAAATCAATAAGCACAAAAAATTGCAAAATTCAGTAAAACCCAGAAGGCGATCCCGTCAAAACCCACCAAAAATCCACAAATTCGAGGGCAAGATTGAAATTTTCTGAACCCCCAAACACAAACTTAGCTCACAGCCAATGAAAAAGAAGAGAAACAGAGAAAAACTACAGAAATCTAAGCATAATTTTAAAAAAACTGCCCCCTCTCTGTATTCTAGAACTTTGACAGTGAAGCAAGAAAATCTTGAAGCTTGCAGCAAAAGAGAAGATCGAGCAATACAAAGGGACAGATAAGCTACAGACAGAAATTCATTCAAGCTGGGGTACAACAACTTACTTCGGTAGGAGATTTTACGATAAACAAAAGAATCGTGTAAAGCACGAGAAGGGAGGAGGAAGAATTTGGTTGAGGCCGGCGTATAATTTGGTCAGATGTGATTGGAAAATTATGCATCTTCGGCATTCTCGTAATATAATTGAGAAAGGATACAACAAATTCAAAGGTCAAATGCATTATTCTATTCAAAACGGTGAAAGGAGAATGAAAAAGAACGGGGCGAAGGTTTCAAGAAACTGGGAAATAAAGAATGAACCCACAACAATTCTTTTTCCACTTCAAATCTCATTAACGTTTTTTTTATTGTTTTAAATCAACAAAAACAATATTAAAATGTTAGTTTTTAAAAATTATGTACTACTAACTCCGTTTATGATTTATTGACCCTCTACCTTGGGCACAATTTTTTTTTTTTTTTTTTTTGTATTTTGATGGTACTCCCTCTGTCCCCCCTAATTAGTCCACCTTTATTATTTTATACCTCACATATATTCATAAAGGTGGACTATTTAAGGGGGACTGAGGGAGTATATTAATAAATTATTATATTAAAGTATTAAAGAGGAATAATTGTGGGCCCATTTAATTTTTTTAATAGTATTAAAATGTTAAAGTATTAAAAAGTAGATGAATAAAGTGTTAAAGTGTTAAAGTGATTGTGGTGTCTACTACCCAAAATGGAGTATCTTAGTTTAGGAGTATTTCTTTTTTGAGTGTACATATAACAATTCTATTCTATTGGGAAATTCTTACGTGGGTGTAAGTGTACTACACACCTCTCACATTACGATTAAAATATAAATATTAAGTTTACTAATTATATTAATATAATACGGAGTAATCAAATGTGAGGGGTGAGTGTAGTACACCCACATTCATTTAAAAATAAACCCTATTCTACTCATATCTTATTAATTACTTACCTCATATGATAATCGTTAAATATAAAGTCTGATTTTAAGTTATCTTTTTTTTTTTTCTCGATATTATTAGATTTACTAAATACAGTAAAATCTCAATAAATTAATAACCTTTCTAAAATAATAAAAACTTCCGGTTTCGATTTGGGCCTTTGTAAAAAATCATCAAATTCGATAAGATAATAACTTTTCAGATGATTCCTTTATAAGATATTAACCAGGTGACGTAACGCATCTGGTCACCGAGCTCCTCTCTTTAATGAGTGACCCGGGTTCGATCCCTTATGGGAGTGAATTTTGGAGATATAAGGTCAGTTGAGCAAATTTGGGAGACATAAGGTGGCTTGGAGTTATTTGGAGTTTGATGTTCTAAAATCTAATCTAACAACTAACATTTATCCGATCAAAAAAAAAAAAAAAAAAAGGTCTCATTAAAGCTCTAAATTAATAATTCATAAATATTACGATTATAAATATTATAATAATTTATTAAAATATGAATATATTGTTACTTGATTTTTTTTAAGTTTAAATATTATGGTCTTTGTACCTTAAATAACTTTCAAACAACAATTTTCATCAACTTACTTTTGTAATTTTATTTTTTTTAGTGCATGTGAGAGGATCTCTCTTATACTCACATATTGTTTTACTTGTTTGATCATTCATAGATGATTTTGTAATATCTTTTAGATGAGAAGACATGATTGAATGTTATAAATTATTTTATTTCTGTATTGAGATTTATATATATGTTTCATTCATTATGCCTGATTATATTTAATTGACTATACTATAATTATTTAAGTGCAACGAATTAATATAAACATGTATATCTAAGTAATTTTAATGACTTGATACATGCGCCCATAAATATAATAGATGATTGTATACAATGAATTGATATTATATATAAATATATTTGATTAGTCTTAGAGAATTGATTTATGAATGAATATAATCAATGAAACATATATGAATTCATAAATTTTCAATATATATGTACTAAATTTGTTTAATTTAAAAAATCTCTCTTTTAATTAATAAAATATTAATTTATCGATATATGAATATCTCTCTAAATTAATAAAATTTATGGTCTCAAGGTTATTAATTTATAGAGGTTTTACTGTAAGTTTTTTTCTTTTTCTCTTTTAAATCAAATTCGTCATAAAGGTCTTTGTATTGATAAACATCATATAATCACTAATTGAATTAAGAACGCATAGATATTATTCAATGTAACGTATCACTATTATTAGTACAATAATTACTGATTATATGCTTCAAATTTAGCAAGTTCGTGGCTTATTTATAGAAGGTGGTGATTAATGCTCAAGCAAGGTAGTACTCCTTCTGTCCTAACAAAGTTTAATCGTTATACTCTCTCTGTCTTATTTAAGGTGACAAGTTTCTATTATTATACACTTAGATATATTTAAGAAAAGCGTCGTGTTAGGCAGGACAAAAGTCATATATTATTTTACACTTCTCATGTATTAAAGAACGAGTCAATTCATTAGGACGGAGAGTATCAATAATTTAAAATTTATAAGGCACTTATATGAGATCAATAATAAATTCATAAAAATATTCGATGCTTTTTGATTTCCGAAAACTCCATCAATTAATTAAGGGCTCTCACACTAAAAAATATTCGATCATTATTTTTGACTATCGAGCTTACCAATTAGAGTTGAAGAACTCATAAATCTACCTGAAACATAAATGCGCAATAATACTCATTGAATGCATTAGACTTTAATTAGTTCCCACGGCCATTCATAGGAAATGGTTATTGATTTAATTTACTCCCTCCGTCTCATGGCAATTGTCCATGTTGTCTTATTGGGACATCTCATTTAACACTTACCTAAAGTAGAAACATTACACTCTCACAACCAATATAATACTCCCTCCGTCTCATAGCAGTAGACCCATTTGCTTTTTGACTTTCCGACACGCGTTTCCACCGTGACGTAGTACGGGTTTTACGATATAATTTTGAAATAATTATTTCTTTTACGGGATACTAGTCGTAGTATCCCGTAAATGGGTCTACTGCTATGGGACGAAGGGAGTATAAAATCCTCCATCTCTTATAACATTGATTATTGTGCAATTTTCATAGTGAACAATTGCCATGGGACAGAGGGAGTATTATTTAGTGGCAGTTAATGCATATGTATTCAAACTTCAAAGAAGTGTTATTATAATGGAGGTTGTAGTAGGTAGTTTAGTGGCGTGCTAGTCGCGGAGTTCTAGAAGCAAAACGATGGCTGAAGTCTGCAATTATGGAGTGGCGTGCATGGCATATTGGCATGTATGAGACTATCTTTATCCACAACCTTAAACAACCCAACCTAAAATTAAAATATTAATTTCCCTCTCTTCCACCTATACAATCTACAACCCAACTCAATTTCACAACTTCATATACTTTATCAATGACCCAACCCAACTTAAAATATAATTTATTTTATACATTATTTTTATATTATGATTTGTTATATTTAAAATTTATAACATTTTTAAAATTTAAAATTATATACATATAACGATTAAAAAAATTGTCATACTTTTAAAGTTACACATTAAATAAAACGAGTAAAGTTAAAAGAATACAATTTAAAATAAAATAGAAAATTCATTTTAATTTGTATGTTTGATTCCATACATATTACTATTACTAGAAACAAATTACATAATTAATTGTTTGCCATACATGCTCAATTAAAATTAAACTTTTGCTCAAAAAAACAAAAAATTAAACTTTTGCCATACATATTACTTTTGCCGATAAGTGCTATAAAAAGAAAAAGAAAAAAAGTATGACACATGGCAATGTTTTAGAGGGCCATAGAGGTTGTGGCTTGAGGTTTTGGGACAACCGGGTTGGCGATTTTTTATTTCTTTTCCAATTTCTTTTTTCAGTTTTTTTTTTGTCTTTAGAGGGCCATAGAGGTTTTTTTTTTGTCTTTAGTTGAAATTTAATCAATTCTTTATAATGCAGGTAAGATGCAAATATAGCCAAAAAAAAAAAAGTGTGCGAGTTTCATAACCAAACTTATAAAAGTATTAAGTATTAAAAGTGTTTTAATCACTTTATGGTAAAAAGTCTGTTGGTCCCGGTTTGTAAGAGGAAAAACACGTGGGGGGGGGGGGGGGGGGTGAATACATGTTTTGAAGTTTTTCAACTTCTTTTCTTCAAACTCAGAGTACTAAGTAAAGTGCTCGCTTGAACTACTAAGACCTAGCCGAGAGCTAGATCTACAGTATTCACAACTCTCTTGACCTAAGCTTAGAGCTTGACCAAGAGTGAGACTTTACTGTAAATGCGGAATTTCGGTGAGCTAAATCTTTCCTAAGTAATTGAAATCACAGTTTGTGTTTGTTTAAATGCTTGTGCAATGTATAATCAAACAGTAAGCAAATAAAGAGATTAGGGTTAGAGATACGACACAGGGATTTATAGTGGTTCGGAGATGAAACTCCTACTTGTTGCACTAGGCAACTCGTTCTCTTCACTCAAGAACTTGAAGATTACAGGCTCTTCAAAAACCTATGTCAAGATCGAGTTTCACTTGCTTGGATCTGACGAAGACTGGGTGATTACAGGTTCACCACACAAGACCTAGAACTGGACTGGAAGCTTCACTCGCTTCAGTCCGACGACAGGGAGATTACGGGTTCTCCTTACAACCTAGCTTCGATCGAGCTTCACAATCGATGAAAGTGTAAGCTTGGATCTAGACTCTATGATCGAGGCTTCTACAATCGAGGAAAGTAGAGCCTTAGATCGAACACAACCTAACGACGAACACACAAAACCTACAACTTTAGGGTTAGGGTTTTCTGTTTCGACAGAGACACACTAATGAAGAGTTCTTTACAACAAGTGCAAAGATGGGTAGAACTCTTCTTCTAAGCTTGGATTTGGAATGGGCTTAGAATTCTAGGTGTGAAGGTTGCGAAGACGAGTTCCTATGAAACTGGAACTCGGAGAACACTTGGAAACAAAGACTCGATGAATTGCTCCAAGGCTGGGAGTGTTTGTTTGCAGTAGGCGCTCAATGCTCAAGTAGTGTTCTACTTCTCTTCGTCTTCATCCTTCACTATTTATAGGCGGAGGTTTGGCCGAGATCCGTTGCTTGGTAGGTGGCCTTGTCCCTCCTTCTCTAGACAGTACTTGCGCAGGCTGGCACCTTTTCAGACGCCCAGATTTGGCATTTTGCCAAAATTGGCTAACTTATAAACCTAACAGTAACTGGAGCGAGCCAGTACTGTAGCGGCGCCCTTGTCAGCCTGGCAGTCAACTCCGCTGCTCCTCTCCTCATTCGACACGTGGAGATCTCGCAATTAATGCGACGATCTCCAGTTGACTGGAGTTCAAAATAGGAGCGGGAATTGTGCTGTCACTTTCTGTTAGGTAGGGGCTCGCTTCGCTTTAGAAATGTAGCGTCCGCTTCAAGTGGGTCGCTTCAGAGTCATACTGTAGCGGGTACTTTAGAGAGTAAATCCCCGGGTGTCCGCTTTTAGTATTATTGACTCCGCGTTGACTCGCTTTATCTTTTTACTGTAGCGCTCGCTTTGCTTCGCTTTGGCAGACTCGCTTTGAATCTACTGTTGCGCTCGCTTCGCTTCGCTATTCTTCGGCACGCTTCACTTTGGCTGGGTAGACTCGTTTCAATTGGAAAACACACTCAAGCGAGTGGCCTTCACTTGAAATTTCTGTAGTCTAAAAACCTAAGTGACTTAAAGCAAAAATGAAGTCATCCTAACAGTATAGGCTTAGAAAATTTTCTAACCTATTTTCTACATCAAATTGGGTCGTTTGGGAATAGGACACTTAGGGGTTTTGGGATCAAATCAAAACATATATAACATTTCCAAAATGTCCCATATAGGTTCCCCCTTAACATGTTGTCTTTAACAATTCCTAACAATTTCCCCTTTTTGATGATGCCAAAACCCATTAACTAGACAAAAATCTAGTCTTATCTAACCCTGGAAAGAACTTCAAGCGACTGCTTCCTTTGTGGGCTTTGTTTAAAAATCTTCTTTTAAGTTCCTTTCCCCTTATTTTTTTCGGTTAAACTGTTTGAGTTTTGTAGCATAAATCATTCACAAAGCATGTAAATGACACAATTCAGACAGAAATTAAATCGGATAGATATGAACAAGTAGTTCACAACAGATGAAAATGAAATCAAGGGTCTGCAGCTTGCTTGTTCTCCTCTTCTTCTTCAACTTTCTCCTCTTTCTCCTCTTCCAGGACATAGGCAGAAATGACTTTCACTTCCATTGATTTCAGATTGTACTGATTTGGTCTCCATCCGCTTTCCAGTCTGAGAGCTTCATCCAATTCCTCGTCAATGATCCTCCGATTAGGAACACTGGTGTTTGGCTGGAACGGCATGGGAAAATCCTTCACCGCAGGCACTTTGATAATAAGAGGTTTAGGCTCAGCTTCCTCCACCAGTGTGAAAATTTTCCGCCGCACTTCTCATTGTAAGCACAGAGGAAGTTGTTGAGAGCGTTCATCCTTGAGCACTCATCTTGCAATGGCACTACTTCCCAGTAATAGTAGGCCTTGATGAATTTCTCTTTGTAGAACAGCCATTGATCAAGAAGATACCTGGGGATGAAATCCTCAATTTCTAGAGCATCAAGATGGTCTCTTCTCCGCAAGACCAGCTCCTCCTCTGTCCTGCTCGACATCTCCTTCATGATGGCATTGAATTTGGCACTTGCTTCTGTGTTCCATTTCGGGAGCTTCTCATTGACTCGCTTCCGAATGTAATCACATTCTTCAGCATTGTAGCGACCCGATTCGGACATCTCTTTTATGGTTACATGGCAAGTGTCCATCATGGCCTGTGCTTGGCATGCTTCCCATTCATCCGGCGTGAAAGGGATGAAGGTGCTTCGAGCGATGGCGGACTGGATGAGTCTCACTTCATTCCAGTGAGCTTCGATCCTCTCATCCACCTTTTTGAGCCTGGAAGCTCTCACTTTCTCATCTTTCTCCTTTCTCTTCTTCCTTTCCTCCTCACTTCTCTTTCTCCTTTCGAAGCGTCTAGTTTTTGTAGTAACAGCTTCCTTCATCCTTTGGCGCTTAGCCGCAGGATCTTCTTCTCTGGACTCCGGTGTGGTTCGCTTCAAAGGGGCTTTCGGAGCTGGGGGTGGTGGCATATCTTTCTTTTGAGTACGAGAAGAGGGAGTGATCGCTTGACTGGCGGAAGCGGCTCCGGCGGTTGTCGAAGCGAGAGCCAGTAATGAAGCGGGGGCTGCAGCTGAAGCGGGCGCACCTGAAGCGCCTGCTTGGGAGCTTCCAGTCAATGCCTTTTCTGGAAGTTCAAATTCTTTCTCTAGAGCACGGGCCAGGGCTTCATCCGCTTCAATTTGTTGCTCCCTTTGCTCCTTGGTTAATGGAGCAACGACGGGATGGGCAGCCATGGAGGAAGCTAGCAGCTTCCCAGAAGTTGTCTTATGGGGCTCTTCTAGCACCTTGTCCTTGCCCTTCTTCCTGGCTAGCTCGGCCCGAGCTTCATCGTCCATCTGCTCCTCCTGAGCTCCACTCCCTTCTCCAGCTCCACTTCCCCCTTAGATTAAGCTACCAGCTTCAATCCTCTCCTCTACTCCTACTCTCTCCTCCTTCCCTCCTAGCTTCAGTAGTTGTTTCCTCAATATTTCCCCCCTTTTTGGCATCATCAAGACTGCCGGGGTGGTTGTGATCACCTTTCCGCTGATGGATTGGCGTAGTTCCTCGAATTTGTTGTATACAGCGTGCAGCATCCGCTCAGCTCTATCTGCAAAGATGTGCTCCTAGGAGAGCACCAACTCTGCTGTTTTTGTGCTGATCTCCTCAAGCAGATACTTACACTGCTTCTCTCTCTCTATGACTGAGGCCATCAACCTCTCAAGAGGCTCCACCGCTTTGAAGCGAGCGTCCAGCTCCGCTTCAATATCTGCTCGGATTAGTTTGCGCTCCACCTGCAGAGTAAGGTTTAGATGGTTCTGGGCTGCTTCGAGTTCTGCCATTGCAGAGGCAATAGCCCTCTCTTGATTGTTTAGAGTTACACGAACTCGAGCAATCTCGGCAATCCTGACCGCAAACTCACTTGCCTTCTTTTGTGCATGGTCAATTTGAATAGCCAATTCAGCTTCCTTCAAGTCTGTAGCTCAAGCACTCTTTCTTCTGCTCTCGAGCTCTCGCCCTTCTCTTGTTCACGCTCAGACGTGAGAATCTGCATTTCCTTCTCACGCGTGTCAAGGTCATTCTTTGTCCTAGTCAACTCGCTCCCGAGCTTGACCAGTTCATCATCCTTCTTTTCTACTAGCTTCCTTTCCTTCTCAAGCTTCTTCCTCAACTCCTTCTTCTCCTCCTCTACTGCCACCAGCTTGGCATTCACTCCCTTCAATCTACTCCTCTCAGCCTCAAGCGACTACTTGAGCTCCGTGATATTTTTCTCCTGGTCACCCACCAGCTTGACCTTCTCCTCCAGCACCTTCTCCTTCTCATTCAGTAGCTTTCCTTTCTCCTCCACCTTCCCTTCTAACTCTGCCTTCGTTTTGTCAAAATCTGCACGCAAATTATTGACCTCCACGATTTTTCCATCCAACTCCTCAGAATTTTTGGTGATCTCACTCTGCAGATTGGCAATTTCATCCTCCTTCGCCAACAGCTCTGCTTCATGAGCCTTCACCAACCTCTGCTCGTGCACAGATGGCACTCTCTCTGGGATGACAACATCTAGATATGTCTTCTTAACTTTCGCGTCCAGCTTTTCCCAGTAGTTGACTTCATTGATGAAGACGTGGAATCCATCCACGCCGATAAAGTCGAGCAGCTTCGCCTTCCCCTCTTCGAGCACCTCCTCAGAAAAGGCTTTCCTGAGATTGAAGATTTTATAGTACTCAGTTCCTCGGTACGCAATGTACATGAGGAAATCGACGGCGTTGGTGAAGAAGTCGTCGGACATCTCCACCGAGGGGTAGCTGTTGGTCCCGGTTTGTTATAAGAAAAATACGTAAAGGGGGGGGGGGGGGGTGAATACGTATTTTTGAAGTTTTTCAACTTCTTTTCCTTAACTCAGAGTATGAAGTAAAGTGCTCGCTAGAAATACTAAGACCTAGCAGAGAGCTAGATCTAAGTGCGAAATTTGGTGAGCTAAATCTTTCTTAAGTAATTAAAGTTCCAAGTTGAGTTTGTTTAGATGCAAGTGCAATGAGTAATCAAACAAGGAAATAAAGAGTTTAGGGTTTAGAGAGATACGACACAAGATTTATAGTGGTTCGGAGATGAAACTCCTACGTCCACTTTGTTGCACGAAGCAACTGTTCTCTTCACTCAAGAACTTGAAGGTTACGGGTCCTTCAAAAACCTAGTCGAGATCGAGCTTCACTCGCTTGGATCTGACGACACACGCAGTGATTACGGGTTCACTACTAAGACCTAACTGGACTGGAAGCTTCACTCGCTTTAGTCCGATGACAGGGAGATTGCGGGCTCTCCTTACAGCCTAGCTTCGATCGAGCTTTAAACGAACGATGTAAGTGCAAGCTTGGATCTAGACTCTATGATCGAGGCTTCTACAATCGAGGAAAGTAGAGCCTTGGATCGAAACAACCTAACGACGAACACAAAAACCTAATGAACAGAACTTAGGGTTAGGGTTTTTGGTTTACGACGAACACTATGAAGAGCTCTTTACAGTAAGTGTAAAGTAGGCTAGAGCTCTTCTTCTAAGCTGAGATATGGAATGGGCTTAGAGTTCTAGGTGTGAAGGATGTGAAGACGAGTTCCGATGAGACTGGAACTCGGAGATCACTTGTAAACAAAGACTCGAAGATTGCTTAGAAAGCTGGGAGTGTTTGTTTGCAGTAGGCGCCCGAATGCTCAAGTAGTGTTCTTCTTCTCTTCGTCTTCATCCTTCACTATTTATAGGCGAAGGGTTGGCCGAGATCCGTTGCTTGGTAGGTGGCCTTGTCCCTCCTCCTCTCGACAGTCCTTGCACAGGCTGGCTGCTTTTCAGATGCGTAGTTTTGGCTCTTTGCCGAAAGTGGCTAAATTCCAAACTTAACAGTAACTGGAGCGACCCAGTACTGTTGCGGCGCCTTTGTCGGCCTGGCAGTCAACTCCTCTGCTCCTCTCCGCATTCGACACGTGGAGATCTCGTAATTAATGCGACGATCTTCAGTTGACTGGAGTTTGAAATAGGAGCGGGAATTGTGCTGTCGCTATCTGGTAGGTAGTGACTCGCTTCGCTTTGAAGTTGTAGCGTCCGCTTTGAGTTGAGTCACTTCAGGGTCATTCTGTAGTGAGTCGCTTGGGAGGTAAAGTTCCCAAGTGACTGCTTTAGAAAATGT
Source organism: Thymus mandschuricus (assembly GCA_029379335.1). Classification (NCBI taxonomy): domain Eukaryota; kingdom Viridiplantae; phylum Streptophyta; class Magnoliopsida; order Lamiales; family Lamiaceae; genus Thymus; species Thymus mandschuricus. Next base: position 33,667,082 of record CM057073.1, on the reverse strand, counting down.
TGACCCGCGTTGACTTGCTTTGGCTTTACACTGTAGCGCTCGCTTCGCTTCGCTTTGGTGGACTCGCTTTGATTCCACTGTAGCGATAGCTTCGCTTCGCTATTCTTTGGCACGCTTCACTTCGGTTCGGTAGACTCGCTTCGATTTGAAAACACACTCAAGTGAGTGGCCTTCACTTGAATTTTCTGCAGTCTAAAACCTAAGCAAAATTTGAGCCATCCTAACAGAGTAGGCTTAGAAAAATTTCTAACCTATTATCTACATAAAAAATGGGTCGCTTGGGAATAGGACACTTGGGGGTTTGGGATCAAATCAAAACATATATAACATTTCTAAAATGTCCCATATTGGTTCCCCCTTAACATGTTTGTCCTTAACAATTCCCAACAATTTCCCCCTTTTTGATGATGCCAAAACCCAAAGATTTTTAGACTAAGAGACTTAGCCTACCTAACCGTGGAAGGAACTTCAAGCGACTGCTTCCTTTGCATGTTCGTTTGAAAATTTTCTTTTAAGTTCCTTTCCCCCTTTTTTTTCGGTTAAGTTATTTGAGTTTTGTAGCATGATTAAATCATTCACAAAGCATGTAAATGACAAGAGTTGACAGAAATTAAATATGAGATATATGAACACAGTTCACAAAATATGGTACTTGAAATTCAACGATTTCCTGCAGCCTCGTCCTTCTCTTCCTTCTCTTCTTATTTCTTCTCCTCTTTCTTTTCTTCCTTCTTCTCATCTTCAACAACGTAAGCAGAGAGAACTTTCACCTTCAAAGTTCTGACGTTGTAAATGCTCGGTCTCCTCCAGACATGCTCCAGCTTGAAAGCTTCGTCCACTTCTTCATCAATGATGCGTCGATCAGGAACTCTTGTGCCGGGCAAGAAAGGCATAGGAAAGTCCTTTGAAGCAGGTACTTTGATAATAAGAGGTTTCGGCTCAGCAAGCTCTGCCAACGTGAAGATCTTCCGCCTAAATTTCTCGTCGTAGGCACAAAGGAAGTTGTTGAGCGCATTTATCCTCGAGCATTCTTCTTGAAGTGGCACTACCTCCCAGTAGTAGTATGCTTTGATAAATTTTTCTTTGTAATACAGCCACTGCTCAAGTAGATCACTGGGGATGAATTGCTCAATTTCTCGAGCATCAGGATGTTCATTCCTACGCACAATCAGTTTCTCCTCTGTTCTGCTCGACATCTCCTTCATGATGGCGTTGAATTTCGCACTCAGCTCAATGTTCCACTTCGGAAGCATGTCAATCAGTCGCCTACGGATGTATGCTTGCTCTTCTCTGCGTGGATAGCGACCAGAGTCAATCATCTCCTTTGTAGTAACGTAGCAAGCGTCCATCCATGCTTGACTGACACATGCCTCTGACTCTTCTGGCAGGAAGGGAATGAAGGCGCTTCGAGTGAGGGCGGACTGGATGAGTCTCACTTCATTGAAGTGTTCCTCGATCCGGCCTTCAATGATCTCAAGACGCTTGTCCTTGATCCTTCTCTCCTTTTCTTCTTCCTTCTTTCTCTCTTCTCCTCTCTTCCTTCTCCTCTCCATCTGACCAGCTCGTGAAGCGACCGACTGTTTGATCTTTTGGCGCTTGGCCTCGGGATCATCTTCTCTCGCTTCGGGTGTGGTCAGCTTCAGTGTCTGTTTTGGTGCTGGCGGTGGAGGCATTTCCTTCTTCTTCTCTGTGGCACTTGGAAGAGTGGCAACTTGGGCACTTGGAGGAATAGCAGCTTGGCTGGATGAAGTGGCTCCAGCAGTAGATGATGAAGAGAGTGCCAGAGTTGAAGCGGCCAGAGTTGAAGCGGGCACTTGGACTTCAGTAAGAACTTTCAAAGCTTTCAGATCGAACTGCATTTCCAAGTCGCGGGCTAGGGCCTCGTCTGCTGCTATCTGCTGCTCCCTTTGTTCCTTGGTTAGCACAACAACAGGAGGGTGAGAAGCAATGGAAGAGCCAAGCAGCTTTCCCTCAATCGGCCTGCGGGGCTCTTCTGTAAGTTTTTCTTTGCCCAATTTCCTCGCTCGCTCGGCCCGAGCTTCATCCTCCATCTCCTCTCCAACTTCACTTCCTCCAACTCCACTACTGCCTCCTTCAATCATCATTCTCTGCACTCCACTTCCTCCTGCTCCTCCTTGTATCTCCAGGTTTTTAGCATTTTTCTTCTCAATAATTTCCCCCTTTTTGGCATCATCACTGCCGGGGGTTGAGGTGATTATCTTTCCAGATATAGATTGGCGTAGCTCCTCAAATTTGTTGAAGACGGCATGGAGCATCTTCTCGGTCCGTGTCGCGAAGACATTTTCTTTGGACAACACCAACTCCGCCGTTTTCAATGAGATTTCTTCTAGCAGGTATTCACACTGCCTCTTCCTCTCCTTAACAGAGGCCATCAACCTCTCAAGCGACTCCACGGATTTGAAGCGAGCGGCCAGCTCCGCTTCGATCTCCGCACGTACTTGCTTGCGCTCCTCCTCGATGGGGAAATTGAGGAAGTCCTGAGAGGCTTTAAGTTCTGCAGAAGCAGTGGCGATAGCACTCTCTTGGCTATTAAGCGTCACACGAAGTTGAGCAAGCTCGACAATCTTGCCAGCAAACTCACTGGCTTTCTTTTTGGCTTCATCGACTTGAATTGCCAGCTCAGCTTGCTTCAGATCAGTGGCTCTAGCATTCTTCCTTCTGCTCTCGAGCTCTTTCGTCTCTATCTCACGCTCAAGCTTGAGAACCTTCATCTCCTGTTCTAGCTTGTCAAGGGCTTTCTTGGTTCTGGTCAGATCATTTCCCTTCATGATCAGATCAGAGTCCTTTTTCTCCACCTTCTCCTTAAACACTCTCACCTCCTCTTCCAACTTCTTCTTTTCATTGCCAACTTTCACTAGCTTGGCGTTGATTTCCCTCAAGCGACTCCTTTCCGCGTCAAGCGAGTGCTTGAGTTCATCAATTTTCTTTTCCTGGTCTCCCACCAGCTTCACCTTTTCTTCCAGCACATTCTCCTTCTCCTCCAACAGCTTCTCCTTCTCCTCAACCTTTCCCTCCAACTCTTCTTTCTTTTTGTCAAAATCTTCACGAAGATTCTTGACTTCTTCAACCTTCTTCTCCATCTCCACATTCCTCCTGGTGATCTCACTTTGCAGATTTGAGATCTCTGCATCCTTCACCTCTACCTCCTCCGCATGATCTCTCATCAGCCGCTGCTCGTGAAGGGTCGGCACACGCTCAGGGAGTGAAGCGTCTGGATAGGTTTGCCTCACTTTGGCGTCCAACTTATCCCAGAAGCTGGTCCCATCGAGAAATGCGTGGAAGCCATTCTCTCCAATGAAATCGAGCAGTTTTCCCTCCAACTGAATAAGTTCTTCCTCTTTAAAAGCTTTTAAGAGTTTGAAGACCTTGTAGTATTCGGTTCCGCGGTAGGTGATGTAGGTGAGAAAGTCGACGGTCTTGGTGAAGAACTCGTCGGACATCGGCACAGAGGAGTAGCGAGTAGAGATTGTCTCTGCAGCCTGCTCTCTATCCTTCACATATCTTTCGAGAGCCTCCACCTCTGTAGGAACCTTGGAGATTTGGAATTGGGGAATGATAGTGCCGGTAGTTTGGCGTATCGGCTGTAGCTGCCGATGAGGAAGGGGATTGGGTTGATGATGAGGTTTTGGAAGTTTCAGTGATTTGAATGGGTTCAGTGGCTGGTTGCTGGGATTGGGTCGGTTGGAATACGGTGAATGCAGCAGTAGGATCTGCACTGAGTAGGGGTACTGGGGGTAGTTGGTAAGAAGAAGCTGATTCTTCTTCATGTGGAGAGAGGGGGGATTTCTGGGTTTGGGGTTGAGCTGAGGATGAGGCTTGGGGTTCTGGTGGTGGTTGAGTTTTGGTTTGGATTGGGGTTGTCTGAGTTTGAGGTGGGGGAGTTTGGATTTTGATGGGTGATGGCTGGGGTTGAGTAACTTCGGCCTCCTCAAGCGGCTTCTCCTCAGCCTCGCTTGACTTGACCAATGAAGTGACTCGCTTCATCTTTTTCTTGGCTCACTTCGGCGCAGCTCGCTTCCTGGATGAAGCGGCTCGCTTGGTTTGGGTAGCTTCAACTTGCCTTTCGGCAACTGGTACTGCAGCGGGCACTTCAACATCAAGAAGTCCCGAATCAATCAGAGATTTGTCCGACCTCCACAAGTCATAGAACACCGTGTTCTTCTTGTAGTCGGTGATGTTTGGTTCTTGCCATATCTTGTTGGGATATCATTCCTCCAGTGCGACAGAGAGTCTGGAGAAAATTTTAAGCTTCCCCTTGCGGAGAATCTGATCGGTACTTCCTTGCACGAACTTGAAGTCCTCGGCGGCTTCGTAGATCTGGTTAAGGAACCAACCATGCCAATTGAACTTCGTTCCTGTTAGGCTGTCGACTATGACGGTGGTGGCAAAGAGCTTTGTTTCTTAAAGCTGGCCCAAAGTCCCAACGTAGCACGCGACGCACTTGGAAAAGAGCTCGCAGATGTGGTTGAAAGGAGCCTTCAGATAAGATCGAATGCTGGCTTCCTTGTAGTTGGGCTCTACTCCTTCGACGGCAAATCGAGCATACTCGACTCCGGCCGATAACTCCAACCCCAACAAGGAGTTTCCACCTTCCCTCGGCAAGTCGAATATTCTGATGAGATGGCTCAAGTCCACCTCCACCGGTTCTCCGGTCTGTGGATCAGTGAATGACGATGTGTTTTGCCCTTTTCTCAGGTTTAGAAGAAGTTCAGCCACCGCCTTGGCCAAAATCTTCGATGGTGCCGCCGTCACAAACTTCCATAAGCCGGCCGTGGTCACGGCCTTACGAAAGAATCCATCCTCTTCGATGACAGTTGGATCGATATGAGGCTCGACGTTGATGTGCTTGTCGACCTCGGTGAGAAACTGCTCCATCGTCTCAGCCTTCTGCTTCTTTCCGATTATGAAAATTTGAGAGTTTTGATCGTAGTTTTAAGGGTGAAAACTGGGTTGAGACTCGTGAGTTGCAGTAGTTTGCAGATCTTGCACGAGAATGGCAAATATGGAGAGTTGTGAAAGGATTTGCAGTCTGCAACGACGTCCTTATATAGAGGCATGGTTCGGCTGACGTGGCAGGGGCAAGACAGTAATATCGCCGAAGATCCTGTTTCTATACGGCGGCCAACGGCGAAGTGATTGACGTGTCCGGCGTCATCACAGTAAAAATTGAACCGCCAAGTTGACTCGACTCTCCACGTGGCCTGTTGTAATTCGTCTCTTTATACAGCTGAAGATCCAACGGCTATAAATCTGGGACTGTTTAGATTCGATGGTCGGATCTTGTTCATCTTTTCCCGCTTCGAATTCAAAGTGCATTGCACGCGCCCGTTATTTTCAGCTGTACGTGAACCTGCATTTAATGCAAAGTAAAAAGTAAAATTGCACTCGAGTGCAGACAGCTCATACTCGCTTCGTACCCGCTCGCTTCGAGTTGGGCCGCTTGGCTTTTACTCGCTTGCGAAGTACTCGCTTGAGTGACTGTTCTGCACTCGCTTGCGATGGCTCGCTTGGAGTGACGTAGCACTCGCTTGGCCATCTGAAGCGACTGGAAAAAAGAAATGAAATTTCTTTGACATTATTTAAAATGTTTCTGACTTACATACTTCGAGGATAAACAAGAATGTTTTCCTCTTGGTATTTGTGTCAGATTCATTTATATTTTCCACATAGTAAGTGAAGGTTTCTAGCACGCTTCAGCTCACTTAGTGTACTTAAAATTGAAACACTTACCAGTCAATCTCACTTCGTAGGAGATTGATACCACTTATTGAAGTCACTTGATTTGGACACCATTTGTTGAATCCACTTGATGATATTGCTTGAAGCTTGATGATACCACCTGTTGGATACTACATCTTCTTGGCATTCATCTTCCTCTACGAGTTAGAGAGTCCTCCATCGAAGTGAATGGGGGAGAAAATGAATATAGTACACAAGCTTACTACAACCCAGAGGGGAGCTTCACGTAAGTGTACTTATTCACGATGAATGGGAGATGAGTATAAGTCCTTATCTTAGAGCAGAATAGGACAGGATGACAATGAGAATGCTCTAACAAGACAATCTCGTATTTTACGCAAAGACATGTCACCAGTCATGCAACATTTTCAAGTAAAAGGTAACTCTTCAAGCTTCCTCCTACGAGCTACAGAATGAATTTGCTATCGACTCGTTTGACCCAGATTAGGGTTAATTGAAGCGATGCAAAATTCAAAGTGGGGGAGGAATGGATAGACATTCGGCAGCTCAACTCAATGAAGAGTGAGTAAAGAAAGAATATTTATCCACGACGAAGGAGATGAGAGGACTTGCTCCTCTTCGGCGGAAAGATGGGAAGAGGACGCTAGGTCTAGGTGCCAACCCTGCCTAAGCTTAGCTTTCACCATTTTTACGTGGGAAGGCCCGATACAAGACCCCACAACCGTTACTAGAAACGGCACTTGCGAACATTTATACCCACTCGCTAGGAATCCTAGGCTAGGTAGCAGCTTTCCTTGCTCGCTTTGGAAGTAGCTTGCTCCGAGAGCAAACAATAGTTCCCCCTTAACCAATGGCTTAACAATTCCTGTAAGCGGGTAGGGAACGTCTTCCAACACTCCACCTTTCTCCACTTTATTTCTCCTTCTTCAAGCGAGTGGAATTTTGAAGTGACTCACTTGAGTTGGTGAAGATCCGAAGCGAGTGAAGCTCAAAGAACAAGCGACCACTCCTTCGTGCATCCTGGATCTAGCACCCTTCACCAGGGTCTAGCAACCCTAATTCCATGCATAACTGATTGAAACGAGACTCAGCTAGAGGCTTGGTGAGGATATCTGCTCGCTGGAGATCGGTATGAATTTTCTCGAGCTTGATATCCTTCTTCTCGACATGATCACGAATGAAGTGATGTCGGATTTCCACGTGCATGCATCTGGTGTGAAGCACTAGATTTTGCGAGATGCATATAGCACTGTTGTTGTGGCAGAATATTGGAATTTCATTAGCTTCAACTCTGTAGTCCTTCAACTGCTGACGAAGCCATAGAATTTGAGAACAGCAGCTTCCAACGGCCATATATTCGGCTTCAGTCGTTGAAGTAGCTACACTTGTCTGCTTCTTTGAAAACCATGAGATCAGCTTGCTTCCCAAGAACTGACAAGTGCCCGAAGTTGATTTCCTATCAATTCGGCACCCTCCATAGTCAGCATCTGAGTATCCAGTGAGCTCCAAATTGTCCTCCGTTGGATACCACAGCCCCATATTGACAGTGCCCTTCAAATATCGAAGAATTCTTTTGGCAGCTTCAAGATGGCTGTGCTTGGGATTGCTTTGGAAGCGAGCACATACTCCAACTGCAAAAGCAATATCCGCCAACTTGCAGTGAGATATAGAAGGGATCCGATCAAAGCTTGATAGTCTGTAGCATCCACAGACTTCCCATCTAGGTCTGGCTCCATCTTCCAGTTGGTGTTCATTGGGATCTTCACAGCTTTGGCATGCTGAACACCGAACTTGGCAAGCATATCTCGAGTGTACTTAGCTTGATTGATGAAGATTCCATCATCCTGCTGCTTTACTTGAAGACCTAGAAAGCAGCTCATCAAGCCAATCATTGACATCTCATATTTGGTCTTCATAAGCTCTCCAAACTTCTCGCTAAGCGACTGGTTTGGTGACCCAAATATTATGTCATCAACATAGATCTGGACCCACAGCATGTCTTCTCCATGATTGATGGTGAAGAGAGTCCGATCTATCTTCCCTTTGTGGAATCCATTATCCACTAGGAATTGGGATAGGGTATCATACCAAGCTCTGGGAGCTTGCTTCAACACGTATAGGGCTTTCTTCAATCGGTACACCTTATCTCCCTGCTCGAAACCCGGTGGCTGCTCCACATACACTTCTTCCTTCAATTCACCATTGAGAAACGCGCTCTTGACATCCGTTTGATAGACTTTGAATTTCTTGGCCGCTGCATAGGCAAGAAATAGTCTGATCGCTTCAAGCCGTGCCACTGGAGCGAAGGTCTCATCGAAATCAATTCCTTCCTCTTGGCAGTAGCCCTTAGCGACGAGTCGCGCCTTGTTCCTCACAACATTGTGGTCCTCGTCCGTCTTGTTCTTGAACACCCACTTGGTGCCAATAACATGCTGGAATTTCGGACGATCCACGAGGTACCATACGTCATTCCTGGTGAACTGATTCAGCTCTTCTTGCATGGCGATCACCCAATTGGAATCAGCTAGAGCTTCCTCCACGCATGACGGCTCAATGTTTGAGAGAGAGCAACTGAACATGGCACTTTCTCCAAACACTTGACTTCTGGTCACTACACCCTTGGATGGATCTCCAATGATCTGACTTGGTGAGTGATTCTTGAGCCACGCACGCTTGGACCTGCCAGCTTCGTCTTCATCTTCTTCCTGGTCGCTTGCTTCTCCATCTGAAGCGACTGGATTGGGTGCTTGGCCAGCACTCGCTTCAGGAATCTTGGGGACAACTTCAACTTTCCTTTGGACAATCTGTTCGCTTGAGTCCTTGATTTCTTCATCATCCTCAAGCTTGTCCCAAGTTAATGAATTGATGGGTTCCTCGCTTGACTTTCCTTCTTTTGATTGAACTTGTTCCTGTGGAGGACTCATAGAAGATTCATCAAATACGACATGGGGTGATTCCTCCACAATTAGGGTTTTACAATTGAACACCCTGTAAGCTTTGCTCGATGTAGAATATCCTAAGAATATTCCTCCACCAGCTTTGCTTTCAAAGGCTTTCAATTGTGACTTCCCATTATCATGGATGAAGACCCTACAACCAAAGATATGGAAATAAGATATGTTAGGAATTCTCCCTGTCCATATTTCATATGGTGTCTTGTCGTGCCGTTTGTTGAGAAGCGTCTGATTCTGCGTGTAGCATGCTGTATTGGCAGCTTCAGCCCAATATTTCATCGGAAGCTTCGAGTCAGCAATCATGGTTCGAATGGCTTCTTTGATGATTTTGTTCCTTCTTTCAGCAACTCCGTTCTGCTGAGGTGTGTGTGCTGCGGATGTTTGATGTACAATACCATGCTCTGTGCAGTAAGCTTCAATAGTAGAGTTTAGAAACTCTGTGCCTTTGTCGGAGCGGATGGTGACAATCGCTTGGTTCTTCTCCACAGCTAGTCGCCTGAGCAGTTGTGGTAGCTTGGTCAGTGTCTCCTTCTAGCTGAAGAGAAATACAACCCAAGTGCAGCGAGAGAAGTCGTCGACTACAACTAGAGTGTACTTTCTTCCATTTACACTAACTGGAGTGACTGGACCAAACAGATCCATATGAAGAAGCTCGAGCACTCGCTTGGATGAAGCTTCTTCAAGACTGGCGAAGTGCTTCTTTGTCTGCTTCCCTCGTTGGCATGGTGAGCATGGATGGTCTTTAACAAAGACCTCGTTGGGAATGCCTTGCACCAAGCCTTTGCGAGCTATGCGATTGATAGTCTTGAAGTTGAGATGGTTTAGGCGTCAGTGCCATAGCAATCCCATTTCTGTAGCACTTCTTGCAACTAAGCACGTCTCCTCTTTGCAGCTTTCCCATTGTGCAACGTAGACATTCCTTTGTCTAATTCCAGTGAGCACGATCTGGGATGTGAGCTTGTTCTTCACAATGCAGTTGTTGGAAATAAATTCCACCTTGTATCCTTTATCACAGAATTGTGAAATGGATAGCAAGTTGTGCTTAAGTCCTTCCACATAGGAGACTTCTTCAATTGTGATCTTTCCAATCTTCAGTGCGCCGTACCCTTTGGTGCTTCCTCGAGAGTTATCACCAAATGTAACGTGTGGACCCTTCTTCTCTATGTAGTCATGAAGTAGAGCTCTCTTGCCGGTCATGTGTCTTGAACAGCCACTGTCCAAGTACCAGATTTGTTGTCCCTCTCATGGCATGGGATCCACGGCGCTCACCTGCATTTAGACAGATTTTGGTACCCAAATCAGTTTGGGTCCTTGCAGGTTAGTTCCCTTAGGTACCCACACTTGTTTCACTTTCCTTTGAAAGGTAGCTTGTGTCTTGGGTTTCTCGACCTTTGAAAACTGTGAGTTCTGCCTTGAAGCAGCTTCACACGTGCAGCAGCATGTGCAGGAGGGGTAGCGGCTCGCTTGAGGCATACCTATGCTCTTACCCTTTTGCTTGTATCCTGAAGCGACTCACTTCAGATTAGCTACAGGCTTAGAGACTGACTTAGGGTTTACAGTCTGTCGAAGCGGCTCGCTTGGTTTTCTCGAAGCGGTCAAACTAGGGTTTTGACCCCGACTCGCTTGAGTAACATTGGAAGTTTGAAGCGGCCTCCTTGGTGCTTCAAGTTCTTCCCCCTCAACGTTAGTCCGGTTGGACCATCTCCAGTCCGGATAACGTGACACATAGACATTACTCATTTTCTTGAAAGGGAGATCCTTTGTCTCTGGTGTCTTGGTCTGAGACATAGAAGCTACAACTGATTACCCTTTACCTTTGAATTGGTAAGATTTAGCATTGTGAGTTCTAGGGATAGTTGATCTTTGCTTGCCCTTAGTTTCTGCCCTTGAAGATATAGACATCTTCATTGGCTTCTTCTTAGGGTTCTCAGCCATTTGGCCTTCATCCTTGTTGGTGGTCGCTTTGGAGGTAGTGGGCACATCCAAAGTGACTGATGGTGTCGTGTTTGAAGCACCAACAAAGACAGTAGGCTTGGAAGGTCCACCCTCATATCCGAGTCCTCCCTTTCTACCAAAAGGTAGAAGTGAGCTCTCTAGTGCCTGCCTAGCATACGAAGCTTTGTTCAAGTTGGCCACTAGAGCGGACTGGGTTTCATACCTTCCTTCCAAGCTTTGATGTCTAGCAAAGAGATCTTCGAACTTACTAGTCATAGCTCTTAGATTGAGTTTGACTTGGTCAAGCTCAGTGGCTAGCTTTCGGTTCTCCTTCTCGCTTTGAGACAAAGCTTGTTTCAACATTTTGTGGTCACTTGACAAATTGAGATGCTTGTCAAGTAACTTACTCCATGTCGAGGAATTAGCTTCCTCTTGGTGAGTGTGTGAGAGTGTAATTGAACTTGATGGGGGATAGATAAATACCTCTCCAGTCTCCTCATCGGTGAGCATCATGAGTCCAAGATCCTCTCCATCACTGGAATTGGGATCTGTGAATGCATCCGAGTCGCTTGAGACTTCTTCAGTTGTAGCGACTGGCATTTCACTTGCTACGAGCGCTCGCCTGGGAGCATCCCTCTTTGCTTTTAGTTCCTCTCGCTCCTTTGCACTCAGCTTCGGGTAGTCAGATTTGTAGTGGCCCATCTTGTGGCAGTGGTAGCATTCCACTTCCATCATGTCCCTTGAGATCGGCTTGGTCGTCTCTTCTCTCTTTCCTTTGCTTTCGCGAGCATCAGTGCTCCTTCCCTTGTACTGCTTGTAGAATCTTTTGTATTTGCCCACACGCGAGTTCATCTTGTTAAAGTTCTTGGATAAGAACGCAACATGCTCTTCCAGCTCTTCCCTTGTCATCTTGGCTAGCGACTGGTCGCTTGGCCCTTCAGCAGCTTTGAAGGCTACACCCTTTGATGTCGTGGGAGCTTCATCCTCATCATCGAGGCTCATTCGATTCAGATCGAATTCATGGGCTTTGAGCTCGGAGAACAGAATCTCCGGCGTGAGCTTTGACAGATCCTTGGTAGCTAGGTACAACTCCTTCATTGTCTGCCACTTCCTTGTGAGAGCTCGAACAATCTTCAGATTCACTTCCTTGTCTGTGAGTTCCTTCCCAAGAGAGTTGAGAGTAGCAATGATGTTGGTGACTCTCAGCTCGAAGGCGTCGATGGACTCTCCTGGCTTCATTATCAGACTTTTAAATTCCCGCATTTGTACGGCGAGCTTGTTTCCTTTGATCTTGTCTGTTCCTTGAGAAATGAGGGCTAGGGTTTCCCACATTTCTTTTGCCATCACACACTTCCTGATTCTTGGAAGGTAGGCATCTGACATAGTGCTCTGCATCGTGTGGCGTGCGATCTTGTCAAGGTTGGCGATCTTGAAGTCATTAGCATTGTATTTGTCTTTGTCCTTCTCGACATACTCTTGTCTAACATGAGCTTCGCGGCCTTCGGCGGCTGGAACGTTCACAGATATGGCTTTCTTGATTTCGATTGGTCCGTCCTCTATAACTTCCCACATCCGGTCGTGGATGGAGCAGAGGAAGCTCTCGACTCGAAAGCTCCATGTCTCGTATCCTTCGATAGAGAACTGTGGAAGATTTGATGCACTGTATGTAGACATAGCAAACTATCAGCAGTAAATGCAGTATGCGTGGGTGAGGGTTTTATACACTTAGGAAAAAGGATCCGGTTCAGTGAGACAACGTGAAGCGAGTGGGGACTCGCTTCGGATATGCAAAGCAGAGGCTCGAAAGAACCTCGCTCTGATACCACTTGTGGGTCCCGGTTTATTATAGGAAAAATACGTAAAGGGGGGGGGGGGGATGAATATGTATTTTTGAAGTTTTTCAACTTCTTTTCCTTAACTCAGAGTATGAAGTAAAATGCTCGCTATAAATACAGACCTAGCAGAGAGCTAGATCTAAAGTAATCACGATTCACTTGACCTAAGCTTAGAGCTTGATCAAGAGTGAGACTTTACTCTAAGTGCGGAATTTGGTGAGCTAAATCTTTCCTAAGTAATTAAAGTTCCAAGTTGAGTTTGTTTAGATGCAAGTGCAATGAGTAATCAAACAAGGAAATAAAAAGAGTTTAGGGTTTAGAGAGATACGACACGAGATTTATAGTGGTTCGGAGATGAAACTCCTACGTCCACTTTGTTGCACGAAGCAACTGTTCTCTTCACTCAAGAACTTGAAGGTTACGGGTCCTTCAAAAACCTAGTCGAGATCGAGCTTCACTCGCTTGGATCTGATGACAGACGCAGTGATTACGGGTTCACTACTAAGACCTAACTGGACTGGAAGCTTCACTCGCTTTAGTCCGACGACAGGGAGATTGCGGGCTCTCCTTACAGCCTAGCTTCGATCGAGCTTTACACGAACGATGTAAGTGCAAGCTTGGATCTAGACTCTATGATCGAGGCTTCTACAATCGAGGAAAGTAGAGCCTTGGATCGAAACAACCTAACGACGAACACAAAAACCTAACGAACAGAACTTAGGGTTAGGGTTTTTGGTTTACGACGAACACACTATGAAGAGCTCTTTACAGTAAGTGTAAAGTAGGCTAGAGCTCTTCTTCTAAGCTGAGATATGGAACGGGCTTAGAATTCTAGGTGTGAAGGTTGCGAAGACGAGTTCCGATGAGACTGGAACTCGGAGAACACTTGTAAACAAAGACTCGAAGATTGCTTAGAAAGCTGGGAGTGTTTGTTTGCAGTAGGCGCCCGAATGCTCAAGTAGTGTTCTTCTTCTCTTCGTCTTCATCCTTCACTATTTATAGGCGGAGGGTTGGCCGAGATCCGTTGCTTGGTAGGTGGCCTTGTCCCTCCTCCTCTCGACAGTCCTTGCACAGGCTGGCTGCTTTTCAGACGCGCAGTTTTGGCTCTTTGCCGAAAGTGGCTAAGTTCCAAACTTAACAGTAACTGGAGCGACCCAGTACTGTTGCGGCGCCTTTGTCGGCCTGGCAGTCAACTCCTCTGCTCCTCTCCGCATTCGACACGTGGAGATCTCGTAATTAATGCGACGATCTTCAGTTGACTAGAGTTTGAAATAGGAGCGGGAATTGTGCTGTCGCTATCTGGTAGGTAGTGACTCGCTTCGCTTTGAAGTTGTAGCGTCCGCTTTGAGTTGAGTCACTTCAGGGTCATTCTGTAGTGAGTCGCTTGGGAGGTAAAGTTCTCGAGTGACTGCTTTAGAAAATGTTGACCCGCGTTGACTCGCTTTGGCTTTACACTGTAGCGCTCACTTCGCTTCGCTTTGGTGGACTCGCCTTGATTCCACTGTAGCGATAGCTTCGCTTCGCTATTCTTTGGCACGCTTCACTTCGGTTCGGTAGACTCGCTTCGATTTGAAAACACACTCAAGTGAGTGGCCTTCACTTGAATTTTCTGCAGTCTAAAACCTAAGCAAAATTTGAGCCATCCTAACAGAGTAGGCTTAGAAAATTTTCTAACCTATTATCTACATCAAAAATGGGTCGCTTGGGAATAGGACACTTGGGCTTTTGGGATCAAATCAAAACATATATAACATTTCTAAAATGTCCCATATTGGTTCCCCCTTAACATGTTTGTCCTTAACAATTCCCAACAGTAGCGATTGGTGATAGTCTCCGTAGCTTGCTCTCTGTCCCTAACATATCGGGTCAGAGCCATTTCTTCTGCAGATGGAGGGGGTTTGATTGGTGGTGGGATGATGGCAAGGTCTGTATCGGTAGTTTGGGCAGTATCGGCTGAAGTTGCCGATTCAGATGGGGAGTTAGGTGTTGAGGCTTGGGTGGTTTCTGTTTGGGTGGCTTGGGTGACTTGGGTGGTTTCTTGTTGCTGGATTTGCTGGGATGGTTGAAAGAGGGTAAAGGCAGCAACAGGATCTGTGCTGAGTATTGGGATTTTGGGTAGTTGAAAAGAAGATGACGATTCTTCTTCGTGAGGACAGTGGGGAGATTTCTGGGTTTGGGGTTGAGCTGTTGAGGAGGCTTGGGGTTCTGGTGGTGGCTGGGTTTGGGTTTGGATTTGAAGTGGGGGTGATTGAATTTTGGCTGGTGAAGGCTGGGGTTGGGTCACTTCAGCTTCTTCAAGCGGCTGCTCCTCAGCCTCGCTTGACTTGATTAATGAAGTGGCTCGCTTCACTTTCCTCGGTCGCTTTGGCGCAGCTCGCTTCGCAGGTGAAGCGACTCGCTTGGACCTCTTTTCCTCGCTTTGCCTTTCGGCAACTGGTGCAGCTACTGGCACTTCAACATCATGAAGTCCCAAATCAATTGGAATTTTCTCCGACTTCCATATGTCGAAGAAAACGGTGTTTTTCTTGTAATCGGTGGTGTCTTTCCATTCTTTGTCAGGGAACAGCTTCTCCAGTGCGAAGGAAATCCTGGAAAAGAACTTGAGCTTTCCTTTGCGAAGGATCTGATGGTTGCTACCCTTCACAAACTTGAAGTCCTGGGCAAGTTCATGGATCTGGTTGAAAAACCAGCCATGCCAGTTAAACTTCGTTCCGGTCAAGCTGTCGACAATGACCGTGGTTGCAAATAGCTTGATGTCGGAGAGTTGCCCCAAGTTCCCGACGTAGCATGCGATGCACTTGGAAAAGAGCTCGCAGATGTGATTGAATGGAGGCTTCAAGTCCGTTCTTATGCTGGCTTGCTTTATATCTGCCTCTGCTCCTTGGACAGCAAACCGTGCATACTCTACTCCGACGGACAGCTCCAACTCCCACAAGGAGTTTGCTCCTTCTTCCGGTAAATCAAACGCTCCGGCTATCGCGCTCAAAAATACTTCCACCGGCGTTCCCTTCTCCGGATCTGTAAAGGTTGATGAGTTTTCTCCTTCCTTCAGATTCAACAGAATCTCGGCGACGGCCTTGGCTATGATCTGTTTTGGCCTCGCCGTCACAAACTTCCACAAGCCGGCCGTGGTCACGGCCTTGCGAAAGTATCCGTCTGTATCAATGACAACTGGGTCGAGATGAGGCTCGACGTTGATATGGTTGTCAACTCCGACCAAAAACTGCTCCATCGTTTGAAATTTTTGCTTCTTTCCCATGGTGATATTTGATGAGTTATGAACGGAGATATAAAGGAAAGTGGCGAGGGTTTGAGACTCGTGAGTTTGCAGAGATGCAGAAATCTTGCACGAGAATGGCAAATATGGAGAGTGATGAAAGTTTCTGCAGTCTGCTTCTCCGTCTTTATATAGACTTAGGGTTTGGCTGACGTGGCAGGGGCATGTTGGTAAATTCTTCGAGGGCCCCTGTTTGTATACGGCGGAAAGCAGTGATTGATCTGATGTATCCGACGTCATCACAGTAAAAGTGAGCTGTCAAGTTGACTTGGCGCTCCACGTGGGCGTCTGTGAGTCGTTTCCTCAATCGGCGCTGATCTAGCGGCTGGGGTTCGAGAACTGTTGAGATTCGATGGCCAGATCTTTTCCGACTTTCCCGCTTCAAATTTGAATTGAGACGCATGCACCGGGAATTTCGTCTCTGTACGTGCATCTGCATTTAATGCAAAAGCAAAAGTAAAATTTGCACTCGAGTGCAGATAACTCATACTCGCTTCATACTCGCTCGCTTCAAGTCTAGCCGCTTTGGCTTTTACTCGCTTGGAGTGACTGTTCTGCACTCCCTTGCGATGGCTTGCTTGAGCGACGTAGCACTCGCTTGGCCATCTGAAGTGACTGGAATAAGAAATGAAATTTCTTTGACTTTATTTAAAATGTTTCTGACTTACATACTTCGAGGATAAACAAGAATGTTTTCCTCTTTGTATTTGTGTCAGATCATAGTAAATGAAGGTTTCTAGCACGCTTCACATTACTTAGTGTACTTGAATTGAAACACTTACCAGTCAATCTCACTTCGTAGGAGATTGATACCACTTTGTAGTATTTGACACCACATGATGAATTCTTCTTCAAGCTTGGTCTTCATGGCATTCATCTCTTCCATCTTCCTCTACGAACTAGAGACTCCTCCAACGAAGGAATGGGGGGGGGGGGGGAGAATGAATAACGTAGACAAGCTTACTACAACCTTGAGGGGAGCTTCACGTAAGTGTACTTATTCACGATGAATGGGAGATGAGTACAAGTCCTTATCTCAGAGCAGAATAGGACAGGGTGACAATAAGAATGCTCTGACAAGACAATCTCGTGTTTTACGTAAAGACATGTCACCAGTCATGCAACTTTTAAAGTAAAAGGTAACTCTTCAAGCTTCCTCCTATGATGTACATAATGAATTTGCAATCGACTCGCTTGACCCAAACTAGGGTTAATTGAAGCGATGCAAAATTCAAATACGGGGGAGGAATGGATAGACATTCGGCAACTCAACTCAATGAAGAGTGAGTAAGGAATGAACATTTATCCACGATGAAGGAGATGAGAAGACTTGCTCCTCTTCGGCGGAAAGATGGGAAGAGGACGCAAGGTCTAGGTTCCAGCCCTGCCTAAGCTTTCACCATTTTTACGTGGGAAGGCCCGATACAAGACCCCACAACCGTTACTAGAAACGACACTTGCGAGTGTTTATATCCACTCGCTAGGAATCCTAGGCTAGGTAGCAGCTTTCCTTGCTCGCTTTGGAAGTAGCTTGCTCCGAGAGCAAACAATAGTTCCCCCTTAACCAATGGCTTAACAATTCCTGTAAGCGGGTAGGGAACGTCTTCCAACACTCCACCTTTCTATACCTTATTTCTCCTTCTTCAAGCGAGTGGAATTACGAAATGACTCGCTTGAGTTGGTGAAGATCCGAAGCGAGTGGCGCTTAAAAACAAGCAACCACACCTTCGTGCATCCTGGATCTAGCACTCTTCACCAGGGTCTAGCAACCCTAATTCCATGCATAGCTGATTGAAATGAGACTCAGCTAGAGGCTTGGTGAGAATATCTACTCGTTGGAGATCGGTATGGATTTCTCGAGCTTGATATCTTTCTTTTCGACATGATCATGAATGAAGTGATGTCGGATCTCCACGTGCTTGCATCTGGTGTGAAGCACTGGATTCTGCGAGATGCATATAGCGCTGTTATTGTCGCAGAAGATTGGGATCTCATTCGCTTCAACTCTGTAGTCCTTCAACTGCTGACGAAGCCATAGAATTTGAGAACAGCAGCTTCCAGCGGCCATATATTCAGCTTCAGTCGTTGAGGTAGCTACACTGGTTTGCTTCTTCGAGAACCATGAGATCAGCTTGCTTCCCAAGAACTGACAAGTGCCCGACGTTGATTTCCTATCAACACGGCATCCTCCATAGTCAGCATCTGAATATCCAGTGAGCTCCAGATTATCTTCAGCTGGATACCACAGCCCCATGTTGACAGTGCCCTTGAGATAGCGAAAGATTCACTTGGCAGCTTCAAGATGGCTGTGCTTGGGATTGCTTTGGAAGCGAGCACATACTCCAACTGCGAAGGCAATATCTAGCCAACTTGCAGTGAGATATAGAAGGGATCCGATCAAGGCTCGGTAGTCTGTAGCATCCACAGACTTCCCATCTAGGTCTGGCTCCATCTTCCAGTTGCTGTTCATATGGATTTTCACAGCTTTAGCATGCTGAACACCAAATTTGGCAAGCATATCTCGAGTGTACTTGGCTTGATTGATGAAGATTCCATCATCCTGTTGCTTCACTTGAAGACCTAGGAAGCAACTCATCAAACCAATCATGGACATCTCATATTTGGTCTTCATCAGCTCTCTAAACTTCTCGCTAAGCGACTGGTTTGGTGATCCAAATATGATGTCGTCTACGTAGATCTGGACCCATAGCATATCTTCTCCATGATTGATGGTGAAGAGAGTCCGATCGATCTTCCCTTTGTGGAATCCATTATCCACTAGAAACTGGGATAGGGTATCATACCATGCTCTAGGCGCCTGCTTCAAACCATACAGGGCATTCTTCAGTCGATACACCTTATCTCCTTGCTCGAAACCCGGTGGCTGCTCCACATACACTTCTTCCTTCAGTTCGCCATTGAGAAACGCGCTCTTGACATCCATCTGATAGACCTTGAACTTCTTAGCCGCTGCATAGGCAAGAAATAGTCTGATAGCTTCAAGTCGTGCCACTGGAGCGAAGGTCTCGTCGAAATCGATTCCTTCCTCTTGGTAGTAGCCCTTAGCGACGAGTCGAACCTTGTTTCTCACAACGTTGTGGTCCTCGTCCGTCTTGTTCTTGAACACCCATTTGGTGCCAATAACATGCTGAAATTTAGGATGATCCACGAGGTACCATACGTCATTTCTGGTGAACTGATTCAGCTCTTCTTGCATGGCGATCACCCAATTAGAATATGCTAGGGCTTCCTCCACGCTTGTTGGCTCAATATTTGAGAGAAAACAACTGAACATGGCACTTTCTCCAAACACTTGGCTTCTGGTCACTACGCCTTTGGATGGATCTCCAATGATTTGACTTGGTGAGTGATTCTTGAGCCACGCACACTTGGATCTACCAGCTTCATCTTCATCTTCATGGGGGTCGCTTGCTTCTCCACCTGAAGCGACTGGAATGGGTGCTTGGCTTCCACTCGCTTCAGGAGTCTTGGGGGCAGCTTCAACCTTTCCATGGACAATCTGCTCGCTTGAATCCTTGATTTCTTCATCACCTTCAAGCATGTCCCAAGTCAATGAATTGACGGGTTCCTCGCTTGACTTTTCTTCATTCACTTGAACCTGTTCCTGTGGAAGACTCAGAGAAGACTCATCAAACACGACATGGGGTGATTCCTCCACAATTAGGGTTTTACAATTGAACACCCTGTAAGCTTTGCTCGATGTAGAATATCCTAAGAATATTCCTTCATCTGCTTTGCTTTCAAAGGCTTTCAATTGTGACTTCCCATTATTATGGATGAAGACCCTACAACCAAAGATATGGAAATACGAAATGTTTGGAATTCTCCCTGTCCATATTTCATATGGTGTTTTGTCGTGTCGTTTGTTGAGAAGCGTCCGATTCTGTGTGTAGCATGCTGTTTTGGCAGCTTCAGCCCAATACTTCATTGGTAGCTTTGAATCAGCAATCATAGTGCGGACAACTTCCTTGATAATTTGATTTCTTCTTTCTACAACTCCATTCTGCTGAGGTGTGCGTGCTGAGGACGTCTGGTGTGCTATGCCATGCTCCGTGCAGTATGCTTCAATGGTTGAGTTCAGGAACTCAGTGCCTTTGTCGGAGCGGATAGTGGCAATCGCTTGATTCTTTTCCACAGCAAGTCGCTTGAGCAGTTGTGGTAGCTTGGCCAGTGTCTCCTTTTTGCTGAAGAGAAATACGACCCAAGTGTAGCGAGAGAAGTCGCCGACTACAACTAGAGTATATTTTCTTCCATTTACACTAACTGGAGTGACTGGTCCAAACAGATCCATATGAAGCAGCTCGAGCACTCGCTTGGATGAAGCTTCTTCAAGACTGGCAAAGTGCTTCTTCGTCTGCTTCCCTCGTTGGCATGGTGATCATGGATGGTATTTGACAAAGACTTCATTTGGTATGCCTTGCACCAAGCCTTTACGAGCTATGCGGTTGATAGTCTTGAAGTTGAAATGGTTCAGGCGACGATGCCATAGCCATCCCATTTCTGTAGCACTTCTTGCGACTAAGCACATATCCTCCTTGCAGCTTTCCCATTGTGCTATGTAGACGTTCCTTTGTCTAATTCCAGTGAGCACAATCTGGGACGTGAGCTTGTTTTTCACAATGCACTTGTTGGAGATAAACTCCACCCTGTAACCCTTATCACATAATTGTATTATGGATAACAAGTTGTGCTTCAGTCCTTCCACATAGGAAACTTCTTCAATCTTAATCTTTCCGATCTTCAGTGCGCCGTATCCTTTAGTGCTTCCTCGAGAGTTGTCACCAAAGGTTATGTGTGGACCCTTCTTCTCAACATAATCTTCAAGTAGAGCTCTCATGTCAGTCATATGTCTTGAACATCCACTGTCCGAGTACCAGATTTGTTGACCTTCACTTGGCATGGGGTCCATGGCGCTCACCTGCAATTAGACAAGTTTTGGTACCCAAATCAGTTTGGGTCCTTGCAGGTTAGTCCCTTTCGGTACCCATACTTGCTTCACTTTCTTTTGAGAGTGAGCTTGTGTCTTGGGCTTCTCGACCTTCTTAAATTGTGACTTCTGCTTAGAGGCAGCTTCACAAGTGCAACAGTGTGTGCAAGAGGGGTAGCGGCTCGCTTGAGACATACCTATGCTCTTACCCTTTTGCTTGTATCCTGAAGCGACTTGCTTCAGATTAGTTACAGGCTTAGAGACTGACTTAGGGTTTCCAGTCTTTTGAAACGGCTCGCTTGGTTTCCTCGAAGCGGTCAAACTAGGGTTTTGACCCCGACTCGCTTGAGTAACCTTGGAAGTTTGAAGCGACCTCCTTGGTGCTTCGAACTCTTCCCCCTCAACATGAGTACGGTTGGACCATCTCCAATCCGGCTCACGTGACACATAGACATTACTCCTTTTCTTGAAAGGGAGATCCTTTGTCTCTAGTTGCTTGGTCTGAGACTTAGAAGCTTCAACAGGTTTCCCTTTACCCTTGGATTGGTAAGTTTTAGCATTGTGAGTGCTAGGTACTGTTGAACTTTGCTTGCCCTTAGATTCTGCCCTCGAAGATATAGACATCTTCATTGGCTTCTTCTTAGGGTTCTCAGCCACTTTGCCTTTGTCCTTGCTAGTAGTCACTTTGGAGGCAGCGGGCACATCCAAAGGAACTGATGGTGTCGTTTTTGAAGCACCAACAAAGACAGTAGGCTTGGAAGGTCCACCCTCATATCCGAGTCCTCCCTTCCTACCAAAAGGTAGAATCGAGCTCTCTAGTGTCTGCCTTGCATACGAGGCTTTATTCAAATTGGCCACTAGATTGGATTAGGTTTCATACCTTCCTTCCAAGCTTTGATGTCTAGCAATGAGATCCTCGAACTTACTAATCATAGCCCTTAAGTTAAGTTTGACTTGGTCAAGCTCAGTGGCTAGCTTTCGGTTCTCCTTCTTGCTTAGAGACATAGTTTGTTTCAACACTTTGTGGTCACTTGACAGTTTGAGGTGTTTGTCAAGCAACTCACTCCATGTCAAGGAATTAACTTCCTCTAGGTGAGTGTGTGCTAGTGTAATTGAGCTAGATGAAGGATAGATAAATACCTCTCCAGTCTCCTCGTCGGTGAGCGCCATGAGTCCAGATCCTCTCCCTCACTAGAGTTGGGATCAGTGAATGCATCCGAGTCGCTTGAGACATCTTCAATTGAAGCGACTGGCTGCTCGCTTGCTACAAGCGCTCGCCTGGGAGCATCTCTCTTTGCCTTCAGTTCATCTCGCTCCTTTGCACTCAACTTTGGGCAGTCAGATTTGTAATGGTCCATCTTGTGACAGTGGTAGCACTCCACTTCCATCACGTCCCTTAAGATCGGCTTGGTTGTCTCTTCTCTTTTCCCTTTTCCATCACGAGCTTCAGAGCTCCTTCCCTTGTATTGTTTGTAAAACCTCTTGTACTTGCCCATGCGAGAATTCATTTTGTTGAAGTTTTTAGACAGGAATGCAACGTGCTCTTCCAGCTCTTCTCTTGACATCTTAGCGAGTGTCTGGTCGCTTGGCCCTTCAGCAGCTTTGAAAGCAACTCCTTTTGATGTCGTGGGAGATTCATCTTCATCATCGAGACTCATTCTGTTCAGATCGAACTCGTGAGCTTTGAGCTCAGAGAACAGGATCTCCAGCGTGAACTTCGACAAATCCTTGGTAGCTAGGTACAGCTCCTTCATGGTTTGCCACTTTCTTGTGCGAGCTCGAACGATCTTGAGGTTCACCTCTTTGTCTGTGAGTTCCTTCCCAAGTGAGTTGAGAGTAGTAATGATGTTGGTAACTCTCAGCTCGAAGGCATCGATGGACTCTCCTGGCTTCATTATCAGACTTTCAAACTCCCGCATTTGTACGACAAGCTTGTTCTCCTTGATCTTGTCCGTTCCTTGAGAAATGAGGGCTAGGGTTTCCCACATTTCCTTCGCCGTCGCACATTTCCTGATCCTTGGTAGATAGGCATCCGACACAGTGCTCTGCATCGTGTGGCGTGCGATCTTGTCGAGGTTGGCAATCTTGAAGTAGTTGGAGTTGTACTCGTCCTTGTCCTTCTCGACATATGTTTGTCTGACGTGAGCAGGACGTCCTTCTGCAGCTGGAACATCCATAGAGATAGCTAACTTGATTTCGATCGGTCCTTCCTCTATTACTTCCCACATGCGGTCGTGGATGGAACTGAGGAAGCTCTCTACCGGAAAGCTCCATGTCTCATATCCTTCGATAGAGAACTGTGGAAGATTTGATACACTGTATGCAGACATAGCAAACTATCAGCAGTAATGCATTATGCGTGAGTGAAGGTTTTATGCACTTAGGAAAACTGGATCCGGTTCAGTGAGACAACGTGAAGCGAGTGGGGACTCGCTTCGGATATGCAAAGCAGAGGCTCGAAAGAACCGCTGCTCTGATACCACTTGTTGGTCCCGGTTTGTAAGAGGAAATACACGTAGAGAGGGGGGGGGGGTGAATACGTGTTTTGAAGTTTTTCAACTTCTTTTCCTCAAACTCAGAGTACTAAGTAAAGTGCTCGCTTGAACTACTAAGACCTAGCTGAGAGCTAGATCTACAGTATTCACAACTCTCTTGACCTAAGCTTAGAGCTTGACCAAGAGTGAGACTTTACTCTAAATGCGAAATTTCGGTGAGCTAAATCTTTCCTAAGTAATTGAAATCACAGTTTGTGTTTGTTTAAATGCTTGTGCAATGTATAGTCAAACAGTAAGCAAATAAAGAGATTAGGGTTAGAGATACGACACAGGGATTTATAGTGGTTCGTAGATGAAACTCCTACGTCCACTTGTTGCACTAGGCAACTCGTTCTCTTCACACAAGAACTTGAAGATTACGGGCTCTTCAAAAACCTATGTCAAGATCGAGCTTCACTTGCTTGGATCTGACGAAGACTGGGTGATTATGGGTCACCACACAAGACCTAGAACTGGACTGGAAGCTTCACTCGCATCAGTCCGATGACAGGGAGATTACGGGTTCTCCTTACAACCTAGCTTCGATCGAGCTTCACAATCGATGAAAGTGTAAGCTTGGATCTAGACTCTATGATCGAGGCTTCTACAATCGCGGAAAGTAGAGCCTTAGATCGAACACAACCTAACGACGAACACACAAAACCTACAACATTAGGGTTAGGGTTTTCTGTTTCGACAGAGACACACTAATGAAGAGTTCTTTACAACAAGTGCAAAGATGGGTAGAACTCTTCTTCTAAGCTTGGATTTGGAATGGGCTTAGAATTCTAGGTGTGAAGGTTGCGAAGACGAGTTCCGATGAAACTGGAACTCGGAGAACACTTGGAAACAGAGACTCGATGAATTGCTCCAAGGCTGGGAGTGTTTGTTTGCAGTAGGCGCTCAATGCTCAAGTAGTGTTCTACTTCTCTTCGTCTTCATCCTTCACTATTTATAGGCGGAGGTTTGGCCGAGATCCGTTGCTTGATAGGTGGCCTTGTCCCTCCTTCTCTCGACAGTACTTGCGCAGGCTGGCACCTTTCAGACGCCCAGATTTGGCATTTTGCCAAAATTGGCTAACTTACAAACCTAACAGTAACTGGAGCGAGCCAGTACTGTAGCGGCGTCCTTGTCGGTCTGGCAGTCAACTCCGCTGCTCCTCTCCTCATTCGACACGTGGAGATCTCGCAATTAATGCGACGATCTCCAGTTGACTGGAGTTCAAAATAGGAGCGGGAATTGTGATGTCGCTTTCTGTTAGGTAGGGGCTCGCTTCGCTTTAGAAATGTAGCGTCCGCTTCAAGTGGGTCGCTTCAGAGTCATACTGTAGCGGGTACTTTAGAGAGTAAATCCCCGGGTGTCCGCTTTTAGTATTTATTGACTCCGCGTTGACTCGCTTTATCTTTTTACTGTAGCGCTCGCTTTGCTTCGCTTTGGCAGACTCGCTGCGCTCGCTTCGCTTCGCTATTCTTCGGCACGCTTCACTTTGGCTGGGTAGACTCGCTTCAATTGGAAAACACACTCAAGCGAGTGGCCTTCACTTGAAATTTCTGTAGTCTAAAAACCTAAGTGACTTAAAGCAAAAATGAAGCCATCCTAACAGTATAGGCTTAGAAAATTTTCTAACCTATTTTCTACATCAAATTGGGTCGCTTGGGAATAGGACACTTAGGGATTTTGGGATCAAATCAAAACATATATTACATTTCCAAAATATCCCATATAGGTTCCCCCTTAACATGTTGTCCTTAACAATTCCCAACAAAGTCATACCGTTCAGCGTCAAAGATCCCTTGCCGCCTGAAACACAGGGCGATAAGGGACTTTTGGGTGGTGGTACAGCTAGATGGTATGGGCAGTTTTGACAATTAACTCAAAAATTGGTTAGAAAACTTGCACATTTATAAGTGTGATTAGAAAACCCACATTTTTATCTAGATTGGCTACTATTGAGTATTAACACTTAGTTTGGGTCCCATCTTTTGTAAAATTGCATACGTTGAGGATTAATATGTAAAGTTTCTTATGGGACTCACATTCTAAAATGGATGAAGCATGTACTTGAGGTATGACCGAGAAAGAAAATTAAGGCACAAGCTTGAGAGATGTAGGGAGTGCTATATAAAATAGTTGATTATAAATACAGAAGATGTCAATTTATTTATTATATTCTTGTTCAAGAATGTTATACTATCGACATGGCCAAGTCGGAAAAAAATAAATAAAGGAACAGGGCAAAGTGATAAAAATGAATTCTCTACTGACCATTGTAAAACACACTATTTGACTTAACGCGCCTGACCATCGGCCTCATCCCTTTAATGATGACCCGAGTTCGATCCCTTTTGGGAGCGAATTTGGGAGATATTAAGTGGCTTGGAGAATTTGGGAGATCTAAGGTAACTTAATTGGAGTTATTACTTGGTGTACTAACTCTAATCTATAATCTAACAACTAACATTTACCCGATCAAAAAATGTTCTGGCCGATGTTGGAATCCGCCTAATTTTATTTTCAATTCAAATGCAATTTTCTTTCGATCACATCTTATCATACCATTATATTTTGCATCTTTAGTTTCCAGCATGTTAGATTCTTAAAACCTCTTACATACGTATTGAGTTACATGCATGCAACCAGTGGCGGATGCATAAATTTTGTTGAGTGGGGGCTATATTACTTTCTATGCCCCTTTCAAGTTGTGTCATTTCTTTTTGCCATTTTAACACGTTTTTCCACGCTTCTAGATAATGAATTTTAAAATGATTTTTTTTTTTAAAAAAATCTTTTACGGGATACTACAAGTGTTGTGGTATCCCGTAAAAGAAAAATTAATTCAAAAGTCCATTTTAAAATTCATCATCTAAAAGCGAGCCACAAATTGCCAAAAAAAAAAAAAAAAAAAAAAAAAAAAACCTCAACTTGCAAGGGATGGGGGGTATAACTTTTGAGTAAAATGAAATTTAATTGATATTTTAATTTGACAATGAGAGCTCTTACACTATAATTTGCACAATCTAATCATAATTTGATAAATTTTTTAAAGGGTATATATTTTTTTTTTTTAGTTGGGTAGAGGCTTAAGCCCTCACCCCTTTCCTCTTAGATTTGACACTACATGTAACTTAAAATTTGTGATATCAAGGGTTGAGCTTTATAATGTATGTATGCATTCAGCAGGTTGCTAATTATTATTTTTTAATCGGAAAAAAGTTGTTAATTATTGATTCACAAATCTTGTTAAGTCTAAATAGGTAACATGCCATTGTTGATGTTAACATAATAAGAGTACAAACGATAAATGGGTCAAAGGGTAATGTGTTTTTCATTCCATATAGTGTGATGTTGGGAACCCTCTTCAACTAGTTTTGATGATGTTTCTCAAAATCACATTTATGCGTATTTTCTTTTATTAGAAGGGTTGATAGGACTTGGAGTGACGTTGTATAACACAGTTCAATGTTATGGAAATTCTAATAGAGGTTGTTCTATTTGTAAAGGTTGAGGTTGTTCACTAACAGCCTTACCTATAGAGAACATACTGATCTTTCATCAACCTACTCTTCGATCATCCAGCTCGATCGCCCTCAGTTCAAGACTTCAAGTTACTGGAAGATCTACCTCAGGCTGTTGATCTACCTTCATAGATCAAACTATCACCTAAGTTGTCACATCAGTTGTCCGCTAGGACATTCCAATGGGAAGAAATGAGTCAGCGTCAACGACTCTTTTGCCACGTCAGCAAGACTCTAACGGCTGGTTTTTCAAACTAGGCCTATATATATCATTCCCATTTCAATGAAACAGTACGTACAATTAAAATTCAAGAGTTGAAGTGCTACATAAATTCTCTCTTTACTCCATATCCATTCGACTCGAAACTCAAGTAATTATCCAAGTGTCGAAGTTTGAGAATTTCTCTATTGAAGAATACTACAAGCTTGGAGCGTTTACTGTTGCTTCAAGCCACTTCATCAACTCACTCACTCCGATATTTTTTTAGTTTGAGTTAGATTGATAGTTGCTTTATTTTTGTAAGGTTGTAAAGGTTGTAAGGTCACGATCCATAACTCGTGTCTAAGTATACTCTAGTTTGAGTGTGGTTAGAACTGATTCTCAGTCAATATAAAGAAGAGAGAGGTAGAGTTCAACGCTTAAAGGAATTCACAGATCTAGCTTGATTTGTCATGGACGTAGGAGGTGATAGGGATAAATATCAGTCTCACTCGTAATGTATTTTTCTATCTTTATCTGGATTATTTCTCCTATGATGATTAAAAGAAATCGATTCAACAATGAGTAGATCCTGGACGCCGCGGGATCTGACAACTACTATAGCTTGAGTTAAAGCTCATGTGCAGAAGCTAGTGCTTACAGAAGCAGCCTTGGCTTTAGTAAGCTCCTGCTAATACCCAGGGATCTGCAGGGGCGTGTAATTGGCGTGACTCTAGTCCTTTTAGAGTAAGGACCACAGTATTAATGACAAAGAGAATTTGCCCCTACAGAAATTCCTTTTCTATCCTCTCTACACAGGAACGTTCACCTTTTCACCCCTCGCGCCCTATAAATACTAGGTGAACGTGCATTTAGAGGACAACATCACTCTTTACGAACAACACACTCCTTAGCGTACTGTTCCATTCCATACTCTCTGTTGGGAATTGTTAAGAACAACTTGTTAAGGGGGAACCTATAAGGGACACTTAATTGTTTTGATTTGATCCCAAAACCCCCAAAGCGTTCTGTTCCCAAGCTACCCATTTTTGATATAGATAATAGGTTAGAATTTTTCTAAGCCTACTCTGTTAGGATGGCTCTTTATTTTGCTTAGAGTATAGACTTCAAAAAGTTCAAGTGAAGGCCACTCGCTTGAGTGTGTTTTCCAAGCGAAGCAAAGTCTAGCGAGCCGAAGCGAAGCGTGCCAAAGTGTAGCAAAGCGAAGCGAGCGCTACAGTAGATTCAAAGCGAGTCTGCCAAAGTGAAGCGAAGCGAGCGCTACAATGTAAAGTCTAAGCGAGTCAACTTCAGTCAACATTTTCAAAGGCAGTCACTAGGGAATCTTCCTTCCCAAGCGACTCACTACAGAAAGACTACGAAGTGACTCAACTCAAGGCGGATGCGACAACTTCAAAACAAAGCAAGCCACTACCTACCAGAAAGCGACAGCACAATTCCCGCTCCGATTTTGAACTTCAGTCAACTGGAGATCTCCGCATTAATTACGAGATCTCCACGTGTCAAACGAGGAGAGGAGCAGAGGAGTTGACTGCCAGTTACTGTTAGTTTTGTAACTTAGCCATTTTCGGCAAAGAGACAAACTGCGCTCCTGCAAAAGCATCCAGCCTGTGCAAGTACTGTCGAGAGGAGGAGGGACAAAGCCACCAAGCAAGCAACGGATCTCAGCATCCCTCCGCCTATAAATAGTGAAGGATGAAGACGAAGAGAAGTAGAACACTTCCTGAGCATTCGAGCCTACTGCAAACAAACACTCCCAGCCTTAGAGCAAACTTCGAGTCTTTGTTTCCAAGTGTTCTCCGAGTTCTAGTCCAATCGGAACCCGTCTTCACAACCTTCACACTTAGAGTCTAAGCCCATTCCATATCCAAGCTTAGAAGAAGAACTCTAGCCATCTTTGCACTTATTGTAAAGAGTTCTTCATAGTGTGTCGTCGTAAACAAAAAACCCTAAATCTGTTGTTAGGTTTTTGTGTTCGTCGTCGTTAGGTTGTTTCGATCCAAGGCCCTTCTTTCATCGATTGAAGAAGCCTCGATCATAGAGTCTAGATCCAAGCTTGCACTTACATCGTTTGTGTGAAGCTCGATCGAAGCTAGGCTGTAAGGAGAGCCCGCAATCTCCCTGTCTGTCGGACTGAAGCGAGAAGCTTCCAGTCCAGTTTAGGTTTTTGGTATGAACCCAGAATCACCCAGCGTCTGTCAGATCCAAGCGAGTGAAGCTCGATCTTGACCAGGCTTTTGAAGAGCCCGTAATCTTCAAGTTCTTGAGTGAAGAGAACTGTTGCCGAGTGCAACAAGTGGACGTAGGAGCATTATCTCCGAACCACTATAAATCTCGTGTCGTATCTCTCTAACCCTAACTCTTTATTTCCTTGTTTGATTATCCATTGCACGTGCATCTAAACAAACATAACTTGGAAATTTTAAATACCTAGGAAAGATTTAGCTCACCGAATGCCGCACAAAGAGTAAAGTCTCACTCTTGATCAAGCTCTAAGCTTAGGTCAAGAGATTAGTGATTGCTTCATATCTAGCTCTCGGCTAGGTCTCAGTATTTCAAAGAGCACTTTACTTTATACTCTTGAGTTATGGAATTTGAAGTTGAAAAACTTCAAAATACGTATTCACCCCCCCCCCCCCCCCTACGTATTTTTCCTATAACAAACCGGGACCAACACTCTCTCTTACGAGCTCCTCCCGGCTCGAGCAGTCAAGGCGCTCAAAGTCTTCTTCCGGGAAGCCGCAGTTCTTTTTCACCTCCATCCGTTCTTCTCGACGCCGGGAAGAATCTCTCTCACACACACTACCTTGAGCTTAAGGTAAAACCCTCATCACCTACAGGGGAATGAGGCTTAACGGAGCCCTGCGCTCCTCGTTTCTCTCTTTTTCCTACCTCGTTTCTTCGATATCTGCTTATTTGAGTGCAAAACTCCATGAATCTCGCTAGTTTATGGCTAGATATGCCTTTTACGCCCTACTCATAGCTCAACTATTATTTGTTATCACTGCGTGAATCATGCTCTAGGTAAAATGCTCACTTATGGCTCTCTACGCGCATAAATCTCTTGCTCTTTACTGCTTTAACGCTTTACCCATAAATGCTCTTTGCAAAACATGATGAATAATAACCTGAATTGTTGTGGATCTCCAACCCGGATCTATCAGGAGGGTTATTTCCGAACCACGTTAAAAACGTTGCTCTCTCTCTCTCTCTCTCTCTCTCTCTCTCTCTCATATTATATTTGTCTGACTAGTTAACAACCTCATATATGCATATCATAGAAACGACCTTGCATTAATTCACAAGATAAATCAAAAGATTTTGTTAAGAGTTAAGAACAACCTCCCCACCATATTCCGCATTCACACAGCTTGATAAATTAAGTTTGTTTTAACAACAAGCTTAATAGATCAACTTGTTTTTATAAGAACGACCTTGACCAGTCGCTCTAAGGCAGATTATTTTCAAAATTGAAAACGGTTGGCCATTGGCGTACCCCCCTCCCCACAGAACTAGCACATATGTCTACGGTCGTATGCTTGGTGCTGCTATTGACCATATCGAGTCTACCAAAAAAATAAATGTTAAGACTTTTGCAAAATATGTGTTTGTGAAAAAAGAAATGAAATGGAATGAAATAGATAAGCAGAACAAAGGCTAGAGTTAGAGTCTATTTCAAGACAATATTAGTTTGATATAATAGATTATAATTCGAGCTTCAGCTTAATAGATCAACTTGTTTTTACAATAGATAATAATTCGAGCTTCAGCACCCCCTTATATAATAATAGAAAATAAATCTAGAATGTAATGTGCTGAAAATTAGAGTTAAAACAAAGGTAAAGATTGTCTAAATTTGTCCTAAAGCAATAGTATTTATACTAGGTACAAAAACCTAGTTAATCAAGGAAACAACTTAAAATCCGTCGATCTGGACGATTGTCCAACTCTTGATTCTGGAATTCAGGCTTCAAGGCATGGACGCTCGTCCAACTCAGTTGGACGGTTGTCCAACTCTTGGTTCTGGATGACTACGCGTGTCTTTCTTCTTTCGGTCGTATCTTCCTCGTCCGAACTCCAAATTGACCTCCGTTTTTGCCTACATGCTCCTATCGAACCCCTCTTTGATATAATGCTTCTTTCTTCTCGTTTTCGCTTTTTTTTATCCTACAATACCAAAGACTCCAAAGCAACCAAAGCCACAAACAACGAAAACACACAAAAACTAAAGGAAAACGGACACGAAAAGACGACTAAAAACCTAACAACTAGACACCAATCAAAACCCCCACAGTTAGAACTTTGCTTGTCCTCAAGCAAACATATTCAACCCAATCAACCCAAGTTCAATCAACTTAACAACACGAAGTAGGTGTCGTCAAACTTGTCAAATCAAAACCTAGATCTCTCTAATATCAACGAGCAAATGCACAATCAAATACAAACAATCATGTGGCCCGTTAACTCGACTCAAATATGAGGATCCGACTTTCGATATATCACACATCTCACAAGCCTCGAATTGTCAACATATTAATCCCTTAGCCTACTTCCCTTTTTATTCAACTCAAAGCGCGCGCACGCGCGCGCGCTGCGCGCGCGCACACACACACACACACACACACACACACACACACACACATATATATATATATATATATGTATGTATGTATGTATACATATAAATATATATATAGAGGAGTTGGATCATATGAAAACCTAATATTTCGTGAAATCGTGAAAACCATGCATTTTTGTGCATAACATGATGCATTTTTATGCATATCATGTTGCATAAAAAAATAAATATTATTGTTGGGAATTGTTAACAACAACTTGTTAAGGGGGAACCTATAAGGGACACTTAATTGTTTTGATTTGATCCCAAAACCCCAAAGCGTTCTGTTCCCAAGCGACCCATTTTGATGTAGATAATAGGTTAGAATTTTTCTAAGCCTACTCTGTTAGGATGGCTCTTTATTTTGCTTAGAATGTAGACTTCAAAAAGGTTCAAGTGAAGGCCACTCGCTTGAGTGTGTTTTCCAAGCGAAGCAAAGTCTAGCGAGCTGAAGTGAAGCGTGCCGAAGTGTAGCGAAGCGAAGCGAGCGCTACAGTAGGTTCAAAGCGAGTCTGCCAAAGCGAAGCGAAGCGAGCGCTACAGTGTAAAGCGAGTCAACTCTGGTCAACATTTTCCAAGGCGGTCACTAGGGAACTCTACTTCCCAAGCAACTCACTACAGAATGACTACGAAATGACTGAATTCAAAGCAAACGCTACAACTTCAAAGCAAAGTGAGCCTCTACCTACCAGAAAGCGACAACACAATTCCCGTTCCGATAGTCAACCCAGTCAACTGGAGATCTCCGCATTTATTACGAGATCTCCACGTGTCGAACACGGAGAGGAGCAGCGGAGTTGACTGCCAGGCCAACAAGGGCGCCGCAACAGTACTGGCTCGCTCCAGTTACTGTTACAATTGGATCTTAGCCAAATTCGGCAAAGAGCCAAAACTGCGCGTCTGAAAAGCAGCCATCCTGTGCAAGTACTGTCGAGAGGAGGAGGGACAAAGCCACCAACCAAGCAACGGATCTCGGCATCCCTCCGCCTATAAATAGTGAAGGATGAAGACGAAGAGAGGTAGAACACTTCCTGAGCATTCGAGCCTACTGCAAACAAACACTCCCAGCCTTAGTGCATTCATCGAGTCTTTGTTTTCAAGTGTTCTCCGAGTTCCAGTCTCATCGGAACCCGTCTTCACAACCTTCACACTTAGAGTCTAAGCCCATTCCATATCCAAGCTTAGAAGAAGAGCTCTAGCCATCTTTGCACTTATTGTAAAGAGCTCTTCATAGTGTGTCGTCGTAAACCAAAAACCCTAAATCTGTTGTTAGGTTTTTGTGTTCGTCGTCGTTAGGTTGTTTCGATCCAAGGCCCTTCTTTCATCGATTGAAGAAGCCTCGATCATAGAGTCTAGATCCAAGCTTACACTTACATCGTTTTTGTAAAGCTCGATCGAAGCTAGACTGTAAGGAGAGCCCGTAATCTCCCTGTCTGTCTGTCGTTGGACTGAAGCGAGTGAAGCTTCAAGTCCAGTTTAGGTTTTTGGTGTGAACCCGGAATCACCCAGCGTCTGTCAGATCCAAGCAAGTGAAGCTCGATCTTGACCAGCCTTTTGAAGAGCCCGTAATCTTCAAGTTCTTGAGTGAAGAGAACTGTTGCCTAGTGCAACAAGTGGACGTAGGAGCGTTATCTCCGAACCACTATAAATCTCTGTGTCGTATCTCTCTAACCCTAAACTCTTTACTGTATTTGACTATCCGTTGCATGTGCATCTAAACAAACATAACTTGGATCTTTAATTACTTAGGAAAGATATTTAGCTCACCGAATTCCGCACATAGAGTAAAGTCTCACTCTTGATCAAGCTCTAAGCTTAGGTCAAGAGATTCGTGATTGCTTTAGATCTAGCTTTCGGCTAGGTCTTAGTATTTCTACGAGCACTTTACTTCATACTTTGAGTTAAGGAATTTGAAGTTGAAAAACTTCAAAATACGTATTCACCCCCCCCCCCCCCCCCCCCCCCCCCCCCCCGCCCCCCTACGTATTTTTCCTATAACAAACCGGGACCAACAATTATTTTATTAAAAACCTAGGGTATAATAAAATAAATATTATACTAGGTATAAAAACCTAGTTAAACAAGGAAACAACTTAAAATCCGTCAACCCTATATATATACACTACGGTGAAAAGTCAATTTTCAGTGAAATCTGCAAACCATTGCATTTTCATGCATTAATAATGCATTTATATGGGTGAGTTCCATGCCGCACTCGACGCAAAATTCACTCACCTTAAGATTATGACACGTGGCGTATGTCAATTAAAAAGACATGAGCTGTAATCCATGAAATAATACACACCCTACTCCTAGCACAATCCCCATTTCTCCCCCCCTTCCCGATTTCTTCTTCTCCCTCACTGAACCTGCAAACCTGTCGTTGCCTCCTCACCCAAACAACGCCGGCTTCGATCGGTCCGCGGCCTATTTCCTTGCTCTCATGTGAACGCCGCAGCCCGAATAGCAGCTGTAGCTCCCGTCGTCCTCAACTCCCTCTCATTTCCGGCGGCTGCCGTGACGGAATCTCCACCACCGCCAGCAGGAGCAACAGAGACGGCGGCGTCAATGGGTCACCCATGTTCTATCTCTGATCTCTCCCCTCCATTCTTAGTTTCGATTTTAACTTCTTAGTCCCCTTTCTAAAATCTGTTGTAATTAGTTTTAGATTAGTTCTAGATTTTTTGGTTTTTAGTTTTATTTAAGAATTTCAGAATCCAGATTCAGTATATGTTAAACGGCTTGAAGGAGACTACATCGAATTTTTGATGAATCAAAATGGAATTTGAGATTGAGAAAAAATGGTGGTCTCTTTATCATCTAAAGGTTGCCTTGATTCATGAAATTTATCCATGGATAATTGATTACTTTGAGAATTGCAATTTTATAATTTTTATTTTTTAATTTTATTGTTCATGTTTTTTCGTATTAATTTTGCTTGAGTTTGATTCTTGTGTTGTGTTTGGAACACTGACAGACCTCGATAATTCTCACAATATTTTTTTCGTTTTAGAATATAAAGTGAATATCAAATAATAATTATATTATAATGATACTTAAAAAATTTAATGGGGTTAAGTTGGGAAAACTTCATCTGCCATTGCAACTGCCACGTGTCAAAATCGTAGGATGGGTGAATTTTACACCCTACCTAGCATGGAAGCTTCCATTTATATGCATAAAATGTTGCATGAAAATTAAAATATTATTTTATTAATTTTTATTAATAAAATAATATATTTTTTTATGCAACATATTATGCATAAAAATGCATCATTTTATGCATGAAAATGCAGGGTTTGCAGATTGCACTGAAAATAGAGTTTTCACCTGATTTATTTCCTATATATATATATATATATATATATATATATATATATATATATATATATATATATATAGCGGAGAGATCACTGATCACATACAAAAGACAGCATCTGTAAGAAATGAGAAATGATCTGGACCATTGATCTATGTGATCTACGGTAGTGTAGATTAACTGGTGCATTATGATTTTACTAAAATGCATTATGATTGTATAGATAATGCATTATAATTAGGGATGTCAAACGGGCCAACCCACCGGGTTTCGGGCTAGCCCTATCGGGTTGCGGGCTTTTCAGATCGGGTTAATCGAGCTTTTTTTTTCTTTCGGGCTATTATTTTTTGACCCTAACCCTAACCCACCGGGTTTCGGGCTAGCCCACCGGGCCATTAAGTTTATAAAAAATAAAATTGATATCGTATAAATATAAAAAAAAATTATTATTTTAGCACATACTTGTATAAAAAAATTAAATAAATTATTAAATATTGTGAATTTAACAAAAATATTTTTGAATGTCAATCTTTATTTTACTTTTCACCAAGCGCCGAAGTAAAAAACGTATAGAATTTAAAATGAAGGTTATAGTTTTATTAAAACAAATTAAAAATACTCAATAATAATTAAAAACACAACCTAATTTATCAAATTTATAAGTAGAGTAATGAAATATGTCATGAATTCATAATTTATGGTAACCCACCGGGCTTTCGGGCCAGCCCTATCGGGCTCGGGCTTTTTTCGGTCCAGCCCTATCGGGCTTTTTTCCTTTCGGGCTATCATTATTTGGCCCTAACCCACTATTTTTTTCGGGTTAATCGGATCGGCCCGTCGGGCTTGGGCTTTTTTGACATCCCTAATTATAATGCATTGTGCATTATAATTATGTGCATCATGCATTATAATTATATGCATAAAATGCATCATTTTTTTATTTTTTACGATAATCCTATTTTGTACAGGATCTCACCCCTATATATATATATATATATATATATATATATATATAGGGTTGGGATATGGTGAAAACCAAATATTTCGTGAAATCGTGAAAACCATGCATTTTTGTGCATAACATGATGCATTTTCATGCATATCATGTTGTATAAAAAATAAATATTATTTTATTAATAAAAATGCATATAATCCCTATATATTTTTTATACAACATGATATGCATGAAATGCATCATGTTATACACAAAATGCATGGTTTTCACGATTTCACGAAATATTTGGTTTTCACCATATCCCAACCCTATATATATATAGGGTTGACGGATTTTAAGTTGTTTCCCTAACTAGGTTTTTATACCTAGTATAAATATTATTGCCTTAGGACGAATTTAGACAATCTTTACCTTTGTTTTAGCTCTAGTTTTCAGCACATTACATTCTAGATTTATTTTTTTTTGTTCGATCCGGATCGCTACTTCGTTCTTCAATTAATTCAAGTTTTTATTTAATAAATGTTCTATTGTTTCCGCATTCAATTCGTAAGTTCTTTATTGCTTTCTTTTTAATTGTTTAATTGCTTTCTTGTTCCTTAGATTTAATTCTTAAGTTCTTAGTTTAATTCGTTCGTTCGTTTTCAAGTTCTTAGTTTAGATTCGTTTTTCAAAGTTTTTGTTTCTCCGTATTTCGAGTTTTCAAAGTTAGATTTATTTTCTTAGATTTTCAGATTTAATTTCTTTTATGTTTAGATTTGTTTTCTTCGTTGCTTTCATTATTGCCTTCTCTACGATTTATGCCTAGGTAGTTTAATCGTTTTTGCTTAATTTCTCTAGATTAATTAGTTTAGATTTATTCCTTGCTTTCTAGATTAGATTTAATTGTTCTTGATTTATTGCTTATTTATTTTCTTGCCTAGGATTTAAAACAAAAACCAAACCAAATTTTTTTTACTTGCTTTCTTAGATTTAGGCTAGTTTTGAATTGTTTTGCTACACGATTATTTGCCCTGCAAAGTTTTCCTTGAGATTCGACATTGGGTTTTTACTTACTAAGTGTTAGGATAGATTTCGTTCTATTGCGAGCACTTTTTGGTGAAACAAATTTTGGTGCCGTTGCCGGGAAAAACTTTAGGCTATTTAATTGTGTAGTATTTTTATTTGTTTTATTTAATTCCTTTCTGGTTCGATTTCTTTTTCTTTCCGTCGGTGCGTTTGATCCATTTGTTGAGTGTTGTGTATGCAAGGTCGTCAAAGTCTCTAAAGGAAGTTGACACCTCACATCGACGATATCAATAGGAGAAGACGCTCTTAACCGCGACGAAGGAAGAAGAAGACGCGCGTTCGAAGCAATGGCACAAAAGATGGGAGATTTCGCTCGTCCCACCTTCACCGCCACCACTTCGGCAATTGTCCAAACCACCGAGTTTAGGAATTATGAGCTTAAACCGCACCACTTGGCTTTGCTCCCTACCTACTACGGGTTGCCCAACGAAGATGCTCTCACATTCATTCGCGAGTATTGCACGATGGTGCAAAATTTTCCATTGGGAGAGCTTTCGGAGGACGACTTGAAGATGAAGTTTTTCCAATACACGTTGAAGGATAGAGCAAAGTCACGGTATCTTACTCTCCCGGCCAACTCTCTCACAACTTGGAATGAGGTGTGCGAGAAGTTCATGATGAAATACTACCCCAACCGCAAGACACAAGCAGATCATGAATTTTGCTCAAGGAGCCGATGAGCCTTTTCATGAGGCTTGGGAGAGATTCCAAGAATTGTTGTAGCAGTGCCCTCACCATCAAATGGCGTCCGAGATGCTTTGGCAATATTTCTACGATTCTCTAAATCAAACTTGCCAATTCATGGTGGATAGCTCGGCCGGAGGAAACATCGGAGTGAAGACGGCTGACGAGTTGAGGATGATCTTTGAGACTCTTGCTACAAGCTCTCAACAAATTAAAGTCGTCTCGGCCAAGGAAGATGGAGGCTAGTGTGGTCACTATTAGCCCAGATTTGACGAAGCAAATGGCCGATATGATGAGGGATCTACAAGAACTTAAGATGAAGACTCCACTTACACCTTCGGAGCCTTGTGGCATGTGTGGACTAGTCGGCCATGTTATCGACGAGTGCACTAGGAAGGTTGAGCTTACTTACGAAGGAGGAGCCGAAGTCTACGCAGCACAAGGATACCTACCACCACCATATGCTCAACAATTTCCTCACCAACAACCATTCTACCTTACCCAACAGTCTTACTATCCACCGTCGCCATGGTTCTACCCACCTCCGCCTCAACAATCTCCACTTGATGAGGCTAGTTTCGCCGCATTTATGCATGAGAGCAAGTTGGCCCGTGAAGCGCAAGATGCCACGAT
Source organism: Thymus mandschuricus (assembly GCA_029379335.1). NCBI lineage: Eukaryota > Viridiplantae > Streptophyta > Magnoliopsida > Lamiales > Lamiaceae > Thymus > Thymus mandschuricus. The sequence goes on along the minus strand of CM057073.1, from coordinate 33,628,869 downwards.
TAGACGCATTGAGACCACTATGGGGCAGATTTTTGGAGCAGTTAATGAGTTGCAGAAGCTACAAAATGGGAAGCCTAGTCATCCCAAACAAGCTCATGTCTTAACGATCATTGAAGATGAGCAAGACAAAGGAAAGAAGTGGAGAAGTCACACCGTGGCTGCCAACAAAGCAAGCCGACAACGTTCTCACACCTTACTTACCTCAGCTGGCCATCTCCCATCTTTACCGAAACAAGGTGATCTCGGAAGTTTCAAATTAGATGTTGTTTTGGATAATGGGGATAGTGTGCCGAGAATGTTGGATTTGGGGGCATCGGTGAACTTGATGCCATACTCGATTTTCGAGAGAATGGGTTCGAGGGATCTTAAGCCCACCAATTTTTGCATCGAGCTAGCCGACGGTTCTTTGAGTCGTCCCTTGGGGATTGTGGAAGACCTTGCTTTACTTGTGAGAGGTATTCAAGTTCTTGCCGATTTCGTTGTGCTTGGCGTGGGGCGAGGAGCTAGGAGTGAGAGAGGTCATCTTCTCTTATCAGGACGACCTTTCATGGCTACTACTCAAACTCGAATCGACGTTGGATCCAGTACATTGAGCATGGCTGGTGTAGGAGGTTCGGTAACTATCTCAATTTTTAATAATTATTCTTCTAGTTCCAATTCTTTTATCCAAACATGCTCGTATATATGTTCATATTACTAACGATTTGGATGAGAAAAAGATAGAGGAATGCATGAGGAAGAAGCCATTATTGATGAGTTTTTGAGCAACTGGATGAGGAAGAGATTGTGGAAGAGTTTTTGAGCAATGTGCAAGGCATGGAGGATCACAATTGCATTATGGAGGAGTCGGTTTTGAGCTCACAAAAAGAGGAAGAAATCATGGACAACTTTCTTGCCAATCACGACGATGAAGCACTTTTTGTGGAGTCATCAAGTTTTGAAGATCATGATATTTCTTACTTGGATTTTCACACAAGTTTGGGGGAGATGAGTGTCCAAGATAACCCTCTTTTTGAGTTTCAAGCCAAAGAGAAAGAAAAGTCCACATGTGCGTCGAGAGTCGCCTATGGATGGTTAAAGACATTGTTTGTTGCAACAAATTTTGGAAAGGAAATTTTTGTATGTCAAGCTAATGACATTAAACAAGCGCTTTGTGGGAGGAAACCCATGTAAAATAAATAATAATAATAATAATAATAATAATAATAATAATAATAATAATAATAATAATAATAATAATAATAATAATAATAATAATAATAATAATAATAATAAAAGTTAGAGTAGGATTTAGATTAGATTTTAGTTAGTTTTTCTTTTTTTCTTTTTAGTTTTTTGTGTGCAGGGGTTCAGGTGTCAGAGATGAAATGTGGACGAGCATCCAAATCTGTGGACGAACGCCTCAACTTCGGGCAGAAACAGGAGTTGGACGACCGTCCAGATTTTCTGGACAACCGTCCAAGTCATCCACCACCGCCGTCGCCGTTCCCGTCGCTATGTCTATTTCGAGTCGCCACTTGCTCGCCGCCAGTAGCACCTAGGCCTTTCCACCCTCTTTAGACATATTGTTGAGTCTTTGTTAGTTTAGATTTGAGTCTTTTGTGTCTTTTATTTTGTTTTTGTGTTTTGTTCGGGTTTATGCTTTTTGTGTTTGTTCATGTGTTTGTTTTGTAGGTTGCCAACTTGGAGTCTCTCGGGATTTTGAGTTGCTCGTCGTCATCATGTGATAAGTTCTTCTATCATTTTCTTTTAATTTTCTTGCAATGGGGACATTGCATGATCTTAAGTGTGGGGGAGGGTCTTTCGAATTTTTCACATGACTTGTTTCGTTTTTGTGTTGTCTTTTATGTGTTTTCGTATTGTTGATTGTATGGGGTGTGACTGCAAATAGTCAATTCTAGTTGGGGCTGTTTTATAATTATCGAGAAGCTTAATGGGCTTGGAGATATGCATGGAGAATTATTATCCAACTAGGTTTAGGGCTTGGAAGAGCAGTATATATATCACATACATGCAACGATTGAAATAGCGGAAGAGACGAGAGATAGTGAGCGGCAGTTGAGTTTCTGTCGTTGGGACGTGAGAGTGTTGAGCGATACACGCACGTTGTGAGTTGTGGGAACAAGGAGGTTTTGGTAGGGTTTACGGGTGAGAGAATAATCTAGGGTTTTCTATTCTTTGCTTGGGTATAGCTTGGATAGAGTGATTCGTTCTCGTTGTAAACTGTAATCTTCTCGTGTTTCTCTTGGTGAAATCAATCTCGGATTGACCCTCCCATGGACGTAGGATTTTACACCCAAACCACGTAAATTCTGGTGTGTTGTGCTTGTTTACGTTCTGTGTTCTTGAACGTGATCCTGTTTCTGTTCTTGAAGTTCAGGATCAATTATCTGCTTCTGTGATTTGTGTGTTCGTGGTCGTTTTTCTTGTTACGATTCCTAACACGTATGATCGAGTCTTTTTGTTATCCCCACTTTAGAAAGTTGTTTGTGATTGAGTAAACATGCTTAACTTGGTCCCTTTGAGTTTGAATGACTTTTGATGACGTGATATTGGAGTTGTCGAACTTAGAATGTCGAAATTAGGGTAGCTATGAATTTGACTTGCGATAGCGTGATCGTTTGTGATTATTCGTGGGGCATGTTCTTGTTTCGTAATATGAGGTGAAAAACTCTTGATTCGGATTATGAGTGAATTGCATTGAAGGGTTGATGTATATTTGATCTTAACTTACTTCCCTACTTGTATTAAAAAAAAAATGTGCTTTGTTGTGAAAAAGAGTTGATAGGATTTTGCTCCTCTTACTTGTTACGTATGAAAATACAGAGTAATGAGCATGGGAAACCACATGAAAAGGCTTCGAGAGACCCTCGAATGATTAAATTTCATGAACTATATCCTAGATTGAGACTCGTACATGTGATACATGTAGTGTTCGTAGGTACTCTACTCCTCTTGACAATGAGTACGGGAAACCGCACTAGGATGCTCGATGAGAACCATCGATGATTAAACCTAGTGAACTATGTACCAAAATGTTCGCTTTCATTGTTATATATATATATATATATATATATATATATATATATATATATATATATATGGATTGGTTCATATGAGAACCTTTCTTTTCATGAGAACTAGGAACCAATCTCATCCATTGATTTCAATAGATCAAACGGTTAGGATTTGAAGATTTAATTAACTTAAAAATATAAAAAATACCATTTAATAGTGGATTAAGGACAATAGCGTCCACTAATATTTATCTAAACCGTTCCTATAATTAAGGATTCGATTCAAAGACTTCTTAATGTATGTATTCAACCACTGCCACGTAATTATTTATGATTTCAAGTTTTTGTCATGGACTCTCGAGAAGAATTCATCTTTATTAAGTTTTTCTTTTTTTTTTTTTCCCCTTTTTTTTAAAAAAAATTATGAGATGCATAGTGAAATTTACTGATCATGCTTAGTTGTATTTTCGTTTTTTTTTTTTTTTTAAATTACTAGATCTAGGTAGTAAAAACGTTATAATTAATAAGCATTGCGCGAAAATAAAATAAGCATTGAAATATAACATATAAATTCCTAATCAACAAGAAAGTGATCCTAAGGTTGATGTTTAATGTATTTCATTGTCATGCTTAATTGTTGATTTTATACTCTCGAAATGCCTTTTTCACTTTTTTGTTAGTGCTTAAATTCTCTAGTTGATAGTTAAGGTGTAAACCTTAGATTATAATTTAGGGTTTTAGATTTTTGGAGTAGGGTTTATCATCCTCTAGTAGCTAGGGCTTACTAATGTATTGCATTTTGAATCATTGAAAATATAAAATAATCGTTAAAAATGATGAAAATGCAGTTGTAAAAGTATATTTTACATGATTTGATTCTTATTAGGATTTGTGAGTAATAAGTATAACAGCAACATGAATAAGCATTCGTATAAAATAAATTAAGCATTTCAGCCTTTCATAAATGAAAACAGCTAATGGAAAATAATATATGCTAAGCAATGGATAACACAAATTAAGCATTGTTATGACTCGTATTTGACTTTCTTAATTTAGTTCAAAACATAATAATCTCTACTTGGAATTTGGAAATGACACTTCCAAACTTGATAATAATAAAATATAAATGAATGGCAAATTATAAGCATTGTTTAAAGCGTATATAAGCATTATGAAATTATTTATCAAGCACTTAAAATATAATAAAACAATGGAACAATTTCCAGCTAAAATTTCAAAATTATATGACGCTTCTTTAATTGAAATTATGCTTCGTAATAAATTATGCTAAGCATTTTTTTAGATACCATAATGTGTTTTAAAGGTTATACGAACTTGTGTACGAATAAAACAAGCATGCATATTAGTTTAGTGAATAAAATACAAAAGAATTAATAAGTGAACAAGAAAAAATAACATAATTAATTAAAGTGCTTCAAATTTGAAAGTGGTGAAATCGAAAATCTCACGTTAAAAACTAATTGGTTGATTTTGTAGACTAAATCCCCATAAAAATAGGAACTTGCAAATCCAGAGTTTCTCCATTTCCACAGAACCCAAATAACGCAAATCCAGAGACCATAAAGCCTGTGTTGAATCTTTCCTTTTCCAAGAAGAGAGGAGAAGCATATATGATGATTTGTTACCTCGTCCGGAGCTGCCCAGCTCGATCCAATCCACTTCACCATATTATACCAAAGTTGAGAAGTCTCCTGACATTTGAAGAAGAAGTGTGCCACAGACTCCGGTTCTTTCTTGCAGCAACAACAAAATGGGTCAGATTGGATGGCAATATTTCTTTTGATGAGATTGTCTTTCGTTGGTAACCGATCTCGCAGCAGCCTCCAAGCCGAGATTTTTGCTTTGAATGGAGCTCGAGCCTTCCACACACCTGTAAACAAAGAAGAGGATGCAATCTCGGATTGAAGTAACAAATCTCTCTTTGAAATTGCTTTGTATGCCTCTTTAACTGAGTAGATCCCGTCGTGCGTTCCTCGCCAAATCCATTTGTCTATTTCTCCTTCCCTCAGATTGTATTGCTGAAGCAGGTTGTAAAGGCCTGCCTCTCCCGCCCTTTCGCACTCTCGAAGTGGCCTTCTCCACTCGATTCTCCACCTCCAAACCCCACCTTCCCAGCTGCCCATGTCGACCACCCGGCTATGTTTATTCTGACAAAGTTGAAATAGGCGAGGGTAAAGCTGCTTGAGGTTCTGATTGTCTAACCACAAACCATCCCAGAATCTGGTCTCAGCTCCTCCCCCTAACTTCACCTCTACATTATCCCAAAACCATTTCCCGTCCCCGCCATCCACAGTAGCGATGACGTTCTTCCACCACCCCGAACGTCGTTTCCTTCTCCCCTCCGTAACCTCCCCATCTCTACCCCACACAAGGTCCCCATACCTGGATTTCACCACCTTCATCCAGAGGTTATTCTTATCATTGTTGAATCTCCACACCCACTTACCAAGGAGAGCCTTATTAAAGGCTCCAAGATTTCTAACGCCGAGACCCCCTTCACTCATCGGCTTGTAGATTTTGCTCCAACTCACCCAAGCAAGTTTCTTTTCATCACCTTTACCTCCCCAGAGAAAGCGGCTAAGCAAGGAAATCAAGGTCCTCTCCACTGTTTTCGGGAGCTTTGAAAAAGAAAGATTATAGATCGGGATGGCCGAAAGAACCGATTTGATGATAGTTAATCTTCCACCCATTGACAACGTGCTCACCTCCCACTTGCTCAAGCGTCCCTTAATCTTATCAAGAACCCCTTTCCATGCTGCCACACCATTGTTCCTACACCCCACTCGTAGCCCCAAATAAGGAATAGGCCACTCACCAACATTGCATCCCAACTCTCCCGCCATAGCCCCTAAGCTATCTTGATCCAGATTCACTCCGTACGCGCTGCTTTTATCATAGTTGATGGAGAGCCCTGAGATTAGTTCAAATTCTTGCAAAATTCGTTTGAGGGCTTTTGCATTTTCCAAGTTCCCCTCAACCATAAAAATGGTATCATCGGCATATTGAAGGTGTGACACCTCCACCTTATCTCTACCACCTTTAGCTGCTTTGATAATCCCTTCCTTGATTGCATTTTTAACCACAAGATTTAACCCCTCCGCTGCAACAAGAAAAAGGTAAGGAGACAGAGGATCCCCTTAAGGACTCCACGTTCAAGACGGAATTCGCCCGATGGGCTCCCATTAACCAAGACGTTGGCTGTAGCGGTAGTCATGCACTCTCTCATCCACTCTATCCATCGACGAGGAAAGTTCAAGATATTCAGCATCGTAAAGAGGTAATTCCAGTTCACAGAGTCGTATGCCTTAGCAAAGTCCACCTTAAAGAATAGCCTCTTATCCTTGTTAAGCTTAGCATCTTCGACAGCTTCGTTGAGAACCACGACTCCATCAAGAATAAACCTCCCTTTGATAAAAGCCGACTGTTCCTCCCCAATCACCTTCCTGACAATCCCTTTCAATCTCCTTGCTAAAACCTTTGCAAGAATTTTGTACCATCTGTTGATTAAAGAAATCGGGCGAAAGTGATGGATACTACAAGCGTCTTCCTTTTTTGGAATTAACACAATGAAAGACGAGTTGCAGCCGCGAGCTAGCTTTCCGTGCATATGAAATTCATTCATAAAGCGGATCAAATCGCCTTTCACGATATCCCAACAATTTGTAAAAAATTCAAGATTGAAACCATCAGGCCCGGGGCTCTTCAAACCCGCACAATCCCAGACCGATATATATATATATATATATATATATATAGGGGATGGTTCTCATAGGAACCATTCACTTTATGAGAACTAGGAACTAATCTATACCATTCATTTTATACAAATCGGTGGTTAAGATTTAATCTTAGATGCTATAATTTAGGGAATAGACGCTTATTAATTAGTTTTAAGGGGTATTTTAGTCATGCTGAGTTCAGTTAATATTTTGTTTTCTTAATTCACGCACCATATATACGCACTAATTCTAGTATATAATATTTTCTTATTACATATTTGGACTCACTTATTCATAACATTTTAATAAATTCAATACTTTCATAAGAATTAAAACTCTTTTAATTTGGTTGTATATTACTACTAGTACAAACTTCTATTTAAGTGAAAGCATGGATTATAATTTACTAAAGCACAAATAGAGAGCTAAATAAGCATTTTATACCTAAACGTATAATAAACTCCGCTTAACAATTAATAAATCCTAAAATACTAAACACTAAATCCTATTCCTCTTCTATTAACTAATCCAATTAATAAGGTTTAGCGATATCTATAAACGATAGATAACATATCTAAACACTAGTTTTAAGCAGTACAATAATAACTTCAAAGCATTATAAAATAATTAATTAAGCATTAATATAATAACAACTTGTGATTTATGCATTCAAATTGACTTTAAAAAGTATACCCTGATAAGGAACACAAAATTACCTTGAGACTGAAAGCTATACCATGTTTTGGAAAACCAAACCCTAGGGGGAAAAAAAAACTCCAACGAGGAAAACTAAACCCTAAGATTGAAATCTAAACCCTATGGGGAGAGCTAAACCCTAAGAGAAAATAATTTAGTGTTCAAGGTTATTATATCTTATAATGATTCTATACTTGTTTATGTATGAAATAATGCTTTTTATAAATGAGAAAGTAAAACAAGTATGCACGACAACAAACAAAGCAATTTAAACATTCACAAAAAGCATATTGTCGTATCTAACAAGCATTATTTTAAGAATGATAAATTTTTATATATATAAACAAGCATGAAATGATTATAGTCCAAGCATATCATGAAGATAAAATTAAGCATTTTAACAATTCATAGGGTTTACCTTTCCCCTTGGCTTCTGGTTTAGGTTTTACATATGTTCATATCTTAATTACTAAATCCCTATTAATTAAGGATTAACCAAACCCAATTAATACAAAGAGTGAATAATAAGCAAAATTGCTTAAGTATCCATAAAAATAATTTAAGCATTTTAATGGACAAATTGATTTTCATTTTACTTTGTATATTATGCTCTGGAATTTCAAACTCAAATTTAAAACTGTAAACTATAAGCATATTGAAAGAATTAAATAAGCACCTACGAAAGTAATTTAAGCAATTAAGAAGAAAACATAAAGTATTAAATAATTGTATACATCTAAATAAATTATGTATTAATAAGTAATAAGAATTTAAAGAATATTTATATTTTTATCAATTATATTTGCTTCTCAAGTACAACATGCTTTTTCATAGAGCACGCATGTGGTGGTGCCTTTGATTACTTCTAGTAAAAACACACACGATGTTAGCAATATAATCAAATGGTATTTGGGAGAGAATAATTTAATTACGTGGTGAGGAGAATTAATTATGTCATGGGAGAAAAAATAATCGATGTTTAGAGAGAAGAGAGAGAATAGCTAAATGTATATCTACAAAATTAATTGTAGTAATCCATGATTTAAGGAGGATATAGGAGTTATTACTTTAGTGCCCCTCCATAAATTAAAACTGCGGAAAATAACTCCTACTAAGGATGAATCTCAACCACTAATCTAGTATATCTAATGGTGGAGATTGGTTCCTAGTTCTCATGAAATGAAAGGTTCTCATATGATCTATTCTCTATATATATATATATATATATATATATATATATATATATATATATATATATATATATATATAACGGAGAGATCATATACAAAAGACATGTCTAGTAAGAAATGAGAAATGCTTTGAGCCATTGATCTTAGTGTGATCTATGGTCCAGATTAACTTGTCCATTATGATTGTACTCAGGGCCGGTCCTGACAAAACAGAGGCCCGGGGCGAAATAAAAAAAATGGGCCTCCTATCGATTATCGTAAACACATAATAGTAGTATTTATTATAAAAAAAAGGTCATAAAAAAGGGATTTTTCTAGAATTTTTAAACTATTCTTTTTTGGATATATATATATATATATATATATATATATATATATATATATATATATTTTAAAGCTTTTAAAAATATCTTTTTTGGCAATTAAACATAATTGTAATTGTCAAACCATTCAATATTTTTTGCGATAATTATGCTCTCATTAAAAATTTTAACGTTGTGAAATTCTTAAAGGGTGCTAAATCTACAAGCATAATGAAGAAGATTCTATGAGAATTCTTAGCATTTTAACCTTATTCATATTTTAAAAGTATTTCTTAATAATTACTGTTGTTTAGAAAATTTAAAAAGTTTAAGAGTTGAAAGAGAAAAAAAAATTGTATTAATGTGAAAAATGAAAAAAAGAAAAGAAAAGGAACGCAAGTATATCCAATGCTTTCTCCAGGAAAATAATTTAAAAAATACATATAATCTAAATTTGTAATGTTGGACTCAAGTACTACGTATTATCTAAAAAATACATATTACATAAAATTCTAAAAGAAAAGTTTTATATGTTGGACTCAATTTTAAAATAATTAAAATAAATTTACATGTAAAAGTATAGTGAATATACTCCAATAATATTGAGATTAAACTTGTGATATTAATATATTTGAAAATTTCCAATAAAATTAAAATTAGCAATTGTAGTATAATCTAAAATAGTAAAATTTGGAAAAAATATATTAGAGTGGAAATTTGAACACAAGACTTCTCAGATAAAAAAAAGTAGAAAATTAAAAGATAAGTGCCCATCCACCAGGCTACATTGCTAATTTTGAGATTTTTTTTCTAAATTTTAATATATAACAATATATATCTAAAACGATTTTGGGGCCCCGAAAAATCGTGGGCCCTGGGCGGTCGCCCATGCCGGCCCACCCTCAGGGCTGGCCCTGATTGTACTGAAAATGCATTATGATAGTTGATGCATTATAATGTACAATGCATTATAATTATGAATACCATGCATTATAGTTATGCATAAAGTGCATCATTTTTTATTTTTTACGATAACCTTATTTTGTACAGGATCTCACCCCTATATGCATCATGTTATGTATAAAAATGCATGGTGCAGTTTGCACGAAATATTTAGTTTTCACCAGAACCACTCCCTATATATATATATATATATATATATATATATATATATATATATATATATATATATATATATAATATATTTATTTATGCAACATGTTATGCATTAAAATGCATCATGCTATACATAAAAATGCATGGTTTGCAGTTTGCACGAAATATTTAGTTTTCCACTACATATATATATATATATATAGCGAAGAGATCACGTACAATGAGAAATGATCTGGACCATTGATCTCAATGTGATCTATGGTCCAGATTAACTGGTGCATTATGAGTATACTGGAAATGCATTATGATGACTGATGCATTATAATAGTATAGACATTGAATTATAATGCACAATGCATTATAATTATGCATACCATGCATTATAGTTATGTATAAAGTGCATCATTTTTTATTTTTTACGATAACCCTATTTTATACAGGATCTCACCCATATATATATATATATATATATATATATATATATATATATATATATATATATATATATATATGTTTGTGCTTTGAGTTGAATGAAAAGGGAAGTAGGCTAAGGGATTAATATGCTGACAATTCGAGGCTTGTGAGATGTGTGATATATCGAAAGTCGGATCCTCATATTGAGTCGAGTTAACGGGCCACATGATTGTTCGTATTTGATTGTGCATTTGCTCGTTGATATTAGATAGATCTAGGTTTTGATTTGACGAGTTTGACGATACCTACTTCGTGTTGTTGAGTTGATTAAACTTGGGTTGATTGTGTTGAATAATATGTTTGCTTGAGGACAAGCAAAGTTCTAAGTGTGGGGGTTTTGATTGATGTCTAGTTGTTAGGTTTTTAGTCATCTTTTCGTGTCCGTTTTCCTTTAGTTTTCGTTGTTTGTGGCTATGATTTGGTTGCTTTGGAGTCTTTGATATTGTAGAATAAAAAGGGCGGAAACGAGAAGAAAACGAGAAGAAAGAAGCATTATATCAAAGAGGGGTTCGATAGGAGCATGTAGGTGAAAACGGAGGTCAATTTGGAGTTCGGACGGGGAAGATACGACCGAAACAAGAAAGACGCGCGCAATCGTCCAGAACCAAGAGTTGGACGACCGTCCAGAACTTCTGGACGAGCGTCCAAGCCGTTGCAGCCATTCTTCCCGTTGTTTCACCAAAAAGTGTTCGCAATAGAACGAAATCTATAGCACTTAGTAAGTAAAAACCCAATGTCGAATCTGAAGGAAAACTTTGCAGGGTAAATAATCGTGTAGCAAACAATCCTAAACTAGCCTAAATCTAAGAAAGCAAGTTTCGTTTGGTTTTTGTTTTGAATCCTACGCAAGAAAATAAATAAGCAATAAATCAAGAACAATTAAATCTAATCTAGAAAGCAAGGAATAAATTTAAACTAATTAATCTTGAGAAATTAAGCAAAAATGATTAAACTACCTAGGCATAAATCGTAGAGAAAACAATAATGAAAGCAACAAAGAAAACAAATCTAGACATAAAAGAAATTAAATCTGAAAATCTAAGAAAATAAATCTAACTTTGAAAACTCGGAAAACGGAGAAACAAAAACTTTGAAAAACGAATCTAAACTAAGAACTTGAAAACGAACGAACGAATTAAACTAAGAACTTAAGAATTAAATAAGAAAACAATTAAACAACTAAAAAGAAAGCAATAAAGAACTTACGAATTGAATGCGGAAACGAGAGAACATGAACTAAATAAAAACTTGAATTAATTGAAGAACGAAGTAGCGATCCGGATCGAACAAAAGATAATAAATGTAGAATGTAATGTGCTTAAAACTAGAGCTAATACAAAGGTAAAGATTGTCTGCTTAAAACTAGAGCTAAAACAAAGGTAAAGATTGTCTAAATTTGTCCTAAAGCAATAGTATTTATACTAGGTATAAAAACCTAGTTAAACAAGAAAACAACTTAAAATCCGTCGATCTGGACGATCGTCCAACTCTTGATTCTGAAATTCGGGCTTCAAGGCTTGGACGCCCGGCCCCGCCCTGTTGCCATCCCTAACTTTAATGGTGGCATGAACAACTACTTAACATTTCTTACTCCCAAGTGTAATTAATTTAAAGGATAAATTTGTCATTTCACACGAAAATGGTTAAACAATGCCTATGCTTTTATGTTTTGTTAAAATTTACGATATTTACATTTTTGCCTATTTTCTAAACTAATTTTCCTCAAAAAATAAAATAAAAAGAGAGAGAGAAAAAAAAAAAAAAAAAAAGCATTGAAATTCACAAATATGCCCTCAGCCCCTCACCCTTTTTTTTTTTTTTTTTTTTTTTTTTTGTCCTTTCTGTTTTGAAGCAATTGACAGTAAAGCCCTCATCCATACTATGTTCCCAAAGGCGTCTTCCCCAAGCGTCGACGAGCTAAAAATAAATCAAGAATTCAAAGCTGCATCCCTTTCATTGAAATTTCAACTACCTAGGGTTCGAAATCTGATCGGAGTTATTATCGACTAATCGCTGAATCCGGCGAGATGTGGCACGAGGCGCGGAGGTCGGAGAGGAAGGTGCACGACATGATGGACGCGGCTCGGAAGCGGGCGCAGCGGCGCGCCATATACCTGGCTAAGAGGCGCGGCGACCCCCAGCAATCGATCCAGGCGGTCGGCTCTCGCTGCCGTATCTACCGAGAAGACGCCCTCTACCAGGCTACTGAGGATCAGCAGGGCATGTACGATTCCCCGTTATATATTTTTAATTTTTTTTTTACCAGTAACGTGAATTCTCGTTTTATTGATGCTAGTCTTTGTAATGGGCTTGGCTCGTGATATTATGCTGTGTCTATCGTGTATATATATATTGTTCGTATATGGATTTTGTCGTGAAAATGGTCTCGTGTGAAGTTATATATATGTTTATGTATGTGTTCTTTCTGCTGCTCGGTTTCTCGATGGGCATCATTCCATTGTCTTTAGGGTATTCACGCCCCAACAGTATCGATACACCATTGCACGCCTATACATGATTGCCACATGATTGCATGCTGAGACATGGATATTGCATGTGTTGAACCTTGTTTTCCCTTTTTTGGAAGCCAAAACATGGATATGGCATTGCTGTTCTTGGTATTTTCGTATGCTGGAAGGTTGGATTTCCAATTTGAGCTTACACATTTCATTCCGTCTCGTACTGACTGTTTTATTTTAGTGAATTGAATGTAAAAGATTACCTTTACATGATAAACTTACGTACTATCTTTTGTTTCTCTCTGTTTTAATCAATATTGTATCAAACTTTCCTAGACTTTGCATTATGTGTCGATTCATGTATAGGCCTTTCGTTTCTTATATTATTATAAACTTTATCTTGGTCTTGCTGCTAATGATTATACTTTTCATCCTCTCATTTAGCTTGTAAGTACATAGAACTAATTCTTTTGGTTCTAAATAGGATACCTTGGAATGGGAAGCAGGATGTTTTGATTGACAGGTAATTCAATCAGTTGCCGACCTTGCCAAAAGCCTTGTGAAATTGTATTTGACTGGTATTAGTAGATACCAGGAGAGATTATAGGTGGATTGGAAGAGTAACTATAACTTACTATCTTTTCAGATTTGATGGTCGTGCTCTTCTTGACTTTATTCGTGAAAGTAGTTCCAGACGGCTCCGGGTTCCGGAGAAAACTGATGAAGAGGAAGAGTTAGAAGAGTTTGTTAATTTTGAGCGTTACCGGGACTTGATTAAGCATCGTCGTAGAGGATGTCGGTACTTTTTTGTTTTATACAAATCAACCTTTTTATTTCAATTATGTTAACTGTATCATCTTTAGGTAAAAGACTTTTCTCAGACAAATATGTCTCCTTTGATGTTGTGTGATTCCTCGAAAATTACTTTTCTGAGCACTAACAGGAATGTTTGGCAGTTACTGATGAAGAGGGTTTACAACATGTTAACCAAGAGATTGAGGCTAAGCTCACTGCAGCTTTTGGATCAGAGAGGTACAAATATACTTATCATACTGCATCTACGCCATTGTTTCTTCATGCGCTTTTTGGTGTACATTTTTATCAGACTCTATGATTTATTCAGTTTTAACATAGATTTGGCATGTGAATATTATGTCACTATGGTATACCTTTCATTTTTTATTTTCTTGAGTTGAGGGGAACATTATTTTCCTCTTATTCTCATGTTTTTTTTACCTGTGTATTTCCTTTTATGTAAACTTAATTTTTAATTTGAGTATGTACATACATATGAATGTGTTTTGGGTTCTTTGATTGATTTCTGACAAATGAATTGGAAATAGACCTCATGTGGCTCAACCTGCACCAAATAAAGGATCTTATTCTCAAGTTGGATTTTCATATGACGGAGATGGACAAGAAGATCTCCAATATTCAGATGGTGAGGAAGACGATGATGAAGATGAGGAGGAGGAGGATGATTTTAATAGTGATGATAGTAATGATGATGCAATGGAGTCAATTGCTAAAGAATTTGGGGTGAAGAGGTATGGTTGGCTTGTATATATGGATAAAAAGGCTAAAGAGGAGGCAAGACGGCAGAAAGAAGTTATCAAGGGAGATCCTTCAATTGTAAGTTTGTCAGATTTCTGCATTAAAATTAGGGAATACCTTGGTCAAAGAATTAAACATCCTGTGCTGTGGTGTATGACAGAGGAAGTTGAGTCGCAAGGAGAGGAGGAAAGCCTCTCAGATGGAAAGAGAGAGGGAAAGAGAAGCTGCTCGTGTTACAGGAACTAGAGTTCTCCATCATGATCCCTACCGGTAATTACAAGTTTATCCTACTGCCTTTAAATGCCTGGATATGTACTAGATATTATGATAAACATCTTTGCTTTGCCCTAATGGTTCTTTCCCAATATTTTACAGGGACTCTAGGCGTAGTCCTACTTATGAAGCTTACTCGCGTTCTAGGAGGTAATTACGAGCAACTTTCACCTTTAATCAATCATTTGGGTTTACTAATATACTACCCTCCCTTTCTTGCTAGATCAAGGTCAAGATCTCGATCATACTCCCCACAGTCCAGGCGCTATTCTCATGGAGTGCATCCGGATGATGCTCACCGAAGCAAAGATAGCGGTCCAAAAATTGAGTATATTACTGAATTTGGCAGCTCAGGCAATGGGAAGGAGCAAAAGCTTGGAGGATATTCTCCGCCACCATCTCCTCCATCTCAAACTGATGCATTAAACCGGTCGGAGCACTTGACCTTTAATTCTCGACAGACTTTACTCTGCTGCTGCTTGCCTCCATTTTGTTATCAGGAACAAACTTTTTGTGGTTTATAATAGATTCCTAGGTTGCAAGCGTCTCTCCTGGGAGATGAGGAAGAGCTCAATTTTGACTCTGTTTCTCTGATGGACAATATGCGACTGCATCAGATATGTCACGTGAAATGCGTTTATAATAATACTTGTCTTTTTGTGCAGGCCATCATCTGGTCACATACTTGAGGCTCTCCACATAGATCCTGCCTCGGGTGTATCCTTGGACAAAGATAGAAAAGGAAAACTATTGAAAACCACACAAAGGTATCTCCCTCCCTTCCTAACCCCAAATACCCACAAGAAAGTGCTGTACTAGAGAAGATATGTTCAACTGAATTCGCTAACACTCTTGGCAGCACATCCTCTGCACTAGCTAAGTTGAACAAAGCAACTAGTAGCGGAAGCCTCATTAAGCAACAAGGGGAGAAGAAGGAAACACCTCAGGAACGACTTAAACGGATCATGGACAAACAACTAAACAAACAAAGTATAATTTTCTTGATGCTGATTCTTGAAGTGAAGCACTCAATCCACTATCTCTGGTGTTGTTGTCAAAAAGAGAGAGCATAGGAAATCCTCCCTTAGTTTGTTCTGCACTGGTTGCTCTGGCACTGGTTGCTCTGCTGTGCATGTTTTGAGTTAAATGTTAAACCACTAATTTTTGCAGTTAAAAAAGACACAGCAATTGAATCGGCTAAGAAACGAGAGCAAGAGCGACAGAGGCTTGAAAAACTTGCCGAAACTAGTAGAGTGAGCAGATACCAGCGACGGAGTCGAAGTAGAAGCAACAGCAGATCTCCCAGGTTTCTATTTTTGCACATTTAAGTGAATTTTGGTTTATTTCACATTGCAATCTGTGTAGAGTTTGATACTGGATTAAATTTAATTTGTATGACTGTTGTGTATAGAGTGTATTTATTTTAGACCCTATCACTTTATATTTACTTTTATTCAATTATATTTTCTCCCATGATTGATCCTGCTTCAGATGAAATTTTCTGCTTTAGCTCTTCTGTGTGAAAAGGATGCATAACCTTTCTACCTAATGACATGTCCCTTAGTGGGATCTAATCTACATGAGCCAGGCCCTTGTTTAGACTCCTAAACACATGGTAAAATATGCCTTCGTATGCCAGATTACTGAAAAATGTGATGCGCTACATAGAAATGGGAGCTTCATGCAAATATAAGCCATAACTGTCTAAAGCGACTTACCAGTACTACTGAAGAATAATGAATTTCATGTGCAACTAGAGCTTTTGGATTTGTGATCACGACAGAGACTACTCTGATTGTTAGTGTTTATATGATGATTCGATAATGACATAGAAGTAAGAACATATAGCCATCCGTCCCAAGTGTAACTGACATGATATCATTTCCTGAAATCACTGTTGGTAATCTGGAAGATCTTTCTCAACTTCAACTTTGATTAGTGATATTGATGTCTGATTTTGTCCATTGATTGTTTTTCGTAGTTTCCTTCAGAGTTTTGTTGTGATTTGCTGTCGACCACTTTTTGTGTTCCCATCATGAAGCAACTGAGTTCCCATATTTATTTTTACTACGAATCCAATTTTGTGCTTCCTTCTATGCCAGAAGATACAGGCGAAGCCGGAGTCCAAGCAAGGGAAGGAGTTCGCGGAGATATCATTCACGGTCTCGCTCCCGCTCCCGTTCTCATTCTTCTAGAAGATCTCGCTCTCCGTCTCCTTCTAGATCATACTCAAGTTCTCGTTCTTACTCACGCTCTAAATCTCCAAGGTACCATGACCCTTTAACGCCTTAAAGTAAATTCTTGGTTATCCGATTTTTGGTGCGTTATCCGGTGTCTATAATTTAGCAGGGGAATCAGGCGGACAAGGTATTGAAAAGTAAAATCTGCTTCGAGAGTGCTTGAAAAATGGTGATACCTGCATTTCGGATAAAAGCTCCGTTCCATGGGTTGTCTAATTTTATTCCAGTTTAGGTAGAATTTTCAAATACGAATGTATTCCGTCCAATGTTATTTTGCTTTTCAAAATCTACTGAATCTAATGTAAAATTTTATTTTGTTTATTATTGATAATATAATGACACTCTTGTTTTTGTCTTATACCATTGCATCTTGAAGTTTCTTATTTGTGTTAAATTGTTGAAGATGGTTTCATGTTACCCTAGTGATAATCCATTCCAACTTAAGTACCTTTCTCTATAAAGAAAAGTACCACTCAGTCCCAGGCTTCTTGACTCATATTCCTTTTTGGGACGTCCCACACATATTGACTCATTTCCTTTTTTAGAAATAATTAGAGTATAATAAGTACAATTAGTAAACCCCTTATTACACTTAACATTCCATACTTAAATCTCATCCACTCATTTTTTTGCACGTAGTTCAATATAATTTAAATTTTGAAAGTTTAAATTATTATAACTTGCTCGTTTGTTATCGGATTTTTATGATTTTTATATCAAATTAAAGGTCTTGATACGATCTTTCATTTAAGATCAGACAAGAACATGTTTTTATGCATCTATGATGCTCTATTTCTAAAATATGTCTAAATACATAAACCACATTATATTTCCCTACAAAATACACTTTATACACTAAACATTTTCGTCTTAATTCCCGTGTATAAAGCAAATGAGTCAAGAAGCGTGGTCCGGAGTGGTACTATATTATATGTTTTTTGCCTTCGGAATAATTCGCTCTATCGAGCCTATGGACCTTTTGTTTGAGTTGTTTGAAGGATTTTAGATTTTGATTACTTTGTCGTTTACTAGCTTGAATCCTGTCAAAATTTGACGGGGACCAATTCATGTAGTACTTATAAATAAAGTAGAAATGAAAAAAATTATATAATTATATAATTTCTCAGGGTATCCCACATTTCCTAAGCAGTTTCGAGATATCTGATTTCTGCAAGGATTTTTGCAAGGTAGATTTCCTTGACAGTACTAGAGATTAGGCCTTTGGCATAATTGTCAAGACCTGCCTCTTTCCTCTCTTCAGTACTATAATCACGGGGGTTTTTAGGTTTCTTTTTATAACCAACCAGCTTCACCAGGTGAAGTTCTTGTAATTTCCATGCCGTCATCGTAAATGGGTGAAGGCCTATTTTCAATGACATTCCACATGGGGATGTGATGTGCTTGTAGGCACATTCTAATCCGAAAGCTTCAGTCCTCATAGCCTTGGACTGAAAAATCATCGCAAACTCTTAGCAATGAAGACTCCATGATAGTATAAGAAATGAATGAAAGAGATTTTACTAAGATCGATTTTAATTGACCAAAAACTTTGAAAAGCTTTTACTATGCAAAGCAGCGGTCAAAAGAACCACTGCTCTAATACCACTTGTTGGTCCCAGAAAGAGTTAATTGGTGGGTGGGTGTGTGGGTGTGTGTGTGGGGGGGGGAATACACCAATAGCCAACCGTTTTTGTTTTTAAAAACAAATTGCCTTAGGAATGAGCTGGTCAAACAGTCCTTAGTAAACACTACAAGCTTGAATGGTACAATAATGGTGAAATTCTCGATCTTCAACACTTGGAAAAATTGCGGTATTTCGAGTGTTGATTTGAATGAACAGTGAGAGAGAATTTATGCAGCAGTTTGGCTTGTAAGATCTTGATTTTCCCGTAAACTGCTCTATTGAGATTGAAGGGTTTTTTATAGGCGTCGTTTTGAAAACTAGCTGTTGGTCCCCGTTTGTTAAGGGATTCACACGTTGGGGGGGGGGGGGGGGGTGAATAGGGGTGAATGAAGTTTTTCAACTTCTTTCGCCCTTAACTCAGAGTAGCAAGTGGAGCGCTCGCTTCATGTACTTAAGACCTAGCCGCAAGCTAGATCTACAGTAGAAGCTTCACTTTCGACCGAAGCAGATTCTTGATCAAGAGAGTGACTCACTTGCGATATGCAAAATTTAGTGAGCTATTATTTCCTAAGTATTTAAAACTTCGTTTTAAGTTTGTTTACGATGCTTGTGCAGTATGAATAATCAAAGTAGAAAATGAAAGCTTAAGTAGAGAAATACGACACCAGGGATTTATAGTGGTTCGGTGGTAAAACACCTACGTCCACTTTGTTGCTCGCTGCAACGGATTCTCTTCACTCAAGAATCTTGAGGATTGCTGGTTCCTCAAAAACCAAGACTGGATTGAGCTTCACTCGCTTAGATCCGAAACTACGACAACAGGGAGATTACGGGTTCTCCACAAAAAACCTAGCTAAGATCGAGCTTCACACAGTCGAGGACAGTGTTAGCTTGGATCTACACTCTACAATCGAGGTTTCTACTATCGAGGAAAGTAGAACCTTAGATCTTGGACACAACCTTTCTGCAACATAAAAACCTAACTTAACCTAACGAGGGTTTTAGGGTTTTGGTTTTGAAAACTCTCTTAACTGAAGAACTCTTTACAGTAAGTGTAAAGATGGGTAGAGTTCTTCTCTAAGCTCGGATATATGAAGTAGGCTTAGATCTTTGGAGAGTGAAGGTTTCGGAGACAAGTTTTGATGAAACTGAAACTTGGAGAACACTGGACAAGAACTCGAAGAATTTGCTCGAAGGCTGTGAGTGCTTGTTTGCTGTATGCGCTGAAATCTCAAGTAGTGTTCTACTCTTCTCCGTCTTCGACCTTCACTATTTATAGGCGGAGGAATGGACATGAGCTGTTGTTGGTTGGTGGCTTTGTCCCTCCTCTCTCAACAATACTCGCCTTTGACCTGCAGCTTTTCAGACGCGCGTTTTGTTTCTTTGCCGAAAATGGCTAAGAGCCAAGTTCAACAGTAACTGGAGTGCCCAATACTGTTGCGGCGTCTCTGTCGGTCTGGCGGTCAACTCCGGTGCACCATTCTTCGATTTCCACGTGGAGATCCGCAATTAATGTCTTGATCTTCACTGGACTTTGAGTTTGAACTCGAGTTTGAATGGGCGGGAGATTTGATCTATCGCTTTAAGTTAGGTAGAGGCTCGCTTCGCTTTTGAATCCGGAGCGTACGCTTTGGGTGAGTCGCTTCAAGTCATACTGTAGCGTTTGCTTGGAAACAGATTTCCTAAGCGTCCGCTTTAGTAAGTGTTGACTCGCTTTGACTTTTACTGTAGCGCTCGCTTCCCTTTGCTTCGGCAGACTCGCTTTGATTTTACTGTAGTGCTCGCTCCGCTTCGCTTCGGTAGACTCACTTCAAAAACACACTCAAGCGAGTGGCCTTCACTTGAAAATCTAGCAGTCTAAAAACCTAAGCATCTAAAGCAAAATTTAAGCCTTCCTAACATTATAGGCTTAGAAATTTTCTAACCTATCTAGATCAAAATAGGGTCGTTTGGGAATAGGATACATAGAGGGTTTTGGGATCGAATCAAAACATATGCATTTTAATTTCAAAGCGTCCCGTTAAGAAGTTCCCCCTTAACATATGATCCTTAACAATTCCCAACAATTTCCCCCTTTTTGATGATGCCAAAACCCAACATTTTAACCAAGATAAGAACTTCAAGCGACTGCTTCCTTTGCAGCCTTCTTCATTTTTTAAGTTCTTTATGGTTATTGTGAGTTTGTAGCATAAAGGATAAAAACACACAAAGCTTGTAAAGTGAGACACACTTGACAGAATATAAAAAAATAGATTGATGAGTCAAGCGAGACAACAGATCAAACAAATTATGATTTCTTAGATGGTTCTTTAGAAAAGTAAGCTGCAAGGACTTTGATCTCCATTGTCTTGATATTCTCTGTGCTTTCCCTGTGAGAGTTGTCCATCTCCAATGCCTCATCCACTTTGGCTTCAATAAGCCTTCGATTTGGAACATCAGATCTCGGCATTAGAGGCATGGGAAACTGCTTCTTCTCTGGTACGATGATGATCTTCTTCTTGGGCTCCGTAAGCTCTGCTTGGGTGAAGATCTTCCTTCGCAGCTCTTCATAGCACATACACATGAAATTGTTCAAACCATCTAGACTCGAACCTTCATTTTGGTAAGGCACTACCTGCCAAAAATAATAGGCCTTTATGAATTTCTCCTTGCATTCATTCCATTCATCCATCAGATCATCAGAAATGAATTTTTCGATCTCGCAGGCATCAGGATGATTGGCTCTCCTCGCTTCAATCTCCTCGGCTGACCTCCCCGACAACTCCTTCAACATCCTTTTGAACTTCTTGCTCATCTCCGAGTTGAACTTGGGAGTTCTCTTGTTAATAGTTTTGCGAATGATATCAAATTCATGTGGCGAGTAGCAGCGAGAGTCGATCATCTCTTTGATCGTGACTCGGCACGCATCGATATCTGCTTGAATGGCACAAGCGTCTGACTCTTCTGGCATGAATGGGATGTAGGCGCTTCGAACAAAGCATGATTGGATTAGCCTAACTTCATCACATAGCTTGGTAGCTCGTTCTTCGACTTTTCAAATCCTGGCAACTCTGAGTCTCTCTTCCTTCTCAGATTTCCTCCTCCTTTCCTCCTCCTCCTTTTTCTTCTCCTCCACGCGAGAAGCTTTAAAAGTTATAGTTTGTTGAATCTTCTGGTGCTTAGCCGTAGGATCCAATTCTTTCTCCGTGGGGGCAGCTCGCTTCGGCTGTGATTTTGAAGGTGGTGGTGGGGTTGCCTTTTTCTTCTCTGCAGGAGGTGGTGTGGATTTCTTGGTAGTAGGTGCAGTAGCAGCAGTAAGGGCAGTGAGAGTGAGAGCGGGAGCAGGCGCTTGGGCTGATGAGGATGAAGGGCCCGCTTGTGATGGCAATGTTTGAAGCGGCTTGACCAAAGGAATAACGGTGACTCCCTTCTCCCTCATCTCAAAATCTTGCTCCATCTGCAGAGCCATGGCAATGGCAGCATCGTCTGCGATCTGCTGTTCCACGTGAGCGGCTGAATCCACAACAATTTCCTTCCCTTGCCTGCGCGCTTGCTCAGCTTCTTCCTCATCCTTCCCTTCCCCCTTCGAAGCAGATTCATCTACTGCTACAATCTCCTTTCCTTCTGCTAGCTTTCCTTCCCCCTTTTTGGCATCATCAAGACTGCCAGAGGGAATGGGAATGAGAGCTTTCCCGTCGATGGCCCGGCGGAGGCTTGCAAATTCCTGGATAATGGTGCGAAGCGTCCCCTCGGCACGCTCGACAAACACTCGTTCTTTGGCTAGGACAATCTCTGCCATTTTCATAGAGATCTCCTCCAGGAGAAATTTGCACTGCTCTTCTCTCTCTTTGACTGACGCTTCCATTCGCACAACTTCTGCCCTAAGATCCTCAAGCGGCTCAACCGCTTTGAAGCGAGCATCGAGCTCCGTTTCAACTTCTGCAAGAATCCTCCTTCTTTCTTCCTGCAAGAGAAGATCAAAGTGAGTTTGTGAAGCGGTAAGCTCCGCTTCACGTGCAGCAAGTCCTCTTTCTCGGATGCTGAGATTGGTGTTGACCAGTGCAACTGCGCCAATCTTCATTGCGAAGTTTTTGGCATCCTTTCTTGCTTTCGCCAGAGTAGCAATCAACTCGGCATGCTTCAGATCAAAGGCTTTTGCATCCTTCCTTCGGCTGTTCAGTTCACTCAAGGCCTCATCATATTGGCTCTTGAGAATGTCATTCTCCTTCTCTTGTGCAACCAACTTGAGTTTTGTGCGAGTTAGCTCGCTTTCCATCGCTACAAGCTGTCCTTCTCTTGTAGCGAGCTCGCTCTCCTTCCTCTCAACGGATTGATAGGCTTTGGATATGTCCTCTCTGTGCTTCCTCCACATCGAAGCCTTTTCTTCTTGCGTCTCTTTTAATTCACCCTTTAAAGCGACCAACTTTGAGGTGAATTCCTTCAACCTACTTCTCTCCTCCTCAAGCGCACGCTTGGCATCATCGGCACGCTTGGATTCTACCTCGAGCTTTCTGGCAAGCTCGGCCTTTTCTTTGTCTAAGTCTCTACGCAGACTCTTGACCTTCTCCTTTTTCTCCTCAACCTCCTCCGTCCTCCTCCTTATCTCTTCTTGCAGGCTTGCAATTTCCTGATCTTTTAGCAGCAGCTCCGCCTCGTGCTGTTCAGTTGTTGGTCCCGGTTTGATAGAGGAAACACGCGGGGGGGGGGGGGGGGGGGGGGGGTGAATACGTGTGTTGATGTTTTTCAACTTCTTTTCCCAATATCTCAGAGTGACAAGTAAAGCGCTCGCTTCAAATAATAAGATCTAGCCGAGAGCTAGATCTACAGTGTTAGCTAACTTCTTGACCTAAGCGAATGCTCGATCAAGAGTGAGGCTTTACTCGAGATGCAGAATTTAGTGAGCTAGTGTTTCCTAAGTATTTAAAACTCAGTTTAAGCTGTTTACGATGCGAGTGCAAGATGAATAATCAAAGCAGTAAACAAATGAAAAGATTAGGGTTAGAGAGATACGACACAAGGGTTTAGAGTGGTTCGGTGATGAAACACCTACGTCCACTTTGTTGCACAAGACAACTGATTCTCTTCACTCAAGAACCTTGAGGACTTGTAGGCTCCTCAAAAACCAAGGTCAAGATCGAGCTTCACTTGCTTGGATCTGACAACAGTTGGGTGATTACGGGTTCACCACAAAACCTTAACTGGACTAAGCATCACTAGCTTCAGTCCGACGACCGGGAGATTACAGGCTCTCCACACAAACCTAGTTTCGATCGAGCTTCACACAATCGAGGACTGTGCTAGCTTGGATCTAGACTCTATGATCGAGACTTCTACTATCGAGGAAAGTAGAGTCTTGGATCTTGACAACCTTTCGACAAACACAAAACCTAATAGACAGAACTTAGGGTTAGGGTTTTTGGTTTTTCGATGAACACACTAATGAAGAACTCTTTACAATGAATGCAAAGAAGGATAGAGTTCTTCTCTAAGCTTGGATAGGGAATGGGCTTAGATTTCTGAGTGTGAAGGTTGCGGAGATGAGCTTTGATGTTGCTAAAGCTCGGAGAACACTTAAACAAAAACTCGAAGATTGCTCGAAGGCTGGGAGTGTTTGTTTGCTGTATGCGCTGAATGCTCAAGTAGTGTTCTGCTCTTCTCCATCTTCTACCTCCACTATTTATAGACGGAGGGATGGGCAAGAGCCGTTGTTGGTAGGTGGCTTTGTCCCTCCTCCTCTCGACAGTACTTGCACAGGCGTGCTGCTTTTCAGACGCGCAGATTTGTCCCTTTGCCGAAAATGGCTAAGTTCCAATTTTAACAGTAACTGGAGAGGTCCAGCACTGTTGCGGCGCCCTTGTCGGCCTGGTGGTCAACTCCGTTGCTCCTCTCTTCAATCGACACGTGGAGATACGCAATTAATGCGTCGATCTGCATTTGACTGGAGTTTGAACTCGTTGTTTAAATTGGAGCGGGAATTAAGCTGTCGCAATCTGTTAGGTAGGGGCTCGCTTTGCTTTAGATTTGTAGCGTCCGCTTCAAATGAGTCGCTTAGGGTCATACTGTAGCGTATACTTTGGAAATAGAATTCCCGAGTATTACTTAAGTGAACTTTGACCCGCTTTGACTTTTACTGTAGCGCTCGCTTCGCTTCGCTTCAGCAGACTCGCTTCAGTTTTACTGTAGCATCTGCTTCGCTTCAGCTCGCTACGCTTCAAAAGCACACTCAAGCGAGTGGCCTTCGCTTGAAAATCCTGCAGTTTAAAACCTAAGCATTTAAAGCAAAAATGAAGCCATCCTAACAGTATAGGCTTAGAAAAATTCTAACCTATTCTACATCAATTAGGGTCGCTTGAGAATAGGATACATAGGGGTTTTGGGATCAAATCAAAACATACATATTTATTTTAAAGTGTCCCATTTGTTCCCCCTTAACATGTTATCCTTAACAATTCCCAACAATTTCCACCTTTTTGATGATGCCAAAACCCAACTAAACTAATCGTGAAAAGAACTTCAAGCGACTACTTCCTTTGCAGACTTGATTAATTTTTTTAAGTTCCTTTCCCTTTTTTTTTTCGGTTAATATTGTGAGTTTTGTATCAAAAGGATTAATCATTCACAAAGCTTGTAAATGACACAATTTGACAGAAATTAAAAATATATTGATGAACAAGCAGTTCACAACATATGGAATTTAAGATTCATCTGCAGCCTTCTCCTCCTCTTCTTTGCTGTAGTAGGCAGATAGAACCTTCTCTTCCATGGTCTTGATATTGTTCATGCTTTCTCTGTGACTGCTTTCCATCACCAGTGCTTCATCCACTTCGTCCTCAATCAACCTCCGATCTGGAACGCTTGAATTTGGCAAGAGCGGCATCGGAAACTGCTTCATTGCTGGCACAATGATGACTTTGGGTTTGGGTTCCGAGAGCTCCGCCTGCGTGAGGATCTTCCTGCGCAACTCCTCATTGTATAGGCATAGGAAATTGTTGAGAGCGTCCAATCTATAGCAGTTGTCTTGGAGAGGCACTACTTGCCAGAAGTAGTAGGCCTTTATAAATTTTTCTTTGCAGATGCTGCATTCCTCCAACAGATCATCGGAGATGAACTTCTCAATCTCGCACGCGTCTGGGTGCTCTGCCCTTCTCCTCTCAAGCTCTTCTTCCGTCATTTCCGACAATTCCTTCATCTTTCTGGTGAAGCTCTCGCTCATTGCAGTATTGAACTTTGGAAGTCTCTGGTTGACGGTTTTTCGGATGATGTCATATTCATCCTCGGTTGTAGCGTCCGGAGTCAATCATCTCTTTGATGGTGACTCGGCATGCATCGATATCCCTCTGTGTTTCGCATGCTTCGGACTCTTCCGGGGTGAACGGGATGAAAGCGCTTCGAACCAGTGCAGATTGGATCACTTTAACTTCTTCCCAATGATTCGCGGCTCTTTCTTCAACTTTGCGAATCCTAGCGACTCGGAGCTTCTCCTCCTTCTCAGCTCTTTTCCTCCTCTCCTCTTCCTCCTTCCTCTTCTGTGAAATGCGCGAGGCTCTAGTGGTTAGGGACTGTTGGATCTTCTGGCGTTTAGCCGCGGGATCCAACTCCCTAGCTTCCGGTGCAGCTGGCTTCAATTAAGTCTTTGGTGCCGGAGGTGCAGAGGGGGGGGGGGGGGGGGGGGGGGTGTGGCATCTGCTTCTTCTCAGTAGGTGCAGAAGGAATTGTCTTCTTACTAGCTGGAGCGGCGACTACAGTGGCTGTAGCGAGAGCAAGGGATTAAGCGGCAGCTTGAACAGATGCACTTGAAGGGCCCACCGCCTGCGTTTGCTTCACCAGAGGGATTTCAGCGATCCCTTTGCGTAGATTGAACTCCTGCTGCAGGGCCACGGCGAGGGCTTCATCTTCTGCAATCTGTTGCTGGGTACGAGCAGCAGAAACTACATGAGCAGCGAGTGACACAGATAGAAGCTTCCCAGACTGGGGCTTTCGCTTCTCTTCGAAGATTACGACGTCCTTCCCTTTCTTGCGTGGTAACTCCGCCCGTGCCTCATCCTCCTTCTCTTCTTCTCCCTTCTCTCCTCCACTTCCTTCTCCAATCAAGCTTTCCCCTTCATTCCTTCTCCTTCAATCCTTTCCCCCTTTTTGGCATCATCAAGACTGCCAGAGGGAACGGTGATCAATGATTTTCCGGTGAGGGTTTGGCGGATAGCAGAGAACTCGTTGTAGATGGCGTGAAGCATCCCTTCTGCTCGCTTCGCAAATGTGTGCTCCTGGGAAAGCACAATTTCCGCCGTCTTCTCCGAGACTTCTTCGAGCAGATACTTGCACTGCTCCTCTCTCTCCTTCACAGAAGCCTTCAACTTCTCGAGAGGCTCCACAGCCTTGAAGCGAGCGTCCAGCTCCGCTTCGATCTCTGCACGAATTCTCCGCCTTTCCTCCTGCAACAACAAATCAAAGTGAGTTTTGGTGGCGTCAAGCTCGGCCCGTTCTGCTGCTACTGCCCTCTCTCTGGCGTTAAGATTTGTATTGATTTGGGCCACAACAATAATTTTAACGGCAAAATCTCCTGCCAACTTGTTCACATCATCGAGCTTGATGGCTAGCTCGGCCTGCTTCAAATTAACGTCCTGGGCAACCTTTCTTCGGCTCTCCAGCTCACTCAACTCTTCTTCATGCTTGAGTTTGAGTAATTCTATTTCTTTCTCAAGTGCATCGAGTTGGAGCTTGGTCCTGTTCAGCTCGCTACCCGGTTTGACCATCTCACCCTCCTTCTCCTCCACAACCTTCCTCATCTTCTCAAGATAGGTAGAGACTGTCTTCTTCTCCTCTTCTACAGCAACCAGTTTGGAGTTGATGTCTCTCAGTCTGCTTCTTTCAGCCTCAAGCGACTGCTTGGACTCCTCCACACGCTTCACTTCAGCCTCGAGCTTACCCTCCAGCTCGGCCTTTTTCGTGTCGAAGTCTTTGCGCAGACTCTCGACCTCTTCTTTCTTCTTCTCAACCTCCTCACTGACCGTCCTTATTTCTTCCCCGAGGTGAGCTATCTCCTCCTCCTTCACCGTCATTTCTGCCTCGTGCTCCTTCATCAATCTCTGCTCGTGAGCAGATGGCATTCGCTCTGGGATCACAGCGTCGGGATACGCACGCTTCACTTTGGCGTCAAGTAATTCCCAGCAGCGAGCTTCATTGATGAAGATATGGAACCCGTCTACTCCTATGAATTGGAGTAGTTCCGCCTCCTTCTTTTCAATGATTTCTTCTGTGAAGGCCTTGCGGAGGTTGAAGATTTTATAGTATTCGGTTCCAGGGTAGGTTATGTATGTGAGGAAGCCGGTGGCTTTGGTAAAGAAGGTCTCAGACATTTCAAGGTTAGGGTAGCGATTCTGGATTTCTTCTGCGGCGAGATTCCTGTCCGCCAAGTAGCGGAGTAGGGCTCTTTCCTCCGCGGTTGGGGGTGGGGGTTTTGTGGGTGGTTTAATGGTTATTTCGGTGTCGGCGGTGTGGGTGGTGTCGGCTGTATTGGCTGTATCTGTGGGGGAGTTGGGTGTTGATGCTTGGATGGTTTGGGGCTGGGTTTGAGTGGTCTGTTGGGTAGGTTCGTACATGGTAAAGGTGGCATCAAGGTCGGTTTGAAGGAATGGTAGTTTAGGAATGGGGATTGAGGAAGTGGATTCTTCCTCGTATGGTGAGTGGGGTTGGGGTTGAGTTTGTGGTTGTGCGGTTGTTGATGTTTGTGGTTCTTGGGGTTGATGAGTTTGAATTTGAGCGGTTGAAGGTTGGGGAATGGTTTGAGCTTTGGCTGGAGAGGGTTGGGGTTGGTCTACTTCCACTTCCTTCGCAAGCGGCTGCTCCTCCTCCTCGCTCGCTTCAATCAGTGAAGCCACTCGCTTCACCTTCTTGGCTCGCTTGGGAGCCGCTCGCTTCGCAGGTGAAGCGGCTCGCTTGGACTTCTTCTCGCTTTACCTTTCGGCGATGGGAGCTGCGGGGAGCACATGTACTTCAAAAATTCCCAAGTCCACAACAATTTTGTTGGTCTTGTAGATGTCGTAGAAGATGGTGTTCTTCTTGTATTTCTCAGTATTCGTCCATCTTCTATTCGGAAATATCTACTCCAGTGCGAATGAGAGCTTGGCGAAGAAGCGAAGCTTCCCCTTCCGAACGATCTCTTCGGTGCTTCCTTCCTCATACTCGAAGTCCTTGGCAACATCGTGAAGCTGGTTGATGAACCAACTGTGCCAATTAAATCTTGTGCCGGTTAGGCTGTCGACGATGGTGCTAACGGCGAAGATCTTTGTGTCGGACATCTATCCCAAAGTTCCGACACTGCACACCACAGACTTGGTGTACAGTTCACAGATCAGATTGTAGGGCTTCTCCAAATCTGTTCTCATGTTGCTGCCCTTATCTCTGAACTCTGCGTTTTTATCGGCGGCGAACCGTGCGAACTCAACGTCGACGGACAACTCTAGGTCCGAAAGAGCATTCACTCCTTCTTTCAGAAGATTGAAAGCATCGGCAACTGTGGCAAGATCTACCTCCACCAGTTCTCCATCGTCGGGATCTGTGATTGTTGATGAAGTGTGCCCTGGTTTGAGGTTAAGTAGAAACTGGGCTACGTGCGGGGCCAGAATTGCAGTAGGTCTGGCGGTGACGAAGTTCCACAGGCCGGCCGTGGTCACAACCCTGCGGAAGAATCCGTTCTGTTCTACAATCTTCGCGTCAAGATAGGCTCGACGTTGATGTTGTCGTTGAGAGAGGCCAGGAACTGCTCCATGGTTTGGGTAGCAACTTTCTTCACCATGGTTGAGATTAGAGAGATATTAAGTGAAGAATATAAAGGGGGGATTGAAAAGGTTGAGACTCGTGAATTGCAAGATTTGCAGAGCTTTCACAAGAATAGCAAATTTTGGGGGGTGATAAAGCTTCTGCAGAACTGCGTCGGCTCCCTTATATAGATTTAGGGTTTGGCTGACGTGGTAGGGT
Organism: Thymus mandschuricus; assembly: GCA_029379335.1. Taxonomy (NCBI): domain Eukaryota; kingdom Viridiplantae; phylum Streptophyta; class Magnoliopsida; order Lamiales; family Lamiaceae; genus Thymus; species Thymus mandschuricus. The sequence goes on along the minus strand of CM057073.1, from coordinate 33,599,231 downwards.
GAGTCGGTAATTTCCCCGAAAGTTCTGTGCGTAGGCGGCGACTATCGGCGACGTGACTGACGTGTCCGGCGTCACCACAGTATAAAGTGAGCCGTCAAGTTGACTTGGCATTCCACGTGGCCTCTTGCAATTAGTCTGCTCGAACGGCGTGGATCTAGCGGATGAGATTCAAAAACTGTTGAGATTCAACGGCCAGATCTCTCGCGGTTTTGGCGGTTCAATTTTGAAGTGAGTCTCACGCGCCCGAAACTTCTGCAATGTACCTCATCTGCATTAAATGCAAAGTAAAAAGGTAAAATTGCACTCGAGTGTGTACAGCTCATACGCTCGCTTCGAGTGTGGCCGCTTGGCTTTTACTCGCTTGTGAAGTACTCGTTTGGCGTGACTGTTCCACACCCGCTTGCGATGGCTTGCTTGAGTGTCGAAGCACTCGCTTGACCATCTGAAGCGACTGGTTTTAAGAAATTGAAATTTCTATGACTCTATTTAAAATGTTTCTGACTTACATACTTCGAGGATAAAATAGTGTTTTCCTCTTTGTATTTGTGTCAGATTCATTTTGTATTTTCCACATAGCAAGTGAAGGTTTCTAGCATGCTTCACTTTGCTTAGTGTACTTAAATTGAAGAACTCACCAGTCAATCTCACTTCGTAGGAGATTGATACCACTTGTAGACATTTTATGCTGCTTGTTGGTCCCCGTTGGTCTTCTTGCAAGCTTTATCATCTTGGCATTCAACTCTTCCATCTTCTTCTACGAACTAGAGAGTCCTCCATCGAAATGAATGGGGGGGAGAATGAATAGAGTACACTAGCTTTCTTCAACCCGAAGGGAGATTCACTTTTGTGTACTTATTCACGATGAATGGGAGATGAGTACAAGTCCTTATCTCAGGTCGAAATAGGACAGGATGACAATGAGAAGCTCTGACAAGTCATTCTCATTTTTACGCAGAAGCATGTCGCCAGCCCTGCAACCTTTTGAAGTAAAAGGTACCCCTCAAGCTCTCCACTTAAGATCTACAGAATGAATATGCATTTGGCTCGCTTGACCCAAAATAGGGAAAAATTGAAGCGATGCAATATTCAGGGTGGAGAAAAATGAATAAACACCCGGCAGCTCAACTCAATGAAGAGTGAGTAATGAGTGAGTGATTATCCACGACGAAGGAGATGAGAAGACAAGCTCCTTTTTGGCGGAAAGATGGGAAGAGGACGCAAGGTCTAGGTGCCAGCCCTGCCTAAGCTTTCAACCGTTTTTACGTGGGAAGGCCCGATACAAGACCCCACAACCGTTACTAGAAACGGTACTTGAAAGTGTTACTTGCTAGGAATCCTATGCTAGGTAGCAGCTTTTCTTGCTCGCTTTGGAAGTAGACTGCTCCGAGAGCATTCAATAGTTCCCCCTTAACCATAGCCTTAACAATCCTGTTAGTTGGTAGGGAACATCTTCCAACACTCCACCTTTCTCCACCTTATTTCTCCTTCTTCAAGCGAGTGAGTTTTGAAGTGACTCGCTTGAATTGGTGAAGATCCAAAGCGAGGGATGCTTGACGGCAAGCATCCGCTCCTTTGTGCATCCTGAATCTAGCACTGTTCACCAGGGTCTAATAACCCTAATTCCATGCATAGCTGATTGAAGCGAGACTCAGCTAAAGGCTTGGTGAGGATATCTGCTCGCTGGAGATCGGTATGAATTTTCTCAAGCTTGATATCCTTCTTCTCGACATGATCACGAATGAAGTGATGTCGAATTTCCACGTGCTTGCATTTGGTGTGAAGCACTGGATTCTGCGAGATACATATAGCACTGTTGTTGTCGCAGAAGATTGGAATCTCATTTGCTTAAACTCTGTAGTCCTTCAACTGCTGACGAAGCCACAAGATTTGAGAACAACAGCTTCCAGCGGCCATGTACTCGGCTTTAGTTGTTGAAGTTGCTAAGCTTGTCTGCTTCTTCGAAAACCATGAGATGAGCTTGCTTCCCAAGAACTGACACGTGCCCGAAGTTGATTTCCTATCAATTCGGCATCCTCCATAGTCAGCATCGGAGTATCCCGTGAGCTCTAGATTATCTTCTGCAGGATACCATAGCCCCATATTGACGGTGCCCTTGAGATAGCGAAGGATTAGCTTGGCAGCTTCAAGGTGGCTATGCTTGGGATTGCTTTGGAAGCGAGCGCACACTCCAACTGCACACGCTATATCTGGCCTGCTTGCAGTGAGGTAGAGAAGGGACCCGATCAAAGCACGGTAGTCTGTAGCATCCACAGACTTCCCTTCTAGGTCTGGCTCCATCTTCCAGTTGGTGTTCATTGGAATCTTCACAGCTTTAGCATGTTGAACACCAAACTTGGCAAGCATGCTCGAGTATACTTCGCTTGATTGATGAATATTCCATCATCTTGCTGCTTCACTTGAAGACCTAGGAAGCAACTCATCAAGCCAATCATTGACATCTCATATTTGGTCTTCATTAATTCTTCAAACTTCTCGCTAAGCGACTGGTTTGTGATCCAAATATGATATCGTCCACGTAGATCTGGACCCATAGCATATCTTCTCTATGATTAATGGTGAAGAGAGTCCGATCTATTTTTCCTTTGTGGAATCCATTATCCACTAGAAACTGAGATAGCGTATCATACCACGCTCTAGGCGCCTGCTTCAATCCATATAGGGCCTTCTTCAATCGATACACCTTATCTCCTTGCTCGAATCCCGGTGGCTGCTCCGCATACACTTCTTCTTTGAGCTCTCCATTGAGAAACGCGCTCTTGACGTCCATCTGATAGACTTTGAATTTCTTAGCCGCTGCATAGGCAAGAAATAGTCTAATGGCTTCAAGTCTGGCCACTGGAGCGAAGGTCTCATCGAAATCGATTCCTTCCTCTTGACAGTAGCCTTTGGCAACGAGTCGAGCCTTGTTTCTCACGACGTTGTGGTCCTCGTCCGTCTTGTTCTTGAACACCCACTTGGTGCCAATCACATGCTGGAATTTAGGACGATCCACAAGAAACCATACATCGTTTCTAGTGAATTGATTGAGCTCCTCTTGCATGGCAATCACCCAATTGGAATCTGCTAGGGCTTCCTCCACGCTTGCTGGCTCAATGTTGGATATAAAGCAACTGAACATGGCACTTTCTCCAAGCACTTGACTTCTGGTCACCATGCCTTTGGATAGATCTCCAATGATTTGGCTTGGTGAATGATCTTTGAGCCATGCACGCTTGGATCCACCAGCTTCTGATTCTTCTTCAAGCGGCTCGCTTACATTTCCATCTGAAGCGACCAGAATGGTACTTGGCCTGCATTCGCTTCTTGAGTCTTGGGGGCAGCTTCAACCTTCTCTAGAGCAATTTGATCGCTTGAATCCTTTATTTCTTCTTCATCTTCAAGTATATCCCATGTCAATGGATTGATGGGTTCCTCACTTGAATTCTTATCATTCGCTTGAACCTGTTCCTGTGGAAGACTTAAAGAAGATTCATCAAATACAACATGGGGTGATTCTTCCACAATTAGGGTTTTACAATTGAACACCCTATAAGCTTTGCTAGACGTAGAATATCCTAAGAATATTCTTCATCCGCTTTGCTTTCAAAGGCTTTCAATTGTGACTTCCCATTGTTGTGAATGAAGACCCTACAACCAAATATATGGAAATAGGATATGTTAGGAATTCTTCCTGTCCATATTTCATATGGTGTTTTGTTGAAGCGTTTGTTGAGAAGCGTCCGATTCTGAGTGTAGCATGCTGTGTTGGCAGCTTCAGCCCAATACTTCATCGGAAGCTTCGAATCAGCAATCATAGTACGAACGACTTCTTTGATGATTCGATTTCTTCTTTTAGCAACTCCATTCTGCAGTGGTGTGTATGCTGCAGATGTTTGGTTTGCTATCCCATGCTCCGTGCAGTATGCTTCAATTGTAGAGTTTAGAAACTCTGTGCCTTTATCGGAGCGAATGGTGGCGATCGCTTGATTCTTCTCCACAGCAAGACGCTTGAGCAATTGTGGCAGTTTGGATAGCGTCTCCTTCTTGCTAAAGAGAAATACAACCCAAGTGTAGCGAGAGAAGTCGTCAACTACAACGAGAGTGTACTTCCTTCCATTGACGCTTACTGGAGTGACTGGTCCAAACGGATCCATGTGAAGTAGCTCGAGCACTCGCTTGGAAGATGCTTCTTCTAAGCTGGCGAAGTGCTTCTTCGTCTGCTTGCCTCGTTGGCATAGTGAGCAAGTCTGATCTTTGACAAAGACCTCATTAGGTATGCCCTGCACCAAGCCTTTTCAAGCTAAGCAATTGATCGTCTTGAAATTGAGATGACTCAAGCGTCGGTGCCATAGCCATCCAATTTCAGTAGCACTCCTAGCGACCAAGCACCTCTCCTCTTTGCAGCTTTCCCATTGCGCAACATAGACATTCTTTGTCTTATTCCAATGAGCGCAATCTAGGATGTGAGCTTGTTCTTCACCACGCACTTATTGGAGATGAATTCCACCTTGTATCCTTTATCATAGAATTGTGAAATTGATAACAAGTTGTGCTTTAGTCCTTCCACATAGGAAACTTCTTCGATTCTTAGCTTTCCTATGTTCAGTGCGCCGTATCCCATGGTGCTTCCTCGAGAGTTGTCACCAAAGGTTACATGTGGACCCTTCTTCTCTGTATAATCTTGAAGTAGAGCTTTCATGTCAGTCATGTGTCTTGAACATCCACTGTCCAAGTACCAAATTGGTTGACCTTCACTTGGCATGGGGTCCATGGCACTCACCTGCAATTAGACAAGTTTTGGTACCCAAATCAGCTTGGGTCCTTGTAGGTTAGTCCCCTTAGGTACCCACACTTGCTTCACTCTCTTTTGAGAGTTAGCTTGTGCTTTGGGCTTCTCGACCTTTCTAAACTGTGAATTCTGCTTGGACGCAGCTTCACATGTGCAACAGTGTGTGCATGAGGGGTAGCTTTGAGAGCGGCTCGCTTGAGACCAACCCATGCTCTTTCCAGTTTGCTTATATCCTGAAGCGACTCGCTTCAGATTAGCCGTTGGCTTAGAGACTGACTTAGGGTAGTCTTAGCAAGCGTCTCGCTTGGTTTCTTTGAAGCGGTCAACTTAGGGTTTTGACCTTGACTCGCTTGAGAAACTTTAGGGATTTAAAGCGTCCTCTTGGGTGCTTCAAACACTTCCCCCTCAATGTAAGTGCGTGGACCATCTCCAATCCGACTCATGTGACACATAGACATTACTTCTCTTCTTGAGAGAAAGATCCTTTGTCTCTAGTGTCTTGGATTGAGACTTAGAAGCTTCAACAGTCTTCTCTTTACCTTTTGATTGGTAAGTTTTAGCATTGTGAGTGCTAGGGACTGTCGAACTAGGCTTACCCTTAGATTCTTCCCTTTGGTATATGAACATCCTCATAGGTTTCCTCTTAGGGTTCTCAAACGCTTTGCCCTTGTCTTTGTTAGTGGTTACTTTGGAGGCAGTGGGCACATCCAAAGGAACTGATGGTGTTGTGTTAGAAGCACCAAAAAAGACTGTAGGCTTGGAAGGTCCACCCTCATATCCAAGGCCTCCCTTCCTACCAAAAGGTAGAAGCGAGCTCTCTAGTGCCTGCCTTGCGTATGAGGCTTTGTTTAAGTTGGCCACTAGGTTGGATTGGGTTTCATACCTTCCTTCCAAGCTTTTATGCCTAGCGAAGAGGTCCTCGAACTTACTAGTCATAGCCCTTAGATTAATCTTGACTGTATCAAGTTCAGTGGCTAGCTTTCGGCTCTCTCTCTCGCTATCAGACATAACTTGTTTCAACACTTCGTGGTCGCTTAACAATTTGTGATGCTTGTTAAGCAGCTCACTCCATGTCGAGGAATTAACTTCCTCTTTGTGAGTGTGTGCCAGTGTAATTGAACTGATTGAAGGATAGAAAAATACCTCTCTCGTATCTTCATCGGTGAACGCCATTAATCCAAGATCCTCTCTCTCGCTAGAGTTTGGATCAGTGAATGCGTCTGAGTCGCTTGAGATTTCTTCATTTGAAGTGACTGGTGTCTCGCTAGTGACTATCGCTCTCCGGGGAGCTTCTCTCTTGGCCTTCAATTCTTCACGCTCATTGGCACTCAACTTGGGGCACTCGGATTTGTAGTGGCCCATCTTGTGGCAGTGATAGCACTCAACATCCATCGTATCCCTTGAGATCGGCTTTGATGTTTCTTCTCGCTTTCCTTTTCCATCACGAGCATCAGTTCCCTTTCCTTTGTATTGCTTGTAAAACCTCTTGTATTTCCCCACGCGTGAATTCATTTTGTTGAAGTTCTTTGACAGGAATGCATAGTGCTCTTCCAACTCTTCTCTTGACATTTTGGCAATCGTCTGGTCGCTTGGCACTTCTGTGGCTTTGAAAGCGACTCCTTTCGATGACGTAGGAGCTTCATCTTCATCGTCAAGACTCATTCGATTGAGATCGAACTCGTGAGCCTTGAGCTCGGAGAACAGGATCTCCGGTGTGAGCTTTGACAGATCTTTGGTTGCCAAGTATAATTCCTTTATGGTCTGCCACTTTCGTGTAAGAGCTCGAACGATCTTGAGATTTATTTCTTTGTCTGTGAATTTTTTGCCAAGAAAGATGAGAGTGGCAATGATGTTGGTGACTCGTAGCTCGAAGACACTCCAGACTTCATCGTGAGGCTTTCAAACTCCCGCATCAGTACGGCAAGCTTGTTCTCCTTTATCTTGTCAGTGCCTTGGGAAATTAGGGCTAGGGTTTCCCACATTTCCTTTGCAGTAGTGCACTTCCTGATCCTAGGAAGATAGGCATCTGACACCGTGCTCTGCATCGTGTGGCGAGTTGTACGATCTAGATTGGCGATCTTGAAGTCATTGGAAGAGTAATCATCTTTCGCCTTGTCAACATATTCTTGTCTGACATGAGCTTCACGGCCTTCAGTGGCTAGAACGTTCACAGAGATGGCTTTCTTGATCTCGATCGGTCCTTCCTCTATGACCTCCCGCATCCTATCATGGAAGGATCATAGGAAGCTCTCTCCATGTTTCGTATCCTTCTATAGAGAATTGTGGAAGATTTGATGCACTGTACGTAGACATGAAAAATTATCAGTAGCAATGCAGTATGCGTGAGTGAGGGTTTTATGCACTTAGGAAAATGGATCCGGTTCAGTGAGACAACGTGAAGCGAGAGGGGACTCGCTTCAGGTATGCAAAGCAGTGGCTCGTAAGAACCCCTGCTCTGATACCACTTGTTGGTCCAGGTTTGATAGAGGAAACACACGTAGAGGTGAGGGAGGGTTGAATACGTGTGTTGAAGTTTTTCAACTTCTTTTTCCAATATCTCAGAGTGACAAGTAAAGCGCTCGCTTCAAATAATAAGATCTAGCCGAGAGCTAGATCAACAGTGTTAGCTAACTTCTTGACCTAAGCGAATGCTCGATCAAGAGTGAGGCTTTACTCGAGATGTAGAATTTAGTGAGCTAGTGTTTCCTAATTATTTAAAACTCAGTTTAAGTTGTTTACGATGCGAGTGCAAGATGAATAATCAAAGCAGTAAACAAATGAAAAGATTAGGGTTAGAGAGATACGACACAAGGGTTTAGAGTGGTTCGGTGATGAAACACCTACGTCCACTTTGTTGCACAAGACAACTGATTCTCTTCACTCAAGAACCTTGAGGACTTGCAGGCTCCTCAAAAACCAAGGTCAAGATCGAGCTTCACTTGCTTGGATCTGACAACAGTTGGGTGATTACGGGTTCACCACAAAACCTTAACTGGACTAAGCTTCACTCGCTTCAGTCCGAGGACCGGGAGATTACAGGCTCTCCACACAAACCTAGTTTCGATCGAGCTTCACATAATCGAGGACTGTGCTAGCTTGGATCTAGACTCTATCGAGGAAAGTAGAGTCTTGGATCTTGACGACCTTTCGACAAACACAAAACCTAACACACAGAACTTAGGGTTAGGGTTTATGGTGTTTCGATGAACACACTAATGAAGAACTCTTTACAGTGAATGCAAAGAAGGCTAGAGTTCTTCTCTAAGCTTGGATAGGGAATGGGCTTAGATTTCTGAGTGTGAAGGTTGTGGAGACGAGCTTTAATGTTGCTAAAGCTCGGAGAACACTTAAACAAAAACTCGAAGATTGCTCGAAGGCTGGGAGTGTTTGTTTGCTGTATGCGCTGAATGCTCAAGTAGTGTTCTGCTCTTCTCCATCTTCTACCTCCACTATTTATAGACGGAGGGATGGGCAAGAGCCATTGTTGGTAGGTGGCTTTGTCCCTCCTCCTCTCGACAGTACTTGCACAGGCCTGCTGCTTTTCAGACGCGCAGATTTGTCCCTTTGCCGAAAATGGCTAAGTTCCAATTTTAACAATAACTGGAGCGGTCCAGCACTGTTGCGGCGCCCTTGTCGGCCTGGCGGTCAACTCCGTTGCTCCTCTCTTCAATCGACACGTGGAGATACGCAATTAATGCGTCGATCTGCACTTGACTGGAGTTTGAACTAGTTGTTTAAATTGGAGCGGGAATTAAGCTTTCGCAATCTGTTAGGTAGGGGCTCTCTTTGCTTTAGATTTGTAGCGTCCGCTTCAAATGAGTCGCTTCGGGTCATAATGTAGCGTATACTTTGGATATAGAATTCCCGAGTATTACTTAAGTGAACTTTGACCCGCTTTGACTTTTACTGTAGCGCTCGCTTCGCTTCGTGTTTCACTAAAAGTGTTCGCAATAGACGAAATCTATCGTAGCACTAGCAAGTAAAACCTAAGTATCGAATCTCAAGGAAAACTTAACAGCGCAATTAATTATGTAGTAAACCTAAAACTAAAAGAAACAAGTAAAGAATATTTTGGGGTTTTTGTTTTTAAATCCTAGGCAAGAAAATAAAATAAAGCAATAAATAAAAGTGAGTAAATAACTAATCTAAGAACGAGGAAATAAATCTAGAATTAAACTAAAGAAAAACGATTAATCTACCTAGGCAAGAATCGAAAAGAAAGCAATAAAGGAAGCAACGAAGAAAACGAAAGCAAAGAAAGAAGCATAAATAAATCTAGACTTGATAAATTGAAATCTGGAAATTAAAGGCAAATTAATCTAACTTGAAAGCTTTGAAAAACGAGAGAATTGAAATCGTAGGAAAACGGATCTAAACTTTGAACTAGAAATCGAAAGAACGAAATTAAAGCTAAGCAACTTAAACGAAGCAATTAAGAGATCGAATCTAAAACTAAAGCAAAGCAATTAAAGCAAATAAATGAAAGCAATAAAAGAACTTACGCGAATTAAACGAAGACGAAGAACTTGAATTAAATAAAGAGGTCTGAATTAAACAAACTACGAATCCGGATCCGAACAATAGAAAGCTAATAAAAGTGTTTAGGTGCTGGAAACTAAAGCTAAAATATGCTAAAAGATGATAAAGATGTTACAAAATTCGTCCAAGGCACTAGTATATATATTAAGAAGAAAACCTAATTAAATAAGGAAACATAGCTGGACGCCGACTTTTGGCCGATCGGCCAGATGCTGAAGGAATTCTGGCCGGTCGGCCAGATCAGGGACTGTTGAGCCCTTGCATAGGCATTTGGCCGATCGTCCAGATTCCTAAGGAAATCTGGCCGATCGGCCAGATCAGGTTCTGGTCTCTCACGGCTTTTCCTTCTCTTCGTGCACTTTTCGTCCCATTTTCTTCCAATTTCTCACCTTTTGCTCCTACGATAACCAAAGCTCCAAACAAACAATCATAGCCAAAAGACACACTAAAAGACACAAAAACATAATGAAAACGAACACGAAAACGCAACGAAAAACCTAACAACTAAACACCAATCAAACTCCCCCACACTTAGACCTTTGCTTGTCCTCAAGCAAAACAAAATAAACAATAGACTCAAGTATTGTGAACTATATAGGCCTCAAAACTTTTCAAAAACAAACTCTCATGTTCATGATCAAAACTATGTACACAACCTTAGCATCAATCAACACAATCTACTCAACTAATTCAAAGTATGCTAATCCATCAAAGAACACTCTCCAACATGTGAAAGTTTGTATATGAAAGTGAACACTCAACTCTCTCAAAGAAAAGATGTAATATAATGCACATCAAGAGGGTTCACTCAACATCAATGCAATGCAACATGTTTACCATAAGCTTGCCTTCAATCTCAACATCTCCACCTAATGTAATACTTACAAACTAGGATAAAAAAGGTCTTTATATAAGCTTGTAATGTAGGGAAGTTGGTTAAAGTAGGGAATATATAGGCTAAGTGACTCAAAATGCTCTAAATCATCAACCTCTTTTTCAACTCCAACCAAAGTATGGATTTTTATCTCCATCTTCTACCCTCCAACATACAAATACAAACTCAAAGATGCTAAAATATCAACTATACAAAGCAAAGCTAACTATCCCCTTATGCTTATTTTTTTCTCTTTTTCTTTTCTTTTCTTTTTTTTTTTTCTCTAGAGCTCAACTAATAAATGTTCTTTCTAATGTTGAACAAAGGTTCTATTTTTTTCCTCATCTCTTTTTTGTTTTTTCTTTTTTTTTTCCTAGCTAACTACACTTAAACAAGCATCTAAAATTTCTTCTCTTTCTCTCCTTCTACACCACAACAAATATTTTCCAATTATCTCCTTCCATATCACCAACTACAACTAAGGATACCCATAATCATCCAAACCTCCTATCATCCGGTTTCACAAAGAACGGCTAATAAAGGCTCAAAAAGGGGTAAACAAAGGATTATGAACAAGGTTAGTGTATAGGGATCATGTGGCTAAAGAAAGATGGCCTAAGATCATTTCCTAGTTCGTAAATATACTAAGGTCTTGATGGAGAAACAAGGCAAGTTCTAGAAACAACGAAGCATGCATGATCACTCAATCAAAGAATAGGCATAAATATGCACAAATAGCTCAAATCTCACGGGTTCAAACTAACTAGTTCCCGACATCATAGCATACATCAAATTCATCGAATAAAATGCGTCGCTTCGCCAAGGTTCCATGCATAATAAAGATCATGAATTTTTCCAAAAATCAACGCAATTCTCTATCATTAGCCAAGTCCACAATACTATCATCACATGCTCATTTGACTCAATTAACACCTAAGACTCAACAAAATTAAAAACTACATGCCAAAAGTTCAAAGACCCCCCCCCCCCCCCCCCCCACACACACTTAAAATCAAGCAATGTCCCCATTGCGAGAAAATAAAAAGGAAAGTGATAAAGAGAACTTATCGCAATATGACGAACACAAATACCCAAAATCTCGAGAGACTCCAAGTATCACCTACAAAACAAACACAAAACACAAATACCAAAGCGTAAAATCGAACAAAATAAAGAGAAAACAATAAAAGACTCAAACAAAAATAAAAGACACAAACATGGCTATGGTTAATTGAAAGGACCTCCGAACCGTGGGTCATTCCATCGGGGATCGTGCGGAGACCAATAACGAGGATCATTCGGGTTTGGTGGAGCGGAGGTAGAGCCAATGGAGAAGTCGGTGTACCGCATCAAATGGCCCTCGATTTTCGACACCCTCCTATCCAAGCCCGTCACTTGGGTCGACAAAGAATCGAACCGATCAAACACACCTTGTTGAAAGTGTGTAAAATCAGCTCGAAAGTCGGCCCAATAGGGCGGGACTTCGGCCTCCATATTCTGACGAGCCTGGACGCGATCTCTCCTAGTTAGTAGTGAATCAAACGCTCTTTGTCTTCCGGGACATGCTGCTACTCCTCCTCGTCTCCGTCCCCGTCGTCCTCGCCTTCCTCTTCCCCTTCTTCTTCTTCTTCTTCTTCTTGTGCCTCTTCTTGTTGCTCAGCGTCTTCCTCCTCTTGGTGCTCGGCTTCTTGCCCGGCTCTTCGAATACGACGCGGGTCAGCATAGTATGCACGAACAGAGGCGCGGTCCTCGACTCGAGTAAACTCGGTCGGACTCCTCATCAAGTGGGCATTGATCAACTCGGTGGACGACATCTCCACACTCTGCACCAACCCTTCGGCCTCTGAGATATCCACTCCAAAGTGACGAGCTAGAGCCGTCGCGACATATCCAAGTGTGGGATGGGCACCTCTCTTCGACTGCACGTTCGAGAGCTGCGTCCATATGAATGGAGCCAAGCACACCTTCCGATTGAACCTAGCACACCACAGCAAATAAACCTCCATGCCCGTTACCTTACTAGCCTCCTTTTTACCGGAGACCATGTTAGATATGAAGCGATGGAGTATGATCAAAGCATCATCGCGTAAAAAGGCACTAGACACACCCGAAGTTTTGAAATTATTAACACTCGTCAATTCCATCCAAGCTTCATTAATATTAAAATCCGCAGGCACACAATCAGAGATATTAGGATGAGCACGAAAACCAAACACCGTTTTCATTGTTTCCTTAGAAATTTCCTACAAGACACCCCAAAAAGTGCATTCCATCACAACCTCATTATCACGTCTAGATAACCGAAAACTACTACACATCTCCACACACAAACTATCATGCGCCTCCCATTGTCTAGACATACATTGCATTAATCCTAATCGAAGAGCATATTCGCGAATAGTCGGAAAAATAGACAAACGCCTCAAAAAATCCATATTGTAATGCCTAGGAAGACGTATATCAAGACCTTTCAAACGGAGGTAGAGATTGGTAGTAGCGTACCTATCGGTTTCAAAAGGAACCCGTTGGCGACGCCCATACTCTTGCTCATTGTCACCCGGTGAGTGGCGATCGAGACTCACAATAAAGGGAGTACGATTCATGGTGATGGTGTGAGGATGTTGACAAAGAATGGCACGCGAACGGAGCACGAACGACGAAGACGAAAAACTGGGCAGCCGTCAATCTGGCCGGTCGGCCAAATTTGCCTGAATTCTGGCCGGTCGGCCAAATGAGCTTCTGGCCGAGCGCGTTGGTTGGCCGAGCGCGGAGATGGCTAAAGGTAGAGAACAACTGCGACGGCGGCAGCGGGGCTGACGGCGGCGATAGCTGACGGCGAAGGTGGGTGACTCACGGCGGCAGAGTAGGCGGCGGTGGTGAACGGCGGCGTGCTGTGCGGCTGTGGGAAGCTGAACGGCGGCGGTGGTGCTGAAGTGAACGGCGGCGGTTAGTGCTGAACGACGGCGGCGGTGCTGAAGTGAACGGCGGCGGTTAGTGCTGAACGGCGGCGGGTGGTGCTGCGGCTAGTACGTGAGTGTGCTGTGGGAGGAGATAGAATGAAGATAGGAGAAGAGAAGGGAGGTGGAGGTAGAAAAATAGGTCAAAAACAATAAATGGGCCTGAAATTCGAGTTTGACTCGGCAAGGAGTGGGCCCCACGGTTTTTTGGCCGATCGGCCAACATTCGGAAGGAATCTGGCCGATCGGCCAGATCAGCTACTGCCACGATTCGGGTTGCACAGTTCTGGCCGATCGTCCACTGGGTCATCGACGCCTATTCCTGCAAAAAGACACTAACTAACACGAAAATCGAAGATTAACAAGAATTACTATGAAAAATACTAAATCTAAATTTTTTTTTACGTGGGTTGCCTCCCACCAAGCGCTCCTTTATTGTCATTAGCTTGACGTACCAAATACTCAAGAGGAGAGTGGGGGGTCGGAGATGAGAATCGTCTCCACCGTGTGAGGAAGTGTCGTCCCTTCGATGTACGGCTTCAATAGTTGCCCGTTGACCGAGAAGATGTATCCCGAATCCTCGTTCTTGATCTCTACCGCGCCATGAGGGAAGACTTGTACCACCGTGTATGGACCTCCCCACCTAGACTTAAGCTTACCCGGAAATAATCGAAGACGAGAGTGAAAGAGTAGTACCTTCATTCTGGGTTTGAACTCCTTGTAGGCTATGCGTCTATCATGTAGACGTTTCACCTTGTCCTTGTAGATCTTGGCATTGTCGTAGGCTTCGTTCCTTAGCTCGTCGAGCTCCTCCATTTGCAAAATCCTCCGATCATGAGCATCGTCGAGGTTGAAGTTGATGCGCTTGAGGGCCCAATATGCCTTGAACTTAATCTCTACGGGCAAGTGACACGACTTATCATAGACGAGCCTATAGGGACTCATCCCAAGCACGCCTTTGTAAGCCGTGCGATATGCCCAAAGAGCGTCGTTCAACTTGTCGGCCCAATCCTTCCTCGATGGCTTGACCGTCTTCTCTAAAATCCCCTTGATTTGTCGATTGCTCGTCTCCGCTTGTCCCGAGGTTTGTGGATGATAAGGAGTCGCCACCTTGTGAGTGATGGCGTTCTTCTTCATGAGCTTGGCGAACAATTTGTTGCAAAAATGCTTTCCCCCATCACTAATGATCACACGAGGGAAACCAAACCTACACAAAATATTTTCCTGCACAAACTTCAAGACAACGTGAGAATCGCACGTCCTTGTGGGGATGGCTTCAACCCACTTGGACACATAATCAACCGCAAGTAAAATGTATTCAAAACCATGGGATTTAGGAAAAGGTCCCATAAAGTCGATGCCCCACACATCAAAAATCTCAACCACTAAAATAGGATTAAGGGGCATCTCATTACGGCGACCTATAGAACCTGTGCGTTGGCAACGATCGCATGCAAGGTAGAAGGCTTGAGCATCCTTGAACAATGTAGGCCAATATAATCCACTTTGTAGCACCTTATGAGCAGTCTTTTGGCCTCCAAAATGTCCTCCACTCGGCTCCTTGTGACAATGTCGCAACACCTCGGTTTGCTCGTGGTCGGGAACGCACCTTCGAATCACCTCGTCCTTCCCAAGCTTGAACAAGTGAGGATCCTCCCAATAGTATTGCCTACACAAACGAAGAAACCTTTTCTCTTCTTGAGCGTTAAGGACGGGTTTAGTGTCCTTATCGGCCAAGTAATTAGCAATATCGGCAAACCAAGGAGTAGCATTCACTTCATTAACATTCTCAAAGGGAAAGGAATCACAAATATCATCAAGAGAAGCATAAGGGGGAGGTGAATCGAGACGAGTGAGATGGTCGGCCACAAGATTGTCACTACCTTTCCTATCACGAATTTAATATCAAATTCTTGCAATAATAAGACCCATCTAATTAACCTAGGTTTTGCTTGGGCTTTAGTCAAAAGATGTTTAAGAGCACCATGATCACTATAAATAATCACCTTAGACCCTATGATGTATGATCTAAATTTATCTAAGGCAAAAACAACAGCAAGCATCTCTTGTTCGGTGGTGGTGTAATTCACTTGAGCAGGATTAAGAGTTAAACTAGCATAGTAAATCACACGAAGCATCTTATCGACTCTTTGACCCAAAACAGCCCCTACGGCATTATTCGACGCATCACACATAATCTCAAAAGGCAATGACCAATCGGGACCAACTACAATGGGAGCAGAGATGAGTTTTTCTTTTAAAGTGAGAAAAGCATTCATACAAGAATCATCAAAGTGGAAAGGCACATCTTGAGCAACCAATCGACAAAGAGGTTGGCTAATTTTAGAAAAATCCTTAATAAATCGTCTATAAAAGCCCGCATGACCAAGGAAACTCCTAATACCTTTGACATCACTAGGTGGTGGCAAATTTTCAATCACCTCCACTTTCGCTTTGTCGACCTCTATGCCCTTACTCGAGACTACATGGCCTAGAACAATTCCACTTCTAACCATAAAATGACTCTTTTCCCAACTCAAAGTAAGACTACTCTCAATGCACCTCTTAAGGACTCTCTCTATTTTCATCAAGCAATCATGGAAAGACGACCCAAAAACAGAAAAATCATCCATAAAGATCTCTACAAAATCACCGATAAATTCCGAAAAAATAGACATCATGCATCTTTGGAACGTACCCGGTGCGTTGCAGAGACCAAATGGCATCCTCCAATAAGCGTAGGTCCCGAAAGGGCTTGTGAAGGCCGTCTTTGCTTGATCCTCCGGAGCTATCGCAATTTGGTAGTAACCTGACAAGCCATCTAAAAAACAATAAAATTCCTGCCCGGCTAACTTATCAAGCATTTGATCAATAAAAGGGAGAGGAAAGTGGTCCTTTTTGGTGGAAGCATTAAGCTTCCTATAATCGATACACATCCTCCACCCGGTAACCGGGCGCAAAGCGACCAACTCATCCTTCTCGTTCTTTGACACCGTGATTCCTCCCTTCTTTGGAACGACGTGCACCGGGCTAACCCACTCACTATCGGCGATGGCATATATAATGCCCTCCGCCAATAGCTTGTAGATCTCCTTGCGCACGACCTCCATGAGCATTGGGTTGAGCCTCCTTTGTCCATCTCGTTTGGGGCGAGCGCCTTCTTCGAGATTGATGCGATGCATGCACGTGGCCGGGCTAATTCCTCTAATATCCGCCAAGCTCCATCCAAAAGCGAGCTTGTTCTCCTTTAGTATGCCCACCAAAGCTCCTTCCTCTGCAAGAGACAAAGAAGAGAGATGATTACGGGTTTTTGATTGCCTCCCTCTAAAAATATATACTTCAAATGCGATGGCAGCTCTTTCAACTCCAACGGCTCCGGAATCTTTGAGCCGGGCTCGGGGTCTTGAGGGGGAAATGGGAGTTTGATCCCGATGTCTCTCTCCATTCGCTCCCATTCCATTTGATCTCCGGATCCCCAACATACTTCCTCGGTGTCGAAATCCTGCACAAAAGAGCACTCGGCCAAGGCATCAACCTTATCGATGAAAGAACAATTATCAATCAAATTAACCGATGACATAGGCCGACTCTTATGCACAGAAAACGAAACATCCTCTCCTAATTCAGACATCTTAATCACACCACTCTTTACATCAATCAAAGTGTTAGTAGTAGCCATGAAAGGACGACCTAGCAAAAGTGTGCTCAATACCATTCTCTTGCACCTCACCTATCTCTAAAACCACGAAATCAACGGGAACTATCAAACCCCCTACGCGAACAAGAATATCCTCAATAATACCTCTAGGGTACCTAATAGACCTATCCGCCAATTGAAGGCTCATGCGAGTGGGTTTAAGTTCTTCTAACTCTAATTGCTTAAAGATAGAATAAGGCATGAGATTAATACCGGCACCCAAATCTAGCATACCACATGCTTCCTTACCATTACCTAAAGAGATAGTGATAACGAAAGAACCTGGATCTCGTTGCTTAGGTGGAAGAGCGTGCTGCATAATTGATGTCGCCACCTCCGATACCGCAATCGTCTCCATCTCATCGAATGGCTTCTTCCTCGATGTCAACTCCTTCACGAACCTCACGAACGGTGGCACATTGCGAATAACATCAAGAAGAGGCAAGTTCACGTCCACCTTTGAAAGAAGCTTGTAAAGATCGGCGAATTGTTGATCGCGCTTCTTGTTCTTCACACGACTTGGATAAGGAATGGGAGGAACATAAGGATTGGAAGTCTTGTGTAGGGGTGGGGCTCCCTTCTCGGGCTCCTCGGACTCCGTTTGCTGCTCGTCAGGTTTGGCCGATCGGCCAGAGTCGGGGTGACTTGGCCGATCGTCCAGATTGTCTGCTGGGTGCTCGCGCGAATTTGGAGTTTTGGCCGAGCGGCCAGATTCTGGCCGACCGGCCAGATCAGCTGCTGGGTGCTCGCGCGAAACTGGGGATTTGGCCGAGCGGCCAGATTCTGGCCGACCGGCCAGATCAGCTGCTGGACGAACGTGTTGATGAGGAGGTGTTGTTGGCCTTTTTGGTCCATGCCAACGGGGGCTCGGGCCCCATCTATCTCCCATGCGTCCTTGAGGTGGCATTGTCACTCCATTATCCACGTGCCTCCCGCTCCGCAACACCGAGACAGCTTGGGCTTGATGCGGTGGAAAAGGAGGAATATATGGGGGATATTGCACCTCATTAGCTTGTTGTGGTTGAATCCCTTGGCTCGGAATCCACCCCGGTTGTTGCATCAAGTGCATGGATCCAGAAATTTGGCCAATGGCCGTCTCGAGCCGCTTAATGTTTGCATCAAGTGCATGGAAACGATCCTCATCGACGGGAGGCTTTTGTGGAGGTCCTTGAGGACGAGAATTTGGGTATGGTGGTGGTGGTGTAGGAGTAGATTGAGGGGGGTAATATGGAGGTGGTGGATAATATGGATTTGGAGGGTATTGAGGAGGTGGATAATATGGTGGAGGTTGAGAGTAGTAGGGATTTGGTGGAGGAGGATAGGGGTTATTATATGGTGGAGGACGCCTATTTGGATAGGTAGGGGGGTAACCTTGCCCTTGTGTCGGCCTCGGATTTTGGTAGCGTCCATTGTATCCCCCTTGGTATCCTTGAGGTGGTACTTGAGGTGGGTATCCTTGAGCGGCGTAGACCTCGGCTCCTCCTTCGTATGGAAACTCCCCCATGTTGTGGCACACCTCCTTGATGTGTCCAAGCTCTCCACAAATCTCGCATTGGTCGGGCTTCCTCTCTTCCTCCTTCGGGGCCGGTGCACTTTGCTTAACCTTCAAGTTCTCGAGATCCCTATACATGTCGGCAATTTGCTTCTTCAAGTCGGGGCTCATCGAAATTGCACTCGCCCCCACTTTCATTGGCCTAGCTGATTTTTGTTGAGAACTCGCAGCGAGCGTCTCGAATATATCCTTCAACTCTTCAGCTGTCTTGACCGCTATGTTGCCTCCGGCCGAACTATCCACCATGAACTGACAAGTCTGATTGAGGGCGTCGTAGAAATATTGCCAAAGCAACTCCGGTGCCATTTGGTGATGAGGGCATTGTTGAAGTAGCTCTTGGAACCTCTCCCATGCTTCGTGAAACGGCTCATCGTTGTCTTGGGAGAAATTCATAATCTTTGACCACACCTCTTGAGTCTTGCGGTTCGGGTAGTACTTGAGCATGAACTTCTCGCACACCGCATTCCATGTGGCGAGAGAGTTGGCCGGGAGCGCCAAATACCATGACTTTGCTCGATCCTTGAGGGTGTACGGGAAGCACTCATCTTCAAGTTGTCCTCCGTGAGTCCCAAGAGTGGGAAAGTTTGCACCACCGTGCAAAACTCTCGGATGAACGTCAAAGCATCCTCGTTGGCCAGCCCATGGTAGGATGGAAGCAACGCCATGTGGTGAGGTTTAAGCTCATGATTCCTGACCGCTTCCGTCAGGACAATCGCCGAAGTGGTGGCTGTGAATGTGGGGCGAGCAAAATCGCCCATGACTCTAGCTGCCATGGCTTCGGCTCTGCAAACAACAAGACTAAACCAAAGTCTCGAGAATCGATCTCCTCCTTCTCCTTCGCGGCTAAGATCGCTTTCCTTTGATGGATGTTGTTGACGTAGGGCGCTAAATTCCTTTGAAGACTTCGACGACCATGCATAAACAACACTCAACAAAAGGGTTAAACGCACCGAGTGGGAGAAACAAGAAATCGAATAAACACAAATAAAAATAAAGCAATTAAAAATACTACACAATCAAACGCCTAAAGTTTTCCCCGGCAACGGCGCCAAAATTTGTTTCACTAAAAGTGTTCGCAATAGACGAAATCTATCGTAGCACTAGCAAGTAAAACCAAGTATCGAATCTCAAGGAAAACTTAACAGGGCAATTAATTATGTAGTAAACCTAAAACTAAAAAAAACAAGTAAAGAATATTTTGGGGTTTTTGTTTTTAAATCCTGGGCAAGAAAATAAAATAAAGCAATAAATAAAAGCGAGTAAATAACTAATCTAAGAACGAGGAAATAAATCTAGAATTAAACTAAAGAAAAACGATTAATCTACCTAGGCAAGAATCGAAAAGAAAGCAATAAAGGAAGCAACGAAGAAAACGAAAGCAAAGAAAGAAGCATAAATAAATATAGACATGATAAATTGAAATCTGGAAATTAAAGGCAAATTAATCTAACTTGAAAGCTTTGAAAAACGAGAGAATTGAAATCGTAGGAAAACGGATCTAAACTTTGAACTAGAAATCGAAAGAACGAATTAAAGCTAAGCAACTTAAACGAAGCAATTAAGAGATCGAATCTAAAACTAAAGCAAAGCAATTAAAGCAAATAAATGAAAGCAATAAAAGAACTTACGCGAATTAAACGAAGACGAAGAACTTGAATTAAATAAAGAGGTCTTGAATTAAACAAACTACGAATCCGGATCCGAACAATAGAAAGCTAATAAAAGTGTTTAGGTGCTGGAAACTAAAGCTAAAATATGCTAAAAGATGATAAAGATGTTACAAAATTCGTCCAAGGCACTAGTATATATATTAAGAAGAAAACCTAATTAAATAAGGAAACACAGCTGGACGCCGACTTTTGGCCGATCGGCCAGATGCTGAAGGAATTCTGGCCGGTCGGCCAGATCAGGGACTGCTGAGCCCTTGCATAGGCATTTGGCCGATCGTCCAGATTCCTAAGGAAATCTGGCCGATCGGCCAGATCAGGTTCTGGTCACTCACGGCTTTTCCTTCTCTTCGTGCACTTTTCGTCCCGCTTTCTTCCAATTTCTCACCTTTTGCTCCTACGATAACCAAAGCTCCAAACAAACAATCATAGCCAAAAGACACACTAAAAGACACAAAAACATAATGAAAATGAACACGAAAACGCAATGAAAAACCTAACAACTAAACACCAATCACTTCGCTTCAGCAGACTCGCTTCAGTTTTACTGTAGCATCTGCTTTGCTTCGGCTCGCTACAATTCGGCACGCTTCAGCTCGCTTTGGTAGACTTGCTTCGCTTCAAAAGCACACTCAAGCGAGTGGCCTTTGCTTGAAAATCCTGCAGTTTAAAACCTAAGCATTTAAAGCAAAAATGAAGCCATCCTAACAGTATAGGCTTAGAAAAATTCTAACCTATTCTACATCAATTAGGGTCGCTTGAGAATAGGATACTTAGGGGTTTTGGGATCAAATCAAAACATACATATTTATTTTAAAGTGTCCCATTTGTTCCCCCTTAACATGTTATCCTTAACAATTCCCAACATCAGTCAATTTCTGCTCGTGAACAGAGAGCTTTCGGGCTGGGAGCTCTGCGTTGGGATAAGCACGCTTCACTGCAGCGTCTAGCAACTCCCAGTGCTTGGCTTCGTTGATCAGTACATTGAAGCCATCTACTCCGATGAACTGGAGCATCTCCGCCTCCTTCACTGCGATGGTGTCTTCCGAAGAGGCTTGGCGGAGGGCGAATATTTTGTAATATTTGGTTCCGCGATAAGTGATGTAGGTGAGGAAATCAGTGGCTTGGGTGCGGAAGGCTTCATCCATATGTAGATTTGGGTACCGCCTCTGCAACTCCTCGGTGGCCTGATCCCAGTCTGCTTTGTAGCGTCGTAGGGCTCTATCTGTGGAGGATATCAGCGGTGGTTGAATGGGCATTTGTGAGGTAGCTTGGGTGTCAATGGTATCGGTGGGTGAGTTTGGAGTGGAGTCTTGAACTGTTGGATGGATGGGGGCCTGTGTAGTGGCTTGGATTGGTTCAAAAGTTGTGTAGGCTTGGGTAGGATCGGGATTGAGAAGTGGGAGATCGGGTAAGGACATGGTGCTTGCTGATCCTTCCTCGAACACGGTGTGTTCGGAAGCTTGGGGTTGAGATTGAGGTTGGGCGGTTGTGGAAGTTTCTGGTTGTAGCTCGATGGTGGTTTGGGGTTGAATGGGTGGGAGTTGGCTTTGTGTATTGGCTGTGGAGGCTTGGGGTTGATTGACATCATCACCCGCGGGTGATCGAGCTTCCTCATGCTCGGGTGATCGTAGTAGAGTGTCTTCAAGCGGATCTACCTCCTGCTCCTCGCTTGCCTCTACTTTTGAAGCGACTCACTTCAATTTTTGCTTCTTTGGAGCCGCTCGCTTCGTAGGTGAAGCGGCTCGCTTGGACTTCTTTCCTCTTCTCTCGGAGATGGGAACTGCAGGGCACACGGTTTTCTGCAGAATCCCTTTGTCGATGATGACACTCCCAGATTTTGACAAGTCATTGAAGACGCTTGTCTTCTTGTTCTCAGCTGTTCCTGGCCACTTCCGCCCTGGGAACATTTCCTTCAGTGCGTATGAAAGCTTCCCAAAGAACTTAAGCTTCCCTTTGTGCACTATGGTAGTGGTGCTGCCTGCCTTGTACTCGAAGTCTTTGGCAACTTCTTGTACGTTGGAGATGAACCAATCAAACCAATTGAATTTGGTTCCTGTTAGGCTGTCCACAATCGCACTGACGGCGAACAGTTTGCTATCGGAAACCCGCCCTAGGGTTCCGATGTTGCACACCACCGACTTGGTGTACAACTCGCAAATGAGATTGAAGGGCTTCTCCAGTTCTGTGCGCATGTTGGTGCCCTTGCTTTTCCACTCCGCTTTCCTGTTGGCGGCGAATCTGGCGAATTCGACTTCCACCGATAATTCCAACATCGAGAGAGCATCCACTCCTTCTCTCAGTAGTTTGAAAACTTCTGCAACGTCGGCTAGATCCAAGTCCACCAAATCTCCAGTATTTGGATCTATGATCGCCGTTACAGTCTTTCCTTCCCTCAAGTTCAGTAGAAACTCAGCAACGGTCTGGGCGAGGACCTCTGAAGGTTTGGCGGTGATGAATTTCCACAGTCCGGCCGTGCTCACGGCCCTGCAGAAAAAGCCTTCTTTCTCCACAATGGCTTCGTCGAGATGGGGCTCGACGTTAATGTTCTCTTCTACTGTGGCCATAAATTGCACCATAGTTTGGTTAGCAGTTTTCTTCACCATTTTTAAGATCTGTTGAAGATTTGAGAGAAAGATATAGGGTTGAGACTTGTGAATTTGCAGAAAACGCAGATCGTTTCACAAGAATGTCAATTTTGGGGGTGATAAACTTCTGCAGTTCTGCATCGATGCCCTTATATATCTTTAAGGTTTGCAGACATGGAGAAGAGAGGCGCGGTAATTTCCTCGAAATTTCTTCGTAGGCGGCGGCAATCGGCGACGTGACTGACGTGTCCGGTTAGGTTCGGCGGCACCGCGGTTAAAAGTGAACCGCATAAGTGAGTCAACACTCCACGTGGCTTGCCGTGATTTGCTTGCTTGGGCGGCGTTGATCTAACGGTTGAGATTTGAAAACTGTTGAGATTCAACGGCTAGATTGCGAGCAGATTTGGCGCTTCAATTTCGCCGTGTACATCACGCGCCCGGATTCTCGGTCCTATTCCTGTGCTACATTAAATGCAATGTAAAAAGGTAAAACTAGGCACTTGAGTGTGTACAGCTCATACGGCTCGCTTCGTACTCGCTCGCTTGAAAGTAGTCGCTTGGCTTTTACTCGCTTGCGAAGTACTCGCTTGACGTGACTGTTCCACACTCGCTTGCGATGGCTCGCTTGAGTGATGAAGCACTCGCTTGACCATCATAAAGCGAATAATTTTAAGAATTGAAATTTCTTTGCTTTAATTTAAAATGTTCCTGACTAACATACTTCGAGGATAAACAAGAATGTTTTCCTCTATGTATTTGTGTCAGATTCATTTGTATTTTTCACATAGCGAGTGAAGGTTTCTTGCACACTTCACTCTGCTTAGTGTACTTAAAATGAAACACTTACCAGTCAATCTCACTTCGTAGGAGATTGATACCACGTATGTAGACTTTTTAAGCTTGATCTTCATGGCATTCATCTCTTCCATCTTCCTCTACGAACTAGAGATTCCTCCATCGAAGTGAAAGAGGGAGAAAATGAATAGTACACCCTAGCTTGAGTGCTATTCACGATGAAAGGGAGATGAGTACAAGATCTTTTCACAGGCATGGGAAAAGACCAGGATGACAATGAAAAGCTCTGACAAGCCATTCTCGATTTTACGCAGAAGCATGTCACCAGCCCTGCAACCCTTGAAGAAGAAAAGGTACCCTTCAAGCTCTCCACTTAAAGTCTAAAGAATGAATAAGCATTCGACTCGCTTGACCCAAAATAGGGAAAAGTAGAGCGATGCATTATTCAAAGAGAGGGATGAATGAATAAGCACCCGGCAGCTCAGCTCAGTTAAGAGTGAGTATCAAGAGAGTGATTATTCACGACGAAAGGGGGATGAGGAGACATGCTCCTTTTCGGAGGAAAGATGGGAAGAGGTCGCAAGGTCTTGGTGCCAGCCCTGCCTAAGCTTTCACCGTTTTTACGTGGGAAGGCCCGATACAAGACCCCACAACCTTTACTAGAAAAGGTACTTGCAAGCGTTTATACCCACTTGCAGGGAATCCTAGGCTAGGTAGCAGCTTTCCTTGCTCGCTTTCGAAGTAGATCACTCCGAGAGCAATCGATAGTTCCCCCTTAACCATATACTTAACAATCCTGTTAGTTGGTAGGGAACGTCTTCCAACACTCCAGCTTTCTCCACCTTATTCCTCCTTCAAGCGAGTGAGATATGAAGCGACTTGCTTGACTTGGTGAAGATCCAAGGTGAGGGTTGCTTAAAGACAAGCTTCCACTTTCCTTGTGCATCCTGAATCTAGCACTCTTCACCAAGGTCTAGTAACCCTAATTCCATGCATAGCTGATTGGAGCGAGACTCATCTAGGGGCTTGGTGAGGATATCTGCTCGCTGGAGATCGGTATGGATTTTCTCGAGCTTGATATCCTTCTTCTCGACATGATCACGAATGAAATGATGTCGAATCTCCACATGCTTGCACCTGGTGTGAAGCAATGGATTATGCGAGATACAAATGGCACTATTGTTGTCGCAGAAGATTGGAATCTTCTTTGCTTCAACTCGATAATCCTTCAACTGCTGACGAAGCCATAGTATTTGAGAACAGCAGCTCCCGACGGCCATATACTCGGCTTCAGTCGTTGAAGTAGCTACGCTTGTCTGCTTCTTCGAGAACCACGAGACAAGCTTGCTTCCCAAGAACTGACACGTGCCTGAAGTTGATTTTCTATCAATTTGGCACCCTCCATAGTCAGCATCTGAGTATCCTGTTAGCTCCAAATTATCTTCTGCAGGATACCACTAGCCCATATTGACAGTGCCTTTGAGATAGCAAAAAATTCGCTTAGCAGCTTCAAAGTGGCTAAGTTTGGGATTGCTTTGGAAGCGAGCACATACTCCAACTGCAAACGCTATATCCGGCCTGCTTGCAGTGAGATAGAGAAGGGATCCGATCAAAGCTCGGAAGTCTATAGCATCCACAGATCCCTTCAACGTCTGGCTCCATCTTCCAGTTGGTATTCATCGGAATCTTCACAGCTTTAACATGCTGAACACCAAACTTGGCGAGCATATCTCGAGTATATTTCGCTTGATTGATGAATATCCCATCATTTTGCTGCTTCACTTGAAGACCTAGGAAGTAACTCATCAAGCCAATCATCGACATCTCGTACTTGGTTTTCATAAGCTCTCCAAACTTCTCGCTAAGCGACTGGTTTGGCGAACCAAATATGATGTCGTCAACCTAGATATGGACCCATAGCATGTCTTCTCCATCATTGATGGTGAAGAGAGTCTGATCTATCTTTCCCTTGCGGAAACCATTATCCACTAGGAACTGAGATAGCCTATCATACCACGCTCTAGGCGCTTGCTACAATCCATACAAGGCCTTCTTCAGTCGATACACCTTATTTCCTTGCTCAAATCCAGGTGGTTGCTCCACATATACTTCTTTTTTGAGCTCTCCATTGAGAAACGCGCTCTTGACGTCCATTTGATAGACCTTGAATTTCTTAGCCGCTGCATAGGCAAGAAATAGTCTAATGGCTTCAAGCCTAGCCACAGGAGCGAAGGCCTCATCGAAATCGATCCCTTCCTCTTCGTAGTAGCCCTTGGCGACGAGTCGAGCTTTGTTTCTCACGACATTGTGGTCTTCGTCCGTCTTGTTCTTGAACACCTACTTGGTGCCAATCACATGCTGAAATTTAGGACGATCCACAAGATACCATACATCGTTTCTGATGAATTGATTGAGCTCCTCTTGCATGGCGATCACCCAATTTGAGTCTGCTAGAGCTTCCTCCACGCTTGACGGCTCGATATTGGATCAAAAGCAACTGAACATAGTACTTTCTCCAATCACTTGACTTCTGGTCACCACGCCTTTGGATAGATCTCCAATGATTTGGCTAGGTGAATGATCTTTGAGCACGCTTGGATCCTCCAGCTTCAGCTTCTTCTTCAAGCGAGTCGCTTGCTTCATCCTCTGAAGCGACCGGAATGGGTGCTTGGCCTGCAGTCTCTTCCTTTGATTTGGGGGCAGCTTCAATCTTCTCTTGAGCAATTTGATCACTTGAATCTTTCACTTCTTCTTCATCTTCAAGCATGTCCCATGTAAGTGGATTTATGAGCTCCTCGCTTGAAGTTTTGTCATCACTTGAACTTGTTTCTGTGGAATACTCAAAGTAGATTCATTAAATACAACATAGGGTGATTCTTCCACAATTAGGGTTTTGCAGTTGAACACCCTGTAAGCTTTGCTAGATGTAGAATATCCTAAGAATATTCCTTCATCCGCTTTGCTTTCAAAGGCTTTCAACTGTGACTTCCCATTGTTGTGAATGAAGACCCGACAACTAAAAATATGGAAATAAGAAATGTTAGGAATTCTTCCTGTCCATATTTCATATGGTGTCTTGTCGAAGCGTTTGTTGAGAAGCGTCCGATTCTGAGTGTAGCATGCGGTGTTAGCCGCTTCAGCCCAGTATTTCATCGGAAGCTTCGAATCTGCAATCATTGTGCGAACAGCTTCTTTGATGTTTCAATTTCTTCGTTCAGCAACTCCGTTTTGTTGAGGTGTACGAGCTGCAGATGTTTGATGTGCTATCCCATGCTCCGTGTAGTATGCTTCAATTGTAGAGTTGAGAAACTCTGTGCCTTTTTCGGAGCGAATGGTAGCGATCGCTTGGTTCTTCTCCACTGCGAGGCGCTTGAGCAGTTGAGGCAGTTTGGACAGCGTCTCCTTTTTGCTAAACAGAAATACAACCCAAGTGTAGCGAGAGTAATCATCGACTACCACTAGAGTGTATTTTCTTCCATTGACACTCACTGGAGTAACTGGTCCAAACAAGTCCATATGTAGTAGCTCCAGCACTCGCTTGGAAGATGCTTCTTCCAAGCTGGCGAAGTGCTTCTTTGTCTGCTTTCCTCGTTGGCATGGTGAACAGGTATGGTCTTTGACGAAGACTTCATTTGGTATGCCCTTCACCAAACCCTTACGAGCTAAGCGATTGATCGTCTTGAAATTGAGGTGGCTTAAGCGTCGGTGCCATAGCCATCCAGTTTCAGTTGCACTTCTAGCGACCAAACATGTATCTTCCTTGCAGCTCTCCCATTGAGCAATATACACGTTCCTTTTCCTTTCTCCAGTTAGAGCAACTTGGGAGGTGAGCTTGTTTCTCACAACACACTTGTTGGAGATGAACTCCACATTATATCCTTTGTCACAGAACTGTGATATGGATAGCAAGTTGTGCTTGAGTCCTTCAACGTAGGAGACATTCTCTATGCTCAGCTTCCCAACTTTCAGTACGCCATATCCCTTGGTGCTTCCTCTAGAGTTGTCACCAAAGGTTACTTGTGGACCCTTCTTCTCTGTGTAATCTTGAAGTAGAGACTTCATGCCCGTCATATGTCTTGAACATCCACTATCCAAGTACCATGTAGCTTGACCTTTGCTGGGCATGGGATCCACGGCGCTCACCTGCAACTAAGCCAATTTTGGTACCCAAATCAGTTTGGGTCCTTGCAGGTTAGCTTTCTTTGGTACCCACACTTGTTTCACTCTCCTTTGAGTGTTAGCTTGTGTTTTAGGTTCCTCGGCCTTTCTAAAATGTGACTTCTGCTTGAATGCAGCTTCACAAGTGCAGCAGTGTGTGCATGGATGAGAGCGACTCGCTTGAGACCAACCCATGCTCTTGCCTTTTTGCTTATATCCTGAAGCGTCTCGCTTGGGATTAGCTGTAGACTTGGAGACTAACTTAGGGTTTCCAGTCTTGGCAAACGTCTTGCTTGATTTCTTCTGCGTTGTCAACTTTGGCTTTTGACCATGACTCGCTTGGGAAACCTTTGGGGTTTGAAGCTTCCTTTTGGGAGCTTCAACTACTTCCCCCTCAACGTAAGAACGGTTGGACCATCTCTAATCCGACTCACGTGACACATAGACATTAGTTCTCTTTTTCAAGGGAACGTCCTTTGTCTTTGGT
Organism: Thymus mandschuricus; assembly: GCA_029379335.1. NCBI lineage: Eukaryota > Viridiplantae > Streptophyta > Magnoliopsida > Lamiales > Lamiaceae > Thymus > Thymus mandschuricus. The sequence continues at coordinate 33,571,128 of CM057073.1, read as the reverse complement.
GTCTGGGATTGAGAGCTTATAGCCTCAACAGTTTTCCCTTTACTTTTTGAATGGTAAGCTTTAGCATTTTTAGTGCTAGGGACTGTTGCTGTTGGCTTTCCCTTAGGAACTTCCTTTGAGGAGATAGACATCCTCATTGGTCCCTTCTTTGGAGTCTCAATCTTGCCCTTGTCTTTGTTAGTGGTTACTTTACATGCAGTGGACATATCCAAAGGAACTGATGGTGTTGTGTTAGAAGCACCAACAAATACAGTAGGCTTGGAAGATCCACCCTCATATCCAAGACCTCTCTTTCTACCAAAAGGTAGAAGTGAGCTTTCTAGTGCTTGCCTAGCGAATGAAGCTTTGTTTAGATTAACAACTAGAATGGATTGGGTTTCATATCTTCCTTCCAAGCTTTTATGTCTAGCAAAGAGGTCCTCAAACTTACTCGTCATAGCCCTTAGATCAATCTTGACTTCATCAAGTTTAGTGGCTAGCTTTCGGTTTTCGCTCTCGCTTTTAGACAAAGCTTGTTGTAACATTTCGTGGTCGCTTAACAATTTATGGTATTTGTTAAGCAGCTCACTCCATGTAGAGGAATGTACTTCCTTATCGTGATCGTGTGCCAGTGTAATGGAATTGATTGGAGGATAGTAGAATACCTCTCCTGTGTCTTCGTCGGTGAGCGCCATCAACCCTAGATCCTCTCCCTCGCTAGAGTTTAGATCAGTGAATGTGTCTGAGTCGCTTGAGATCTCCTCGCTTGGAGCGGTTGACGACTCGCTTGCAACTAGCGCCCGACGTGGAGCGTCCCTCCTAGCCTTCAATTCTTCTTTCTCTTTGGCACTAAGCTTGGGGCATTCTGACTTGTAGTGGCCCATCTTGTGGCAATGGTAGCATTCCACATCCATCACATCCCTTGCGATCGGCTTCGTCGTCTCTTCTCGCTTTCCCTTGTTTTCTCGAGCGTCTGTGCTCTTCCCTTTATACTGCTTGTAGAATCTCTTGTATTTCCCAACTCGTGAGTTCATTTTGTTGAAATTCCTTGAGAGGAATGAGTAGTGCTCCTCCAGTTCTTCTCTGGTCATCTTGGCAATAGACTGGTCGCTTGAGGTTTCTGCAGCTTTGAAAGCGACTCCTTTTGATGACGTGGGAACTTCATCTTCATCATCTAAGCTCATCCGATTGAGATCAAACTCGTGCGCTGAGAACAAGATCTCCAGTGTGAGCTTTGATAAGTCCTTCGTTGCCAAGTATAGTTCTTTCATCGTCTGCCATTTTCTTGTGAGGGCTCGAACGATTTTGAGGTTGACTTCTTTATCAGTGAACTCCTTGCCAAGAGAGATGAGTGTAGCGATGAGGTTGGTGACGCGTAGCTCGAATGAATCAATTATTTCTCCGGACTTCATCGTTAAGCTCTCGAACTCTCTCATCAGCAAGGCAAGCTTATTCTCCTTGATTTTGTCAGTGCCTTGCGAGATTAGGGCTAGGGTTTCCCACATCTCCTTTGCAGTGGTGCACTTTCTTATCCTGGGAAGATAAGCGTCTAACATAGTGCTCTGCATTATGTGGCGTGCTACACGGTCTAGGTTGGCGACCTTGAAGTCATTGTGTCACATCCCAGTTCCCAAAGGAAGGCACGTGTGCCGGGACGTGGCAAGGGGTTGGAATTAAGAAGCGGGGATAGAAAGGGGCCTAGTTTCTTAGCATAATTAACCATATTATTAATGAGTTTATTAAATTAATTATGGGATCGGGACGCACAACACGAACCACGGGGTAGGCAAACCATACTGCCCATGTCGGTCGGCCTTGTCTGAATACCCATAGATATTAAATAAAACACGGGATCGGGACGCTCTGCTCAAATTACGGGGTCGCCTGAGCTAAACAACCCATAATGGCTGGCTTGTGTCTGAATACCCGTAAATACAATAAAAATATATATTTATATTCTTATAACAAGACTCGGGTGTAGTATAGATTTATTCCAAAACCTGAAATTAGACTTAGGAAATTGAGTACATTGCAGGATCGTTACTAATGACAAGCGTATTTCCAAGCGTAGCGGAAGCTCTATTCTTAAATAGCACAACAACAATCCTCTTTAGCCACGTCTGCTCTACCAGCCCCTTAATCTGCAAAACATTTGGAAAGGAATTGCAGGGCTGAGTACTAATGCACTCAGTGGGGTTTTGCCAAAAATATTTACTATAAAAAGAATATTCATGATAATAAAGCATACATAAAAGGGTTTTAAAATCATATAACTTCCATGCACACCAAAACTCATTTTCATTGCGATGCGGATTACCATGTTACTCTTATACCGATCCCGGGACGTACCACTGTCGGATCCCTTTTCATGATGGAGCCATAGATTAACATATACCGATCCCGGGACGTACCACTGCCGGATCCCTTTTCATGATGGAGCCATAGTTTGGAGACAATGGAGTATTTCATCCACTAGTTCTCCCCTCGTAGTTAGAACCAATTGGTGATCAACCCAATGATATCTAACCGTGCGCACAACCCCTCGATTAGTGTGTTAGACCAACCGAAAGACCCGATAGTAAACATAAGAGCCTTAAACATGTAATCACACATCAAAACATTTTTCATGGATAAACCCACATTTTAGAGCTTACTAACTCAAAATAATATTTCGAAAATAAAGCCCCACCTGATAATTTTGTATCGAGAAGCAATCGTGATCTCGGGTCAGAAACCAAATTCTATTGAAGATGATAGGATTGCTCACAAAGAGGCATATAACTAACTCAAGCACAAAAGGATAGATATTTTATTGCATGAAAATATTTTGGTGACAGAGGATCAAAGATTCAATTTGTAAATGAAGCTCATATGCTCGCTATTTATAAGGAATGAAGAATAGGGTAGGGTTGTCGAATCATCATATAGCTTCAAAGATTCATCAACCTAGACTAGCTAATTGAAAGTCACGTATTTAGAGTAAATTAGTTGGCAAGTTGTGGTATAAAGTTTATTAATTACTCAAAACATATATCCATGCATGCATTTCCATACGTATATGTATACATTAAATATGACTTATTTAGTATCTTGCTAGGAAAATTAATACTCCCTCCGTCTCGCGATTTCTGAGCCCTTTCTTTTCGGCACGGGAATTATGGCAAAAGTGTTTAGTGTTTTAAGTGTATTTTAGGGATGAAATGTGGTTTAGGGATTTAACATTATTTATATACCTCAATAAATTTATAAAAAATATTTTACATATTTAAATTTAATTTCTGAGGTTAATTATTTTTTTTTTGTGGTTAATTAATTTTAATGATATAATTAAAAAAAAAATTATTCAGAGAGAGAAACTTGCGATTGCTATACCAAACACAAAGATTGTGGCAATTCTTGGGAAAAAAAACAAACATTCACATGAATAAAAAAAAAAAAAAAAAACTGAGATAATGAGAAGAATAAAGCCATCATCCATTAATTAGAGAGGGAAATTAACCTCACAAAATTGGGCGCCATATTCAAAACTCAAAAAGAAAGCTACTCTACTTAGTATATCTAGCTCCACACCATTCTCTACAATAAAAAAAAAAAGAAGAACATCTCTGCCGAGAAGGAGAAGAAGAAGGTGGAAAGCCCAGAAGAAGAAGAAGAAGAACAGATTCTGCAGCAGCTTCGCCATGGTGCCGAGGCCAAAGAATCTCACCGAATCGGAGAGGAATGTGGTTGTGCAGTTTATTCTTCAAGGGTCTTCTGGTGGAAAGCCCATGAAAGGAAGACTTGTTGAAGCTCGAACAAGATTTGGAATATCAAAGTCCACTGTGACTAGGCTGTGGAAACAGGCAAGAGATCAACAAGCAAAGGGGTCAGCAGTTCATCTCATTTAAAAAAAAAAAAGGGAAGAATTAGAGATCATAACATGAAACCAGATTATGTGCAGTTTAAAGCTCTGAATGTGCATGATAGAAGCAGTTTCAGAGCAATGGAAGTTGTTCTTGATGTCAGCAAAGCTACATTACAGAGATGGTGGAAAGCTGGGCTGTTTAATGCTTGTTCATCATCCATCAAGCCCTCACTCACAGCAGCAAATAAGTTTCTTAGGATGAGATTCAGTCTAGAATATCTAGAGCTTGACAGAGTAATGAACACTTTGAGGTACTCCTCTATGCATAACATAGTGCACATGGATGAGAAATGGTTCTACATAACCAAAGAGAAAAGGAGGTAAAGGTTGAACATTTTTTGGCTTGAAATCTGACCTCAGTTCATAGTGTTACATCATTGGTCATGAAGAAAGTGCTTTAACCTTGCTAATCATTCACATTATACAGGTATTACCTTGCACCTGATGAGGAGGAACCATATAGGGCATGCAAAAGCATAAAATTCATTGGGAAGATCATGTTTCTGTGTGCAGTGACCAGACTCATACTAAATGAGGATGGGGCAGTCTCATTTGATGGAAAGACAGGATGCTTCCCTTTCATAAAGACCCAAGGGCACTCCATACATAAAAGCAACAGAATCAATCACAAGAGAGGTGATCAAAGAGTGTATCATCAATCAGGTACCCATTAGGAATGTACTGCTGCTTTTATGCCTTCATCCAGAGTACATACTTACACTTGTTTCCAATTAAACAATGCCATAAGGGTCTTCCTGCAATCAAACAGAAGTGGCCATCAAATGCATCCAAACATATATGCATTCAACAAGATAATGCAAAGCCACATATTACAGATTCAGATCCTGATTTCAGAATAGCAGCTAGTGCTGATGGATTCAACATAAGGCTGATACAACAGCCACCAAACTCACCTGACACCAACATCAATGATCTTGGCTTTTTTAATGCCATTCAATCCCTACAACATAAGAGATTGTGCAAAACAGTTGATGATCTAGTTAATGCAGTGCAAGATGCATTTCAAGAGTTGCCAGCAATGAACCTTAACAAAGTATTTCTAACACTGCAAGGAGTTTTAACAGAGATAATGAAGGTGAAAGGCCACAACAACTACAAAATCCCTCACATGGGAAAGGACAGGCTCATAAGGGAAGGAACACTGCCAGTCAGCCTCACAATTCCAGTGGAGTTGGCAAGGGAAAGCATCCACTATCTAGTTCAAAATGGCCAGCTTAATGGAATAGATAACTTGGTTCAAAGGCTTGGGATGCAGTAGTTAACAGGTTTGGAATCAGCCTTTGCAAACACATCAATAATTTAGAAGCAATGCTCATGCAGAGGTAGTAGAGAAGATGAAGATCACTGCATTTTCTTGGACATAGGCAGTATATATGACTCACATTTTGTAATTGCATGATATGCAGTTAACCATGTTTGCATTTTAGTTTTCAAAAGACTTGTACTTATCATCTTTTGAATGGGAAAATGCATTTTTCATATATCTCTACTAAAGATCATCAAGCATGCATTAATCAGGGGGACACCAACATCACACCACAAACATCAAGTAAATAATGGCAACAATCCTCATCAATTTTCGTATCAGCAACCATCAAAACAATTTTCCACATATTCATAAAGCATGCTATAATCAGAGGGACACCAACAAGCCAAAGATCAGTACTACATCAGAAAATCAACAGAGGGAAGCCATCAAAAAGGAACAGAGGGGAGCCCTGAAACCAAGCCAAAGTTCAGAAGCCATTAACACCAAGCCGGAAGAAACAGAGGGCCTATATCCTCCTCCTGACCCGAATTCCCTTTACAGAGTTCATCTGTAAAGGGGATTCGGGTCCAAGGAATCGGGAACGAAGGGGATTGGGGTCGAAGGAACATCTCTGGGCCGCTGCTTTCGGGAGACTCTTCATCTCCGATTTCGGTAGGCCGGCGGCGGCGTTGAAGAGCCTCCCGAAAGCAGCGGCGGCGGCATGCGTGGTGGAGGAGCACCAGTTCGCCGCGGGGCGGATGAAACAGAGGGCTCAAAAATCGCGAGGCGGAGAGGGGGATCTGTGAGATGAAGGGGACGCACAGCTCCACCGCCGGGTGCCACCCGCGGCCTGCGAGCCCGCCGCGGCGGCGATTCTATGCAGCGGGGGGGTTGCGGGTTGAAGACCACGCCGACGGTGGAGAGGGGGATCTGTGAGATGAGGGATTTCGGCCGGAGCTCTCCAGATCGAAGATGAACAACGAATGAATTGGGGGGCTAGGGTTTCCAATTCATACCCTCAGATCTGGTTGAGGGAATTAATGGTGGGGGAAGTAAATGATGGTGGGTGTGTTTGTTTGCTGGTTCGATTTTTAGTTTTTTAATTTTTTTTTTTTTTTTTTTTTTTTTTTTTTTTTTTTTTTTTTATACATAAATGGATTTTTAAAGAAAAGACTAATTGTAATAAGGAGAAACTAATTGCACCATTAGTGGCTTAATTATTACCCAAAAAGGAAAGGGCTCAGAAATCGCGAGACGTCCCGAAAAGGAAAGAGGCTCAGAAATCGCGAGACGGAGGGAGTATAATATATGGATTACCATGCATGGTAACATTATATATATGTATACGTATTTATATTATTATCTTATGTAAAATATATCCTAAATTCTTGTACATGAGAATATATATATATATATATATATATATATATATATATATATATATAGGAGTTGGATCATATGAAAACCAAATATTTCGTGAAAACGTGAAAACCATGCACTTTTGTGCATAGCATGATGCACTTTTATGCATAACATGTTGCATAAAAAAAATAAATATTATTTTATTAAAAAAATGCATATAATCCCTATATGTTTTTTATGCAACATGATATGCATGAAAGTGCATCATGTTATGCATGAAAGTGTATGGTTTTCACATTTTCACCAAAAGTAAGGTTTTCACCATATCCCAACCCTATATATATATATATATATATATATCAATGTTCTAAAAAGCGCTAGGCGCTAGTCGGGCGGTGAAGGGGCGACTAGCGCCTAGGCGGCTAGGCGGGAGACTAGGCGGGGCCTAGGCGGATTCGAACTATAATGCTTATTTTTTATTATTCTTACAATATTGTTGCCAAATTAATAATAATTACACATACTATAGCAACTAATAGGTTAATTTCATAATTATGAATCCAAAATTATACATAGAGTAGCATAGTGTGCCTAAACGTAGATTAATTAACACATTTAGACTATTGATTAAGCTTCAAGAGCGGCTCGTTGTATATCGCATAGAGCCTAGGCGGATTACATATTAGTCGGGCGGCGAGGTACTGACTAGCGCCTAGGCGCCGCCTAGGCGGCGTTTTTTAGAACACTGATATATATATATATATATATATATATATATATATATATATATATATATATATATATATAGGGATGAGTTCACATACAAAACCATCTTTGTGTGAGAAATTGGAAATATGTTGAACCATTGATTACTCTTCATCTAACGGTGCATAATTAAATATATTTTTGATGAAACTATCATATTAAACTGCATAAGGGCAAGGATGTAAAAGTGAGGTATGCGTCAAATTTGGGAAGACCATAAATCATGGGATTTAAAAAAATTATGTCAACCCACTACTCATCTAAACCTCATTGTTTTAATTTATTTAAAAATTTGATATGCTTAACGAAAAAAATATAATGAGATTATTAGTTGGTTATCTCTATCTTTACTTTAATTTTTATGGGTAATGCATATATTTTGCAATATAATGAATTTATGCATTTATAATGCACAATACACCTTATGACTAGTTTAATATATGCATTAGATTTACGTTATATAGATAGTTAATTCAATACTCCTTTCTCATTAATTTTCATAATAATCTAATACACAAATTGGAAAAATAAAAAGGAAAAAAATTTGTGGTTTTTCATATGCGATGCATTTAGTTACTACTATAGTGCATTTCATTTCTACATAATTTGTAATTTATTATATAGACCTAGTATAATTTATGTATTGCATTTACATTATAATGCATTGTTATACAATTAGTGAGTGCATTATACAATAGATCATTAATGAGTATGTACTGTTAACAAATAATGTTCTTTTATTTTTAGATTTCACGTATAGTTTAATTTAAAAACAAGGAGTCATTTTCAAGTTAATAGTATATTATAATGCATATATAATACATTTGTAATGCATATTTTACTTATTCATAATGCATAAGGTAAATCATCTCGTTCTTTCAAAATGCATTTCAGTTTATATAATAATGCATCATATAGTAACTAATAATGCATTGATTAAGCATGACAAAATTGAAACAATTTTAATCATCATATCAAAACAATAGAAAAATCATTATCTAATCATAGATAAAATGCTCAAGATAACCTAGAGAATTAAATATTAGATAAATGGTTAAAGCAGTATAAGAATAATTAATAAGTGTGCAAATAAAATATTAAATACTCAAATGAAGTTATCAAATTCCTTCATTATAGGAGGATAACGCCAGCTAACAAATTTGAAAATACAATATTGACCTTCCACCTTCAAAATCGGTCAAAGCATACCAAATATATTAGAATTGTTTTTAACCTTAGATCATAAAAATTTAAGGGCTTGGATCACTTCTTATTTCCTACCAATTCCCTCCTTTTTATATGATCTCTCCTCTATATATATATATATATATATATATATATATATAGTATAAATCATATAGAAACTAAATATCCAGTGAAATATAAAAACCGATGATATCCGTTGATTTCAGAGATCTAACGGTTGTAAATTAATATCATTTAATATTAAAAAAATAATTAATCGATTTTTTAAATGTTTTTGCTGATGTCATAAGGATATTTCTGACTTTTTCATTTATTTGTAATTAAATATTTATTGATTTCGTAATATTTAATTATTTTCTTTCCTTAATTTTAGGAATTTTCCGAAACTGAAATACGCTCTAACATTAAGTCGATTTCTGGCCAAATCCTAACGAGAATCAAAAAATGGACAATTGGGTTTTATTCTACTCAAAGAGACGAAGAGATTGATGGGTGGATCACTCGTTTTGGTGGAGAAACGAAGGAGATATTCGCCGAAGAAATCGAACCAGTAGCAAAATTGCGACTTTCGGACGTAAACTTCCAAATGCGATTTCGGCCTCATCGACGATCGGATTTAGATGGGCGACATACCGTTGGAAACGTCTTGAAGAGTAGAACATGTTTCTGGGTGGTTCAATCCGATTTGGTTGGAATTTGAGTTCAAAATTGGCAAATATGCATAACAGCAATCGAAAGTGCATTAGAATGACTAGAATATGCATATTATGTCGATTTTGTTGCATTTTAGAGATCATTCTGATGCATTTTAGAATATGCTTCTTATATGGGTCAGGATTTAGTTTCCCCTACAAGTTAGGGTTTAGCTTTTCATACAACTTAGGTTTTGGATATCCATACAAGTTAGGGTTTAAATTTCCCTAATGGGTATAGGGTTTTAGTTTAGTTTTTCGATACACATTAAAAAAATTATGTATTATGTTTTTCTATTTATATGTTTCTAAATGCATAGTAAACATATTTTACTTCATTTATATTAGATTTTGATGCATTATATTTTTGAAGGTGGTACATATGTTAATGATAATTGTCTTAAAGACAAGGTTCAGCAAAAATCGAGTATCTTAGATGGCGAGCATGTCCCTTTGTGTGCAATGTTTTAAAACCCGGACCGGACCGGCCGGTCCGACCGGTTCGACCGGGAACCGGACCTGGTACCGGTCCGGTTAGGGCATTAACCCGGCAGAAGCTGGGAACCGGCATTGGACCGGGAAACCCGGGTTGACCCGGCCGAACCGCCGAACCGGCGGCGGGTTTTGAAAACCGGCCGGGTCAATTTTTTTACAAAAATTTTAAAATTTTTAATGTGTGTACCAAGAATTGAACCCATGACCTTCTAATCACATTCCAATATCTTTTCCATCCCACCACTTTTAATACATTGTACTATTTTGTTTAACTTTATTTATACATATAAATTATTTCGATAAACAAAAAATTATCATACAAGTACTTAACACAACAAATAAGTTAAATATCTCACATATTTGTATCATTGAAGTAACAAATTTGAATTAAATCTTATTAATAGTATTTTTATCGAAAATAAAAAACGTAAAAAAACTACTTTTTATTATTTAGAGCTTTAACTAGTAAATTAAACATAAGCTAAGATATTATAATTTTTATTGGAAAAATATATTTGTTTATATTTTATGAATTTCTATTACTACTAAACCTATGAAATTAGTAAAAAAAATAAAATTATAATATATTTATATTTATATATTATTTAATTAATGAACGGTTCGACCCCGGTTCAACCGGTTCGACCAATTGACCCGTGACCCGGAGGTCTCGCCGGGTCGACCTCCGGGCCGAGTTTTAAAACATTGTTTGTGTGATGATGATAAGAAACTTTATTTTATGCGAATTCTTTATAAGAATATTGTAGCATTTAAGAAAGGTTTTGCAATGAATTAACTTTCTTTATTTCTGATTTCATAAGCGGATTGCAACAGTTTCTCAATGTTGTGCAACATATTCTGAAAATTGTGCAATCAGTTAATTTTGTTTTCTTCGCTAACTTCTATTATAATCCAAGTTACAGTTTATATGCAACATGATCTCCACTTTCATGAAATACATGACAAATATAAGATTCATATTCGAGTTCAAAATATTGTTGATCATAACATAGAACATCTCACAGAATTTTTGATACCACACCAAATTCTTCAAAAGTCAAATACACATCGTAATTCTAGATAAATAACACATGTTGAGAGGTTCATCCATGAAATCATCGTCTGATAATTCTTTATCTTGAACACCTGATGCTTTTGTGTCTTTTTTTTGCTCTCCGACCCCGTCTTTGCTGCACAAATACAAACTATCTAGCTTACATATGCAAATGCAATGTAAGTGTTAAAAAATGCAACAATATTTCTCACATATGCAATGATTATACACTACAAAAGGACTACTAATTAAAAAAAAAAAAAAAATCATAAAAAATCACGTAAATAGCCCCTCATTATTGTCTCCTATTTGAACTTTTTTGCATCAATTCCATTATATATGCTACAAAAACTCGTATAAATGCATATCAACCATTTATAACCAATAATTTATCAAAAATTAGTATAAATATCAAAGATTCATCTACATTAACGTCCACCGAAAGCAAGACGACACCAAACTTTGTATATATATTGCATGTCAATTGTCAGATTGATGAATTGTTGCATACTTGAATACCTTTCATATTACCATCCTTCGAATTTGTTGCATTATTATAAACATGCAACGTAAATATAGAAATATGCAACAAAACTGACAAACAGTGCAACATTACATATCTCAAATCCTACTAGCATATACGAACACAATTCCTATTTTTTTAAGTTTTAAATACAAATTTCTCTATGAGACATTTCAACAAACATATTGTGAACATAAACATGAACAGATACCACTCATTCGACCTTCTAAACAAATCTATCAAAATATTTTGATTTACAACATAATATACTAGTATGTTAGTTTAAATGCAACAAAAATGTTGATACAACATTCCAATTCGTTCAGCAATATATATAGTGTATGCATCCAACATATGAACCAGATAAATTCCACGAAATCCGAACCCAGAAACCCTAAAATCGAGTAGAACATCCATTGTTTAAAAAAAATATCGCGAACCCTAGTTTTACAGGCGAGTTTGTTTCAGAAATTTTCAACCATAAATTAGAGAATCAAACCTGGTTGATTATTTGTCGATCCACATCGTTCTTTGCTGCACAAATACAAATATGTGTATTATACACATCGTTCTTTGCCCCCTCTCTCGATTTCTTTCTGCAATTTTTTTTCTACGGTTGCTGCGTTTTTTTTAAAGGTGATATGGTAGTTATGGTAGATTCCTAATATTATGGAAAAGATTTAATTTCTTTATTTAATTAGTCAATTATTAATGTTGCTGGACAGATTTGTCCCTAATTTTAATCCTACCAATTTTTTTAATTCAAATTATTAGTTTTAATCTCAGCCCTTGATTAACCACTAATCAATGGTTATTAGTGGTTTCTAGATTTCACTAAAACATTAGTTTTCACCATTTATTTTGTAAATATTATTCATGAAAAATACATTTTCTAAAATTGAAATTCATTTAAGAAATATAGAAATTTTGAAATTCTTAGAAGACCTATTAAAATATTTGGGATATTACATTCCTCCCTCCTTATAAAAATTTCGTCCTCGAAATTTGTATACTTATAAAATCTAGATGAAAACATGGTGGCTTATTCTCTTTTCGAATATTACCTAGTTTATATATCTCTTTCTAGTCATGATAATAATATTTTAACATGGATTTTTTTTTTTCTAACACCGCCCACATAGTTATAACTACATAATATTATCTTAAATTTTAATGTATCACTAACGACTACTTTGCTAGTCAAATTTTCATACTTCGATTAACACGTATAAATGATTTTGTTTTTAGCATCTAAATAAAAATAATTCGTGGCATGTACGAGCTTTGGCGGAGTAGAGAAGCTATCTTATGTGCTACCAAAACCTTTCACTGTTAATGCTTCAAGTCTTGACCTTTACTTTCTCTTATTCAAGGTTTTTCTCTAGGTATCATTTATCACATGCGAAATAATAATTGACAAGAACATATTATTACTATCATATAATGGCATGCAACTATCATCAATTTAAATTTACTTATGCTTTTATAACCATGTAGGCTTTCCTTATTCATATTGGTTGTATACCTCATAAACATGACATTATTTACAATCATACTCAAAGTCTCTCGTTGGAAGACTCAAACACGTAAATAATACAATTTATTATCAAAAATATTTTCTTAAAATAAAACGTACCTCCATTTTTATTGAGCATGGTGAGACAGCGAGCCGAGAGTCGTTGCTGATGTACATGTTTACATATCTATAGAAATGATTCTAAAGACTATTTAATCAAAGACTCAAGATTTCAGAGCAGAGAATTGCTCTGATACCATTTAGTCACATCCCAGTTCCCGAAGGAAGGCACGTATGCCGGGACGTGGCAAGGGGTTGGAATTAAGAAGCGGGGATAGAAAAGGGGCATAGTTTCTTAGCATAATTAACCATATTATTAATGAGTTTATTAAATTAATTATGGGATCGGGACGCACAACACGAACCACGGGGTAGGTAAGCTATACTGCCCGTGTCGGTCGGCCTTGTCTGAATACCCATAGACATTAAATAAAACACGGGATCGGGACGCTCTGCTCAAATTATGGGGTCGCCTGAGCTAAACAACCCATAATGGCTGGCTTGTGTCTGAATACCCGTAAATACAATAAAAATATATATTTATATTCTTATAACAAGACTCAGGTGTAGTATAGATTTATTCCAAAACCTGAAATTAGACTTAGGAAATTGAATACATTGCAGGATCGTTACTAATGACAAGCGTAGCGGAAGCTCTATTCTTAAATAGCACAACAACAATCCTCTTTAGCCACGTCTGCTCTACCAGCTCCTTAATCTGCAAAACATTTGGAAAGGAATTGCAGGGCTGAGTACTAATGCACTCAGTGGGGTTATGCCAAAAACATTTACTATAAAAAGAATATCCATGATAATAAAGCATACATAGAAGGGTTTTAAAATCATATAACTTCCATGCACACCAAAACTCATTTTCATTGCGATGCGGATTACCATGTTACTCTTATACCGATCCTGGGACGTACCACTGTCGGATCCCTTTTCATGATGGAGCCATAGATTAACATATACCGATCCCGGGACGTACCACTGCCGGATCCCTTTTCATGATGGAGCCATTGTTTGGAGACAATGGAGTATTTCATACACTAGTTCTCCCCTCGTAGTTAGAACCAATTGGTGATCAACCCAATGATATCTAACCGTGCGCACAGCCCCTCGATTAGTGTGTTAGACCAACCGAAAGACCCGATCGTAAACATAAGAGCCTTAAACATGTAATCACGCATCAAAACATTTTTCATGGATAAACCCACATTTTAGAGCTTACTAACTCAAAATAATATTTCGAAAATAAAGCCCCACCTGATAATTTAGTATCGAGAAGCAATCGTGATCTCGGGTCGGAAACCAAATTCTATTGAAGATGATAGGATTGCTCACAAAGAGGCATATAACTAACTCAAGCACAAAAGGATAGATAATCTATTGCATGAAAATATTTTGGTGACAGAGGATCAAAGATTCAATTTGTAAATGAAGCTCATATGCTCGCTATTTATAAGGAATGAAGAATAGGGTAGGGTTGTCAAATCATCATATAGCTTCAAAGATTCATCAATCTAGACTAGCTAATTGAAAGACACGTATTTAGAGTAAATTAGTTGGCAAGTTGTGGTATAAAGTTTATTAATTATTCAAAACATATATCCATGCATGCATTTCCATACGTATATGTATACATTAAATATGACTTATTTAGTATCTTGCTAGGAAAATTAATATAATATATAGATTACCATGCATGGTAACATTATATATATGTATACGTATTTATATTATTATCTTATTGTAAAATATATCCTAAATTCTTTTACATGAGAATATATATATATATATATATATATATATATATATATATATATTGTAAATATTATTCATGAAAAATACATTTTCTATAATTGAAATTCATTTAAGAAATATAGAAATTTTGAAATTCTTAGAAGACCTATTAAAATATTTGGGATATTACACATTGGCAGTGTAGTCTTCTTTCGCTTTCTCCTCATATTCATGTCTGACCGTAGCTTCTCTGCCTTCTGCAGCTGGGACGTTTACCGTGTTGATCTTCATGATCTCGATTGACCCTTCTTCTATGACTTCCCACATCCTGTCGTGGATGGAGCATAGAAAGCTTTCGACACGGAAACTCCATGTTTCGTATCCTTCGATTGAGAACTGTGGAAGATTGGATGCACTATATGTAGACATAATGAACTGTTAGTAGCGATGCAGTATGCGTGAGTGAGGGCTTTGATGCACTTAGGAAAAACTGGATCGGTTCAGTGAGACAACGTGAAGCGAGAGGGGACTCGTTTCAGGTATACAAAGCAGTGGCTCGAAAGAACCCCGGCTCTGATGCCACTTGTTGGTCACGGTTTGTTAAGGGATTCACACGTAGAGAGGGGGGGGGGGGGGGGGGGGGGGGTGAATACGTGTGAATGAAGTTTTTCAACTTCTTTCGCCCTTAACTCAGAGTAGCAAGTGGAGCGCTCGCTTCATGTACTTAAGACCTAACCGCAAGCTAGATCTACAGTAGAAGCTTCACTTTCGACCGAAGCAGATGCTTGATCAAGAGAGTGACTCACTTGCGATATGCGGAATTTAGTGAGCTATTCTTTCCTAAGTATTTAAAACTTCGTTTTAAGTTTGTTTACGATGATTGTGCAGTATGAATAATCAAAGTAGAAAATGAAAGCTTAAGTAGAGAAATACGACACCATGGATTTATAGTGGTTCGGTGGTAAAACACCTACGTCCACTTTGTTGCTCGCTGCAACGGATTCTCTTCACTCAAGAATCTTGAGGATTACAGGTTCCTCAAAAACCAAGACTGGATCGAGCTTCACTCGCTTAGATCCGAAACTATGACAACAGGGAGATTATGGGTTCTCCACAAAAAACCTAGCTAAGATCGAGCTTCACACAGTCGAGGACAGTGCTAGCTTGGATCTACACTCTACGATCGAGGTTTCTACTATCGAGGAAAGTAGAACCTTAGATCTTGGACACAACCTTTCTGCAACACAAAAACCTAACTTAACCTAACGAGGGTTTTAGGGTTTTGGTTTTGAAAACTCTCTTAACTGAAGAACTCTTTACAGTAAGTGTAAAGATGGGTAGAGTTCTTCTCTAAGCTCGGATATATGAAGTAGGCTTAGATCTATGGAGAGTGAAGGTTGCGGAGACAAGTTTCAATGAAACTGAAACTTGGAGAACACTAGATAAGAACTCGAAGAATTTGCTCGAAGGCCTACTCTTCTCCGTCTTCGACCTTCACTATTTAAAGGCGGAGGAATGGACAAGAGCTGTTGTTGGTTGGTGGCTTTGTCCCTCCTCTCTCGACAGTACTCGCCTTTGACCTGCAGCTTTTCAGACACGCGTTTTGTTTCTTTGCCGAAAATTGCTAAGAGCCAAGTTCAACAGTAACTGGAGCACCCAGTACTGTTGCGGCGTCTCTGTCGGTCTGGCGGTCAACTCCGGTGCACCATTCTTCGATTGCCACGTGGAGATCCGCAATTAATGTCTTGATCTTCACTGGACTTTGAGTTTGAACTCGAGTTTGAATGGGCGGGAGATTTGATCTGTCGCTTTCAGTTAGGTAGAGGCTTGCTTCGCTTTTGAATCTGGAGCGTACGCTTTGGGTGAGACGCTTCAAGTCATACTGTAGCGTTTGCTTGGAAACAGATTTCCTAAGCGTCCGTTTTAGTAAGTGTTGACTCGCTTTGACTTTTACTATAGCGCTCGCTTCGCTTGATGTTGAACTTGAGATCTTGCTGAAGTACCTGCTAAGATAAGATAACAACAAGCTAGTTGAACTCTTAAACAGGAAAGACCGTTATAGACTACAACCAGATCCTTTTTAGAGAACAAACTTAAGATACAAGAGAATTAGCATAAATCTATCCTAGCTGGATAGAACGACCTGTTATCTTACTTAAAAATATGCTTAAGTGTGGTTTTGAGAAACATCATCAAAACAACTACAGAGGGTTCCCAACAAACCACATAATATTCTATTTTGATATAAACATATTATATTAAAAAAAACTCTACATCAACTAAATAATCTAAGAAACGTTAAAAAAAATAAATAAAATTCGAACCCTTATAAGTATTGTGGAATTCAAATAATTTATCTCTTTTAGTTAGATTGGTTTACAACACGTGACGAGTCTCAAATTATTTTAATCATATATATCAATGTTTTGAGAACATCGCTATATTGTCTCTTATTAGTTGGTCTCCATCGGCTCTCTCGCTCATCTTTAGGTAAGGTCGCTCTGTTCAAAAGAGAAGATCTTGCTGCCTCTTTCAAGCGCTTCATATTGCCGCAAACTTATGTGAATTTAGGAAATCGTCAATTTGTATTTGTACTTGTGAACTTGTTTTGAGCATCTTACACATATACATTGTTGGATTTGCTCCACCGGTCCCTTCTCGTGCTAACTTAAATCATATGGAGCAACTTGAACTTAATTATAGTACCAACTATTGTTAATCTCTCCTCGTGTTTACCTTAAGAGATCACTTCGCACCAAATTCAAAAACGTAGAGGCTGTGATAAAATGGATAAAAAAAAAATCATATTCCATTGTAATCTGGCCCATATATAAAATGTATTGCTCTCAATTATTATATTCGTATTTCGATGAAAATGGAATATTGGAGACATGCTACTCGGTCAAATAATTTGTTCTAAGTCATCCTTATCGAGTTTGGACTATTTTTCATATATATTAATACATTATGTTTTGAAATTGATGCTTGATAGGATATGAATTGAGCCTAATATAAATGGACCCAAAAACAAGCTCGTCCTATGTAGTTCAGCCCAAGAAGAAGTACTACAGTCCAAGAGAACCAGTTCGGCCCTGAAGGAGCTTGGCCCATGAAGAACTCCTTCGGTCAACATAATTATAACCTTAATTAAGAGATGTAGAAGACTCGAGCTTATCCCAAAATAAGAGATAAACTCAAAGGAGTCCCTATTAGAGTCGAATTCTATGTACTTGTATATAAATAGAGGCTAAGTTAGAGTTAGGGGATTCATTCACCCTTTTCATAATTTGTACGCACGATACACCAATAAACATCATCTCCTTTCCGCCCCGTGGACGTAGATCTATTTCGATAGATCGAACCGGGTAAACCCTCGTGTGCTCTTTCGTTTCTTTTCCCGGTTGCGCATTTATTACTTACAAAAACAGAATCGATCATTGGCGCCGTACGTGGGAATCTAGAAATATTGGCGTTTTTGGTAGCAAATGATGCCTCCGAAGAAGAACACAAAAGTTACTGCCTCAAAAGCCGCCTCTGGCTCCCACAACATCGAGGAACCTCACCAGGAACAACCCAGGAGCAACTCGAAGGGAAAGGAGACCCCCGATGGACATGTCCACACCTTGAACGAATAAGAGGACCATAAATTACATGAAGAGGAGGTGAATCAGGAAGGAGGAAATCATCCCAGAGAAGGAAACCCTAATGTTAGGGTAAAGGGACTCCAAGCTGGACCGCCGAACTTCGACGAAGTAGAAGCAAGAGAATTCATTAGAACTGACGCAACTACTGAACTATTTCTCCGTTTTGTGGAGGAAACGCGAGCTTGGCATTGACAAGGCGGGGAGGAAGCCGAAGCTTAGTCCCGACAGGAAGGACCTCGGCAACACGAGGCCAATAATGTCCAGATAGTCGATCCACCGGTCGGACAGAGTGGACGAGGCAACCCTCAAGCTGATAGGATGAGGAACAACCGCAATGACCCCGACCATCAAAATCGAGGTCCACTTCGGCCCGGAGTCGTCCAGCCCGAAGTAGAACCCCCAGTTGGGAACCATCCGCCAGGAGGAGCGGTGTTCGGTGCATACGAGAAGATTCTTACCCCATTTTCTGACGAAGTGCTCAATACCCGTCTTCCGGAGAAGTACAGGGTACTAAACATTACCCCCTATGACGGACTGAAGAATCCACAGAACATGCTTGGTCAATTTCGATAAAACATGATAAACCAGGGCCTCAAATCGATTCATATGTGCAAGCTATTCCTAGAGTTGCTCGTCGACAACGCTCGTTAGTGGTTCGATAGTTTGCCTCCAGGAAGCATTGGATCGTAAGAAGACTTGATGGAGGTTTCCAAACGAAGATTCGCCCAAATGACTGAAGCGAAATACACCTCGGCACACCTTCTCACTTTAAAGCAGGGCCAAGGCGAATCTATCAATGACTTAAAAACGAGGTTCAACAAGGAGAGTCTACGAATTCGGGACGTCAACGACCTCCTCTCATATCAGCCTTCCATATTCATATTCCTTCATCTAATACGAGTTCATGTTATCATTGACTCTTAAGATTTCACCATCACCTAATTTCATATTCTAAGACTCATTAATAATATTTCAATGTCCAACATGATTACATTTAATATGTATTTTATGGACGTGGTAATGTCACGGTCTCAATTTATATTGTAGAGCTTATTTTTTCTTAAAACTTTATAATTTTTATGATATGTAGAAACATAATTTTATATGTGACATTGTTATGTTAGTCATGAACATGTCATATTGTATTGTTCGTGTAAAAACTATATAGATTCACACTATCTACCATACTTTAACATTTTAACCATATGTATGATACATAATTCTAACAACTCTTATCTCTTAACATACAATGAGAGAAATTAATAAATGATTGATATGGCAAAGGCACAAACTTATAATATATTTTGATTGATGGAGCCACCCAAACACTTTTACATTTTAAGATTTGGAGAAAGACAAATATCATACATAAAAAGGACAACGAGAAATAAATCAATTAAACATTGATATGCCGAAGACACAAATTTATAATTTATATCGATGGAGCCACCCAATCTTTTATAATTTAAGATTTGGAGAAAGACAAATATCAATATCATACATAAAAGGGAAATGAGAATGAAAAAATAGAACAATATATTAGTAGCCAAGAAGAAAACTATCGGCAGTAGATTAAAAATTAAATATAGTAGTATTAGAATTGAATCTTATAAAGAGTAAATAAGAAACTTTTGCTTTGCTGATAATCTTCTTCATGCAATCCCCAACATTTAATACTATATACATCTTTCTTGTTTATAACTACTCACTTTAATCAACACATATCTTTTAACCTTTTATACATAATAAATAAGCTGAATTAATGGTCGTATGTCTAGAAAAAAGCTTTGTAAATATTATCAATTATCCTAATTATCATAATATCTTCTTAAATTAGTTATTATACTGTATATATAAAAATAAATAAATCAAAAAAATACTATTGATTTTATGATGACCATAAAATAAATCTCTTATATTAATTCCGACATCTATTAGATGTACTAAGGTATATAACTTAATAATTTCCTAATGAACTACGTAGTTCATAACACACACAATATATATTATTAAATATAGGTATAGATATATAGGGAGAGGATCAAATAAGAATAAATATGTAGGTAAGAAATAAGAATAGATCTACACCTTCCATCTGACGAGATCTACGGTTAAAAAAATCATATATATGTTTTTATTTAAAACTTCCGTTATTTCAAGCAATAGGGATAGAAAAGTGATCTAATTTATTCTCTAACCGTCAACTTCCTCAAATCAAGGATTTATTTATAGAAGCATTAATATATTATTTCTCTTTTACTATTGTTTTTGCATAAATCACCAATTTAATACTTATGCAATATAAATAATTCATACATATATAGACATACAATATGAATTTTTGTATAAATTGATGCATGGATTTATTTTTTCCGATGCATTACATCCAGTATATCAATGCATTGACAACAAAAGTAAATATCTTAATATCAAGACAACATAACTAATAGATAAAAACTTAAATTTTGATTAATTTAATGCACCACTTTATATTTTCGATGCATTACTTTTAATAATTGATGCATTAGAAACAAGTGTATGTTATTGTCAAAATATAATTTGATGCATTATAGAAAAAGTATTATAGAATTAAGACATGGCAGTATAAAACGCATTTTAGAATTATACACATTCGTTTGATTAGTAGATCTTTTTCTTTATACTTCTGAATAATTAATTAGACAATACGAAGTCTCTCTAAATCAACTCAACTAACATTGCATAATTAATTTTAATAAGAAATGCAATCAAATTATTAGTGCTTTATATTAAATATGTAATGCATCATTATACAAAAATCAATGCATCAATATGTGAATGTGATGCACCATATTCAAAAGCCTAACTAGTTGTGTAGAGCTTCATATGTATTGATGCATTATTTGGAACGCAATGTCTCTATTAAATATTACAATAAGTACATATTTTGGAGGTATTAACTATTAATTGGTATGGAGATGCAGGATATATGGTTAGAAATCGCAGCTATGGATAAGGCTGGTTTGTTGTTACATGTTTACCCTTTATTAATTGAAATTGCCAAATTAAAAAATTTAGAAGATATATTACTACTTGAATTTGACTAAATCTGAGCGTACGATTTCAAATGATCTATGGTGCATAATTATTCTTATTTCTCATCTAATAACTCATTCTCACAAGAACCATACCCTAGATATATATTATAAATTACTTTATTATGATTATGCTTTATTACATAATTATCCTTAATTTAAGTAAATTTAAAAGACATGCAATGTATTATTTGTAAATATAAAACTCGTTTTAATATTGTTATTGATAATTCAAGAATAGTTTACAGTTAGTCGTAATATTCCAAACGAGTAGTGGCAGCCCGAACCATATCCAAGTAAAGCTTGAACTCATTGATCCGATCCCCGACGTGGCCCGGGTCGGGCGAGCCCTCGAACACCTCCCTGCATTGCTCCAATTCTCGTTCCGAATCCTCGATCTGATTTGTAATTCTCCGGTAACCATCGGAATCCATGTTCCTCTGCGCATCGCCGAGGTAGCGGTTAGCTTGGTAGTAATTCTCCGCGCAGGAGTGGTACTTCTCTTTCATTCTTTCGTCGTTGGAGTCCACGTACCACTGGTTGAGCTGGTCCCCTATCTGCTGGGATTTCGCTATCGCAAGATCGATCACGCCGGTGGCGATCTGTCCTTCATCAGAGCTTTCGAATCGGTGGGATTCGGATTTGAGGATGTTCCGACAAACGTCAGCTCGGTCGGTTTCGGAGCATAGGTCTCTAATGTATTGGTCTCCATCGCCAAAGGCTTCTGTTCTTCTCCATCGTCTTCTTCTGTGGGCGGTGGAGATCGGGGTTGATGCGATGGTGAAGATGAGAGCAACGACGATTATTAACTTTTGTGAATGAGAAGCCATTTTGAATTTTTAATGGTAGCTTAATTAGTGTGTGATGTGTTGATATCGAATACTTTGTTTATATAGTCGTTCGGTTATTAATGCATGCTTGCATGAACGTTTCAGTTTTGAAGTGCAATATTGCTTTAATTTTGATGTTATATTTTATATGTGTAATTAGTGATTTAAGTGGGAGTTTAATAAACTTCATGTCAGTTTCAAATTGTATTTTATTTTAGCATTATGGAGATGCAGACGAACCAAAGTATCTAAAAATTAAATCATTCGGAATCACTCCCCTGTCCTAGCAAAGATAATTAAATACTTGCTCCCTCCGTCTCAGTCTTAGAGATCCTGACAATATTTCTTTGTCGAGCCGTCTCACAAATACTAACACCTTTTCGTTTTAGAAAATTTATATAATATATAAAAACAAAGTACGAGGGGTACGTTGGTATTTTCACTTCTAAATAAGGGGCTATTTTTGTCATTTCTATAGTTCAAAATTATTATTTATTATACTAATTTTCATTTTAACAATTAGAAAGGCACATGTTTTCACCGAAAGGTTTCTAGGTAATCTCTCACTTAAATTTCACAAAGGATACGTCTTTTTGTAAATATATATAATTTCTAATCCTACAACTGATCGTAATTGGTCATCTTTTTTGAAGGCAACCGTTAATGTACTTTTTCAAATGCACAATGATGTGTGGTATTTGACTAAATATTTCTAGCATTCATAATTTATAATTAAAATCTAAACCTTATCTCCCGATTTCCATTCTCTCCTCCAATCAATAATATTTTATTTCTTCCTTCAAAGATTCTTCCTCTCCTTCCTTCTTGTCACTCATCCCTTTTTCCTCTTACCTTTTCGTCCAAGGAAACACATTTTTCTTGATTTTGATTTCGATCGGCTTTCTCAGAAGATCATTGTTAGTTGTTGGGAAAGAGCCTCTCTCTCTCTCTTTCTCATCACAGAAGTTCTTTGAGTGTGTGTTTATGTGAATTGTTGAAAAGAGAATCGTTTGTGTGATTTTCTTAATTATTAACTGCTACAACTACTACCACATTGAGTTGTTCCTCGAGTTTTTTCCTAAATTGTGAACGGACACCACCCTTTGAAAAGGACCGGTTAATTAGCACCATCGACGACATCTTTTATCTTCAATCTAATTACCAAACGACGTGTCCCTCATGCATGAGAACTCCTAATTTTCTTCGCATGAATAAATTAATACGACGGAACTACTATACTAAAATAACTAAGTTTGCCTGTAGGTAGAAGAGAGAGAAGAATTGATAACAAATGCGCATGAATAGTTATGCTTGCTGGTTGAAGAAGAAGAAGGGGAAGAAGAAGAAGGTAAGTAATACAAACATTTAAGATTGTCATAATATTTTTGTATACCCCTTTTAAAACCCCCATGCACAAAATACCCCTTTCTTAAAAAGCATGTACAAACTACCCTTTTTACCATTTTACAATTAATTTTAATATGCATTTCGATTTTTCCTTTAATTTTTTACCTCACTCACTTTGAGGTGAGTTGATGTATGGAGATGTGACATAAATTTTGTCATTTACTTTTGTAATGGGTGGCAAAATAATTCAGTGTTGGACGAACAGTGTAGCATCGATGCATTATTACTGCACTGTGCATTCAATTTTGTCCAGTGACGAACAGTACAAAAGATGGTATCCTATGTAAAATTATTCAATATATAGTTGCACATCGAAGCTGAATTCACAATTGGAAAAAAAAATTGGATTCGACTTCACCGGAAAAAAAAAGCTCTATTTTCGTGGGCGAGCAAATACTAGGAAAAGGCAATCAAAATCCGATATTAAAAGGTATGTCACGAAGCATTAGAAAGGAAATAGTGTTACAATTTTTTCGAGCGTGATAACGCCGGAAAAAGTTGGCCGGAAAATGCATCACGCCGGCAGCATACCACACCGGCGTGATGCATTTTCCGACCAACTTTTTCCGGCGTTATCTTGTCCATTTTTTTTTTTTTTTTTTGTTACATGCTTGATACTATATGTTTTCATATCATGATTTTTTTTAGAGCTATGAATGAATGATATGTTATATATATATATATATATATATATATATATATATATATATATATATATATATATATATATATATATATATATATATATATAGTTTTTTATGTATATGAAGAGCATTTTTAATTTTTTTTTTTGCAATGTATGTACATAAATCAAACAAAAATATAGCATAATGTGAAGGAAAAAAAATGAAGATTAATAACTCATTTCACGCTGGAGACATCACGCCGGAATGCACATAACGCCGGCGTGATGTTCACGCCGGCGTTATGTGCATTCCGGCGTGATGTCTCCGGCGTGAAATGTTGTTTCGTGTAGAATGAATTATTTTGTTTCATTTCGTATACTAAATTGTTTCATTTAACGATTTATTTGTAATGTATGAATTATTTATCGAGAATTATTGTTTTTTTATGCATATTAAGAGTTCTTTTTATATTTGTATGTGGTATGTGAGTAAATTAAACCAAACTATAGCATATTACGAAGTATTGAAATGAATTAAGAAAATAGGTTGATTTCACGCCGGAGTTATGTGGCCGGAATGAGCATACCGCCGGTGGGTGAATACGCCGGCGTGATGGGTTATTCCGGCCAACTTTTCCGGCGTGATTTTTTCCAGTACCCTTAGTTTAGTATTCTCTATTGATTTTTATATTATTTGTTCTCATACATTGATTAAATTTCTCCGTATGATTAATTCGAGTTCATTTTATATTGTAGATGGATGTAAACATCAAAGCGTATTACGGAGGTGAATGGGATGGAAGAAGGTACAAAAATGGCAACGAGGTTGATTTTTTGTGGACCGAAAGTGATCTCACAATTTATGGGTTGAGATATATGGTAGCTCGGAATTGCTACCTAGTCGGTAGTGATTTCGATATGTTCTATTTTACGATATCCGAGAGCACAGGACGTACGAGGAAATCGAGGTTGCGGTCGAACGAGCAAGTGGTTGAGCTATGCACTAAACACCTCAGCCCAGAAGTGTACGTGATTATCAAAAACGGAGGCTCGTCTTCACATGTCGGTGGTTCGTCTTCACACATCGGTGCTTCTTTTTCGTATATCCCAGAATTCGACCCGTCGTACCAGGAACCGTCTTCGTTCGAATTCGGCAGCACATATGGCAACACGGATGATTTAAATTCACAGCTTGATGATATCGTAGAGAACATCAATTCCGCACGTTGGGATGAACAAGTGTATCAAGTCCACAACCTCTGAGGCAGTTCGTCTCATCATGCCGCAAATGCTCGTGGCGATCAAATACCCGACCAGAATTATACATCAGGAAGGGATGAGCAGGAGGATCCGAACGAAGATGATGTCCTGCGCGACGACGATGACGATGAGGATGAATATGGGCCGTCGCTAGACGTCTCCACCGGGGACAGCGATCAGTCGAACGCGTGGGGTGAAGGAAGGCAAATTCCTAGGGCCCTAATGGCCAAGTGGACCGCATGGATAGCTGAAGAAGGCGGGTTCAGCAGACTGTTGGCTATGATGTTTCCAGACCTGCACGGTAGGAGCCAACCGCCTCTGGATACTGATACGGAGCACATGAGGAATTGGTTAGTGCCGGTGGTCCCACTTCAGCCTACGGAATCTGCAGTGTTCAACGAGGAAGACCGGCATATCGTCGATCTGCGGCGTGGTGCCTATTTCAAAAGCAAGGCGGATCTGTATACCGCCGTCGGTTTGTGGCAGATGGAGAGTAGAAAAAATTTCTACCCCAAGTGGTCGGATACAATCAGGCTGGTCTTCAGATGCACGTCGGACGAAGATTGCCTCTTCAACGTTCGTGCCGTAAGCCAGGGCGGGAATTGGGTCATTTCAGTGTTTGAACCCGAACACACATGCCGGCCCAATACTGGGACGGTCGAAAGAAAGAAGGTCCGATCTAAAGTTATTGCGGCGTACTTTGCGAAGAGGATCCTACGCGACTCCGCGATAATGAAGCCTAAGATCATTGAGCACGAGCTGCTCACGGAGTTCGGCATTAAGGCGAGTTACGACGTCTGCTTGAGGGCGAGGAATCAGGCTGTGGAGATTATCTACGGGAAACACAAAGAGTCGTTCCAAGATCTGCCCGCCTACCTCCATGCTCTCGAGACTTCCAATGCCGGCACAGTCACCGACCTCGACGTAGACGAGGAGTGCCAATTTCGAGGGGTGTTCGTCGCCCTCGCCGCCTCTATAGCGGCGTACAAATACGGGTATATCAGGCCTGTTATATCCGTCGACGCCACGCACTTGAAGGGCAAGAATAGCGGCGTCATTCTCGTAGCTGTATCGAAGGATGCGAACGAGCAACTATTTCCCTTGGCATACGGCGTAGGGCCTAAAGAGAATCACTACTGTTGGACTTGGTTCATGAGGGCTATGAGGAGGGCTTACGGGAATAATAATAATAATAATAATAACAATAATAATAATAATAATAATAATAATAATAATAATAATAATAATAATAATAATAATAATAATAATAATAATAATAATAATAATAATAATAATAATAATAATAATAATAATTTTCAGTGAAAAAAATTAAACGTGATTAGTTTCAGTAAAAAAAAAAAAAAAGATTAAACATGATTTTTATTTCCACTAATTATTTATATATATTTAACATTACAATCTTTAAATACATAAACTCACACTTTCTTCCTAAACATAATACACATTAAACATTAAACATTCTCGTCTTAAATATCGGGTCGGAAAGAAAGGTATTAAGATCTTTGAGACGGAGGGAGTATTAATTAGATATATATTGATCGATCTTATTTTCGTAAGGCAATTAAAGTCATGACAACGATGAAAAGAACACAAGGATGTAACGTGGTTCGATCTATTAGAATAGATCTACGTCCATAGAGCAATAACATGGATCTTTTGATCAGTATGAATATTGATTACAAAGTTGATTGTCCCCTCTCAATCTATTCTAGCCCCTATTTATAGATGATCATCTTGAGTTCGATCTTAATTCGAAGTCTTCTCCTATAAGGACTCTTTGAGTTATCTCAATCTTCATGATAACCATCTGAGTCTTCTACGTCTCTAATTGGAGTTTGAGTTGTAGTCGATCAAGGAGACTTCCTTACTTGGGCCAAACTTGCGTAGGCCGAGCTTAATGTCGGGGCCCATTTATATTGGGCATGATGCTTGGGCCTAGTAGTTGGGTCATATCCTATCATATCCCCCCCCCCCCCCCCCCCCCCAACAAAGATGTAGAAACGAGGGTGTGACTTAGGAGAGATAGCCGAGCTAGGAATAGTGTAGAAGAAAGGTACACTGCCTCGTCAAAGAGAGAAACATTTGACGAAGTCGAATGCGTATCATCCTGCCGAAGACGAGCACTACCTTGTCAAAAGAGTGACATGTGTCGAATGCATACCATCTCGCCGAATATGAGCATTACCTCGTCAAAAGAGTGACATTTGACGAAGTCGAATGCGTACTGTCTCACCGAAGATGAGCATTACCTCGTCAAAAGAGTGACATTTGACGAAGTCGAATGCGTACAGTCTCGCCGAAGACGAACACGGTACATGTGAATGCCATTTAATGCATGCGGCGGTTGGGGTCCCAATAAAGTTGGTACGCGATGGGATAGTCGGGTGAAAGTAAACAGGTGAAAACTAGGGTATGAATAACTTCCTAAATACGCCATTCCCTCACTTTACAACGCCTTATAACTTTTTTAATTTATGCCATCTCTATCGAAAAAAAACTTTTCGAGTTTCTGCTCTTCCAATGCCGCCGTTCGTTATCGTCGAGATATCCGTCGCCGTTGTGCTAGTGACATTTGTCTTCGCTTTCTAACACAAGTAAGTTATCCCATGGCTTCTTTCCCCTATATTGATGAATCTCACGACAATGATAGCCGTGAGGTGTCTGTGTTGCCGTTGGGTTCTCCAACGGTGGCTTCGTGGCCCCCTTCTTTTGTTAATTTCGAGTATTTCACCGTAGTTTCTTCCATCCCTTTGTCGTGTAGGGTTGTTTTCCCAGATGTAGAGGATTTTGGTATGGTTTCCGCATTTCCTTCGAGTCTAGATGCCTCTATGATAAAAGATATTGATAGGAAGTATTTGTTTCCAATCCATCCTTCTAGCAGTTCCCCGACCGGAGGGCAGGGCTTCAGCTCCTCCGGAGGGTTTGCCACAATTTATGAGGACTGCTTAAAGTGCAGTCTTCGTCTTCCCCTTCCTTCCGTGTATGCCGAACTGCAACAAAAGTTTGGTATTCCCCTAGCATAAATAATGCAGAAATCGTTTAGGCAATTGACTGGTCTCGGCATTGTTGCTGGCTGTCATGGTTTTCCTCTTCCCTTAGGATTGGTCCTTTGATTTTTTCAGTTTAAATTGAGTTCTGGGTGGTATTATCTATCACTTCGTCTTGGCTTTAAATTCAAGACAAAATTAAAAGTTCCGAACATGCAGAAGAAAATTTTCTTTGGCCGGTTTGATGGGGCCTTCAAGTTCGCCTGGAAGAGGGAGAAGTTAAATAGATGGGTGTTGGGGTTGTTGTATATCTAAAGTAAAACCGTTGTTTTAGTGGTATATGACACTTGTCAACTGTTAACAATCTCTATCTAAAAGAATATGTATAAGCAAAATTAAAGTTCATTATCTCATATTTTAGATCACGTGTCGAATTGGACTTCAAATGACATAACTTTCGATTCTTCCCCTTTTTTTTTGGTTTAACCTCACTTGAACCGGCTGAAAGCGGTAAAAATTGTCAAACTAGAATCATGACCAAACTCGATTTGACCGGCAAGTATATGGCTCTGGTCTTCAAACTCCGAATATAACACATAAAACATTGTTTAACATTCAAAACAATATATAATACATTTTTTTTGGGGGGAAATATAGGAAAATAGCCACTTTGATACTGTAAACCAAAATAATAGCCACCAATATAAAAAACACAAATATTAGCCACTTTTGGTGTTAATTGTCCTATTTACCCTTAAAATTAATTGTTTTCTCTCTATTCTTTCTTCTCTCTCTCTCTTTTTTTTTTTTTTTTCAAAACACCCTAGGGGGCGGGGGGTTAGGCGGACCCCCAACCTGTATATAAAACCGAATCAATCGAACAATGTCTGTAGGGAATAGCACTAAAATTGAGTACTATCCCCACTACAATGGAAGAGCTAAAACCTGTCACGAGCAAGATCCACTGCGGATCCCGCTCCCTATAGCCAATGGGAAAACAAATAAAACGAACAACAATACACTGAGGAAGTCCCAAAAGTGACCATCTCGGGAAACTAACAAAGCCACCTATCATAACGAGAAACAACAGAAGAGCCAACATGATAGGCTACACAAACCGAAACCTGAAGTTGGGGTAACCCAACTAATCCATCCGAACGAGCGCCAGGAAGTAGTAAGGGGCGCTGGAGGAGTCGAAGAGCATCATGGTGTCGGTCTTTCTTCTCTTATTTGTCGCTGCTTCTTCTTCCCTTCTTCTTTTTTATTTTTATTTTTAATTCGTTCACTCTTTGCTCCCATGCTCCTTTTCATTTATTTTTTATTATTTTTTCCTTCTCTTCTTTTTATCCTTTTCCTGTTTTTTCCTTTCCTTTTTTTCCTTCTTATTTTTCTTTTTTTCCCCTTTGTTTTATAACTTTATTTCAAAATATACAAATACACGAGTCGTGTATTTGTGTATTCATGTATTGGTTAAATTTTATTTCAATCTACACGAATATATAAGTCATGTATTTATATATTCGTGTATTGGTTATATTTTATGTCATAATACATGAATACACGAGTCATGTATTCGTGTATTCATGTATTGATCAAATATTTATATATTCATGTATTGATTTGCTTTTATTTCATTATACATGAATACAAGAGTCATGTATTCGTGTATTCATGTATTGGTAAGATTTTATTTTATAATACATGAATGCATGAGTCATGTATTCAAATACATGAGTCAATTAATGTTAATCATGTATTCATGTAAATTTACTGCATAATACAAGAGCAAATGAGTCTTGTACTCATGTATAAGGGTAATTTGGTAAGAGTGACTAGTTTTTATGTTTTATTATAGGTGATTAATATTTTTATTTACTATATCAAAATGACTATTTTAAGGGTTGCCCCCCCCCCCCCCCCCCTTTTTTTTTTCCTTATTCTGAATAATTTTTCCAAAGTTGCCTTATGTTTAACCCACCCTCTTTTATTATTTTCCGGCTTTCCTCATTTTTGTTTAGTTTTCCTCCTTTCTTTCCCATATATATATATATATATATAGAGAGAGAGAGAGAGAGAGAGAGAATAGATCATATGAGAACCCTTTTAAATAATGAGAACTAGGAACCAATCTCAACCATCAGTTTTTATTGATCAATGGTCAAGATTTGTAGTTCTGATTAAATATATATGACAGTTTTTTAAATTGAATAAGGATATTAAGGTAATTTGCTTTTTATTGTTCCTAAATTTAAGGTATTATTAATAATTCTCTCTCTTACTCATGTATTACTGTGATTCTGCAGATCTTATTTTCTCCTTTCTGCATTTTTTTTCTTCGCGTTTTCTTTCTGCATTTTTTTTCTTCGCGTTTTCTGCCATTGTAATTAAGCAGCACAATTTTCATAAGGTTTTTGCTTATTAGGTTGCTTATTTACCATTAATATTTAGCTTATTTAGGTATTCATTTTATAATAAAAATTGATGAAAGCTAATTAAGCAATAAAAACTGTAGGAATATATATGCTTATTAGGCTGCTTATTTACCATTAATATTTATCTTATATAGGTGTTCATTTTATAATAAGAATTGATGAAAGCTAATTAAGCAATAAAAATTGTAGGAATATATATATATATATAAAAAAAAACGAGGACGTCGATCTTGTATTAAAAGATACGTTTAGGAATATTAGTGTGGTGATGATAATTAAGCAACACAATTTTCGTAATTTTTATGCTTATTAGACTGCTTATTTACCATTAATATTTAGCTTATTTAGGTATTCATTTTATAATAAGAATTGATCAAAGCTAATTAAGCAATAAAAATTGTAGAAATATATATGCTTATTAGGCTGCTTATTTACCACTAATATTTAGCTTATTTAGGTGATCATTTTATAATAAGAATTGATGAAAGCTAATTAAGCAATAAAAATTGTAGGAATATATATATATATATATATATATATATATATATATATATATATATATATATATATATATAAATGAGAACGCCGGAATTGTATTAAAAGAGGCGCTTAATTCATATAATTTAGGAAAAAATATCATGTTAAATATTTAGAGAGAATATGATTGTTAATTCCTTAATTATCGGATTTGGTGGGATCTCCTCCAATCAGAGCTTCCTAAAATGCCCTTATAAGCATCAAAAATTGAAAAGTAGCAGCCTCATTTTATTGTTAAGATTAAATCTCATCCATTAATTAGTTTTGGATGGAAGGTTGTGATTGGTTCCTAGTTCTCATTATTAATACTAGTATCCATAATAACCCTCCCCGCTATATATATATATATATATATATATATATATATATATATATATATATATATATATATATAGGGGTGGGTTCTTATGGGAGATACCATCAATCTTGAGAACTAGGAACCAATCATATCCACTCATTTTATAGAATCTAATGGTGGATATTAATTCTCAAATTATCTATTTTACTAATTTAATGTTTTAATTATAATTTTAAAGGGTAGTTAAGGAAAGTAAAGAGGAAAAAGATTATGCGTTCCAAGATTATCGTATCGTCACTTCCTAAAACTAATTATCCTCCTAATTAAAATAAAATTTAAGCAAATTTTTATTCAAGATATGCATATATTTAAATTGTAAATTACACAACATTATATTTGTTATCAAGCATACTAATAAGTCTAGAAAAGAGAATAAGCATAATTATATTTGTTTAAAAGCATACTTATAAATTTAAAAAGCATACTTAGACATCTATATAAGCATGAACTAAAAAAAAACATAATTATTTGATAATTAATAGTAATTAATAATTATTTTATTAATTATTTTTTATTTAAGATATCTATATAAGCATGAATTAGGAAAAGCATAATTATATGCATTAAAAGGCATACTTCGATATCTATATAAGCATGAATTAAAATATATATATATATATATATATATATATATATATATTTTAATATCAATTCATGTTTATCGTGAATGACCATGAATATTCTAATGCAACTAAGATTTATTTTTATGCTTATATAATCATGATAGATATGTTATCTTCCTATTTATTCATGCTTAATAACATGTATATGAAAAATACAAAGCTGAATAAAAAAAATATTGATAAATATTCGAATGCAACTAAGATCTATTCCTATACTTTAATAATTAAAAAAAAAAATAGAGATTAACAAGTCAACGGCCATTATTAATCATAAAACAAATTAAAATTTATGCTTTTTTTTATTATTATTATTTCAATTCATGTTTAATAAATCGTGAATGACCATGAATATTTGAATGCTACTAAGATATATTTTTATGCTTAAATAATCATATTTATATGCTTAAAAAACCTTTGAATGCAACTAATATTGATGAATATATCCGAATGCTACTAATATCTATTTCTATATATGCTCTAATAACCATGTCTATATGCTATTTTCCTTTCTATTTATGCTTAAGATCTATTTCGGTTTGAAGAAGAAGAAGAAGAAGAAGAAGAAGAAGAAGAAGAAGAAGAAATTAAGCTGGTGTGTGAGAGAGATTAATTTGTGCTTAATTTGTTTTTCTTGTATGCTTGGAGTATTATTTCTTATGTATTCTTTTCATTGTATAGAATTATTTTTATTTTATTTTTTTTATTTTTTTTTTTTTTGTCAATAATGCTTATATCTATATAAGCATATTGTAAACAAAATCATAATATTATATATATATATATATATAAAGCATAAAAATATTCGTAAAAAGCACACTTTTATATCTATATAAGCATGGTTGTAAAATGCATAATAATTTACTGTATCAGTTTGAAGAAAAAGAAGAAGAAAATCGAATGAAAAATACGCTACTTACAATCTTTATGAATGCATGAGAGAGAAAATAAACGAGATACGGTTAATCCCATTAATTATGGAACAAAAAATAAAGATTACCTTAATACCCCTATTCCATAATAAAACTGCCTTTTTTTAATTAAATTCCATAAATAAATCTGAACCACCCATCTATTAAAATGGATGGTGGATATTGGTTCTTAGTTTTCACAAACTAATATGGTTCTTATATGAACCAATCCCTATATATATATATATATATATATATATATGGGAGATAAAATAGGATCATTATCCTTAGGTAGTAATTAGGATCTAATCCTAACCTTTCATTTCTCTAAATCAACGGTTACTATGAATTGACATATTTTTATTATATTATTCATTTTCTTAATATAAAAGGGTAATGAAAGAAAACCGGATGAATGTAATCGTGCTATCCTTAAATCTAGGAATTCAACAAAATCTCACATTTTTCTCTCTCCTTAATCCTATATTATCGTTCAATAGTTCTTATTCATGAAAACTTATATTTAATTTAATTAATACAATATATTTATTCATGTTTTGTCAATTTATTTCTGTATTTCATGTTCTTATTAAGTTTCTGCTTTTTATTTTTTTAAATTATAGTTTCTGAGCATTAACATATACTATGCGATTATATACTTTTTTTTTTTGTTAACTATTAACATTTTTTTCCCTGTTTTAATGCCTATTTTATTTTTATTTTTTTATATTTATTTTTCATTTTATTGCAAATTAGCAGTTAAAACTTAAAATATTGAGATCTATAACTAAAATAAATATTCAACTAATGCAAATAAACACATCAAATAAGAATTTAAACATGTGCAAATAAGCAATTTGACAATTAAATAAATAAAATAAGTAATTCAACATGTATGAATAAGCATTTCAATAGGTGTAAATAAGCAATTCAACATGTGTAAAATAAGCAAAGTAAGCAATTCAATATGTGTAAATAAGCAATTCAACTAACGCAAATAAGCAATTCAACTAATGTAAATTAAGAATTCCACTAGTGCAAATAAGCAATTTAAAAATATAAATAAGCATATATATACTTACCATAAAAAATCAATTGAAAAATTATGAATAAGCAATTGGATTGATATTTATCTAAATAGGGAAAATTATTGGTTATAGAGGTTTTAAGCAATAAATAAAATACAATTAAGCAATAAATAAAATACAATGAAGCAATAATGAGCAATTTATTTATTTAAAATATTATGATATAAATTACAAATGTTATTACTCCCTCCGGTTTTTTTATAAGTCCTTTTTAGCTCAAACAAGGGAATTAAGAAAACTTAATGATTATTCTTTTATGATCAATTTTTTTTTCTCTTAAATCACATTTTTCATGTAAAAATAGATGAAATTATGTTGGGAAAAGAGATGAACATTAATTGTGATAAATGAAGATAATGAAAACAAGAGAAAAATTGAAAAATAGTGAGTTGGAAATTGAAATTTTTACATAGAAATGTGAAAAGGACTTATAAAAAAAAAAAAAAAAAAAAGACAAAAGGCTAAAAATACTTATAAAAAAAACGGAGGGAGTAGTATTTAGCACTGAAGAGTTCATGGATTATTCTATTCCTATGTGTTTAAAAGAAGATGCCCACGTTTACCATTTTTTATTATTTATTTATAGTATAATTTCCAACACAAATGGTTTCCTTATTCATCGGTTGATTAGTTGTGCTTATTACATAATTAACCCCCACATTAATAATAGTCCTATAACTAGTTTAAATTTGGAACGTCGAAACACATCAAATCTAAGGTGTAAAATGGATCATAGTTACTACCTAGGGGATGGTTCCTATTGGAACCGCTCCCTATATATATATATATAGGGAATGGTTCGTGTGCAAATAAATCCTCCCGTGAGAAATAGGAATGAATCTTGTCCACACATCTAAGATTAATGTGGGGTTGTGATTAATTCTAATATAAAACTACATATTCTAAAAACAAGGACATTTTTATATTCCTAAAATACCCTTACTCTTGTCTTTTCCTCCTCCCTCTTCTATTTTTGCACATACACTTTCTTTTCTTTCTTTTTTTCCGTTTCTATTTTCTGTTTTTTTAACTTCTTTTTCTTTTTCTTTTTCTTTTTTTATTTTTATTTTCGTTTTATTTATTTTATTTATTTTCGTTTTTTCTTTTTCCTTTTTTTATTTTCGATTTTTATTTTCTTTTTATTCAGTTTTTTTTTTAATTTTCTTTTTTTTCTTTTTCAGTTTTTCTAATTTTGGGCCTATATATAAGCATTTTTTAATTCGTATTTCAAATTATAACCATATATTTTTATGCTTATGCCTCCATATTTTTATGCTTATGATAATACATTTTTATGCTTACGGTAACATATTTCTATGCTTACGAATCAATATTTTAGTGCTTAATTATGTTTATGCTTACGGCTCTATATTTTTATGCTTTCTGAGTTACGGTAGCATATTTTTATGCTTACGGCTCAATATTTTTATGTTTAAATATTTCTATGTTTACGGCTCCATATTTTTATGCTTACGGTAGCATATTTCTATGCTTACGTCTCAATATTTTAGTGCTTACGACAATATATTTTCATGCATAAGGTTACATATTTTTATGCTTAAGACTATATATTTTATGTCGATGGCAATAGATTTTTTTGCTTAAGACTACATATTTTTTTGCTAATGACTACACATTTTTGTGCTTAAGACTAGATATTTTTATGCTTACAGTAATATATTCTTATGCTTACGATAAGATATTTCTATGCTCACGGCTCCATATTTTTCTGTGTACTGAAAAAACAAAAAATAAAAAAAAAACAGAAAAAACGAAAAAAACGACCGAAAAAAATTTTAAAAAAATAAAAAGAAAAAAAAACAGAAAAAAACGAAAAATAAAAAAAAAAGAAAAAAATTAAAAGAAAACAGAAAAAAAAAGAAAATTAAAAAAAAAAAGAAAAAACGAGAATAAAAAAAAGAAGAAAAAGACAAAAGAAAATTAAAAAAACATAAAATAAAGAAATGAAATAAAGAAATAAAAACGAAAATAAAAAAAGAAAAAATAAAAACATAAAAAGAAAATAAAAGAAAAACATAAAAAAAACGAAAATATAAAAAATAAAAAATAAAAAAAGAAAAAGAAAGAAAATGGCGTGTGTATTGAGGAAGAATGAAAGAGGAGAGGAAAAGATAAAAGTAAGGGTATTTTAGGAATATGAAAATGTCCTTGTTTTTAATAGGGATAATTTTATATTTGAATTAATCACAACCACAGATTAATCTTAAATGTGTGGACGAGATTAATAAGCAACGTATATTCAAGTTAAAAAATGCTTGTGTGTGTTGACTTATCGATATAAGGTTAATTTTCAAAGTCAAAAATTCTGAGTTCAAATCCTCCATTTTCATAACGCTATTACATTATAAAATTTTTTTGAAACTGAAAAAAAATACTCCCTCTGTCCATCTTATCATGACACTTTACTATTCATTCTGTGTCTACTTTATGAAAAAAAAGTGCCATGATAAAATGGACGGAGGGAGTAATAAATAAAAGGAAGTAGTATACTCTATCCGTCCCAATCTCTTGTTAAAAAGTCGAACTAGAGGTATATTTTTTAAAAAGATGGATGATATCGTCACACATATGGGAAAATTTCTGTAAAATAACTAATCAATATATATTGCCCGGTTAAAAATTCAAGATTAATAGTTCAATATAATAGTTTATAGTTAGTCGTAATATTCCAAACGAGTAGTGGCAGCCCGAACCATATCTAAGTAAAGCCTAAACTCATTGATCCGATCCTCAACGTGGCCCGGGTCGGGTGAGCCCTCGAACACCTCCCTGCACTGCTCCAATTCTCGTTCCGAATCCTCGATCTGATTTGTAATTCTCCGGTAACCGTTGGAATCCATATTCCTCTGCGCATCCTCGAGGTAGCGGTTGGATCGGAAGTAATTTTCCGCGCACGAGTGGTACTTCTCTTTCATTCTTTCGTCGTTGGAATCCACGTACCACTGGTTGAGCTGGTCCCCTATCTGCTGGGATTTCGCTATGGCCAGATCGACCACGCCAGTGGCGATCTGTCCTTCGTCAGAGATTTCAAATCGGTGCGTGTCGGATTTTAGGATATTCTGGCAGACGTCGGGTCGCTCGGTCTTGGAGCAGAGGTCTCTTATGTATTGGTCTGCATCGCCAAAGGCTTCCCTTCTTCTCCATCTTCTTCTATGGGCGGTTGAGACTGGGATTGATGCTATGGTGAAGATGAGAGCGGCAGAGATTATTAACATTTGTGAATAAGAAGCCATTTTGAATTTTGAATTTTGTGTGTGATGTATTGATGAAATACTTTGTTTATATAGATGTTTTGGTGATTAATGCATGCTTGCATGAATACGTTTTAGTTCGAAATGTACTACTTTAATTGCGATGTTATATTTTTGATAGTTAATTAATATATGTGCAATTAATGAGTTAATAGTTTTAAAAATTGTTGTTTCACTTTCATATAGATTTTTTTTGTAGCATTATATTTATATTGATGCAAACGAATAAAATTCGGAATTTCGTAAAGTATTCCCTCCGCTTTAGAGAATGATAAACATTTTTGCAATTTACGTAAAATATAAAATGATCAAATGTCAATCTTTCGTTGAGAAATAGAGAGAGTGTAAACACAAATTTTATTTATTTAGGGCCCGTTTGGCTAAGCTTATTGTAAGAGCTTATAAGATGTTAGAGTGTTAGGATAATTGTGCTTATGAGACGATGAATTGTTTTATTTTAGAAATTAATTTTACTGTGCAATAACCAAAAAGTACATCATTTTTTTTATTTTTTTTTACTTCCTTAGCTATTTATTGGATACAATATTATATTTTTATAAAAATAATATTCAAAACTAAATTTTAATTATTACCGGACAATGCAAAAAAAAAAAATGATTCAAAAAATTTCTGGAAATTTTTTTTAGTCGAAAATTAGTATGAGAAAAAAAAAAAAAAAAAGCAAAGGAAAAAAACGTCATTTTTAATTGTATTGTCAAGTATTTATGAAAATAATATCTTATAGCAAGGGTAATTACGTAAATGTCCAATATATATGAAAAATAAGTAAAAATAAGTTGGTGGGGAGAAGCTTATTTTTTCTAGTGCTTATAAGCTATAAGATCTTATTTTTTCAGCTTATAAGATTTAATAATGCTTATTTTGCCAAACACTTTAGATGATCTTATAAGTTCCCCAATAGCTTATAAGTTACTTTAAGTAGCTTAAGCTTAGCCAATAAACACCCTCTTAATAAAATAACTATTAAAGATGTGTACATATAAGTATTTGAAGACTTGAGTAATTTGTGGGTTGCGATCTCTACGATTTTTTTGATTCTCGCTCCAATTTGACGCTTAAACGATGTCTAGATGGCTTCAAGATTTACGGAGAATTTGACTCTCCTTGATCTCTTTTTGAGTTTGATATTTAGATTTGTAGCACTTATCGAAAGGGTATTGCATAGTTTTCGGATTAAATGTAGACTTGAAACGATTTGGGCCAAGAATGTAAAGATGAACGTTAATTCAAAGCGCTTTTGTCTTATTTTCGAATTATACGTTGACTTAAAAATGATCGACTAACGTGTTGATATGGAGGACGTCCGGATCAAACTCCCATTTGAGCAGTAGATTCCGGTGAAGAACACAATGATTTCCACGAAGAACGCTTTTAATATATTTAAGAATTCGTAGAGAATTTTGTACCCTCCTCTAGAACTCTCCAATATATTGTAGAGATGACGACCTATTATAGAGAAGTCGTAGAAATTTTGTATTCTTCTCTTTAGAGCTCTCTAATTAATTCTTGTGGTGATTTATGAACGCTCTAAATAGGTGTAACAAATTTCAATTTAGACAGCTTAGGATATGACATTTAAGTATGAGCCCGCAAATATATATTGGGCCTAAGGCTTAGGTCACGCGAATTGATTGGCTCTTTCAAATTTATTCCTTTATTGCACATATTTGACACATGACAACTTCTCATTGGCTGAAAACTCTACATATTTAAATAGCATTTATATATGAGTTAATATAATAATCTACCTAATACGGGATAACAAAATCAATATAAGGACACTCATTTTAAAAACTCAAAATATACCCATTTTTGACGCGAAATTACACAACTACCCTCACTTTACTCTAAAACCTATTTTTCTCTCTCAATTTTCGTGCTCTCATTCCGCGGTCTCTCATTCTCTCTATTTCTCTCTCTAAACTCTATCTTATATGTGAACAGCGGCGGCTGTGGAGGAAGAAGCGAACGACGGCGGCGGCGGGAGAGGAAACAGATGGCGACGGCGAAGGAAGAGGAAGCGAACGCGGTGGTGGATTTGTTCGCGGTGGAAGAGGAAGAGAACGACGGCGGAGACAGCAACTACGATGCCATCGTCCTCCGCCCAGACGACTTCATCGAGATCTGATCGGCATAATCCTCCACTGAAAAATTCAGCACCTTCACTTGGAGGCAAATGCATGACAGGTGCCGCCACCTCGCCTCCGCCCTCTCCCGCCGCGGCATCTCCCTCCGTCATCAGTCGTAAGTCTCCCTCCCTCCCTCCCTCCCTCTCTCTCTCTCTCTCTCTCTCTCTCTCTCTCTCTCTCTCTCTCTCTCTCGGTGGATTCGACGATATACTTGTCGTTGCGGCTCGATAATTTTGTATTGATCTTATTTAATCGGAATTTGATTGGATCTTGTGAATTGGGGGGTTTTCCGCCCAGATTTTTCAATTTGATTTGATTGGATTGATTTAGGGTTCTTTAATTTCGAAAATTTTCGTATTTTGTATAGCTCTGAAGAAATGATGAAACGGTTACTTAATTCAAATTAGTTTCGTTGATTCTATGAACTGTATTTTGTTGTGTGTTGTGTGTGTAGTTGTGGTTTGTGAATAATGGTTGGTGCGGAGGTGAGAAGGGAAAGCTGATGGTTGGTGTGTGTATGATTAGTTTTCTACTAAGCACTATAGAATGAAGTTATGTAGGCTAATGTGCATACAATTCGTGCTGATTTTGGGGTGAAAACTCAGTTGTTGAGGCGCACAATATATGTTCGATGAAATGCCTCAATAGCTAGTTTTAAGGTAAGGAAGAGGCGGATTTTCTGTGCACTTCAGGTGTTCGATGAAATGTCTCATTGAACGTTTGAGCTCCAAACAAGCTGATTTTTGAAATCGAGATGGTTGGTAATGTATATTATACTATCATACGGTTGGATGAGTTCAAATAGGTCGTAAAACCTTACGAAAAAAATAGTAAAATCATTTATTGATTGAATATTTTTATAAATTGTGGAATTCTCCATGTGTGCCTGATTTTGAATTAATTTGTGATTGATAGTATCCTGTATGACTAATTTCTCATTCTTTAAAAATACACTAAGATTATGAATTGGAATAGCTCCTATTTGTATATAATATGAGAGTTAGTTAGTGCAAGCTTATATTGTCGTAAGATACGAATATCTTAGTTGGTACCCGTTTGTGTCATTATTAATGTAACGACTTGTTTATTTCGTACTTCCTTAACTATAGTTTTGTTACGAATTTTTTATTTTCGTACCAACTTATATGATAAAAAAGAGGTGTGTTAGATATTTAGAAGAGAAAGAATGTATGCACTATCATCAACTACAAATGACTATATTTCGTACCGATTTGACACTAATTTTACAATATTTTTACTTGAATTTTCGGTTTTTGGATGTGCATTGAAACTAAGTTTATTGAAAATCATCACCGGAGTTTTAGTTTGTTCGTTTAAATCTGGTACGGAATTTTCATATCGTACCGATCTGACATTAATTTTACAATATTTTTACTAGAATTTCGGTTTTGTTTGTGCATTGAAACTAAGTTTATTGAAAATCATCGCCAGAGGTCTAGTTTGTTCATTTAAATCTGGTACACAATTTTCTTTTCGTACCTGGTTAAAATGCACGATACGGTCTAGATTTCCTATATAGGGTTTGGATACCTCAATAGGGTACAAATTTTTCAAATAGAGTTTAGATCCACCAAATAGGGTTTACATTTCTCCAACAAATTTTAATATTCACCGACAAGGATTAATTTTTAGTTTAAGCGTTTAATTCCTCAATAGGCTTTAGTACGAAGTGAATCTTATTCGTACCAATAACTGCATAATTGCATATATACTCAAGTATGTATTTCGTAATTTTTATATATAATTGGTACAAATTTGTTATATTTCGTACTTCCTTAAAGTTATACGAATATCACAGCTACAATAGTCAGTATGTATTTCGTAATTCTTATATATAATTGGTACGAATTTATTATATTTCGTACTTTCTTAAAGTTATACGAATATCACATTGGTACGAATCGTACTTTCTTAAAATTATACGAATATCACAGCTACAGTAGTCAATAAAAAGAAGGAAAAAAAAAAAACTTAAATTCGAAAATTCAAAACTAAAAAAATAAAAAAATGGATAAATATTGAGGAGAGAAGAGACACGTGGAAAGGGAGAAGGAGGGGGAGGAGAGAGGAGTGATGTTGACTAGTAAAAGTCAAAGTCTATTAGTAAGGGTATTTGTATCGTTTCGCATAAAAAATGGGTATATTTTGTGTTTTTTAAATGTGCGTCATTATATAGATTTCCTTATCACTAAGTGGACATTTTATTTTTCACTCTTTATATATCTATTTAATCTTGAAATTATATTTAATTTAATCTCAACAACATAAACAGAAAATATAATTAAAAATATTTAATTCTTTCTCGAATTTTGCATGCTTGACGAGCTCATATTATGCTCGTATTTTGTTCTTAATTGAGTCTGCATATAAGTGTATTAGTCGAGACTTTGGATGAGTCTTGTGCTTGGGAGGGCACATTTTGGTTTCAGGTAATCTTGGGCAGGATTTTCGGAGCAGGCAAGGCGATCTGGGGAAGCTGGCTGGGCAAGATGAGTTCAAGCATGATGGACCGAGCTTAAAGAGTATTCGTAGGCCGTACGACGACCAGATCAAGCTAGGGCGAAGGCTAATCAGCAGGGAAGGATACGCGAAGAAGGAAAGAATCTAATCTAGATTCTTTCCTAATTGCTGCGATGATCATCAAGGAAACAAATCCACGCAGAGAAGGCAAGTCCTCCCGAGCTTAAACCCTAGGCAGACGATTGATGGGCCTGGTCCACGAATCCATCTCCAAGTATAAAAGCAGCCTTCATTTCAGAATCAGGACATACAAGCGTACACCAGAGCTGCTTTATACTTTTCCGTTTCATGCTTTTACTTTATTATGTTTGAGAGTGGGGAGGAATGAACAAGTCCTACGGGCAAAGCTTTTTATGTTTTTAAGTACCTTGCATGGCCGACGTTGGTGTCCACCTCTTTTGATTTCAGTTTATAATATTTCAGTACTTAGTTTTATTATGTCTTCCTTTTACTTTTCTGTCATTTACATTTCAAGCATGCTAGAGTAGTCGCTTAAGCCTAGCTTGGGCAAGATGCCGTGATGTAATGTAAATCAATACTCGCGAGATCGGATTAATAGCTTTAACTGAATTATTGAATGTGTTTCCGAGTTTGCTAGGTTCTGTTCTACAATTCAAGCTAGTCTTGGTAGGGCATGTGGCCAGTATCATATTGAGTCGAGCATGATTACAAATAGTACATGGGGAAAACGTGTAGGATAAGTCCTCATGCCATATAGTATGAACTAGCAACGGATTGAGTCATAGGTCGACGTTAGGCCTGCTTCCGTGGCTATTCGGGTCCACCACAGATCGGTAATGCTGCTTGGGCAGGGTATGTGACAACTAATCCTTGCATGTAGAATGTTCAGGTTAGGGAGATATAATATATTTCTAAACTGTATGGGTGGATTGGGCACACATTGGCGGGGTACGTGACACGTGACAGAAGGGGGTCCTGCCTAGTGACTTACCTATAACCGATGACATGTGCATAATTAGATCAGTGAACGAGTAGTGTTATATTGTAATTCCACTTGCCCAGGCCGGGTTTCCTATTAAATTATTGTTTACAAGTTCTTTACATTCAGTCGTGTTTACTTTACCTTTGTTAAATTCTGTTCTGTCTTGGGCAACGCCCACCCCCAAACATGATCCAACTCCTCGTGGGATCGACCATATGCTTGCCATTGCTATACTAGTTGTAGTAGTCGAGGCATAGGTTTTATAAATTTATTGATTGCGGCTAAACGACGGTCGCGTCAATTGGCGCCGCTGCCGGGGAGTTGCCTTAAAAGTAATCTTTTCAATTTCCGTTTCTCAGGTGCTGGACTAGTGCATGCAATTAAGGAGTGGATCTCAACCTGAAGAATTTCAATTCGACGCGGAGATCGAGAGAACCAACCGACAGTTGCGTGCACAAAGGAGAAGGCTTGACCAACGAGCTCGCGAAAGAAGGCGGCGTGAGATGGGAGATGACCAGCGAGCACCGCCCAACAACGCTGAGCGGGCACTTAGGGAAACTGTTTTCCCTAACAATGGAATTCTGAGGCCCTTGGGCATAACCCTGCCCATTCCTTCGGCCCCAGATTGAGAACTTAAGCATGCGTTCATGCAACTCTTGCCTAAGTTCAGCGATATGCCTGGAGAAGATCTGCAACGTCACCTTCAGGACTTTGAAATGACGTGCGGCACTGTCAGAACTCAAGGAAACATGGGAGAATATATACGGCTTCTGGCTTTCCCTTTCTCGTTGCAAGACGGGGCAAGGGAGTGGTTATACTCGTTGGAAGAAGGCTCAGTGACAACCTGGGCACAACTGCAGCAGAAGTTTCTAGAAAAATACTACCCTGCCTCCCGTATCCAAAACATGCGGAAGAGAATCAGCTCAATCAAGATGGGTGCAGGAGGGAGTTTCTACGAGTATTGGGATAGATTTAAGCAGCTCCTTGCCAAGTCCC
Organism: Thymus mandschuricus; assembly: GCA_029379335.1. Taxonomy (NCBI): domain Eukaryota; kingdom Viridiplantae; phylum Streptophyta; class Magnoliopsida; order Lamiales; family Lamiaceae; genus Thymus; species Thymus mandschuricus. The sequence goes on along the minus strand of CM057073.1, from coordinate 33,526,863 downwards.
CACAGCATGCAATCGGCGAACCGGATCTGGTTCAATACTTCATGTTGGGACTTCGTCCACAAGATCGTGCCTTGGTGAATGCCGCGTGTGGAGGATCGGTGCTGAACAAGCTACCCAGTCAAGCTATGAAATTATTTGCAGATATTAGGAGACTAGAGATGAGCCTATTGATGTGCCAAGGGCAAGTCCCATTGAACGATCGGCTTCAGATGCAAAGCTCGACAAGATGTGTACTCTGTTGGAGCAGATAGTCAACATGAATGGGCAACAAAAGAAAGGTGTACGCGCATGTCAGCTGTGCTTTGCCACGTCACACATGACTGATGAGTGTCCCGAGGTGGTGCTGCAGGAGGAAGTCAAGATACTTGGCCACAACCAATGGAATGGGGGGAATGGTTATCCCAAATATGATCTCAACTCACAATTCTACAACCCAGGATGGAGGGATCACGAGAACTTCAAGTGGGGGCCAAAGCCACAACAGCAACCACAACACCAGAAAGGGCAATATCAGCAGAATCGGCCATCATTGGCCGAGATGGTTCATACTGTGGCAAGGGAAACAGCAAAACACAAGCCGACCTTGAAAATTTTAGGATGGAAACCCAAGGAACTATGCAACACATCAATGCTCAACTTGGGCAGCTCACTCAGACCTTAGCGAGATTGGAGAAGAAGCAAGGAGAGTTACCTCCACAGGTGGAAATTAATCATGCCCATGTTAAGGCAATTTCAACAAGAAGCGGGAAACAGTTACCAGAGATAAAGCAGCCAGAGGTAGAAAGGGAAATCGAATCGGGCAAGATAGATGACGGGATGAAGGATGAAGAAACAGTGGTTCCACGCCCCTATAAGCCCAAGGCACCCTTCCCAGGAAGGTTGGCCAGGAACAAAGAAGCAGAGGAATTGGGCGAGATGTATCAGATCTTCAAAAAGGTGGAGGTCAGCATTCCATTGCTCACAGCCATGCACTCAATGCCCAAGTGAGCAAAGTTCCTGAAGGAGTTATGCACGCGGAAGGTCAAATATGATGAAAATGCTAAGTTCCAAGTGGGAGAGGATGTCTCTTCCGTCTTGGGCAGGGAGTTGGCTACTAAGGGTGGAGACCCAGGGATGTTCTACATTCCCTGCGTAACCGGAACTATGAAGATAGAGAAGGCCATGTTAGACTTGGGTTCATCAATCAATGTGATGCCACTGTCTATGTACCAGGAACTCAACATGGGCCCAATAAAACCCACACGAGTGGTGATCTAACTGGCGGACAGATCAAATGTGTATCCTGAGGGAATTCTGGAGGACATCTTGGTCAAGGTGAAGGATTTGATCTTTCCTGCTGATTTCTACGTTCTCGACATGGGACAGAGTGAAGGGAAATCACTAGTAATGCTCTTGGGCAGACCATTCCTCAAGACGGCCTGAACTCAGATCGATTGCGACACGGGCAAGCTGACATGTCAAGTGGCTGGAGAAACCGTCGCATTCGACATCTATAAGGCAGAGAAGCATCATCCAGATACAGAAATGGTGGACTATGTAGACACTGTGGACAACATGGTGGAGGAAACATTGCCCAAGATCACATCTCGCAACATGCTGGATACAGTAATTCAAGAAAGTATAATGGATGAGGAGGAGTGCCCAAGAGAGGTGAACCTGATGAAGACGGAACCAGAGCACAGACAGATCTATCGAGAGGAACTGCCCAGGATACGGAACGTGGAAAAGTTGGTGACCTCACTCATTAAGGCACCGAAGCTTCAGCTCAAGTCCTTGCCCAAGCACTTGAAATATGTGTTTTTGGGAGAGAATGACACATTGCTCAGTATCATAAGCTCTGAGCTGAGCATTGATCAAGAAGAGCAGGTCAAGATGATGATCCAGAAGTACAAAATGGCTATTGGATGGACTTTGGCTGATATCAAGGGCATCAGCCCGACCATCTGCCTTCATCACATCCTATTGGAGGAAGAGGCGAATTCCGTCCGTGACCAGCAGAGGAAGTTAAATCCAGCCATGAAGGAGGTGGTTCTCAAGGAGGTACTCAAGTTGTTGGATCAGAATATCATCTATCCGATATCAGATAGCAAATGGGTCAGTCCAGTCCACGTCGTGCCCAAGAAGTCAGGCATACAGGTGGTGGAAAACGAGAAGAAGGAAATGGTAGCAACTCGACTTCAAATCGGATGGAAAGTATGCATCGACTACAGGAAACTGAACAAGGTGACACGAAAGGATCATTTCCCCTTGCTCTTCATCGATCAGATGCTTGAACGTCTGCAGAAATGAATACTTCTGCTTTTTAGATGGATACTTAGGGTATATGCAGATCAATGTTGCCCCGGAGGACCAGAGCAAGACTACTTTCACTTGCCCATTTGGAACGTTTGCCTACCGGAGAATGCCTTTTGGACTGTGTAATGCACCCGAAACCTTTCAACGGTGCATGATGAGCATCTTCTCCGACCTGCTGGAAAAGAGTATTGTGGTTTTCATGGACGACTTCACCGTCTATGGGAAAAGTTTTGATATCTGCCTGGGCAATTTGGAGCAAGTGCTGCAACGCTGTGTAGAGAAGAATCTCGTACTCAACTACGAGAAGTGTCATTTCATGGTCAGGGAAGGAATAGTTCTTGGACACGTGGTCTCCGGAAGAGGAATCGAGGTGGATAAGGCCAAAGTCGAGATCATAGCCAACTTGCCTGTATCTACCTCAGTCAAGCAGTTAAGAGGATTCCTTGGGTATGCTGGGTTCTACCGGAGGTTCGTTAAGGATTTTGCCAAGATCGCACAACCCATGACAAGGCTTCTGCAGAATGATGTGGAGTGGGAATTTGGATGAGAATGCAAGGAAGCTTTCGACATCCTGAAGGAAAGCTTGATCACAGCCCCTATCATTCGCCCATCTGAGTGGGGAATGCCCTTTGAGTTGATGTGTGATGCTAGTGCCTATGCCGTTGGAGCAGTACTTGGGCAGAAGGTTGGAAAAGAAAACTATGTGATATACTATGCATCGAAGACGTTGAATGCTGCCCAAAGCAACTCAACCACCGAGAAGGAACTGCTAGCAATAGTTTTTAGCTTTGGGAAATTCAGGTCGTACCTACTCGGGAGCAAGACGATTGTGTACACTGACCACTCGGCGATCAAGTACCTCATGACCAAGAAGGAGACCAAGCCACGCTTGATAAGATGGGTGTTATTCTTGTAGGAGTTTGATGTGGAGATAAAAGATAAAGATGGGAAGCAAAACCATGTCGCTGACCATCTCAGTCGCATCTTGCAAGAGGATGATGGGGTACCCATTACAGAGACCTTCCCAGACGAGCAGCTGTACGCCATCTATGGAGTCAAGATGCAAGAACCTTGGTATACTGACTTTGTTGGTCCCGGGAAAGAGTAATTAGTGTATGGGGGGGGGGGGGAATACACCAATAACCAACCGTTTTTGACTTTTGAAAATCAGGTCGATCTAAAGGTCGATTGTCAAGGTCGATCTTTATCAGAGGCAGTTTGATCTATCAAGCTCGTATGGTATCAAGCTTGATTTATCAAACTGTTGTTAATGCGGAAGTTGGTGGAGGTTGATTTACTCTTTGAAAAATCTTTAAGGCTGAAAACAGATAGAAGGTTGATGCGTGATATGCAGGTTGATGCTTGTCAGTTTGATAAGAAAATATAAAGGGCGATAAATAAAGAGAGAGAGAGAGAGAGAGAGAGAGAGAGAGAGAGAGAGAGAGACCGCGATATATCGTGGTTCGGAGAAACCCTCCTACGTCCACGTCAGGTCGACTCGACCTGAGAATCCCTTTACCTTTGGATTCAACCTCTCTCTTATTTATACTGACTGAGTATCAGTTCTAGATACAATCTAACCTGAAAATATCTAGACACGAGTTTTGGGTCGTGACCCTTACAACCTTCGTACTAAAATGTACAAACAACCTTTCACTTTTACAGAGCTTGACTAACTCTATAATGGCGAAAACACAAACAAGCTTTCTAACTTCGAACTAGGCTGTTGAACCAACGACAAGCAGCAGTGAACGCTTCGTCGTTGTGGTGTTTATCGGAATCGGAAACCTCTCTTCGTCAAGTGTTTGGGAAACTAATCGGATTTCGAACACTTGAATGGATATGAACTTTGAGAAAGATTTGGGCAGATATTTGGCGTTGATAACTTGAGTTTCCCGTTATTGAATCCAATAATGGCTGAAGTATATATAGGCAGTTTTGAAAAACTAGCCGTTGGAGTCAGGCTGACGTGGCACTAGCCGTTGAAAGCTGACTCACTTCTAGCCGTTGGGAATATTCGTCCTTGCTGGCACACGACGTGGCAAGGATCAGGTCGTGACGCTCCATGAAGGCGGAGCATCGACCTTGATTGATAATCCAGCTCTTGAAATCTTCTAAGGCAGTGCAGGCTGGAAGCTTGATAGGGGAGGTCGATAGACAGGCAGATAAGCAAGGCCGATCCGAATGAGGCAGGTCGATACACAACCTTCCTCTTACTTGGTGGATCGAACTTGCATTAGGAAATAAGAGAGCATCGACCTGCACTAACAGGTAGCAGGTCGATCTATCGGCCTTGACCCTAAACAAGTAAAATATGCCTAAGTGTGGTTTCGATAAACATCATCAAAATCGAACTGCAAGGGGTTCCCAACAATTTCCCCCTTTTTGATGATGTCGAAACCAAACACTTTGCAAATAATTCCTAAGATTTGAAACAATGAAAGATCGATAACCATGAAGGTTGATACGAAATTATAAGAATGGCAGATAATAACAAAATTAAAATAAAGCAGTAAAGGCAGATGCCTGGACAAAGAGATATTGTCGTCAGGACGGAAGATGATTTTTGCTTCATTAAGCTCGATAGCAAAATACATAGAGAATTTACAACAGGCTGAGAGCATAAATGAATAACAAAATTACAAAATCATCTAACTACATCTGCTGCAGCTTGGCACGGGCTGCAATTCTTTCCTCCTGGACCTGCTCCCTCGACTTCGACTGCATGCTTGCATAAATCCCATCCCTGATACGGCGAAAGTCGGGATCGGAATTTGAAATATTTACGCCCAGGCCGATGGCGGTCTGTGCGATGTATTGGTCGACCCGGGAGTAATCCAAGTACCCCAAATCACCAAGAAGCAAGGGCGCGAAATATTGTTGAGCTGGGGCCCTTATCATCACACCGGCCTCTGCAGCCTTTTTCCTTAGCTCACCAATGAAGTCTTGGTAAGGGAATTTGAGCATGTAGGCTGCATAGGCATCATCGGCATCGGCAGGAAGTGAGGGGTCCTTGATCCAATAGTGCAGCAGGATGAAGCAGCTGTTGAGTTGCCGCAACAGGTTGTTCTGAGATTCGTCGAGCCATTCAACGACCTGCTGCTGGACTCCAGCATTCAAAACGAGGGCGGACAGGCTGATCCAGTCCATCTCCTTCTTCCTCCTTGCTTCAGCAGCCCGGCGCTCGGCAATGAAACACTTCTGCTCTTCAGGATCCACGGACTGCTCCGGAGTCGCCCCGGCCAGAATCATGGCAGAAATAAGTTCAGAATGCTTGGCTAGACGGGCTTTGGCAGCGGCGGCCTCGGCAGCAGCGGCCTGGGCAATTGGATCGGCCTGGGAGGCAACGGCCTAGGAGGAGACAGCCTGGGAGGAAGGCTTCTTTTGAGGAGGCGGAGGAGGAGCCACGGAAGTCGAAGGAATTTTGGATTTGGAGGGCTTCTTCTTCTTCGCGGTGGCGGCGGCTCTTTCTTATTCCCCCTTTTCGACATCATCAGAAAGGGCTTTGATGAGGGAAAGAAGAGTCGCATCCTCCTCCTGCAGCTTGGTCACGGCATCCTTCAACTCCTGTTGACCATTGAGAAGGGAGGAGATGGTGCCGTGAATGGCGTTGATTTGCGTGTTGGAGGTCGATGCCGAGTTGGAGACTGAAGAAGTCAGATTGGATACTCGCTCATCGACCTTGGCCAAATCTTCCAACACTTCCCCGATCTGGTCGCGGGACACCATGTTGAGTTCCTCGAGCTGGCCAGGCAGGAGCTTGTCAGTATATTCCTTCAATAATCTCACGGCAAAGTCCGTGACACGCTCCCTGGCAGCTTCATCGGCCTGGATCTTGGCATCTTTGACTATATCGACCCGGGCCTCAGCTACGGCCTGCTTTATCTGCTCGGGATGGCTGGTGATGATGGACTCGAGCTTGGCAGAAATGGTATCAAGCACGACCTCCACATCAGCCTTTGAAATTTGGTTAGTCGGAGCAGCAGCTTCAAGAAGCTGATCACCACCCTCATTCCTGGATGGCGATTGCTTCGGAGTTTGAATCAACTCAAACTCGTCTCCAGCTTATGAGGCGGAGTTGTAGAGAGCACGGGAGTGCGTGTAGAGAGGTCGAAGGTCGATGCCCAAAATCTTGGCCTCGACCTTCATGCGGCGCAGCACTATAGATTGGAAATTTGAGGCCGCATCCTCCACGCTGAAGAAGCCAAACTCCGCTTCCAGTGCCAACTCTTCTATCTTCAGGTCGTCGAGAGTAACGACCTGCAGCAAGGCCTCGAAGACGTAATAGTAACTCGACTTACAATCCAGATAGAACTGGAGGCGAGTAGCGAGGTCGAGGGATTGGGGAGTTGGGCTATCCCTGGCATCAGGTCGATGACCTTCAGCCTGGCCTCGGCCTTCAAGGCAGCGACCTGGGAGTGAGCAGCAGACATCGGCTGCTCAGTGAATGGCTGGATCGGCAGCACGACGTCTTCCTCCATGGTCACATGCCGAAGGGGTAAGACTGGGAATCTTCCGCAGTGAGATCCTGGATCTCTACAGATCCAGCTCGTTGGACTGGGGGGGACCTCACAGGAGAGGGAGCAACGACCTGCTGAGAGGATGCAGGGCGTTGCTGCGAGGCGGACGGCTCGGCGGCGGAACGGACTGGAGATGGAGTCCGTTCGGCTGAGTGAGAGGGCGATGAGGCGGGTAAGGCTCCCTGCGAGGTGTAGATTCCTCGGTTATGGGGAGAATCCTGTGAAGTGGCCTGGGCGGATCACCGGAGGCCGACTGCGTCCTCCGTGGAGGAGTCTTCACAGGAAGAGGCTTCTTGGCAGGGCGAGAGGGGACCAGGTCGACATCGGCCTTCCTCTTCTTTTGAGCAGGTCGAGGTGGAATCCTCCAACCGACCTTAGATTCGCCGCACTTGGCAAGGTGCACCCTGACATTGTCTGGGGAGTTGTAATAAATCTGCGGCGCCACCCCAATCGCCATCTCCAGCTGGTGGAGATCTTTCAGAATAAATAGAGGGGGGAAGGCCGGCTCATTGGACCATTTCCTATTTTTGAAGAAGGAAATGATAATGCAGGTGGCCTTCGTCCCAAGGCGAAGCGGTTTATTATTGTGGAGAGATACCTTCACCACGACCTCTCCCTCTGTTTCGCACACAATCAGCCTGGCCTCATCCCAGAGCAGGGAGACCATTAACTTGGCCCAACTAATGGGCAGGTCGAGGATTACGGCCGTCAAGATCTGAAACTTGAAAGGGGTGACTTGGTCGTAATTCCCGATGTGCCCTAAAAAGCACTTCTGAACGAAGTCCATCAGGAGGCGGTATTTTGGGCGGAGCTCGTTCCTCTTGAAGGATACCGCAACGTACTGCCGTTGCTCAATCAAGACACGGTCTACAACCTGCTGCAGTTGATCTCGAGAGATTTCGGAGAGCTGCATCGTCCCTCCATCCCCAATACCAAAGGCAGCCTTCACCGCATCAAGGACGTTGATGGTGTGCATGATGTTCTGGGTTCCGAGGGAGACGGTGTGGGAAGACACGGAATCACCCTCGTTCCAGTTGTAGAAGAAAGCAGATACAATCTTGGGGAGACTTTTCGCCGGCCGGGTGGAGATGATTTGGTGGAATGGAAAGCATGTCTCCACCAAGGCAAACATGGAGTCAAGATCACGAAAACCGAAGTTATCGCGCACCATGTAGGGCTCGAATTTGATGCGAGCCTTCAAGAAATCCTCGATTTCGGACCACTGCATTTCTTTTCGACCGGAAGTTTGATTTCCTGCCATAGTTGATTTTTCCTGCAAGTTTTTCGAGAAAAATTAGAAAACAAGAATGAAGAACTCGACGGAAAACTTAAACTGAATCGGTGAAAAAGGGCACAAACCACGTCTTGTGATTTGATACAGAGAGTGTGAAAGTGGAAATCAAAGAACACGACGGCGGCAGTTTTTGTAGAGAATGAAGAATTAGGTTTTTGCGGAGAAGATGATGAGAGTAAGTAACGTTTGAGTGTAAAACTGCATGACATATATAGAATTTTTGAACGGTTGTGATCGTTCGAATTTGAAAAGGTGAATATCTCTCTTTAATTCTCATCCACACGATGGGTGCGCGTGAAATGTAAAACGTTACACATTCGCGCGTGAGATATTGAAAACGTGCGATAACTTGCACCTTTTCAGAGAGACGGCAGGGAATTAAATGCAACCTCGGTCAATGTGTCAATATTTGACACTTGACTGGATGTTTTACAAAAATGGTAATCATTACTCCCTTTTTCCTCATTTTCTGCAAATTATCAGACCCTTAAATAATGAAACACATTGAGAAATAAATAACATTAATAAATGAAGAAATCAATGCGTATTAAAGAAGTCATAGGACAAAAGGGTGATACTGCCCTTTTGATTCTCCCTTTATAAATGCAGTTGCATTCAGGTTGATATCGGTCTGATGATATCGGCCTTGTGACAGAGAACGGCCTGGCGAAATGAACGCCCTGGACATGTTGTATCGCCCTGGCGAGATGAAACGGCCTGGACTTATAATGTCGGCCTTTGTTCCCCCTTAAATGATGGATCATTTTGGGCAAGTGTTCCCCCTCAATTGAGGAACACAGGTCGATGTGTTGAGTAGTCGACGGCCTGTTGATGAACACGGCCTGTTGATGAACACGACCTGTTGATAGAGACGGCCTGTTGATCGAGAACGATCTGTCATTTGAATCGGCCTGTAGGAAGGGATACAAGGCGACGGCAGACTCATCGATCTGTATTTCAACGTCGTCGCGTTCGGCCTGTTTGAAGGTAACGGCCTGACAAACGGTAACGGCCTGTTGAGTAGATGACGGCCTGTTCCCCCTTAATATCGGCCTGATGACTCAACATTCAATAACCCTAGCTTTCCACATAGCATTTTGAATCTTTCTTCGGCTAGGGGTTTGGTTAGAATATCAGCTCGTTGAATATCAGTGTGTATCTTCTCAATAACCACGTTCTTCTTTTCCACGTGATCACGAATAAAGTGATGTCGAATATCCACGTGTTTGCATCTTGAGTGAAGAACTGAGTTTTGAGTAATAGCGATAGCACTCGAGCTGTCGCAGAATATAGGCACTTCGCTGACTTCAACTTCATAATCCTTAAGTTGTTGTTTGATCCACAGAATTTGTGCACAACAACTCCCTGCGGCCATGTACTCGGCCTTTGTGGTGGAGGTGGCTACTGAAGTTTGCTTCTTTGAAAACCATGATATCAGCTTGTTTCCGAGAAAATGGCAAGTACCCGAGGTAGATTTCCTATCGAGCTTGCACCCTGCATGATCAGAATCTGAATAACCTGTAAGCTGCAAATTATCATCACAAGGATACCAAAGACCTAAATTTGTGGTTCCTTTGATGTATCGAAGAATTTTCTTTGCTGCTTCCAAGTGAGATTCCTTCGGATTAGCTTGAAATCGAGCACACACTCCAACTGCAAAAGTGATGTCAGGTCGACTAGCAGTTAGATAAAGTAATGAAACAATTATACCCCTGTACTGTGTTATGTTGGCAGGTTTTCCTTCGGGATCCGGGTCGATCTTCCCTCCAGAGAGCATCGGTATTTTGACAGGCTTGCTGTCTTTGACACCAAACTTGTCGACCAGCTCGTGTGCGTATGTTTGGCTAATGAAGATTCCTTCATCGGACTGCTTGACCTGCAACCCTAGAAAGAAATTCATTTCCCCCATCATAGACATTTTATATTTTTCAGTCATGAGGTTACCAAATTTTTCGCACAAAATGGGAGATTTAGATCCAAAAATGATATCATCAACATAAATTTGTACTAAAAGGATATGTTCATTCACTTTGATAGTGAATAGCGTCTTGTCGACTGAACCACGCTTGAATCCTGATTCGATGAGGAAGGATGACAGCGTCTCATACCAAGCTCGAGGAGCTTGCTTAAGACCGTAGACGGCCTTGTGCAGTTTGTAGACTTTGCTTGAATCACCCTCCTCGAATCCAGGAGGCTGTTCCACATAGACTTCTTCTTCAAGAACGCCATTGAGGAACGCACTTTTAACATCCATCTGGTAGACTTTGAATCGTTGATGAGCGGCATAAACTAGAAACAGCCTTATATCTTCTAATCTTGCAACGGGGGCAAACGTCTCATCATAATCGATTCCTTCTTGTTGACAGTAACCCTTTGCTACCAATCGGGCTTTATTTCTGACAACTTCTCCAGATTCATCTCTCTTGTTCTTGTAAACCCATTTGACTCCAATGGCGCCCTGATGATAAGGACGATCAACTAGAGACCATACTTCATTTCTTTTGAATTCATTGAGTTCTTCTTGCATGGCTTGAATCCAGTCAGCATCTTGAAGAGCTTCAATGGCATCTTTGGGTTCAATTCGAGAGAGATAGCAGCTTAGTAGTGCGCTTTCACCAATCGTCCTTCTCGTTCGTACTCCTTGGTTTGGGTTCCCAACAATGAGTTCTTTTGGATGAGCATCGATCCAACGTCTGCGTCGAGCTCTTTCTTCATTTGAAATGATTGGCTCGGGCTCATTAATGGGTTCGTCAAACTCCGGGTGAGTTGAAGGTTGATCAGTGGGCACGTGCTGTTGCTCGGGCTGTTGATCAGGCTGCTGTTCGGCCTGGATGTTGAGCTGCTCCATTGTGCTATCGAGCTGCTCGATTTGGGATGTAAGGTCGTGAACAGCATCAGTCTGGGGGACTGAGGGAGGGGGATCAGCCTGGTTATGTCCGGCTGATGTATTACAGCTCGAAGTATCATTTGCATCACTTCCCCCTTGCTGTGTGACCCTAGGATCAGATTGATCCTCTTCCTCCAAATCATTTGGAGTCCATACTAGCAGGTCGTCAATGGGGGAGTTAGACGGCCTGTTAGCAGCGGGCTGTTCTGTACCTGTACTTGATTCTCTGTACAGACAAGTAGATTCATCAAACACAACATGAGGTGTTACCTCCACAACTAGGGTTTTCTTATTAAAGACTCTATAAGCTTTGCTAACCTCTGAGTATCCTAAAAATACTCCTGGATCGGCCTTGCTATCAAAAGTCTTTAATTGAGATTTCCCATTGTTATGAATGTAACACAAGCACCCAAAAGCTTTAAGATACTTTAACCTGGGGAGCTTGTTGTTCCACAGCTCGTATGGAGTCTTTCCATGTCGGGTCGTGATGATCGACCTGTTTTGGGTATAGCAGGATGTGTTAACGGCCTCTGCCCAAAACTTCTTTGGAAGGTTGGTTTCATCCAACATGGTACGAGCTGCTTCCTTCAGCGACCTGTTACGGCGTTCCACTACGCCATTTTGTTGAGGTGTACGAGCTGCTGAGGTTTGATGATGAATCCCACTCTTTGTGCAATATTCCTCGATCATTGCATTGATAAATTCGGTGCCTCGATCAGATCGAATGGAGATAATGGATTTCTCCTTTTGATTGCACAGTTTGCTCAGCAACGCAGGTAGCTTCTCCAAAGTCTCCTTCTTTTTGTACATGAAAATAACCCATGTAACTCTAGAATAATCATCTATAACAACGAGAGCGTATTTTCTACCGTTTATACTCAAGGGAGTGACTGGACCGAAGAGGTCGAGATGGAGAAGCTCAAGAATTCGATTTGATGTTTGTGCCGTCACGCTTGGAAAGGATGATCTTGTTTGCTTTCCAGCTTGACAGGCTCTGCAGATGTGATCACGATCGAAGACTTGATCTGGCAGGTCGTTCACCATCTTGTTGCGTGCGAGCTTGTTGATGGCCTTGAAGTTCAAGTGACTCAACCTCTTGTGCCATAGCCAGCTTGTCTCGGAATCAGCCTTTGTGACCAGGCAGGTCTCTATCCAATCTGTCCATTGAACAATATAGAGTCTATCCTGCAAAATTCCGGTAAGAAGTGTTTCTCCTTCCTCATTTTTCACGAGACATTTGTTAGCGGTGAATTCTACTCGTTTACCACTCGAGCAGAATTGCGACACAGAGAATAGGTTATGATTAAGACCTTCAACATAAGAGACGTTAGAAATAGTTGTTTTACCAACTTTTAGATCGCCCTGGCCTCTCGTAAGTCCCTTAGAACTTCCTCCAAAGGTTACAAGTGGCCCGTCTCATTCTTGATAGTTTGATAGTAGCGTTTTGTCACACGTCATGTGCTTTGAGCATCCACTATCAATGATCCATACAGCTCCACGAGCTGCTTGGCTCCTTCTTTGAGCCTTCCCGACCTGCAATTAGTTAAACTTAGCAACCCACTTGAGATTGGGTGCTACATCGGTTGCGGGAACGGCCTTTGGGACCCAAATTTGTTTTGCCGGTCTGCTTCTATCCGAGGCTGAGGACGAGGCAGTGGCGGTCTTGGGCTTGGGAGCCTTGGATTTCTTTGAGCGAGAACGGCGAGGCTGATAGAACTGCTCATCATGAAAGCCAGATTGATACTGCCAGTCTTGATAGTTAGACCGTTGAGGATAGTGGCAGTGACAACCTTGATGAGCAGGATAGAAAAACTGAGGGTGATACGGCCTTTGATAGTACTGGCCTTGGTATCGCCATGGATGGACAGCCTGCTTTTGATGAGAGGGGGCAGGTCGACGATGCTCGGCACGTCGACTTTCTTTCTTTTGAGGAACAGGCTGTTCCTTCTTGTGTTGCTTTACAAGGATGGCTTGGGGCTGTCGAACTGGATTCTTCAGCTGGACCATCTTGTCTGGAAGAGCTTGATGAGCTTTCCGAACACTCTTTGACTTCGACTGCGCCTTCACGAACGTGATCTTGCAATCTTTATCCTTGCTTTCCTTGGATTTTCCATTAAATCCAATGCCAGAGTGATCGCGCGGATTGCGTTGCATGGATTGAACTTCTTCCAGCTTCTTTCCACTTTTCTTCAACTGACTCAAAGTGAGTTGAAGTTTTTCTTCCTTTTTCACGAGGAGTTCGTGTCGAATTACCAAGTCAGCCAATTTTGAGGTAAGGCTGTGTATTTCGGCATCTTTGGTCTTGAGGGACTCGTCCTTCTCGAGCTCCCTGGTATCGAACTCCTTGACCCGTAAAGTCAATTCTTCAACCTTTGACTTTAGAGTTTCGATCTCCCTGTCCTTTTCTTCATCGTAGGGAGAAAATCTTTCTTCTAATGCTAGCTTGTATTTTTCATTTTTGTCCATAAGCTCAGCATTATCTTCAATGACCTCTTTGAGTGTATCCACGAGGTCGGCATAGTCATCGAGCTGTTTCTTGATTTCTTCCCAAGACACAGCCTCGGATAGGTCTTCATCACCTTCTTCTGCACAATCATCGTCAGAAAAAGAAAGTGAAATGGGTTGAGGATCTACCTTTGAAGATCCCTCGTGTTGTTGGTGCTCTCCAACGAAACATTCTTCGTCATCACTTTCGTCGAAAGCGATGTAACCTTCGTCATCACTTGACGAACTGTCAGAGAGGTGAGCTTCCTTTGTTTCTTCGGCGATCATGGCAGCTCGTTGATCTTTAAGCTTCTTATCGCGCTTTGCACGGAGCTCGTCTCTCTCTGCCTTGGTAAGATCCGGACAGTCGGTCTTGTAGTGACCTGGCCTGCCACAATTGAAACAACCTCCCTCGGGTGTGTTAGAAGAATTGAAGGTTGAGGGTTTACCTTCTCCCTTTTTGTCAGGGCGGTCGTGGTTGCGGTTTGAGAAGTTCGCTTGTTGTCACGATAGAACTTTTTGTATTTGACAACCTTCCCTAGGAGCTTCTCATTTCTCCTAGCAGCTAGAGCGTAGTCGAGAGTCATCTTCTCGAACTTCTTGACGATGGATTCGTCAATCGGACTTTGGGTAGCAGCTGAGGCTGAGTCGGCCTTGAAAGCTACCTCCTTGTTCTTTTCATCAGCCTTCTTGCTGGTGGAAGGCTGTGTTGATCCATGGATGCGGATCATTTCATATTCATTTCCGACAAGAATGTCGAAAAGATCTTCAGTGGTGAGGGAGTTGAAATCTGAACGGGCTGGATGCATGGCGGCGTATACGTGCCAATTTGCGGGAAGGGCACGTATCACTTTAAGATTCTTCTCGCGCTGCGTATATTTGTACGGGTTGATTGCAGCGACCTCGAGAATAATCTCGGTGAAGCGAATTTTCATCGCTTCTATGGTTTCACCCGAAACCATTTTGAAGTCATCGAACTTGCTGCACACCATAGACAGCTTGTTCTCCTTCATTTCCTCTGAGCCAAGGCTGATGGACCGGAGGGTGTCCCACATTTCTTTGGCCGTTTCAAGATTTCGGATCTTGGCCAGGTAGACGCCCTTCACGGTGCTGGAGATGAGTCCCTTTGCGTAATCATCGAGGCCGGCCTCCTTCCTTTCCTCGGTTGTGTAGTCGCGAGGGTTTTTGAGGACTTTCTCGTATGTAGCCTCCCCGGGGGATGTTCCATCCACAATAATCTTCGCTGCATAAATGGGGGAGGGGCCATTCTCGATAATATCCCACATGAGGACGTGATGTGCCTTGAGACACATCTTGATTCGGAAGCTCCAATCTTCATAGCCTTGAATGGAGAAGTCTTCACATACCCTGAGAAGAGAAGCCTCCATAGCAAATAGTATGATATGAAATGAATGAAAAGATTTTTCTAAGGATCGGTTCAAAATGACCAAAAGTTTGATAAAGAACTTTTAGTATGCAAAGCAGCGGTCAAAAGAACCACTGCTCTGATACCACTTGTTGGTCCCGGGAAAGAGTAATTGGTGTATGGGGGGGGGGGGGGGGGGGGGAATACACCAATAACCAACCGTTTTTGACTTTTGAAAATCAGGTCGATCTAAAGGTCGATTGTCAAGGTCGATCTTTATCAGAGGTAGTTTGATCTATCAAGCTCGTATGGTATCAAGCTTGATTTATCAAACTGTTGTTAATGCGGAAGTTGGTGGAGGTTGATTTACTCTTTGAAAAATCTTTAAGGCTGAAAACAGATAGAAGGTTGATGCGTGATATGCAGGTTGATGCTTGTCAGTTTGATAAGAAAATATAAAGGCCGATAAATAAAGAGAGAGAGAGAGAGAGAGAGACACCGCGATATATCGTGGTTCGGAGAAACCCTCCTACGTCCACGTCAGGTCGACTCGACCTGAGAATCCCTTTACCTTTGGATTCAACCTCTCTTATTTATACTGACTGAGTATCAGTTCTAGATACAATCTAACCTGAAAATATCTAGAAACGAGTTTTGGGTCGTGACCCTTACAACCTTCGTACTAAAATGTACAAACAACCTTTCACTTTTACAGAGCTTGACTAACTCTATAATGGCGAAAACACAAACAAGCTATCTAACTTCGAACTAGTCGGAGAAGAAGCTGTTGAACCAACGACAAGCAGCAGTGAACGCTTCGTCGTTGTGGTGTTTATCGGAATCGGAAACCTCTCTTCGTCAAGTGTTTGGGAAACTAATCGGATTTCGAACACTTGAATGGATATGAACTTTGAGAGAGATTTGGGCAGATATTTGGCGTTGATAACTTGAGTTTCCCGTTATTGAATCCGATAATGGCTGAAGTATATATAGGCAGTTTTGAAAAACTAGCCGTTGGAGTCAGGCTGACGTGGCACTAGCCGTTGGAAGCTGACTCACTTCTAGCCGTTGGGAATATTCGTCCTTGCTGGCACACGACGTGGCAAGGATCAGGTCGTGACGCTCCATGAAGGCGGAGCATCGACCTTGATTGATAATCCAGCTCTTGAAATCTTCTAAGGCAGTGCAGGCTGGAAGCTTGATAGGGGAGGTCGATAGACAGGCAGATAAGCAAGGCCGATCCGAATGAGGCAGGTCGATACACAACCTTCCTCTTACATGGTGGATCGAACTTGCATTAGGAAATAAGAGAGCATCGACCTGCACTAACAGGAGCAGGTCGATCTATCGGCCTTGACCCTAAACAAGTAAAATATGCCTAAGTGTGGTTTCGATAAACATCATCAAAATCGAACTGCAAGGGGTTCCCAACAGACTTGGTCAACTACCTGGCGATAGGAGAGTTGCCCAAGGATATGGATAGTTATCAAAGGAATAAGCTGATGATGAAGCAAACGCTGCATTTGGGATGAACCCTACCTTTGGAGACATTGTGCTGATCAAGTCATTCGAAGATGTGTACCTGAGTCAGAACAGAAAAGTATCCTCGAGCACTACCATTCCAAGGAGTGTGGAGGACACTTTGGGCAAAGGAGGATAGCGAGGAAGTGTAACGGCCCGCAAATTCGATAATCTATAAATCTAAGTTACGGTAATAAGTTACGAGTAATACTCGTATTTATAGATATATTTATAAATATATACATCAAGATATCTATGCTTGATTTAATATGTTATGATGAAAGGAAGATAGTCGGATTGATTATCGAGTAAGATAGCACGTTATTAAACGAAGGCAATCTTAATTAATTTATATTATGGGCCAAGCCCATCGGTTCATGATCGAACCGCTAGATAACAATCGAACCAAACATTCGATTAATACATTAATGATCAAAAACAGTAAATTAATAACAACAAACCACATGTCAATAATAATAATATCTTGAATAATTAAATGATTATACATATTAAAACAACAAATAATTAAAGAGGTACATTGCATGTATTCGTTGCTTGAACCAAAAGAAAGAAAAAAAAAAAAAAAGAACAGCAGAAAAAGGTGGCAGAGAAGGGAGAAGGGACAGCAGTCTTTCCAGTTTTCCAGCTTCATTCTTTCCCCTTGCCCCATTCTTGAGCTCCAAGAAAAATATCAACTTGTCCCTCAACTTGCCACCTGCAAACTGCAAAGCAAAAATGACAGGATTAGATAAGGAAATTAGAAAGATAAGACCCTATCTCTTACACTAACTAGCTAGATTTGCAGAGATCAAAAGAAGGATTTGCAGGGTGAAGGCAGATTTTTCCTCCAACCCTTACCATCATGATGTTGATACATTCATCAAAAGATAAGCCCTATAAATAACTCCCACCCCAACTCATTTCAATTCCTCTTTCCTTTCACTCACTACCCCACAAAACACTAGAGAAGGGAGAAGTAGTAGAGAAGAAGCAGCAGATCAAGAAGAAGAAGGAAGGAGTGTGGTGAGCTAGCAACAACAGCACTTCTAACTTCTAGTAAGTAATAAAAACTCAAGAATCATTAAGCACAATTTAAGCTTAAACACTTGAACAAGAGTTTGATAATTTCAGTTTCACTTCAGTTCATAAACATACTAAAACTAAGAAATTACTTATGAGTATGATTATGAAAACCAAAGCATGAGTTCAAGCATAATGCGAAACATAAAACGATTTCAACTAATGTCACAATCTTGATGCTATCACTCATAACATGTAGTAAACACCTAGTTGCTACAACATGTGTGTTTTCATTCAACAAGAGTAAACCGAAAGCTATAGCAAGAAAATCAAAAGACATAAATCACCACAAATTTTCGCATTTCAAAATTGAAATCTGAAATCTAAGCTATGTAAATATATTTTGCTCCTAAGAGATGCAGTGAATACTCATTCACATAAACCAAAGGAACCATTTACTGCCACTAATTAATCCTAATAAGTTAAATAAACAAAGAAAGGGAGTCGAACCTCCGTCGAGGCCAAAGCCTCGACGGGAGAAGAGCAGTCTGCCGGGGCGGCAAAGGCGGCCCCGAGTCAAGCTTCGACGGCACTCTTCACCGTTGAGTAGCTGCTGCCCAAACCCTGCATAAACAAAGAAAATGTTAAAACCTTAAAATATATATATGAATGCCGAGAGAGTGAGAGTTCAGAGGGAGGTCTCCGGCGACGGACGTTCCAGCGTCGGCGTCTCCCGGCAGCGCTCCCGGAGCCCTGCAAGCTGAGGAGAAGAGAGTTAGACAGAGGTTTAGAGTCGTGGAGAGGAGAGGAGGAAGAACGGGAGAGCGAGGGGACGACGTGGCCAGCGACGGCGAGCCTCGCCGCCGGCAACGGCGGCGTCGACTTCAAGCTGTCGCGTCCAGCCCGATTTAGAGGAAGTCGGAGAGCAGAGATAGAGAGAGGAGAAGGGATAGAGAGAGACGGGGGAAGGAACGGTGAAGGAGAAGGCGAGGTGGCCGGGGACGGCGGCAGCTCTCCGGCCGACTGGACAGTCCGAGAGGGAGAGGGAGATGGGGCGGATGGCTAGGGCTCGTGAGGGAGATGAGATTTGGGGAAATGAGAGAAATGGTGAGGATTTGGGATTTTATACTTAGGGTTTAAACCGGGTCGGGTTCTGGGTCGGGTTTCGGGTCGGGTTTTGGGTAGGGTTTTGGGTCTGGGTTAGGAGTAGTTTCGGGCCGGGATTTGGGCTCAGGTTGGGCCAATTAAATTACGGCCCAACTGTTTAATTTATTAAATATTTCGTATGTTAATACCATAAAATTTAGACGAGGAACGTTATAAATTACCGAGAAATATTTTATTTATTTAAATAAAATAACTCGACTAATTCGAGCCTATTAACGAAGCTCGATAAATTTTCGAGCCAAAAATAGTCTATTTAATTCATGGAAATGAATTATATTATAATGTTGGGTTTAATAATCCAATAATATATATATAACTTCAAATAAATTATTATTCGAAGCTTATGAGGATAATTAACGGCTATCACTAGCCAAGGAGAATCATTAACTCCGATTAATAATCTCACGATATATTAACGGAACGATAGTCGAAACGAGAAATTAGGAAAAAGGGATAGAATATTCCTTTATTAAGAATTATTAAATTCTTTAAGAATAGAAATTCTTATAGCTTCGCTTTTAAATAGGTGGGAGTCGATCGGAAGGCGAACGACACGATCCTATTTGAATCCAGCTCTTTTTACGCTATTTAAGGTGGGCTTTCTTCCAAAGAAAAATGAGAATTTATTTAATTAAGTTCTAGTTATTTTCAGCTTGTCATGCCATAAACATTTTTGTTTTGTGTATGACACCTATCTGAATTGGCTTCGCCAATTAAGTTAATCGATTTCGGGTCCTTGTTAAGACTTGCTATCTTACTTGGACTAGTGTACACAGGACCGTGAGTCATCTTCAGGGTTGGCCGGTCAGGTGTCGTGTGAGGTGGCCACCTCCTCGACACCACAGTTTCAGATATGGTAGATTACTAAAAAAACTTAGTCAGCGCTGACACTTTTAGATCACAAGAACAGTTTTAGTGAACATAGGATTTTTACAGTAAAATCCCTATGTTTCACTTACTAATGGCATGTACAATTATATTGTATAGTTTTCGGCAATGTGTCCACTGAGTACTCTGTACTCAGCCCTGCATGTATTTCTAAATGTGCAGGTTGAGCCAGGTGGAGTGAAGTGACGAGCGGAGCCTTTTGTCGTGTAATTATGTAATAGATAGACTTTCGGTAATACATGTCTTCATACATGTATTCCAGTACTCTTTCCGCTGCGTACACTCTACGTAATAATTACGTACTTTCTAAGTACTTTTCAGTTATGTATTGACTAAGACAAGTAACCTTGTGTTCTTTTGGGCCTTGAGCCGAAACTTCGAAGTTATCGTAATGTTCTAGTATTCATATGTGCCGAGATCCGCATTCAATTCCTTACCCCTTTCTATTCCCCCCTTCTTAATTCCCACCCCTAGTCACGGTTTCCCCGGTTTAGCTATCCTTAGCAAAATCCGGTCGTGACAGGAAGATCCTAGACTGCGGATTCTACTGGCCCACGCTATTCAAAGATACCTACGAGTGGGTGAAAGCTTGTGATAGATGCCAACATGAAGGAAACATCGGAAGGAGGAATGAGATGCCTCTCATGCCCATACTGCCTGTCGAGATTTTCAATTTGTGGGAAATAGATTTCATGGGCCCCTTGCCCAAATCAAGGGGCAATCAATACATCCTCTTAGTAGTGGACTATGTGTCAAAATGGGTGGAAGCACAAGCACTTGCCAATAACGACTCCAGTGTCGTAGTCACCTTCCTCAAGACCCATATATTCGCAAAGTACGGAGTGCCCAAGGCAATGATCAGTGATCGAGGAACGCATTTCTGCGACAGTACCGTGGAAGCCCTGATGAAGAAGTATGTAGTTCACCACAAACTGACCATGGCGTATCATCCTCAAGGAAATGGGCAAGCAGAGCTGTCCAACAGAATCATCAAAACCATCCTAAGGAAAGCAGTGGGTATTTCAGGCACATAGTGGAGTTCCAAACTTGATGACGCGCTCTGGGCGTATCGGACCACCTATAAGACACCATTTGGGATATCACCATATCGCATGGTGTTGGAAAAGGCTGCCACCTGCCTGTTGAGCTGGAGCACAGGGCGTATTGGGCAGTAAGCCGCATGAACTACGATTGAGATCAAGCAGGGCAATCCAGGAAGTTGAGCTTGCAGGAGCTCGAGGAAATTCGTCTGGAGGCATATGATAATGCAACAATATACAAGAAGAAGTTGAAGAGAGCCCATGACGAGATAATTCAGAAGAAGGAGTTCGAGCCAGGGCAACTGGTTCTCCTATATCAGTCACATTTCAAATTGATGTCGGGTAAGCTGACCACCAAATGGTGCGGACCATATACGGTGGAAGCCCAACATCCCAATGGAGCAGTAGAAATTCGTGATCTGAAAAAAGGGCTCATCTTTAAAGTGAATGGACAGACGTTGAAGGCCTACTATGGGCAGGATGAAGTGTACAAGGAAGGGGAAGAGGTCCCCGACGATGCGGACACTTAAGGATGAGTAACACGTCGTGCCCACGACGATAACTAAGGCACTGGCCAGGAGGCAACCTGGTATGTTTTCCTTATTCTTTTATTTTCGTTTTGAGTCAGGGAAGTCCTACAAACTTTGCTTAAAGCAAAGTGTTTGTGTGGGCAACCCCAGTTTTAGTTACCAACTTTCTACACACTTTGCCCAAAGTAAAGTGTGTGTGTGGGCAACCCCAGTTTTAGTTACCAACTTTCTACACACTTTGTCCAAAGCAAAGTTTGTGTGTGAGGACGGTCCTTGCTTTTAGAGTCAACCAATTTCCTACACACTTTGCCCGAGAAGGGTTGTCATTTATGTTACTGATGAAGCCGAGAAGGGTTGTCATTCCTTGCAGGGAGAATTCTGTTATCTTGCCTTGCAAGTTGGGCATGGAAGCGAAGTATGATGGCTTGGGCAAGACACGGAGGGGCGGGTATGGAAAGGAATATGCTCGAATCTGTCAAATCGGGAACAAATTCTGCCAGAGACGGTTGCCTTACCCAACACCCCAACCTTCCTTAACCGCCATTATCACCCTAATTTGAATTTCAAATTCAAAACCTGCCATACTCCACCACTCCCAATAACCTATAACCACAATAACTCCCTCCTTTTCTTCATTATGGAACAAAATCGATCTCACCGGCGACTCACCACCACCTAGAGCAAAAAAAACCCGAAAAGCACCCTACAAGCAAAGCATCATGTCTTCCAGTAGCCAAAAATCAGCCAAGTCTCCGGCCAAATCTCTGCAGCAGCCCCTCCGTGTAACCCCACTGAAGACGGTTGTCCTTGAAGAAGAACAAGTGCCGATGGAGGAAGAAGTTCTACCTGAGCAGAACGTTGATCAGCATATGGAGGAATACTATGAGGAAGAGTAGGCTGAGGAGACGGCCGGCGAGGATGAAGCGCCACCGGAGACGACGGTGGCGGAGAGCAAAGAGGAAAGGCCGAACTCCTCTCCGGCCAAATCAAAGAAGAGGACCTCTTCAGCCACACCACCCGCGAAGAGGCAGAGGGCAGCCCCCTCCGACGCCGGCTCCTCACCGACGTTCGACAACGGAGAGAAGGAAGAAGGAGAAGAGACCACCACCTCGGTGGTGGTTAAGCTAGAGAAGCCACCGCGATCCGCCTCCGGCAGAAACACCCGTTCCAGAGCCACGGGCAAGGCGACAACAGAGCCTGCCAATGACATCTCTCGCAAGAGTGTCATCCTGCCCAAGGCCGTGCACATGAAGACGCTAGAGCAGCTGGGCATTGCTAAAGAAGTCCAGCAGCTCTTTGACAACATAGGGTGGGGGTTCTTCCTCAAGTGGCCGAGCAAGGTGAATATCACACTGGTGAAGGAGTTCTACAACAAGGCAAGGGTAACTTTTGATGAGCATGGTGTGCCGTTAACAGTACAGAATTCGATGGGAG
Organism: Thymus mandschuricus; assembly: GCA_029379335.1. Lineage (NCBI taxonomy): Eukaryota > Viridiplantae > Streptophyta > Magnoliopsida > Lamiales > Lamiaceae > Thymus > Thymus mandschuricus. Next base: position 33,504,417 of record CM057073.1, on the reverse strand, counting down.
GAGCCGAGACAGTGCATTTGCTGAATGAGTTCAACCAGGCTCTCTAGGCGGATTCCTACGCCGTGGTCCGAAGTCAAGCGCACATGGAGGCAATCAAGAAGCTTCCAGACATGGCCAAGGAGTGGCCAAAGATCTGGAAGGAGATGAACAAGGGCCAAGATTCTGTTTACAACTCCAGCAAGACTAAGGACAATGTGCTAGGCTCCCCCGCACTCCGTGTTTGTCACCGCATCCTGGCGTACAATTTCGACGGCAAGAAGGACAACTCTAACTCTCTCTCACAGCAGGAGGTCTACATCCTGTGGTGTATGACCAAGAAGATAAGGCTCGACTTTGGAGCCTTTGCTGCTGCCCAGATTCTCAGCATCCTGAGCAAGTCCACATAGAGGCTGTCCCTTGCCCACATGGTGACCGTCTACGCGGAGCGCGCTGAAGCTTGGACTCCAGATCATGAGAAGAATGCAACCGTCGAGGAGCTACTTGATCTTGCCTGTCTCGGCAAGATGATGGAGATAGGACAGGACGAGCATGGAATACACCGCATCATGGACCAGCCAGCAGTGGAGAAACCCAAGAAGAAGGCCAGCAAGTCAGCAACCCCAGAACCCTAAGGCTTCGATCTGCAAGCCGCCTTGGGCAAGCTCCAGGAAACAATGGACGAGATCAAGACCGCCCAAGTCAAGCTCTTTGGGCACCTCGGATTCAGGTACCCTCCTGATTCCAACTAATGTCCCTCCCTTTTACATTTTTTTATTTTTATTTTATTTTATTTTATTTTATTTTATTTTATTTTTATTTTTGCATTTGTTAGAGTCAGTCGCTCTTCCTTTCCACACTTTGCCCAAAGCAAAGTGTGTGTGTGGGAGGGCAAAAACATGCATGCATTCTTGCCTTGTCATTTATCTATCCTACCCACGGGTGGGGTGAATGAACGACAAGGCATCAGTCTACATTTCGTGTCAATTCCTTTCTTCGATGTCACACCACTCAGGTACGATGCGGGCGTGGGAATTTTGTGTGAATATGTGCATTAGGCAGTGCTGACATGTAGGTCAAGTCAAGCATGTTAGGAAGCAAGCATGATAGATAAGCATGATTACACCCGGTGAGGTTTTTAGCTTTCATGTGTAAATTCATATATATATCACATGCTTCTTTCACTGTGAGATGACTTGATGATTAGTCTGTTCTATAACTTGCCTGCACCTCTGGTTGAGATTTCAATGAATTGAGCATAGGTGTTTAGATGAATAAAGCAGTTTTCTTCTTTACAACCACTTTGCCCAAAAAGCCTACTTGTGCATTATTCCATTGCTTAGCCCCTTTGAGCCTTAAATAATTCTTTCATACATCACTTAAAAATGCCCAAAGTGAACACTTCCTACCCGGTCGTGAGAACTCTAGGTGTGATAAAAATAAGAGGAGGATAAGGATGGATAACACAGAAATAAAAAGACTAGAAGTGGAGATAGGCAGTACTTAAAAAGAGGCATCTTGCCCATCTAGAAAAGCCTATAGAAAAGAAGAGAAAAAAGGGGGACAAAAAAAAAAGAAAAAAAAATATAAGTCCCCATAAAAAAGTTGTATGTGCTTAGGCCCGGGAGAAAAGAGGGCAAGGTTAGGGGAGAACTGGGCATCTTGCCCAGACTAGAAATATTAGAGTTCTCAAACTGACCTTAGCCACTGTCCAAATACTTCCTACCCCCCGTCTAAAGCCTAACATTACAACCCAATAAAGGCCTTAGGATAAACACCATATTAGCTCAGTCTAAGTAAGTGGAGGCATTAGAGGGCAGGCAAGCCAATGGGACGTCTAACTCATCTCAAGTCAATGAGCGTAAACACTTAGCCCAAACACAGAGTGAATGAGTGTGGTGAGGAAACCCCCTATTCATGCTTTATCTTGACTTTCTGAATACATGCGCCCTATTTGACTTGCATTTTTCCTACATGTTTATTAGTACTGTCCTGCCCATGTTCCATTGCATGAGTCTTTACTTTCTTTCTTTTCGGGTTAGTCTGCGGATGCATTGCTTGAGGACAAGTGGGTTAGTCTGCGGATGCATTGCTTGAGGACAAGCAAAGTAAAGTGTGTGTGTGTGACGAGCCCATATTATGCTCGTATTTTGTTCATAATTGAGTCTGCATATAGGTGTATTAGTCGAGTCTTTGCATGAGTCTTGTGCTTGGGAGGGCACATTTTGGTTTCAGGTAATCTTGGGCAGGATTCAGAGCAGGCAAGGCGATCTGGGGAAGTTAGCTGGGCAAGATGAGTTCAAGCATGATGGATTGAGCTTAAAGAGTATTCTTGGGCCGTACGACGACCAGATCGAGCTAGGGCGAAGGCTTTTCAGCAGGGAAGGAGACGCGAAAAAGGAAAGAATCCAATCTAGATTCATTCCTAATTGCCGCGATGATCAACTAGGAAACAAATCCACGCAGAGAAGGCAAGTCCTCCTGAGCTAAAAACCTAGCAGACGATTGATGGGCCTGGTCCACAAATCCATCTCCAAGTATAAAAGCAACCTTAATTTCAGAATCAGGACATACAAGCGTACACCGGAGTTGCTTTATACTTTTCCATTTCATGCTTTTACTTTATTATGTTTGAGAGTGGGGGGGAATGAACAAGTCCTATGGGCAAAGCTTTTTATGTTTTTAATTACCTTGCATGGCCGATGTTGGTGTCCGCCTCTTTTGATTTCAGTTTATAATATTTCAGTATTTAGTTTTATTATGTCTTCCTTTTACTTTTCTGTCATTTACATTTCAAGCATGCTAGAGTAGTCGTTTAAGCCCAGCTTGGGCAAGATGCCATGATATAATGTAACTCAATACTCGCGAGATCGGATTAATAGGTTTAACTGAATTATTGCATGTGTTCCCGAGTTTGCTAGGTTCTGTTCTACAATTCATGCTAGTCTTGGTAGGGTATGTGGCGAGTATCATATTGAGTCGAGCATGATTACAAATAGTATATGGGGAAAACGTGTAGGATAAGTCCTCACGCCATATAGTATGAACTAGCAACGGAGTGTAGTCATAGGTCGACGTTAGGCCTGCTTCCGTGGCTATTCGGGTCCACCACAGATCAGTAATGCTGCTTGGGCAGGATATGTGACAACTAATCCTTGCATGTAGAATGTCCAGGTTAGGGAGATATAATATATTTCTAAACTGTATGGGTGGATTGGGCACACATTGGCGGGGCACGTGACACGTGACAGAAGGGGGTCCTGCCTAGTGACTTGCCTATAACCTATGACATGTGCATAATTAGATCAGTGAAAGAGTAGAGTTATGTTGTAATTCATGGTACTTGCCCAGTCCGGGTTTCCTTTTAAATTTGTAATATCCCGCTTTTTATTTAGTTTAGTCAATACATTGTAGAGGAAATAATAATTATAATAAAAAAAAAAACTAAAGTAATTGATTATAATAAACAAATTGGAGATAAATGATTTTTTTTAAAAAAATAATAATAAGTTGCATCACAATTTAGGATAAAAAGAAAGAAATAAAAGAAAATATATGTTTTATCCTAATATAAATGGGGGGATAAAAATTTGATGGGTTAGTCATCAAACCCACACGTCACTTTCTCCCTTCCCTCAAAAGCTACTGCTGAGTAGGGATGGCAATTATACCCGCGAAATCGGGTACCCGCGGGTACCCGCCCCTAATGGGGCGGGTATGGGGGATAGATTCTGGACTCGGGGTCGGGGGCGGGTGGAGAAGTTTATACCCGCATCGGGTTCGGGGCGGGGCCGGGTTTCTTGATACCCGCCCCGTTTTCAACCCGTATAAGTATAATAATATAATATTATATATATTTAATTATAAATATGTATTAGAGTTTCCATATTTTCGAAACCTTCCATGTTCCTTTTCCATTAATTAACAATTAATCATATTAAATTATTAATCAATCGTATCCGACCCTCCCCCTCTTTGGCGGCTCTTCTGCTCTTCAATATCATTCAAAAACAAAACAAAAAAACCCTATTTTTTGCTGCAAATTTGTTCAATGTCTCTTAAATTAGTTTTATATGCTTGTGAAATTTATACGTAGTCGTAGTCATATTCAAAAAATATATATTGTAAACGATAATTTTAAACAATGTTTTTTGGGAAAAAAAAAAAAAAATAAAGTTAGCGGGTACCCGACGGGTATACTCATCCCGACGGGTAATCCCCGCCCCCGCCCCGACCCCGAATTAAACGGGTTTGGGGGCGGGTTCGGGGGAAAATTTTCTAAACGGGTATGGGGGTGGGGAAAGGAATACCCGCCCCGCCCCCGCCCCGTTGCCATCCCTACTGCTGAGTTCTTCTTCTTCTTCAATTCCTTTTCTTTTCTTCATCTCTCTGTATCGCACAGCACACACCGCTTTTCTTTTCTTCTTCTTTTCCCTTCTTTCCCTTCTTCTTTCCAGAAACGCTGTGCACCAGATTCGATTTCCAGTCTTCAAGCTCCGAGAAATCGAAACCACAGAGGTTGATAAGGATCTAAGTTAAGCTCTTGATCAAGGTAAGCTTTCTTTGAGATTAAACCTTGAATTTGAGAAAGGTATGATCAAATTTTATTGATATTCATAATCTACGCCTAGCTACGAGTCGATTTATGTATAAATTATTCGAAACCCCTGTGATTGCTTCCAAGTTCGATCAAGTACAGTAGTTGGTTGTGTGCTTTCCTAGTTATTCTTGGTTACGACGTGTATGGTATGATCATCTAGAGTCGATATGATGAGGTGTTCGATCAAAGTTCTCAAAGAAAACCATTCTCCTTGTTTTCTAAAAATTCAGCTCACTTACGGCCTTTTCTGTGAATACACTTTATAGTCTGAGTTTAAAACATTCTCCATGTTAAAGTATCCTTTCTTAGCTTTCCGTGGACATTTTATTCGTCCAAAATGGAATTCGTATGAATTTATTATGATTTTTCAAAGATTATGTGTCCAGATTTCAAAATCTGCCGAGACAGCTTCTGCACTAATTTTGATGTCCAGTTTTGAACCCCTTGCCTTGCTAATTTCCGTGTGGAATATGAATGAAAGTTACTCTATGTAAGTTCAGCTTTCCAAAACATCCTGAATCAGTTAAATTCATCAAGTAACGAAGGATTTATAGTTGTTCAAAGTTGGACCCCTGAATCTGTATGACCTCTGCTTTCCAGATTTCAGACATGTGTTCAAATGTTTATGGTTTTTAACTCCTTTAAGGGGGAAATCTGGGATTTTAAGACGTTATAGCTTGAGATGTTAGATTTCCACAACTTCAAGTCATTCCTCAATCCAAGATGTATTCGTACCAGAATAATTATTTTGCTACAACCTTGCAAAGTATCATCTTTTGCTCATATAGTGAGGTTACTTGATCCATAACTCACGATGCACTCCAGTCTAAGAACTCCAAACTGATATTTTCGTAAAGCATGTCCCTAGATTTCTATCCCTGTGTCTTGTTTCTTCTGACTTTATGGTCGTATGATCAAGTACAAGAGATTAACATATAAATCAGTTCGATTGTCAATCATAAGCTATTAGCTATTCTTGAGTTTTGAGATTCATAATCAAGAGTTGAATGAACATGATGAATGATAACCACATATATGCACATAGGTATATAAATGATATACGTTCGTTATAATGTTATACGTGAAGTTTATAATGTTATATCCCTATAATTAAAGTAAAAGAAGGAGAAGATGTGTTAGATCCCCTTATTCAGTGAACTCTTAATAAAGATTAAGGTTAAGAATATCGGAAAAAGTTTAAAGAATAAGATAAAAGTATAAGCTGAGTAATAAAGTGATTTCCAATAAATTCTCAGTTTCTTATTGCTTATAGTTATACCCTTGTTTCTATGAAGGAATGAGTGGTAGTCCAAGGCTTGGAAATAACTAAAGAAGCGGAATAGTAAGTGAAAGGCTTGGAATCAGGTGGGCTTTCTATCTAAAATGATATAAAGTTATATTTGTATGCATATGAGGACTTAGCTTTAAATTATTGACTTGCCAATATTTTATGAATATGTGTGATACCACATACTGAAGGAGGACGATATCGGTCTTGTCTGATGCAGGATTTGTGTACACGTTGTGATTGTGTGCTATCCTTTATTTTTGGTTGGCCGATCAAAGTGTTTGAGAGGGAGGCCTACCTCTCAACACATAAGTATATGTGAAAGTTGTTGTGGTGCATACATAATGAGATGGTAATATGAGTTGTGACTGCAGTCTACATGATGATAATATTTTAGCAAGCACTTGATAGATTTACAAAGAAAAACTCTTGTGTTAAGCTTAAGAATGGCAGGTTCAATATATAGCTCTAAGTAGCAATCTTTAAATGTTTTGGCATGTGTTCACTGAGTACTTTGTACTCAGCCCTGCATGTGATTTCTAAAATGTGCAGGTTACGCGTGGATGCATAATGGAGTGTGGCGAGCGAACTTTTGTTGTTAATAGTATGTAAATAGTGGTCTAAGCTAGGTTATATGTCTTCACACATGTAATCTACTCACGTTATTCTGCTGCGACACTTGATCTCCTTTTTGCTTGTAAATTGTAGCATCCATCTGACTATCGCTCTTGGAGTTGTATTTCACCTGAACCTTTGTATAAATCCTTTGTAGTTTGTTTAAATGGGCAGGTGTTATTTGTCTTCTAAGTTTAACTTCTTGGAGATAATTGTTATCTTGAGTTGTAGGAGATATGCTATTAAAACCTTTGCTTCTCATCGATATTATTCAATTAATTGAATTCGATAGACACTTCTCTTGTTTTGGATAATATTTAAGATGTAAAGGGGAGTTAGAATATTATCTGGAGTGTGTAGTAGCTATCCTTTCCCTTCGTACTCTTATTCGAGAAATGTTTAGTCATTCCTTGATCTTAAATTTCGCTCACTTGATTAGACAGGTTCCAAACGTTCAAGTCTTGAATCATTGTTCATCATATTTAAATAGGATAAAACTGAAAAGGGATCTAAGTTTCCCTTCATCCATACTTAAATCCGAAATATGTTCGTTCAGCCAATATTTCCATCATTTTCTTTTATTTTATTTTGCTTTTACTTTTATTGAGTCTCATCTTCCGGGTTTAATAATCTTCCATTAAATCGGGCTGCGACAAAATTATTGTTTACAAGTTCTTTACATTCAGCTGTGTTTACTTTTCCTTTGTTAAATTCTGTTCTGTCTTGGGCAACGCCCACCCCCAAACGTGACAACTTGTTTCTGGAAAGATTGCTACTCCAACTCCTCGTGCGATCGACCCTGTGCTTACCATTGCTATACTAGTTGTAGTAGTCGAGGCATAGGTTTTACAAATTTATTGATTGCGGCTAAACGACGGTCGCGTCAATGCCCATAGAGAGTATCTGTTTAATGAACTTAAGCATGGAATATTTGGATTATTAACTAGTACACAGATCCATTTAGTTATTTAACTTGAATATATAAAATGACTAACTTGATACTACAACTCATATTATATATATCTCTATATATATAAGAAATGTTATGCTACATTCCTTATGCTACATACTTAGTGGGCACCGTGAAGGAACCAGATCGGCGAAGATCGATTCGTTCCCGAGGATCAATTTTGGTTATCTAAGTTATCGAATAATCCTATCATGCTCCTATGAATTAAATGCGGAACATAGTGTGTTCAGATTGATATACCTTAGGATTGAAGAGAACTCGCGAATAGATCTTTTGATCTGTATCCCTGCTCGATTCTGACGTTGGATGGACAACGAACTTCGGAATCTGCCATGGAAAGGGATCCGCCGTCATGTGAACTCAAACGCCGGCGCCGCCCGTCTCACTCTCAAACCCTGGCCTCCTTTTTCTCGTGGAATATTTAGAGTGCACTCGTTTATTCCAAAACCTAAGGTAAAACGAGACCTTGAGGGGGTATATATAGGAGAGACCAAGTGAGACTTGGGCTTAAGTTGCATGTCAGGCCCGCAACTTACAAAGCTGGCGTCCATGAGCAGAACTGGCACCCCAGACAGGGCCCAGTTACATGACGGCCCACTTATTCCTTATAATGTGGCCTATTGAGCTTTTTGGGCCAGATCAGGGATCTACTAGCTGGTAAAATCGAGGCCTCCCAATGGCTAAATTAACCATACTCAGCCCAGAGTATAATTTAGTCCATAAGTACTAAAATATTCCACTAGAGTAATAGTACTGGATTACCTGCTTTACCCCTGTTGAGTTCATGGCTAGTATTAAACTTAGCGACCCCCGTATTTATGATATCCCACATCCGTTGATTAACTTAAAGCTTCTGACTGCTTATGTTATTCAACTTCTTTTATCATTCCTGAGTAGTACCATTCATTCCTTATTCATCATACCGAAACTTAATCCACCTGCAGGGTTTGGTATGATAATCCTTAATGAATTTCTCAGGGGATGTGATCAACCTGTTATACCAGGATATGGTGCTCTGATAGCTGATTGGTGTCTAGATGTTAGGTTTTTCATTGTCTTTTCGTGTCCGTTTTCCCTTAGTTTTCGTGTGTTTTCGTTGTTTGTGGCTATGATTTGGTTGTTTTGGAGTCTTTGGTATTATAGGATGAAAAGGGCGGAAACGATAATAGAACAAGAAGAACGACATTATATCGAAGAGGGGTTCGATAGGAGCACGTAGGCGAAAACGGAGGTCAATTTGGAGTTCGGATGAGGAAGATACGGCCGAAACAAGAAAGATGCGCAAAGTGACCAGATCCAGGATCTGGACGCCGTCCAACTCATCTGGACGCCGTCCAACATCACGTCCAAGAAGGCTGGATGGGCGTCCAGCGTGTTCGAAGCCAAATTATACAGTTCCAAGTTCTGGACGCCGTCCAACTTGAGTTGGACGCCGTCCAACTCCGGCGGCCAGCTGTTTTTCCTTATTTATCTAGGTTTTTACCTAGTATATATATTACCTCCTTGTGCACGAATTAGAGACATCTTTTATCATCTTTTAGCTTTAGTTTTTTCGCACTTAAATACTTTAGATTAGTTTTACTTTGTTCAGATTCGGATTCTTTGTTCGTGCAATTCAATTCAAGATTTTTCTTTTACTTTGCGTTCTTCGTTCTTCGTTTAATTCTCGTAAGTTATTTATTGCTTTCGTTTACTTGCTTTAATTGCTTTACTTAGTTTTAGATTCGATTTCTTAATTTCTTCTTTTAATTTCCTTAGTTTAATTTCGTTCTTTCGATTTCTAGTTTAAAGTTTAGATTCGTTTTTCCTAAGTTTCAATTCTCTCGTCTTTAAAGCTTTCAAATTTAGATTTATTTTCCTTTTAATTTCCAGATTTTATTCATCATGTCTAAGGTAGTTTATGCTTTCTTCGTTGCTCCTTTTATTGCTTTCTTTTCGATTCTTGCCTAGGTAGATTAATCGTTTTACTTTAGTTTAATTCTTAGATTTATTTGCTCGTTCTTAGATTAGTTATTTATTTGCTTTTGTTTATTGCTTTGATTTATTTTATTTGCCTAGGATTTAAAACCAAAAACCCAAAATTATCTTTTAATTGCTTTCTTAGTTTTAGGCTAGATTAGGTTTTTACTACATAATTAATTGCCCTGCAAAGTTTTCCTTAGAGATTCGACATTGGGTTTTACTTGCTAGTGCTACGATAGGATTTCGTTCTATTGTGAACACTTTTTAGTGAAACAAATTTTGGCGCCGTTGCCGGGGAAAACTTTAGGCGATTTAATTGTGTAGTATTTTTATTTGTTTAATTTTTATTTGTGTTTCTTCGATTTTCTTGTTTCTCCCACTCGTTGCGTTTAACCCTTTTGTTGAGTGTTGTTTATGCATGGTCGCCGAAGTCTTCAAAGGAGTTTAGCGCCCTACTTCGACAACATCCATCAAAGGAAAGCGATTTTAGCCGCTAAGGAGAAGGAGGAGATTGATTCCCAAGACTTTTCTTTGGTCTTGTTATTTGCAGAGCCCGAAGCCATGGCAGCTAGAGTCATGGGGGATTTTGCTCGCCCCACATTCATAGCCACCACTTCGGCGATTGTCCTGACGGAAGCGGTCAGGAATCATGATCTTAAACCTCACCACATGGCGTTGCTCCCATCCTACCACGGGCTGCCCAACGAGGATGCATTGACGTTCATTCGAGAGTATTGCACGGTGGTGCAATCTTTCCTACTCTCGGGACTCACGGAGGACAACTTGAAGATGAAGTGATTCCCGTACACCCTCAAGGATCGAGCAAAGTCGTGGTATTTGTCACTCCCGGCCAACTCACTCACCACATGGAATGCGGTGTGTGAGAAGTTCATGCTCAAGTACTACCCGAACCGCAAGACTCAAGAGGTGCGGTCGAAGATTATGAATTTCTCCCAAGACAACGATGAGCCGTTTCACGAAGCATGGGAGAGGTTCCAAGAGCTACTTCAACAATGCCCCCATCATCAAATGGCATCGGAGTTGCTTTGGCAATATTTCTACGACGCCCTCAACCAAACTTGTCAGTTCATGGTGGATAGTTCGGCCGGAGGCAACATAGCGGTCAAGACAGCTGACGAATTGAAGGATATTTTCGAGACGCTCGCTGCGAGTTCTTAACAAAAATCAGCTAGACCGAGGAAAGTGGAGGCGAGTGCAATATCGATGAGCCCGATTTGAAGAAGCAAATGGCCGACATGTTACGGGATCTCGAAAACCTGAAGATGAAGCAAAGTGCACCGGCCCCGAAGGAGGAAGATAGGAAGCCGGACCAATGCGGGATTTGTGGAGGGCTTGGATACATCAAGGAGGTGTGCCACAACATGGGGGAGTTTCCATACGAAGGAGGAGCCGAGGTGTACGCCGCTCAAGGATACCCACCTCAAGTGCCTCCACCTCAAGGATATCAAGGGGGATACAATGGACGCTACCAAAATACGAGGCCGACACAAGGGCAATGTAACCCTCTTACCTATCCAAATAGGCATCCTCCACCATATAATAACTCCTATCCTCCTCCACCAAACCCCTACTACTCTCAACCTCCACCATATTATCCACCTCCTCAATACCCTCCAAATCCATATTATCCACCACCTCCATACTACCCACCTCAACCTACTCCTACACTACCTACACAACCAAATTCTCGTCACCAAGGATATCCACAAAAGCCTCCCGTCGATGAGAGCCTTTCCACATTCCTCCATGAAGCAAAATTGGCCAGAGAAGCCCAAGATGCTACTATTAAGAGGCTCGAGACAGCCATTGGTCAAATTTCTGGTTCCATGCATTTGATGCAACAACCGGGGCGAATTCCGAGCCAAGGGATCCGGCCACAACAAGCTCACGAGGTGCAAGCCCCATATCCTCTATATGTTCCTCCTGTTCCACCTCACCAAGCTCATGCAATCACGGTGTTACAACACAATGGTGTCACGGTGTCGCCCCAGGGCCGTTCAAGTGTTAGGAGAGGCCCGAGCGAGCAGTGGAACAACGGCCGAAATCCGGCAGATCCCGGTGTTGGATGCCGTCCAACTCAAGTTGGACGGCCGTCCAACTCTGGACGGGCGTCCAATTTTTCTGGACGTGCGCCCAACGTTGATTTTCAGCATCTTACAGGCCAAGGATCTAGACAGCGTCCAACTTCATCTGCACGGCCGTCCAACTTCGACAAGCCGCGCACGGAGTTCGTGGACGCCGAGAAGGACGCCAAGCCTCTTCACAAGACGCTCAACCCGTATGTTCCACCTATTCGGAGTATCGTGAAGAAGGAGAAGAAGGATTTCGAGCCTATCAATTTTGTTTCCTAAAAGAGGGGATCCGGGAGGCTTCGACTAGGAGCTGCGGTGAACTTAATGCCGTATTCTATTTTCAAGAAGATGAACTCAAGAGTCCTTCAAGCTACCGACATGCGCATTGAGCTAGCAGACGGCACCGTGAGTAGTCCATTGGGAGTTTTGGAAGACGTCTCTGTCCTCGTTGGTGGAATTCGAGTCGTTACCGACTTTGTCGTGCTTCATGAAGGCAAGGGAGCTAAGAGCGCAACCGGACATCTACTCTTGTTGGGACGACCGTTTATGGCCACTACTCGAGCCCGGATTGATGTAGGTTCCAGCACATTGAGCATGGCCGGTGAAGGAGGATCGGTAACCTTTTATGTTTTTGGAAATTCACCTTCTATGCCTAGTTCCTCTCTTCATTCATGCTCTTTGGTTAAGCTTGCTAACCCTCATGTTAAGGAAAAAGTTTGTGAGATTTCTAACAGGGTAGCAGCTTTTGAAGAAGTCATTGACGAAGAAGTGTCCATTGAATATGACGAATTCTTTAGTTGTGTGGATGAAGAAGAGGACATAATCGAAGAATTTCTATGGAATTTGGAGGAGGTTGATGAAGTGAAAGAGGAAAGCTCGACGCATGCATCGAATGAGGAAGTGATCATTAACTCTTTTCTTTCTAACCTCACCATTTGTGAACATCTTTTCTTACAGAGTTTAACTCGAAGATGTTTGAGGAAGAGTTCGAACTTAGTGTGGGGGAGTCGAGAGTTGATGAGGCCCACGTCCTTGATCGTCGAGATTGTTCAAGAAGGGAGTGTGTGTGTGTCGCAAGGAGCATCAAAACGTCGCTTGGTGCTACGGGTTTAGGTTGATCGTATCCTTCATCAAGCTAATGACGTTAAACAAGCGCTTGGTGGGAGGCAACCCACGTATAAAAAAAAAAATGTAGCTTAGGTTTTATTTTTGTTATTTTCGTATTTTCTTTTGTTTCCTTTTTGATTTTTCGTGCAGGGAGTAGTATACAAGGATTGGTGTGAAGAAAGGTCGAGCCGAGGAGAAATATCAAATTTCGGACAGACTTGCGAGTTGGACGCCGTCCAACCCAAGTTGGACGGGCGTCCAACCTCTAACGCTCCAGCTCAGAAATCAGAGTTGGACGGCCGTCCAACCCTGAACGGTACAGCAAGCCGCCGCCGACCCATTCATCGCCGTCGTCAATCTCCGCACGATTCCCAATGGAATGATCCACGGTTCCAAGGTTTCTTCAACCCATAGCATTGTTTGTGTCTTTTATTTTTATTTTGAGTCTTTTATTTTGTTTTCTTTTATTTTGTGCACTTTTACGCTTTTGTGTTTTGTGTTTGTTTTATAGGTGATACTTGGAGTCTCTCGAGATTTTGGGTATTTGGTCGTCATATTGCGATGAGTTCTTTCTTCCCTTCTCTATTTTACTTTCTCGCAATGAGGACATTGCTTGATTTTAAGTGTGTGTGTGTGTGGGGGGGGGGGGGGGGGGGGGGGGGTCTTTGAACTTTTGGCATGTATTTTTGTTTTGTTTTTATGTCTTGTTGATCGAGTCTTGTTGATTGAGTCTTATTTGGTTTGATTGAGTCTAGTTGATCGAGTCTTCATGTTCCCTCACTTAGGAATTTGTTTGATTTTGAGCCTTATAAGCATGTAACTTAGGATATATGTGAATGATTCGAAGATGAAATCTTTAGTTGTTGGAATTGATTTGAGCATAAATTAGGTTGGTTTAATCTTGAGTTGTGATTGATTATGATTCGGTGAATTGTGGGGCATGAATTGATTTGAGTTTTGAGGAAAATGATTTATGATTTTTGGTTGAGTGATAAGTCTAGATTGTTGCAATTTTGGATTGCTAGTTTACTTTCCCCTTAGAAAAAAAAAAAGAAAAAAAAAAGTTGTGTTTATGTGAATAAAGAGTTGATAGGATTCTGCTCCTCTTACTTGTAACGTATGAAAATACTAGAGTAATGAGCATGGGAAACCACATGAAAAGGCTTCGAGAGACCCTCGAATGATTACATTTCATGAACTATGTCCTAGATGATACTCGTATATATTAGAATAAAGTGTTCGTAGGCATTCTACCCCTCTTGACAATGGGTACGGGAAACCGCACTAGGAGGCTCGATGTGACCCATCGATGATTAAACCTAGTGAATGATGTGCCATAAACGTTCACATGTTTAAAAAAAAAAAGAGAGAGAAGAAAAAAAAAAAAGAAAAAGAGTTGTTTATATGTTGAATAAAAAGGGGAAGTAGGCTAGACGTCTAAGTTGTGGTGATCTAGATATTGTGAGATGTGTGTTATCATTGCTTTTCCTCTTACTTAGATTGATTTATAAGCCGTATAGTTTGTTGATGATGATTGATCGTAACTTGGGATTAAAGTGACCTCGTTTGAGTTTGTCGATTCCGGTGATTAAATGTTCTATGAGTTGGATTGTTTGGATTGAGTCTAAGTTGTATGTTTATATTGCTTGAGGACAAGCAAAGTTCTAAGTGTGGGGGATTTTGATTGGTGTCTAGATGTTAGGTTTTTCGTTGTCTTTTCGTGTCCGTTTTCCCTTAGTTTTCGTGTGTTTTCGTTGTTTGTGGCTATGATTTGGTTGTTTTAGAGTCTTTGGTATTGTAGGATGAAAAGGGCGGAAACGAGAAGAGAACAAGAAGAAAGAAGCATTATATCGAAGAGGGGTTCGATAGGAGCACGTAGACAACAACGGAGGTCAATTTGGAGTTCGGACGATGAAGATACGACCAAAACAAGAAAGATGCGCAAAGTGACCAGATCCAGGATCTAGACGCCGTCCAACTCATCTGGACACCATCCAACATCACGTCCAAGAAGGTTGGACGGGCGTCCAGCGTGTTCGAAGCCAAATTATGCAGTTCCAAGTTCTGGACGCCGTCCAACTCCGGCGGCCAGCTGTTTTTCCTTATTTATCTAGGTTTTTACCTAGTATATATATTACCTCCTTGTGCACGAATTAGAGACATCTTTTATCATCTTTTAGCTTTAGTTTTTTCGCACTTAAATACTCTAGATTAGTTTTACTTTGTTCGGATCCGGATTCTTTGTTCGTGCAATTCAATTCAAGATTTTTCTTTTACTTTGCGTTCTTCGTTCTTTGTTTAATTCTCGTAAGTTATTTATTGCTTTCGTTTACATGCTTTACTTAGTTTTAGATTCAATTTCTTAATTGCTTCTTTTAATTTCCTTAGTTTAATTTCGTTCTTTCGATTTCTAGTTTAAAGTTTAGATTCGTTTTTCCTAAGTTTCAATTCTCTCGTCTTTAAAGCTTTCAAATTTAGATTTATTTTCCTTTTAATTTCCAGATTTTATTCATCATGTCTGTGGTAGTTTATGCTTTCTTCGTTGCTCCTTTTATTGCTTTCTTTTCGATTCTTGCCTAGGTAGATTAATCGTTTTACTTTAGTTTAATTCTTAGATTTATTTGCTCGTTCTTAGATTTGTTATGTATTTGCTTTTATTTATTGCTTTGATTTATTTTATTTGCCTAGGATTTAAAACCAAAAACCCAAAATTGTATTTTAATTGCTTTCTTAGTTTTAGGCTAGATTAGGTTTTTACTACATAATTAATTGCCCTGCAAAGTTTTCCTTAGAGATTTGACATTGGGATTTACTTGCTAGTGCTACGATATGATTTCGTTCTATTGCGAACACTTTTTAGTGAAACAATAGCATCGCAGGCGACGGAAGAATTAAAGTTTATTCACGTCGCACGATGGCATAATTAGTCTTTATTGATATTTTATTATTGTTATTTTAGTTATTTAAGACATTGTTATTTCATTACTTTATGATTAAGTTAGGGTATGGGCTTTAGGTTATGCATGGGCCTTTAGTCGTAGTAGTATTTATAGGTGTTTCTTGCAAGATTAGGGTATCAACTTTGATCATTGTCTTTGCGGCAGATTGCTGTGGCAGTTCCGTTCTGCGGTTCTGAGTTCTGAGTTTATTGAGTTTGTTTCCGTTTCTTCTTATTCCGTTATCTTCACTCTATCAATTTGGTCCGACCTGCCGCCCTTGTTCCACATGACCAATTCAGATCAAGCAGAGACACGATCCATGGCTGACCAGAGGAGGCGTGTCGAGGAGGTAGAGAAGGTCACGAAAGATTTGCAGACGTCCTTCGGAGAAATTGCGCGCACTGTTGACGGGCTGGAGTAGTCAATGACAACGGTGGAGCAAACCGTAGCTATTCACTCCGCGCAGTTTGCAACTATTTTAGCGAAGCTGGATAACATAGCTGGCAGCAATTCGGGCTCAGCCAACGGTGAGCCCTCGACTGGGAAAAAGGGTCCCCACACCCTGTTCAAAATTTCCCTTGCATCAAGTATGCTGCCACGGATGGACCTTCCGAGCTTTGACGGTACAGACCCCCTAGCTTGGCTTGCTCAAGCCGAGCAATACTTTATGGTGCATAAGACCGACATGGGACAACGCGTCCAGTTAGCCCTCATCGCCATGGCTGGCAAGGCGATGTTTTGGGCGCAGTGGGTTCTCCGACGTGCTTCTTCCATCCCGTGGGAGCAATTTTCGAAGGAATTGGTCGAACGTTTTGGAGACAATTCTGCGATCAATGCTTACGAAGCAATGCATCTCACACGCCAAAAAGGATCGCTGGAGGATTATTTAGCGTTGTTCGAAGAGCGCGTCGCGCAGCTACCGTCACTTCCTCCGGAACAGTACCTAGGCATGTTTTTGGGTGGCCTACAACCTTCTCTTTGTGATCGTTTGCCAGACTTGGAGATGTCAGATGTGTTCGCTGCCATTCGCGCGGCGCGGCACATAGCCCGTGCTAGCAAGCCATTTGCAGGCCCAACACGGCCTGTTTTCTCTACAAACAATTTCCAGCGGGGTACAGCGACTGTTCAACGGTCGAATCCAGGTGGCGGCCAGACTGCAGATTCCGCCTCAGTTCGTTCGCAGCAACCACATGAATATAGAAATTCTCGCCGCATGTCTCCCGCACAGCAGGCCGAGTATCGTGCGAAGGGGAAGTGTTTTCGTTGTGGAGGCCAATACAGCCCGCTCCACAAGTGCTCAGCCAAATCCCTTGCGATACTTTTGGAGGCCGACGACGAGGATGGTTCCGGGCAGGAGGATGAGCTGTTGGCACTGTCTACAGAGGAGGTAGATGGGGATAAATCTTCCATCCCTGAGCTGCAGCAACTCGAACTTTCGAAGTTATCTTCTAATGGGTTTGATGGTGCTCGAACGCTGAAGTTGTTCAGTTGGGTGGGAAATTGTCGTTTACTGACGATGATCGATAGCGGTGCTAGTCATTGTTTCATCTCGGACCAGGTGGCTACACAGTTATGCCTCCCAGTCGATCCCTCAGCTACGTCCACTGTGATTCTGGGCGATGGAACTCGAGTTTCGTCTAAAGGGGTTTGCACAACTGTTCCGTTTCGCGTGGCTGATCATCTATTCACCATCACTTGCTATGTGTTTCCATTGTGCAGCGTTGACGTCGTCTTGGGGGTATCTTGGCTTGCCCAACTAGGCGATATCACCGCAAATTGGGCCAAGCTCACAATGGAGTTTTTGGTGAACGGCAAGAGGATAAGCATACAAGGGGATCCATCGCTAACTCGCCGTGCCTGCGTAGAAACGGATTTGCAATTCCTTGAGGTGGAGGACGGGGCTTAGTTATTATGGGCTTTGGAGAGTACTGGAACAACCTCCTTTCCACCATCCCCGTCACTTTCTGACAAACAACGAGAAGAACTCGAGCGTTTGATCGCGAGATTCCCAGCAGTGACAGAAAAGACTGTGGAGTTACCGCCACCTCGTCGAAGCGATCATCGCATTGTACTTCAAGAAGGGGTTCCTCCAGTTTCCATTCGTCCTTATCGATACAACCATTTTCAGATGGATGAAATGGAAAAGTTGGAGTCAGAAATGTTAGATGCTGGCATCATCCAGCCAAGCTGCAGTCCCTACTCCAGCCCGGTGCTGCTCGTTCGTAAGAAGGATGGTTTGTGGCGTTTCTGCGTAGATTACCGTGCCCTAAACAAGGTGACAGTGGCCGACAAATACCCAATTCCAGTTATTCAAGAACTACTGGATGAGTTGCATGGAGCATGCTGGTTCAGTAAGCTGGATTTGCGTGCGGGGGTACCATCAGATACGAATTGCGCCAGAAGATGTTCATAAAACTGCCTTCCGAACACATTCGGGACACTACGAATTTCTCGTGATGCCTTTTGGTTTCACCAACGCCCCAGCTACATTCCAGTGTCTTATGAATGATATTTTTCGGCCGTTTCTTTGACGATTCGTGTTGGTATTTTTCGACGACATTCTTGTCTACAGCTCTTCATGGAACGATCACCTTCGGCATCTAAGTCAGGTTCTCTCTATTCTAAATACTCATAGTCTGGTCATTAATCCGAAAAAGTGTGCTATCGGTCATTCTCAAGTAGAGTATTTGGGACATATTGTATCAAGCCAAGGGGTACAAATGGACCCTGTGAAAGTGGGAGCAGTATTAAAGTGGCCTACACCCACATCTCTTCGAGGATTGCGGGGTTTTCTGGGCCTAACTGGCTACTATCGACGTTTCATCCGTGACTACGGAAAGCTCGCGGCCCCGCTGACAAAGATATTGAAGAAATATAATCCGAAGAAGTGGGATTGGCTGCAAGAAGCTGAGAATGCCTTTCAAAACCTCAAAAATGCGCTGATAACTGCACCTGTCTTGCGTATGCCGGATTTTTCTCGTCCTTTCGAGGTCGAGTGTGATGCGTCGGGGTGCGGATTGGGGGCTGTATTAATGCAAGATCGCCAGCCTGTGGCATATTTTAGTAAGAGCCTTTCGGGAAAGCTATTAGCTAAATCAGCATACGAGAAGGAACTGATGGCGCTCGTTCTTGCGGTGCAACATTGGAGGCCGTATTTGCTGGGCCGTCGGTTCGTGGTCCGCACGGATCAACGCAGCCTCAAGCAGCTCCTTTCTCAGGCCCTCGCCACGCCGGCACAACAGAACTGGGCAGCGAAGTTATTGGGGTATGATTTCGACATTGTTTATAAGGAGGGTAAGCTTAATAAGGCTGCTGATGCTCTTTCACGTCGTGACGAGGAGTTGGAACTAGCAGCTGTCACAATGCCACGTTGGGTAGATTGGAGCGCCTTGCAAGAGGCGGTGAGGGCAGATCCACGGTTGTTCAGCATTATCTCGGCACTAGAAGGTGGTCGAGAGAGCCCGAAACACTATAGTTACGTGCACGGAACCCTTTTCTATAAAGGGCGAGTTGTGATACCAGCTGATTCACTCTGGATTTCGAAGTTGTTTAAGGAGTTCCACGAAACTCCTTCAGGGGGTCACTCCGGGGCTTTTAGAACCTATCGAAGGCTGGCGTCTAACATTTATTGGCCGGGAATGATGAAGGCGGTGATGGCGGTGACGGCGTTGGTGGCAGCATGTGAGGTCTGCCAGAAGAATAAGTATGAGACGAAGAGCCCGGCAGGTCTACTCACTCCCCTCCCTATACCCGATCGGGTGTGGAAGGACATTAGCATGGACTTCATAACGGGACTTCCTCGGTCAGGCGGGTTCGACTGTATATTGGTCGTGGTGGATCGTTTATCCAAGTACGGCCATTTCATGGGTTTACGACATCCGTACTCTGCTTGTTCTGTGGTAGAGGTGTTTTCACGTGAGGTGGTCCGTTTACACGGAATGCCGGAGTCGATTGTGTCGGATAGAGATCCCATTTTTTTAAGTTCGTTTTGGAGAGAGGTGTTTAGGGTGGCTGGTACAACTTTAAGGATGAGCTCAGCATATCATCCACAGACGGATGGTCAAACTGCGGTCATGAATAGATGCTTAGAAACTTATTTGCATTGTTTTGCGTCGGAGAGGCCAAAAGGGTGGAGTAAATGGTTGGCTTGGGCCGAATTTTGTTTTAATACCGGGTTCCAATCTAGCGTGGGCATGACTCCGTTCGAGGTAGTTTATGGACGACCTCCGCCGCAGCTTGTGCCGTTTTTACCGGGGGAGGTGCGCGTACAAGCATTGGCTGATTCTTTGAGAGAAAGAGATGACATTCTGGCCCATTTACGCTCGCATTTGGAAAGAGCACAACAACGTATGGTTAAGGAGGCTAATAAGCATCGTCGACCGTTGGATTTTAAGGAGAGAGATATGGTTTATTTGAAATTTCGGCCGTATCGCCAGCGGAGCTTGTTCGCTATTTCTCACGCTAAGCTAGCTCCTCGTTTTTTTGGTCCGTTTGAGGTGGAGTCAAAAGTTGGGGCAGTGGCTTATCGTTTGAAGTTGCCGGAGGGAACGAAAGTGCACCCGATTTTTCATGTATCGCTGTTGAAACCAGTTGTGGGGCAGGTGCAGGCTTCGTTGTCGTTACCAGAAGAACTCTTGGATGCAGATCCACCTTTTGCACCCGAGGCTGTTCTTAGGCGTCGTTGGATTAGGCGCAATGGAGCTGATGTTGAGCAGGTTTTGGTTCGATGGAAGGGATTGGATTTGGAAGAAAGTTCGTGGTAAGATGTTGCGGTGGTGGTGGGTCAGTTTCCAGAATTCAGCCTTGAGGTCAATGCTGTTTTGGCGACGGAGGCTATTGATAGCATCGCAGGCGAAGGAGGAATTAAAGTTTATTCACGTCGCAGGAAGGCATAATTAGTCTTTATTGATATTTTATTATTGTTATTTTAGTTATTTAAGGCATTGTTATTTCATTACTTTATGATTAAGTTAGGGTATGGGCTTTAGGTTATGCATGGGCCTTTAGTCGTAGTAGTATTTATAGGTGTTTCTTGCAAGATTAGGGTATCAACTTTGATCATTGTTTTTGCGGCAGATTGCTGTGGCAGTTCCGTTCTGCGGTTCTGAGTTCTGAGTTTATTGAGTTCGTTTCCGTTTCTTCTTATTCCGTGATCTTCAATCTATCATGCTCTGTTGCAGTTGCACTAAGAGTCGTACTAGATGTATTTACTTCCCAAGTTACGAAGCATATTAAGTTACAGATCCTCTGAACTCTCACCCATGGTAAGTCAAAGAAACAGAATACAACTATACACCCTTAGGACTCTACTAGAGTTAAGGTTCATCTTAATTCACCGAGGTCTTGATTCTTTCTACATAGGTCAGAATAGAAAATTACACCTCACTGTGATCCTATCAGTACACGCACGTACTAGCATAGACAAGTAGCCAAGACAAGCTACTTGTGCATCCTATACTACAGCCTAAACCGTCAGTTATATCCAGAACTGTCTCGACTGTGATACCCTTTTATATCTCTAGAGAAACCGGCAACTATGGTCTTCTGTGATCTACAACACACCATAGAGCCTATAACTTTGAGATAATGGATAGATGTTTGATGCATGGATAACAATTCATACTTAATTAGATAGGAGATTGTAAGTGGTTATGGACAACACATGCATACAAGCTAAAAGGCCTGCTTTCTAGTATACAAATCCATCAATCTCCCACTTATTCTAAAGCAAACTTTTAGTATATCATGTGACAAATAGGCAAAGTGTTTACAATCTAGCATCTATTACACATCTTCTACCACTTATACTCAAAGTTTATTAGTGTGGGAGGCGCTACAGTCCCATCCCTTCGACATGCTTGTCGAACACTTTGACTGGTAAGCTCTTTGTGAATGGATCCGCCAGATTATCCGCTGAAGGGATTTTCTTCACTTCTACTTCTCCTTTTTCAACGATTGCTCATACGAGGTGGTACTTTCTCTCTATGTGCTTGCTTGCCTTGTGTGCTCTAGGTTCCTTGCAGTTTGCAACTGCTCCAGCATTATCACAATACAATGTGATACCTATGGGCAAACTTGGAACTAGCTCGAGCTCATTCAGGAAGTTCAGGAGCCACACAGCCTCTTTAGTAGCCTCACAAGCAGCCACATATTCGACTTCCATGGTAGAGTCTGCGATGCACTTCTGCTTCTCACTCTTCCAAGTGACAGCTCCACCTCCCAAGGTAAACACATAGCCTAAGGTAGATTTCCTCTCATCTCGATCAGCCTGAAAGTCTGAGTCCGTATACCCTATTGGGATCAACACATTGGACCGATATATAAGCACATGATCTTTTGTCCTCTTGAGATACTTCAAAATGTGCTTAACGGCCGTCCAATGTTCCTGACCAGGGTTAGACTGATATCTAGCCACCATGCCAACCGCATAGAATCCGGTCAAGTACACAACATCGCATACATGAGACTCCCAACCGTGGAAGCATACGGTACGGTCTTCATGTCCTCTACTTCCTCTTGTGTCTTCGGACACATATCCTTGGATAAAGGAATGCCATGTCTGAAGGGAAGAAAACCCTTCTTGGCATTTTGCATGCTGAAACGGGCGATCACAGTATCTTTATATGAAGCTTGGCTTAAGCCTAACATCCTCTTACGGTGATCTTTGATCACCTTGATCCCTAGGATGTAACCAGCTTCTCCCAAGTCTTTCATCTGAAACTGTTCAGACAACCAATTCTTTACGCCTGACAACACGTTAACATTGTCGCCAATGAGAAGTATGTCGTCTATGTACAGTACTAAGAATACCATGCTTCCGTCCGCACCGAGCCTATAAACACAACTTTCGTTTATACACTGGACAAAACCATAAGATTTTATCACTCCATCAAAACGAATGTTCCAGGACCTGGATGCTTGCTTAAGTCCATATAATGACTTCTTAAGCTTCCAAACGAGATGGTCCTGGCCATCCCTCACATAACCTTCTGGTTGGCGCATATAAATGTCCGTACCTTTTTCAAGGTACCCGTTCAAGAACGCAGTCTTGACGTCCATTTGCCAAACCTCTAGGTCTAAATGTGCTGCCATGGACAAGAGTATTCTGATGGACTTAAGCATGGCAACCGGCGAAAATGTCTCATCATAATCGATTCCATTTTTCTGAGTGAATCCTTTCGCCACCAATCTAGCTTTGAAGGCTAAAACCTTCCCATCAGGTCCTCTTTTCCGCATGTACACCCACTTGCAACGGATAGGTTTAACTCCATCCGGCAGCTCCGCAAGGTCGTACACGTCCATATTAACTATGGATTCTATCTCCGAATCCATAGAAACTCTCCAGGAATCTGCATCCTCGTCCTCCCTTGCTTCCTTGTAAGTTCAGGGTCGATCACATCATGTTCGTTACTCGAGAGCAATTCAGTGGATTCTCCCATGAACATGAAACGGTCTGGTTGACGAACAACCCTCCCACTGTGACGAAGCAACGGTGGAGATACAGTGTCGAATAAAGGTGCAGTTTGTGGTATCTCTACTTGTACTCTCAGCTGTTCTAGAATACTAGCTGCTGCTGATGCTCGCAACTCTTCGAGCATTATCTCACTCCTTGTTCGATGGTTATTAATAAAGTCCTCCTCTAGGAATCGGGCATTAGTGCTTACAATGACCTTCTGATCCTGAGGACTATAGAAATAACCCCATTTCGTTCCCTTTGGATATCCTACAAACAGCCTAACCTCTGTCTTAGACCTCAATTTGTCGGCCTCCTTTGTTAGCACGTGTGCTGGACATCCCCAAACCCAAATATGACCCAAGCTAGGCTTACGCCCTGTCCATAATTCGAAAGGAGTTTTAACTATCGACTTTGATGGTACTAGATTGAGGAGATAACCTGCTGTTTCCAAGGCATATCCCCAGAACGAAATTGGCAAGGATGCATAACTCATCATTGATCTAACCGTATCTAAAAGAGTTCGATTCCGTCTCTCTGCTACACCGTTCTGTTGGGGAGTACCCTGCATAGTCAACTGGGATACAATCCAATTATCTGATTTGAAACTCAGTTCCGAGGTACTCGCCACCTCTATCAGAACGAAGTGACTTGATACTTCTACCCAACCTCTTCTCCACTTCCGCTTTGAAATCTTTGAACTTATCAAAGCATTCAGATTTCCTGTGGAGTAGGTAGATAAAACCGTATCTCGAGTAGTCATCAATAAATGTGACGAAATACTCGTAACCTCCTCGAGCTTGAACGGACATCGGTCCATACAAGTCAGAATGAACCAATTCCAAGAGCTCTTGAGCTCGATACCCTATGGACTTGAAAGGTCTGGTCACCATCTTTCCTTCCAAACACGATTCACATGTTGATAAAGGTTCTATTTGGAAATCCAAAACACCTTCTTTTATCAACCTTTTAATCCTCTTTTGGTTGATGTGACCCAATCGTAAGTGCTATTGTAGAGTTTGGTTTATTTGAGATGAATACTTTTTCTTTATAGTATTCAATGATGAGAAAGCATTATAAGAAGAAGAATCATTCATTGAACAAGTAATGGTATAGAGAGAACGGGACAATGTGCCAGAAATTATAATCTCATTGTTTTCATGATAGAAACGCCACTATCAAAAACAACCGAATATCCATAAACATAAAGTTTGGAAACAAAAATCATGTTTCGCCGAAAAGCAGGCACATACAAAACGTCTCTCAAAACAAAAACAGAATGATCAAAATGTAAATGAATATCTCCAACTGCGACAGCTACAACTCTCGATGCATCGCCCATGGAGATGGTAATCTCGTCATCACTCAGCTCCCTTGTCTGCAGAAAACCCTACAAGGAGTAACATATATGGTCAGTTGCTCCCGTATCTACTACCCAAGTCTGGGTAGAACTTGCAGCTAAGCATGTTTCAGTTACGTATGTGAACGACGTACCAGAATTCTTCTTCTTTTGAGGGCAGTCAGCCTTCCAGTGTCCTTTCTCATTGCATTTGAAGCACTTGCCCTTTGCCTTAGGCTTCTTTCCTCCTTCGGCAGGCTTTACCACCTCTTCCTTTTTTGAGCTCTCAGTGCATCCTTGAACCTTTGTCTTACTAATATCTTCCGATATAGTCTGAGTACCAAACATAAGTGCACTAGCTTCTTCCTCTGCCAGTTTCAAATCGTCTGACTCACAGAAGATTTCTAGAAGTTCTAGGATATCCGCAGCATCTGCCAAGTGCGAACACAAGGCCTGCAATCCCGGCGTCAAAAGCATAATGACTAGCCATCTAATCACTCTGTTTCCCTCATGCCACACCTCATGTAACTTCTTTTCTTCAGCAGTCGGATTTTCAGAAATGGCTTTCGGATGAGGTGTCGAGAGTACATACTTGTACCCTTCAGCAATGGGGACATTATCGAGATTCTTCCTCCACTCCATATAGTTGGATTCCGTGTGAGGACTCGAAGTGAGAATTTTTATCAACGGGCCTAAAGTCATATCTGAAAAAGCAATAAACACGTAGACACAAGTAAGAAAAGATCATGCATCAATTCGTAACGAAAATTATTGTAACCTTTTGATAAACCAATAATTTCGAAACCTTCAACAGCCCAAACAGTGCGGATCGCAAGCCACATTCGTGTGGATGTTTACGCTCCCACTGCTCAATACTCAGATCTTTAACTCTACTTATCTTGCCAACCTATCCTTATGGCAAATAGAGCTAATAGTTGAACCTCACTAGACCATATTAGATTAGAAAAGGGACTCCGTTGGGGAGTTGTATTCTAACTAAAAGCTTTTAACCATAATATTAGCCTAACTTGGAAAAAGCACCATTTTCCTTAAGTTATCTTTGCTCAAAAACCAACTCCAGAGAAAACCGTAGTTACTATTCCAAGCAAGCCACGTTAGTGTGGACGTTTACTCGAAAAAGATCCCACTTCTCATTTTGGTTAGAACATTTTTGTTAATAAACCCTAAATCTGGCGAACTCGTTGATCGCACTATTTTCTACCACACAAAAATAGGTATAGTATAAAGAAGTACGAGTATCGTATCCACAGGGACTGACAAATCGAAAACACACACAATACCTCTACTTTAGAACTAAACTGATGTCTAGACTTTTGAGAGTTTAGGAATGTGGTATTTATACTAGACAAATAAAAGGACTCAATTAATCAAATAAGGAAATAAACAAATAAGGAAACAATTAAACAAATAAAATAACTAACAAGTAAGCAAATAATCAAACAAGGAAAAAAACTCAATTAATGAAAAGTGTTGATTCTAGGGAAGCCTACCTAATCAAATATATGCAAGCAATTAATGAATACAATTAACCAATTTAATCCAATCTAGATGTGATACACGAAAATAACCTAACACTCCGGCTAAGGCAGTATAGATCGTCACCTAAAAAGATCCTAATCTCCTTCCAGACTCATAGATATCAAATCAAGTGCAAAATAGAACAAGTATCAATGATATAATCAACTATGTTCAATCACGACACTCAAATCGATTATATATAGACATATGATAATTCAACTTCGATCAAGACAATCAAACTATCATACCATGTATTCATGAGATCTATTATGCAATTATCCTATCACGGCATAAACACATAATTATGCATACATAATCAATGGCCAGTTAATCATGCATGAGAATAAGCACCATGAAACATGCATCTAGATAAGAAGGCTAATCGTAAACAAAAATACTCACATAAATTCAATTAGGCATTCAATCCCTAAAACCAACTAAACGAAATTAGCTAGACATAATTAAAAGAAAGGTAGAAGGAAGAATAAACATAATTAAAAGCATAAAGTAAAAAGAAAGGGATAGAAAAACTCTTGAATCTTGAATAGATCTTCAATCTTCAATTGTCTTCATACATAAAATAAATCTAGATCTAAAGTATAAAAGTGTAGAGAAAAACTAATCTAAAATATGTGAAAGATTCGAAGACCTCAAACTAAAAAACTTATCAAAAACTTCGATACAATGATGAGTTTGGGGTATTTATAAGGTAGGGGTTCATAATTGTTACCTAAGTGGGCAAGGATTAGGTTAAGGAAATAAAAAATATGAAATTTAATGATTTCCGTGTGTTTGACTCGGCCAATGACTCGGCCGAGTGCTCGGCCGAGTGGAGCTACTGGTTCGGGTTCATGAATTCACTCGGCCGAGTGGGTGTCCGAGTGGATCCATGCAGTTTGCGCACCTTTCTTGTTTCGATCGTATCTTCCTCATCCGAACTCCGAATTGACCTCCGTTTTCGTCTATATGCTCCTATCGAACTCCTATTCAATGATATGCTTCCATAATTCCAGAATAACTCTTCCAAAATATCGTGAGAAGTCATAACTTTGGGGTCAATACATCATCGTCTTCCTTGCTTTCATCGCCTCTCGTCTCGCCTTGGGTTTTCTCGACTCAAAAGCCCTAAAAACACTTAAAACAACCCAAAAGCGTAATCTAGCTCGACATAACATAAACAATACAAAATACAAGCTAAACTATCAAAATAAGACAAGAAAACGATAATATAACACTTAGATAATAGGGTAAAAATACACCCTATCACTCGTCCGGCATGATGCGCAAGCCACGTTCGTGTGGACGTTTACACACTCGCACCAAGACTTCACCTTAAGGCCAATTGTGGAGGTCTTAACATTTTTATACCAAAATGTTTTTATATGCTTAGTATTTTTCTTTCAAAAGGTTGTCGATATGCTAGATCACGTTATCACATATTCCTAAGCATAATCTTCTAAACGCAGCAAATAAACCATGCTCGCAAGAATATTAAAACATGTTTATATTGGCAATCGTAAAACATGCTCGACTAAGCGCAATTTATTCACCTTGATAGGCAAGACATGCTTTAATATATAAAATAAATTGTATCCATAGCATGCTCGAAAAATGAGATAAAAACAAAAATAAAACTCGTTTTTCGTGGTGTGACGACCCCTGCCTATTTTATTACATAAATAAAATAAATCCGAAACAGACTTCGGTCTTCAAAAGTCCTTCGTCTTGATCTCCCGTTTCTCCCCAAAAAATAAATACATAAAATTTATTTTTCAAATTTTTTGTTGCCATTGGGTTATTCTAACCGAGATTGGGCTCACACCACGAGGCCCAATTCTCTCAAAAAAACATAAACCGCGCTCGTTTCACTCTCATGGGCCCACAAACTTAAACTGGACCTAAAATCGGCCCAAATTCGCAGCTGGGCTCGAGCCCGAACGCAGGAGGCAGCCCGTAATGCGAACGGGCCCGGGTGGAAAACCCTAGGCCCGATCGCGGGCTAGGGCACGAACAGCCGAGGCTGCCCGCGCCGCGACCAGCCGCCTGAGGCGCTGCCACCGGTCGCCTCCACCTCCCCGGCGCCGCTGATGCTGCTGGTGGCCGTCTCCCACAGGCGGTACGACGGCAAGCCTCCCCGGCGCGATCTGCGGCGTCGAGCCCTTTCAAGGGTTCCGCCGCAAAAACCCTCGCACCTGCTGCCGCCATTCCAGCCGCCGGCGACGTCCGCCGCGGCCGCTGTTACTGCTGGCGTTGATGTTGTCGTGCTCCACTGCTACTGGACGCTCCCTTACCGCCACCATCGACGACGGTGACCACGTGGAATCCGTTGCCGGACTCCGTGGTCACCATCTCCGGCGACCATGCAGGCGGCAGCGTCGAGCCCTACCTAGGGTTCCGCCACGGCCGTCCTTTATTGCCGCCATGAATCTGCTGCCCTGACTGTCTCCCCCATCCTCCTCTGGCCACGATTATCCTCCAGCAAAGTGCTGGAGTCGTGTTTTACGCCGGATAAATGAGGAAACGCCGTCGAGGGAGACTGCACGCACGCGAACGGCAGCGCGTGTCCCTCACGCGCCGCCGCATGCAGCGTCGTCCAACGGTGCCTCTCCTTCATTCTTCGTGTTCTTCGTCTCCGTCCAGCAGTTACATACGAAAAACAAATCTATCTATGCCTAATCTAGATCGCACCTTATTATTTCGCGATCAAAAATTACATAAATTGTCAAAACGGCACCTAAAAACGAAAACACCACGAAAGTGACATACAAATCGACCAACATGCATAATAATCGATAATTAATCTGACAGAGCCGAAAAACTGATCCTGGGCTCTGATACCAACTGAAGGAACCGGATCGACGAAGATCGAATCGTTCCCGAGGATCTATTTCAGTTATCTAAGTTTTTGAATAATCCTATCATGCTCCTATGAATTAAATGCGGAACATAGGGTGTTCAGATCGATTTACCTTAGGATTGAAGAGAACTCGCGAATAGATCTTCTGATCTGTATCCTTGCTCGATTCTGACGTTGGATGGACAACAAACTTCGGAATCAACCACGGAAAGGGATCCACCGTCGTGTGAACTCAACGTCGGCGCCGCCCGTCTCTCTCTCTCAAACCCTAACCTCCTTTTTCTCGTGAAATATTTAGAGTGCACTCGTTTATTCCAAAACCTTAGGTCAAACGAGACCTTGAGGGGGTATGTATAAGAGAGACCAAGTGAGACTTGGGCTTAAGTTGCAGGTCAGGCCCGCAACTTACAAAGCTGGCGTCCATGACCAGAACTGGCACCCCAGACTGGGCCCAGTTACATGACGGCCCACTTATTCCTTATACAGTGGCCTATTGAGCTTTTTGGGCCAGATCAGGGATCTACTAGCTGGTAAAACCGAGGCCTCCCAATGGCTAAATTCTCCATACTCAGCCCAGAGTATAATTTAGTCCATAAGTACTAAAACATTCCACGAGAGTAATAGTACTGAATTACCTGTTTTACCCCTGTTGAGTTCAGGGCTAGTATTAGACTTAGCGACCCCCGTATTTAAGACATCCCACATCCGTTGATTAACTTAAAGCTTTTGACTGCTTATGTTATTCAACTTCTTTTATCATTCCTGAGTAGTACCATTCATTCCTTATTCATCATACTGAAACTTAATCCACCTGCAGGGTTTGGTATGATAATCCTTAATGAATTCCTCAGGGGATGTGATTAATCTGTTCTACCAGGATACGGTGCTCTGTTGCAGTTGCACTAAGAGTCGTACTAGTTGTAGTTGCTTCCCAAGATACGGAGCATATTGAGTTACAGATCCTCTGAACTCTCATCCATGGTAAGTTAAAGAAACAGACTACAACTATACACCCTTAGGACTCAACTAGAGTTAAGGTTCATCTTAAGTCACCGAGGTCTTGATTCTTTCTACATAGGTCAGAATAGAAGAATACACCTCACTGTGATCCTATCAGTACACGCACGTACTAGCATAGACATGTAGCCAAGACAAGCTACATATGCAGCCTATACTACAGCCTAAACCGACAGTTATATCCAGAACTGTCTCGACTGATACCCTTTTATATCTCTAGAGAAACCGGCAACTATGGTCTTCTGTGATCTACAACACACCATAAAGCCTATAACTTTGAGATAATGGATAGATGTTTGATGCATGGATAACAATTCATACTTAATCAGATAGGAGATTGTAAGTGTTTATGGACAACACATGCATACAAGCTAAAAGGCCTGCTTTCTAGTATACAAATCCATCACACCGCTCTTGTTTCGTCGACGTTAACATTAATTTATTTCGTTTTATACATTTGGTTTAATTCTAATATCCTAAATATAGTTATTCGCATCGTTAATTTTATAAATTTCATAAAAATCGAAGCTCGATTGTCCATTTTATCTATAAATACTAATAAAAGAAAAAAAGAACAAATCGAGCTTCGATTTTTATGAAAATTTTAAAATTAACGATGTGAATAACAATATTTAGGGTATTAGAATTAAATCAAATGTATAAAACGAAATAAATTAATGTTAACGTCAATGAAACGAGAGTGGTGCACACGAGGTATGTAGCATAAAATTTTTTTATGCAACATGTTATGCATAAAAATGCATCATGTTATGTATGAAAATGCATGGTTTACAGTTTGCGCGCAATATTTAGTTTTTACCAGGACCACTCCCTATATATATATATATATATATATATATATATATATATATATATATAGAGTATAAATCATATAGAAACTAATGTTAAGTTGGAACTTAGAAACCGTCCACAACCGTTATCTTGAAGATCTAATGGATCAGATTTGATTTCAAATTAACAATTAAATATTGTTTTTTTATTTTTTTAATGCATTTTTGGTATTATTTAGGGTTATAAGTGTAATTTTAATTATAAAAAACCGAATCTTCCTAATTTATTTGATATGCATGATCTTTATTTATTTTCTTCCTTATCCGATCTTTTTTTTTCTGCGTTTTCTTCTTAATCTGCGTCTGCGTTTCTTCTTCTTCTTCTCCTCCTCCTCCTTCTTTTTTTGAAGATTGATTATTCTGAATTTTGTTGAAGGTTGATTATTCAGAAAACGAATTATAGTGAGAGAGACTTTAGCGCCCAGAACCAGAGGCGGCGGAACTGGGCGATACAACACCATCTCGGCTTCGTATTCATCGTATTTTCTTCTTCTCGAAATTCTTCTGCGATTCAATTTCTTGCTTCGTATATTTGTTTTAGAGGGTTTTCTGGTAGATTCGCTTGGTGTTGATGCCGAGTTCCTTGAGCAGCGGCGGCTCGTTGAGAGAACATTGCTGAAGTTCTCAAAAATCTTCTCCTCCCTCCCCTCCTTCAATCCTGAAATATCGAGAGATCGTTGCTGCTGTGGAGGATCAATCGTCGCCATCGCCGCCTTCTATTTGGACTTCGCCCTTTGTTGTTACATCGGAGGGTAATTCACCGTCGAAGTGGTGTCTCGCCCCGGGTGTGCGTTCGCCGTCGAGATGGATCTGGGTGGCTGCGCGCGGAGACGTGTCTTCGGCTGCTCGCTCAAGTTCTGCTGCACATAATGCATATTATGTCA
This sequence comes from Thymus mandschuricus, assembly GCA_029379335.1. Lineage (NCBI taxonomy): Eukaryota > Viridiplantae > Streptophyta > Magnoliopsida > Lamiales > Lamiaceae > Thymus > Thymus mandschuricus. The sequence goes on along the minus strand of CM057073.1, from coordinate 33,472,927 downwards.
AATTTGTTGCATTTTATAGATCATTCTAATGCATTTTCAATTTATTTAATTAGAGACTTCAGTTTTTCGTATTAGGGTTAGTTTTCCATACAAGTTAGGGTTTAACTTTTCCTACATGTTAGGGTATAATTTCCCTTACAAGTTAGGGTATAACTTTCCCAAATAGGGTTTCGATTTCCCTAATGGGTTAAGGTTTTAGTTTGGTTTTTTGATACATATTAAACAAATTTTGTGTATTATGTTTTGTACATTTTTTTGAATGCATAATAAACACATTTTAATGCATTTTATATTAGATTTTGTTGCATTGTATCTGGTATCATCCTCCCTTTTCAACTCTTCGACAATCTTGTTTTTTTTTCAATTTTCTTCTCTCTCTTTTTTTTTTAATGCATAATCAATACATTTTACTGCATTTATAATAGATTTTGATGCATTGTATCTGGCGTATTAATTGTTGTGTTTTTTTTCACCTTTCTATCGATTTTTCTCGCCGATTTTTACTGGTTTTCTCCCCTCTTTTCCGACGGCCGTTTATTTCTTGAATGAAGATGTCGAAGGTAGTTTTGTTGGTAGGTGAATTAACTCCCTCAAATTCCGGCTGGAGAGAGAAGGGGGATAGTGTAGGTGGTTATGGAAATATCCTAATATTATGGAAGGTTGATTTGTTGCTATATTTTTTAAATTTCATGGACATATTTGTCCTTAATAATAGACGTTTTTTATTTTAAATGCAATATTTTGGATTAATCTCAGCCCTCCATTTCTCCCTAATCAATGGATGTAGACAGTTTCTAAGTTTCAACTTAAGATTAGTTTCCACCAGAATGCTACCATATATATATATATATATATATATATATATATATATATATATATACACCTTTGATTATTAGATAAGGGACGGTTGAGATTTAGTTTTTAATGCATAATACGGATCCCCCTTCCCTCTTAAAACACTACATAACGTATGAGAGGGTAAGAAAGTAAAAAAACAAAGAATGGGGAAATTAGAATCTGCCGAAAATGGTGGGATTTGTGAGCCAAAACAATAATTGTTAATCATTTAATATCGAATGATTAAATTTTCCATTCCTGAAATGTTGACATTAAATTAATTCACTACCTTTTTTTCGTTTATCATAATAATACTCCCTCCGTCCACCTATTTCTGACACGTTTGCTTTTTGCACGGGTTTTAAGACGGGAGTAGTTAGTGTGTAAAGTGTATTGTGTTTATGGATGTAGTGTATAAAGTGTATTTTGTAGGGAATAAACATATTTTAGAAATAGAGCATCATATATGCATAAAAACATGTTCTTGTCTGATCTTAAATGAAAGATCGTATAAAGACCTTTAATTTGATATAAAAATCATAAAAATCCGATAACAAACGAGCAAGTTATAATAATTTAAACTTTCGAAATTTAAATTATATTGAACTACGTGCAGAAAAAATGATTGGATGAGATTTAAGTATGGAATGTTAAGTGTAATAAGGGATTTACTAATTGTACTACTTAGTGGCTAATTTTTTCCAAAAAAGGAAACGTGTCAGAAATAGGTGGACGGCCCAAAAAGGAAAGCGTGTCAGAAATAGGTGGACGGAGGGAGTATTATAATGCACAACCAATTTGCATTTGGTCAATTACAATGCAACCGTCTTTTATTAATTTTTAAATCGTGCCTTGTAAGAATTAATTTTTCCAACACAAAAAAGTTGACATTAAATTCATTATACCTTTTTTCATTTATAATTATATTATAATGCACAACCAATTTATAATGCATAAGGTCTTATATTATAATGCAACCGTCTTTTATTATTTTTTGTAAATCGTGCATTATAATACTTTTGATTGTCTATTCTGAGGCATTATGAGTAATAATGCATGGGTGATAAACTCCAAATGCATTATAATGCATTGGTGATAAAGACCAATTACACCGATTCATTTGATTGTCGATTTTAATTTTTAATGCATAAGTAATATTATAATGCACTTCTCGTCCTAACAACTTTTTTAAAATAAATAGTGTTGTGTGTGATGAAGATAAGCTATGCTTATGCACTTATATAATGCATTGACTGATTATTCTTAATGCATTCATTGTATTAGTAAAATGCACAAAAGTCCAAATATGTATTGTTAGTCTGTTATTTTAAATCTTCTGTGAGACAAAGAAAAAAAATATACAAATGCATTCATAATGCATTAGTATATTTTTAATGCATACCCTTTTACTAGTATAATGCACCAAACTCTAAATACTCCTCCACACACACACACACACACAAAAAAAAAAAAATAAAAAAAAAATAAAAAAATAATAATAATAATAATAATAATAATAATAATAATAATAATAATAATAATAATAATAATAATAATAATAATAATAATAATAATAATAATAATAATAATAATAATAATAATAATAATAATAATAATTGTCTTAACTGATATACTATAATGAGCGAAACAAGAAATATTGAATTTGTGGGAACTACAAAACAATCTATAAAAATTTTATAAGAATTTAAAAAAAAAAAAATGATCGAATGGCAGTTAATATTGAGGACATCAAAATCTGTTGTGTCTGCCTAATCCTAAAAGGTGTACATTTTTTTTATTCTATTAATTATCATCTTTTCATCCATGTAAAGATTTTTACTGTCACTTATTATCTAGTAGTCGCTGCCACCATAGCCCGTCCATGCTAAATATTACTCGGAAGATCGTTTCAAAAGTAAAGAATAAAACTTATGAAGTCTAAGATAGAAATATGGCAATAAACAAATAAACAATAGTAATTATTAAAAGTAACCGTTAGAGAATCCCATAAATATAGGACAAACATTTCACTCAAATATTAAAAGTACATGACTACCATAACTCAATTAGTCCGTTTAAGTTTAAGAAATATATCAGAATAAATATCAACCGTAGATTAATAAATATAAACGCATAGGATTGTTTCTCATTTTACACGAAAAGTTGGTTTTTTATTTGATCTCTCCTATATATATATATATATAGAGAGAGATTATGCAGTGACATTTTTGTGTGTTTGGTGGTATCTTTATATAATGTTTGAGGCTTAATTTATGTGTTAGACTCAAATGGTTATTATGCTATAGTATGCTTGTTTTGATTTTATGGATAAGTGTATGCTTAGATACAATTAGACAACTAAATGAAGGTTCTTGTCATGGTTTATGAGGGTAGTGTTTGCCCTAGCATAATGACTAGTAGAGTTTGTTTACATGGATCACATCGAATTAAGAATGCTTTTGTTCTTTAGCTTGAAATAAAATCTATCGTGTTGTTGGGGTGATGATAAGGCAGATAGGTCAGTTTTTATACTAAGTTTTTAGGGTCTTGGAGAGGGGGAAACATGCTTGTTGTTTCTTAGAGCTTAGGGAGGGGCGTAGAGAATTCTTACTTGGTAAAAAAAGGGTCGAAAGTCAAAGTTCTTGGGCTAAAGGGGTGGTTGTCCGCTCTCTTGCTTTCCCTCGTTTGCCCTTTTCTCCCTCGATCTTTCTACTTGTTGTTGGTGACTTTGAAACCTAGAGACAGTTGGCTTTAGTTCTTGATAGAGTGTGTGTTTATGCTTAGTTCTAGAAAGTGAAGGATTGTGGTTTGTTACTGCAACGTGTGGTTGCATGTGGTTTTGGCAATTATATGTATGCATTGGGATATATGATTTATTTCATTATGATTAAAGATTAGATTTTTATTAAGGGATTTATTTTCCTTAATTGTATATTTGCATAAGGATTTATTAAGGGATTTATTTTTCCTTAATCATCTATTTGCATAAGGGTTCTTCTTCTACAAGGAAAGGATATCTACAAGGAAAGAAGATATACATGGATCATTATCTACAAGGAAACGTGTTACTTGGGTTACAAGAGAAGATCTAGCACTTGGAGGCTATATAAGGAGGCTCATACACGTTCATAAGATGAGAAGAGAAGAGAGCTGGTATTGATATCCTCGCACAATGTAGTGCCGAGAGTTATCTTGTGTCTCTGTAACATCATCGGGGACACTATGTGGTACATATAACACATCTTGTCCCAGACAATGTTTTTTCATGGTTATTTCGTTTTTCTCTTAAATATTGTGGGTAGATCTCTCAAGAGTAAGCCTAGATTAAGCTTGGTTAGGCTGAGGGTTTAATTTCAAGTTTACCTGAGAAGAGTGTAGATGGGTGAGGAGTGAATACGTAGTGGTGGCTAGTATTAGTATACTTGCTCTCTGAAGCTGTTGATAGTGAATTGGCTCTTGGGCGTGTCCTCCCAGATGTAGGTTGATTTAACCGAATTGGATTATCATTGGTTGGTGTTATTTATTGCTTTCATGGCTATTTTGTTGTGCATGTTTTCGCAGCGTCAAAGTAGTACATTATCTGTAACATCATTCAGATTTATGTTCTACACGGGTGAAAGCTGGCCCCCAAGATCCAAGAAGCCGAAGCTAGCCAAGATCCAATTCAAGTCGCTTTAGATGATGAATCAAGCGACCCCCAGCAAGCTGAAGGTTCTAAGCGAGCATGGCTCAAAGATCATTCACCAAGTCTTATTCTTGGAGATCCTTCCGAAGGAGTGGTGACTGTTTCACTAAAAAGTGTTCGCAATAGAACGAAATCCTATCGTAGCACTAGCAAGTAAAACCCAATGTCGAATCTCGAAGGAAAACTTTGCAGGGCAATGAATTATGTAGTAAAACCTAATCTAGCCTAAAACTAAGAAAACAAGTAAAGAAGAATTTGGGGTTTTTTTGTTTTAAATCCTAGGCAAATAAAATAAATCAAACAATTAAAATCAAAGCAAATAAATCTAATCTAAAAAGCTAGATATAAATCGAACTAAATAAACTTAGAAAATTAAACTAGAAGAAAGCAATAAATCTACCTAGGCAAGAATCGAAAAGAAAGCAATAAAGAAAGCATAAAAGAAAGCATAAACTACTCTAGACATGGTGAATGAAATCTGGAAATTTTAAAGAAAATAAATCTAACTTTGAAAGCTTTGAAAAACTAGAGAATCGAAACTAGAAAAACGAATCTAAACTTTAAAATAGAAATCGAAAGAACGAAATTAAACTAAGGAAATTAAACGAAGCAATTAAGAAAACGAATCTAAAACTAAAGCAAGCAATTAAAAGCAAGTAAACGAAAGTAATAAATAACTTACGAGAATTGAGACGAAGAACGAAGAACTTGAATTAAATAAAGCGTCTTGAATTAAATTGCAAAAACGAAGAATTCGGATCCGAACAAAACTAAACTAAACTAAAGTATTTGAATGCTGAAAAACTAAGCTAAAGATGATAAAAGATGATACAAAATTCGTCCAAGGCACTAGTATATATATTAAGAAGAAAACCTAATTAAATAAGGAAACACAGCTGGACGCCGACTTCTGGCCGATCGGCCAGATGCTGAAGGAGTTCTGGCCGGTCGGCCAGATCAGAAACTGCAAAATACGCACATAAGTACTTGGCCGGTCGGCCAGATTCCTAAGGAAATCTGGCCGATCGGCCAGATCAGGTACTGGCACGATCGCGCGCGATTCTCTTGTTTCCGCCGTATCTTCCTCATTCGAACTTCAAATTGACCTCCGTTTTCGCCTATGTGCTCCTATCGAACCCCTCTTCGATATAATGCTTTCATTACATCCAGAATGAATCTTCAATAAAATCATGAGAAGTTAGAACTCGAGGTCAATGATTGCTAAACAACCTCTCTTCTCGTTTTCTTCTCGTTTCCGCCCTTTTCATCCTACAAGTACCAAAAACTCCAAACGAACGAATCATAGCCAAAAGACACACTAAAAGACACGAAACACAATGAAAATGAACACGAAAACACAACGAAAAACCTAACAACTAAACACCAATCAAAATCCCCCACACTTAGACCTTTGCTTGTCCTCAAGCAATATAAAAACGAAATAAACAATAGACTCAAGTATTGTGAACTATATAGGCCTCAAAACTTTTCGAAAACAAACTCTCATGATCGTGATCAAAACTATGCACACAACCTTAGCATCAATCAACACAATCTACTCAACTAATTCAAAATATGCTAATCCATCAAAGAACACTCTCCAACATGTGAACTTTTATATATGAAAGTGAACACTCAACTCTCTCAAAGAAAAGATGTATAAGATAATGCACATCATAGGGTTCACTCAATATCAATGCAATGCAACATGTTTACCATAGGCTTGCCTTCAATCTCAACATCTCCACCTAATGTAATACTTACAAATTAGGAAAAAAAAGGTCTTTTTATAAGCTTGTAATGTAGGGACATTGGTTAAGGTAGGGAAAGTATAGGCTAAGTGACTCAAATAAATCTAAATCATCAACCTCTTTTCAACTCCAACCAAAGTATGGATTTTTACTCCATCTTCTACCATCCAACACACCAAATACAAACTCAAAGATTGTCACAGCCCGCCCGCCACAACTTGGGCCGAGCTGGCCGTGACTCAAGAAAAGAAATACAAGGGAAATAACATACGAAGACTTGATTATGAGCTCGAACATTATGTAGAAACAACACTGAATTCAACTCAAAATACCAAACATTCATCGAAGATGTCGGTAAGGACGTTGTTCGTTACAGAAGAAGAAAGTACGCAAAAACGTGTTTGTCTTACAAAAGAAGTACTACATGAGCAAGCGGAAACTCAATCAAGGAAATGACCGTCGGCTACAAAGAGCTCGACTCGTTGCATCGACATGCAAAAGAACATCTCGTTGCAACGATACACGAAATGGACTGTGTGGACTTCATAGCGAATATTGCGGATTAACGTGGGATACATGTATGGAGACATGCACCACCAAGAGACTTCAACACGCTGACACTCGACAAAAAGCTCCTCGAACTGCTCCATATCCATCACGATCAACCTGCACACGGGAAAGGTGTACAGGGCTGAGTACTTTGAAGTACTCAGTGGGCACGTGCCAAGACTTTTCTTTTATCATTAGTCACTGAAGTGATGCATGATGGTTCTAGGAGTAACCGATGCTCACAAAAACATTCTAAATCAAAAGAAAAATACGCATGCAAGCTAATTACTGGTAATCCATCATATCTGAGCTGGGGTGTATCCGGAGAGGTTGGCCACCCTCCCGGATACCTGACCGGCCAATACTGTAGCTCACGGTCAACTGAGTGCACTAACTCACCGAGATCTTGACCTCGGTGAGCCCAAATCGTTCTGATAACTGAGGCGTAAGCCTTCTCAGATGGATTTCATGCAATGCAAAACATTTCATGGCATGACAATACTTTAAAGAAAATAACTGTAGCATAAAGAAACATTTTAGCTTCCTGAAGGCCCACCTCGACTGCTTTCCTGATAGTACTTAGAAATCTCTGGTTGCTGCTTAGAATCGGCTTGCTCCTTCGCCTGACCTCGTTCAAAGAACGCGAAATGAGTAACTGGTAATGAAATCGATAATCTAATCGATTTATGCGAAGGTAGATTCCTAGTCGAGGTTATAATTTCTGATTCTGGTAGTGGGGTTATCTGTGTTCTCTAATCGAGAGCTTCTCGATTTTCATTGAAATCAATCATTCGATTGATTCTTGTGTTATTACTGATTTTCCATCCTCGACTGAGATCGTAGGATGTTCGATTAATCTATTAATTTTAGACTTCGAATTTGTTAATGGATATAAGTGGTCTACACTTATAAGGTTATTATAACTGGGTCTTAATTTATTACTAATTCTGATGCTGATAATTATTCGAGGCTTGATTATTTAAATTCGAACATTACTGAATTTAGTTCGGGAAAAACTATCCCGTGTTGTCTCCGTCTTTCGATTAATTATCGGCCTAACAAGATATCTAATCCCATCTATGTATATATTAGTCCTGGCCCATTATCTATTTAATTCTCGGCCCAACTGTAAAATAATTCTGGCCCATTAGTTTCTTAATTCTTGGCCCAGGTCGGAAAATAATTTCCCGACCCAATCTTTTAGTATGTTTTAAAACTAACTCATCGGCCCATTAATCGGCTTGGTCAGTTATTCGACTCTGGTCCATTAACTGGCTCGGCCCGTTACTGGTCTTGGCCCGTTTTCTTAATTCGGCCCGTGAGCCTTTCTGCAAGAACACACACACTCTTCTTTCTTCTCTTCCTCGCGACCTGCTCCTCTTCTCTGCACACTTCTCTCTCTCTCATTCGGGTCGCCATCGTCACCGCCTTTCCTCCGATTTCCGCCGGCGTGCGTCGGCCGGCGGCCTCCCTTCATCGCCGGTCGGCGTTCCTCTCCCTCCGTTCCTGATTTCCGACCAAGGGGGAACCCTAGCCCGCAATTTGGGGAAAATTCTGGGTTCTCTCCTCCGACTCGGCCTCGTCGCCGTCAACACGGCTCGCCGGTCGTGTCTCCTCCGATTCGGCCGAGGCTCTCTCCCTTTCTCTCAGTCGTAGTTGCTGCTCCCTTGATCAGGGGCTTCTACTTTCGCCAGAACGCCGTCGCGTTCATCCTCAATCGCCACTGCACTCCGTCCTCTCTCTCTCTCTGATTCATCCTCAACGCCGGCGATGATGCCGCCGGTGTTTTTCTCCTCTTCTCCTCTGCTTCTAATCCTTCTTACTTCTCCTCTCTGTTTGCAGGTTCGACTGCGGCGAACTCCGGCCGTGGGGATGCTGCAGCTGCCGTGCGGAGCTGTCTCCGGCTGGGAACTCTCCCGGTGTGAACGGAGACACCGGGTGTCTCCATTTCATCCCTGGCCCTTCTTGGCTTCTCTGCCTCCTCCGGCAGTCTCTTCACGCCGTCGGCAAGGCCGACGAGGTATACTCTCGAACCTTCTCTCTCGGTTCCGATTATGAATTTAGGAGATTAGATTGAACAGGAGGTGAAGGTCTGTTATTGATGATTTACTGGGGAATTTTCCAGATTTTACATGCTTGATGTTGTTGTTCTTGTGGGGTTTGAAAGGTTCAACTTTTGTGCATCTTCTCCATACTTTGATTGTGGCTTGTTAGAGGGTGTAAATGTTCATGCTTGAGCTTATTAAGCTGAAATCTTAGAGATTTTTAAGGTTCCTAAATCTGATTTCTAAGCTTTCCTTACACATGCATTTAATTACCCAAATCTCTTATGCATTTATGATTGATCTAAGTGCCTTAAATACATGATTCATGCCTTGTGGGGTGCCTAGGGCTTTAGATTGATCATTGCATGATGTCCTTTTTTTGGATCTTGAGGAAGGGTGTAAACATGCTTAAGGCTTGCTAGTGCTAGAGTGAGGTTGTAATAAAGCCTTACTTGTGATTGTGGGTTTGGAACTGATTTCTTGGCAAGATTGATGGCTGCCCTCCCTCTTTGTTGCCTTCTTCCCTTTGCTCTTCCTTCCTACACCTTGCATGTTGATTTTCTATAGGTTAAAGCTTTAATCCTTGTACTAGGGAAAGAGTAAGGGGGTTCTATCTTACCTTAGAACTGAAAATCTGATCTCTAGCTTCCAAATAGAGGCTGCCCTCTTCTAGTTCTTGCTTGAGTGCCTCCTCCTTCCTCCTTCTTCACTTCTAGGGATGAAGGTTGAATCCTCAAGTTAATGCATGTGTACTCTAGGTCTTAGGAAAGGATGAGAGGGGATTTACCTTGGTGTTTGAATGGTTGTCGGCGGCTGATTTCCGGTAGCTCGATTGCTGAAATCCGGCAGCTGCCCCCCTCTTTCTCTCTCTCTCGGCAGTCTCTCTCTCTCTCTCTCTACTTGTGTTCTTTCTTGCTTTCTAGTTGAGAGTGTTTGAAATGAAAGTGTGGTGTTGTTTGTGCAGGAAATGGCTGATCAAGAGTGTCTTAGTTTCCCTTATGATTACATGGAAGAGGATGGTGAAAGGGGATTGGTGGAAGGCTCCTTTTCCAAGATGGTTTGGGTGCATGGGGAGGTTGCTTGAGACAAAATAGAAGAGAGAGAGACGGCTAGTTCCTAGCCTCCATTTTCCCATGCAGTTTCTAATGATGAGTGTACTAACAATCCCCTAATCCTTCTCTTAATTGTGTTTAGTTGTAATTGTTCTCTCGTAATTTATTTAGAGGAAGAGATTAACAGATTTAAATCCCAGATTATGGGTGGGATTTGTATTCCCGTGTATTGCCGCCGCTGCTAATCTTTTCATTTCTTTTTTTTTATTTCATTTATTTATTTATTTATTTATTTCCTTGTAGTAACTATATATATGTATATGTGTATATATATATTCATGGGCTAATATTTTGGGCTTGATCTTATTCATCTTGGGCCTCTTATTATTGTTGCATGTTCTTCAGTTATGGGCTCTACTCTTGATAAAATCGAAAATACCTCGAGTAATTTCCCATGGAGTCGGCTTCGATAACTTAACTGACATCGAACAATTAACTGGGCCTTATATCTGATAACTGGGCCTTGTAAATAAAACTGGGCTTTGAATTCAAGTGGGCCTTGAATTCGGGTGGCTCGGAATCGAATGGGCCTCGGCCCAAAATTAAATACTGAATGTTTCTTTTACCGATTTATTTAATCGGCCTTTCTTGTTTAGTTAGGTTCTCGTTTCTAGAAGTTCTGATGTTACTAACGTAACATTACTACTAGTAGTTCTTAGTAAAATTTTATTCTACTCACAACAATAATACCTCCTTCAACATTTCTTTTCTTATTTTAAATGCCGAAGTTTTTATTACTCACTACTAAAAACTGCGGCTATTACATCCTACACCCCTTACGAAAAATTTCGTCCCGAAATTTACTTACTTTCTAAAACAATTCGGGGTACTGCTCTCTTATCTTGTCCTCCAACTCCCAGGTGGCTTCTTCCTGCCCATGGTGTCTCCACTGTACCTTCACTAGAGGAATTTGCTTATTCCTAAGCTGTTGGATTTTCCGATCTACAATGGCTTCAGGTTTTGTCTCGTAGCTCAGATCGGGCTCTATAACTGCGTCCTCCTGTCGAATAACGTGTTTGGGGTCGAACACGTATTTCCTTAGTTGAGACACATGAAATACACTGTGGATGCTTCCTAGTTTTGGAGGTAACGCTAGTCTGTAGGCTACGGGTCCGACTCTGTCCAAAATCTCATAGGGTCCAATGAAACGAGGTTTCAATTTGCCCTTGATCCCGAATCTGGTTAGTCCTTTGGTGGGAGAAACTTTTAAGAAAACTTTGTCGCCTACTTCGAAGTGCAGTTCAGTTCTACGATTGTCGGCATAGGATTTTTGTCTACTCTGAGCTTCCCGCATCCTATCTCTGATTTGTCGTACTAACTCGACCATCTCGGTGACTGCTTCTGGACCTAGACTCTTTCTTTCTCCAACTTCATCCCAGTATAGTGGTGATCTACACTTTCTTCCATACAACGCTTCGTATGGAGCCATTCCTATGGTCGACTGGTAGCTATTGTTGTAAGCAAATTCAACTAATGGCAAGATATTCTCCCATTCTCCTCCCTTATCAAGTACTACTGCTCTCAGCATGTCTTCAAGGATCTGTATGGTCCTTTCGGATTGACCATCGGTCTGAGGGTGATACGCAGTGCTAAAGTTCAGCTGTGTGCCTAGTTCTTTCTGCATACTCATCCAAAATTTCGAGGTGAACTTCCAGTCTCGATCCGACGTGATGGACAGCGGTACTCCATGAAGTCGTACGATTCCTCGAACGTACAGTTGAGCTAGCTTTTCTGATCCATGAGTGGTAGGGATGGGAATGAAATGAGCACACTTTGTGAGACGATCCACTATTACCCAGATAGCTGTATTTCCCTTTTTAGTTCGGGGAAAACCTGTTACGAAGTCCATGGTGATATGCTCCCATTTCCATTGCGGAATCTCCAAAGGTTGTAACTTCCCGTGTGGTCGTTGGTGCAATGCCTTCACCTGTTGGCACGTTAAGCAGCGCTCGACGAATGAGGTTATGTCCCTCTTCATGCCTTCCCACCAAAATCTCTCCTTCAAATCCTGGTACATTTTGGTGCCTCCGGGGTGCGCGGTGTATGGGGTGTCATGAGCTTCACTCAAAATTTCATTTCGGAGTTCGTTGTTACGTGGCACGCATAACCTTCCCTTGAACGTAATTGCGTTGTCGGCCTCTTCTCGGTAGTCCTTTGTACCATCCGTCCTTACTCCCAGACGAATCTTTTCTAACATCTCATCTTTTCTTTGTTCCTGGATAATCCTACATCTCAAGTCGGGCTCTATGGTGATGGTGGCAATGACTCCTTCGATGGTCCCCGGTGGAGATACTAGCTCTAGTTTGAGTTTGTTGAACTCTCGAATGAGCATTTCCTCAGACGTGAGGAGATACGCTAATTGTGGTCGAGTCTTTCGACTCAAGGCGTCAGCTACAACATTAGCTTTACCTGGGTGGTAGGTGATGCTACAGTCGTAGTCTTTTACCAATTCAAGCCACCGTCGCTGTCTCATATTGAGGTCCTTCTGTTCGAAGAAGTATTTAAGGCTCTTGTGGTCGGTGAAAATTTCACACCTCACTCCATAAAGGTGATGCCTCCAAATTTTCAGTGCGTGTACTACTGCTGCTAATTCCAAATCATGGGTAGGGTAGTTCAATTCATGAGGTCGGAGCTGCCGTGAGGCATATGCTATCACTCGCCTGTCTTGCATCAACACACATCCGAGCCCATTCTTCGAGGCATCGGTGTAAACTGTATAGCCTTTGTCGGGCTCTGGAACCGCTAAAACTGGGGCTGTGGTTAACTTCTCTTTGAGTATCTGAAAACTCGCTTCACACTCTGGGGTCCAAACGAACTTAATCCCCTTTTGAAGTAATCGAGTCATCGGTCTCGCTATCTTAGAAAATCCCTCAATGAATCTTCGATAGTATCCAGCTAGTCCTAAGAAGCTTCGGATTTCGTTCGGTGTTGTTGGGGATTTCCAGTTTTGCACCGCTTCTACCTTTGCAGGGTCTACTTTGATTCCTTCTGATGATACAATATGTCCTAAGAAAATCACTTCTCTGAGCCAAAACTCGCACTTGCTGAACTTTGCGTAAAGCCTTTCCTTTCTGAGGGTTTCTAGAACCGTTCTCAGGTGTTCTCTGTGTTCCTCCTCGCTCCTTGAGTAGATTAGTACGTCGTCTATGAAGACTAGGACGAACTTGTCGAGATAAGGGTGGAATACGCGGTTCATGAGGTCCATAAATACTGCTGGTGCGTTGGTTAGTCCAAAAGGTACAACTACGAACTCGTAGTGGCCATATCGGGTTCGGAAGGCGGTTTTGGGTATATCACTGGGTCGGATTTTCAACTGATGGTATCCTGATTTCAAGTCTATCTTCGAAAAGACTCTAGCTCCTCTAAGTTGATCGAATAAATCATCGATTCTAGGCAAGGGGTACTTGTTCTTAAGAGTTAGCTTGTTCAATTCTCGATAATCGATGCACATCCTCATTGATCCATCTTTCTTCCTCACGAAGAGGACGGGTGCTCCCCACGGTGATACACTAGGCCTGATGAAACCTAATTCTAGCAGTTCTTGAAGTTGAATCTTAAGTTCCTCCAATTCTTTTGGGGCCATTCGGTATGGTGCTTTGGACACCGGAGCTGCCCCTGGTTCTAGCTCGATGGTAAACTCTATTTCTCGGTCTGGTGGGGGTCCTGGTAGGGTTTCGGGAAATACGTCAGGAAACTCTCGCACGATTTCTACATTCTCAACTTTTGTTTCTTCCTGGGTTTCTCCGCATAGGTGAACGAGATATGCTGGGTATCCTTTCTTGACTAACATGGCAGCCTGGAGTACCGAAATGATTGCCTTTCGCTGGTTCATAGAGATTCCGTAGAAGTCTGTTGGTTCTTTCCCGGGTGGGTGAAAAGAGATTCGTCTCTCGTTGCATAGAATAGTAGCATGGTGCCGAGTTAGCCAGTCCATTCCTAGGATCACATCTACGTCTTTTAAAGCCATGACACTTAAGTTATTTGCTGAGAGCTTAAGTGATCCTAATTCAAGTTCTAAGTTAGAGCAACAGTGCGTGAGGGTCTTAGTTCCTCCTACCGGTGACGTGAGACCTAGTTCAACCTTCAATGGTTTTGCTTCTAAGTTCAATTCCTCTACACATGCTTGGGATATAAAGGAATGCGAAGCACCGGTATCGAACAAAATTATCACAGGTATTCCGAGTAGTTGACCCATACCTGCTAGGTTTCCCGGGCTTTTCCCTGGCTGTTTCTGTTTAAGAGCGTAAGCCCTAGTATTTTGCTGTTCCTGAAGGTGTTGCTGAAATTGCTGGCGCTGGGTGGGCAAGGAGAATGGCTGGTGTAGCTGGGGCGGCTGAGGGGGCCTTGGTTGCGCCTGAATGGCGCGCAACTGTTGGTTGTGACCCGAGGGTTGGGGTCCCATACCCGTTCGGGGCTTCCTAGTTGGGCAGTTCTTTGCAAAGTGGCCCTTCTGGTTACAGACAAAGCAAGCGTCACTTCCAATCTTACAAACACCTTCGTGTCTTCGATTACATTTCGAACAGAGAGGATGTCGGCCAGGGCGATTTCCCGTCTGTCCTGACGCTGGTTTAGATCCAGTGTTTGGTGGACGTTGGGGTCCTTGCCATGGCCTCTTGTCACGTTGGCCGCTTGGGTTTCCTTCCCACTTACGTTTTCCTCTGTCGGACGAAGGCTGATAGTTTGATTGGGCCGGAGGATTTGCTGGGGCTGATTTCTCAGTCGGCATTGCTGCCTCAACATCTAAGGCGCGGCTTAGTGCATCGTGGTAGGTGAGTGTTCCTAGGCTTGCAAGGGTCATCCTAATTTCGGGCCTCAGACCGGCTCGAAACTTCTCCGTCATCTTTTCTTCGGTGTCGACTTGGTCGGGCGCGTAGCGAGACATGTCGCAGAAAGCTCGGTCGTACTCAGTCACCGTCATCCTACCTTGCTTGAGATTATAGAACTCGACTTCTTTCTTTTTTCGGTAACCTTTCGGAACATACTTATCATACAGTCTAGTCTTGAATTCTTCCTAGGTAAGGCCTGCCCGTTGCTCGGGAGTCATGATCTTCTGCTGAGCTTCCCACCAAAAGTCGGCGGATCCAGTGAATTGAAATGCTACGCATGCTAGTCGCTCCCGATCAGAGCATCCTAAGAAGTTGAAGATACGTTCCAGAGTGCGTATCCAAGTCTCAGCCTCTGCTGGATCTCCCATCCCATCGAAAACGGGTGGATTCTGTCGAAGAAAAATCTCTTCGATCCTTCGGGGTGGTGGTGGGGGCGGCGAAGGCGGTGGTGGAGGTGGCGAAGATGGTGGCGGGGGTGTTTGATCACGTTCATTTCTAGCTCCACCTCGGGGTCTTCCTCTCCTAGCTCTTGGCGGCATTCTGATTAACGATGATATAAAAAAAAAAAATTTCAATTGTCAATATTCACAAAAGTTCCTCGCATAGGTGGTAGCGCATTCAGGCTTTGTTCTCAACTTATCATGATGTACTTTCTCGGTTTACATGCTGTTTTGGTTTGTCATAGTATGGTGTGAAGGTCTGGTTTCGCAATTATATAGCATAAAAGGCGCAATTAGGGAAAATTGCCTTGTGGAGGTCTTTAAACGTCATAATAGAAGCGGGAATGAAAACATGTCAATTTGTCCTACGGTCCACCTAACACTTTGTGGCCCCGTACTATCACATCAAAACATAGTACTTGAAATCGTAAGTTCTATCACCAAAATAAAGTCAGTACGGTCTACGAGGATCCGTTGCTGACACTAACTAGGACTACTCTACCCCACTAAGGAACTCTCGGTGCTCAAGCACGACTCGGCGTCAGAGTCGGCGTCTGGTCCCCCTCCGAGATCCTCGTCGGAGTCAGGGTCAACCTCCATGTCCACGAACAGCCCCTCCTCCTCGGGCTCCTCCTCAGGGTCCTCCTCGGGATCCTCCTCCTCGAACTCTGGCTCGGGCATTGGCTGCGGCTGGGGCTCTACCTCGGGCAACAATTCCTCGATCATCTGTCCAAGGTTGTCTAAGCGCCCACTAAGGTCGTCTAGGCGTCCACAAAGGGAGATCATCATTTGGCTGTGCCTGTTGGTACTTCGTCTTAACTCCTCCATCCACTTCTCTAAGTCGGAGGATGTGAGACCGGCGCTGCTGCTGCTGGGCCCTGTACCTACGGGCCAGTCTCGGTGAGCTACGGGGCGAGGGGCGGAAGTCCTCGGCTGCTGTAATTCTGCCACCACACGGAGTAGCTCCTCCGTGGAAGTCCCTGGGCCTAGTGAACGGGACGGTAAAGAACGGGGTGCCTCCCTCTCGGGGCTCGCGTCTACTATCGGGGCCTTGCCTCGGTCGGCTGTCGAAGAGCCTCCCTCGTCTGACAAGGGAGTAGGCACTGGAGGTGCGCTGAGGGCACGCCGGAAACGGTCCACTGGAGTCCCAGCCTCAAAGTCCTCACGGTCTCGGCGACCAAGGACGGAAACGGAAGGTGTCGGAGCCCCTGTCATCGCTGGTGCTCCACTCGGCTGAGGCTGCACGGGAGGTGGAAGGCCGGCCTCGGTGGTAAGACGGAACGAAAACAGGTGCGGTCCGTCGGGCGGCCTACGGTACACTGTGAACCGGTGCTGGAGGGCTGACAGGAACCCTCGAAAGTCGGCTACCAGGTCGAAGTAAGGGTTATAGCACGCAGTGAAGTCTAGAGATAGGGTCCACGCCCACATCTGCCAGTCGCGGGGTAGGTGCACAATAATCCTTGCCATGCCGTCGTATCCGGAAACCCCGGCGAACTGGTGAACCTCCTCCCATAGCCCTCCGAAGTGGGCCAAGTACTCACCTATATCGTGCTCTACTCGACGTCTGTAGTGTAGGTACGAGTCTAAAAGTATCGCAACAACGTCGGGGGTCGGTCTAGCTCCTGCCATCTACACGAGATAGCGAATTTCTAATCAGGTTCTGTTAAAAGAAACGTTGGGATAGAAATAGTAATCGTAAATAAGTCGGTAAAGGAAGCATCTTTTCATGGTTGTGATCTATGGTTCTGAGATTCTATTGAGTCATAATCGTTATTCATGCAAATGTGAGGGTGGTTCTATGTGGAGTAAGGTCTCGGTTCTAAGTCTGGTGTTAAGTTACTCTTACCAAATTCCTGTTGGGTTAAGTTAGAGGCGGTCGGAAAACTCGCCTTGCGTCCGTTATAAGGTCGACGGCACCTCACTTGTCTCATCTTAGAGACGTCGTTCTCGATTATAAATTCTATTCGCTTCCTTGAACTGAATATGCGTCCCGTCACTTTCTTCGACTCAATCTGTTACATTGCAAGATAAGAATCCTAACTCAAGCGACCTACGTTCTCTAGAAGTCCTTGATCTCAACACCTTATGTGATCCCTACGAGTTACCTCGTCTAGGTTCTCATAATAGTGATAAGCAACCTATCTTCTTGGTCGCCCGTGATGTCATGGAGAGTCGAGCTTTTGTCGAGAGCTTTAAGAAGTCTAGCGAAGCAAGTCTAGACCTTACAATGAAGAAGAAGACTCTTGGATTTCAGAGCGAACCAAATGCTCTGATACCACTCTGTCACAGCCCGCCCGCCACAACTTGGGCCGAGCTGGCCGTGACTCAAGAAAAGAAATACAAGGGAAATAACATACGAAGACTTGATTATGAGCTCGAACATTATGTAGAAACAACACTGAATTCAACTCAAAATACCAAACATTCATCGAAGATGTCGGTAAGGACGTTGTTCGTTACAGAAGAAGAAAGTACGCGAAAACGTGTTTGTCTTACAAAAGAAGTACTACATGAGACAAGCGGAAACTCAATCAAGGAAATGACCGTCGGCTACGAAGAGCTCGACTCGTTGCATCGACATGCAAAAGAACATCTCGTTGCAACGATACACGAAATGGACTGTGTGGACTTCATAGCGAATATTGCGGATTAACGTGGGATACATGTATGGAGACATGCACCACCAAGAGACTTCAACACGCTGACACTCGACAAAAAGCTCCTCGAACTGCTCCATATCCATCACGATCAACCTGCACACGGGAAAGGTGTACAGGGCTGAGTACTTTGAAGTACTCAGTGGGCACGTGCCAAGACTTTTCTTTTATCATTAGTCACTGAAGTGATGCATGATGGTTCTAGGAGTAACCGATGCTCACGAAAACATTCTAAATCAAAAGAAAAATACGCATGCAAGCTAATTACTGGTAATCCATCATATCTGAGCTGGGGTGTATCCGGAGAGGTTGGCCACCCTCCCGGATACCTGACCGGCCAATACTGTAGCTCACGGTCAACTGAGTGCACTAACTCACCGAGATCTTGACCTCGGTGAGCCCAAATCGTTCTGATAACTGAGGCGTAAGCCTTCTCAGATGGATTTCATGCAATGCAAAACATTTCATGGCATGACAATACTTTAAAGAAAATAACTGTAGCATAAAGAAACATTTTAGCTTCCTGAAGGCCCACCTCGACTGCTTTCCTGATAGTACTTAGAAATCTCTGGTTGCTGCTTAGAATCGGCTTGCTCCTTCGCCTGACCTCGTTCAAAGAACGCGAAATGAGTAACTGGTAATGAAATCGATAATCTAATCGATTTATGCGAAGGTAGATTCCTAGTCGAGGTTATAATTTCTGATTCTGGTAGTGGGGTTATCTGTGTTCTCTAATCGAGAGCTTCTCGATTTTCATTGAAATCAATCATTCGATTGATTCTTGTGTTATTACTGATTTTCCATCCTCGACTGAGATCGTAGGATGTTCGATTAATCTATTAATTTTAGACTTCGAATTTGTTAATGGATATAAGTGGTCTACACTTATAAGGTTATTATAACTGGGTCTTAATTTATTACTAATTCTGATGCTGATAATTATTCGAGGCTTGATTATTTAAATTCGAACATTACTGAATTTAGTTCGGGAAAAACTATCCCGTGTTGTCTCCGTCTTTCGATTAATTATCGGCCTAACAAGATATCTAATCCCATCTATGTATATATTAGTCCTGGCCCATTATCTATTTAATTCTCGGCCCAACTGTAAAATAATTCTGGCCCATTAGTTTCTTAATTCTTGGCCCAGGTCGGAAAATAATTTCCCGACCCAATCTTTTAGTATGTTTTAAAACTAACTCATCGTCCCATTAATCGGCTTGGTCCGTTATTCGACTCTGGTCCATTAACTGGCTCGGCCCGTTACTGGTCTTGGCCCGTTTTCTTAATTCGGCCCGTGAGCCTTTCTGCAAGAACACACACACTCTTCTTTCTTCTCTTCCTCGCGACCTGCTCCTCTTCTCTGCACACTTCTCTCTCTCTCATTCGGGTCGCCATCGTCACCGCCTTTCCTCCGATTTCCGCCGGCGTGCGTGGGCCGGCGGCCTCCCTTCATCGCCGGTCGGCGTTCCTCTCCCTCCGTTCCTGATTTCCGACCAAGTGGGAACCCTAGCCCGCAATTTGGGGAAAATTCTGGGTTCTCTCCTCCGACTCGGCCTCGTCGCCGTCAACACGGCTCGCCGGTCGTGTCTCTTCCGATTCGGCCGAGGCTCTCTCCCTTTCTCTCAGTCGTAGTTGCTGCTCCCTTGATCAGGGGCTTCTACTTTCGCCAGAACGCCGTCGCGTTCATCCTCAATCGCCACTGCACTCCGTCCTCTCTCTCTCTCTGATTCATCCTCAACGCCGGCGATGATGCCGCCGGTGTTTTTCTCCTCTTCTCCTCTGCTTCTAATCCTTCTTACTTCTCCTCTCTGTTTGCAGGTTCGACTGCGGCGAACTCCGGCCGTGGGGATGCTGCAGCTGCCGTGCGGAGCTGTCTCCGGCTGGGAACTCTCCCGGTGTGAACGGAGACACCGGGTGTCTCCATTTCATCCCTGGCCCTTCTTGGCTTCTCTGCCTCCTCCGGCAGTCCCTTCACGCCGTCGGCAAGGCCGACGAGGTATACTCTCGAACCTTCTCTCTCGGTTCCGATTATGAATTTAGGAGATTAGATTGAACAGGAGGTGAAGGACTGTTATTGATGATTTACTGGGGAATTTTCCAGATTTTACATGCTTGATGTTGTTGTTCTTGTGGGGTTTGAAAGGTTCAACTTTTGTGCATCTTCTTCATACTTTGATTGTGTCCTGTTAGAGGGTGTAAATGTTCATGCTTGAGCTTATTAAGCTGAAATCTTAGAGATTTTTAAGGTTCCTAAATCTGATTTCTAAGCTTTCCTTACACATGCATTTAATTACCCAAATCTCTTATGCATTTATGATTGATCTAAGTGCCTTAAATACATGATTCATGCCTTGTGGGGTGCCTAGGGCTTTAGATTGATCATTGCATGCTGTCCTTTTTTTGGTTCTTGAGGAAGGGTGTAAACATGCTTAAGGCTTGCTAGTGCTAGAGTGAGGTTGTAATAAAGCCTTACTTGTGATTGTGGGTTTGGAACTGATTTCTTGGCAAGATTGATGGCTGCCCTCCCTCTTTGTTGCCTTCTTCCCTTTGCTCTTCCTTCCTACACCTTGCATGTTGATTTTCTATAGGTTAAAGCTTTAATCCTTGTACTAGGGAAAGAGTAAGGGGGTTCTATCTTACCTTAGAACTGAAAATCTGATCTCTAGCTTCCAAATAGAGGCTGCCCTCTTCTAGTTCTTGCTTGAGTGCCTCCTCCTTCCTCCTTCTTCACTTCTAGCGATGAAGGTTGAATCCTCAAGTTAATGCATGTGTACTCTAGGTCTTAGGAAAGGATGAGAGGGGATTTACCTTGGTGTTTGAATGGTTGTCGGCGGCTGATTTCCGGTAGCTCGATTGCTGAAATCCGGCAGCTGCCCCCCTCTTTCTCTCTCTCTCTCGGCAGTCTCTCTCTCTCTCTCTCTCTACTTGTGTTCTTTCTTGCTTTCTAGTTGAGAGTGTTTGAAATGAAAGTGTGGTGTTGTTTGTGCAGGAAATGGCTGATCAAGAGTGTCTTAGTTTCCCTTATGATTACATGGAAGAGGATGGTGAAAGGGGATTGGTGGAAGGCTCCTTTTCCAAGATGGTTTGGGTGCATGGGGAGGTTGCTTGAGACAAAATAGAAGAGAGAGAGACGGCTAGTTCCTAGCCTCCATTTTCCCATGCAGTTTCTAATGATGAGTGTACTAACAATCCCCTAATCCTTCTCTTAATTGTGTTTAGTTGTAATTGTTCTCTCGTAATTTATTTAGAGGAAGGGATTAACAGATTTAAATCCCAGATTATGGGTGGGATTTGTATTCCCGTGTATTGCCGCCGCTGCTAATCTTTTCATTTTTTTTTTATTTCATTTATTTATTTATTTATTTATTTCCTTGTAGTAACTATATATATGTATATGTGTATATATATATATTCATGGGCTAATATTTTGGGCTTGAACTTATTCATCTTGGGCCTCTTATTATTGTTGCATGTTCTTCAGTTATGGGCTCTACTCTTGACTAATAAAATCGAAAATACCTCGAGTAATTTCCCATGGAGTCGGCTTCGATAACTTAACTGACATCGAACAATTAACTGGGCCTTATATCTGATAACTGGGCCTTGTAAATAAAACTGGGCTTTGAATTCAAGTGGGCCTTGAATTCGGGTGGCTCGGAATCGAATGGGCCTCGGCCCAAAATTAAATACTGAATGTTTCTTTTACCGATTTATTTAATCGGCCTTTCTTGTTTAGTTAGGTTCTCGTTTCTAGAAGTTCTGATGTTACTAACGTAACATTACTACTAGTAGTTCTTAGTAAAACTTTATTCTACTCACAACAATAATACCTCCTTCAACATTTCTTTTCTTATTTTAAATGCCGAAGTTTTTATTACTCACTACTAAAAACTGCGGCTATTACAAAGATGCTAAAATATCAACTCTATAAATCAAAGCTAACTATCCCGTTATGCTTATATTCTTATTCTCTCTTTCTTTTCTTTTTTTTCTAGAGCTCCACTAATAAACGTTCTTTCTAATGTTGAACAAAAGCTCTATTTTTTTTTTCTCATTTTTTTTTCTTTTTTTTTTTTAAGCTCATAGGGATAGCTAACTACATAAATCAAGCATCTAAAACTCCTTTCTCCTCCTTCTTCACCACAACCAAATTTTTCTATTCAACTCCTTCCATATCACCAACCACAAATACTAAGGATACCCATAACCATCCAAACCTCCTATCATCCGGTTTTACAAAGAACGGCTAACAAAGGCTCAAGAGGGGTAATCAAAGGTTTATGAACAAGGTTAGTGTATAAGGATCATGTGGCTAAAGAAAGATGGCCTAAGATCATCTCCTAGTTCGTAAATATACTAAGGTCTTGATGGAGAAACAGGGCAAGTTCTAGAAACAACGAAGCATGCATGATCACTCAAACAAAAGATAGGCATAAATATGCACAAATAGCTCAATTCTCACGGGTTCAAACTGACTAGTTCCCGACATCATAGCAAACTTCAAATTCAATGAATAAAATGCGTCGCTTCGCCAAGGTTCCATGCATAATAAAGATCATGAATTTTTCTCCAAAAATCAACAAAAAATTTCTATCATCGGCCAAATCTACAATACTATCATCACATGCTCATTTGACTCAATTAACTCCTAAGACTCAACAAAATTAAACACATCATGCCAAAGTTTCAAAGACCCCCCCCCCCCCCCCCCCCCCCACACACACACACACACACACACTTCAAATCAAGCAATGACCTCATTGCGAGAAAATAAAAAGGAAGGGATAGAAGGAACTTATCGCACAATGTCGACCAACACACTTGAAATCCCGAGAATCCCAAGTAGTACCTACAAAACAAATACTAAACACAATACCAAAGCGTAAAATCGAGCAAAATAAAGAAATCAAAATAAAAGACTCAAAACAAAACTAAAAAGACACAATTTTAAGGCTACGATCAATTGAAAGGACTTCGGAACCGGGGATCATCCCAACGAGGATCATGAAGGCCAAAAGCGAGTTTGACTAGAATTGAAGAGGGCTCCCATAAGTTTGGCCAATCGGCCAGAATTCCTTAAGGAATCTGGCCGATCGGCCAGAATAGATACTGGCAAAGAAATGTTTGCACAGTTTTGGCCGATCGTCCAGAATCCCTAAGGAAATCTGGCCGATCGGCCAGATCAGCCACTGGGTGTCCGACGCCTATTCCTGCAAAAACACACAAACTATACGAAAAATCAAATATTAAAAATAAATACTACGAAAAATAGAAATAATATATATATATTTTTTTTAAATACGTGGGTTGCCTCCCACCAAGCGCTTGTTTAACGTCATTAGCTAGACGAAGGATACAATCAACCTAAGCCCGTAGCACCGAGCGACGTTTTGATGCTCCTTGCTATACACTCACACTCCCTTCTCGAACCATCTCGAAGATCAAGGACGTGGTCATCATCAACTCTCGACTCCCCCACACTTAGTTCGAACTCCTCCTCAAACATCTTCGAGCTATACTTTGCAAGAAAAGATGTTACACAATTGGTGAGGTTAGAAAGAAAAGAGTTAACGACAACTTCCTCTTCCGATGCATGGTCCAAGTTTTCCTCTTTTACTTCATCAACCTCCTTCAAATTCCCTAGATATTGCTCGATTATATCCTCTTCCTCATCCACACAACTAAAGAATTCGTCATCTTCAATGGACTCTTCATCTTCAATGAATTCTTCAAAGGCTGCTTCCTTGTTAAAAATCTCACAAATATTTTCCTCAACACAAGGGTTAGCAAGCTTAACATAAGAGCATAAATGAAAAGATGAAGTAGGAATAGAAAGTGAATTTCCAAAAACCGAAAACGTTACCGAACCTCCTTCGCCGGCCATGCTCAATGTACCGGTACCTACATCAATCCGAGCTCGAGTAGTGGCCCTAAACGGTCGTCCCAACAATAGTAGATGACCGGTTGCGCTCTTAGCTCCCTTGCCTTCATGAAGCACGACGATGTCGGTAACGACTCGAATTCCACCAACAAGGACAGTGACGTCTTCCACAACTCCCAAAGGACTGCTCACGGTGCCATCTGCTAGCTCAATGCGCATGTCGGTAGCTTGAAGGACTCTTGAGTTCATCTTCTCGAAAATAGAATACGGCATTAGGTTCACCCGCAGCTCCTAAATCCATCAATCCCGAAACGGTCTCTCCGCTGTCCAAAATAATACTCAAGTCGAAACCTCCCAGATCCCCTCGTTTAGAAAATGAGTTGATAGGCTTGGGGTCCTTTGTCTCCTTCTCACGATACTCCGAATAGGTGGAACATACGGGTTGAGCATTTGCTTCTTGTTCTTCACTCTACTCGGGAATGAAATAGGGGGAACGTACGGATCGGGCGTCTTGTGGAGAACGGGAGCATCCTTCTTATCATCCTTGGAATCCTCGCTGCTGTCGCCGGATTTGGCCGATCGGCCAGAGTTGGGGGGACCTGGCCGATCGTCCAGACTAGTAGCTGCGTTCTCGCAAGCGTTGAAGGGTTTGGCCGAGCGGCCCGAATCTGGCCGACCGGCCAGATCACCTCCTGGACGAGCTTGGCTGAAGGGTGTTGCCGGGCCGTTCCATCGAGCGCTCGGTCCCCCGTCGATCTCCCAGGGGCCCTTGAAGAGGGCATCGGAACTCTATTGCGTTGTAACATCGTGATTGCATGAGCTTGGTGAGGTGGAACGGGAGGAACATATGGAGGATATGGGGCTTGCACCTCGTTGGCTTGTTGTGGTTGAATCCCTTGGCTCAGAATTCGCCCCGGTTGTTGCATCAGGTGCATGGAACTAGAAATTTGGCCAATGGCCAACTCGAGCCTCTTTATGTTCGCATCAAGAGCATGGAGACGATCCTCATCGACGGGAGGATTTTGTGGAGGTCCTTGAGGACGAGAATTTGGATATGATGGTGGTGGTGTAGGAGTAGGTTGAGGGGGGTAGTATGGAGGTGGTGGATAATATGGATTAGGAGGGTATTGAGGAGGTGGATAATATGGAGGAGGTTGAGAGTAGTAGGGATTTGGTGGAGGAGGATAGGGGTTATTATATGGTGGAGGACGCCTATTAGGATAGGTAGGAGGATTACCTTGCCCTTGTGTCGGCCTCGAATTTTGATAGTATCCCCCTTGATATCCTTGAGGTGGAGGCACTTGAGGTGGGTATCCTTGAGCGGCGTAGACCTCGGCTCCTCCTTCGTATGGAAACTCCCCCATGTTGTGGCACACCTCCTTGATGTGTCCAAGCTCTCCACAAATCTCGCATTGGTCGGGCTTCCTCTCTTCCTCCTTCCGGGGCCGGTGCACTTCGCTTAATCTTCAAGTTCTCGAGATCCCTATACATGTCGGCATTTGCTTCTTCAAGTCGGGGCTCATCGAAATTGCACTTGCCTCCACTTTCCTTGGTCTAGCTGATTTTTGTTGAGAACTCGCAGCGAGCGTCTCAAAAATTTCCCTCAACTCGTCAGCTGTCTTGACCGCTATGTTGCCTCCGGCCGAACTATCCACCATGAACTGACAAGTCTGATTGAGGGCGTCGTAGAAATATTGCCAAAGCAACTCCGGTGCCATTGATGATGAGGGCATTGTTGAAGTAGCTCTTGGAACCTCTCCCATGCTTCGTGAAACGGCTCATCGTTGTCTTGGGAGAAATTCATAAATCTTTGACCGCACCTCTTGAGTCTTGCAGTTCGGGTAGTACTTGAGCATGAACTTCTCGCACACCGCATACCATGTGGTGAGAGATTTGGCCGGGAGCGCCAAATACCACGACTTTGCTCGATCCTTGAGGGTGTACGGGAAGCACTTCATCTTCAAGTTGTCCTCCGTGAGTCCCGAGAGTGGGAATGATTGCACCACCGTGCAATACTCTCGAATGAACGTCAATGCATCCTCGTTGGGCAGCCCCGTGGTAGGATGGGAGCAACGCCATGTGGTGAGGTTTTAAGCTCATGATTCCTGACCGCTTCCGTCAGGACAATCGCCGAAGTGGTGGCTGTGAATGTGGGGCGAGCAAAATCGCCCATGACTCTAGCTGCCATGGCTTCGGGCTCTGCAAACAACAAGACTAAACCAAAGTCTTGAGAATCAATCTCCTCCTTCTCCTTCGCGGCTAAAATCGCTTTCCTTTGATGGATGTTGTCGAAGTAGGGCGCTAAACTCCTTGAAGACTTCGGCGACCATGCATAAACAGCACTCAACAAAAGGGTTAAAACGCACCGAGTGGGAGAAACAAGAAAATCGAAGAAACACAAATAAAAATAAAAATAAAGCAAATAAAAATACTACACAATAAATCGCCTAAATTTTCCCCGGCAACGGCGCCAAAACTAAACTAGGATATATAATAATAATAATAATAATAATAATAATAATAATAATAATAATAATAATAATAATAATAATAATAATAATAATAATAATAATAATTAGATTCTTATTTTTCATAGTATTTCTTGTTAATATTTGATTTTTTGTTTTAGTTAGTGTGTTTTTGCAGGAATGGCGTCGGACACTCAGTCTCTGATCTGGCCGATCGGCCAGATTCTCTTAGGAATTCTGGACGATCGGCCAAAAACATGTGGGCCAGGCAGTTTTCGACCTCTTGGTTGGATCCACTTCTACTCCGTAGCCTCTTGATCCCCGTTGGCAAGATCCACGTTTCCGAGGTCCTTTCAACTAATAGCCTTTTGTTTTGTGTCTTTTCGTTTTTGTTTTGAGTCTTTCGTTTTCTTTATTTTTGTGCAATTTTACGCTTTGGTATTTTGTTTTGTGTTTTGTTTTGTAGGTACTACTTGGAGTCCTTTCGAGATTTTGAGTTATTGGTTGTCAACATGCGATAAGTTCCTTCTATCCCTTCCTTTTTATTTTCTCGCAATGAGGTCATTGCTTGATTCTAAGTGTGTGTGTGTGTGTGGGGGGGTCTTTGAACTTTGGCATGATGT